>OZ023067.1:33972356-36372356 GCA_963992785.1 Tenthredo livida | reverse complement strand
GGTTGGTAGGTTACACCAGCCGCCATTGCAAAACAATAATAGCGTAGTAAATTTCGTACCCAAGAAAGACCGGGCGAACCCTGGCAATTTTCCTTAATTGTTTCGTTGTTTCGGAAAATGATCTCCATGGGGGGTTCCCCTATCACTCTCTCGCTCGCTGCTGCTGCTGCTGCTGCTGCTGCCACTGGTACTATGGTGCTATGGTACTCCGGTACCGTACCGTTCTCTAAGTGCCCTCTCCCAACCAGCGTTAATTTTCACGAAAATTGAACGCTCTTCAAGCAATTTGAGAACATCCTAACGATTTCGCCTCTTCCTATAGCTCTCTCTCCCTCCCTCCCGTCCTCCTTTACCGATGTATATATTTCCCCTTTCTGGATTCTGCTTACGTACCTCTTTCGGATCAAATTCCAATCCCATGATGAAAAGGGCTCGATTTCACTTCGCTGGGAATATAGAGAGAGAGAGAAAGAAAGAGAGAGAGAGAGAGAAAGAAGAAAGCAAAATAATGATGATAATTTAGAAAAACAGCCACGTGGAATGAGCGAGCTTTATTTTTCCCTTTTTTCATCCCCTCTCTTTCTCTCTTATTTAGTGAAAATGAAAGAAGAACGAAGGTGGAGACGCCTCAACCCGGACTTAATTAGTTCACCATTCACGTTTCGTGGGAGCCATTTCCTGCCCTAGGAGAGCTTCTAGTTGTTATTTAAAAGCTCGAATACCTCCCGATTCGTCGAGGCGCCACCAGATTTACAACTTACCGGCTCTCAGCTGTGTTCGGTACCTACCAGCTATCCCTGAACTGAATACCAAATAACCAATTACTTTTACTCAGTCGCATCGAAGTCAGTCTGCATGATCCGTTTTCCGATTCGTTTACCTTTAAGCTTATTTTTCTTTATTTTTTTGGTAAGCAGTAGGTATGAAGAAAAGTACATTATTATTCTTTGAAAATGGTAATAAAAAACGAGCTTTTTGGAAAAAGTCTTTCCTCATAGTTCGGATAAAGGGTGGGGGCACACCTACCCCCTATCATAAAAACTAAGCTCCACGATTCTCACCTTTGCCACTAAGGAAATATTTCCCGATCGGGAAACTATAACTTGTGCGGAAATAGGTGTATTACTCGAATTGCATAAAGCTCAGGTTTGTGTAGCGGTAACGGGGGGAGGGGGGGGGGGGGCTGGTTTACCGCAAGGTAAACCCGAACCTTCCACTTCGTCCAACCCATATTTACAGCCCACTTTACATGCGGCTGTATGTGTGTGTGGACGTAGATTTTTATGCAAATTACGCGTTTCCTATTCTCCTCTTTCTTTCTTTCTTTCTTGATTTCTCCAAGAACATTTAGCGGGACTTTAGAAAAGCTCATTTCCGATATAAAACGTCGATATTCCCATACCGAAACCTGTTTCGGTCTCATGTTTCCCAATGTCGAAATGATGCTTGCTCAAAGCTCGAAACTTCGTTCAAGCAATTAATTAATTAGTTTGAAGACTTGGCAAACATCATTGCCAACAGTTGGGCCTAGATATTCCATCGGAAATTCAAATTTTGTCCTTCTCTCTCTATCTCTCTCTCTCTGTCTTCTGTCTCTGTCTTCTCTCTGGGGAAATGGCAATCGCGAAACGACAAACGAAATAATTTTCCTCCTACCCCTAAAGCGGCAGCTTTACGAACTAGGTAGTACATACCTTCCATTACCCAATTTTGTTTGCCTTCAATTCAGTTAATTGCTCCTCGTCATCATCTTTCAATCACAATTCACGAACGATGTTATTTTACGGGTATATAAGGTAAGTTTGCAAGGGGGTGGAGGGAAAAGACGAAAATCGTTTTCAATTTTCATTTTCATTTTCATTTTCATTTTAGTTTCTGTTATTATTTGACTTTTCAATAAAGGCAGATGAATTACAGCATCGCGTGTCAACCGCTAACTATTTCTGATGTTCCTCTAATATGGTTTAACCAAGATGTACCTATATATACGTATATTAGGTATACATGTTATAATCCATAAATAAAAGTAACAACTCGGATGCAAATGTTTGAGATTATCTTTAATCCTGTTTACCCTAGACTGTACAGGGTGGGTTGGGACCGAGAACCGTTTTCTTTTGAGACTCGGTAAGCGAAGGTTTTCCCGGGCTGATCCGTGGGGGCCAATTTTAGGACTGAGGATTATATTAGAAGAGGGTTTATGCCCGTTTTGGTGAATATGAGATATTGTGTTATTCCTACTCTTCGTGTTTTCTCCGAAAGCCACCCTGTAATACCAATTCGCCATAACGCCTTACATTGCTAAGCTACGTTTACACTTTCGGGATGCACCCTCAGAATTTTCACGACACTTTAAAATTAGACTATTTTTTCACGGATTTTAACCACTCGAAATAAGGTCTTGTGGTATAAAAATGGATGAAAAAAATTACATCGTAACATATAGGCACATATAGCTGCAGGTTCTTCCCGGGAAATATTGTATATACTAGTATAAGAGAAGATAGAGAGACGTTAGATTGACATAAATCAGAAAATGCTACACGCGCCGCAAAGGGCAATCAATAAGTTACACACCACCGCGCTGGTGGTATAAGAAGGGAAGAAGAAGGTATGGGGTGAGATCTGGATGGAATAAGTTCTCGAATATAGTAATATACCGAGAATACCGTATCAAAACGTCAGAATCTTTATCACCTATGCAACAGCGAACAGTCAGATCTAAACAAACGTCGTATCGTTCATTCTTCCGAATATGCTTGATGGATGGATGGATGGGTGAATGGAGTGGATGGAGTGGATGGAGTGGAAGCTAAATTCGGCTAGCCATTTCCCGATAAAAATCTTGGAAGAAACAGAGAGAAAAAAAGCCAATTCGAAATAGTGTAATGAATTTTTCTCATTGTAATTTTTTTTTTTTTTTCACGTATGTGTAATAGACGATATTACATCCTAGTTTAGAACCGTACATACGTGTATCTCGTCTTTACGTCAAGCGCAGCTAACTGGCACAGGATAAAAATGAGCAGAAAATGAAAAAAAAAACGGGGAAAGGGAAAGGGAGGAAAAAAAATTGTAAAAATAAATAAAAAACGAACGACAAGGTTTGAATCACAGAACAAACAGATCCATTGGACCACCCCTTCTGGCCAGAAGCCAGCTTTTATTATTTTCCCCAAACTGCACTAGCAGTAGGTAGGTGTATACGCGGAGGTAAAAAACGAAAAAAAGCATTGTTCGTAGTGGAGTAACGGTGGAGAATAAATCTAAAAAAAAATAAGAGGGCTTCTGATTTTTTTTTTTTTTAATTTTCATCAGAATTTTGATTTCGCGTTAACCCAGGCAGGGGAAAGGACTTCCACCGAAATTGCGATTTTCACAGTAAAGAAAGTAGGGGATGTTAGGATATATATACATATACATACATAGACAGGTATTTTTTTTTTCATTTTCATTTTTCATTTTTATTTTTTTCTTCACTTTTTTACATAAAGGAACTGATATTAATGTCGTAAAATGTAATTGGGTTTCGTAACGCGTTTGGTTACGCGTCACGGTCTCTCCCTATATATATATATCGGTATAATATTACCCACATTTTCCTCCTCCCTGAACGATAAGACCGAAGAAATAACGCTCTGTCGGAAATGGTTTACTTAATCTTCGAACCACCCCAACCTGCAGGGGAACAGGTACCTATAAATATATAGATATATACGTGTATAATATTGGTTATACGATCGTAAAGTCCCGTTCCACGCAATAGTTGAACGCAAGACATGAACAATAATTTATTCTAATGAGAATATTAGTTCCTTTCATTTTCCCGGTTTATTAAAGAAATAGAAAACTATTCTTCTTTTTTTTTTTAAACACTGTATGGAAATCAATGTAAATCGACAAAGTATGCGGGAATGTTGATTTCCGCATGGATATATCGTGCGGGAATCAACATTCTCGCGCACTTTGCAATATCATCAGGAATCTGCTATTTCGCGTACAATTTTTCGGTACAGAAAAGTGCGAACTTTCCATACAGACATACAGTGTTAGAAAAAATGAATAAAAATACATATTATATCCCTTCCTTCCAACCCCCTGTACGGGTACTGATTTATCGTATATCATACCAAGCCTAATCCTCCCCCCAAAACCAATAGATATTCTCCGCGGTGTAAGAAGAAGAAACGGCAATAAAAATGAAGAGATTGCATACTATACTAGCTGCGTATAGTAGGGCGTTTGCGGCCGGATTAGGGTAACCGTTGAAAACCACGGGGTGAGATATACCTACCCCTCTATCCCATACCATATACCATATACATCCTATAGAGACTAATTTTTACTGCCTCAGAAATGTCTAGGAACGTGTGACTCATCAGCATAAAACAATCCCCCTTCTTCCTCGCATAGAAGATAGATATATCGCACGTCGCACATCCATATACATATATGTATATAGAACATTTTGGTGGCGCCCAAGCCCCATAACACCCACGCGGTTTAGACAGCTCGCAGTATATTTATGGGTTGCGAAAAGGTTACCGCACTTTGGTTTTCGTTAGGAAATTTTTTCTAACCATATCCCATCCCCCCATCCCCCCCATCCATTTCACAAAGACACACGGTCCTATTTCGTCCCCCTAAAATACTCCTCTCTCTTTCTCTCTTTCTCCCAGCTCCCCCCCTCTCTCTCCCTCTCATTTCCTGTCTGTCTATCTGTCTGGTGGTACCTACGGGTCCCAGCTCCTGCGCGTTTGTTCGACTCTGGCTTTTGTCAGCCACTCTTTTCCTCCCGCTCTTCATTCATTCCTATTGTCGTAATGTCACCGACATTCTCGATTGTCCTGTGCTATTGGCAAGCACTTATTGACAGGGGCCCATTGTGGCTTAAAAAAATACTATAGATGATATTTCACATATACTGAAGTGAGATGAGACGAGATGAGATGAGATGAGATGAGATGATGGACATGATCCGAAGTGTAAGGGATGAAGCGAGAAGACGTATCATCTCTTATACATATGGTCATAGAAAATCATCGATCTCCATCGAACATGTCTGCAGTGAAGAGAATAAGACAAGGAGAGAAGGAGATAGGGATAGGGATACGTTACTTAAGGATTCGCCACTTCCTTGCTTCGGACTGGCTAGATTTCGCGAAATGTTGTGTGACACATAAGTTTCTGCTCGAGTGAACGAATAAAATATTCTACTCCTTATTCGAATTTATATATGGAACTCTGCCAAGTGGAAAGTAAGGGATGACGAGACTTTGATTTATCAACCAAGCGCTCAATATTCGCAGATTTAGTAACCCCGAAGCTGAGGTAAATTAATTCCTCCCTCATTCTCTCTCTCTCTCTCTCTCTACCTTCTCTTTACACTTTTTTAGAATTCCTATTTTTATACGATAAACTGGGATCTCAATTTCCTCCTATCGTATCGCCTAACGCGCGGCAGGACGCGATAGCAATGTAGATAGAAACTGATTCGCAGAATTTTCCCCCCTGCAGGGTAAAAGTTTCCCTTCCATTCTGCGCTCGCCAAAAATACAATTCGACCGTTCCTAATGGTGGGACGGCACGTTTTGCCCTAGAGTTTGTCGAATCTTTCGTAGGCTCCCAGTCCCGCCTAACGATCGTCACGAACGCTGAACGGGACCTACCTACCCAAATTATAATCCTTATACCAGACTCGCACAACTATGTTAAGCCCGACGTACGCGTTCCTCTTCCTCTTCCTCTTCCTCTTCCTCTTTCTCTTCTGGTAGCGAGCATCATTTCTAACACTTTAACCCCTTTTTAGCTAACGACAGTCCGAAAACCCTCAAACCATACCAGCAAAAGGTCCTGTCGTCACATTTGAACGGGAAAATCCCTAACGATATACCCAATTTGAACTCTAAGGACCATTTCACCTGTGAGATTAAACAATTCATTCGAGTAGGTAGGTGGGTAGGGTGTGAACAAAAAAAAGAAATATCAATATTTCATCACGTTTTTCAAATTTTTCTTTTCCCATACCTTCACGCTGCTGCGCACCTGCGATAAATCCGTAATCCAAGAACGAGTAATACCCTCTTGTCATGTCATCGGACATGAGCGTCGGAAACAAGGTCTGAAACTTTACTTTTTTTCTTTCTTTTTTATACCCCCCCCCTCAGAATTTTGTCGCGCGTAAAGTTCAAGAGGGTAGTGGAGAGACTGGGTTTGACAAACAAGTAGAAAAAAGAAGAAAAAGAATAAGACGAAAAGAAGAAGAAGAACAAGTAGTAGAAAAAGAATGAAGAACTTGTGAGGCGGGAGGGTGGATTCGTACAAATTGGTTTAAAAACTAAACCTAATTGTGAGTTTGACATTCTATACCGTATAACCGTCTATCGGTGTGGGTATGTACATACCTATAGAACGAATAAGGGAGAGACGTTCGCGTTAGTCAGAAAATTTCGGAAAACCGATATAATTTAAAACTCTTTAATTTCGGCGTCGAGCTGCGGAGTAGTATGAGTGAGGTAAAGTGTTTAAAATATGGTTAGCACCGGGTACCGTAATAACGTCCACACTTTACCCCCCGGTCGAGTCTTAATTCTCTGTTACAGAGCTACTTAACTCGAAAAGACATTTTTTTTTAAACGTAGTAAAATGAACTCAATTAAAATCCTACCGTCGAGAGAATGATGCTGCAGGGTCAGAGGCATACTAAGGCTATGGTTTGGTATTATATAAGTTAGAAGTATAGAGGCTGCTGCTCAAGTCTACTAACGAAATACGATCCCGTTCAAGTTACAGTCGGAGGGTGTAGAAGAAAGTTCCGTTTGATCTCGTCGAGTAAAAAATTAGTTCTCTTCAAGTTTTTGGTCCTCCTTGCGCGTCTTTGTCAAGGATAAACAAACCCGTGAAGAAAGAACGTTCTCGCTCGGTATTTTATAGGTGTCGAAAAATATCCTCACGCATCTACCCCCTGACTTCCCCTCCCTCCCTTCCCCCATTATACCCGCCCGTACAATTCAGCCATCTTTCTTTGCTAACGAACAAGTGAGGAAAATTTTGAACAACGCGAACGCCGCGAGAAAAAGAGGTCCAGACCGGGTGGCACGTGGCTAAACAAAGTCCTCTGGGAGGTAAAGGTGTGCACGTATAGATACATACATACCCTAAACGCGCAACGTGCAAGGGGACGGCGAGGGGGTTTGGGGGGCATAAGGTGTGAGAGAGGTAGATTCTGCAAGAGGCAAAAGGAGGAAACACAGTTTTGGTGAAACTCTCACAGCTCAGCGCTAGAGAGTTTCAAGGCTGGTCGTTCTTGTACGTGACTCGCCGACGGTAATAAGGTGGTGGTGCTGCTGGTGCTGCTGCTAGGCGTGGGACAACCTCTGGCTCGCCACCCCCGCGCAACCAAACCCAACCCTGCGCAAAGTCACAGATGTCTTTTGATTTATACGCACGACAGTTTGCTCCATAGAGGCAAAGGCATAAGGAGGAGGAGGAGAGACCCTGCAGAGAGAAGAGGTGTGTAGAGCCTGGCTCAACTCGAACAACTTTCAGCTCGCGTGCATGGGGGGCCCCCCCTTCTGACTGTAATAATTTCTCTCTTAGCGAGCCGGAACACCGAGAGCGAGAGAGAGAGAGAGAGAGGCTCGTCCTTTCGTCCTTCGAATTAATCCTGAGGTTATTGATGACACGGTCACTAATTACTCTCCCTCTCTCTCTCCTCTTTCTCTTTCTCTTCTACTGATGAGAAGAATCGTGTGACCCCCAAATCTGTGTGGGGAAATAAGGATGAAATTTAAGGGAGAGAAACCAGGGAGGAGCAGATATGAGAGAACCCTTCGAAACTTTGTTACAAATCCTGTCAATCTTCAGGACCTTTTTCCATAGAACTTTCTAGGACACACCGCATCAGCCACAGAAACACCAATCTTTGGTGTTAAATGGACTTTGAGAAAAGCGGAGAAGGACCTAATCTGGTAAATGCGAGAAAAAAACCCCTTCTCAAAACGACCGGGACTCGAACCCACGTCCACCAATTCCGTAGACAGGCACGCTGTCGCGATGCCACTACTTTTGGTGGACGGATTAAGAGCCAGAAGAGTGTCTTTTGCTAGGGGTTGACCGTGAGCTAGGTCGGTCAGGGTCCAGGGAAATTCTCCTTCCAAATTTTTGATCACGAAGATTAGAACCAGGGTGTAGGTGCAGTATCGCGTAAGATAATAATAAAGTAAGGAAATTGCTTTCGGATCGTTTTAAAATGAGGTGGAAGAAAAAAGAGAGGGCTAGCCTTATAAGGTTGTAGAATCTAATTAAAAGAGGAATAAATATATCGGGTAAAAAAGAAGAGAAAAACCTGCAGGAGCTAAAACCTGCTCTGTGGCTTTTACATTGGATATTACAGGGGGAAGAATCAATCCCTGCATTTCCCTCGGTAGGATAAATAAAGAAGGAGAAAAAAGGAAAGAGGAAAAGGAAAAAGGAAAAGGAAAAAGGGAAAAAGAAAACAAAGAATAAATACAACGCGAGACAATCCCTCATCATCCACAAAGTCCCTCCATATTCCCTCCTCCTTTCCCGCAAAGCCCACCCTCTTTGATACTGCGGTATAATGCGTCCTGTGGAAGGACAGCACACCCCATATCTGGTGCGTATGATGAATAAAGAAGATAAATTATGCACCCTGACTAGAACCCCGGCGCTGTTTACGCTTGTCAAGGGGTGAGACGCGATTTGAGTGGAAAACCCAACGAGGGATGGGGATGGGAAGAGCGAGCTGTCTCGGTGGTCGTAGCTGATGGTGATGGTGATGGTGATGCTTTTGCTGGTGATGGTGAAACGAAAAACCACAGGAGGCTCCATTAGCGTCAATTGGATGCTTAAGCCGAGCTCCTTTGCCCGGCGATTGTCTTTGTTCGAGCTTATTCGTTACGGGCGATTATTTATAACGAGTTCGAACTATATAATACCTACAGATTCAGCAACACATTTCGAAATTGTGCACAGGACCGATCGCACGCCGTAGGTTTCGCGGATTTTATAACAAAAAAATAAAAGAAAAATCCCCAAAAAAATGGTAGGAAAACAAAAGTGTCAACAACAAAGGGTCGTATCGTTGATTCTGGCAAATATTTGGGTGGGACACATTTGAGGCGAGAATTGGCGCCCGTAAAATTCAATTGTTTCAGAGATCTTTGACATTCTGCTGAACGACGAGCGTGCGGTTTTCACATAGGAAAACAGGGGTAGAGAGGAAAAAGGGGAGAAAAAAAGAAATCAAAAAATATCTTTCACCCTGGTGAGCTTTTTTTTCCTTCACCGAACCTGCAGGCTTATGTCTCACCAATTTGCCATACTACACTAGCCCGACGTCTTCTTTCGTTATTTTTTAATTTTTCTTATTTTCTACTTTCTTTTTCCCTTTATTCGGGTAAGGAAAGTTTCTTCTACACGGTTTTACCGGCCAACAACTTTATCCTACCAACTCTCGGCAGGTTCGTCTCATCGTTTTAATGTATACCTTTAAAATCTGGTACAAAAGTTCCCTATCCACCCTCCCCCCCTCCCTCTCTCCCTCTACACCCCTAGGCTCGTTTACCCCAGTTTGGTTTATTCAAGTAAAGATATACCGATAATAAAAATACTCCTGGTGTACATTGTACAGGCTCGATTAAAATATATACATGCATGCATATAGATACACCCATACCTCTGTATTGTCAATTTTCATTTTCGGCCTTTTACTCATTGTCAACGGTATACATATAAACGAGGATTACAAAATCAATTCGACAATTATTGGCGTTCAGCGATATTATAGAATCGACGATGATTGGTTTATAATTTTATACGTGTGCGCGAGCTGCACACAAATGTACAATATCCATGTGTACAATGTACATACATTAATCTATATATGTATGGGTGGATGGATGGATGGGTATATTTTCCATGAAATGATCGTCGGTTGCATGTTTCGGGCGTAGCAATTTCATTTTATAGCTACCAATTTGACGCGAGCCAGAGTTTCGCCACGGAAATCGTTAAATTTATCGATTTGATACCTACAGGGCCGAGGGTCATCGACTCGAAGTTGATTTATCGCCGGCTAAATATCATTTTATTAATAACTTAATGATTGCTAAACATTTTTTCCTACTCCTTTGTGTTTTATTTTTCATTTTTTGTTTCATTTTCTCCCTCCTCCTCCTCCTCTTTCATTCAACACTAGGTATATAGCCCAAAGGTACAAGTAACTTATACATAAATATATTATACACGTATGTGGGTATATATATACCGATCGACATCTTTTTGCGGTGATTAACAGCATGTAGGTAATTACACGTCGTATAACAGGATCGATATTATAAAATGAAGACAAAATTTCTGTACAACAACTTTCATCCCTCCCCGAGGACTCGTTTACCCCGTTTGTATATAACTGTTATAAAACACTCGTCAAATTTGTCGACGTAATGATCAGATAGGAGTAAACGTATCTACGTAAAGTTGATATACGCGAGTATTTTAACCGGAATTTATTTAAAGACCTAGTTTCGGGGGAGGATATGGATCGGTTGAATAATTGGATAGTGTGACCTTCGACATTGGCCAGAGATGATTATAACGGTCAATTATATCAAGGTCTGGGCCAGCGCTCTATGTGGCGATCAATTTGCGGAATGAAAGGGTCATTTTTTTGGCTGTGGTAGGCCAACAACTCTCGTTCCGTAGGGACGCCGTCGGGCTTCTAGCGATCAAACTGGAAACTCACGCGATATCATAATTAAAAGTTGTAAGCACCTCGCTCGCTCACTATGGGTTATCCAAAATTAGATCGTTAATTGTTGCGAGACAAACTAGCGATTCTTGAATGGCTGAAAATTACTGTATCAACATTTCCTTGCGGTGGCAGAAAATAATGTCCAAAATTTGAGTCCTCTCGGTGGAAAGGAGCTCCGGTAATTACGTTTAAAAGACTCATAAGTGATCTCTAAACGTTATACAATGAAGTTGGAACTTTTTTTGAAAATTTTGCACGTCAAATGTCACTCTTTGATGTGGCAGTACGAAGAAAAGTCTGAAACTCAATATTTTGGTACTTTTTCTCTCTGGGTTATCCAAAATTAGATCGCCAATCGTTGCGAGACACCCTAACGATTATTTTTGAATGGCTGAAAATTACTGTATCAACATTTCCTTGCGGCGGCAGAAAATAATGTCCAAAATTTGAGACTTCTCGGTGGAAAGGAGCTCCGGTAATTACGTTTAAAAGACTCATGAGTGATCTCTCAACGTTATGCGATAAAGTTGGAACCTTTTTTGAAAATTTTGCACGTGAAATGTCACTCTTTGATGTGGCAGTACGAAGAAAAGTCTGAAATTCAATATTTTGGTACTTTTCTTTCTGGGTTATCAAAAATTAGATCGTCAATCGTTGCGAGACAACCTAACGATTATTTCTGAATGGCTGAAAATTAGTATATCAACATTTCCTTGCAATGGCAAAAAAGAATGTCAAAAATTTGAGTCCTCTCGGTGGAAAGGAGCCGGAAATCAGGTTTGAAATACTCATGAGTGATCCCTGAACGTTACGCGATAAGTTGGAGCAATTTTTTTGAGATTTTGCACGTGAAATGTCGCTCTTTGATGTGGCAGCACGAAGCTAAATCTGAACTTAAATATTTTAGTACTTTTTCTGAACAACCAGGTGACATGTGTGTAAATTTCTAGCCGTAAACCGTGCGAGCGATATTTTTGTTACACTTTAAACCACAGTAGATAAATTGTGAAAGTTTTAATGAACAACCGCCGACGCGAATCCTTAACCGCTTAATGAATCCCAGGGTGGTCCCGCTATATGGTCGTCCCTATAACTTTCCGCGTTCGGTTTAGTTCTTCTACGGAATTATCGAAGGGTTGGGTTTGTTTTGTGGGTATCCTGCTGCTGTCTTTTCACCCGTTTAATAAAAGGAGCTTGCGGTCGCTCGCCAATCGGCAGACACTATCTTATTGTCTCGCTGTTCGAGGAAGCTGGTATGTTCAGTTGGGACTTTCGACTTGCTGAAGGACCGGAAAAGCTCCGAGAGGTATACCCAGTCGAGCGGATACCCACGTCCACAAAGCCTCCTCTACTCCTCGTCCTCGTCCTCGTCCTTGTCCTCGTCCTCGTCCCCCTACTCATACTCCTTGTGCCCAAAGCGTGCTTCATGGTTACGCGAAATTTCTCGTTTGACATCTCAGAAACTTTTAATTAAACGCCCGCTACTGCTGCTGCTGGTGCTACTGCTGTTCATACTTCCACTACTACAACTACACTGATTCTGATGGTATTGTGTCCCCGTCCTGTAACAGGCCAGCAGCGATCCTCGATTATTATATCGCGAACATTTGGCAGGGCAATAATCAGCTGACGAGGGTTTAAAAAAGCTTTTTATCTCTTTCTCTTTTTTTTTCTACGAGCCAGAACTTTCGTTTGGTTTCCATTTTTCCTTTTCGTTTTGTCATCAGAAACATTCGTTCAGTTTAGTTTTTTTTTTTTTTTTGGGGGGTGGGCTACGCGACAGGCAGAATGGCCAATGTAATTTATTTAAGTTCCATGTTAATCCACCTATGCCACGAGGTAATTAACCCGGGATTCAATTCTCGTCTGATTAATTAACGACCCTTTTTTACTTTTTTTTTTATTTTTATTTCTCCTTCCGGAAAAGGGGGTGCGAGAAATTGAAAAAATACCGTCCCGATTAGCAGCACGCTTCAAACGTACAGCTTGCGTAGCCTGGAATGAACCCATGAGGTGTAACACAGCCACTGCTGGGTTGTCCATTACCAAATGGGATCGGCCTCATTTTTCAACGGCTATCTCGTGTCTCCGAATCCCGTGCTCTTTCGGTCACATCTTTCTGCAGGGTTCAGTTCAGGGTCCTTCCTATCCACGATCATCGAACGGTGAACCGCACTACCGTTTTACACACCTGCAGGGTTTTTCGAACCCGAAACCCGGGCTACTGCAGAAAGGATGAATACTTTTATTTATGGACCCCGCCCGGTCGGAATGGTCCAGAAAAGATATAAATATTATTATTCCTAACTGCAGAATCGGCGCAAAATAAATCGGCATCTTTCACAAGGTGCAGGTGGTCCGAAGGACATGTTTCAACAAATAATTTCGTTGATTGGTGTATGGTGTGAGAATGAAGGGTGTTTCATGGGATCTAATGAAGTCTTGTTCTCGGGGTAGTGGGTACGCGTACGCGTATGCGGATATAAAGTTCAAAGTAAAAGCTTTTTCGCAAAAGATATGAAGGAGGAAGAGAATTAAAAAAAATCTATACACAAGAGCGAGACAGGGGGGGGGGGGGGGGTGGTGGTTTAAAATAGGGGTTATAGCCACGTACGCGATGCGAGCTGAAGAGATACATATTTTTATACCAAAAGAAAGAAGAGGAAAAAAGAAATAAAAAAAAAAACACCGGAGACCTGAAATAAAGAGAAGGAACTCGAACCACCGGCGGGGTGCGCATAGGGTGAGTGAGTTTAATCGAGGAGGAACCAGCAGCTCGCCCTCGTCATTTCCGTTTTTATCGAAGGTGGGTTGTAGGGTAGGGTATAGGAGCTGGAGAACTGGGTATGGTAGAGAAATGAATGGTGGAGTTTAAGGGAGAGCATAGATATAGATTTATATGTCTATATAGGTGCAGGGTTTGGGGTGCAGGTTGGTGTGCGAGAAAGACTCGCGACATTTTTTTTTTTTTTTTCCTCTCCGTTATCTTCCCAGCCTCCTCTCGCCGCGCTGGCTCGGTTCAGGGAGAATCGAGATGATCAACTCTGCAGCCGGGGGGGAATCACCGAGACCTTCCTTCCTTCCTTCCTTATATTATCATTCTCATCCTCGTCCTCATCCTCGTCCTCTTCCTACTTCCTACTTCCTTTCGCTCTCTGACTTTGCGAAATGAATCTCGCCGGGACCCATGGAAATCGGGCAATATTTAACACCGATTTTTATGGCATCAGCAGATCGATTGAGTAGCCAATCAGGTGTGATGATATTACCGTTTCATTATACCATTTATTTTCATCCTCTTCTCTCTCGCAGACTCTTTTGGCGCCATGTCATTCCTCCCGTGAAGAGATCTCCACCTACTCTGCACGCGTTATCACAAATCTGTCTTTATATCTCTCAAAGGACTAGACCGATTTCTGACCATTTCTTTTTTCTTTCTTTTTTATCTCCCTCTCTCTCTCCTTTTCTTTTTTCTGTGCGCATTGGCAATGGAAAGAGAGAAGAAATGAAGGTATATACCTATAAACTTTGAATGTGTGTTATAATATAACTTGTAATGATTGCGTTGCGATAAAAGTGCAGTGATAAATTTTCATCTTCAATCCACACCTATTTCGTTAGCAATTAAGAAATACTGTAACCAGTTGGCACGCCCATCAACGTTCAGGATTAATTAATGACTGTACGTTTACGCTTGAAACCAGCTCCGCGCGCGTTGCCAAGCGGCGTCTTTCAATTAATAATTAACCATCAACCTGCAGAGAGAGAGCTGACTTAACGGGAATCGCTTACTTGCAATTACCAACCCCCCTCCCCCCCGTTTAGCATTTACCTATTTAAAGTTACAAAACAATGTCTTTCATGCGAAAAATATAAAAAATAGAATGGTAGGTAGGGTGGATAAGAGGTGGGTAGACGCGGGGGTGGTGGGCATATTCGTCCCTTAAGTCGATTCAAATTCAAATTCAAATTCGAATTCAAATTTGAATTCAAATTCAAACTCCGACGCGCCACACCATCTCATGATTCTCGAGACCGCACAAGGCTTAACATTTCTTTTTTTTTTTCATTCTTTTTTCTTTTTTCTTCTCAAGGGGATTCCCCCTTCGGCAAAATTCACGTTTTATGATAATCTCACGGGGACGGGGTATAGGTACGTAGGTAGGTATACGTACAGCGACAAACGGTTATAAATTTTCTCTTTTCGTGTTTCGTAAAATAAGAGACGTGGGGCTGGGGGTGGGAGGGGGGCGGAAGGGGGGGGGGGCAGGAAGTAAGAGGGATGATTTTTCTTCTTTTTGTTTCAATTTTTTTCATTTTCTTCTTCTATTTTTTCAACTTTTGGCCGTGCCTCTTATTCTATTGTCTTCATATCGCGATTAAACGAGACTCGAGTATACCTCGTAGGCCTGCAGGATCTCACCACTATGGCAGTTTCGGCGTTCATCCCTTTTCCTGACCTCAAACCTCAAACCCGGGTTAAGATATCTCCGGGCGGTTTTTGCCCCCGTATGAAAATCGCGGGTGCCAATCCGCAGAGACCCTGATGACTACATCTCACCTCCTAGAGCATAGAATATCTACAATCTTAAACCTTGGTTCCATGTATAACGACTTCATCAGAGATACATATATATACGCCCGACCGCAATAGTATATACCCCTAAGATATTATGTGCCTTAAATCCATACAGCCTGCAAGAAATCTGCAAGAATATCGCTACAATTTCGCTACCTATATATATCACGCCAAAAGGAGTGAATGGTTTTTACAATATAAATATAATATGGGCTTTAAACCTGAGCTCCGTGAGCTCGGACGTACATAAACAACCATTTCCTTATTTGACTCAATTTAAATTTTTTAATGAGCTTGATTAAACTGTATATATACCTACTATAACACACGATGAGTCACCTCGGTTTTAGGACCAATTGCGTAATTATATCTCACTTTTGAAACAGCCTAATTCTTTTTTTTTTTTTTTTCAATTTTTTTCTTCAATTCTGGAGGAAAGACGTATAATTTTTTATCTCTTCTTCTTCGTTCTTCGTTCTTTTTTTTTTACCGAAATAGGGAAAAATACACTTTTGGGTTGGGACGTGTGGGTATATATACGGGACACGAAGGACCACGGAGACACACGTAAGACTGGGAATCGATATTCTCTGTGCCTACGCAATTTCGTTGCTACTCCTCTTCTCGTCTCGTCTCGTCTCTTCTCTTCTCTTCTCTTCTCTTCTCTGCTCTTCTCTCCCTTGATCACCGCGTAACTCTCTCTTTCTCTCATCTCTAATCGCTTCGTGGAAATTCAATTTGGTTGTACCGACAGGAACCGCGGCAGGCGGTTGTCACGTAGGAATTTACCCCCGTCGTTAAGTATCGACGGCATTAATGACTCCGCGGATTAAGAATCACTAATTGAAAATACGCAAGGTCCTTAGGAATTCTGATCGCCTCGAAACCCCTCAGCGTCTAGTTCTATGACAGAATCGATCAACATCGCCGCAAAATAGAAAGAAAATGAAAAAGAAAAATTTCGATCATTCGAAAACGGTTCTAATGAAAAGACGAAAATTCTGTGAAAATTTGTCACGGAAGCTGAGGCCCTGTAGGTCCACAGCATGTGTCAGTAAGAGCTGTGGATGTCCCAGAGGCGAGTCTGGAGTAATTTTCATTTGAAAGTAGGAAGCGACGTCGACCTAATTTAATAACTGTATAAACTTGGTATCAACCTTCCAACTGCTGCAAGCCCCAGGGTAGGCAAACCTCGAGTTTATCTATTCACCGTGATCAATTAGCGCGGTTATTTATCGCCATAAAACGTGTTCAACACTCGTTCGTTTGACAAAACTATAATTAAAGAAAAAACAGAAAAAATAGAAAAGAAAAGAAAAGAAAAAACCGATAACTCTATGAGCGAAGAACTGCATGGCGACTGCATGCGGAATACGACTCATCATCGTTCTTCGATGAACGGATCGAAAAAAATTATCAACGGTGCCCCTCCTCCCTTACACACTTATACTCGCATATTACTTCCTTAAATCATTTGGCAATGCTGCAACACCCCCGCATGTGTCGTTAACCTGTCCTCGATGAAAATAATTCATCTGCTATACCACACCAAGGTGATCCGCTTACGACTGAATTTAGTGCATCGAGATTCTGCCCCCTTGATAAAATATATTTTAACGGATTGATCCGCGGTGGCGGAGGTCAGAGACTTTATTGAAAATGATATATCGCGTCAGGGATATTATCGCGTGGATTAAGCCCTCGGAGATTTACTTACCGAACACTCTGCCGGCCCCCACACCTCGAACTACGATCCAGATCAAACAGGCATAAATAAGTTGTCCACTTTTACAGACATCCATGTCGAAGATCGAGTTTCTGGACATTTTATTTATCTGACACTGCGGGTTGAAAATGGAAATGAAAAAACGGCTATAACGTATGACCGCGCACAACAACAGGAACAACAGAACAAAAAAAAACACACACACACACACACCTCCGATGTTGATGAGAAGTGTATATTCAGCCGCGTAAATTCATCGGCCGTAAAACAATCCGGGATTGTCATCCATCAGCGAGATCTTCATCGGAACGGTATCAAGTCTTCATTTTTTTAAATATATAACATATGTATGTCCGGTTATGCAGCAGCAGTCTCGCGGATTGAGCGAATCACATTTTACCCTGCGTATCACAACATCCATCGTCTGTTGTGATCCATCTGGACAAAGTACCTAAACCGTACGAAGAAGCTCGAGGATCTTCGCCTGCCCTAAATAAATCTGGAAAAACGCATTGTACCGAAAAGTTATACGACACGATAAGAGACACAATTAGCTCGAACTTAGATCATCGTAATTGGCTCTCGCCATGCTGCAGCGGCACATAACACTTACTGAACACTGATCCTAATTTTTTTCGTCAACTATTTGGATACGACACACTTACACTTTGATTTGACTCAATTTTATTCTATCATTACGACAAATCTATGGGGTGATAGTCAACGACTACGAACGGAGAACCACTAGGAACCGTTCTTCGCACACGGTTTTTATCCCCCTATTAATTATTCGACCATACGACTCTAGGTTCGTGGTATAATTGATCAAGCCATAAGACAGTCGAGTAGTTGAGTCTTTTTGAACATCGATCAAACTGCGAATGTCGATAAACTAGTGCATGCAGCTGGAGCTGGGGCACATCATCCCTTGAGCCAAACGATACCACGAGATTTTTCAAGGGCGCAGATCTCAGTCCGCATCATCATCATCATCTTGCGCTTGGACTATGGGGTTTGGACCGTAATTCTTTGCTCTTCGGATTTAAAATCGGGGGCATCATTCACCCTTCCGAATTTTTATGGACTCAATGATCTTTCACTTGACTCTGGATTGGGGGTTGTTAATGCGACATGTGGAAATTAATTTTCGGCTATTAACGCGCCAGGTCGAACTCAACTCCCGTTTAAACGACGTTTACTACACCAAAGTCCACCACATCAAGGCTTTCCGCGTCCCCGCGATGCGCGTCTCGCAGAATCACGACTCACACTGGCGGGCCATCGAGCGTCAGGAATACCCTGACTACCCCCACCGACTACGTTCGCAAACTACCCCTTCCGTCCGCGAGTCCTTACCAGACCAATAGCGCACGCGTCGATGGTACAGATTCGGAAGATATGGTCCTGAAAATTTGTTGCAAAAATATTAAACACCTGCATCATTCTTTCATTTGCAATATCAAATCGTTGGGGGGGTCTTCCTCGAACCATTACGCATCGGTCATTAAATCGGTACGGTAATATGAAGGGGATGAAACTAAGGATAAGAAATTTTTTTTCCAAATTTCAACACTTTTCTCAACTTCGCGGCGGGGGATCCGGCAATTGATAAAGTTGCGATAAAATTTATCTACTCCTGAACCCCCTAGCGTTATATCCTGAGCCTAAACCCTTCGGAGTAACGTTTGAAAATTAATAACTCCCACTGGCAATATCTTCTCTGTCCGATTCGCAGTTCGTAAACCCATCCGAATAGCATAGAAGCGAATAAGAGAAGAGAAGAGAAGAGAAGAGAAGAGAAGAGAAGAGAAGAGCAGAGAAGAGAAGAGAAGAGGTGGCGTTGAATCGTTGGTAAATTATTAAACGCGAAACGTTGGGTCGGTATATCTATACAGCAAGTCAGTGAGCCACGAGGCGCAAAGGTATAACATCATTTCATTGCCGCCATTCCGAACTCTACTAAAGTGGAATGAAGATTCTTCTGATTTCCGCTCAACTCGCTGATCTTCCTGCGGATCCCAAAGGATGCGTTTTCCCCACCCCCGAAGTGAGGCATCAGTGTTCGATATTTGGAACGAGGTGGGATACCGATGAGCGTTATCTGGTATCGGGGGAAGTTAATTTCATTTTTTCCTTTTTTTTTTTCTGTTTCTGTTTCTGTTTCATACGATTATTTTTCTCAAAGTCTGAATTCGACCGGTGCGAAATGGTGCGAAATTTTGACACTTATAGGTACGAATGACTTGACTAACCGCGCGCACGACTATCACTGGTGTGTCAAGACAGGCAGGTGATAAAATTTCTTCAACTCATATAACAGTGTGCAGGAAAAGAGAAAAAGACCGAGGTGATATGGGCGATAACATATCGTAAACGATCTTCGAAAGAGATTCGGCAATTTCACCTCGACGAAACGTATATAATATACGATTGACAATAACCATCGCGTGATACAGACGTTCAGTTCCCCGTTCCCCTTATTTCTTCCGTTTTCTCGACGTTCGCAACTCAGGATGAAATATCGTTCCGAGCTTGCTCTATACGTCATATTCACACCGATATCTATAGGCCGCGCACGAATGATATGCACAAATATTTCTCATCGATGTTGATCGCATATTGGCGACGGATTTACTCAGAGAAGATTACACAATGTCCACCGTTATTCTTCAGCTACTATGAGGAATATCGAAATCTTCACAAGTCTTGACTGCATCATGCACGTGCACTTCATGACGATCCGAGAACATGCATATCGTGTGAATGTTCATTCTATGAAATGCATCTTTGTGGATCGGTATTGCTTAAAGCACGAAAGTACTCCGAAGCGAGTATGTGCGTACAGTGCCAATATCTTATGTCGTAAAACGGTTAGCAATGTTCTTGGTCTGATGTGGTGAGGGTGCAGCAGCAAGGTCCTCCGCTGGTTCGACGGTGGTTTTCGAGTATGGTTGTGGTTTTCCGGACGAAGAGGAAACGGGGTCCTGCAGAGCATACCCCGGGTCCAGCGGTGAAGAGAACATTGTGGGCTTCGGGACGCACTCTCACGGGGGTTAAGCCTTCATTTTACATTCAAGGCATCGTAAGCCGTCCCAGGAACAGGCAATGGACAATCGTCTTAGTGCGTGCGAGCCGAACTCGAACGGCTAGCCCTGCGGAAGCTCCTGTTCGCTTAACTCTAAGTGAAAACCCAGCCTCTCTGACGCAGCTGATATATAGTTACTCTATACATGTATACATATATACATACATACATACATACATATACTATAATACGAAGATGAAGAACGCCGGAGTTTTGAAGAATTTGTTTTTTTACAACTCAAATCTGCAACAGCTTTTCCACGTTTTACCTCAGGGGCGATGAATCTTTGAACAAAAAAAATATTCCGGGCACATTTTCACTCGAAAACGAACCAAAAAAAAAAGGAAAAATAAAGGAAAATTAAGGAAAGAATGAAAGACTTCTGGTCTTCGTTCGAAATAACGAATAAGGGAGCTGCGCCGCTTTGCCTCTCTTCGAAAATTTTCTTTTTTTTTCGCTCTAATGGGGGGATGAAGTATTTGAGAAAATAGATTTGAATGAAACGCGCTGTGTACATCCGTGTAATTGCATTGCTACGCTTTAACGATCTCAAATGTCTCTATTCCTCTCTCACTCTCTCTCTCAGCTCTTTCGGTCGAAACTCCGAGTTCGCCACCCGCTACCCCCTGCACCCTCCACGTGAAAGGAGGGATGGGGGCGGGGGAAAGGGGGGGGAAGGGTGCCTATATTTTGCGTGTAATTTCCAAGTTTACGACGCCATTACCATTCGTCCCTCGCGACCATAGAGCGCGGCTACCAAAAGCCAAGGTGACCCGCGCGTTTCACCCTATACGTATACCGGAAACTCCTCTTCTACGTTACCCTGCCGTAGGTATACCTTTCCTCTTTTCCTCTTTTCCCTCCTTCCCACTTTCCCTCCTTCCCTCTTTCCTCTTTCCTCTTTTATCGAATCAAGGGTCCTTGCACGCGCTCGCGACCTTCTCTCATCCTAATTTCACCGAGGCAAGGATTTATCGAAGTTACGATTTTCCTCGCGGACTAACTTTACTTTCGCCGACTCGCTTTTACCCATGTAAAACGATGCCTCATCATTTTCATACACCAAACCCCCCCGGAAAATGAAAGGAAAAAAAACAGAAAGAAAAAAACACAAACACAAACAACTTTCGGTCGAAAAAAACTTTCGATACCCCAAGTCAACATTCTCCGGCTAACGAAAGAGAAGAAAGAAAAAAAAAGGGTAAAAAGATTCGGACAACGGGATTAAAATGTTTTTTCAAACGCATCAAAGTTTAATATACCTACATAACGTAGGGAGGAAAAACAGTAAATCCGTCTTATCCATCTGTGGCTCAGCTTTGTCTACTTATTTTTTATTTTTTCACCGATTTTGGTTTTTGGTTTGTTTCGACAATTTCAGTGAAGAAAAGTTCGAACGAGAAAATAGTACTTTTCGATACTAGTGCGAAAGTGTTGATTCTCGGACAAGTGTGAAGTTTTTTGATAATCACACGAGTCGAGAATCATCTTTCGCACTAGTATCGAACTTTATTTTTCAACACAACGCGCGTCAGGTTGAATTTTAAGCACGCGAAGCGTGCGCAAAGTTGAACTTTGCGCACGCAGTGTGAAAAAAGTCTTTTCGTACAGGGAGTAGGTACATAATATATATCGCGTTATACTGTTACCTGTATATGATATACCGCGAGTCAAGGCCTGCAGGATTTCACACGATATGCCAAAACAGCTGTGACGCCATTACATTCCGAGTTATTTTGCCTTTCCACCGACTTAAAAACCGCTTAACTTTGCATAATTCGTTTTGAATCTTCCCCGCCTGGGCTGCAGGCACCAGGCACCTACCTACCTACCTACCTACCTACCTACCTAACTACTTTCCTCTATATAATACCTACCTACCAGTGAAACAGGGGCGTTGTTTTCCTCGGCGACAAAACTAACTCGCGAGAGATAATACAAAAGGAAGAAAAAGACAAAAAAAGGACAAAAAAAAGAAAGAAAAATTTGAACGGAACTAAACAAAAAAATACATACAAAATGAAGAAGAAAGGTGGAAAACGCTGAGAGCAAGTATATACTACATATACTTATACCTCCCGATCATGCAGGGGGTAGGTTCGTTGTGTAGGGGGTTAAATTTTTCTTTCGCCACACGTTAAAATAAATTAATACTGTATTTTCACGTTAATTCAATTTCTGCGATCTTCACACGTAGTACTACATACGTGATACGATTTATTTTGGTAAAGAATTTTTCAACCCCGTTTAAACGAGAGGTAAAGAAAAGGAAAGAAAAAAAAACAGAAAAAACCGAAGTACTTTGAAGGTGTATAAGTATAGGTATTACTTTATGGAATAATACGCATTTATATAGCCAACAGATCGACGTGGCGAAAAGTAAAATTGTTGAAATAAAATAAAATGTTCTGTTAATATTCTCTGCAGCTGTGAGAGAGAAAAAGAGAAAAAAAAGAGAGAGACAAAGAAAGAGACAAAAGGAGAAGAAGAAGAAAAAAAGAGAGAGAAGGAAAAAATGAACGAAACGAATAAGAGAAAAGGAAGATAAAGAAGAATAAGAAGAAAAAATAAAAGAGGAGATACGTAACCAGCTAGCAATTCGCGCGATATATTATACGTGGTACCTATACGTACGTACATTGAACGGCTCGCGCTCCGTTATCCGCATATCCTTTTAGTTCTTCAGATTCTTTTTCGACGATTAAAACCGTCCTTCGACCTACCTAACTATACCTATACCTGTACCTATACCCCCAACCAACTGCCCCCCTAGTCCCCAACAAACCCCGCGGTTCCACAGGTTTCAAACAAGACAATTACGAAAGGGTGCGATTGCCCGCCGCTTTATTTGCATACGCTACCCATCTTTCTTGCTATCTCACTCACTCGGGGCTACATAACTATCGTATAAACCTCTCTCTTTTCTAAACCCCCCGCCCATTATATTCGTTCGTATAAAACGGAGACAAGTGACCCATCGAAATTGGCTAAACAAAATTACGGTATGGTCAATGAATACGACGATACTATCTTGAAGAAATCACTCCAGGACATTTTTTTTATTTTTGCTTTTGATGAATGACCGGTATGAAATCGATCAAATTTTTACAGAATTTTTAACTTATAAGTGTTCATTTGCTTTTTTTTTTTATATCAATTGAAGCGAAAGCTTACGAAATTAGGGTTGAATTCGTAGGTTTCAAAAATTCATAACTAGTACTAAATTATTTGGTGGAAAATTCTGAAATAATTAATGTATCATTATTCTATCAAGAACTATCATCCGTAAAATTTTCAAGAATTTTGGCCATTTCTGATTATCCATCCAGTTATACCTTGAATCTTGATACGTTGATTTACTAGAAGGGTTGTTCACTCCTCGAGTCGACGTCCATTGCCCCCATGAAAAGAGAAAGAGAGAGAAAGGGAGAGAGAGAGAGAGAGACATATGCTCTAGAAACAGACGGTGAAAATATACAGATACAGGAAACGCGATTCAACCCGGTTTAATTTAAAGGTCAGAGAGTTTTACTGCTGTTTGGTAACTCGGCTAATTTTATAACAGTTATCGCGTTATTTTAGTCACTATATACATAAGTTTTAATCCACTGGTGGCTATATACCAATGTGTGGATGCAGGTTGAAGTTGAACAGAAATGCGTTTCGAAATTCGGGGTCGTCGATTTTCCGCGAGAAATCCCAATGACCACAAATGACTCATCCGTCGCAGGGATGAGACGATTAGTGCATCCTAATTACAAGGGTGAATTTTTTCGTCGCTCGTTATATCGAGTAAAAAAAATAAAAGAAAAAAAAAGAAAAATCACCGAGGAATAGAAACGGGGGAAAAAAGGGAAAGGGAAAGGGAAAGGGAAAAGGGAAAAGAAAAATATAACGGCTGGGGAAGAAAGGGGGAGCAGCGGGATTTCGTAAGGCATAAGAAACTTTGTATGGGTCCGTGATAAATTCGATACGAGATTGAAAGAAGTGAGTATTATAGCTCGAGGAGAGGAGAGCTGGTGGCATTTTTCTCTAAAATCTTTCGCTTTTCTTGGGGGCTTTTGAAATCTTTCAAGTGTATAATTCTCCTATCGAAACTCATTTCTGCGTTTAATTTTGCGGAAGTTGATACCGATCTTGCGGCTTACCCGTCGAATTTTTCTCTCTTTCTCTCTCTCTCTCTATCTATCTTTCTCGTTTTTCCCTCCTTCGGTTTTTTTTCTACCATTTTTTCTCCCTCGATAAAAAATTTCTATGTCATATTCGTGATCACCGATTCGCAAAACCCCCCAGAAGTTCCTTTTTCGCTATTCATATCAGAACGTTCATTTAAATTCAAAAACGAATAACGGTTTTTCCCGCCAAATAACCTACCCCTAAACCTAAACATCCGCGGTTCGGTATGAAGCGGTTTATGTTATTCCAGCCGACTTTGAGGGTGTGTCCTGGTGTTTACACGGGTTCCGGGATGCTGATTGTCAGCCGCTAAACCGTACTTAATTAAACTAGCTCCAGTGTTATCGGTACAATATGGCGGACGTCTTCTTGCTGCAGGAGTTGATCGCCATGCCCGGCATATATATTCCCCATGATAAGTAAGGTCGCAGGTTCGGGTCAGCCATAAGCCCCGTCTTAGAATAACTGACGAGGAAGGTCCTTATTGGTTAACATAATTAAACAAACGTATCGCAGGATATGAATATAATAGTACATTGTGTACCAAGGGCGGAAATAACCATATTACGAGTGTGCTGCATGCACACGATAAAGTGATGCACACGATGTTTTTCTTAACACATGCTCTGCATGAATGCCTCTGTTGAGACCGAGTGAGCGGGCGCAAATCAGAACTTTGCGGCCCTCGGGCGAAAAGGGGCATTTTCGGAGCAGATGTGAAGAAAAATAATTTCCTAATCATTCTGGCAACAAAATGTTCTTCATTTTCTTAATTCGACTGATTTCTTCGGTGCAAAGTGCAGTTAGTACGACGTGATGTAATGTATATAGTATACACTACCCAACGCAAGCAATTTAGAGTCTGGTAGAGCGACTGCAACCCCTTGAGGCATCCCGTTCTGAAAGAGGTTCATTCTGCCACACGGAAAGTAACAAGACGTTGCCAAATAACAATAAAACTTTTAGGTGAGCAGCTAGCTGTCTTAGAACCGGAAAAAGAAGGATCCTATGCGCTCTGTGGATAATGGACACCAAGAATACCATAGAATTCGCCAGGATTCTAGCACAGGATTCTTATTCCGCAGGTGGTGAGCTGGAGTGACCCTATACCAAGCACCCTGCAGCTACCTACCCAGTTAATGGCGATTCGCTGCCAGCTCTTCTTCTTGGTCTTTTTCTTACTCTTCTTATTCTTATTCTTATTCTTCCTCCTATTTTAGCTCTTAAAGATCCTGTTGCACTTTACGTATCATTGAGTACGTGCGCGCGCCACCGTTGTATCGAACCCCTGAGCTTCAAGAGGGATGAATAGTGTCATTCTTTTTTCTCGCCCTTGTAGGTATATCCTTATATACCTTTCGGTCTATGAAGTAGGAAAAAAACCATTAATAGACTGTCTGATGGTCTCCGCGCGCGGAGAAACAAATCCAACGTCTCATTCAGCGGAAGGGACGCATCCTTCAGTATCAGCTATTGCTGTTAGATATTCCGACGCGCATCACTTCCACCGACCTGCGACGTGACGATAAATCGTACTTCTATATCGATAAACTCAACGGGGTAAACTAGAATGCCGATTTTCGCACAAACTTAATGGACGGATTATGAATGTCTGATGAAGGTGCGTCTTGGTCTTGAAGGATTTCGATCGGGTTGTATATGCGCGTCTATTTTGGTACAGGGAAGAGGAAGAGGAAGAGAGGCATCGTTTGATAAACGTTGAATGAGAGAAAGAGAGAGAGCGAGAGAGAGAGAGATGGAAAAGGAGTGATGTAGCATCAAGGTAGTAAAATATACGATCAGTATAAAAATGGAAGATCGGACAAACCCTCGACGGTTGGAGGGAATTGATTTAGTGAGCCCATAGGCAGAACAGGATGTATAAATTTGACACGTGATAGGGACAGTTAGGGAGGTGAGCAACAAAGTGTAGATAGAGTAAGAAAAAAATATGTTTTTATTTCTGTGAGCGAGGTAAAAATTCGAGGAATATTCTATCTCCTTGTCTCTCCTCCCCCTTAGCAGCAGCTCCTCTCTCATTTTTTCTTCCTTTTCTTTCAATATTCATCTTAGAGCAATCCTGCGCACTATACCTACCGATAGGCACCTAAGACATTCCTTCCGAATAATGGTGAAATATTTTTTGATGTATTTTAATCCAATACAAAACTACCCTCTTGCATCGAACATCTGAGAAAAGGAATCGTATGATCGGCCAATGGGCTTGTGTGATGCTAACATTTTCATATTTATATATGGGCAGCACACTACCTTTCTGCAGGTCGTAAAATTTAAATATCAGCCTCCGGAGGCTCGTATCGAGTCTCCTGATATCATGGACCATATCCGATGGTTTCGCTGCCACCGGATCAAAGAGTGGGTATAGAGGGTTCCGAATCTCGTAGTATAATATTTTACGTCACTGAGGAGATCCCGCCGTTTCTTATTCCCTCGGATTAAATATTGCGGTAGTTATATAATATATAGAACGCGGTTATAAAGAATCGACAAACTATCTTAAACGTCTGCGCTTTTACTGCAGGGCTGCGGGGATGGACCAAACCCAAACATTTGCTCTGCTGCAGCATCGAGCGGAGTAGGTGGGTATAGGTAGTTAGGTATTGCTGAGGGAAGAAAGAGGTCCGGGGAAAAACCTTTTAGCTCCGTAACAACTTTTGACCAAGTTTCGCGGATCGGAAACCGAAGCAAAACAGGGCTTATATTTTCCTCGCGAGGATCTATCGATATACTTTAGAGGATGCTGCAGCACAACCTTAAGGAGAAGACCTGCAGCGATTCTGGGTCACTGAAGGGATCGGGAATCGGTCCGAATCACTGGAACAAACCATTTCTGCACGTCATTTATTCCCTTATACCTATATATAGGTACGAAAATATAGTATCGAAATAAGATTCCGAGATTTTGACATAAATGCAGGAAACGTGCAGTGCAGGCACTTACTGCACGAGCTACAGTAATCAACTACGAAAGCTTCTGGCATACTTTGGGAAAGTTGTTCAAGTATATGCAGCTCCTACTAGCTTACAGTGAAAAGTTTTCAGAGCCACAGGTATAAACATCGTACAGTAATTCTATAAATACACCATATACTAAATTACGAGCTTTACACCTATAGACGGGCCAATTTATTACCAGGATCACTTATCAATCACATATTTTTCATACCGAACGTATAATAGTTCGACACGTGTCATACAACCACCAATCCAAATTGGCCTGTCAAACATATCGAATAATCATCGCGCAATCTTCCATGCTAGTAGGTATATACTGAAATAACTCACGCAGCTCATTCGAAAACCACCCCATCCCCGCCTCACCTCACCTCACCTCATATACGAAGTAACGATGAAACAGCTCGGGTCAGTTTTTGCGGATATTAAATTTTCTGAGAATATCTTTAATCGAAAGATCGCGAACAGATGTTCACCGTTTTTGATGTACACATCAGCATCACGTGGGTGATCGAAGATCCTCAAAGACGTGTCACACTGCAGCGCACGGGGAAGAAGATACAAAAACATGATCAATCCTTCCGATTTTTATCAAATTTTTCAAACTTGATCAAATTTATTGGAGACATTAGCTTAAGGATGTATATATATGTGTATGTGCAGGGTATATGCAGGGTATACGTATATATAAGATTTTGCTTGCGTCAAAGATCGCCTCGTACGATTCAACCGCAACGAAACGCAACGCAACGCAATTCCCCGTTCGCGTGAGAGTTGACAATCTTAAGGGTATAGAAACGAGCTCCCATCCTGCACGTCCACCACTCTCATTGCTTATCTTAATCGGTACTCAGGGACTACGGACGTGGGGAATACTGGACTAGCAATTGTCTCCACGATTGTCTTCCACGATTTCCAAAAACAACGCGGCTAGCTGTCTGGTTATCCTAATAGATCGTCTCGTGTAACCCAAAAGATTTATAGCTCCACCGACCTTTGATATAGCTGCTATACAAGTATGAGATAGATTCCGAAATGGGGTTTCCCATATTGAATTTAATAAACGAATTATATTACGTTTGTTAAAAATGAAAAAAATCAGCTAAAATTCTCATCAATTTTATATTATCCCCCCAGAATGCCGGCTGATCTTTCGCATTCGCATTCGCAACAATCGAATCAGAGGTCCAAAAAGATCGAATATTAAAGTAAAGCAAGGGAAGGTGAATTGGGAAAGGAGAGGGAATTAACAAAAGTAACGAAAAGGCATGAGCCCGTCCTGTAATCCAAAGGGTTGAGATCCTCTCAATGTGACTTCATGCTCAGAATTAGTAACCTTTCATCAACGGAACCCCCCCTCGCCCCCTCGCCCACAAGGGTGGTAATTTACCTCGTTGAAATAATCAATCCGTCAGGAATTCTCTCGAGAGTTATGCAAGGTGTTGCGCGAATACTCGTATAGGAAACTTGGACGATGTGACTTCTCGCACTGCATCAGGTAGGTATACGTAGGTAGGTAACTATAAATGCAAATTGAAAGCCAAAGCTAATATTGATTGTGAATAAAGTTGAGCAAACTTTAATCTTTGCTTGGGTTCCCTTGCCCTCTGACTACCACAAGTTTCTATACCGTAAACCGTGTATATACACATATATATGGGTGTGTGTATGTATTCACTTGTATATATATGCATATAGACGTAGGTATCGTGTAGGAGCTATAGCTGGTGGTTGGGGTTCCTTCTTAGAAACACTCGACAGCAAACATCCCCTGTATACACATAACATCGGTTACTGGCAATGCCAGTCGGTTTGGTCGACCCCGGTGCCCTTTGCGGGTTAAATTGACCCATGATTGATGAGGCGAAGACCCTCTTTAATTGCTTACTCAACTGATTATATGCTAATTAGTTGATAACTCAATTCCCTCGACTTCAGCAGCGCAGGGAAGAAAATTAAGAAATTAACTTTAATTGTCACCTACGTCTCTTCCTTCTTCTTCTTCTTCTTCTTCTTCCTTTTCTGCATTCGTTTTGTTTTTTTTTTTTGTTTTTTTTCTCTTCTCTTCACGCTCTTCGCATACACCTGCAATTACTCACTTCTGCAGGACCGCATGTCCGCACCAGTTTCATATATATCTGATAATTGTGGACAGTCATCTTCTTTGTGTTACGGTTGTAACGTACTTGATGAAGATAAAGAGCAGCCCTGAAGATGCTGAAGTTCCAAGTCTAAAGTTCGCTTCATCAGTGCAAATTAACGCGACTAAATGATCGTCTGGTTTTTTAATAACGTCAAATTACCTACGTGTAGAGACTCTACTCTCTTTCTCAAAGTTTGCTAATTAAAAATCGACACTTTCGTAAGATCTGGTATAGGACTAATTGTATAAGACAGTTGTAGAATCCTTGAATTTGTCTTATTTCTAACGCTCCTGAAACTACTGAACGAGGATATAAGGTTTATCGATTCTAGTAGATGGTCTCGCTGAGACCAAGAATCAGGACTTTCAAAGTTTAGATTAAATTAAATTTCGCTAAGATTTTCAACCGGATAAATTCCCATCGTTCATGAGAATCGATTTAAATTAGTCGAAAATTACGCTTATCTTCGTCGTGTGTTCTTTTTGTTTTTTGTTTTGTGTTTCTCGTTTTTCGCTTTTCTTACCCTGCTTACCTCTTCTCTTTGGTTTCAAATATACACCCGCGGAGTTAAAGGTACGACGACGGTGATTTCTGCTGTTTTGCGAAAGCGGATATAGTACCTGGCTATAAACTTTTCGCAGAAGCGAGGTAACATCTGATTACACCCCGCGGCAGGAACGGGTTTGAATTTTGAAAACCTTAGTATTCCCTCAGCTGAAATCTTAGCTTTAAGGTAAATTCGCAAACTCCCTGCGCAGTTAACTCGGACGTTCATTTCAACTTTTCCCAATGGTAGTAATATTCCTGATTATTATTCTTCTTTTCATTTTTGTCTCTTATTCCGCCGTCTCGAACAACTAGTTCAGAAAATCTTCTCTTTTTTTTAACAAAAAAAAACAACAAACAACAAGTTTTGCGGAGAAACAATTTTTCCGTGAAAAAAAAAACCAAAAAAAAAATGGAAAAATAAATTACACATTTTTACAGAGCCTAGATTCGTCTGGCTTATTCAGCCCATGGATTGCCTCGATAATTGGAAAATGATGGTTCAAGTTTTTCGCAATTTTCTCTACCTTTTATCAGCGAAAGGCCAAGCCGAAGGTCCGGGGCGTGAGGCTGCTTTCTCCGCACTCATTTTGGTTCCGGTACCCTAGGGACAATTTCCGAGATAGATGCGAGGGTTGTGCCGCGCTGTTCTCTCTCACCGGCAATTTTAACTTTTGATTTTATTTTAAACGTTGTAGTAGCGTACCAGCTACCCCAAAACCCAAACCCCGAACCCAGACCCCAACCCCAACCCCGAATCTCGAACTTGCCCACCTTTTCGAGCAACAGTCTCATTCTCATCCTGACATTTTATATCCTTAACAACTGGCTGAGGAACGATGCGATTATTATTCCCGTTGATAAAATCCCATCTGCAGCTGCAGCGCATCCCCATAGCTAATAATCATGCATTGATAACGTAAATACCATCAATTAATGGCGTATTTGCTTTATTCCACTTCGTCGCGTTGATCAACTTCGTTAAAAACTTTTAACAACGAATGTTTTTTGAATCTTGACTAATTTTTTCTTTCTTCTTCTTCTTCGTTTTTTATTTTACATTTTTATTTTATTCTCCATTTTCTCTTCTTGCCTTTCTTTATTATTAGCTAATTGAAATTCTTATCTCGTACACGAGAATCTATTCTACAACTTTCTTCCTTTCTTTCTTTCTTTCTTTCTTTCTTTCTTTCTTCACTAGCGAACTTTATACCTTACACTACTCTGTGGAAGATTTTTTTTCGCGCTTGCCAATTTATACGCTCAAAAAGTTTTCCCTCAAGCTTTAGCTAGCTGAGGACAACTATTCTAACTATTATTCGGAATTACACTAGGGAATGAAAATTTTAAACAAAAAAAAAATAAAATAAAATAAAAAAACGAAAAAGCTATCCTGCAGCATCTTCGCTTATAGCTGCATTTATAGAATATAACGAGATCCTCTCCCTCCAGCTCTGGGAAAAGGGGTTGTAATTTTCTAAAAAAATTTAATTTTTTTTTTATCACTCTACAAATGATGAAAAGGACGTCTTCTTCCTTATATATCTTTGATGTGCGGAATCAGCCCGGTAAAGTGCATCAGGATCTAGCTGTGGGTACCTACACGCTACCTCTTTGCCTTCAAAGGTCCGCTGCTGCTGCTGCTGCTGCTGCTGCACCACGTCAACGACATACATATATAGCAAAGATTTAGTATCTGAAGACAGACTTTTACCACAACGTTGACTCTCCTTTTAACGAGCACTATCTCTTGTTCAACCTGACCAGGTTCTTTATCCCTCACATCGTGACGTGTGTGTTTGCACTGTCTGAACGTATAAAGTGCTCCGAAAAAAAAAAACCACACACACACCCAAGGATCTCCCTTAAGTTATAATTTTTTATGACGATTGAAACGACCAGGAAACTCATTTTTGATTCGGTTAATAATTTCACCCTTTGAGCACTGTCCCGATATCCCGATATCGTTCGATGGCAAAAGGTATAAGGGTAAGTACCTGCAGGAAGATAAAATGGGACGGACAAGTGGTGGAGTTGTAGGGTTCGGTTACCCTCACCCCGTCGACGCCACGCCGATGGTGGTGGTGGTGGTGGTGGTGGTGACAAACTTGAGGAAACGCGTTGAGAAACTTTCTCAAGTAACACGAAGAGGACAAGTTGAGACTGAGGTCCGCGGCTTCTGATCGGCGTAATCGGTTAAGGACCGAACGTAATCAATCACGCCGACCCTTTTTCTAATCTCACTAATCGCGTCGAACTTTTGATCACCCCTACAGGTCTGGGTGTTTGGATGCGTAGAGGCGGTTGATCCTTTCGTCATTTTACCTGGAGCTGGCTATTTCGGCAAAGTTATATCCGCCAAATTCCATACCTACTTACCTACCTACCTACCCTACGCGCATTATAATCGTTCCTAAATTATCGCGCGCAAGAAGAACCGCGATCGAATTTACAACACGAAGATTAAGACTCGATGATAATTGTACTTGTATACAGCCGTAATAAAGAGTGATATATCTTTCATTTAGTCAAAAAAAAAAACGTTCGCGATTCATCTAAACTTATAATTCAACGATAGGGTAAAACCGGGAGGCGCGCGGGACTACCCCTTATCTCAAAGCTACTAACCCCTGGCGCGCTGCAGGATAGCGAGCTCTTTTAGTTATATTATAAGCGTAGTAGGTATAGCTGCAGGAGGAGTGAGTAGGAAAATTAGCTCGACGTGAAATAAAGCGTGATAAAAATCTACCCGTTAATTATTCATCGCTCGTTTTCATAGATAAACTAAAATTAAATTAAATTATACTGTACAGCACGTTGCTGGTGCAGGTGCAGACATTGAGGTGTAACATTTCTGTTTTCTTTTATATTTTTTTGATTTTATTTCGGTCGAGATAGAGGAGGACATTGGTGGATTGAACTGACGCATTATGGGCTATACCTACATTATGAAATATTAATCCAAAGCATTCCGTGAAATTTTCATTCTGATAGAGTTTCAAATTTCAGATGAGTGCCTGGCTGCGTCAAGGCGGAGGTGAAGTTTATACCAATATTCTAATTGGGGTTAATCTAATCCGGCACATTCAAGGTTTGATTAACATTAAGTTACAAGTTTCGTTTCAGTATCTTGAAACGATCGGATCTTCGGGGACGAGTTTAAGCCAAGCCTCTATATTATAGACGTAGTACGCATTAGGGGTTGAAAAGAAAAAAAATCTTAGCGAGATGTTAAACTAAGGTGTGTGTGTGTGTGTGTGTGTGTGTGCGTGTGTGTGAAACAGGGGTTGCATATAAAATCCAACCGGTTAATGTTAATTAAATTTTATACTTTTTATAAATTGCGAGAGAGAATAATAATACTAATAAGAGAAATGAGAGAGAAAAAAAGAAATCTGGAAGAGGCGATTCAGAGTTAAAGAAGAACTCGAAATACTCTCGTAATTGCTGTCATTATTTAGCTTGAATTCTTCCACCAGCTGAAAATTCAACTTCACTGGTAATTGTACAATAATCGATCTGGCAGGTTGGCAGCTACCTAGCTTTGCGGAAATAATGAATTAGGTAAAAATAAAATAAGAAATAATATCAATAATAATAATAATAACAACGATAAATGAAATCTTTCTTTAATTCTTCCTTTGGAAAGATAACGACTCTCTAATTATTAAACGTTTATACAATTCGTTATAATGATCCGGAGAGTATCAGTACCTACGTGAGATAAACCCTTAACTTTCTTTATCTCGAGTGGATTTAACGGTTTTAATGATTTATAAATTTAGAAGTAAAGAGAAAAAATAATAAAAATGAAATAAAAAAAAAAAGGGAAATACCACGTCAGCTGGTAGGTACGTGCGGTAGGGACGAAACTTTCCTCAACTAAATCCTCGCGCTCTATCCATCTTACCTTTTAATTAATCAAAACTCTATGAATTATTCAACTAAGATCAGCCCTTTTATAGAGCTTATGAAAAGCACCGACGCGCGACTTCGAGTCCCGTATGAAAAAAAGAAAAACGAAAAACTAAAAACGAAAAATGCAAGAGAAAATGGAAAAGGGGAGAAAAAAAAAGGATACAGAACAATTTTTAGTATCGAAATCGTATTTATACGTGTAAAAAAAATAAAAATAAACTTTTTACGCTTTTATAGACGTACATTGATCTCACTAGATCGAGTAGGTCGAAAATCTCTTCTTTTCGCCGGATGATTACGATCGCAGCGCAGCTGCAGTGATATGTTTTCGATTTTATTGCTCATCAGTGAAAGGGATGAAATGCTAGGTCGACGAATAAGCGGGGTTTTCAAGATCGCCACTTGTTCTTCTCCGTGACTACCTACCTATCCTCCGGATCCCGCCACCCCCGGGGAACCCCCAAGCCCGCCTCGTCGGCAGTCGGCAACCGCTTCTCGACGTAGCTTAACCGTTTAAAAGGTTTCGCCTCCTGTTCCGGGTTCTGTTCCGGGTCGATAGAGCTCTGTTCCTTCCTGCTGGTCGCTGCTATTGGTTAAAGCGAATCAGCATTTTTAAGAAGAAAAAAATGCACCCTTACCTATATGTAGTATAGAAACTATCGCCAACCAACCAACCAGATAGTAGTAAATAAAATATCGAAGTTCCCGCCGCGCTGCAGCGCAGCTGAGATTAATCGCTGCATACATACCATATGCTATAATTATTCATTGCGCATTACAATTCTTACACCCTGCAGTAGTGTGCATTTTTGTTTTTTTTTTTTTTGAAATTTTTTGAAATTATTTGTTCACTATAAGATACGCAAGAACAACTGGGCTGATCTTTACTGACGCGTAGATAACGCGTTCTTTACTCTGTCGACGCTTAGTCGTGTATATATGGAGGAGGTATAGGTATATATATACCTATAGCCCTGGGTGGTACGACGCAGGGGGTTTTCAGAAAAAGGGAACAAAATTTACCTATCAAAAGAGACAGCAAACTTCCAATATCATTTGGTTGGGAAAATAAAACTTTTTTACGTTTCTTAGCGAGCAGTAAGAGAAGGGAAGAAGAAGGAGGGGGGAGGGGAGGGAAGGGAAGAGAAGAGAAGCAATAAACTGTCAACATTTTTACGTATAATATACATGTATGTATGTATGTATGCATGTGTACGTATGTATGTAACGCATACAGCGATATACGAAGCGGTCTTCGTCTCGAGACAAGAATCTTTATTGTAATGTACTTTGAAATTTTTTTTTTCCCGCGGTATTAAAAAACAACAGACTTTCTTATAATATACATGTTATACCTCGACGATATTTTATCTGTTTACTTATTTATTCTTTTTCTCTTTTTTCTCTTCATTTTTCTCTCGCTCGGGGTGAATTTTCGTTATTGTCTTACCGCAAAAAGAAATTAATAATACGGTTTATAAAATTTTCGGAAGTTTGGAGGTATAACATCGCGATTTTTATTGCTATGAGCGTTTATTATGATACATTATTACCACCTAAGAAAACTAAAACGAATATGTTAGTCAATACCCTTCTGATGTATCAAAGATTTCAAATCGAAATATAAATTAACAAAGAATTCATTTAGCGCCAGAATCGATTCTTTCATTTTCATCATTTCATTTCAGTTTCATTATTTCATTTCATTTTCAAATCATAGAAGCGAGATTCGCTTCTTTTAGCTTACTGGATTCGAAACGCGTGTTTCATGATTCTATAACATGTTATCTACGTAACATAATAGGATTTCACCTTATCACAGGCAACCCGTGAGTCACGATATCACGATACCTACTATAGATGTTCAAATAATCATCAAGGTATACCTGCAGTGGGTAATCTGCAGAGGCTCAAGTTCGGAAATAATCTACAAATTGGCGCTAGAAGTCAGTAGAAAAATTTTCTCGCCATCCGACTCTACCTTACCGACGATTTTCGAATCTAATATTTACGCGCGAATCGTCCGGGGGATCCCCTAAGTTCAAATCGAGCGTAGAATCATGAATGCTGATTCAGGAGCTCGAAACTTGTTCTAAGCTATTAAAAAAAACGTTTTAAAGAATGAAAACGTATTATCTCTTAGTTTTCGGTCTTTTCGAAAGAAATTAAATTCTCTATTACCTCAGATTTGATTTCAAAATACATTTCCGATTATTTTCTTTATTTTTTTTGCAATTAGTAAAGTAAAAATGATTTTTCTCAATATTGAAACGTCGAGAGGCTGTTTTGGGTTCTGAATATTAAATGATATAATGAAAAGAACCAACACGTACACAAACGATAGCGATAAGTGTCCCGCCCGATCTGGACGCAGATATCCTATATTATATATAATATAGGATATCTGTATCCTCAACTCAATATCTATATTATATATAATATCGCATATTTATATCCTCAACTCAATATTTATGTAATGATTCATATCTTCGGAAAAAATCTCTGAATATCAATGTTCTCACTATACACAGAAAAAAAGATTAAATTGGTAAAAAAAAATTTTTGTTCCAATAAAATTTTCTGCAATTCACATTGTAAACCGAAATTTTCTTGAGTCAATAAAAAAATTTGCTTGAGCCAAGACAATTCTCTTGGTTTGAAAAAATTTTGACTTGGCTCGGGGGATTTTTCGGTCTTCAATATAATTTTCTTGGCCCAAGTGAACCTTTTTTTCTGTGTATGATCGAATGGGGATATCCCCAGGACGTCAGATATATCTTGGTAATGTGATGGAATATCCTATGGATGTTTCGATGATCCTGGACATATACAGAATATCCATAGGATATCCGAATGATCCTGGATATATATAGGCTGCATAAGAAATAAAAAGGACATTCGATGGACGTCCTGTGCTGTGTGGGTTATAGATAACGTATTATACATAGCATATATCCAGGTATATAATGAGGAAAAAGCAGGTCCACCCACGACGCATTCCGTAACCCACATTGCGATCCACGTATCATTGTTAATTCAATTTATTATTATTATTTATTAATTTTTTTCTTGTCATTTGATTTTCCATAATTATACAGGGTGATTTTTCTCTGGTATCGCATGGAGGAGGGGCTTATAATCGCAAACGCTCCGCCCCCCCCTTTTTATTCATACTTGTTATCGTCGTGTCGAGAAACCCAACTCTCATTATCACGCGCTATCAAATCTGACGATTTCATAATATGAAGTATGGATAGAAATGGGTAGAGCGTTTGCGATGATAAGCTCCTCCCTCATGCGACACCAGAGGAAACTCACCCTGTACAATCTATATTCTATTGCATATGCCATAAAATATAGTAATGACCATAGATTAATAAATTCGATGTTAATTTATTATCCGACCACAGATTCATTTTTTTCGCGCATACCTACAGAATGAATTACAAAAAAGAAGACACGATTTCTAAAATCTAGTAATATTCTTTCATAAATAATTCAGCGAACCAAGTTCCATACTATAAGCTTGAAGGACAAAACGACGAAATTCTTACGGCTTATAAAACGTTCTATACAAATTACCATACTAACTACGTGACGGATTTATAAACAAAAGTAAATTGTCGTATTACATGTTTAGACCGTTCGCGTTGAATAATCTACTCTCTAACTAATGATATTTACCGCACATTCAATTACCGTATTAATTGATTTATTCATTATCAACCATCGTCATTCGTCGTACATATGACAATCTTAGTTATAAATCAGTTGAAATTTTCCTATTCTTTCTCGTTCAAAATTTCAAAATATGTTTTTCAGTTTTTGCCAAAAACTCAAACTTTTTGCCAAACGCAATGAAAAATCTTTTTTCTTCTTCATTTTTTTCAAATAAATTCTCGTATAAAATTTCAGTCCGAATTTCTAAGATCTAATCATACATTTCGCACGGATGCTGCGATGACTGGAGATATTTAAGACAGTGAAGCGAGTGCTTCCCCTTATTTTGTATTTTTTTTCTCTCTTTATTTAGAGACCCTTTTGGTTATTTTACGGGTTCTTACCTGACCTGCGACCCAACAGTTTCGGGTTTTATACCTACCTACTATTTTCTTTTGTATAGTCGAGAGGGGTCAGAATTTCGGAGTAAGATATTTGTGCGCGGGGGACTTCGGGCTGGTATATAAAAGGGAACGGAGGCCCCCGGTCCTTGGGACCGCACGGGTACACCGGTGCCCCGGTACACCGTACAACGTCAAACTGAGACTTTGACTGTACCTTATTGCCTGTTGGTCGTGTCTACCTACCTACCTACGAGAAATGCGAGAACCTTGTGCTCAATGCTTCCCCCACCATACAGTAGAATTCACCGCGTCTCAACGCGGCGACCTGGGTCTCGAGGCATCGAGACGCAGCCTCCCAGAAAGAAGTCGTCAACCACCGCGCCCGGGATCTGAGAAATTATAGTTACACGCTGTTTCGTATATACCTATATAGTCGTTGTGTTTTTCATGTGTTTACCGCCTGATATATTGATAATAATTAATTATGTTCCGAGTATCTGATCGCTCGTACTTTACGCTATTATTTTTAACAATCGTATTACTTCTGCATAGATTTAGTACGTAAAGCCATAGGTATTACATATCATCCCAAATGGATTACCTAACGCGTTATTTATCCTGCATGGACCAAAAGCCCCAGATTTGACTCGATGTATACGAGTGAGTATATGCTGCAGTGATAAATTTTTTACCATATTCCAATCTTCGAATTTATTTTTTAAATAAAATATAGGAATGATCGAATAATTTTCTCGTCGACTCTGAAGGTCCGCGAAGAATTGCGAATCGGCGATATATATAATATAAATTTTCATACGGTATAATAACGAGACAGTATATTACACACGCGAGTGCGTCATTGCAGACGAGATAAGCTTGTGTACTATATAGTATATCGTTTGAAAAAACTAACGATATCATTTTTGGTGTCACTGTTATGCATGTTAATACGGATTAAAGTTTATATACTATATATATGTACATAGTCGCACATTTATACTCCTACAACACGCGGATGAAATAAATTTCAATTAATTAATATCCTCCTCCTCCTCCTCCTCCTCCCCCTCCACCTCCGCCTATTTCATTTCTTCTGGGGTAATAAAATCTCTGCGAAACTAATGCGTATATGAAATTGATCGAAATCGCGCGGTCCAGATTTATGTATCATTATTCGTTCTATAAGATCATTTCGTAGATAGCGGTTCGTCACTCCCACGATTTTTCACGATTTGTGAAAAATAAAAAAAAACAAAAAAAAAAATTAGAAGAAAAAATAAAAATATACGTATTCACGCACAGGCATATGAACGACGATTTCATCGCGTATTATTTGCGGTGTCGAGCATTGCCCACGCTTAAAATCGAGGTGTGGAACCGCGGTGTAACTTGAGTCAAGTATAATGTGTTACGATTCAGTCCTGCACTAGCTTCGGTGGCTCAACAACTCGGCTTATAAAATCGTGTGCCGTGAGCGAGTTACGCGAATCGAAAATAATTGTAAAAAAAAAACAGAAAAAAAATAAATAAATTCGTTTTCACGATGTTCGACGTACTTAATGCAGTGAGTCCATTGATTAATTATCCTAAAATCCGTTCATTACTCGAACATGAATTTGAACATATTCGTTTCGCAGAATTTTTGTTTCACATTTATATAAGTAAAACGCTATATTTCCGCGGATTAGAAGATCTCGCGATTATGAGACGCGCCTCGATCAACCACGGCTTCGCAATTCGTACGCGAAATTTCAAACTGTTAGTTAACGATTGACAAAATTTTGCCTAAGGCATTATATATCAGTCAAAACTTAGGTACTTTCGACTGAAAAATGTGTTTAGTTAGCTCTAGTATACGCCTCTATTTCGTGAATACGAAAAAAAAAAAACGTGTGTGCTGTTTGACGAGATAAGAGCGCGGCTGTACCTGCCTATATCGTAGAAAATTTTTTTTTTTCACCGATAGAAAAGCGCGGTGCGGAAGTAAAAATCTTGTGCAAATATTTACACATATAGGTAATATTAACATATTAACATTTGAAGAGAAAAAAAAATCGGTCTTAGTCTGCCCATGGTAGCCATTAGCTATTAGCTGTAGGTAGATACAGGTATAGGTACCTACTGCCTAGTTTCGTAGTCTAGGTATTGTAAACTGCTATGGATATAATTATAAACGTTGCATAATGTACCGCGTCTTGCGAAACTGAATTTAAAACACCTGGTCAGGTATTGTCATTTATGGTTTAGACGCATAGGTACAATTCCCTCATCATCATAGTGTCATGATCTTTTTTTTTTTTTAAACTAGAACTCACATGTACATACATGATGCTACATGCATCGACGAATTATTTTTCCAATTACCATTCTTTGCCATTCACACACATCATATACCCACACACATACGCGTTCGAAATACAGAATTTGTATCATCGTCACGTTTTTTAAACCACTAGGTATAGGCCGCAGCGAAAATTACACGTGGATAGAATATTTTCGGAGCATTGCACATTACTGTACGATCTATTTTATCAACGAGGCGAATCTTCGAAAAATAAAAGTGTCGAAATACATACGTGTGCAGTTCAGTTTTCCAGATCAAAAACAGCCGAGACTTATAAGGGCCATATATATACAATATGCCTATGTACACGTGTGTGTGTATTTCTTAGCTGTATAATTAGTCTGTTGGTTAATGGAGGTTGCGGAGAAATTTTTAAACGTGGGTAGACATACTATGGGTATATATATCTATATGCATGTATGTATGTATGTAAGTAAGTAAGATCGTGAGGGATGCCCTGAGGTCAGGTATGGAGAAAGAACGTATTTGTCAGTATGGTCGTTGCATGTATGATTTGAAAGTGTCATTTTTTAATTTTATATCAGGAATATATCATATATTGTTACGTCAGAATCGAATATTACGTCGTAAAGTAAGAATGGTCAGATTCCGAATTTTGAATATCACCGATTGGCACTTTCCGAAAAAACTCCGAAAGGCCAAAACTCCGAAACTCCAAATCGCGCACGCATGCATGTGTTCATTCAGCGTTTAAACTTGAAATTCAATTTTTGGAAGGAAAGAAAGTTTCAAAATCGTACATCATCGATGTATTTTGTCTTTGCATCCTGAGAATAGGAGACCGAAATTTTGGGAATTTCAAAAATTCGGAACATAATATCATGTACCAGGCCCGGGGCTTTCTAACGTTAATATTCTCTCTCATTCTCCAACTAATACCACGATGCTAAGTGACGTCACAGTATTCACGCTTTATTAAACACCTAAGAAGAATTTCAAGGCCGTTTTATTTATTCAACTATTTACTATATACGCTACGAAGTTAACCGCTTAATTAGGTGTGTCTATAGTATTATATCCGAAAGTGAGATAAACCGGATACGTATACTACATCTACAGATATATACCTGTACAGATGTAATTCTCACCTGAGAATAGATAGACGCCGATCAGCGTCGTAAAGTCATTATCATTCGATAATTAATCGCTTTTTAAATGTTTGTCCTTTTCTTTTTGTTCCTTTTTTAAAAATTTACAAAATCGACCCACCCACGTCTCTAATAAACCATATATTTCATAATTTCAGAATCTATACATATATAAATGGGTCATGCGATTCTCTTTCCCTCTCTCTCCCTGTTTTTCTCTTTCTCGACAGAAAGAGAATTTGAGAGGCGTACTGTTGTGATTTATTAGAATTCTGATAAGAGAATATGGATTTTGTACGCACAAGGCTGTACAATGCGTATCGATTATAAAATTTTTATATCTTTCGTCGTACTGTAGCACTCGTGTTTTTTCAACGGCTGTTATTTGGTAATTTTCAAAATTTTGGAAAAGTCACTGCATGCACGACGAAGACGCATCTGCAGCGGCTATGCATAGAGTAGTACAGATGATGAGGAAATGGCATATGGAATCATCTTCGAACACACACACCCACATATGTATGCATATAGTTGCATAAGCTCGGAAGAGACGCGCACGTTTGCAATTAGAAACGTTTATGTCATGCCGAGTAATGAAGGTTTTTCTCCTTTTTTTTGTCTTCTCATTATTTTCATTAGGTATGAACCGAACGCGTCTATATCCATCTATACGACCCAGTTAACACAATGTAGGTATTTGTTAGAAAACGATCGTTAACCATAGATCGTCGTGCACACGATGCGGGGGTGTAGCTATAATACAGTTTATCACCGTCTCTGAAATGGGCGTATTTTTATTCTTTTCGTTTTTTTTTGGTTTCTTTTAAAATCTCACGCGACGTCAAATCGCGATTTATAATGAAATTAATGCCAGATGAGAAAGGAACTGCCTCCCGCATTTTCATTTTTCTAAATTTTTGTCTTTTTCCAAAAATAGTATATCATACATCTGACAGCCGACGCCAAAAGGTGATTATTTCCCCCTCTATATTTAGTCGAGTCGTTGAGTTTCGCCTTCCAGGAAAGACTTCCGATTCTTAACTCTTATGTTTTTATTCCGGTACTTAAAGTTCTTCACTTATTTACCTCAGAACCAAAAGCAAAAGCGAAAGCATCTGCGAAGAAGGGTGGTGCAGCAGCCGAGATGCCGACCACGACGAGATACGTAGCGTCGCGACGCAACGCGTTTGTGAAAATGATAAAAATAAGTTATACTTTTTATCTCACTACCGCCATCCGGTTCTGGTTTATTTTTGGTTCGCATTTACAAAAACCTTGATGGAAAGAAAAGTTCGAGTTCTTAGGTGTACAGCTACGGTGACAATAATAATAATAATAATTTATCCTACATTTATTGAAGAAATTTTCCCAAATTTTTTCCTCTTTCTCTGATCTTCCGTAATTTTAATTCATAAAAAGGAATTCTGTCGTTTTAATTTAGACAAAAGCCAGGCACACTACTTGCGTGTGTGCGTGTGCGTGTGTGTTCGAAAAAATTTCAACGTTTTTTCACACCCTAAGTCAGTTGAAATTTTGTCTCTTACTATTTCCTCTACTATTCTCTTTTTCCTTTCTTTTTCCTCTCTTTTTGCTTCTCTTTCTTTCTTTCTTTCTTTCTTTCTTTCTTCGGCCGACACCCCCTCTTTATTTATACACACTCCGGCTCATTAAAATCTGAACCCATTAAGCTTATTTTAAGTAAAAACATCCTATCCCTGAACTTGACTAATTTACTCGCGACGCGCCGTTGGAGTATCTAATTGTCGCGTGAAATTTTCCACCTGTGGCTATAGAGCGACATTTTTCGAAAAATCTTCATTTCCCCCATCGAAAATCATCACAGAAAATTTACGCGTATAATAGGATATAGGGTGAATAATCGCGTGACGTAACTCGCGACGCGGAAATATAGTATGGCTTAATTTCCTTCGCTCATCGCGCGCAGTAGGTAGGTACATCGTAAGATTTTCTCGTTTGGCAGCATCCCAGGAGTCATAAGATAACCGGATATCGCATTCCTTTGCGATTCGGCCAGTTCGTGCGTTTCAGAATCGCGGGAGATCGGAGTTGCGGCAAAAACGGGAACGTAAACACGCGCCGATTGCCTTATCAGAAAAAAAAAGGAAAAAAAAAGAACTGCCTTTATCAACTTGACAACGTGACTCACGTCGCGTTATCTATCGATTTTTCTCACTATCGGTCGTCAGAATTCGGGTTATCAATCCACAACCTATGATGTCGATGGTGCAGTTAGAGTTTTAACATCAGACAGCGTGCGGGTTCGGTTGCACTATTTTATTATCCACGTAATAAAATCGCCCATTAAATATCTCCAAGTTGTCGCGTCAAACCAGGCCATGGTTAAAGCATGAGAGTGTTCAAAACCAGCTGAGCTAAGCCGTGAGTGTGAGCTGGATCGAGTCAAGTCGAGCTCGAGCTCGAGTCGGGTTGAGTCGAGAGACTCACTTTCCATTCAACTGTGCAGAATGATCGTTACATGATTCCTTTTACGTGAGTTGGTTCACACTCGATATACCTACCTATATACCTACCTACCTACCTCTACCTACCTTCTCGATCAGTGCATACCCTCGAAACGCCGTTCTCGAACACCTCTTCAAGGTTCCGACCGGTTTCTTGCAGGTTCTTCACAGCAGCGAGCGCCAAACTGATTTTCAAGAGTCGAGCAGAAGCGATGATCGCATTGTATCGGGACGAAATTAAAAGTATATAAGGCTTAGGGCTTGATTGGCAAATTGATTCACGAGTCTTTCTAGTCTCGATTAGCAATGTCATACAGCTTTTGGAAAAACGATCTTAATGGGGTATATGCACCGTCAAATGGGTTGAAAATTTCAAATAGAAATGACATTTTTGCAGAGACCTTGAGGACTCGGATAGAATCGAAAAAAGATATGGTGTTTGGGGAAGGTTCGACCCTCATAGTGCATATTTTACATCATGTATTACTTCCGGTACAACGGCGATGTGCTAAAGACAGAAAGATACAAAATCACTCGCTTGCTGCAAAGAATAAAATCAACCGTTGGACCGATCTTGGGAATTTTGGACTTCGATTGTTCAGAAGAGATGCTTCTATCGGATGAGCAAAGAACTTTTCGTTGAACCAATTTTTGATTGAGATGATGGGAACGAAGCGAATTTTTTTCCCGAATTCTGAGGAAAAAAATTCTGAAAAATTAAACCACTCCAGTAATTCTTGCGATATCAAAAAGTCCTGTGCTCATCTGATAGAGGCATCTCTTCGGAACGATTGAAGACCAAAAATGCGAAGATCGGTCCAACGTTGGATTTTATTCTTCGCGGGAACCGGGTGATTTTCTATTTTTTCTGCCTTCGGCATATTGAAGTTCGACTTGAAGTGATACATGATTTAAAATATGCAAACCGAGGGTCAAACTCTTCCAAAACATCGCGATTTTTGCGGATCTTATCAGAGTCCTCAAGTCGTCTGCACAAATTGATTAATATTTAAGAATAACCCATTCAAAGGTGTATACACCCCCTTAAATCAGTGTGAGAAATGTTTGGGTGAAAGTAATGCTCCGTTTTGAATCAAATTAATCATCGTATGTACAACAATTCATTATTCTTTTTTCGGATCTCCCTCATCGCTCCTCATTCTGTCAGCTCCCATATAATATCTATAGGTGTGTAAGCTGTACCTATACCTACACACGTACACACATAATATACCTACCTACGCGTGATCGTCAGACCAGAAATCCGGATGACAAAATTAGACCCCTGGTGAAGATACCTACTTGGTTTGAGAAGTCGAAAATCGTCGAGCAGTAGCTGTAGGTACCGCGGGGTCCGGATGACGGAGAATAGATTCGTCGAGTATATAGTATGTGACCTGCGTTACACGCATCGCGGATGTAATTTTTATCATTTTCATTCCGCGAGTTAATTAGGGGTTGTTTCGTTTCTTCATTGACCAAAAATCAATTTTCGCCGCATATTTCGCTAATGAGGAAAAAAAAAATTCTGCAATTCTGCAATTTCGCTCACTATCAAAAAGAGAACAAACAAAAAGGAAAAATCATGAAGCAGACTCTCCAACTGGTTCAACTCTTTCGTTAAAATCCGTAAATAGATTAGACGGCGATATCTTATTTTTACGATTCACTCCTCTGCACAGCTTCTTCCGGTTAGCTCGCCTGTTTGCAATTATCTGTGAATGGTTCCTTATTCAAATGTCCGTTATAATTAGTCACGGTTGGGTCCAGCATCATCAGCTAAATAAGAAGGTATCGGAATACCGTTAAACGGTGTTAACGTAGGATCTCATTTCACTCGTGTCATACTATACACGTGGCTCAGAGCCACGTGGTAATATCTGTCATCGAGCACGTGCGCTTATTCACCGACGAGAAGAGTCGATCGTTTGTGAAAATTTCAGATGATAAAATACTGAATGGTAAATTCTCGTTCCAGGTCCCCCGAGATGACGATTTCCTACTGATTTTGGAACTGAAAAAACGACAGAGGCTAAAGAAATCGAGATCAAAGCCGGACGGAAGGATGTCTCTGACGGTGGAAATACAGGCTACACCAGTCCTGAACGGAAATGGTAAAAAATAATGTCGAAATGCCGAAAGCTGTTCTTTTCGTTCCTTAATCACTTGCCTAATCGCATATATATACCGCTTTTCGAACATGATCCGGCTATAAACGAGACTGGATATTCGTACTATGCTCAAAAGCATGGGGTGTCAGACAGGCTAACGAACTTTCTCAGATTATTATTAACGCTTTTGGATTCTGGCCAATAGTTACAACAGATTCCGTTTCACTGTAATCCCAAGAGGCCGTTCACCCCGTGCGTATGATACTCAAGCAATGACACAATCCTTGCGAAATTTTAGTTCATTCATATTTTCGGACTCATTCATATTCAATTTGCAATTTCAATTCGAATAGTCGATCGTTTCGCCAAGGAGTGATCGAGGCGAGCTCGATGCGACACTCGGATCGAGTAAACATCCTCGTATATTAGATATCGATTTAATGGGGCAGGGTAGCTGACCGATTAGTGATTACTGATTACTCTGAGTCTCTTATTGAATTGTGGGTACAGAAACACACGTAGTAAATCACTATATGTGTTCGGAAATAGTCCAGCTGATAATATATAACGCGATCTCTTAATTGTCTCGAAACAACGTGAAACGCTCGTATGTGTGTTTTTCAAATTAGTCATTCATTGATAACTTACACCGTACGGTGCCACCCTATTACCCGAAAATAACTTCCCGGTGTTATTCGAAGCGATATGTACTGTACCGTATTTGTTAGGAATTTATTTGTCTCAACACAGTCGTAATTACTGTCGTTAAGAATAGTCTTTCGAATTATTTCTCTCCTACGTCTATCACCGTTTCTATAATCATTTTTCTATTTTTCTATTTTTTTTCACACAGTAGGAGGACAGACCTACATTTCCGGATCAATTGGTACGAAATGTCTCTGCTGTCCGTACGGTTATCACATCGATTTAGACTTTGTGAGATACTGCGAGGCCGTCGCGGCCGGAAGTTCCGGCTCTGATAGGGTCAGCGAAAGACGAAGGAAACGGGAACGACGTCGACAATGTCAATCCATGGAGGTCCTTCTCGGACTGGTATGGATGCATCGGATGAATATGTTTCTTTTTTCTTTGCTTCTTTTTTTGAGATTTTTTAACACCGAAGACTTAATATCGTTATCCGATCTCTAGGTCAGTCCTGCCTTGGCTGGGATCGAAGCCGAGCTGCCTAAAATCAACCATGAAAATTCATCGCTCAATGGAATCAACACCTTGCCTCGATCCGGCCACACCAGACCTTCCAACATGCAAAATTCGCCGATTTTAGACATCAGCGATGTTGTAGGCGACTTTGAAGCCACCCTCAAACGATCTTCGAGGACTTCCGGATCCTCCGACCGACGTGATCAGGTCGGAGCTGTCGGTGAGTCTTTTCAGATTTTGTTAATCTGGGATCGGCCCATCGTCATCCCGTCACCGATTTTCGTTCTAGATGCATGAAACTTTTCGAAAATTGACGAAGTATGCGCTTTTCCATCAACTTAAAAAAGTGAAGTGAAGCTGATATTAGGACATCGTGCGCCGCGTTGTAGGCAACTGCCTGAGCTTCGGCGTAACGTGGGAAAAATAGTTACGTTACATATATGCAATTACGGTTTTTCGTCAAAAACGGTAATTAAAATTTTTGGAATTTCACATCGCCAACGAAACGTTCACCCTTTAATAATTCCGTGACGTTTGATGCTTCAGTCACTGCGCCCCTTTCCCTATTATCACCATTCACCAGGTAGAGAACCCTAGTGTCATTTTTCACCCGGATTAGAAGCATAAGTTTAAAAGATAATCCTTCCCACCCTAGTGAGGTTTAAATTCAAGGAAGGATGGTTTGCGAGCAATAAACCAAAGTTTAAGTAGGTAGTAATGCCGCAGGAACAAATTTTGCGAGTCTCATTATCGTCCTTTACTTTGCGCAGCAAGGAGGTCAGAAACGCCGAATAAGTGTTACGGTGTTTTATTTTTTTATTATACTTTTTCTCCAAAGTGTTTCGCACGATGTCGCGAAATATTTACGAAAGATTTTCATTCCTATCGATTTTGAGAGGAGTTATTCGTCTATCGGTTTTCAAACGCGCTTTTGATATCTGCCCGAGATTTTCTCTCATAAATGTTAATATCTATACATTGAACGAGGCAGAGCAAATTCGCTTCGACTGTGAGGGTGAGTTATTTTTTTTTTCTTTTTTTTTGTTTTATAGCTTTTCTCTAAATCGTTCGAATTATTGATTAAATATATCGACTCAAATCGCGAACCGATTTTCAATGAAATTTGTTCTTTTTTTTTTAAGTTTCCATTTCTTGCCCCACTGATCAACTAGTTCGTGAATTATTATTTCCTTTCACCGTTTCTCTCTTTGCATGATTATCGTTTTATAGCAGATACCTACATATACCTAGTTCGTTGAATTAATAACGTCGATAAAGATCGTTATGTTTTTAATTAGAACATAAACAATATAGAAATCTCCACATTATTACGTAATTGGAATTCTCGATAAAACTGAAATTCTTTAACGCTCGTAGAATCGAATTCGTACCCATACATAACTATATATAATTATGTTATAATCTCCGTATAATACGGTCATAGTTTACCTCTTTTTTCATTTTTATTTCATTCCGAGTATAATATTACTGGGTATACTAAGGCGTATATAATTAGCGTATAATTACATCGTCTACTTGTTTAATTCTATTAAATGTATCAAACGGTACCATTGCGCATTTCGTTTTTTTTTTATCGCTTAAAATCTTTCGCACATTTCTCACCTTACGCAACTCGAGTTTATCAAAATCGTTAAGGTGCACATTGCACATTGCACGTTTGCAATTAGACGAGATAAGGTCGACTCCTATACCAGAGAAAGAGAGAAAGAGAAAGACAGAAAGAGAGATGGATAGATAAAGAGATCATGAGAACATTCGAAATTAAAAACAGTCGTAAATAAATTTCTTCGATCTATTTATACCGTTATTGTTATTATATCGCGGTTATTACATCGTCGATGAGTAGGTATGAGGTATAAGTCCAGTTTTCTCTTCGCCAAATAATTACACATACGAATTTATTATCTTGTACTTTCCTCTTTCCTCTTTTTTGTATTTTTTTTGTTTGTTCTTTTTTCTTCTCTATCTCTATCACTCTCTCTCTCTCTCTTATCAGTTTTTCAAATAGATTAAAAACACACGATATATATTACCATGACACATTTTTTTTTAATTTTCTTATTTTATTTATCGATATAATATCATCCGCGCTGATAGTATAGTATACGTTTATTGGCTTATTATAGCTATAGCTCCGTATTAGTATACGTACTTGCGATTAAAAGATTTCTTACTTTGTTAATTAATACAACCATATACTGATAAAAGTATAATTTGAACCGTTTTATTATCACCCAGTTACAAAAAAAAAAAAAAAAAAAAAAAAAAACGTATAAAGGACCCCGCACAAATCTTATGGAAATTGGATCCCGGTCAAATTGTCCAAAATTGTAGTATGTTGTGCTTCAGGTCATCCTGATCAAAAGTCATCATGGTCACAAATTTGACCGGGATCCAATTTCCATAAGATTTGTGCGGGGTCCTTTCTTTTCTTCTATTGTGTTCGAAATTTATCTCACCATGGTCAGACGATAACACCATATAGGTACCTACTGTGTCTAGAGTCTAGACAACGATCATTAAGGCCGCGTGATATATGGGATTTGATGAAATTTCAAAAAATTTTTAATTTTTTTTCCCTAAAAATAAATAAAAATTGGTATAATTCGTCATCGGTTGATTCTGCGATTATCATTTTCATCAATTTTCGTTCGCATGCGTTAATTTGTCTCGTTTTTGCTATTTTTACTATTTTTACTTTTTCTTTTTCTACGGCAAAAGAAAGAAAAGAAAAAAAACTTGATAGATCGTGTAATAATGATTATTATAAATTTCGTTACGTGCCAACGAACCGAGGAGCGAAATTTATCAATCTTACGGAAATATTCTATAGTGTTTCATGACTCACTGGTAGCGACAATGAAAAAACCTGCGTTTTAAACCGTTCAACAATCTAGGTATGGGTAGGTACGGTTCAAGGTATCGACGACGACAATATAATATACCTACAGGGTGATTCAGAATTCGTGACGAACATATTTCCATAGGCCTAAATCCCTGTCGAAATTGAATTCGAAATTTAGCTAATGGCCATTTTTCTTGAAAGACCAATTTTTCTGAATGACAAAATTTTACCACCACGATAGTCTAATAAATAAGTTATAAAACTAACAATTGCTGCATTCGAATAAACACACTCTCGGCAGTTACCTAGAGGTACTATCACACATATCCCATATTAAGATGCAACGTTTGCTAAGTTTAGCCCCCCCACTCACTCCCTTCCCATTATATGTCCGGCTGATAAGTCTTCTGTACTCCAATTAGACACCATAGACGTCGTTCAAAAACCATTTGCGACTCAGACATCGTACATTTCAACGTCTTCAAAGTTACGATGCATGCGGATATATGAGTCTGGGCGAAGACTCCATGTCTTCATCACCATCACCATCATCATCGTCATAGTCGTAATGTAGATACTAACGGAAGATCCGCTCCGTTTCTAGCTCCGAGAACCTGCGAGCTGCTGTAGCTAATTACCTACCATCATTTAATTACTGCGGCGGTCGGTGCAGGTGAAAATATGGTACAGATGTATACCGAGAGTTTTCGATGAAACTGGCGACCCCCTCCCCTCCTCGCTGCGGCGAAACCAACGCAGACACGTACCGCGTGCACGCGGTGAAACTCTCGGTAGGTATAGGTGTACAGGGTACCTATACTACAATTTTTACCGAACAATAAAATTTTATATATGTACTTGCTAAGAAAACCAACGCGTTGTGCACTGCAGGTCTCGCTGAACGAATACAACGGACGGAAACAGGTGCTTTTCGGCCACGCATCAAGAAGCACGCGTCGTGCACCTTGCAAACGGTTAATGTTACGTGCGTTCGTCCTTTTCAGAAGTTAAACTTCATTTCTAAAACTCCGTATACACTTATTCCACTTATTATATCATCGTTTTGATTAATGAATCATTTTTTCGAACTCCAAAACGTCAGAATTCAGTTTCGGTCTGAAGAAATCACGTTTTTTTTTCAGTGATCAGACGTGCGATGCTGGACCATCGTCCCAATCCAATTATATCTTGATTCGAACTTTAAACTTTAAAAGTCAGTTTCGATCGTAGGAAATCACGTTTCTCGAATCGTCGTTGTACCACATATCTTCAGAAAATGTTGGATTAAGCGGCTCATTCCACTTTACATAAACCGTACTAATACCTGTAGATCAGTTGATAAAACTCAATCGATTGATAAACATATTCTCTGAAGGTATTTGGATCAATGCGGACCACATGGTGTTGGTCACATGGCTATAATCGCCCATAGGCATACCTATATCTGTATGAATGCACCTGTTCACATCAACTGACATTTTCTGCACGTAGGTATATGGGTGTAATAGGGGATTGGGAATTTAAATGGAATACCATCTGCAGGATATTAAAACCAAGTGTGTCTCTGTCTCTGTTTTTTTTTTCTCAACTTCCTTTGATTGATTATAATTAAATAGACGTATAATACAATCCAGGTGTATTTCCTTCATGGTCTACGGAGTTTATACATAGAGTTTGCGATATATTGCTTAAAAAATAAAATAGGAAAAAAGAAAGAAAGAAAAAAACAATTTTATTTGGCGATTAGATTAGCATGTAAGACTCTCTTGAGCCTTAACACTCGTCGCAGGATTAACGGTACGTGAGATATTGGCCCGTTCGACTTTTGGTATTTTTAAATATGTATACCGCACATACCTAGTAGGTAAAAATAATAAAAAACTATTAAAGAATAAATATAAAATTGCGTATAAAATTCATCGTCGCGAAATAAATATTTCGCATATTATTTCGCATATTTGAATAAAATTTTATAACCATGTATTCTAGGAATCAATATTGCACATACAATTATAGCGTATACTCTATGCCGTTTACCTATATAGGTATAAGGAGATATTATATACGATGATGCCGATGATCACGTAATCTATAATATAATACGAGACTTTCTGCAGTGCGAGGAGAGACTAGAATTCAATTTATGTATTCCTTAAGAAAGAGAAAAAAAAAACAGAACAAGATAAATATTAGAAAATTAGGGGCCATCATTCCTTTCACTGCCCTATATACTATATAATATATATATTTTATTGCAATAATTTTGCCATAATCGTTAACTCTCGATATATAGAGACGATCTCGAAACCGGAAAAATATCTTCCGGTTTTGAATATAATAATAATAATAATGATGATATTAATGATAAATGGATAATAGCATGATACTATAACGACGAAGAAAAAAAGCAAAAAAGAAGTTATATTTCTTTATAATGACAATCGTAAAGATGAGAGACAGAGTTCGCGTTCGATGGAGGAAGAGACGCTCTGATGTAGAACGTTCGACCTGTTGAGCCTGGGGAATCCCCACTCCGCAAGTGAAGAGCCAATTTCTGATTCCACCTAGAGGCGCGTATAGACAGTCACAGAAGCAACAGTTAAACTTGCGTCGTCGTAACGTGAATACGAAAAGCATGGATTACCTCGAGTGCAAATAAACATTTTGTTAAATTTTCATTTTGTTCCAAGTTGGAATTATTCAATCAGTCATATATGTAAAAAAAAGACACAATCTGTCAAATCGAGACAAGATGTGAAATTTTTTTGAAAAAGTTGACATTTTTTTTTGTTTTTTTTTTTTTGTTTGCTTAAACATGTAAATCAATTTCGCAATCACAGTGATGGATTTTATATTAATACCTAAGATAATTGGAACGATCTCTTATATCGAAATGAATAATCTCTGTCTATTGGATCTTATGAGATAATGAATGAACGAAAGCAAGAAGAAAAAAGGATAAATCTTAATTCGCATCTAAACATGCAGCGTGCTTTTCGAAAAAGTCATATTCTCAATTATAACGATACAAGCATAATGTAATCTGTTTCTTGAATCTGATTAACGATAATAAAAAAAAAAAAAAAAGTATACTATATACGTAATCGTGATAGTGAATATAAAATTTGAATAAAAATTTGAAAAAAAGAAAGAAAAAAAAAAAATGGGTGTTAAAAGTTTCCTTAGAAAACGTTTACCGTTTTGTAAGTTAAAGATAAAAAAACGAAATAACAGTGAGTCGATTGAGTCCGATATCCTAGTATCGTATTGCCTGCAGATCTTTCGCTTTGCTGATTATCGCACACATAATAATTATACGCTTTTCTAATTCCTCAATAATTAATTAATTCGCTGCATAAACTTTCCTTGTGTGGCTTAGTATACGATAATACGATATGTTATCTAGTTTCGTTAAAATTTGGAGTAAATTCAAATTTTCTAACGTATAACTCACAGTCGCGTATAGATAATAATCGTCGTAGTCGACTATGTGCTGAAATACCACATAGCGTGTTAATTAATTGCTATATTCTCGTATAGCACATTAGCGTCGTAGCAAATCGGGAAGCAAGGTCAAAGTTGGAGTTTTGTCTTATCTTTATGCAAACATCGAAAGTGCCATTTGTTATCATCGCGGTTCTTAGCTCTCTAGCCAAACACGTAGCTTGTACTCGATCCGCATGACCTTATCCGCAAACGAACATGTGATATTGGCAATGCGTGTTTACGCCGTGACGCGCGTCTGACCTGGGCGCGAAAATCATTGCTTAATTCAAAACGCTCTAACGCACGCACGCATCATTCACAGACGCACAATGCGCTCGATACCAGCTCCGATCTGAATTTCTGATATCACGATTTTCAGATGGCTGCATATCCGCATCAACACCGGCGCAAAATCAACCGCAAACCGAAAACTCGCCTGATTTTGACAATGCTAGCATTGGTAGTGGGAACTCGAACCTCAGCACTGGAGCCTTACAGGTATGCGAACTCCTTTTTTTATTATAACGTAAAAATACAACCGACGCGATGACATAATGCGACATTCTATAGCTGCGAGTTATTTTTCGATTCGTATTCCAAGGCGAGACCTATTACGAACTGCATCTTATTAATCACTCATATTGTACATTAAACACTCTTCAGAATATCAGGGAACAGATGGCTATGGCGTTGGAGAGGATGAAGGATTTGGAAGAACAAGTTAAAGCCATCCCCATGCTCCAGGTGAGTTGAATCACAATTTTTATGAACAACTATTGTTTTACAAAAGAAAAACCCAGGAGAAACAGAGAGAGAGAGAGAAAAGAAACACGCATCACTTCCATGTTCAGTTAGCACTTGGTTCCGGACTAGTTACCTTTCTACTGATAATTAGCTGCGAATTCACAACCACTTTCTACCTTACGCTATATATACGTACGCGAGACAATGGATTTATCATACCGACGATCTTCCCCCAGGTTAAAGTATCTGTACTGAAAGAAGAGAAAAGGCATCTAATCCAGCAAATAAAAGAGCTAAATCAAGTGGAAATTGAAAGTAGAACTACACTGCAGAGGTACAGGAGTCACTCGTTCTCCGAAGACCAGACAGGCTCCATTCAAACTCCGAAAATACCGACGAGAGACATCGGGACTATGTGTGGAGTCATGACTCGAGATGTTGGAGTGTCTCATCAGCAGGTGAGATATTATTCGACAAGGTTGCGGTTTTGCGAGAATCGTTGTATTTTTAAAAAAAAATTTCAGTTGTTTTGTGGCTCCACTTGAATCCTGATCGATTTTTTTCACAGACAAGAACCAGGGATGCGGGAATGGTGACCAGCACGCCGATCCATCGACGTTTTGATGTTGATCAGACCACTGCTAGCATCGACGAATCTCTGCTTGATACGCCTAAGAGGAACAATACCACGCCGAAGAAGCTGGAGCGGAGTAGATTGCAGATAGAAAGCATACTTCCGAGTGTTATGGGAAAATCTGAGAAGAAATTATCCCGTAGTGGTTTGAAGCTGGAGAATATATTCCCGGATATAAAACCGCGGAAGGTTTTAGAACGGAGTGACGTTAGAATCGAGACGATTAATCCTAACTTGAGCGCGTTGAAGAGCTCTTCGGATACGACCGTGAAGATTGTCGATAAATCTGCGAGCCAAAAACGGAACAAGGTTCTCAAACGGAGCGGTTTTTACTACGATGAAATCCCCCCGAAGAGCCGGGAAGAGATATTGAAAATAAAGACCAGGAGCTGTGGCACAGAGACCGATCTTGCTATGAGGGATGTCGTCACAGCCGAAGAACTCGCTGACGGTATCGAGGAGAGTTTGAGAATTTACAAAGCCGAGAACGCGAGGAAAATATTGAAGACTGTTTCCGTCGAGACACAGTGCCTCCCGGAGGTGAAACCATTGCTGAAAATAGTCGAGAAGAGGGAAAAGGCCGTGCAGGTTTCGAAACCGTTGAAGCTCACATCCAACGTTGGCGTCACCGCCAAGCCGAGATCTTCCGACGTTGGTGTCGAGGCCAAGCCGGGTCCAGGGACCCGAAATGCTGCCTCAGGACCCGACCCGGTCTCTACACAGTCAATATCCTTGAATGCTCTCGGATCGAGGAGTCACTCGTTCAACTACGGAGACAGCAAGCCGACCAGGACGACGACGAGATCGATCGGTCTGACGGTTGACGGTTTGGTAAAGACTGCGGCGAGATCTACGGACACTTCGGGATTGGCCCCGAAGAAACGAGAGTTCGGAACCTCGACCACCAGGAAGAAATTCGCCGATGTATCAGTCGGCGACTCGGTCAGACCCCACATCAGCATATCGTGCTCTGCTAATTACTGCGACAACTGCAAGGACACGATAAAGACTTTGGCCAAACAGATAGTCAACAATTCCGAGAACAACCATCAGAACAACAACCAGGTATCTCGCATACCAAGGCCGTCTTACATCCCTTTGAGTTCGCCAACGGATCATAGGCGGCAATTAAAACGGCAGGATACCTACACCAAGATCCCATCGTCGACTGTGATAAAGTACGACACCGATAACAAGGAGCAGTACGAATCTAACAACCGGTAAGTTGAGTCTGAATTCGATATTCCTTTCGACGTTTCGACGATCACTGTTTGAATCCATTCGATTTTTCCCGCCTGCTGCGCGCGCACGTTCCCCTTCCTATCAATGGGGTCTTTGCAGTTGAGGCATGCGCGCGAGCTGCTTCGTACTCGAATTTCGTACAAAATATGGCTGCACCTGGGACGTTGCCATGGTAACGTAATTGCGGGGTGGTGGACTGGTCAGATGCATTGTGCAGACGCAGACCCTCTTCGACGTACTAACGGTGCGATAAAACCCGGACCGTTATTTTCGATCGATACTTTTCGGCTGGCTAGTAGTCGCGTGGTTTTGTTATTGCTCTGAGCCTGTTCGGAGGGTTGTTGTATTCACCATCCCTTACTCAGCCGTTGAGGAGTTCGACTGTCCAGGTCCGTTCACAGAGTGGCGAAATCACGTAGTTTGATATGGTGGATAAGTGAGAGTAGTCGTTATCGCGAGAAGGACATCGATGCTTCAACAGTATTCGAACGGATCTAATAACTTCACCGAGGTTTTGTCGAGCGACATTTTGGAAGTACCTTGCTACGACGCAGACACGGGGTAATTTCGTCACACCGATCCCATCACCTTTCGCACAACAACTTTTTGTTGCGAACGTTTCTTCGCGGATTTCCTGTCGATTCCCGCTCTTCGGGTTATCAGCGAAACGTTGGTAAAGCGGTGCAGGCAAGCCTGTTCTGATACGCTCACATGCACCACTGTATTATTTATGTTACAGACTCGAGGATTTGGATGCTGAAATTATCAACGATGAGAAACTATCATCGGCAGAATCATCGCCGGCAAAGGAAAAGTCCGAAGATGAAATTGGCGTTGAAGAAAAACAGCAAGAGCAACACCAGCAGCAACAGCAACAGGGTTTGCCAGAGTCTGCCTTGTTCCAACCGATACATGACAAACCTAGACAGAAGGTTGAACCGTCCCGCGAAATGCGTGCAGCAATGAAAGTGCTTAATGACAATTTGAAGAAGTCACCAAGCCGGAACATCAGCCATCAGATAAAAAACGCGACCACAATAATACAGCAGGAATGGTTCAAGGTGTCTAGCACAGCTACCGCGAACCCACTCGAGGTTGAGGACTACTTGGACTGCTTCGAAGAAGCCTCAAGTTCTCTGCTAGAGTACATAGTGAACATGAACGACGCGAGCGGTAACACAGCAATGCACTACGCAGTTTCACACGGAAACTTCGACGTTGTTTCGATACTTCTTGATTCGAAAGTATGCGATATAGACACTGCAAACGTGGCCGGTTACACGGCTGTAATGTTGGCGGCTTTGGCGGAAGTTCGTAACTCTACCCACTCCTCGGTTGCCAACAGGCTTTTCCAAATGGCGGATGTTAACGTCAGAGCGAAACAGGTAGGAGACGACGACGAAAATTGGGAAACATTGACCCATGGTGATCACGATGATCCGCGATTTCCTCATCGAATTTTCTCTCTCTCTTTTCGCAGCACGGACAAACCGCCTTGATGCTCGCCGTATCTCACGGGCGTAAGGACATGGCGAAATTACTTCTCGATGCTGGTGCCGCGGTCAACATCCAAGACGAAGATGGTAGCACGGCATTGATGTGCGCAGCGGAACATGGCCACACCGATATAGTCCGTCTTCTGCTGGCTCATCCCGATTGCGACTCCTCTATTGTTGACGTTGACGGAAGTTCCGCATTGAAGATTGCTCTGGAGGCCGGAAACCGCGATATCGGGGTTCTCCTTTACGCACACGAGCACGTAAACCGTGGAATCAGTCCGTATTCTTCGATGCGAAGGAGCAGGAGAGGGTCAAAACCGACTACACCCACAGGTGGACCGCCACCATCGGCACCAGTCAGTCCAGCACCTTCAAGGAGGCTAAATTCATCGACGATGTCTTTGAATTCTAATAAATTTACATCGAAATGAATTCGTACTTCGGTATCGCCGGGGTTTTTTTTTCTTTTTTTTTCTTTTCATGAAAACGCAAATTTCGAAAATCTTAAATTAGTTGTAAGAAATGAGCCGCGGGAAACGTTCGATCTCATATAGATGATCAGTTAAGTAATTACTGATATTCTAATACTGCACATATCTATGATAAGATCGATTAAGTTATTATAGAAGAAAAGAGTGCAGGTTTTTTTTTTTTTTTTTTTAAATACAATTCTTTTTAAATTTTCTTTTTTTTAATTTTCAGTTTTATTCCTTATTTATAGGATAAACCAATTTATAAATTTTTTAAAAAACTCATACAGCTGTATAAACTGTCATATGGATCATTTCGAGATTATTTTACGCGCTGTAAATCATGCAGATAAAATCAAATTTTGAAAATTATTAATTTTTTCTTTTTGTTCTCTTTTTTCTTTTTTTTTTTTTACAACTTTTAAATCTCATCATATATTATATAATGATAATATAGTTATGCTGAGGTTTTTTTTTTTCTTTTTGTACATATACATACATACATACATATAGGATTGTTTTTCATTCCAGACTAAAGTATATATATTATATAATGTTCTAAATATTCTCCTTACGTATTATTTTCTCTTCTTTTTTTTTTGTATTATTTTTTTAATTTCTTTATTTTATTAGAATAATTAATATATATATTATATGTGTACACAAGTGGTGCTGTAAGCAAGTATCTATACGGCACATGTCTTGCCTTATCGGATATTATATATATAAATATATATCATATATATATTATACATACTTCTTCGAATCGTTTATCTTTGATTTACAAGAAAGTAATACATTTTTTTTAATTTAATTTTTGTTGTTTTTTCTTCCTTTCTACTTTTTTTTAATTTTTTTATTTCCTTATTGTTTTTTTTTTTTTGGTTTTCTTCACATATATACTATAATATATAATATATGTAAACGCGAGAAAACTATCGACGAATGGTATATATATACCTAATTTACTGAGAGTATATGTAGGTACCTATAGAGCACAAAAACATTAGAATTACTGTGTAAGGAAAATGCAAGAGCTGTATGATCCAGTTTTAGGGTTGAAAAATTTCTGGAAATTTATGATGTACCCAAACTATACCCAATGGAATACCTCTAGGTAAAGTTTAACGTCTTCCAACTATCACGTTATCAAATATATAATATATTCGAATATATAACAGATTGCAAAGTAACGTAGTAGAATACATTCCAATATGATTATTACACATATAAATGAACTGAAATAAAATGAAAACTAAAAACTAAAAATTAATCGCATCGAATCAGATTCAGATTCAGATTCAGATTCGGATTCAGATTCATAGAAGTCAGGAAATTGTTAAAAAATTTTATCATTATTGTTCAATTTTTTTTTCTCTCTCTCTCTCTCTCTCTCTCTCTCTTCTTTTCTTCTCTTTTCACACATTTCATATATTCACACATGGTGCAGATTAATTAATAAACGTCCCATCTACGCTATATTATAATTAATCTCGTATAGCCGTGCGCGTTGACTAGACTGAACAGGCCTAATATCAATTTGGGAACAAAAAACTAATGATCGACAGCTGCATAGTTTATTAATATAAATAATACCTATTATGTACGCGATCGACAAAAGCTGCGGAAAGATCAATGAATTTTTGAAATCAATTAAAAAAAAAAAGCATAAAAAAATGATAAAATTTTTCGGAAAAAAAAACAGAAAAAAAACAGGTAACAGATAAAAAGAATAATAATATATGAAGAATATTATAATAATTCGAAGAAATCGTAACACCGTGTTAGTAAAAAAATATATAATAATAATAATACAAATTATTATTATATATATATATATAATATATGTATACACGTTGCTCTGCAACTGATAAAATATAATAATAATAATGATTGTTAAAATATTACAATAATAAATTGTACAACTGAGAAAATCCTGTGCGAATATTTCTAACAAAAGGAGTAGATTTTTATTATCTAGAATTCTATATTTCAACTATATAGGATATATATCGCAGTTATATTTAAAGATCGATTATTAATTATATACTATTGGAAAAAAAACACGAGATTGATAAACTAATGAGAGGCAGGAGAAACAAACGTTAACGCGAGGCAGCTAATTAATGAATATAAATATATAATATATATATATATATCGGTATTAATTTTGGGCGTTATTAAATAAAATTTATTAGAAAAATTATGGGAAAATTATAACGACGCGGGGGTGAGGGGGGAAGGGGGGAGGCTGCCTTTAGCGACTCGTGTAAAATTTTTTATTAGATGGTTGTGAATATGAAACTATAAGTTATTTATATCAAATTATATAAGTTAGAAATTATATACTATTAATTAACAAGTATACAGAATATATATAGGTATATTACGTATACATACTATATATATATATATATATATATATGAAAAAAAGAAGAAAAGAAAACTGAATAAAAAAAAGAAAAATTAATAACAACACGTATATAGATATATGTGTAGGTATATTATAACGAATCGAATCGAATAATTACATACCTAATTATTATAACGGAAAATGTTTAGAGAGATTATAGTTGATAGAAATGTGTTTTAATTGTTTGTGCCTTTGTATCTTGTATGTAATAATATAGTTATTATAATTGAGACAAAATATCCTTCAGCATTTATTAAAATTTTCTTATTTCTATTTGTGTTATCTAAAACAGTTAATTCATATTTCCCGCTCCTTTATACCATACCTCTTATTGATCTTGTCATCACGCGCTGTTACGCATGCGATTTTAGTTACTGATTCAATTCTTGCTATAGAGATATTAGGGTGGTCCTTATTTTGATCATTTTTGAATTTCAAAGAAGTACTAAAAATCGTATGTTTTTCCAAAAATTTCAGCACACCTCCTCGGGTCAGATGTTCTCCTGATACCAGGAGCAATTTTCGACTTAAAATTGTTCGCTTTTTAGAGTTATAGAAATTTTAAGTCGAAAATTGCTCCTGGTATCAGGAGAACATCTGACTCGAGGAGGTGTGCTGAAATTTTTGGCGGAACAGAGGAATAGTATAGAGATATAGGCATGCATACATTGCTTCGGAGGGGTTTTTCTGGCAGTTGATACCTTTTTTTCGGAGAGATTTTTCTGGCAGTTGATACCTTTTTTCGTAGTGATTTTTCTGGCAGTTGATACCTTCTTTTCGTAGCGAAAACAGCTGGTATCAACTGCCAGAAAAATCACTCCGAAAAAAGGTATCAACTGCCAGAAAAAACACTCCGAAAAAAAGGTATCAACTGCCAGAAAAATTACTCCTAAGCAGCGTATGCATGCCTATATCAATACACTATGATTCTTTCCCCCTCCAAAAATTTCAGCACACCTCCTCGGGTCAGATGTTCTCCTGATACCAGGAGAAATTTTCGACTTAAAATTTCTTCAACTCCAGAAATCGCTAGTATTAATTAAATATAAGACGTGCATGAGGACACGTATCCATGCCTATATCAATACGCTATGATTTTGTCCCCCTCCAAAAATTTCAGCACACCTCCTCGGGTCAGATGTTCTCCTGATACCAGGAGAAATTTTCGACTTAAAATTTCTTCAACTCCAGAAATCGCTAGTATTAATTAAATATAAGACGTGCATGAGGACACGTATGCATGCCTATATCAATACACTATGATTCTTTCCCCCTCTAAAAATTTCAGCACACCTCCTCGGATCAGATGTTCTCCTGATACCAGGAGCAATTTTCGACTTAAAATTGTTCGATTTTTAAAGTTATAGAAATTTTAAGTCGAAAATTGCTCCTGGTATCAGGAGAACATCTGACTCGAGGAGGTGTGCTGAAATTTTTGGCGGGACAGAGGAATAGTATAGAGATATTGGCATGCATACACTGCTTCGGAGGGGTTTTTCTGGCAGTTGATACCTTTTTTCGGAGTGATTTTTCTGGCAGTTGATACCTTTTTTGGGAGTGATTTTTCTGGCAGTTGATACCTTTTTCAAGGAGTCGTTTTTGACACCATGAGGTATCAACTGCCAGAAAATTGACTCCTTAAGAAAAAGGTATCAACTGCCAGAAAAATCACTCCGAAAAAAGGTAGTGATTTTTCTGGCAGTTGATACCTTTTTTTAAGGAGTCAATTTTCTGGCAGTTGATACCTTTTTTTTAAGGAGTCAATTTTCTGGCAGTTGATACCTCATGGTGTCAAAAACGACTCTTTGAAAAAGGTATCAACTGCCAGAAAAATCACTCCGAAAAAAGGTATCAACTGCCAGAAAAATCACTCCTAAGCATCGTATGCATGACTATATCACTACACTATACTCCTTTCCCCTTCCAAAAATTTTAGAACACCTCCTCGGACCAGCCGTTCTCCGGATACCAGGAGCAATTTTCGACTTAGAATTTCTTTAACTCTAAAAATCGCTAGTATTAATTAAATGTAAGACGTGCATGAGGACACGTATGCATGCCTATATGAATACACTATGATTCCTTCCCCCTCCAAAAATTTTAGAACACCTCCTCGGACCAGATGTTCTCCTGATACCAGGAGAAATTTTTCAAATTTACACGATTTTCTTCGGAGTGATTTTTCTGGCAGTTGATAATTTCCTATTTGAGTCGAATAATCGCAGGGAGGGGAAAGTGGGAAATAACAAAACAATTGATTATTCATATATGTGAGAATTTATTGCTGCAGCATTGATACAATCGTATTCATCATCAAAGTTATGTAGAATTCGTAAATAATTGTAATCGATTGTTGAAAATAAATATGAAATATAAATTGTTCGAGTATCTTTATTTGCTTCCTGGCATATGAGTTATCATAAAATGAACTATACGTCCGTATTAGAATAAGATCCTACTTAATACAATTCATTTTACAAAGGAGAACGAGTGTTATAATATTATTGCGTACGAAATATTTCTATCGAGTCACGTTAACGCAACCCCATGCGTAACTCCAAGCTGTAAATTTGAATTTGATCCAACGTCAAAAATTATCACAAAAGCATTACCGATCTACAGACTATGAAAGTTTTTTTTTAAAGTATTTCTACAATGCCACTTACATCAACTTTCATTACACTGAAAAGCTCTCAAATGAATAATCATTTACGGGTATTTAAATAACGAATAATGACTATATACTAGGTGGTGTAATTGACACAAAGAACGTGTATACTAATATAAGTATAAAATTTATAGTAAATAAGGATTGCGAAAATAGGAGCGAGGCAAAGTAAAGTAAAATAAAATAAAATCAAATAAAACTATCGTATAATCCTAATTGAAACGTTCGGTTCATTAATTAATCTCATTCCTCAAAGTCCTTCGACAATAATCTACAACCGATTTATAAATGATAAAGGTATATAAGTAAAAAAAAAATTTCATCTAAATAATAATACCGCAACTATAACGATCTATCGATCACATATGCATATACGAATTTTGTAATACCTATATAATAGATATGTAATATAATATAACTAATAATTAACACAGCGATGATTATCATTATTATATGTATTAGAAAATAAAGTTCATATAAGTTAAAAATTAATTTCATGCTCCACTAACGAATTTTCTTTATACCTACCAAAATCCACGTAAATAATATTCTTACATTTCGCTGCATACCTACTTAGTGCGAGTCGGCTATTTTCGCGCCATTTCAGTCATAGCTTCGAGGTTGTACTTTACGCCCATGGTACGAAAATGCCCCTTTGCGCCCGCACACTTGGTCTCAACAGAGGCATTTATCCAGAGCAGGTGTTAAGAAAAATATCGTGTGCATCACGGGCGCAAGGCTATTTTAGCGAGTGTGCATGCAGCACACTCGCCTTCAGCTCGTGCCGCATATTGCACACTCGCAATATAGTTCTTTCCGCCCTTGATACACAATGTACTATTGCCCATGCTAATTTTACTACGAGGGGTCCTAAAATTAATTGAGAATAAAGAATTCACAATAATTCGAAAATATTTTATAAGTTACAACAGTGGTATTCATGCAGTTTCAAACAAGGTAGTACATACTTTTAATTTTTCAGTTAAAATTATGAATGAAAAAACCTCGTACAGCACGGTAGTGAACATAATAATATTATTTCGAGAGCTCATGTTATTTTGACAATTCTGTAACCTAGAGTGCTGTGGATATCTCGAGCACTATCAAACAAGCAGCGGCTACATATTGTGTGAAATCGTCGAGCCCGGAAATCGATGTTTCCAGAAGGGCTTGGACATCGGAGAAATCTCCACTCCTTACCCTGCCTTCGTTGACAATTCTGGCGAGGATTCTAACTGCGTCGAAAAATACACTGATGGCAATCTCGTCTATATCAATTGCTTTTTGGTCGAGGTCTTTTATTTGAGCAGTTATTTTCGGATCAAAAATTTGATCATTACGAATAAAGCGGAAAAAGGCTTCAGTATAACCATTGGCCAGTGGAACTGTTTCGTTTCTGACCGTTTCGATTATATTTACGATCTCCGAATAACTTCTATTAGCGGTCGTGTCCACCGCCGCATAAATTGTACTGTAGTAACCAGCAAGTCCAACGATCTCGAGAGCGAACATTTCTTCCTGTGCTGCGTTAATCTCAACGGTTCTGTTAGGATGGAGGATCCTCATAGAGTCGAAAAAGGCGAGATCCCCAGCGTCGAATTTAGCAATTCCTTCTTCCATTTCGGCATTAGCTGGAGAGAAATCCAGCTTACCATCCTCTTTATAACCGAGATCAACTTGCGTCATGTAAGCAAAGATTGTCTTAAAGACAACGACCATTGCCTCGCCGTATCTGTGGGCTGCCACGGTCTGTGCGTATTGAATTGTACTCAAACCGAATACGATTCCTGCTTGATTTATTTTCGAGTTTATGAAAAGAGTTTTCAGTGCACTGAACTTGTACTCTATATCATCCTTCAGTCCGCTGGCCGCCAACTTCCGAAGGTCTTCGATTTCAAATACAATAGCGATATCTGAACTTTTTATAGCAAACGCAGCCGCATAGCTATTAATTGCATTGAAAATAGCATTGGTCACATGAACTAGCCCAATACGTGACTTGTCCGCGGTGTTTCTAATTACACCCAGCGTGTCAGCGTCCCTTTCACGCGAACAGGTAGAAATTGCATTGTAAACACTTTCAACCAGGTCCGTAAAGTCCTTCGCTACTTCTGCCCGGTGGGTTTTAATTGCAGCTCGATTTTTTCGATAATTTCTAGAATCAGCCAATTCCAATGCAACGATTATCCGCTCGAACACATCGTCTAAATCGTCGTGGGTTGTCCTCCGAGCGGCCTTAACAGCAGAGCAACGTTTTCCCACGATTAACTCAATCGTGTCCAGGGATAAATCGACTGCATTCTTAACTTTGACAAGTCCTTCGGCAAATATTTGGGAATCATTATCTGCACTTGCGGGTTTCAAATTGAAGACCAATTCGACCGCCAATTTATCAAGTTTGTCGAAAACTGGTTTGAATCCTTCCAAGTATGCGGTCATTGCAGTTTCCTGGTTGGATATCACCTCGGAGAGAATGGCTAGTTCTCTTTTCGATAGTCCGTAGGAAACTTTTAATTCTTCAGCGCCCAGCGCCGAACTCACGAACGCCAAGAATATAATCAACTTACTTTTCATTATGATGGATTTCATGGATTATCTGTTACCGAACATTGACCGACTTATATAGGAATTTTTCATCCGCAATTTGTATCTGCACAGCTGCTAGACAGATAAACAATGATAAAATTGTATTTGTGTTTTGTGCGTAAGCCGTATTTACGCTACTAGATCATATGATACTTCAATAAATAAGGTAGTACCGTCTCTGACAAACGATTGTTTTATATGAGAATCGATCGCCAATAACAGCAAATAAAATTCCTATTATTACTATAACCGTTTTCTTCTCAACACTAGCTATAATGTTTTCCACATGTTATGTGAATGTGGGTTATTTTGAAAAGTAACAGCATCTTCTTAGCAAAAGAATCGATATCTTCACCAGTTTTACAAAACGCAGACTTGTCATCTTGTTATGTCTACGAATATGCAATTGTTGTTCAACACATAGTTGTTACACCAAGTACAATTGTTATTTAAACTTGATCCGCATTCTTCTTGAAACTATGTCTTCGCTTGCGGTTTTACACTTTGAGCTACGCATTATTCTTTTTGCGACGCTGAGTTGATGCATTCGAATGAAGATGAGGATTGCGGTGGAGTAAATCAGCATATGAAGAAAGGTAGTCGGATACGGTCAATATCTGGTAGAATTTTCTTTATTGTGTCACATTAAAAGTGACGTAAACGTAAGTGACGTCACTTTTAATGTGACACAATAAAGAAAATTCTACCAGATATTGACCGTATCCGACTACCTTTCTTCATTACAACTACGGTCACGAATTACTCCCAATAAATCAGCATAGTGAATGAATTTATGTAGTATTCAGTTACACAGGCAGTTTCTGTCTTTGGATTATTCTGACAAATAACAAGAAGAAATGATCCGCTGGAAACGTTCGATCTCATATAGATGATCAGTTAAGTAATTATTACTGATATTCTAATTCTGCACATATCTATGCTAATGTAAGATCGATTGAGATAGACGAAAAAGGAATGCATTGAAAAAAGACAAAAAATATCCCTGCGCTATTTTCTTCTATCTTAATCGATCCCATGTAATATATCGAGCATCGGTTGCACGAAGAATATTTTGTAGGTATAATTGTATGATTGTACGAACTTACCTGAGTGAAGTTCAATTCCAATTATGTGAGTCGTCTCGTCCGAACAGATCAATCGGTAGTAACGTTGTTATTATACCGATTGATCTAGAGGACGAGACGACGAAATATAATTATTATTTTCATTATTAATATGATACATTCACTACACTATAGCCAAGAGCGCCAAGTGTTATTCAAATGGGATGATATTTAAGATTTGAAATTCGAATATGACCGAATTAAGGATAGACACTAATGTTATTTCGGTCGGTATTTTCGGACACTGTTTTATCACCGAGCTCACGAAACACAGGCCACAGTTAGCAGTCTTCATAATTCATACATTCTGTGCCAACTGTGTAGCGAAGAACCTAACTGTTCCCAAAACATAACCTAGTTCTCAAAACACATGTTCGTTTCGTAAATATTGAAGTAAAGTTTAAGAATAATTAGAAAATGAAGCTTAAAGGTCTGCGTAAAAATCCGTTGAAACGTTCCGAACAAAAAGAGGAAATTAGCGAATTAAACGAAGCCGCATCGCCGCCTGCACCCGAAGTACCAAAAGTCCGAGTGCCAAGCGACAGCAATTTCAATCACATAAAATGCAAGGTAGTCCGTCACCAAAAGAGTGAAAAATACCGGTGTGAAAAAGCCAAGGCTAAAAAAGAGGAGCGTAAAAATCGCCAAAAAGAAGGTCTGCCGAAGAAGGTTCCACATACTATAGAAAGCTTGAGAGAAAAGGACGAGACTGTTATACAGGGAGATTTAGACGCCGAGGAGAACGCAGAGGTGAAAATCGACTTCGAAAATGACGAGTTTTCGGCCTACTACAAACACTCTTATGAGCCAAAGGTCCTCATCACATACTCCGACAATCCTCTAAGAAAAACGCGGATATTCGGACGCGAATTGACCCGGATAATTCCCAATTCGATTTCGCTATACAGAAATCGTTCGGGCGTTAAAAAAATGGTGAAAAGCGCCACCGCTAAGGGATTCACGGATCTTATAGTGATCAACGAGAACATGAAGCAGCCCAGTATCCTTTGGCACACATAGCAGGCGATTTATAAATCATATTGAATTTTTTTTTGTTGGGTTTCGCAGGGGTGGCAGCCATGAATGTAAAATATTCGACCGCCATCTTGAAATCAAGGGTGTAACTAGTTTTTTTGTTTTATCTCTGTAACTGTGAGGCTGACGAAAATTTTGTCCAGATCATATTTGTAGCTCATAAAATTATCTATAACTTTGATTCACAACTTTTCCGTCTAAGATCAATAACGAAAAAGTTATGAGCCGAAAGAGGCGATGAATCCTAAGATTTTTTCCTTAGCTTAGATCTTTAGACGGTATGCTGGTCGTTCATTTGCCGGACGGACCAACGGCACAGTTCAAACTTAGCAACGTTAAGATAACGCCAGAGCTCAAGCGATCTCATAAAGAGATAACTGAACATCGTCCAGAGGTCATTTTGAACAACTTTACTACCAGACTTGGGCATTCCGTTGGTAGAATGCTCGGAGCCTTGTTCCATTACGATCCCGAATTTAAAGGAAGAAGGGCGGTGACCTTTCATAACCAACGGGATTACATATTCTTCAGACATCACAGGTGCTAGTATCAGCCATGAAATTCGTTCCTTTTTCAAGCCATGATGTAACTTTCTTTTTTTTTTTTCTTATCACCATTTTATAGATACGACTTCAACCTGAATACCGGCAAGGCAAAGCTCAGAGAATTGGGACCTAGATTTACACTGAAATTGAGGTCTATACAGCGGGGAACTTTCGATAGTAAATACGGGGAGTACGAGTGGATAATACAGGGTCGTCGTCACGCCATGGAAACTAGCAGAAGAAAGTTCTTCTTGTAATGAACAATTTTCTTGTATCATTACACAGGGAATTGATATTTTTGAGCCTGTTCGATCCAGGCATTAATAATGTAACAAATATTGTTTTCCGATTTCATGTAGCTTGTATTTAATGCCTTAAAATAAAAAGAATTTCTCAACAATAATCATCGCCGCTTTCTGATTATCCTTCATCTCTGCGACGCAGATTCGGTCGATCTATTCATCTGTTGATGATCGTGAGGCTGTTTAGTCCGTTTTAAAACGTAAACCGCTGCGTGTAGCCCGCCCATGTTGACTCCGAGCATTTTTATAACTCTGAATAGAGTGCTCGTCGACTGTAGAGCCTGAAATAATGGAATTTAAAAAAAAAATTTCAAGTTTTGATTCAAGGAATGATATAAATCCTGAAATCTCACCAGTTGAATACTGCGTCGATCGTAAGTCAACAAAACCAAGCGCCCTGTTCCCAGTTTAGAGACCCTACCCAACTCTGCCATATATTGTTTGTAAAATACTCTGTTGTCGGTCATCGATCCACTCCGTTTCCCGAATGGCTGTAAGGGGTGATAATATTAAATGGTAAAACGTCGGATACGATACCGGAAACTATGAAAAAACCAAAGATTGTCTACCATATCGGTGACTACCACATCGACGAATGAATCCTTCAGCGGTAGTTGGGCAACACTCCATCTGATCAATTCGGTTTTTAGATTACTCTCCTGGGCTTCAAGATTCGACTTTGTTCTATCTACGGCTTTTTCGTGATTATCTCCACAGATAACATACGTGTAAGGAAAAGCTATTGCTGCCTGAAATGCGATTTGGAATTAGCGCAAAAGGTCGGAGAGGAGTTTCAGGAGTTTTGTTAAAGGTGAATCCTATTCACCTCAATTGGTATTGAACCACCGCCGCACATTGGGTCTATAACAATATCTCCCAGCTTGGGATTGGCGAGTCTTAATAAACTGTAGCATACGGTAGCTCTGAGGGTTGTTGGACCGAAGTGTACTATGTTTCGACGATGTTTAGACTGGTGTGTGACTCTGAGAGACGTAACTAACTCGTCTAGAACAGAAACTAGTTCAGTACTGCTTTACTCCAATGGAATATGTATAATCATTATACGATATAGACGTACTGTGAACAACGTTGCAAACTATCTCTAAATGATACATTGTCAGATCAACTAGCCAATGATATTTGTCTTGTAGTTCGCCGCCAATGAGACGAGCTACTTGGCCAGATTGGAAGGCGTGCGAGCCAGTCCTCTCGCAGGTGACTCTATACTTGAGTAAATTATCCTCATTTGAAAGGGACGGATCTCTCCCTCGTTTCCTGCCCTTCCTATCATCTTCGGCGAGGCTTTCTTCCCTCTGGAGTTTCTCAGCCTTATGAGCCTCTTCAGCTTTCTCAAACTCCTCTTGTTTAGGGTATATTTTGCCGTGGAATGAAGTGGCGGTTTTCCACGCGTCTAAACCCTTCTCCAATCTCATTTCTTTGTTCACTGCGTCCTTTATCAACTCCATATCAGAGTCTATGTTATCTTTTGAAAAATCAAAGCTACGAACGTCTGATATGACGAATATGTTGTCGATAGATCTCATCTCTTTGACCTGGATTAAAAAATAAATCCATTTATGCACAGCGGTCGATGCGATTGGGATTCAGATTTTCATATTAAGCATAGTGACAATACTTTTGGAAATTGGTCAATAGCTATATTGAAATAGATCTTTCCTCGCTCCTTGACTACATGCAAATTCGGGTTTATTATCTCCTTGCATTCGTCAACAGCCTGCCATTCCAGTCCTGGGTTTATAACATGTTGTAAGAAAGTATATTTTTAGGTTATGTTTAACCTCAAAACTCTGTAATCACCCAAATTACATACCAGTATCAACGGTCGTTCCGATGGTATAAAGGCCTCGATTTTCTTCAGCTTTTTTAAACAGCTTATACAACTCCGACTCTTTGATCTCTGCCATTTCGAATTTCGAATATTGCGGAGTGATCGGAGGTTATGTTATCGTAAAAAAACAGCTGACATGACGCGAGGCTAGAATTCTTGATTCATCACCTCGCACCTCAGAGTTAAAAAAAAATAAAAATATTTCGAAAAATTGTGGGATAGTGGGATAAAATATTAGACCGTTTGTTACTAATATAAAATAATTATTCCTCATTTAAATTATAGATTTTGCGATACATATATTATTATTATTATTATTATTATACAGGTATAAATTATACAGTGGAATTCGTGATTTTCAATACCAATTTTCTATTATTACTTAAATTTAAGAACTAGCCATAAGACGGTAAATACGGCTATTGAAAATAGGAACAGATATAGAATGTAGTATCTGTGACCGGCTCGAGCCATTCTCAATACTCTTGCAACAGAGGAAGTCAGCGAGCCGTGAGTCCTCTCGAAATCTTCGTCCTAAGAATTAATGATAATAATATGAAGGTTGCACACATAAATAGCAGTTGTCATTTCTCCCTCTACCAACCATTCCGTTCAATATTTTATGCTGTATTTTAACTTCTGTTCCAATATCAATGGACAGTGATTTAAGCACGTGTATTTTGTCCTTAAGTTCATCAGCTATACGCTCGTTTTCTTCTTCCAAAGCATCATGTGAGGTGCTTGGTAACGGTTCGTAACCGTAACCCCCTGGATAATGATATTTAAAATTCGAATTAACGGGGATGTTTACGATTGATTTTATTGCTATTCAAATCTCACCCCGCTCACCCGAATGCGACCGCCTCATTTTGTTCGAATTTATATTGACGAGAGTTTAGGAATATCTTGATTCGTTCGAGAGACACGTCCTCCTCATCGTACTGCGATAAATATGCTTTTTTCTTACCAACCTAACCTCAAAAGATAACTTTTCAGTCTCTGAAATGTTTGGACGACGTCTTTCAGCCACCGAGGAACACTTTGAGACGGTTTTCTTTATCGGCGAATATTATCTTTCACCTTATTCCTTTTTTGAGACAAAAAGTTTAATCATACGTCTGTACGTAGATGGATAAACATTGCAATGACGTGTCATACGTGTCAGACAGTTATAACGTTGTTAAATATCACAACCCCCACTCATATTATCGCAGACTTTTAACTGTCTCTCGTCATCTCGTTCGTCCTGCCATCTATGTGGCTGCCCCTTCGAACTAGACAATTAGGTGCATGAATTTACCGCGCTAACTAGTGCTGTCGGTATTAACGACAAAATATGCGAGAGACTGAACAAGGGTTTTCGAAAGAATGAATATGCATGTTGAAACCGTGTCAATAAAATGACGAAACCAATTCATAAAAAATGGGCAGATGAACCGATGAATTTTATATCGCATGTGAAACTCACGATTGAACCTATAGAACTAAACACTTCACTGTTGATATTTTATACGCATGGATATTCTATACTGTTCTATGCAAATTTGTTGAACGTATACAACGATCGTCAGACACGAGTATACCGAGGCGATTCGGTGAGAGTAGACAGCCCCGTTCCTACGCCGAAACTAACACAGGCGCGCACCGCGTGCGTGAGGCTCGCTCGGGAGGGGATGCAATGCTACTGGCACCTCATTCCCTTCCGAACGAGCCTCACGCACGCGGTGCGCGCCTGTGTTAGTTCTGCCGTAGGAAGGGGGTCGTTTACTCTTACCGAATATTCTTGGTACAAACGAACTCGAGAGAAAATTTTTGGCGGGATATGTGGAGAACACTCGGTGCCACACATTACCGGGGCAATGGCTAAACTACAGGACAACGTATTATGCTTCCTTAGTCTATGGGTTCCTTGCGTAATGCATCACATGATGAATCAAGGCAGTTGTATTTGGCTGAGGGATGCATTGCATTAGTTTTCGCTGCTGATCTCTCCACGTAAAAGTTTTACAAATCGTTCGCAATTCTTTCGAAATGGTGATAGACATATCGGTGTATGCTAATCCATCAACATTATGGAATATATCCATGCATATATAAAAAATGAACACTAAAGTATCTTTCTACGTCTAATCGCAAATTAGGATTAGGTACGCGTTTTATCGGACAGGCATATTCGCAGTTTCCGTGTATCCCATGATCCAGGTAGTGAGTTTCACGCGCGATATAAAATCCTCTGATTCATCCGTCGATCCATGCTGCACATTTTATACCTTTACTGCACTTTTGTGCTTATGCAGTGTACTCTCTGCTTTGTACACGTGCCTTTACTCTTTCTTCTGTTCATTCCAAACTAAAAGTGTATTCTATTACCACCAATTCCCTAATACCTCAATAATGATGAGACTAAAAATTTGAAGACTCGAATCACCACCGCCTCATCTTAATCCAAGTTCAAAGAGGCATCCGCTTTCGTTTCCGCGGCAGCACGCGTCCGCATAAATCGTACATTATCACCTATACTCCGTGGTCAAATCGAGTGTACAATTTCCGGTGTATCCATTCCGCGTAATGTTCACCATCCAATGAATAACCCGGTACCGTATTCGACCTCGACGAATGAGAATCCCCGTACCATTATCTACCTGTATTAAGTCGGCTTTGAGGCGTCGGCGGGGGGCGGGAGGGGGGTTTACGTGGGGCTTCGTCGTACTAAAGGCAGGTAGGGTACGGCTCAGGTATTTTCCAGTCGACAATGAGTGGGGCCGAGGTCCACCCAAAACTCCGTTGCATTTCACCGTATTGTATATAGGTGAGTAAATATAGAAGTCGTGTGACGTAGTAAAGAGACGACTGACACTTGTTGATCGAATGAGCATAGTTTAGTCGCGCATAGTTGGTTATTGGTTCGTTTATCATACGCGGGTTGTTGTTATTTGTGATCAACGATCGTGATAGTTCTATTCGTTATACATTACACATAATATACCTATACCAACGCCATATATACACATACCATATATACCCACCTACATATAGTTTTGGATTTTTATCAACTTGGGATCCGGTGAAGCAGAGAGTTATACCGATTTACTGGAATATCGAGGAAAGGAGAAAACCCTCAGGTATTATACGTTTCTAATTAACAATCCACGAAAGTCTACCTCTGTACTTATACATCGTTATACAAATCGGGCGAACAACTGGCGACCTGCGTTCGCTGGCAAAGCGCCGATTTCTCTAGCTATCCATTATCCGCAACGTGTCCTCTAGAAAAATTCTACACCGATTTTATCAACCCAGTATTTGATGAGATTTTATTATCTCTTTCGTTTATTGTTATACATTAACTTCCGCGATTCGACATAATCGGTACGAAGATATAATCGGCGATCTATATGCGGATGAAAAACGAACAAAAAAAATCGCGAAATAATATCTAACTAACTAACTAACTGCGTAAATTGGCGAATCATTATTATCATCACAATACATTCTTTTTCATTCTATTGTTATATTCGGTCGATTGACATCAAGGCGCGAATAATTTTTCTTAATTAATCAACAGTTTTATGATCTATCTTGATTAATAGGTTGATGTATCAAGTCCGGAGATATACTATACGGGGAATAGGATATAAACGTGAATATAAAGTGTAACGAAAAACGATAATTAACTTTTTTCTTTCTTTCTTATTATTCTATATTTTTCTTTAATTATTATTATACCCTGGGTGTGCCCCGCGCGTATAACTCTTTGCGAAGATATCACGTTCTCGCACCTCCTCACTTCACTTCACCTATACATCTACATCTACATCTACATCTACCTTTACATATATCTACCTTGATACCTACTCCCATAAATGTATTACGGAACAACGCCTAAGACATTTCCGATGCGTTTCGTAACGGTCAACCTTTGCCTATCGTAGCTATGTAGTACCTATGTACCTATGTAGGTGTACAAAACCTCGTGGAGGTCTAATTACTTATATGGATTATACCCATACACCATACATCACACCTGTATGCGATTGCGATTTATATATTATTTTTATTAATCCAAGGTATAATGATGGTTGAATATATACTTATTCTATGTACCTGTATGTACATAAGAGATACAGCCTGTATATCCGCGGGAATTTTAATAAACGCGATGTTGTAGAAAGTTTATAACACTAGGTCTCATCTAAGATATACCTACCTGTATACATATATGTATACGTAACTATATACTACACCGCGTCACGTATAATATTGAAAATGAATAAAATACCGTTCGAATATAGTATATATAAAGTTTATTAGTTCCTTTATTTTTTTTCGAACATCTACAGTTGGCCTTCGCAAGGCCATTTAACCGATTCTACCATTACATATACCGAGTCATTGATTTGTCGTTGTATTTCGAGAGTTTTCATGTATATATATATTATCGATCATTAATTGGGCCCGGGTTTAAAAGGACACCCCCGCCCCTCCATACTGAAAGCAAAAAATTTCGATCTATTTGTTACGACGTGACGACAAATGAAATAGTTTATTATTAGATCGAGACCAGAGCTCCTAATTATTACGGTGAAACCGATTTTATCTACTTAAATCGATCACTTCATTACGTCATAAATTCAGATTGATAAAATTCCGGAACTTTTATTTCAAAAAATTGCATCTTCATACGATAAATACAATCCGAGGTGAATTTTGAGTTTCGGAGTTTTGCACTTTCGCATCTTTAGATTTTGGAATATTATTGGAACCTATAGTTAGTGTTCTTCGTTTGAAATATACTTTTTTGAAATCTATGTCATAGTACGTATATATATGTATGCACATACTTGCGGGGTAGTACCTACCCTTCGTGCACAATACTGCGAGTCGGTAATATTGAAATTCGTATATTCAACCCGGCTCATACATTAATCGCTTATAATAGTATATAATGACAGGCATATATGCATATACATATACAGGTATATACATCCGCGAAGGAAGAAGCGAGAAGGATATATGTATGAAAGTTTCATACGCACACGCAGACACACATATGTTATGTTATACCTAATGCGTATGTGTGCGTTTGTGTACGCGTCCATTACGGAGAGAGAATTTGAAATGTGGTTAAAGTAGTTTTGGAATCTGTGGAATGTGATTCAGCCAAGAAGGAACGAACGAACTAACTAACTACCTACCTGCCTATCTACCTACCTGCTTCCTTGCCTGCCTGCCTGCCTGCCTAACTCCCTTCTATCTACATTTCCCATACTATTATATTTACTAGTAGTAGTAGTTGTAGTCTTATATAGTTGAACCCCCATACCTATACGATCAGATGAGAGGCACCTTTCCTTGCTCAACACCTAGCCTTACCTCAGCCTAAACTATTCGCCTTCCTCGGTAGTGTCAACACGAATGCGTGTGCAGATATGTGGAATTTTTTTTTTCTATTTATTTATTCAAGGTCGATGGTGAAAAAAAGAAAAAAAAGGAAAATTGAAAATTTTTTTTTTTTGCAATCGAGGAGAGTTTGAATGAATCGAAATAGTGATTCAAACTCGTTGGGAAATTGTATCGGTTATTAAATTATTAATGTATAGGCACTGCAATATCATCATCATATATGTATTATGATTTGATATCGAAAAAACGAGTTTTTACATTCGTATGGTTTGACGGTTGTAAATATATAAGGAGAAATTGACCGAGTTTAATTTTTAACGATATTATACATAGGTATATACTATATCGGTATATGTACATGGTATTTATGTATATAATGTATGAATCTCGCACGCGCTTTCCATTCTTTTCGCATATTTAATAAAAAAGAATATTACGATCATAGCATGTCATCATTTGAAAATAAAAAGAAAGAAAAAATGACGAAGAATCAATTATGGAAGAGAAAGAAATCTCAACATTCTTTCTTCAGATTCTGTATATCATTTTTATCATTGAACCTCGATCGATCATCGTATATCAATCAGTGCAACGATTTTATTCACAATATAGATGTATACATGATTATATTATATACCTATATATGTATGTATTGGGGTGGTTCAATCTCAGACTCCGTACACTTCATTACCTGTATATAGTATTACGGTATCGGTGCAAAAATTCACAAATTTTTAAGAAACTTTTTTTTTTTGTGCACTTTAGCTTTGCAAATTATGTCGTTGAAAATCTGTCGAATTTTCAAGGAGTTAAACAAGTTTCAGATCTATGGGAGTTATACTGCGATAGGGAGGAAAAAAAAAGAAAAAAAAAAGAAAAATTAGGGACAATTTGAAAAATTTGAACAATTTCACCTGTTTTTTAATTTTATTTTTGTTTTTTTTTTCTCTCCACACTTGACGATCGAATAAATCAATCGATTCTATCTACACCTCAACGCCTTTTTCGTTTATGAAGGAGTGCAGCGTCGCGTCGTAATGATAATTAATATATGATCCGTGCAGGTCTCTGTATATAATTTATATACTCTGTAAATAGATATATATATATATATATATATATCGGTATAGCAATATAGTAATAATGGCGATAAAAACAATAATGATAATGAAAATTTTATACGAGAACCATCATGAATAATTTATCATTAAGTTCGTTTATTCGTTTCGTCGAAAAAGAGAGGAAAGGAGGTGTATGTACCTTTATATCTTGGTATAAGTGTGATCTGATTCGAATGATTTTATACAGTTTTATAGTTAAAACTAATTACTAATTAAGGAAAGTTAATTAACGTAAATAATTGTTAATATCATGTATATATATCTTTCATTTTCTTGTCTTGTTCTGCGTTATATGTACATACTCTGCCACAGATGTAGTTACGAATATTATATCTATGCAATGAAATCGCGAATCAAGCCTAAACTTAAAATTTATATTCGTTACTAATTATTCAATTAATTAATTAGTTTTAAAAGGCCAAAAAACCTGAGATTTTTTTTAGTCTTTTCTTTTCTCAGGATGCGAAGTCAAAAAATAGTTCGTTAATTCTGATCGAGACCCTCTTTACGAAAAACATATTTTTAGCTTTCGGATTTTTGAACCGTTGCGTTGGGGTTCTTCGTTTCAAGGTTTTTTAAATTGCGGGAAAATATATGATATTCAAATCCGGGATTCTTATTATCGTTTGGGACTTTCGCTTTAACAATATGAACATAGAACCTGACTCAGAATAGTTGCATACTCAGCTACAGTGATGTTAGAAATTGTAATTTCCGTCAGACCGCAAGTCCAGATCGTCACTGATCAACGATTTCAATATAATAATAATAATAATAATAATAATAATTCAGGAGATCGATTTTAAGAACCGATTATCTCAACCTGCTGCTGCTGCTGCTACAGTTGCCACGCTTGATCAGTAAAAATCGTTTTCTTTTCTCCTATTTAAATAATATTTTTTAACATACCTATCTTCTACCTGTATAATTTGACTCCTACAAACCATAGGAAAAACCATTAGTCGAGCTAGGATAAGCCATTACACGTCTGTAAACGAAGACCATAATACGATACTCGCACCCATAATTTGCCTACTATAATATATTACACTTTAAATTCCAATTCTTTTTTTTTGAATATATTTAGTTAATTTGAGCTAAAATAACATCGCCAATTAGAGACAGCCTTATCACTAATTACTGTAATGAATTTCAGCTACAGAATATTAATTCATCTGCTTTAGACCTTCTCTAATTCCAAAAAGGCGTGCTAGCATTTTTCATTTTTTTTCTTCATATTTATAATTCAGCAATGTCACGCAGTTTCGTGACCTCTTCAAGTTGATAAAGAAACGGGAATAGGTATAGATACGTAATGTAGGTACTACATACACGGGTAATCCTCCATACACGGTCTGCTTGGATTATATGCTGGCGCCCTTATTGCAACGAACTGGTTTGTCCGAATCGTTGACCTCGCTCTGACGACTGTCCGGGTTATAATTCTGTCGCTTCTCAATATGCATCGTGTGTAGGATAGTGATCATCATTATTATTAATATTATTAATATTATTATTATTATTATTACTCACGGAATTCATGTAGTAGATTCGAGAATATTATTTTTTTCTCATCAAAAATTATTCAACAGGAAACCGCAAAATTTTTGTTGCTATACACTATTTCTCGGGATACGAAGACAAAAAAATATTCCATTCTGATCCTAGACCCTCTTTATACTGTGAACCAATTTTTTTATTCACTTGAATCGATAACCTTATGATTTCATAAATAATTGATAGAATTTTGAAATTTTTTGGTTTTATTTTTGCTCCAAAAAGTAAATCTCTGATCTTTTCTCGGAATTTTGAAACTGCTCCGGTGTTTTGAGATTGAAACTTTTTTTTTTTTTTTTCTTATATATTACAGACTTGTCGGGAAATACGTATAGTAAGTATAGAATTTTTGAACAATCGTTAGAATCCCTTGTCGAAGTCTTTGTTTCATCGCGTATATATGGAATAAAGGAAACAAAAAATAAAATGACTGGACAATAGGCGATATACGACAAGCGATATTTTTATACCGTCTATTATCATCCTCTCAACGTGGACGTGGGTGTCAGAGATATATATATACATATAATATCATATACGATACGATACCGATTTATATACGGTAGGTATTGGTAATGAGAAGAAAAATAACAAGGTAAACTTTCCGATGTTTTATACAACACTATTCCAAGAAACTTTGATAATAATCGCATATTACATGGCATACCGGTTATTGATGAAACTAAACGATTTTTATTGAATAATTCCTGCCAGATTGACCGCGGAGACAAAAAGAAATAAATTAACGAAGCGGAAAGGAAACAGAGAGAGAGAGAGAGAGAGAGAAAAAAAGAAAAAAATTCGCAAATTTTTTTTCAATCTACGATGTAATAAACCACGGCGAAAATACCTAAACGATTTATCACAATCCTCACAATTCATATCGCTGATTAATATATATATACATATATATCTTATAATAATATGAGATGCCTGGGTGTAGGTATGTTCATCGCAAATGACACATTAGTCGACAGAGATACCTCAATCTATCGTACAATCTAATCTGACAATGCCGGCATTGATATGGCAAAAAACCAAAAAAAACCAAATAAGACAAAAATTTTATCTGCGAATCGTCGCACTTCGAGAAAAGTAAAAACAAATATACCAAAATCCGCGACCTGAGGTGAATCATTTTTCACGTCGTAATAAAAAGAAGATATCGGTGGGCCGATATTCGTACTCGAAGAATAAGCAAATAATGAAGAAAAATCGTTTAGCCAACACGATTGCCGATCGGTATTTCATTCGGTATTCGTGACACACCGATTAAGGCGTTCTGACCCAATTGCAATTAATATTTCGTCGCCGTACGCCGGATGTAAGTGAGGATCGAGGACGGATCAGGTATCGCTCACGATCGTTAATATATCGTATCAGAAATCGATTTAACGACATCAGTCCGGAGTCTGTCGACGAGTCCGAAATGCCGATCTGGACTAAGTTTCGTTTCGTTTCGTTTCGTTTCAGCGAAACGGGGGTCAGACCTGCGGCAATCGCACAATGCCTTACTACAACAGTGGTCACAGTACGTCTACCTATAACAAGGGTGAGTCTTCGGGTTGATCCTCTGCCGATTTTCCCCCGATTTCTATCCATCCCTTATATCTGATACAGATGGAGGTTCCAGCGGTCCTCCGAGCACCTCAGGAGCGCCGGGAACCGGATCAGAACCCACATACCTGATGGAACATTTGGCGACATTCACCGTAACGATAGAAACCGGCATAGTTTATCCGGCCGATGGTATGAGGCGGCTTCTTCAACTCGAAAAAAGCAACGGAATATGGAGCCAAAAGATGCAGCTACGCCTTGAGAGGTCGTGGGTGTTGATCATGGACAACGAGACCGGGGTAACTATGGGCTTAGAAAATCTGTGATCGTATATCATGCCGCGGAAGAAAGTGGGGGGAAAAATATTAGATTAACGATTTCAGGCAGTGATGGAGCGATTCCCTGCATCCCTCATCCAAGAACCAACAGCCTTTACATCCAGGGACCCGATGGAGATGTACAACAACATATTGGTATTCACTGTGGCTGATGATAGCGCTTCTGGACAGCGAGCCGAGATGCACATATTCCAGTGCCAGAGTATATCGGCTCAGGACCTCGTCGAGGACCTGAAGATGCTCCAGATCGGGAAGTTGGTTCCCGGCGGATCCCCGCGAGGTCCTAGAGGCCAGATCCCACCTCCGCCGGCCCTACCGCCTCCGGAACCACCGCTGAACGGTGTGAACGTTCGGGAACAGGTCTCCGCGTTCAATGCGGCGAACCGTAAGCTCCTTTTCGATTTCGTGATCGAAGCTGGCCGATCATTGACGGCGTCTTACTGCAGGGGGGTTTGTTCTTTGCAGATGACGCGCCGAACGACTTGTCCCGGGAAGAGAACATCGACGAAGTGTCGTCGACCTCGTCGGAGAAGTACGAGAGGGACGTTACGATACTGAACCACTGCTTCGACGACATCGAGAAGTTCATAGCTCGGCTTCAGCACGCGGCAGCCGCGTCCAGGGAACTCGAACGTCGTCGTAGGAACAGAAAATCAAAGAAGAGAAACCTCGGGGACGGGATGTTGACCATGCGGGCGAAACCCCCGCCGGAAATGGAGTTCATAGACATCTTTCAGAAGTTTAAACTCTCGTTCAATCTGCTCGCTAAGCTCAAGGCCCACATTCATGACCCGAACGCCCCGGAACTGGTCCATTTTCTCTTCACACCACTGGCGCTGATCGTGGACGCTTCTCACGACACGAACTACGACCCTAATCTTCCGAACAAAGTGGTCTCCCCCCTCCTAACTCGCGAAGCAGTCAACCTGCTCATCAACTGCGTGACCAGCAAGGAAACCGAACTCTGGCATTCGCTGGGGGACACTTGGCTGATACCCAGGGATCAGTGGAAAGGCCATGTGCCTTTGTACCATCCGATCTTCATGGATGGATGGTCCCCGGAGTATCCGATCCCCGAGGATCGGGACCACGACCATTTGGCGTCGCTTCTGAACGCGGACAAGCAGAAGAGGGACGACATACCGGAGCCTCAGAACCTTAGCGATCCTTACTACAGCCACAGAGACGTTGACGAGTCCCATTACAGCAGCGATTACCTCGAATACGAAGGGGGCCGGGACCAGGATCGACCCAGCAACGATTATTTCGAAAGGAATTACGGGCCTAGCTCAGATTTATACGGACGTGAGGACAGGGACAGAGGCGTTGACCAGACCAGAGCGCACAGCGAAATATCATTGGATTCGATAGAGCGGGGGCCCAGAGGTGCTGTGGCTGTTGAACGCGCACAGGAGGCTTGGCTCGACGAGATGATATCGAGAAACGCTAAAGTTGTTCAAGTCACGTATCCCAGGACCGCGAACAACGACAAAGAACTGACCGTCGTCAGGGGTGAGTATCTCGAGCTTTTGGACGACAGTAGAAAGTGGTGGAAGGCCAGGAACTTCAAAGGACAAATCGCGCATGTTCCTCACACGATTGTCGCACCCCATAATTCACCGGCTACTCAGGGCGCCGGGGACAACGACGTGTTCAACAACCCGCTTTACACCACCAGATATCAGCGGCAAGGACACGGATACAATTACGAGGTACTGAACGTATGGATGTGGAAAATTTACTGTCTTTGCGCATCTTGTCAACCCCTAATTTTTTTTTGGTTTTTTCGTTTTGTGCTTTTCGCAATTTTCAGGACTCCGAGATCGAAGGTACTAGCACTAGTCCAGGACCTGATGCATCGCATCGTCCTCACGCCATACCACCACCGGCACCTGCTGATTGGGTGCGGAAAGAACGACTTGGAAAAAAAGGTGAATTTCGATACTTTTAAGACACATATACTATATGGTATATAATAATGTTATGATGTATGAAAAGATTTCTTATCATCCGATATATAATTCGATTAGACTAATGCCATAAGGTCGTAAGCGCCAATTCGTTTTTTTTTTTTTACCTTTCCACACCTATATACCTACAACGCATCTATACATCGAAATTCGCCGAGAAAATGTAGTTTCAAAAAAATTTTGATTTTTTTTTTGATTTTTTGACCTTATGGCATTTATCTAACTTCTATGGTTTATCAATCAACCGTCTGAAACACACAAGCATATACGTATATATAGGAAACTCTGGACATGTGATTCGATATTGAAAAATTGATGTTTTTTTTTTTGTTCATTCAACTTTGAATGAGGCATTTTTTTATTTTTGCTTTTTTTTTGTTCGAAATCATTTTTAGATCGAGATGTTTGAAAATTCTTAAAAATTTCTTTTTTCTTCTTTCTTTCTTTCTTTCTGCCTTTCTTTCTTTCTTCCTTTCTTTCTGAATATACATTATTATTACTAAATATTGATTATTTATCGACTAACAAAATTTTATTTTTTACCATATATAAATACAAGATAAATAATAATATCTTAACTATACCAACAGACATGGTTTTCATCGTTTGATGTTAAACTCAAATATACACTTACCTATATATTTTAACACTGAAACAATACCACCTCCTCTCCCGGGTATAATACAGATCCGAATCTTATTTCTTTTCTTTTTTTTATCTGTATTTTATTTTCCAACTAAATTTACGTGAAAGTTGATTTAGTAATTAATTGTTATCCGGCGAGGGTTTGGATGAAGTTACAAATTTTAACGGTACAAATTGCGAATTCGTTTCAGACGGTTTCGAATTTTCAAAAAAAAAAAAAACGTTCAAGTTTGGAAAATTAAAATTCCGAAAGTCGAAACCCCGAAAATTTCAGGCCAATTCCAAAGTCCGAAATTTGAATCTGTGTATCGGTATAGTGATATTGAAATTCTGTTCGGGACTTTTAAAATTTGGAACTTCAACACGACCCCATCAAGTGTTGTTACGAATCGTTACATTACACTTCAATTAGCTTTGCAAATTTTTGTTATTTTATCTCATTTTTTCAAGTATTTCTGTTTGTCCTGATTGTCCCTCATTTTTGCATATAGATATGGGTTTATGTATGTATGTATGTATGTATGTATGTATGTATGTATGTATGTATGTATGTATATGTACGTGTCGTTCAATATTAATATGTGCAATATATCGAATTTTTATAAGGTATATTATATATACATCATATATATACTATATTATATTATATATTATACGCAGCTAGATAGGTATAATAATATTACCAACGCATCACATTATTTTTCATTCAACAAATTATCACGTACGTAATACGACTGAAAAGGAAAAAAAAAAAATTCCAAAAAAAAAAGTCAAAATTAATTTTTCACATTTTTAAACATCACACATAATATATACATTATACATATAGGTATACTCATGTACGTAATAATTCTTCTATATAATATATACCAGTCTTCTTTTTGGATCTTTCTTCTTATCTTTGTTTATTTATTCATTTTTTTGATTTTTCTATACAAATTTCGAAATCCGTTCTATTATTTCTTCACTCTTCGCTCATTCTTATAGTATATTATTCTTCATCTTCCTTACACAATACCTATACCTAGATATATATTCGTAGGTAATATAATAATTATTATTTAGAGTATAGGTACCTATATCTAGTGTAAATAAATTTTGGTAATATAATTATAGGTATAATATTATAATATAGTAATTTTTCTTTTTTTTTTTTTTCAATATCATTCCTCTTTAATCCAAAAAAAAAGAAAACAATTTTAAAACAAGAAAGTAACTTTTGGTTTTTTTTTTATTATAGATTTTTTTGTTTTTTATCATCAGAAATTTATTATTGTGCCGTCCGGTGATGTATGTATGTATGTATGTATGTATCTATGTATGTAGTACCTATCTGTGTACGTCATCATCAGGTTGTCAGTTTTTTTTTTTCCTTCTATCACTATAACATATATTACGAATCATGCGGGCAAAAATAAAATTCAAATTTCTCCGTGACGTCTTACATGATTTTTTCAATTTTTTTTTGTTTCTTTCTGTTTTCTTTCCGTCTTCTTCTCTTTTCTTTTTTCTTTCTTACCCAACGCACAAAAAAACAAAAAAAAAAAACTAAACGTGTTGTATTTATCGGATATATTAAGCGATTATATAATGGACCACAATATTCATCCGTCCATGGTATTTTATTGTATTGTAATTTATGTAAATCTTTTATTAATAAATATATACGATTATATGTTTAAATGTTGTGATTGTCTATGTTCAACGTCTTCATCGTCGTCGTCGTCGTCGTCAATATTTATAACGTACCTATATAAAAGGTAATAATGAAATTTCGTCCACTTAGGTAAGGTGTACCTATAATACATACACGTTTCCTCATCATCAATATCACAATCGTAGTAGGTATCGATCTGATATGTTTCGTAACTCTTGGAACCCTTTTCCCGAGTCCTTTCCATCCAAAAAAACATAAGAAAATTGCAAAAAAATTACAAAAAACAACAAATCGATACACAAAAATGATTTTTGTATGTTTCTTATTTTTTAAAAAATTTTTTTCTTTAATATTCTTGTCTGTATTATACGCGCATCATTATGCTTCGTTCGTTATCAAAGCGTCGTCCTGTCTGCCGATCCCATCGCTTCGAATTATCGCTGCAAAAATTCTGTTACCGCTTCTGATAAGGGAAGATTCAAGCTCAAGCTCAAATTCAAGCTCAAAATCAACCTCAAGTTCCTGCGACATCCATATGCCAAAAAAACTTCGTCAGGATAAAAATCTATACTTTTACGGTAAGTCGTCAATGTTCTAAGCATGCTTATGCTTTAGTCATCGGGGGAAAAGATTTATTCGTTGGTGAAATGTGGTCTTTACGCTTTAGAATTATAAATTAAGTTAACGGAAATGGTGTGCGGAGACTTACTAACAAATAAAAAATCGATCATACATGTACCTATATGAAAAATAACAACCTGCACAAAGAATATTCACACATTACTAACAAGAAATCATCGAATTCTTCCTCATCGTTCATTCGGAACATCCAAGGTCCAAAATTTCGAAAATCTTGGTCTATTTCTCAGAATGTGAAGACCAAAAAACGGTTCCAAAGATCCCGATCGAGACTCTCTTTCCGGAAACACGTTTTATCCAATTCAATCGTCGTCAAAAATTGATAGGATTTTGACCTTTCGGAATTTTGAACCTTCGGTGTTTCTTGTTTCGAAGTTTCTGGAATCGGTTGTGTATGGACTCGGAGATTGACCTCCTCCGTGCTGATATCGATGTGGTATATAATTCCAGGTGACTCTAGCATCTCAAGCAGCAGCAGCATGGGGGATGATCTTTCGAGTTTTTCCGCCGACTCAAAGAACAGCACAATGCGTAGATCGGACAATTCTTTAAAGGGTTCTATAAAATCGTCGAATTTAGTTCCACTGGTTATAGCAGCACCTCCTCCACCCCCACCGCCGCCATTACCAATGAGCGATTCTCAAAGTCCTCGGAACGGTGTGCAGAGCAAAACCGGTACATCGAAGAGCAACAAATCGGTAGGATCAGGTGAGAGGCTGGCCGTGAAGTTCTCGAAATTTTTTCAAAGTCTAAAAATCCATCCGATTCATTGGGTAATTTATTTGCCAGGACTCAGCAGCCAGGACCAGATGCAGGAGGAGTTGAAATACGTGCTGACAATGTTCAGAGAGAAAAGGAGAAACCACGACATCGCTAAGACTCCGGATGTCTTCATAGACCAGCGATCTACCCCAAGCGAAGTTCAAAATTGGCTGAAAGCGAAAGGGTTTTCGGAAAAGTATGCATCTATGATCTAGCACGTGTGTCCGATCAGTGAGATCTTGACCCCATCTCTATCTTATTTTTTCTTCAATTTTGAACAGAATCGGTAGGCAACTCAGAGGCATGGCTGGACACGAGTTATTCTCACTGTCCAAACGCCAATTGGAACAATATTGCGGTCAAACCGAAGGGAGTCGATTAGATGGGCAGATTACACTGTCCAGAAACGTGTCAGGGGTAAGTTGAAGATCTCTGATCAATTTTCCCCGGACCAATAGTCTGACGGGATTTTTATTTTCACTTCAGTACAAGACTGCCAGATCCTCCGAACTGAAACAAATATTGGATAAAGTACGCCAAAAGGCAGATACTGACGAATTGGATAACGGAGATGACGAGGTTTGAGGGCATCCTCTCACCCCTGGGATACAATTGTTCGGAAATATCCGGTCAGGGTAGTCCTTAAATTTTAATACGATTTAGCCACATTTTCTTTTCGTATGGACTTGGAGTCGTCCTGGTCCATGTGAGGTTTGAAATTTTAAAATGATCAAATGAAGGACCACCCTAGTGTACATTATACCGTATACATGTATGTTTCGAAAAACATTTCTATCGATTTATGTCGTAAAATTGAAGATCTGCGGCTGTTCTACGAGTATACAGGGTGAATATGTTATATATATTTACGGTTTTGTTGTATATTTCTTTTTTGTTATAATATAATAGATATAAATCGTTGTTATTAAATTTTAGACTGTGGTTCGCGCGAATTTCTCAAATTCTGTAAATGTATGTATGTTAATCAATAAATCAATAAATCGTGAATTTATGGTAAGTTAATCGGGAAATATTATACCAGTGATACATATACATATATTGTGAATTAAAATTATAGTACCTATGATGATAGATAATTAATTAATTGTATGAAATTAAAAGGAAACGAATCAGTTGCCACATAGTTATTAATTACTATAGATATTATATCGTATTGATTATTGTATTTTTTATTTATTTAAAGCAATACCACATACATTATGTAACAGACATACTCTGCCAATTATTTAATTATTACTAATATTATTATTATTATTATTATGAATATATCATCTCTTTCTATTGTCCAGCTAAAATTTTGCGTATGAAACAAATGGACCACTGCAATTATTAATATTATCAATATGTTACGCTGATTTTTTTTTTTCATTAATTAAAAACCGTTCCCTTTACTCATAATAATTAGCTATGTTCATTCAACCAGAATATTCAGTCATAGTCTAGTTGTAATTGTTTGTTTTTTCTTTATTTCTTCAAGTCGCTTATTATACTTATGATAAAGCTTTTTTTTTTTTTGTAAGTTAGAAAAAAAAAAAATTTTTTTACTCATTATTATACTATCGGTGTTATTTTACGGGCCGGATTGAAGTTCCGAATGGTATAAGAATTGTTTCGAATTTGTATTTTTTTTTGTATTTTTGAAAAATCCCGAATATCGAAAACCCCCGAAATCTAAAGAAATTCCAAAATCACGATTTATTTCTCGGGAAATATACCCTTTCTGAAAACAGTGTTTCGGTAATATTGAAATTCCATTCGAGACTTTTAAAATTCTGGAACTTCAACCCCGCGGTCCTTTTACCTATATATATATATTTTCTATAATAAATAAGGCAAAGTTCTTTGGAGACTAATTTCCGAACAAAGTTCTTCTGTTTTTGATTTTACGATTCTAAATGCGACAATATAAATTGTTACGAAATAGAGAGAGAGAGAGAAAAAAAAAAAGAAAAAAAAAATGTCTGGAGTTTCTTTTTTTTTGTTATCTTCTTCATTTTTTTAGAAAAATCTAGTACAAAAAACTGTAAATATATTTAATTAAGTAATCATGTCGTACAATATATGTATGTATATACGTGTACCACACGCATAGTTATTATTATACCTATACGCATGAATATATTATTATACTATTATAATAAATCGTCGTGAAAAATTTTCTTTCTTTTTTTTGATTTTTTTTTAATTTACCATTTTTTTTTTCTTTTTTTTTATCTAAAATTTCATAATAATTATATTATTTATTATTAATTATCTAAAATCGCAAGGCTGTAGTAGTATATAAATAATAATATATATATATATTAATATATATATATATCCTATACGTAATTATATAGTACATGTATAACGCGTCAGTGCAGGGTCGTGTGCGGTAACCACGTGTTAGAAATTAGCGTTGCTATTAAATTATTCAAAAAATTTTTAGTAAAAAGATGAAAAAAAGATTTAAAAAAAAAAAAATCTAATAATTTTTTTTTCACAATCATTCGAATACGTATGACAAATCTAATGGGTTTATTTTTTTCATTTCATTTTTTCTCTTCTTCTCTTTTTTTTTATCCCGTTCGTATAACGATATGTTACATTTTCACAAGAATTCTTGGTTGTTCGATGCACTTTATTCCATCCTCTGATGATAGTCTCATTTTTAATTATTATTTTATTTTTATTTTTTCTTCGCTTCGTTCAGCATCATGGACCTTCGTCGCTCTTATTATTCCACATTATATTAGATACGGTAGCTTATACGGTTTCGTGCAGGCGCTCAAAACTCGGATTGGCTGCAGTTATATTGGGTAGGTAGGTATAGTTTTGGATTAAACTTTTGCAAATTTGAGTAAAAAAAAAAAAAAGAAAAAAAATCTGCAATTTTCCAAAACACATACACGTGTAATTGGTAGATCGTATTAATTAATTAATTGATTATTATTTTTTTCTACTACGTAATTGAAACGCTGCAATCGTTTTATGGTACCTAAGTATGTATATATGTGTAATATATAATAACAACATATTAAATAAGAAAATCGCTATCGATCTCAATCGTTGTAATAAAATAATAAATAGTAATATTACCTGGATAAAAATCTATCATTATGGTGTCGTATTTGATTAGAAAAAAAAAGAAGAAAAATGCCAAAATTTGACAACGTGTATATAATTATATACATATACATATACTATATGTATATAGACATTTTGATTTGATAAGACTAGATCGAAACGTACGAGTTCGTAAGGATATATTTTTTTTTTCTTCAATCACTAATCAATTTATTATAAATGAATTATACTTTTGAGTATGATAAAAAAATTAAGAAATTCAGCCAATAATAATGATTAATAACAATAAATAATAATCGATATATAATATAAGAGAAAAAGAAGAAAAATGTTCAACTTATTGCAATCAAATAAATACCGAGGCTTTATAAAATTGATTAACTATATACTATATAAGTATATAATATATAAATATATAATAAGTGCATTATTATTAATATTAATATCAGTATTATTATAATAAATATATTAATTCATGTAGCGTATTTTTTTTCACCTACAATCGCACTCTTCGAATAAGAACAATAAATAAAGAAATTTCCTAATTAAGAAGCTCTAGTTAATTTCCTTGTTAAACACCCATTCGTTATTTTTCAATTATTTTATATTCGATTCGATAATTCAATTATAAAACAAAAATTACACATGATTATTTATTTATTTATAATAATAATAATAATAATTAGAAATTAGAAATTATAAAATTTCAAAGAATTTGGTTTTTTTTTTAAAAAAAAGGAAAATTGATAACGTATAACTATCATAGTATGACTAATGTAATAAAAACTTAACACAGAATTTATAATATACTATATAATATAATATAAGATAATATGAAGTAACGGGACGACGTTTTTTTTTTTTTTTAAATAATTAATTAATCGTCATTAATAATCCCATAAGCACCGCGGTCATCTCAGAAAAAAAAATTAACTAATTAGTTTATTAAATTATAAAGGCGACTCTTTTTTTTTATAAATTGCATATTAGGTATAAGAGTATACCTATAGTTGTATACTATACGACGCTGAATAGATATTTAAATAAATAGTTAGGTATATGAAAAAAGCTTGTATATTAATAGATAATATGAAAATCGTAATAGGTAGTAGTAGTACATAGGTAGGTATATAATATATCATTATATGAACGCTGCGAAAATGATAATGAAAGCAAAATTTTGAAGAACGATATATATGAAACGAAAGAAGAAGAAAAAAAATTATATTGTTATAGATAATTATAATAAGGCATAGACAGCGTAACTATGTACCTATACTATTATCAGGTCTGTAGGTATATAATAATTATTCAATACACAACCTACTGGCTTTCCGACTCCGTATCCTCCTTGGATGATGGAACAGACCTTGATGGATTTGAACGGTGGTGTAAAAACTTAACGTTATAATATTTGGTAAATTAGCGAAACGTCAAAGCTGGTTCAAAGCCGATGATAAGACGGATGGATAGATATTTTTCTTTTCTTTTTACTGTTTTTTTTGTTTTTTCGTTTTTTTGTTTTGTTTTATCGGATAAAGGACCGCAGGGTAAATGGTGTTTTTGGGGAAGGGTTCTTAATTATCTCCTTGATTTTTCATCAGAAACTTATAGTTCTTTCATTCTTTCATTTTGCATTTTTTTTCTTTTTTTTTTTTGCGCGTTAAGCGAAACCATTATATGACCCTAGAGGTCAAAAATTACCAAAAACCACCGGCACTGCGACCACCCGGAGGATTGTTGACGCGAATACATGCGCGACGAGCCTCGTCAACGTCTTCTGCAAAGTCGAGAGAAAAAAGGCCCAAGGGTGTAAATAGAAGATCGTCAGAAATCGCGACTGCGAAAGATGGTGGAAATGCTCACCACTGATCGAGAAGGTCGAGTCCTGCAGGTTCCTTTGTCCCTCAAGACGAGGTCCTCGCGCCGATGGAGTTACCACAGCAGATTCTGGCAATGTTGGAACGCAGGAGAGACTGGCCAATTTTGGTTTGTGGCTTTCGACCGATCCGTTCGTGTAGCTTATCTGGATTGATTCAGTAGCCGCAGCCACTGCTGCAGCCCTCGCAGCTTCCCTTGCCTTTGCCAAGGCGATATCCTCTTCGGCGAATCGCTTCAGTTCAGCTTCTGATCTAGCGACACCCCGCGGTTTCTGGAAATGAAAGAATGAAAGAAAAAAAAGAAAAAAAATAGACGAGAGGTCAAGAGCTGGTCACTAACAGTCCAGCTTTACGATCGAATAATTTACCTGTTCTCGTTCCGCGATCAGATCGTAGACGTAAGGCGGGTATATGGGTGTCTCGACGAATCTACCATAGCCATGTACAACCTTTACATCGCATTCGTCGACGCACACACGTCCGTTGACTACAACGTATTCGGGAACACCATGGACCTCCATGCCCTGACAAGAATGGATGAAGATAATGATGGACCGGTATTTTCAACGCGTTTATCGTCACCCTTACCTCGAAGATGTTGAAGTCGACTGCCTGCACGTGGGTCTGTGCAGAAATCGTCCGTTTTCTGTTGGGATCCCATACGACGATATCTGCGTCGGAACCAACGGCTATGACACCCTTTCGGGGATAAAGATTGAAGATCTTCGCAGCATTCGTGCTCGTAACTGCCACGAATCTTTGCGGGTCCATTATCCCGGCCTGTACCCCCTTTTCCCATACCACTGACATCCGGTCTTCGACTCCGTTGACGCCGTTTGGTATCTTCGAGAAGTCGTCCTTTCCAATGGACTTCTGGTCAGCGTTGAACGTGCAGTTGTCACTGCCCGTAACTTGCAGACCACCCCTGGTTTTTGATTTATAGAAAATCTGTGTCAGATCATCGGCGGGTCAATCGACTGGTCAGAAAAGAAATTGGCAAAAGACTTGGCGTCTGCGGGACTGTTAATTGACGTGCTGATTAATCTTGTGCAAATACTCGTCGCTCGGTTTCTACATTCTATATTCTCGTCGATCCTACTGCAGTGGCTGATGAGTCACTGCTCGGAATAATTAGGGAATGTGGCTGCAGCGGGGAGCTTGAACGGTTCCTAAAATCGTCGATTTTTGAAAGTTGTTATTTCCCGAACAGCCGCGTAATTGGCGCCCGGAGCAAATTACCCATCGGGACATATTTTTGTGATCTAAATCGCCGGTTCCAATTTCATAGCAAATTTCTATCGGAGGAGAGCCAAGCAGGCAAAGACATGGAGTCTTAGAGTTGATAGAAACTGGCTTCCTCGACCTACTATTCGCTACTTCCATAAGACGCAATCTGTTTACCACGTCTGACCACCAGACGCCCACGGTTAACAATTACCATAAAGAGTTGAGAGTCAGTTGCATCATCAATGGGCTATTAAGAAGAAGAGAGTATAATGTGTGTCTATCTGCATGTGGGTGGGGTTTGTAATGACTTGATGACCTCGGCGGTAAAAGTGAAGGGAGAAAAATGGGGGGAAAGAAAAAAATAAACGGCTAGTCGTGCGAGCATTTGATTTTTTCTACTTACTGAGCGAGCTGCTCAATCAAATACGCAGGTGTCGTTGGATCCGGCCTTAATGGAGGGCTTGTGATGAGCTTAATGGCCTTGTTAAGGTCCTTTCCGTATTGTTCACTACCGTCAATCCCGATGCTACTCGCTGGGGGTTCTCCGAACACGACAACACCGTTGGCACGTTTCCCAGCGATAACATCAGCGGATGATTTACTCGTCACCGGAGATACGTACAGCGGACAATTCGCCTATATACGTTTCAATCAGATAGATCTTTTTCTTATTTCTTCTATAACTCGACGTCATTCATCAATACCAAGAGAAATGAGGAAAGTCTGGTTTGTTAACGCAGTGAAATGGAACTCTCTCTCTCTCTCTCTATTTTAAGATCGTTTCCATTTCACAGGTCGGAAAAACTCTTCACGATATGCGAAATTTCGAGAAAAAACAAAGATACAGGTGCGAAAAAGTGTGCGAAATCGATAAACTCCATAAACAAATAAGGTGCTACACACAAATTCCAATCCAATCCAATCCAATCCAAAGAAAAAGAACGCAAGGAAACGAAAAATCTATACACTCTAAACCTACGGGACAACAAACTGCGCTTTATCTTCCTCTGCACGGTCGTCGGTGTGCTTCTTCGGGGGCAGTCAAAGTCCGCCATCTCTTCCGACCAGGGTTTATCAGACGAGACGTAAATTTGCGAGGGGGATACTCACTCGGCTAGTTTAATCATCAGATCATAAGGTGTGTCCGGATCTGGTCTTAAAGGAGGGCTAAGTACGTGTCCAGCCGCATGTCTCCAGCACGAATGTGCGTAATGTGTCCCATCGGTTCCTAAAGCAGCCGCCAATGTCTCACCCCAAACTATAACACCCCGTCTTCTCGCAGCCTCGACTTCTTCGGCAGCAGTTCGACTCATCACATGCACAACATAGAGTGGACAGTTTACCTAGTCGTGCACAACTACTGGTTAAAATAACGCGGATGGAGGAAGAAGACTAAAAATCACGTGCCAGTGTGCATCGGAGAGAAACACTTGGGGCCAATCACCCTTTCTTACCTGATTAGCGATCACACACGCTCTGTTCACTGCCTCAGCTTCAACCTCTTCTGGACGTGACATTTCGTGACCCTCGGGCCCGGTCACACCAGCAGCGAGAAGTTTTTTCGTGTTCTGAAAGTGTGATATTAAGTTCTATCATAGTTTCATCAGATTTGGAAGCGATGAGCCCTCGGATCAACCTTCGATCACTTTAGCTCCTGCCTTGTGGTACAATGAAGTGTGAATGATCAGCTCACCTCGGCAATCAAATCGCCATTTTCAGCATGAACTTGAGCCACGGCTCCGATGCTCTTGCAGGCTGCGAAGACTTCGATAAGTTCCGGATCCCTGAGCATGAATATGTCCTTGTAAGCCATGAAGACTTTGAAACTGTTGATCCCATGGTCTCTGGCCAGAATGGCCATCTCTTCTTTGACCTGAAAATAGGACATCGTCGAATTGGTTTCCCTCTCGGAAGCATTTCACTTGACATTTTGCCGCGGGTTGATATCGAGGCTGTTCAAACGCCCGGTCAAGCACCTCGTCAGGTGTGTTTGTTACAAAAAGCGACAAGACTCTCGGCTCTAAGCCAGCCTCGAATATTTCTGGGTTACGAGTTTGGTCTAGCAGGCAAACCCCGATTCCCATCGCCTTCTGGCTAGGAAAAAGAGAAAGCTTGAACTCTCATAATCTAAAATCTGAATGGCGTTATGTTTCAAAGGTTGAAACGGGCTTATGCAGGATGAGCCAGCCCATGCAAAGCAGCCCGAGGGTTCTGGTCACCGCGTCTAATCGCATGTCGTTGCACCGGTTGTTTAGTGACCAAATAACATGAACCGTCACGGGGTTCAAAGACGAGAGTAGGTACAATCGGGACTCAGCCGCTGACCCACTTCACGGTCAATCAATTTTCAGAAAAAAATGATGAATGATGAATACCTGGCGCCGATTGCCCCGCACATTAAAATATGTAGCGCGGAACTGTGCCGTTTCGATTGGCAATATTTTGCGAGCATCCGCGGGGACGCCTATCCATCAATTTTAACGAGGCTCTTTTGCGCGTCAATTAGGTGCTTGGAGAATGTCTACTCCTCTTCTAGTCCGAAAGATTCTGGGACCAAGCCGAAACTTATTCTTCCCAGTGAAAGAAAGTAGCGTTGAGTGTTACGGCGGCTCGCGAGGTCGAAGAGTTAAACGAAGAATAACGCACATCCATTGACCCTAGTCCCGCACAATGTGATGCGTAGAATTGACACATAGCATCGTGGCATAAGGCATAAGCCGGAGCTAAATGTCGCCTATTAAGCGTGATCAGAGTTATAAAACGTTGGTGTCCCCTCCTCTTCGCCCACGCTGAGATACACGACTATCTCATATATGCACGCATGAATGAGACGAGATGGCATTGCGTTGTGGGTCTATATAGCGAGGCATAGCACAGGATGTGCCGTATTTAAAACGGCGCATAACAAAGGCTGAAGCTTTTTTATCGATTCGTACTGGTCTATTTGCGAAATAAACAACTATACGCCTTGCCCATATACCTTGCTGTTCCACGACGTTACACCGACGTGGAGCCCGTAGTCACAGCAGACTTTTTCGTCCGCCGTTGATCTGTACCGATCGTAAGCCTCGATGAGGGATTCCCCCTTTTTTGGTATCGCGAAATCGATGATCATCGTCGTGCCACCAGCGACCGCGGCCTTTGTACCCTGGTAAAAATCGTCAACCGATGTGGCCCCCATCAATTCCAACTCGAAATGAGTGTGGGGGTCGATCCCTCCGGGCATAACGTACTTTCCTCGGGCATCTATCACCCTGGTTCCACCTGGTATTATCAAATTTCTTCCAAGCTGTCTGGAAATAGGGAAGCGAACAAAATATTAGAATAATGTTAGAATCAAGAAAGAAATTTAGGGAAGGGGTTTCAAGCGATGATATAATAATTCGCTACATCAACATTCATCGTGCATAATAGGTATATGCTACTGACGTGTTGGATTTGAGCGAACTTGTTGTATCTCTAGTGTTTCGAGAGCACGGTGATTATTCATATAGGATAAGGCGAGAGGCCACTCAAAGCTTACATGTGTACCGAATGGAAGAGGTGGTACTTTTAATTATAAAAAAACACGAGAATAAGGTATAATATATGGCCGTATGTTATATTTCTTTCTTTCTTTCTTTCTTCCTTTTCCCCTAGTATTTAGCCCCAACTTTTCCTGTTCCGTTAAAGTTAAACCCACTAAAATCGCGTGCGTAAATAGATTAGAAATTGCTCTAAAAATAGAGCCCTAGCTCGGCTTGCTATACCGTACGTCCGCGTGTATGTAAATACATATTATTTTCAGCTGTAGAAAACGAGTGAAGAAAAAATTCGTCCGAATAGGAGGGGCTGCAGGATCGATGTTCCGAATTGAGAAAAAACCAAACCCTTGGTTTTCCTCGTTTCGAAATTTCTGAAATCGACTATCCTGCAGGAAGGTATAATGAAGCAGTCGGTGGTTGCATTTCTTCTTCTCCTCATTTTGTCAACAATTTTTAATTATTATATTGACGTAGGTACATATGTACATCTGTTATCAGGTTGTATAATATACAGGCTTATCTGAACCCAAGTGTTGATAGCACTGGTAGTTTATCTCAGTACTAAGCTGCGAGTTTAATCTTTTTTTCTTTTTTTTTTTGTTCTATTTAATTTTATTTACATTACCGCATGTCGTCTGATATACAGATATCATACGTGTACAAGTGTACATGCGGATCGTCGTTTCAATTAAGATGCAAAATAATGTATTAATATAATTATTGTACGAATAATATACTCCCACATAGTTATCTCTGTCTCTATAACAGCATCCGCAGCGTACATCACGGAAGCTGTGGACCGTCATCGATCCGACATAATACCGCAGTCTGGTATACCCCGCATAGGCATACGTGCTAAAACTGCTTATACGGATGAAAAACACGTTGGAAAGTGGCCAGAATTGGTTCCTTTATTTTTCGTTTTTTTTTTCAAATCGAATAACTTTCGATCGTCGACACTTTATGGCGACATCAAACAAACGCTTTATGAAACGGTAAGAGTCGATCTACCCAATGATCCGCCAATCGTATCACATGATAAATACGTCAAAGCTTTCGGTGAGTCACGAAGAATTGAGTGTGTTTAATCTCGAATTAAATCGGTCTAACACCCTTACCTCCGCTTTCCGCTTCCGCACGGTTCAATGGTCTCGACAGTTTCAACCTTGTGTGAAAAATAGGTTGGTCTAAAGTTACACCCTTGCTTTAGGGCGGTTTACACCCTGCAGGCAAACGTCAGTTGGGTGGTAAACCACGGATTATCTTACGCTTGCGGTGGTATCGAATTCGATTTTTACTCCATGTACCGTTAATGTCTTTGAAAAAAAAGAAAAAAAAAAAGACAAAAACGTGGAAGATCCTTGATACTCACTTGATGATACCATCCTCGACGTATACGTCGCTGTCGATCGTCTCGTCCTCGTTGACGATTTTCCCATTTTTAATGAGAAGACGGTTCTGCGCGCTCTGCAACAAAAAGATCATAAATTTTAGGGTGGAGATTATCGGCTACACATATGAACGCGAAGAATGTTTTTCTGAAATTTTGCCTGAAAGCATACGCATCCGATTTATCAGCGTAAATGAATTTTCCATAAATCGCTGTATTTTTACACCTGGTGTAGGTGTGTATTTTTCTCGGCTTGTATACGTCAGGATCGCGTGGAGTCAGTAGTTTCGATCCTTGATGGGGGTATTCCAACTCACAGCTAGGGCGTTGTCCTATGGTTCGATGCCGTTTTTCACCCTCGACCAAAGTCTCCCATGGTATACACCAGCGCCGCCTACGCCGACGCCGACGCCCACAACCCTCCGAAACTACCCCTCGCAAATATAGATTTTCTCTGTACAAAGCTTGACTCCTCAGAGACGTTCAATCATTAATTCATTCGCTATCACCAAACGTGCCAAAAGCGAAAAGGAAAAAACAGCCACAAACATGTCCACCGAATTCGATCTGTGATCAAAAAATCTCTACCTCGGAGGCCTCTGCTACGGTCACAGAAAATCGAACGAATAGCAATAGAAGAGAAAGAAAAAGTAGAAAAAAAAAATACACGCTACGGTGTGAATTAATCAAGGTGAGCGTTGATCAGGCGAGGAAATGCCTTCTCGTAAGTGAAATATCGATCGGGGCGTAAACGTGGAAGGTCTCTGGCCTGTCGCGATATTTCTGTACCTCGACGGGGTCAGAGTATTTGAACTTCCAATTCTAGTAGTAATTTTATTTCCGAGCTAGTATATGGGCTATTTCTAGCAGTCATTAACCCTTAGTTAGTCGGCGCGAGACACGCTCATCAGACTAATTATAAATACTGATGTATACGCGCGTAGGCCTCGCACAGTGTTCGTAGATTGTATTATATTGATAGGGATTACGCAAGCGGGTTAAATTCCGGGGTATGCAGTAATGAAGGGGGTAGAAAAGTGCATTGGGTAACGCATAATGAGACCAAAGAGAGCTTTGAAACTGCATTATAACCGAATGGAATTTCCTATGCGATATGTGTGTGCAGCAGTGCAGCAGGAAGAGGTTTCGTAAGCTCTGCAGCTTCGCGAAGTCCGAAAGGTAAAGCCTTATTAACCGAAGTACGTAGTGGAATTACCGATGGATTGAATACAGCCTGCATGATATATGTTGCACGATTACGTGGACAGTCATGCACCTGGTCGAAAAAACCGAGTGTACTATACGTATTGGTAGTAGCAACGGGAGACGCGATATCTGGCACTTTATCTGTTGACCAGTCGCGGTTCATGCCCTGTTGCCTCATATCCGGAAGTGCGTACACGTATGTAGGCTATGGAAATTAGGACGTATGTTCTCTACGAAATTGTTCAAGGTTTACCGCATGTGGTAGCTAGACACAGAGTCCGAAATAAAAGAATAAAATCGGGGATGTACGTGGGTATGTACATACCTACGTCTTTAGCGCGGAATTGTTAATTCCCATGGAAACGCATATTTATCGATTCCGGGCCTAAGCTGCGCCTTTCTGCACGGTCCCGGCTCACGGAAAATGTTATATTTTCGGTCGAACGCCTGATATCGTCGTATTATCATTCGCGAAATTATATTAAGTCGTTTGAGACGCGGTTTGACTCCGCGATGTACCCAACCCGGGGGTGTGGGTATAATACGTGATCCTCTTCGGCGTATGCGTAATACTGAAGAATAATAAGAGTTCCTTAATTCATATTCCATAACCGTAAACCGTAAGACGTAACCGGGGCCGGATGCTATTGCATACATTATTCTATCGTGTATAGTAGGTAGGTAGGTATATGTACGTACTATGCGTCGCGGGCTAGACAACAGCCTGCAAAATACTCCGGCCTTATTTCCATTCGGAGCTGATTAGCTAATAACAATTTCAATACCGTTTCACACCTTCATCAGTATTTATAAACTTTTTAGATACAGGTAGGCACGACGGGCTCGATCGGTTGACCATACGACATTAACACCCTCATTCATTCACGCCGATTTGCATCAATGGAAATCGCGTGTTTAATAGATTCGATAACACACAGTAGTACTATAGGTATCTACCTAGGGAAAAATGAATGAAGATACATTCAATCTACGTGTGCATAAAATTCTAGCTCGTGTTGAAAAAATATCTAGCACAACTCGCCAGGTCGGAGTAGGACGGCGATTTTCTCTCTATGGTAAAGTTGGCTAGTGTGTACATACACATACACACATGCATATACACAGATGAAAAGAAAGAGTCTATGCTACTCTAAACGATCTCTTCTAGTAGCATACGTATCGCTGACGAGAACTGGAGTAAAGCGATACTAGATTATGCGAGTAACGATGTTAACGGTGTTAACGCAGATGATGATCATCTCGTTATTATACAAAATTTTATACATTCAAAGAACAACATCATAATATCTGCGTTGGTCAACATGAAGAGATTTTAGCTGCTAGTAGCTGAGCCACTCGCGACTTACCACCGACGTAAATACACACGTCGTTACGTAATCGCGAGTGGTCAGTTTTTCCCACTTTCTATGATGTCTTGATGGATTTTAGGGATTCTATATTGGATCTTACCTGGAGGTGGATCGGCACCTTTTTCACCGGTGTACTCATGGTCCCGTTTAGGATAGCACTGCGCACAGATTGTGGACCACTTCGAGTGAACTCGGAACGATGATTGGATTTTATTTGTATTTTGGTTTTTTAAAAGCCGGAGATGAACCGGGAATTTTCGATGGGATTTTCTTTCGAGATTATTGTAAGATTCGGCCGAAACGAAACGCGCTTGTTCCGTTCACTGAGATTCTAATCGTCGCAACAGAGACACGATGTGTATATGTCCGTTCGGCTTTGCGACGTCGTAACGGAGTCTGCGCGGCTTGTTCAACGGCTTGCGATCGACTGACAGACCCGGCGAGTTTCGTGCTGGCTATACCCCGCGGTACGGTATACTGGTGGTTATACTTAATTTTAATGAAATATAACATGCGAAGAACAGAAACGAACGAGATTCAACGGACTGGACTTTGCGACACTAATGCGTCCGAGAATATCAGCCGCGGCGCAAAACCCGATGTCAAAATCATCTTCGCGAAGAAATTTATCAGCGGAATTAATTGAGATGATCATTTTCTACAGGGACCAGACGAGTTTCAATTTTCCGAAACTTTCAAGTTTGGATAGCGTCTGTTCGAATTCTGAAAGTACAGAAGTCAGAAAAATGTTGTCTATTCATATTCTCGCTGCAGGATGCGATAAGACGGTCGCATTCTTTACGGAAATTCATCTCGTATACATTTTTGCCAAAAATTAATTTCAAGATTAACTTTCGAAATTTCGAATCCGCGGTTTTCCTAGTTTAAAAGTTGTTCGAATCAGCCTATACTCATTATTAGACATGTAAACTTTCTTTGGAATTTATAAGATCTTGACCGATCACGGTGCAACGCGCTGACGTTCAACTAGGATTGCATTCATTACCATAAGCGGTTTTTAAGCTGGAGGATATAGAACCAGTAACCGCAATTATTGCCTGTATGCATTTCACGATTTCTCTTTTCCTTAAGCGAACTAGAATTCCTTCTTCTTCTTCCCCTTCTTATTTTTCTTCTCGTTTTTCTTTTCAACTCTATTTGCGCTCGCGTTATCTTCTTATCTACGATTTGAAATATTCGATGATCTCACAGACTGTATAGGCATGATAAAAGTTGCATTATCATACCGATCTTCGTTTGTTGAACTCTCACTGAGAAACCGTAATATCAACTACCATATTAGACGGCCGGTAGTTACCTCGGTAAATACTAATGAACTTCCCCAAAGCCACCGTGACGTTGATTTCTACTACGTCCATAAACGGTCTTAGGCTTCTATCCATAAACTCCTTCGATATTTCTAACCCGATCTAACGGACGGTTTGAGAAAACTTTCGAACCGTTTTCACAGAAACACCTTCAATCACCGGCAAAATAGAATTCCGATGGGTCGAATCCTAATTTTATTTCTTGATTTTTTTTAATCCTATCCTTTTTTTTACCTGAGACCTTTTTTCAACTCTATAATTTCGTGCGGCTAACAATTAAGACGTGGAATTTTCTCGGCAACGAATACCATAATCTGTGTTGTATTGTATCAAAACCATGGAGTGAAAATGATTTCTTTATCCTTTTAAAATTTCAAGCGTATTTTCTATTGGATATTTTTAGACTGATGCAGGCATTCGTGAAGGTTAGCTAAATTTAACACGCAGTATGCACTACCGTCTCTCGCGGGAGTCCCTAAGTCTCTATTTTATTTCTTTTATTTTTTTTTTCATTTTTTTCTTCCTCCTCTTTCTCAGGGAAATAAATCCGTCTATACGAAATAGGCATTTCGAAACAGGGAAGCATCTCCGTCGATGTATGAGCTCCTTATGGTAGAATTCTGCTTCCCTACAATCGCAGCATCACTTGCCGGCTGTTGGCCATTTGCTGTTGCAGCTTGTCGAGCAGTTCGTGAAATTTTCATCGATGGCGCCACTGAATTTGTATGAAGATTTGCCGCAGTAAGGGGGCCAGGTTCGAAGTAAATTTGTTTCAGAGGATTTTGGAATTTTGAGAAACGTTCAAGTTTAGAAGTTTCAAATGTTCAAATGTCAAGTTAAAATAAAGGGAATTTCGGTATCATTTAGAGTTACGTGTTTTCATCTTTCTGCCATAAATAAATAAATCGAATTGTTATTAGCTCTTATTTTCATTATTTCAATGACCCTAATTATTAGGAAATTCGTATCTATATACAGAAGATTTGTTCAAATTGAAATTTCGGAAATTGCGGCAAACATAGTTCGAAATATGCACGCAGGCTGGCGCCACGTTCTGAAGTAATGTGTGGCGCCATCTAGTCAGAGTTCTAAGAGTCACTGAATGACTACCGCGTGGTTGGCGGGTTGCATATGATAAGGCGTGATCGTAATTTAAATTGAGAAATGTCTATGACTTTGTAATACGTTCGTAAAGCTGATTGAAAATGTATTTCTTCAATTGAAATTCGACATTTGATGATTTATAAATATGATTGATGAAATGAAATGAAAGAAATATTGGTCCACAGTACAAGTATTTATTTATTCTGTACAAAAGTTGAGTTATAAAATATTATGTCTCGTTTCAGGTCTTGTTACTAGATTTGTATACCATTCAACGTATCGCTCGCTTTGCTCTTAAAACAACATTACACCTTATCAAGGGTCCTGGGCGAGTCTAGGTATATATAATATATCCTATCGCGTGCATATTATGACCGAAGGTAAAATTGGACATCATCGCGTTGAGATATAATGTAATACATACAGTTACTTTAAGATACATTTTCGACAATCCTAACTTCGCCATTTTTTTTTCAATCTTAACTTCGCCTCTTATAGGCTTTTATATATATAGATTCAGGGTGTAATCTCGCTGTGCAGTAGTATAATAGTCAAGCTTTTCACACTTTTCATTCTATGTATCAACACTCGAGCACAAATGTCTTCTCTTTGTTTTATTTATTTATTTATTTATTCATTTATTTCGTTTTCAAATTTTTTTGTTACCGCGCTTTTTCTAAATCATCTTTATTCTTCGCTGCGATGTGGCGATAATTAATCATTCATGTCCACACTTCCAGGCTCCTGCGGTTTTTACATCTACACATGTATATCTAGGCTTTCCAATTAAACATTTAGTCAATATATTTCCGATTAAATATAACAAAATATAATCTCAACCGTTGAGATTATTTGAAAAACGAATTTCTATACGACAATCAAATTTCTCCTCGGCTTCTTCCTAATCATAAATTAGTTTTTATCTTATTTTTAGAATCTTTTCAATTTTTACTGAATTATAGACGTACGGTTTTTCGGTTTTTCTTTTCATCTATAAGGTCAATTTATATTATCATATCAGCTTCCTCACGGATGGTGATCTTAGCCAGTCAAAATGCAAACTTTTATGGAAAAAGGAAGAAAGAAAAGTGATATTTATACCAGAAAGACGGATTTTTACAATTTAGGGGAGAAGCACAGTGGCTCGAAATTAAATTTTCGATAAAGTCTAAAGAATACTTGTAATCTTTCTTGCTTCTCCTTCTTGTCAAGCTGTTTTTTTTTTCGAAAAGTGCAGATTGATAGTGTACTTTACATATATATATTTCGAACGAGGCACACACGTGTAGTGCTCATGTTAGATTTGTTTTCGTCTCCTCATTTCTTCCTTTCTTTCTTTCTTTCGTTTAGTTTCGTTTTTTGTCTTTCTTTTTTTGTATTATTATTATTAGTTGGACAGGATGTGTTGTTGCAGTGTCGTAAAGATATATATATATATATATTATCCTCCATTACAGATATTAATTCTTTGTACATCTTGCAGTATGTGATCTGTAGTTATTATATTTATACACACTTCTTAACGTTATAGAGTTGATACCACATGACACGTTCATTCTTTAACTATTAATTATTATTATTATAAGAATTGATCAATATCAAACGAGTCATTATTCTCTTCAACGCGCAGAGAGAGAGTAAACAATGCAAAGTATGTATTTCTCGTATAAAGATATTAGGTATACATAGTTATATCTATATACAATCAAATAAGCTTCCTGGTCAACTAGGTTTCATTAAAAAAAAATCTTTTCACTTCAGGCTTTTCGATATTCAAAATTGAATAATTTCATATTTTCAAATACCAGTTACACGAAGGTATATACCTATACCGAGTGTTTTCGGTGAGACTGGTCAGCCCCGAAACCAAGGCTCGTTCGGGAGGGGATAAGACGTCAGTACATAGCATTGCCTATCCCCTCCCCTCCCAAACGAGTCTCGCGCACGCGGTGCGCGCCTGCGTTGGTTTTGCCGTAGAAAGGGGCTTGTCCAGTCTCACCGGAAACACTCGGTATATAATCAGCAATTGAACAATTTACCAAGATAATTAAGAAAGTTTCGATTGATTCCATTTAACAATATGAAAAAAATCGTCTTTTATTCACCTCACACTTACAATTCGTTTCTCATTTAGTGTTTTTTTTGTTTTATTTTTTCCATAATCTGAATTTCTGTTAACATTTAACCCTGCACAGTATACATACCTGTATATACATGTTATATTTTTTTAGCCAATTATAGTATATCTATATACCCTTGGTTGATTTATGTCTGTTGTTATTTCTTAGCCCCGGGGGAATCCCCGTCTTAGCTGTATATATATGTTCCAAGAAAGTTAATGTATAAATATATATATATATATATATATATATATATATATATATATATTAACATAATATGCCTAGTTGCTCATGATGGCTGCGGCTGCTGATGCTGTATACAACAAATTTCTTATCCTTAATTAAATTGTCTTTTTTATTTTTTAATTTTTATTTATTTTTACTTTCTTTTATTCATAATGTGACTCGTTGAACATTTTCTTTTATTCTTCTTTATATATTATTAAGAATCTGACAATTAATATACATATTCGTTTGCCGCTGCATTAATTCATAATAATTAATTCGATTGCTAATTCGTTCGGACTTTGTGTTATTTTTTTTAATTTTTTTTCTCTACTCTCGTATATTTTGTATTCACATCTGTATTTGTATTTGTATTTGTATTTTGTGTTTTTTTTTCCATCTTTTTGTTTTACCAGTTCTTTAAATATTTCTTATTTTTTTGTTTGTTTTCCCCACTTTGTTTTCTGTTTTTTTTTTTTTGTTATTTTATTTTTATTTCTCACACTATTGCGCTACTATGGATTTATAACTATTATTTGTATTGAACACTACGCTACTCTGTATGTATGATAATGATTGAATGTCTGTTGTAAATGTATGTATGTTACGTACTTATATTTTACTATTATTTAATATATATATATATAGGTATATTCAAAACGATAGACTCTCCCCATTTTTCTTGTTACTTCTTTCTCTTCTTTTTTTTTGTTCCCCTCTTTCCCTTCCTCCCTTTCTTTCTTTGACTTCTGTTTTTTTTTCTTTCTAATTATTATAACATTTCGCAAGAAGTAATAATAATAATAATAATAATAATAATAATAATAATAATAATAATTGTATACAGAAAGATTCGTTGTGATCAGTGAGGAAAATTACCCATCTTCGTTTTTCTTCTTTTATCTACGTTACAACAAGAGTAATAATAATATTAATAATATTAATAATAATAATAATAATAATCGTCGCGAATTCATATAATATGTATATACTGAATTGTCAATTAATTAATTATATAAATATTATATATAATTTTAATGAGATTAATAATTTAATAATGTAGCCACACCATCGTGCATCGCGAGCTTTATTCGATACTATATATTATATGGAGAGTGTCTGCCGCGTGATATATACGTATATCTATTTTTGTAATATTTTTATTTTTCCATTTATTTACTAAGTTTTTATTTTTATTTTTCATTTTTTATTTTTTATTTTTATTCTTATTTTTTGTCTTCATTTCAAACCAACAGCCCATGAAATTATATAGAAAAACGAAAAACGAAAAAACGAAAAAAAAAAATCGAACGAACGATCAACCAGCAGTGATTTGAGATACTATTTTTAAAGACTGTTTTTTTTTTCTACGTTTTTTTCCAATTATTTTTATTTATTGGTAAGTGCAGGGTGGAGTAAGCATCGACGTTTCGTTATAATTATCATTTATAGTCAACAATTTGAATGCACCTATATACTATTATTAATATAATATTTATATATATATATAGGTTCATTTGGCTGATGACAATAATATTAATGATAATAATTTGACAATATATATATTATTATAGCGATCGTCGTAACCGCCGCGCGTCTCTTTACTCTTTTTTCCTTTTTTTTTTTATATTTTTCTTTTTTGTCTCGTGTTTTTAAAAATCTTAGACATCAACGTACATTCACTTGTGTTTTTTTTAAATTTATTTATTTCTTGTTATTTATTTATTTATTAATTTTTTTGTTTGTTTCTGTTTTTTTCATCATCTTCTTCTTCTTCTTCTTTCCCTCTCTTCTTCATATACATATATATACATATATACATATGTATATGTATACATACATATATATATATACATGATAAATTGTTATTAGAAACCTATTATATCTACTATATTGTAATAATATAAATTTCATCGTTTTTATCATATTAATTATTATATATTATCATTATATTATATATATTTACAGTGTCCATCTACGAATTTCGTTATTTATTATATTTATTTATTCATTCATTATTATTATTATTATTATTTATATACTCACTCAATATAATGATATAATACTATATATTATGTATATGTATACATAGAATATATATCATTACGCGTAGTCGTGGTTGAATTTTTCTTTCCCCCCATTCTTCCTTTTTTTTTCTTTCTTTCTTTCTCTTTTCTTCATTTAATTATGTATCATACTTGTAGGTATATAATATTATTAGATATTATACCAATCGTACGGTCCGAGCGTTATTTACCTATACGTAGATATAGGTAAATTTTTCACAATTATTAAATAATTTAATGACAATTATTCATTTAACTATTAGTTTTTCCGTACAGTATATACCGATATTTTTAATCGTTCACGAAACAATGTCACGGTAATAATAAACTGGAGTATGTAGTAGTATATATATCTAGTATATTGTATATTATATAGTGTGTGAAGTGTAGTCCAGAATTTTGTTCCTTTTTGAATGTTTTTTTTGTCTTCTTCTTTCTTCTTCTTCTGTAAAATGATAATTAAATGAAATAATAATAACTAAAGAAAAATTGGGAAATTTAGGATATACATATAATATATATAATATATATACATATATGGGGGAAAGAATACAGGTAATCGTGAATTTTTCAAATCAAGTTCATCTGGTATCATTAATTTAATGAATCCCCGATATTAATACTTTCATGAAAAATTCACCTTTATTACTTCGGAAGTAAATGAAAAAAATGCAAACGAAAGAAATGTTGTTTTTTTTTCTTTTTTTTTTTTTCAGCGATCGACTTGAGCAGTCTCGTTTACTATATTATATGACATAATAATTACTATTGTATTGTATAAGATTAAATAATTATAATATTGTATATGTATATTATATATAGTTATTTCATTCGTTCTTGTTTTTTTTTCATTCAATAATTCGTTTTTTTTTCTTCTTTTTGTATTTTCTTTTTCTTTTTCTTTTTTCAATTAGCAATTACTGCCGCGGTTTTTTGGCAGCTCCGGCGTGTGTATGTACACGTGTTTTGTAAAAACCACGTTCTTATTTTTCATTCATTTTTTTATATAATATACCAAATATAATATCGTTCGAAATAAATTTTGTAAAATTTATTCAACTCGTAAATCGTTTTATATATATCACAAATTCAAATTATTGTTCGAGCTACGGCCTACCATAGAAAAGAACGAAAAAACAAAAAACAAAGGACAAAAAGATAAGAACAAAAAAACAAATATACACAAATTTTCAATTCGATATAAAAATCAAGCCTCAATATATTTTTCTTGTTTGTATCTTTATTTTCATTTTTTTTTGTTTCCATCATCAATTACCTAATTGTCGGACAATTGTTTTAGACTAGAGATATTGAAAGGAGAGAAAAAAAAATTATCGAAAAGAAAATCTTCAAAGTGTTCTGTATATTTTATTAGGTATATAATATACTATATATAGGCGGTAGCTTTACAAATGTATATACGTCATTCAATTTCTTCGTCTTTTCACGTGTGGTTCCTATTTTTTTCTTGTTTCTATTGTCTTTTTTTTTTGTTGTTGTCCAAGAGATAAATTAAAAAAAATTCAACTTTAATATGAATACTGATTGATTGTTTTTTTTTTCTCTCGAAAAGTCGGATAATATGTTACGCGTACCTACTGGCAGCTGCCCGAATAGAAAATGGTGAAAGAGAAAAAAAAATTAAAAAAATTGGAAATCGTACCGATAATAAAAAGAAACGATTAGAAATGAAAAGAGAAGAAAAAATTGAAAAGCATCAGGTTTTCTATTATAGGTAGAAATTGTAATAATTATCTGTACACACACAGGTAATAATATACATATATAGTATACTGACAATATATTACGTGTATTCGTAATACTATTACAAAACTATATAAAAATATAAAGTCAATTGTTACGGAAATTGAGAAAAGTATTGTTGTGAAAAAAGAAAAAAAGGAAAAACACAAAAGATGGAATCCAATATTAAAAAAACTCAATAACCATATAGTATACATATAACACTATGATACATATGTGCGATTCTAGGCAAAGTTAATGTTTCCTCGATAGGTGTATAATAGGCAACCGCAAAACGCCTGCATACAAACAACCCAAGCTGCATATCAAGCGATGTAAGTTTTATTTCCCACGTGCACTGAGAGGTGGATATGTGTAGGTACTAGAACATTGGGCGAGAACAGGTCTAGTGTTAGAGTCTAGATCCGCGTGGTGCGCTGCTACTATACGTTCATGGCTAGTGTGCAGCCACTGCTCATTGTGCACAGCCGCTGCTCATTCGGCGAGATAGCTACCAGTACCCAGTTTTGAGCTCTCGCTACACATCAAGGTTAGTGGCTATAGATATCACCTCTCAGTGTAGTCGCATAATTGGCACGCGATATGCATAATAAAGTCTATAGAATCGTTTGATGTTTGAGGTGTCAGTGTGCCGGCGTTTTCGCGGTGCCTACCTATCAGGTAAACCTAACTCTGCCCAGAATATCACTTTGTATGTATAATATGTAGTCACAAGTATAGAATATGTATCGTTATACAATCAATCAGTTTTGCTTTACTACGACAATTATGAACAGATCAGACAAAAAGACAAACAGACAGATATACAAACAGACAAATAGACGAATAGACAGACAGACAAACAGACAGACAGACAGACAGACTTGTGGGCAGGAGGAATTAATACTTATAGTCTTATTACAATACTGTAGTGGATAATAAGTTGTTTTTTTTTTTGTTTTTTTTTGTTTTTGTTTTTTGTTCTTTCTTCTAGTTCTTGTTACTTGTTTCTCTTGTTGCTCATGAATATTTGTTCACTATAATATACGTGTGTATAGTATATCGTATAATACCACGACGGTCGTCTTTTTTTTCTTTTCTTTTCTTTTTCATTTCTTTTCTTCTTTCATTTTTCACGTTTACTTTCACTTTTACTCAGTATTGGTATTTACTCACGCGAAAAACGATTGTCACGTGAACGAGTGTGTGGTGTGCTTTTTATTTTTATTTTTATTTTTTATTTTATTTATTTTTTTTGTGTATCTATGTGTGTGTGTGTGTGTGTGTGTGTACACGATCTCGTTTCACGTTTATACCGTGCTACACGAGTGATATACCTATTACATTAGATAATGGTGTGGAGAAAAAGAAAAGAGAAACAAAAAAAAAAGAAAAAAAAAACAACAACGAAAGAATGGAAAAAGAAATAAACAAACAGAAAATTGATTGCAATTGTAAAATATGTTATGCCTACTATGTATGTGTGTGTGTGTGGATATACCTATATTTAGTTTTCAGAAACATTTGCTCTCCCTCTCTCGCTTATTTACCCTCGTTACATTGTGAATATAATGAAATTAATTAATTAATTAATTCATCTACATATACAGGTTCCATGATGGGCTTCCATTACTGTTTTATTTTTTTTTTATTTCTTTCTCTTTTCTCTTCTTTGTTCCGTCTTTCTTTTTTTCTTTCTTTTTTACCACTTTACTTAATTATATTTACAATATGTATTCTTTCTTTAATTGTTATTATCTTGGTTAATTCGTCAATCGATTTTCGCGTTTTTATATCATATTATAACGTTACTATATGTACATTCACACATTATAATATAGTTATTTAATTACTATATTATATTATGTATTAATATAATAACGTAATATTTTTTGCGAAGTATACGCGAAGAACGCGATGATCGATGGATATAACACGAGTGCGGGTCCAGTCGCATTGATCGGCTTGTATTATATGCCCGTTATTCAATTAACTGTTAACTAATAATCTGTACTAGTAATAATAATAATAATAATGATAATAATGATAATAATGATAATAATAATAATAATAATAATAATAATAATGACGATGACAATAATTATATATATACGTATAGCGATCGCGTACTATATGGTATGATAATTATAATAAATATATTAAAAATCGAAACGAATGGCAAATTTATCAATCGCGTGTGTGAATTTGTTTATCGTATAGTTGTTTATGGTTGAATATCCGAAAGATTTATCGTGTGATCGAGAAAAAAAAAAGAAGAACAAGGAAAAAAAAAGAGAAGACAGGTATGTAATATTATTTCACGTGTGTATAATATGATAATAATAATAATAATAATAATAAGAAGAAGAAGAAGAAGAAACAGAAAAAGAAGTGGGAACTGGATCTTCCGGAATTATCAGCTATGTAATAATGTATGCGTATATAATTTAGAAAAAAAAATTATTATCAAGGTTTCTGCTTTTTTTTTTCTTCGTTTGAATGATAATGACAAAAAAAATAAAAAAAAAAAAAAAAAAAACGAAGGTGTTAATATAATTATTATCGTTCCGGATCACCCTGAGGCCGCACGTACTTATTATTATTTTTTCATTCTTTATCTTATTTTGTTTTCTTTTCTGTATTTTTTTTGTTTTTGTTTTTTGTGTTTTTTTTTTTGTTTTTTAGGTTTTTTTTTTTCTTCTTTTGTTTTATATAGGCATTCGAATCGCCATTTATTCAATTGTTTTTCTATTAAATTTCATGTTCACTATATAATATTAATATAGAATATCGAATGTATATCTTCGTATTATTTATTAGCTTAATTATTTAATAATAGATAATAAATATAATACAGATTTATATATAGATAATAATATATAGTTTAATATGGTACAACTATGATACAAAATTCTCATCAGCTACTAGGCCCTGCAGCTCCATAAGTTCTCTTTCCTCTTCTACTTATATAAACTTCATTTTGAAAATGTTCCTTTCCTTTCCTTTCCTTTCCATTATTTTTCTTTATCTTTACCCCGTCCGTGCGCGCTTCATCATCATATCATTACAATAAATCGTATGCATAGATTTATTCGTCATTTTCTTTTATTTAGTGTTAATTTTTTTTGTTCTTTCTTTATGTTATACCTACTATATAATAATATATACCGCATGTATATAAGTTACCATTTTATCCGCGACGTGGCTCTCCCTGTCTTTTCCTTTCTTTAACAATTATTTATCAAACTCATCGTTTTTCTTTATGGTTTTTGTTGTTTTCTCTTCTTCTTCTTCTCTTTTCATTTTTATTTATTTTTTTCTCATTAAACGAAACGCGTTTATTAATACGCGATTAGTTATTATTAATTATTAGTTATCAGTTATCAGTTATTATTATTATTATTATTATTATTAATATTATTATTATTATTATATTCGTTGGGAGGAGAAAAATGAATTCATTATTTACACGCGTGCTAGTCACGCTCGCTTTTTATAATTATTATATTATTAATTTATAACCGGGGACTCGCGACATATATATTTATACATATTTATATATATATATATATATATATATATATATATATATATATATATGATCATATATGACGAATTCAATTCATCCTTTTATGACTTATCGTCCTTTCGGACATGTAGTCGAGTCATATATGACGAATAAACTAAGAGCCGTATCATATAACTAAGTAATAGAGTTACAATAAAACGATATTATTAAATATCTTACGGGCCCGCCGGTTTGTAGTAGCTGCATTAAGTTATAACATCAGCTGGGCCCGTAGATATTTTTCTCGTAAGTATTATAATCTCTTTACCAAATCACGTCATATCATATATAAGTATATATATGTATATACATATATAAATAAATTGATTCCAGAGTCTTATTCTTTCAATAAATATCTAAACGATTATCGTCGTGCTTTTCTTTCATTTTCTTTATTTTTTCTTTATTTTTCTATTATGATAAGGACAACCAACGAACGGCTAATTGCAGTAGAGATATTAATTAATGGTACAAGGTACGATTTATATACCATATACAGCTTTAGAGCTCAGTGTCTATATAGTTATATTATTTAATAGTAATATGGCTTTCTCTCTCTCTCTCTCTCTCTCTTTCTATCTTTTTCTCTTTTTCTTTTGTCGTTATTTATTTATTTATTTATTTATTTCGTATTTTCCCTCCCATTTCCCGCTTCCGCTTCTCGTTATTCATTCTCGTCTACTTTCGCCCTCTCGCGTCGTCCGGCCGAACTACTCGATCTAAAGGTTAGCACGTTCCTTCGAATCGGGTCCGATCGTCGTGTGTCTAGTATTTTAAACAATCACAGAACGAGCTGGGCGGGGTTTCGGTGCTGAATTAAACTTGCTGCCGATACTTGCAGGTGAGCGTCCGTACGGGTTACGTTACTTCACCGGAGTTGTACTCCGGGCACAATTATTATTGGGGCGAATATCGTCACAACCAACGACGCCAACGTCGTTATAAAACTACCGATTATAGGACAGGACGAAAATCTTGGAGACGAACCGGTGTACGTGAGCTCTTCGTTCTTAACCACTTCGTTAGGGTGGTCCGAGTACTCTTCTGTAAATATTGAAAGAAAAGAAACATTTATTCATCCATTCATTGTTTTTTTTCTTTCTTTCTTATTATTTTTTTTTTTTTTACTTTAAGAGTGAAAAAAGTGAATAAGAGTGAAAAAAGTGATCAACTGGAAGCCCTGAAATCGAAGGTGAATCTTTGTTCCCCCTGCGGAGAACTTGTCAGTGAATTTGCTGATTCAGTGTTTCAGTTCTACGATATCGTAGAATTGGGTAGGTATACCGTTGATTGATCATACAAACCTATCATAATATCAGTTTCAAAAGAAATGAATGAAAAGTGGTTGCGAACACTGGAGTGAGTAGAGGCGATCCATCATCGAGGCAAATAATGGTACAAAGTCGTCGACATTGCGGTGGATTTGATTAAAAGATGAAAAGGAAATATGATATAAATATAATAATGAAACTCACTGTTCTTCTTCTGTGTGGGTGGTGTCTTTGGCGGGATTGATGACGGCGGTCCGTTGTAGAGAGGGGGCTGTTGGGGCTGGTGAGGATGCCCGGGGTACGAGGGATTCGGTACGTGTCCCAGAGTTGGTGGTACCACGGTCGCTTGTGGCGGATAATGATCGTGATGATGGTGGACATTGCCTCCTGGGTAAAACCGATCTCCACCTTTAAGTACACTAGGTGGTTGCGCGGGAATCGCTCCACCTCCGGGCGTGCTCGATGAGCTACTGCTCGATACTGTGCTGCTTGTAACTGCGACGGCTGTGTAAATACGGAGAGAAATGTCAAATGATGAACAATAACGACATTGGAACGAGAAAAGCCTGTCCTAAGCCTAAAAGATTAGATAACGAGACTGAGACATCGGAAGAGGAAGAAACACTCACAATTGTTTCGTGCCGAAGCCGGGGATGATGGGTCGGCGTCGTTGCCGCAGCAGACCTTGAAGACGACCTTCATGTTGTTGGTTGTGCATCGTCCTCCGATGCGTCTGTGCAAATCGTCCTTTGATGATGTGCTGATGAAGAAGTAGTCTTTGCCAGCATGAAACTCCAGTCCCCCAGGTTGCGGGGTGAAAGGCCTGAAGGTGATGGTGAAGTACATGGTTTTGTTCGGCTTATCGCACACCGCGATTATCCGTGGATTTGGATTCGTTATCCGGCACGTTTCGTACTCCTCTTTGGACACCTGGAAATTAACGGTATAATGAGACACTTGCGATTCCCCTCCGAGTTATTCTCCAGCTATATGACCTCCAACAGCGTTTGGCTGTGTGAAGGTTCAGCAGCATCCGTTTGAATATGATAATAAAAGGAGCGCGCATACTAACGCTTGTTTGTGGACCTACGATTATTCGGTGTGTATCTACGCGACATTTACGACTGTGAGAGGTCAATGTCGATAACTAATTAACAAAGTGATGATAACACCCAAAGCAAACGCCGGCCACTTAGCACTGTGCGTTTGTGAACATATGTACTAGTCGGTTGTGTGCGGTAAACGTTGCAACGTTTATTCACTGATTCTATCTCACAAACTAGACAATCAACCTCCCTCACAGAAATGACAGGCCAAAACTTTATTATTACTGTCATTAAAAAGGCGATTACATTTTTTAACGTGTCGCTCGCTGCTGTTGCTGCAGCGCCGCATCAAGGGTCGCCGCAACGGCGCGCGCGGCAGACCAATACGGACAAATTTTTATACCGAGAACCCTTCGGATTCACGTTTTACATATTACACACGCACCTGCGATTGTATAATAATTCCCAGTTCATTTTGCCACGAAAATACTCACGTTATAGATGATGTACTTCTCGGCATCATCGTCGTAAGTTCCCGGGGGATAAACCGGGCATATTATGTTCACTTGATCGAACTCGAACGCGGCGTTGTTCTTGTTCACGTCTATGATGTGGTCCGTATTGTCTATGCGGAATCTGTGAACACAATAACAAGGGATCAGTGAAGTGGGATGAAATCGGTGCGGAAATTAAATACAGACGACAAAAGTAATAAGTAAAACAAAATTCCGCCGAATCGAATGTCGGAGCGAAAACGCTGCAGCGTGTAATAATAAGAAACGAGAAAAGGGACCGAGAATCCGGGCCAGACTTTAGATGGGACTGTGTTGGAGCCCCGAGTGAGAGCGGGGCGTGAGCGCAAGATTGCTGCCCTGGAGATCAGAATGGTTCTTCTTCTTTCTACAACCGGTTCTTTTTAGTTCTCTTTTCTTTTTCTTCACCGGTCCCGGGATATCTCTTCGTCCTCGGATATCCCGTGCGTCGGCGCGCACCCTAGAAATAAATGCTTTTTTCTTTTTTTTACATTTATTTCTCGCTTCTTCTGAGACCCTTCTTCGAGTGTTGCTACGCGTACGTGTACACAGATACATTTCAGTGTGAACATATACAGGGTGGACACGAATAATACGTGGTGGCTATTAAAGATAGCAGACAGGAACATAATGTTACCGGGAGAGTTGATAAGATTATTATGAACACGGATCTGGAAACACTAAAAATTTACGGAATCCTGTCCTGATAGTCAGACCGTGAAGAGGACCCTTCACACGCATTATTTGTCGGAAAATCTGTTCTCAATCAATACAGGATCACAGATCACGTCTACATATGATCCAGGCGAATGTTTTACCTGTTTCTTAATTTCCGAAATATTGTGAAGGAAAAAAGTTTTCGTCCCTTACCTACTCTAAAGTCTCTCCTACAGGATCATATCCGGGAATTTTTATCTGTTCAGATTATGAAATCTGGTCTAATCTAAACCGACGAATTCCCTCACTGATGCATGGAGACTGAGGTACCAGTGTTCTATGAACACTGGAGGGCAATTTTTGTCAGAGAAAACGATCCGCTCGTTTTTTCTCATCTGATTGCCGAGGAAGAAATTACCGATCACCTCGTTGCCGGCACATACCCTGTACTTACTATACGTGCCAATCGTACATACTTCCGTGCGCTGCTAAAGTTGCTTAGCCTCTCTCTCACTCTCTCCCTTTCGTCGAAAAGAAAAAAAGAAAAGAAAAAAACAAAAAATCGACTCTGGCCTCCGTTCGTCAAAATTGGTCGGCAGACTGGGGGGCTACATTAGCGAGCAATTGCGCGAGTGGGCGTGTAAAGCTTTGAAAATTGGAAGGCTGCAGAGAGCGAGAGAGAGAAAGAGGAAGACAGAAAGGGCTTTTCGACGAATTAACGTTTCGTTATAATATCCGTTCCTGCCGAGGACAGGACGAGTTTGCCATACGAAATCCCTTCCTTTTGGTAATATGTACACATAACTACATCTATATATGCTCGTAGCTGAATGCATGTATGTTATACTACATGCAGCTTGTAACTCGGTGTGTAGTTTAGTCTGACATATCGTTGGGCTGGGTTTGGTTCAGTTCAGTTTGTTCAAAAGTTTCGTTTTGTATGATGGTGGTGCAGTCCTAACACTGGAGATGATGATCACATGTGGTATATACGTGTACATGTGTGTATGGAGACTCTAGATCATTTGGTGGTGCAACGATGAGTGTAGTTCGTGTCTGCAGCCAGTGTGTATATTTACGTAGGCTACAAGGGGAGGAGAGAAACGAACGACGGGGATATACACCATCGACGTTTCGGACCGGGAAGCGGCAAATTGAAATCTCGAAACGTGGGCGTAACCCTCCCACGGCCTGTGAATCCTGTAAAACTCCCCCAGGGTCTGCAGTCGATGCTCGTGCAAGCGTTATTATCTAATTCGCCATAGTACTGCTAGAGTGGAGGAAGAGAGAGTCAGTCCATGGATTCCGAATTTTTTTGACTTCTTTTTGTTCTTTTTATGAAATCGCAACCAAGAAGAATAAGACGAAGAAGAAGAAGAAGAAGAGAGTAAAGTCTCGCTGGATGGTAAGTAAGGCTGGAAATAGGAAGTTTCAGAGAGACCGAGGAACGCCGGCGTCGCGACGTCGGTAGAGAAAGAGACGGATAAACGTTTGAGAAAGTCGAGAACCGAGATGAGAGAGCGAGAGAGAAACGCTAAGTGGAGATTCTGGCAGGAATATCAAAGCGAGCCGCGTTCAAAGACACACGTGAAAGAGTAAAAGGTTAAAAGTAGCCAACGAATAGCGGAAAGTGAAAATAAATGAAAAATCGAAGTATAAGAAGAAGAAGAAGAAGAGAAGCGCAGAGACAGAGGATAAAGATTTCTTCAACTTTCACACGTCTGCCTCTCGCAGTACAGATTTAGCGTGTTTTCTCTGCAGCTCTTCGATTAACTCGATTACTGGATGACTGGAAAGGATCAGACGAAATCCTAACAATCGTTCTATACTGTATGGAAGCGGATAACTCGCGATATAGTTATATTGGAGAAGGATATATAGGAAAAAGGTACAAAAAAAAACTCGACTGAATGCAATGCTGCATGTGAAAGATCCCCAGTCATACAAAGCAGCGCGTTATAGTATGTACCTACCTACATACTATATCCTCATCTAACGTTTTCTGAACTACTTAACGCGAACTGGAAAAAATTTGTCTCGCTTCACAGACGATTTTTGAGGAACAATTAGGTCGCTGGTATAGCTCAACGCTATACCTACGCCTTCTCCATAGAAAACTAAAGTAAATCACAAAATCACGGTGATTCTACTCTCCGCTGGTATACCGTCCCGTTTCGAATTTATTGTGATCGTCTGACTACGAGGATCAGCTCATGGAAAAGTACTGTCCCGAGTGTTTTTTACTCATCAATAGATGAAAACAAAAAAAAAAAAAAAAAAACGAAAATGAAAGGAAAAAAAAAACGAACAGAAACAATCAATTCAGCTTGGCCTTATCTTTCCTCGGACGCTAATCCTTGAACTTGAATTACACGCGAAGTTATATGTGAATGAAAAAAAAATTATTAAAATTAAGGAAAGAACAGAAAAAAAGAAAGAAGCAAAAAAAAAAAAAAAACGACGTTCAGCAATCTAGCGCTGAATAATGATGATTGTTATTTAACCGGTAAGTGATATCGTTAATCTCGAATTATTATCCGCGAAATTAGAAACTAATTGTTTTTACAGCCTGCAGCAGCTTCCCGTCTATTATAACAATTGATTTGAAAAGAGAATTTTCATAGTCTTCAATTTTGTATTTAGGTATTAGGTATGTGTCCGATTTTTGTTAAACCAGGTCTAATAACTCAACCCACTTGTTTCGCAATTCTTTAAATTTTGGTCCCTCGGTGTCTTTAGTCATTAATCTTTTCTTGGATCGTGTATGTATACACTACAGGTCTTTGTGGTTTTTTCTGTTATTTTAAGATCGATAAACATCGCGAATAGTTTAGTATAAAGATTCGTGCCGATGGGCTCGAACGATATTCATATGTACATAGAGAGAAGGTATATATAAGTTCTCAAAAAAATGAAAATCGATTCATATTCTATACACCTATAATGTAAAAATAAATTTACTGTTGGTTTAGTTGACGTGTCGGTTTCTGTATTTTTTTATTTTTATTTTTTCGTGAGTAAACACGTCGTGCGGGGGACTCAGGTTTCTTGTTACGGGCGTGGCATCGTCGTCTTACGTGTGGCAAAGAGTTATATAAAACACGATGTGCTCGTGTGCGGGTCCAGGCGGCTTCCTTTCAAGCTTTCGTCATTAGACGGGCGGCTGCCACTCCGTTGTTATTATTAGTTAACTTCAAATATTTATCATATTTCTTGGTTTCCTCTGTCACTCTTCTCACTGCAACTCACTGAAACGCACCCTCCTTACTTTGGCTTACTTTGCCCTTTGACTATACTACATCCAACAAGATTCTTTCATCGAAAGGAACACAACCAGATGGAATGAGTCATACGATATGTACCTAATCATTTCAAGCATCTCCATCTTTCTCTATTTATCAACACAATATGATACACCATCTAAGTTTCGTACAGTAACTAGTACAGTTTCAGCGGTGGTAATTCATTCGAAAAGTACCACCGTTACAATAAGCCCTTCAATTCTACTTCATTCGCAATGTGATAAAGTTCGAGTTCCTCATTTGCATTTGATTAGGCGTTACCTATACATCGGGTACCATGGTGTTTGTGCATCTTTAGCACTTCCCTCTCCATCAAGCTGCACCGGTATATAAGTTACTAAACCGTTTCTTCCTCGGCTGGTTCGCCTCCATTTTCTCTCTTTGGTCGTTTCCTCGTTTCCTGACTTCCTCCTATTCCGTTTAGTGAGTAAGAAATTTTGCAGAAGCAGCATCGACTGAAGTAAGACGTCCTCGTTAAACAACCGGCGGTCTCCATCTCTAAACATCTGTGATGCAGTGCTGAGCAGCGAGACGCGTCTGCGTACTACGAACCTATTAAAAGCTTCGCTGTTTGTGAAGAGAGAATAAGAAGAGCTGTGAGTGAAAGAGTAGTGGTATTAGGTATGTACCTACAACTCTAACGTATATTCATTCCGAAGTTGTTCAGCCGTGGGAGCCAGGCACTAAAATCAGTAGACGAAGTGTCAGCTTTGGAGATCAGAGATCAGAGATCAGAGAGCCGTTGAAAGAAATAGTCCGCCACACCGGGCTCACATCTCTTCCGGCCTTCTTCCATGTCTCGTTTTCTTCAAAAAACTCAACAGCAACGTAGCTTCTTCATGTCCTTCGCCGATTGCTGAAGGACTTCTCAAGTTTTCAACACCAGATATGAAGCTACGTCATCACTTATTGGTCACGGCTCTTGGGACACCCCCGAGGAATTTCATCTCGTACATAAACTTTTGTACAGAGAATTCCGAAGCAAAAGTGGAGCCGGAAACGGCGGCCGAGTATTTCGTCAAGGATTTATTATCGAGGAAAATAGTGCATCTCATAGATGAGAGACGGTGAAAATCCTCTACTAAACTGAATAGAGTGTCTATGTGTGAATGCTCCAGCGGGAACTTATGGGTACTATAGAAATCGGTACTGGGCCGGTTGGATTTCTTAGGTAAGGTCGAAGAGGTAGAAGTTGGGCTTAAGGGCATACACGTGTCTCTCTCTTACAGTATACGTGTGTATAGGAATGGGCCTAACGGTGCCGAAGGCATTTTCTTTGTTCGAACTCGGCGGGGTTCGGGTCTGCACTAACCCAGATCATCGCGTACCTGACGAAAACCCTCGTCTCCGCCTTCGCAGCGATTTTCTAATAGTGTGTCATTTTGCTGTCGGAGACGGTAGAGGGTCAAGAATATTTTTCAGAAGAAATTATAGGGTTGTATATGAAACTATGATCCCGGTTTCGGACTCTGAAAATAGTCGTAATAAACTTCGATCAGGTATAGGTAGTATATATGCAGACAATAAAAGTCGTAGATTTCAGCAGCTCGAGTTCCGAATGTAAAAGCAGTAGTGGCAAATCCTGCAGGAAAGGTTTTCTCCTTAATTTATTTCCTCCTTCTTTTTCTCTCCCTACTTGAAAAGGGACAAGGCAATTCTTGGCTCCTTTGTGCAGCTTAGGGTATATTCTGAAGGGTCTTACTCACTAGTGTAGTGTAGATTTTTGTTGGCGATTGAAGACCTATACCTACACCAATACCAAAGATGACTAAAAGTCTGAAAGATGTTCTTCTACAATAAGGGGGCCAAAAGACCTCCCTATAACCAATACCCTGGCTTTTATTCACCTATGAATCGTAGAATTTAGAGAATGCCTAGTGGCTCGGTATTCGAGGGCTTTTTGGTGGGGACCTATACCTCTATTCCAATTCTCCTCCTGCGCAGCAAGAAGAAGAAGAAGAAGAAGAAGCCATATATTTTCAGTTTTAGTCTCGGATCGCCATGCATTGAATGGTCGGTCTGGGCAGTTGGGGTCTGCCTCTTTCTGGGCCCCTGAAGCAGCAGCAGCGACAGCAGCAGCAGCACCAGCAGCAGCATGGAAAGGAAAGGTGCATCTTTCGATCGAGGGACTCGTTCAGGTACAAACGAAGACTGGCCCGAGGTAAAACGGATAAGAGAGAATGGTGAGCGATTACCTTGCTTTTAGGTATGGGCTGGTTCTTCGTCTCTTCCTTGCGCCGTATCGTATTCAGTACGTTAATAACTCTTCGGACCTGCTGCAGCAGTCTCGCGCCTTCAAGGATTGCCAGAAACGATCGAATGACATAGTACAATGAAGTTGCTAAATCATTACTTCATGGAAGTTAAACAACTGATCGTTTTGGTCTCGATATGCCATCGATCTGATCAGTCACACTTCTTCCTACCGATATATCTATAGGTAAATGCAATTTTATGCGAGACTAAATGACTATTTGCCAAAAGAAATTCCGCCCGATTTGGCATGAGGAATTCAAAATGGACGCAGGCTTATTTTCAAGTTGGAGGTTGTTATATATATAGTAGAATGAAGAATCGTTTCGAACTAGAAATCAGATCAAACAACGCGGCTAAATGGGCGCAGCACCTGCAGGTGGACATAAAATGCGAACCTGCAGCAGGTCCCTCGCAAGTGATGTGAAGTACCTCACCCGCTGGGTCAGATGCTGAGCTGGGCAGAAGTTATCAGCTTCAAATCGGTGTAATTTGACCGAAGGTTCTTTCTGCACGGTCTGCACCATCACCAGCACCAGCCATGTGCTCATAGTCTTCGTATATACGTGTGGATCGACGCTCTTTCAAAATGGGGTTGTAAAGAAGATGGCCGGGGGGAATTAGGCTCTTATTACGTAAGAATAACAACGAACTGAAAATAAAAATGGGAGGAAAACCGCGTTTAGAACTTTTGATTATTCTTCTTGTCGCTGCAGTGACGGTATTTCGTCTTTCGTTTATCTCTCTGTGTATATAGTAGGTATCGGTGTTTAAAAAAATGTTCGGAAAATATTTGTCAAGGAGAGAAATACCCCAGGTAGAGATCTCCGATCATTTCAGCATTCCGATGCCCTCGAGGGATCCTCCCAGGGATTTTTTTTTACCCATCTATTTTAGTTTTTCGAAAGAAACTAAAGAAAAAAAAAACAAAAAAGGTCTTGTAATTTTGGGAAAAAAATTCGTCGAAGAAAAAACGGCGGCGTTCGTTCTTTGAAAGGTCTTGAAAATATATTATTATATGCGACAATATCTTTGGTGTCTGAGCAAAAAAAACTGTCCAAGGATCAAACGAATATTGCGGACGTAGTAACAAGTCGGAAAAAGGAAGTAAAACAAAGTTTTTATTCCGCTAATATATTTTTATCGCTAATTAACACCCGACCTGATTAACGAACGAGTGAAGTATCGGTTTACCCCTGCAGCGAGAAACGAAACGATGTGCGATTAAATTTTGTGAAATATCATGAGCATAACGCGTGATTTTGTTTTCAGTTCATGAACGGAAGTTTATAGTGTCGGTCGAGTGACAAATATAAGCTGCATGTTTTGAAGTCATGAGTTTGTCGAACGGATCTATAGCAAACGCAGAGAGATACTGACTGAGCTGTTTCAACAAACTGCACAAACACTAAACAGCCAAATATTGAATCACGTAGTGACAAACACTTTTGGTTATACGAACCGAAAAAGTACGAGTTAGTTTTTCTCGTTTTTCGTCAGCGTATAAAAATTTCCTCCGTTTAATTATGGAAATAATTAGAAACAAGTATTGATTCAATCTTTTGACTCAATCGATGAATAATATTCTTCGAAATGTTCACAGAATACTGTGCGTTGAATCAACGATGTAAAAATGTCTCTCTGGGTAAAAGACGAAAACTCGGAGGTAAAAAAAATTAAAATATTAAACAAAAAAAACGAAGAAAAAAGTTGAAAATTACAGTCGATGCTTATGCAGCAGCAGCAGACATTACAAAACGACAGAAATATGAAAAACTTATTAAACTTCGCCTACACACGACTATCAAAATATGTGACACTGCGGCAGTCGCGTGTTTATACTAAGCATACGGAAATGAGACTCGTCATATACATTATCTTCATGAGATGGTCGGAGAGGCGCGTTTTACTGAATAAAAAAGCGATAAAAAAAAATACAAAAATACCTAAAATACAAAAAGTCGTAACGAGAAGGAAAGAAAGAAAGAAAGAAAGAAAGAAAGAAAGAAAGAAAGAAAGAAAGAAAGAAAGGAAGGAAGGAAGGAAGAAATAAGACGATACGAAATCGAAGAAATCAACCAGTTTGACTATAGAGAATTTCTCCACGTAGAAACTTTCAACTTTTCACTAGATACAACAAGCAAAGTGTATCTCAGCAAGAAAAGCGATAACACATTGACCAACGAAAGCGACATTCGATCTTGTCGCGTTTGTGGAATAATCGTTGTTAAATATCGCGGTTGCGGTGACCTGGTGATAATCTGATGAAAAAAGAGGATGAAACTGTTTTCAAGAAGTGATAATAAATGCATATGTATGTATAGAATATGCTTTGAAGGTCGTGACAAACGGCAAGATAGAATTAGTCATTTTTATAATCTTGTGTACAAAGAGACTGACGAACAGCAATGATAGTTGTGAGAAAAACAGAACGTCGAACAAACGTTGTAGCCAAACAGGCACATGTATACCTGAACCGAGGGGGAAATAACTCAAACCTGGATTGACACATTAATCTTTAGTTTGAATTAATTCGCATTAATCTTTGCAGTAATTCGCGTTAATTCGCCCTAATCTTTGCAGTTAATTCGCGTTAATTCGCCTTAATTTCGAATAATTTGTATTAATTCACAGGATATTGGCACGTCAATTCAAGGAGTTATTTTCCCCTCGACCTGAACACCCAGAAATGTCGAAAAAGTTAAAAATAACAGACAGGGAACCGCCTTTGACCGCGGTGCAGTACGAGCGAAGGTAGGGTCTGTCTGCCTGTCTGTCTTTCTGACTATGACTGTGACTGTGACTGTGACTGTGTTTGTGTCTGGCCCTCTCTCCGTCTCTCTTTTTATACTATGCCTGTAGGGTAGAGGAGGCAGTGCTTTTGGCTAACCTGGGGTCCCTAACAGGAAACAGCTGCCAGGTTTTGTTAATATTTAGTCGGTTCATAGCTGGCTTGACCGTCTGTCCATTCCGTTTCATTTAATCCTTGGTTTTTCGCTCGGAGAATTTTCCTCATTCTTATTCGAGGGTATCGTCGCTCCCTTGCTCACGCAATTCCTCGAGTTCGCTTCTTTTCTTTCTAATTCTCGAATGGCCAGCGTGCATTCGGTATCCGGAAAAATATTCTCATGGGTATCAAGGTATACCTTGACCATACCACCACCGTCTACCGATACCTATTATATTCCTCCGAGCAGCGATAAAGAAACCTGAGAAAATAGTTGCACTGTCGATGAAGGACATTGTAACGCAGTAATGCTAACAATGAGACACGTACCGCATTTCCGATCTCTGTTATACTTCTGCAGTTGTTGCAATCGAGTATCGAAGATGGAGGTAAGCCGGGACAAAAGAAAAGAAAAAGAAAAAAAATATTTCAAATTCAATTTGCCTTCGATTTATGTATCTAGCCGCAAATCGTCGAGGAAGAGTGACGGCGAGAGAGGAGAGGGGGAAAAAATCGAAGGAACAGGAAGCAGGTAATAGTGTTCGAAAAAAAAAGCGAATCGCTTTACGAGAGATAGAAACGTGATATTATTTGAAAAACGACTACTCTGGTATCAGGATGCGCTGCAGTGCAATGAAAAAGCACTTCGCCTAGCCATAATGCTTCGCTTCATAGTGCTGCAGACTCGCTCATTCGATATTGCCTGTCTTGCTGCAGATGCTGCTGGTTCACTCTTTAGTCTTGCGGGCCTGAAGCACCAAGGCGAATATATGCGTGACTCGAGTTCCAGCAGCAGCAGCATCAGGAGCCGAAGAAATGAATGAATTTATTGCTGAGGATATGGGGATTGTTGTTATTATCGAACTGTCGTACATTGTAGGTGGATGTACTACATTGCGTCATTGCTGTATCGAGAATAATGTCGTAAGTCGAGTTGCTGTTGGTACTGCTAGCTGCTGAGCCAAGTTATTGTATCAGCTTACTCTTGTTTGCTCTTCACTCTCCTGCAGCCTCTCAGTGTTTGATTTCCTTCTCGTTCTTCTTATTCTTATTCTTATTCTTGTTCTTCTTCGAACGTGACTATAAACTATAGTATCGATACAAGCGCAGTAGCGACGTACGTGTAAACCGAGTTTGAAATCCGAGCCAAGTTCTTCCTCGTTTTTGGAATCGATTTAAGTTTCTTTGGGTTTGAGAAGACCGTCGACGTTATACGTTTTACAAAAATTAGTATAACGCGTTTGGACTCGGTTTTGATATCCACATTCCTGACGTACCTACCGTGTCTGCTAGTTAATTGCGGTAAACTAACGGCTGGCTGCACTAGTCGTAGTCGTCTTTCGTCTACGCGTTAAAACCGGAATTTAGACAAAAAGTATGGCTTTGGTACAAGCGGTGATTCCTGGAATCAAGCGTTTATCCTCTATACCTGCGAGGATGGACACGCCTGGCGTTAAAGTCTCCAGATTCGGTATAAACCCACCAAGCGAAGACTGACTACCTCGGCTATACCAGTATACAGCATGTGATACGCGCCGGTTGCCGACGGCCGCTATGAAAAAACGATCCTCACCTATACTTCTGACTAACTTTTACTTTAAATCTCGCAGAACATATTGTCATGGATTTGAAAGAACGGAAACGAAAACGAAAACGAAAACCAAAACATAAACCAAATGAAACGACAACAAAATGGAGACTCTTTTCTCTCATTCCCCAAAACTCGAGTGTGTGAAGTCTTCGACTTCTTCGGCGAACCGCAACATATAGTCAAAGACATGTGTGCGATGGATTGTGATCATTGGACTTACATCGAGTTCGTAGTGTTCCAATACATGCTGATAGTTTTCGCACAGTTGCTCACAGTAGAGAGCAGAACGGTTTGAAGACAGACTAGGAAAACTAGGGTCACAAATGACGTAGAAACCATCGTAATAAAAACCACTTCTCACAGTATTGAATTGTACACATTTAGTTTGCGGTTTTGAGTATCGGTTTTCTTTCTTCCTCTATTTTTAATATTTACTTATTTATTTATTTATCTTTTTCTTTTATCACTTTACAATATATAATATAATACATAAACAACTTGTAGGTACTACCACTCGCACTGGGATCACAACACTTTCACTTATACGATCTCCTCTCCTCGTTATCGATACTATTATATTTCTCTGCTATCGAGAATGCGAATGATATTTTAAATAAATCGTGTCTCATTCTTCCCCCAGCTTTAGCTCTAGCTCTGGAAGTAGGTATATCGTAGTATCACCTAACTCGAGATTTGAAATACATTTATTAACGATAAATCGGATTGATTTATTGCCAAGGTATTTTCTATTCCTCGTATGTAATACGGCATCAGGAGTGTTAGGATGTCGGTATTGAGCTGCACCCAGCGTTATTTCGATCAGATTAAAGCCTTCGTCTTTGCTTTTCATTTGTTTTTTGTTTTCTCTTATTTCAAGGGCCGGATTATTCAATGCTTTCTTTGTCCGCCCCCGTACCAAACTGCTTATTCCTCTTTTCCTCTTTTCCTCTATTACGTTCTTTGCTAACGATTACCAAACGATCCTTCTATCATGAAGGGTTCAGGAACAATCCTCTCGCGACGTTACGGCAGGATTATTAGTTACGAAACCAGTCGATCTTCGGGCACACTTTATCACCCGCAACGTTCTCTTCCCGTCGAGTCCTTCTTCTTCATGATCGATCGACCTCAGACCTCCTAGTACGCGATTATCTAGGCTCAGACAACTTATCGTTAGAAGATACCAGCCGCGCACATTTCGTACTCCAAAACGGCGTTAAAACCAGTCGATTTCTTCTTTTACCACTTCCGCTGTAATCACCCTGCACATCGGTCACCGATAAGGAAATTTTCGAGGAAACAAACGAACTGATGAAAACGAAACGAAACGAAACAAAACGAAAAAAAAAGAAAAGAAAAAAAAAAAAAAACTAAAACTAAAACTTTCACCAATGTAAAACAAACTTAGCGTTCGTTTGTACTGTCGTTTCGTTACACTCCTCGCAACCGAGTATTGGACCGATTTTATTTTCTATTATTTTTTCTTGTTTGAAGCACGAAAAGTCTGGCCGTTCGGAGCGCGTTTCGGACACTAACGAACGCTCGGACCAAAAACTGTGCTACCACCAGAGCCGGGGCCGCGGACGCGTCTGTTAAGGGCCGCGAGGCAGCGGCGGTAGTTTGGTTCGTTTCGGAGTTCAAGCTACGTAGTAAGCCGAAGTATACTGGCGGAGATCCACGAAACGTCACGATAATTACCGAACGATTCCGAACGATCCCGAACTTTACCCTCCCTCATCTTTTGCAGTACGGTATGCTGTACGTTCGTATTCTACTGCGAGAGAGCCGAGAGTCTATGTATGATCTCGGTGGTGTGGGGTTTGCTTGGAAGGTGTGCTCATCTCGGAGTCGTTGAGTCGCGATGACGCGCCACACCGCGAGCCCACTTCTTCTTCTTCTTCTTCTTCTTCTTCTTCGTCGTCTTCTTACATCTCGATTTTTACTTTCTTGCTTGTTTTATATACATTTCACCGCTGCACGAACCTCGAGGCGTCTTCGGACGTATAAAGCTACTAATCGTCGTTACATGTCCAATTCAAACGAGTAGAACCGATCTAACGGTTTTCGAGAATTTTGTGCAACTTTGCTTTATCGACGACGGTCTTACCTTACCGCCTTCGACTATTCTATGCGATACTCAAAGTAGATAGAATTTTGCTACGGGATGAGCACGACGCTCTTTATCTATCTATCTATCCAGCCTTCTCTCTCTTATACTCTTTGTGTGCGTCTACGTGGCTACGATCCTAGGGCCTGGGGTCTCGAGGTCCCGACGAACCGGTATCCACCTACGGACAGTCATGTTAGTCATTAGTCCGACTAATGTAACGCTTCAAATTCTATCGAACCTGTGTACAACGGCTTCTTTTTATCCTTCGGCTGCCTCTTCTTCTTCCTCCTTTTCCTCTTCGTCGTCTTCTTCTTCAGCGGTCGTTTTTGACGTTCAACTACGCAGGTACACGGTCGCCGGGATTCCGTCCGATCCAAGAATTCGTCGGTGGTTACAATCGTCACGGTGAGAAACAATTATTTGCAATTCGTTCGAAAACGTGTCTCCGGAAAGCACGTAGGTATATAGCCGACGATATAACCGTCATGTATATACATCACTTTCTATTGTCTTATATTGACTCTCACAAGATACCGGACGCGATACTAGGTGTGCGAGGATGTCGGTTTATCGATAACGATACACGCCGCAGTTTCGAAGACATCGAAAACATTTGTTCTGATAATCGTTCCTCACCTTTTCCGCACTCTTAGTGGATGACGAATCCCGCGAATTCAGGTGACGAATGAGCGATTTGCGAAAGTAGGTGACACCGCTTTCGTCGATCTTTTCGGCTTTTGTCTCGAGTGTCGCTTGCGAAAGAGTGAGAAAGAAGATTCTTCTATTGTATTTAGTTGTTACGAAATTAGTTCCTACCACTTATAACACAGGGCGAGTATAAACGAGGTTCGACCTGCGACAAAAGCGGGGTCTACCCTGGTGCCGCGTAGCTGTTTAGCTTTGTGCGACCCGCGTACCCGTCGGCAAACAACGTTGACCCTCACCCAACACCTGTCTAGGGGTTTAAGCTGCACTTGAGAATATATTTTTGGGAAAAGGTTTTCCAAAAATTTTCCAACCCATTCGTCGTCGTCGTCGGTCATTCGTTGACCGAGCGCGTCAGCATCTTCTTTGGAAATCAAAGGAACCGAATAAGTGCTTCTTAAATATTGATCACTCTACTCCCGGCTGCGACCCACTCAACTCGGAAGCGGATTCGCTAAAAGGATAAAAGGAAGAAGATAAGATCCTTAACCCTCCCGCCATTCAGCCTCGGGCAGAACAAGTGTCAAGAATATTTTCCACCTTATCGCCTTTTCGCGCTCAGAATCGGGGCAAACGTCACTATTTATCGTCAAATGAAACGAGAGAGAATCCCGCCTTTGTCTCTTTGCTCATTTAAAGTACTCTCGAAGTTTGACGTGGTTTGATGCTTAAGTTAAACAATTTTTCGCCTCGTTTTCGAACCCGGCCAAGAATAAAATACATAAATAATATCGTCTTTCTCCGCATATCCGCGACTGTTAAATGTACGCTACTTTATGGATTTCAGCGGGGAGTAACGACTTTCGAGTCGTAAAAAATGGCGCGAATCGTTCAACTTAGGTACCAAGTCCGAGTTACTCTCGTCCTTAAAGCTCGCGATCCGCGACGACGTGCCTCTTCACGGTACCATACACTTTGATATTCCGTCGACAATCTTGCTATAGATACGGTCAGAGATCTAACGATCCATTAGCCATTAGCTAATCGATACGTCAATCAAACGTCGACACGAACAATGGAAGGTTGCCTTACCCATATACCTTAGAATGGAAGTGATTTCCATTCCTGACCATTAATCCTTCATTTTTGGTACATATATACTTTTGATGATACTACAGGTGCACCCGCGTGCTACTACTTCGCCATAGCGCATTATTTCCCGACTCGCATATTGAAGCGCGAAAATCTGATTCTAGGTAACGAAACGCTGTTGTTCTACCTAGAAACAGAAGTTTAATACGAGTTATAAAGTTTTCCTAATCCTTCCGGCCAATCCCTCCAGCGCGGCGTTCCCGAGGGGTAACCGTGATTTCCTGACCCTTTCATTGTCCGTTCTACGAGCTAAATGTTTCCGTTATTCTGCAGGTACCCTCTAACTGACCATCCAGCACGAACCGTAATCCGAACACACCGACGTTTTCAGTGCTTGGAGAAAGGTTTACGGAGATTTTCCACCAACTTGGAGGTCCCAATTCTGCAATAAAGCAATAATTCAACGAACATAGGAGCCACTTCACCGTTTCGGCGTTAATTTTTATAATAAATCGGCTAGTTATGGGTTTAGAAAAATAAAGAATTCTCTCGAGATATTCTTGACTCGACTTCTGCCCTTCTCACCCCTTTCATTCGTGAATGTGAGATGCTCGTGTAAGGCAGAAAGATATAATGATGGTGTTTGTGTGGAGCCTAGCCGTTGGGTATAACCGTGCGTCTGAAGTCAGTCTTTCTAACTCTCTGTACGCGATGCTTCGTATACGTATAAATATACATATAAATATAAATATATATCCGTGTTTGTATGCGTGTAATATATACAGGGATATATACGTGCGCGGGTCGAGGGTATAGGAAGAGAGAACACAATGGCAAATGGTATTCTATTATTCCAGATGGGCCTGCAGCATCTCCTCCAGTCTCTGGCTCCAAGGAATGCAGCCATGAAATCATTCTCCAATATCTCACCGTTCGCCCATCTCCCTCTTTCGACGCTCTTCTTCCTCCTCTTCGTCTTCTTCTTCTTCTTCTTCTTGGCCGTCTTCTTATTCGTATTTTACCTCGCCCTCGCCGCCCTCTTGAAGAGTTGGTTAGCTATTTGTCAAATTCTTCAAACAATAATCCCCCGTTCTTAATAATAACGAGCACACATAGTACACGTGCGTTTTGACGAATAAATAAATAGCGAAATAAAAGAGGCAAATTAAAGTGGAAATATGGAAAATTAGCAGTTGGGTTTGGGAGGGGAGTGGTGATTAAACGACCCGACAATCATTAGCAGTCGAGGTTTGCCCTCGTGCCATGCATGGTATTATATATTCGTTCATTACTCCCGCATGAAGAATAAGAACACTAAATTGGTGGAATTAAATTTTTACGTCTCAGCAGGCGGAATGATTCAGTAAGAAACTACGACGACTCACAATTTAGTGTTTAGAGACTTTCCGTGCCCCGTACGATTATCATACTTATACGTAGGTATACGTTGATTTAGTACAACTTATGTACCGATTTACAACTCGGCTCGCATACGTTTAGGACCATCATACGCAATTATAATAACGACGATATAACAACATCGGCACAGTAATAAGTATGGACTAGTTTTACGCTCTTAATTATTATATGAACTGCGCCCAGGAATAATTCAAATCGAGCTCTAACCACCCGCGGGTGAAGAGCTCGTAAACACTAAGAGAGTTAAAGCTGCATGAGTTAAAATTGAACCAAACGATGGCATAAAACCACCGTTTGCGTACAATTGAACATTTCTTATCCGAAATTCTTGATCCTTCTCTAACTCCAACGGCTAATAAGCAATCGATCAACACCCTCGAGGCTCAGTAAATGTATGGGAGAAATTGGGCGCGTGATTTTACTCCGAATGGTATATATGCAAATTCTTGTTATCTAGTGTAATATCTATGGTTACGTGGGCTAGTTTGATGTAATCGTTCAGTTGTTGAACTGAATATCGAACTTGCGCCACTTTCTCCTCTGTAATAATATCGCCGGTAATGCGCATGTTTATTGGTTACCGTTCATCTAGCTTATAGACCAGACGTACCTACTACGTTAGCTGCGGCCTAGATTCCGTATAGCTTTATCTGCGCGCTTGCTGGCTTTGGCGTGGGTGAGCAATGACTCGACCAGACTAGTTTTAGATTACTTTTTTATTAACAACTTTCATTTTAATCGAAACCCCCTTCCTGTGTATAATTCTTATGGTAGATCGATAGTTGCGGAACCTTTACGCGCCAGTGTTTAAAAATCTTTTCAATTCAGTCGGATATATTCAGCATATGTATATGTATATGATGTGACATGATATGATAAGAAAGAGAACAAAAGGCGGTGAATTTCTTTCATCTTTTTAGGTATACATATATTCCTTAGAGGAGAAAATTAAACCAGTTTATTATTATACTCAGTTTATTTTACCTACTTTAACGCTGAGATTAGGATAAATCGTACTCGTGCTGCTGCACTCGTGTGTATGACGTTATAACTTATACCGAGCAAACTGGGATCAAACGGTTACACTTTTATATATATACGTATGTACATATATCCTAAAGTTCGGTGCCCGAGTCCCGGGCTTAGAAGTTAGTTGCGGTTGTTAACGTTAATAGAAAATATGACTCACGCCCTGCTGCAGTAGGTATATGAAGCTAACAAACGAAACGAGCGAGGAGATAGAGCGTGATATCATTCTCCATCAGTCATTCATTCATTCGTTCATTCATTCATTCATTTATTGAATATGTTGAATTAATCTTCCCGCGGTTTTCCACCAGACACCTACACGGGTATCCGGATTTCGAATCCTTTTTTCTAACTTCCTATTATTTTTCTATCCACGAAGAGAAGGGAAAGAAGTTCGGCGATGAATAGTTCGAGTTGCATAATAAGGAGCGGGTGAACCCGGGGTCTTGAAAGAGGTGAAAGTGTTTCAGGAAGAACGACGTGGCCTGGATAAAGTGTCGATATTTAGTATACAGCTGTAATGGCCGAGTATTATTCCGAGCATTTCAAGTCACGATTGTTAAAGTGTGTATAGTAGAGCTGGGAAGATATTGAGCAGGATCCATTCTTAAGCACGTAATCTGTAGTCATGACCAAGATGGCCTCATCCTGGTCTGCTGCGAGATGCAGCAAGCCTTGCGAGAGTCTCGAAACTCGAGTGAAGTAAAAGTTACGGTACAGCCCGGCAATTGGTCACTGACATAAATTCATAAATTCATGATCCCAAGCTGGTGCTGGTGGTTGTGCTGGTGCAGAGCTCTGTGGTGATGGGAATTTTAAACGACTTTGCAATTAACTGGTTGTTAGCTCCGAGCTTGCGGCTTGTGCCGCCCGAGTTCGAGGACCGTGGTATACATATACCTACTATGTTACGAAGGACATCAGTTAATTAATTTATATTATTTTCAAATTGATTATAAACATCTCTCTCTCTCTCTCTCTTTCTCTCTCTTGATTTGGTCCGCGGGAAACTATCTTGTATTCAATCAACGTCGCGCGGGGTGAAATAAGATTAATAATATAGGTTCAGGCATGCGCGCCAATTGTGTCAGATAAAATACTCTCTAATTGGATAAAACGGCTAATTCTTTTTAGACGACATAATGACGGATGAGAATTTTCGACAATGGCCAAAGCGAACCCTGAAACAAGACAATGGATGAATATCGATCGAAAAAATGTCGGATGAACAACACCTTCGAATCAGCTTCAGAATTGGAAGATGGTGAGAACGCGTGCTGAGATGAACACGAAGAACGGTGAAATTAGGCGAATTTTAGTTGGAGAAGAAACGCCGACTAATTCGAAACGAATGGGAGACGTTCTGCTGTTGCATATTGTTGAATGTTGGTATTGCTGGTTTGTTAGTTTAGATTTAATGGTTTTGGAAATCGGTTCTCACGGCTGCAGCATTGACCAGATGACCGGAGCTCGCATACCTGTTCAATAGTACCTAAACGGACTACGGAGTATGGCAATGAAAATTTGCCAACAAAACGCATTTAAACTATTTCTGGTCGCGGCGAAGCACTCTAATCTTTGGTAATGGGCCGTTTGGTAGAGAGGTTCCGAATCTGGTTTGGTGCAGTCCGGTCCCAGACATCGGGAGAAATTCGAGACCACAGAAGCGCACCAGTCGTCGCAGACATATATTTTGACGACTGAAAGTTGTTAGCCATTTTTGCCTCGAGGGTAAAACGAATTTTGCCCTAGTATTTTCGGCACGATTCGACGTTTCTTCTTTAAAGATGAAAATTATCCACCGAAGCTTTTGGATTCCCTATGTTATTTCCGTTATTACCATTTCGTTGCGTTTCCAGGTTTAAAACCACTCCGCGGAGAATAACTATACCAATAACTGCTGCTGCTGTTGCTGTTGCTACTCCAGCTCCGAGTTACGACCGATTCAAATTATACACGTGGGGTGAAACTCTCGCTGCAACATTGTTTTAAGACTCGCAGCACGCGGTTCTGGTTGAAAAAAAGGTGTGTGTGTGTGTTTTTTTTACCCCTTTACCGCTGAAATGCCAACCGAAATGCCAACCGAAATATAAGATTAGCAAACGAAATCGGTCTAGCCGATCATTCCGTTGCGTTTAGCATTTTAATGGCCAATGTCACTCCCACTGTTCACTTCCAAATTCATGCCATCCCCAACGTGGAATTAGGCTATCTTCTCTAATTCCATATGCGTTCCGCTCAGCCAGACCAGACTTCTGCGAATTCAAAGATCCTATAGCTTCCACAAAAATCTCACCACGCCATTTCTTGGACAGTTCTTTTTTCCATACCGATTCCGGGATTATCAATTATCCCATTCGCATTTCTAACTCTATCCCATAACTCCCCGCTCTATAATCATAGATCTAAGTAAATCTTCGATTTAAGCACCGATACGAAATAGGGGAAGATCTTCGGACGGTCTTCGAATATCCAGAAGTGGTTGCTGTTCGGAATTTCGGAAATTATCTTATTTGCGAGACGCCAAGTCGTCCAACTTGGCATCAGGTCATAGAAAGTTGAATATCGGTTCGTTATCGACGACCGAATCCTTATTTCTGGTGAAAAACATGGCGGCGTCTTTGTCTCATCTACCTAGAGTCGAGTTTGCGTCGAAATTCCTCCGATTCAATTCGGCCCGTCGACTCGAGTCTTCGGCTGGTTGGATATTTCGCGAAATACAGGCTGGCCATTCTTTTGTAGTCTGCCGTCCCGTCTGATCTCGTCGCCCAAACGTCGCGCGTTGTACAGCCTACTGCTGCTGCTGCTGGCTGCTGGATGCTGGCTGCTGGCTGCCGCTGGACCAGCTTCGTGGTGGACATGGCGATTTGGTACCGGCGATTCCTCAGCTGCTGAAGCGAACCGCGTATGTTCGAACTACCTGTTGTTCGCGGACACGTGTTTGTGCCGCGCGAACCTGTCTGTCCGTCCGACCGCTCCTCGTCGCCTCACTCTCTGAGACCGTGAGAAGACCCGGCGACGACGTATTACTTCTCCTGGTGACAGCTCGACGCTCTGCTTCTGCTGCTGCTCCGCTGTATTCGTACCGCGAATATAAACAGTCGACAGCACGAATTTTCCAGACTATGCAAATCCCACTTGCTTTACATCTACTCGCACCTTCCGGGTAGACTTCAAGAGCAGTATGTCGGGTTCCTCATTTCGGATTTTCGTCCACGAGTAGTGAGCGAATTAGAAACCCGAAGAACTACCAGAAATTAGACTTCTTTTGGTTCGAAAATGTGTTTTAAAAAATCTGCCATTCCGATTCGAAAAATTTTTACCCGAGATTCGAAATCAGAGGGCCAGGGGCTCGTTGAGAAGCAAATTTTCAAACGATGTGATGAAATTTCGGTCATTAGTCAGCCATGGAGACTCCGCCATTTTGGATTCTGTCGTTTTGGAATCAGATTCCCTCTAAGAAACAAATTTCGTGTAGATTCATATAAGAGATGATTGAACATCTCTCGATAGATGGCGCTAGGGCGTTTATTCTTTATAGTTTCTTTCTCGCAAGCGGAGTCTTGGAAGTTGGTCTGCTCCGTATAGAAGGATAACAGGCCTGTATAGCCGCTTTTCCGACGCAACTTTCTGGCTTTAAGTTTTCGACGAAGATCATGAAATAGGGAGATGGTGAGGATGTGGCATATATTCTGATCCCACGTAGTGTTACAGCTCGCATTAGTCGTACCAGGGTGTTTTTGAGTATGTAGAATCTTGGGGTCCATGCTTCATGATGGATGTGCGTGCAGCCGGGGTAGCTGCGTTCGCGTCAGAGCCTTGCGTAACTTAAGAGAGTAGGGTTGCTGGCTCGTGAAGCGAAGCGAAACGAAGCCGAAGGGAGGCGTCAGCCAATGAGAGCGCCACGATGCGGCGGCCATTTTAATGATCGGGCGAAGGTAAACAAAGGAAAAAAAAAAGGAACAGAATGACTTCGTCCACCCTTTACGGCCCCTTTCTTTCAGTAGCGCACCCATACGCGAGCTACGACAGACCGAAGGGTGCCCAGGGTCCAATCACCGTCCCGCATCTCGGCGACGATCCTCTCTCACTCTCTTCACCAGTGCCTCCTCCTCTCTCGCTACGTTCAGACACATATACACACTTTTTAGATTGGTACGCAGTGCAGGAGAAGGGCAGAAGGGAAGATATCTGCAGGGTAAAAACTGAGCGGCAATTAGAAAAAAGCAACCCCTTTGAATTTTACCGCGAGTGAAAGAAATCAGCCCCTCTTTGCCCCTCTTGTATTTCCCCTATGATGATCAGGGGGGGATTTTATTTTCTCAGCCAGAATTCGAATGGGTAGGTACTGTATTCGCGGGGAGTTTGAATACTGCGCAACCACCCCACACCGGTCTCGTACAGGGAAATGCGAGTTATTTAAGCCCCGTGTGTACTTTGGAGGTTTCTGATCTCATTGAATAATTTGTAATGTTTCCGGGGCGCCCCGCAATCTAGTGTTACAAAAGATATTTCCGGTCGACTCTCGTCGATACACATCAGCCCTACGACAGTAAGTATCGATTTGTCGCGGTTACGCAGTAGTTAGTTCTACAACCGGGACGCAACGCGGCGCGGTACTCGCTCTCTCTCTCTCTCGAGAGAGAGAGAGAGAGAGAGGGAGAGAAAAAAAATAGAGAGGGAACGGAAACCCCCCACTACCTCTAGCATGGACCAACCTGCACGAAGAACTAGAGCGGGAGGGGGTCGTGAGAATGAATCAAGCTACGACAACGCGGGGTTCATACTGACGCTGATGTGATTTGACTACGTTCACACCTACGCGATGTCTGCCCCCTTACTTCCCGTGGGACACGAAACGCACCCCGTACTCCGTATCCAGGAGACGTACGTTGCGCTAAGAGAAGCCCGTCGAAGAAACCGGCTGTGGCTTTGGTATTATGATAAAACAGCGGAGTGGACCGCTTCGCCTCTTCCACGCGGCTGCCGCCACACAGAACCGGGATCATATTTCATCCCGTTCTGTCTGGAGTTTAGGCCTTTTGCCCGATCCTTGGGGGAGGTGTTGCCATAAGGATTTATACAAGAGTATAGTTCTCCGCGGTCTTACCAATTCCTAAAAATCCATGCAGGCTAAATTCGCCCGATATTTCTCAGACCCATTCGCGCTTATCGATCCTTGTTACCATTGCCAATATTTTATTGACGATTTCTTTTCGAACACGAGGTGCGACCTGAACCCAAGATGGCTGGTGACGTACCTACCTTGTAACCAACACCATTTTGGCAGCCATTTGTCGCCCAAGGGGAACTCGATAGGGCTTAATTCATCTTCCTAAGACCACCCTCGATCGAGTTACCTTTACGCTCACCTTCAAGATGGCTGACGCCACCCGGCTCGCCGATATTTTCGCCATTTTGACCCATGCGAGTGTTCGAAAATCGAATGTATAATCAACCTCCTGAGGTCGAAGAAGATTGAAAGAAATCGGCTGACAAGAACCAAAAACAAAAAAAAACAAAAAATGAAATAAAATCGGTGGGAATTGTCGATGCTGATGATCCTTCGTGATGCCCTATGAGAGTAGAGGCATCGTGTCGTAATAGTTTGGCTCGTTTATTACTTAACGAATTAACCGAATTCTAATCACGAATGTCACATATAGTAGGTAATATACAGAGAGAACACCATTTGAACATAATTTTCTACTTTATCCAACACCTAAAGCGAACTCCTCGTGTTTTATTCCGTCGATAAATCAGCTCAACCGTAGTGATAATACTAAAGTTTTGTACACTGGTGGTGATGGTGGTGGTGGTGGTGGTGGTACGTTATAGTAGCTTGTGTTGGTGAAACGAAATGAAAAGTTGTCAGCGGGTATCGGCCGGCTATTAAATGGTCGCTTGGGTTTCACGCTAGGCTGCATCTGCCTCTAGGCCTTTAACTATACCATAATACGAATGCCTACAAAGTATAAACTTGTTAGCTATTTTCCCCCTGTACAAGAAGATACCTGGGAGCCGCAAACCTGAAGATATTAGCTTGTCGAGAAAGAAAGAAAGAAAGAAAGAAAAAAGAAAAATTTAAGTAAGAATCGCTAATCGTCATTCAATTCCAACTTACATTAGGAATTTCAAATTGGAGACGACATTTTCTACTTATAGTATAAACGATTTGAACCGACTGAAAATTGTTCATCATCGTTATACTATTACGAGGTTGTGTCCAACCCACTTGTTGTTAGGCGCAAGTGATTTATGATAAATTACCTACCTTTGCGGACATTAATGATCAAGCAGTAGCTATACTAAAGGGTAGCTCATTCAAAATGACAATAACTTATGATTGGATTGCTGGGCAATTTGACGGGCATTTGTTCAAACGATTTCTGAGCTATATATATGATGTAATGTATGTTGCATATGATATGAATATAAATATGTATGCAGAGTCTGAAGAGAGAAAAGGTTTTAGTTCTGCGCGAACATTTGATCGAAATATGAGCGAAGTCTTACGGGCAAAGTAAGATATCATATGTGAGGGAATGGCGAGTGAATATATGAGCGGATATAGTATAGCATGATGAAAAATGCGTAAAGGGGTTTCATTTTCTTCACCATATAGTGGAGATAGAGACGGCGGGATGTAACGTCGAAGGTATCATACAGCTGCATATTATTCCATTACGCAATGAGAAGTAGTAGTGGGTAACTACCTACGGGCAGTTAATTTAGCATTGGAATACCCATGCGATTCCGTACTAGTGGGTACGTAGCCGGGCGGCACCCCTGGAAGCTGCGGAATTCTGTTCTCCTCTCTGCATTCACTCTCTCTCTCTCTGTCTCTCAGATTCATATGCATAATGTAATTGACTTTGCCTGGACTCTGGGCTGCACTATGCGCACATCCGCACAAAGACTTGGTCTATAATGTTGTATGTGCTGCAGCACATAGGCACCTATATACCTATACCGTAATGCACATTGCATATTCCCCCGCCGCGGCGTGGAGGAGCTCTTTCTGCATCATGATTACTATTACTGTTGTTGTTCAACTGGCTGGCAATACAGGTGATGGCAATATGCAGGCAATTCTGATGGTATTATTGTTGTTGTTCTTGCCGCTTCTTAAGAGATCCCTACTGCTTCGATGCGTCCTCGGTAATAGACGTACAGTGCAAGAACGATAATGGGGGGCGAGGTGCATGCTTCAAATTAATTGTTTCTATATACCAGCAACGAACGACGTCGCGGCTCGAGGACCCTGAAGGAGCCGCCGCGCCGCACCGCGCCGTGCTGCAGTGTCTTCCATTACATTGCACACCTTCCCTAGGCTGCATTCCATCTTTCCATAGGTATACATTATATTCAAGATTTGTTCTACACCGCCATAATTCATCAATTCTTATCTACTAAATTGCACGATCACCGAGCGTCTCTTTCAGGATTGATTGACAATTGCGAATTCTCTTACCTCTTCTGCAACTAATCGGAACACTCACGCGGTGCAGTTCTATTCAAGCTGTGATATTCTTACGATGATATTTTGAAGCTTTCTTACCTGCCGAGGTATCGCCGATGCTATATATATATTATGTATATATATATGTATGTATGTAGGTATATACACGTACCTGAAACAGAAAAGAAAAGAATCCATTCGTCATTCCTTTCGTAAGAATCTCGCGAGGCGCGAGGCATATCCCGGCATCTCTTTTGACCAGGGCTTAAAAAATCTCCACTATAGCTTACACCGCTATTCACAGCTATCTTATTTGTCTCTTTTTCACCCAAACTAATGCTAAACAAGTTAGTAGCTATCTTTACACTCTCGAGGTATAACGATGGATTCTAAGCTGCGGGTATTACAATAAATATGAAATATTGTTACCAGCTCTCAAATATACATACATAATATAACATCCGCATTGTACGCATATGCACGGGGCTACAGCATCCCATTTTCGTTCCTCTCCAGGCCGAGTTACGAAGGACTTGCAATTTTCAATAATTTTCAACTACGATGAGAGGAATGTGCGACTGTCGATGAAGAATTTCGTTTCAAGGGCTGTTTCATAAAATTGATTTCTGTTTTTGCTCGTTCGTATAGTCAATGGCTGGTGGGACTCTTCACCCTTGCAGTGAATTAATTGAACGACTGAATATATATTGGTCATTAAATCCTCGTAGACTCGGTCCCATTAATAAATTAAACTACATTCTTACGCGGTTGTTTCGTCATCCCTATGTATACCAGCACAGAGTTTGTGCAGACTCTGATACCCTTAATGGGATGCACCCCTAAAGAGGAGCCCCTGTTCTCACGATGACCTGTCCTTTGCTGACCTTTACCAACCAACGGACGAGGGTAGGGTAGGTGGTAGTTAGCTCCAGTCATCTGGTCACTCAAAATGTCAGGGTAGTTTGGCTCGCAAAGTGGATGAACGGATGGACGGGTTAATGGTCAGCTTATCTCTGAAAAGAGCCGAGGATTCCAACGCAGGTACTCACGGCGGTACAACCATCGAACAAATACCTCGTGATTGTGGAGTGACAGCTAGGCGGAAGACATTAGTCATAATTCACGGGGAAAGTTGAAAGATAAACGTTTACGAGTCGCCGCAGGAAAAGTGTCAAAGATATGGTCGTTTGTTTGTTTTTTAAATTTTTTCGAAAATTATTTTGTCTCAAATTTGTTTTCATGGGATTCTTCGCACCGTAAAATTTGATGGGGGAAATGGCGGACGTCCCGTCCCGTTGCTTGGCGACGGTAGTTGCTTCTTGAAGGAGATCTTCAGGGTCCGCGCGTGCAGAGCGGTATTCCCTGGTGTTCACCGGCTTCCTAATGAGACCTCGTTAACGTCTTCGACGCGGAGGAACAGGCCGAGGGTGCAGAGGGCTACGCGAGGGCGAAAGCCTCGAGTGTCCTGCAGGGTATATCGCGAATGAACTGGACCCCAATCGTAAAATATTCAAGGATTCGTCAAGAGGTTGTCCGCTTAAGCGAAGGGCTGCCTGATCTGATAAGAACTTCGATCAAGACCCACGCAGCTAGCTTCTGCGAGACCCTTGACCACGTTTGTCGAAGGTTTGCCCGCTTTGGCAAAAAAAAAAGAAAAAAAAAAAAAACACGGAACGAAAATGAAGACCGATTTTGTTATACCCTCGCCGTGAAAAAGACTCGTTTAAGGAAAATCTCTCGCATCGTGAAACGTGCCCAAAACCTCCAGAGTTCCAAGACCATTTTCGAATGCTAGTCGTGGCACACAAGTGTTCAGAAAAACCCATAAAAAAAACTCATAATTGTCGTTTTGTTGAGCATTCATCATTCTCGAGGAAGGTGGCCGCCCAGTGAGTCCCTGTTTATGGTTGGTTTCTTATTTTCATTTTTTCTACTTTTTGGGAAAAACCTAAACGTAACGAATCAATTTAGGCCCCTTTTAACACACCAGGAAACTGCCCGAGGTATTGTGGTATATACAGGTACTACATGGGTTCGTTTTAACTCCGACAAAAGCTGCGGCTCTCATATAATCGCGGTATCGCGTCTGGTTTCAAATTAGGTCCGGACTGAACCACCTGTTGCCTTCTCGTGTATTATCTGCGCCGTGCTATCCGCAGCTGAGTTCTTCCCTTGTGGACTCGAGTGTTCCTCCGAATCGTTCTACTATACCTCCAAACTTTGAGTATTGCAATGTGTAAAACAAAAAAAACTTTTTTTTCGCCTCGAAGACTCCATGGCGTCGAAAAGTAACTGCGGGTCAATAAGAAAGAGAGAGAGAGAAAGGAGAAGAAGAAGAAAAAGAATATGGGAAAAAGGCCCCTCGTTTTGAGGCCACAACATGTGCATAATATGTCCCAACCATTTTCGTTCGACTTGACCGGGGACGGTACGGTGAACACCATACAGAGCAATATCTCGATAGGAACGACGCGACGCCCGGCGCGTCGGTCTGAAAAGAGGGTGTAACGCGATAGGCATAAAGAGAGAGAAGAGTATGAGAGAAAGAGAGAGTGAAAAAGAGATGAAGTAGAGGAGGGAGGAGACGTGTTCCTTCTTTTGCCTCGTTACAGATTTCTTATAGCACCGTCTGAGAAAAACAATATCTCTGATCCGTTCAATGGTGGTGCTGCTGCTGCTGCACCGTGAGGTACTACTACAACAAACACATGTGTAAGGTATGCAGTCCGCCCGGGTATAGGTAGGTACCTAAATACACTAGTATATATGTAAGTCCGGTGAACGGTGTATGTAGGAACGGGCGGGCGACACACCATACTGCAGCAGAGAACACCGGGGTTAATGGTTGTCAACATCGGTTAGTGGGATATTTCCTCTCCCGTAGGCATTGGCCATTGATGTCATGGAGTGTGAGCTTTCTTTCACGGGGTGAATTCCCTCTCTTTCTATCTCTCTCATTTTTTCACCTCTAATCTATCCTTCTCTCTCTCTGACCCTGTCCCTCCATTATTATTACTATTATTATGATTATTTCACGGAGAACGCTTTGTTGATTCGAGCAAGGTACGAGTGCCGGTTCCTTCCTGGCTTTGTTAGCGAGGCGAGAAAATCTCTCTTCTCTCTCTCTCTCTCTCTCTCTCTCTTTCTCTATTTTTCTCTTTCGATTCTCGCCTACGTTGTACTTACGTACTTCGGGACCCATACCCATACCCGTACCCGTACCCATACCCATACTCATACCCGTAACCCGCACTCTTTGTTGTTAGTCAACTCCGTCAGTCTAGTCGCTCGACCGAGGTGTGACACGAACGACAATTCCGACCAGTAAATTTCGTTCCAAATTCGTTTGTACGCTGTTTTTTTTTTACTTTTCTTCTTCTTCTTCTTCTGTTTTATACCGAAAAATAAAATGGGAATAAAGAGAATCGAACACATTATCGAATCTGGTATCGCGCCTCTTCATCCACGCCATATCGCCACGCACACACACACACGCACATACACACACATGTATGCATGTATAGATAGACACAAACCTCGACCACGAATTACGATTAGTGGTCGAAACGATAAGAACTTACTTTTATCTTTATCGAAAGACTTATTACGAGTCCGTAGAGCAGTTAAACGGACATTTTTGAACACGGGTTCACCATTAGCGATCTCTCCCGCACATATATACATATATGTACAGCGAACTTCTTCTTCCTCGCGGTAGGACCGTGGTTCCTCTCTCCCCCCCCCCCCCCTGTCCGTTTAAATTAGCGATAAACTTTTGTGAAAAAGTAATCATCGCGAAAGAAGTGCAGTGAACTGCATGCAATACATGGGCATAGCATATAGGTATATATCGTCATATCTTGCGGGTAGGTGTACACCGAAATTCATTGTTTTTTAACAATCATATGGTAAGGTAAGAGAGATATGGTTCTTTTGACTCCATACGTATACACGCGCGTGTATATACGTATATACGAATATATATTATAGCTGTACCGATGGAATTCTGTATCTACCTAATAATTAATGCGGGGGCGTTTAAAGTGTGCCACACCCGTCTGAACTCAATCTATGAAAGCACGAGGCTAAGGGTTTCCTTTATGGAGCCGAGCGAGACCAGCTTATCTCAAAACTTCAAGTCATCCTAATCAATATAGCGCTCGTGGATAAGATGATGGTGCATCGACTCACCGTATACTTACTTTCCTATTTTTTTATCATCCGTGCCCCTCTCAAGACTCCATCACTCTCTCACCCTTCACCAAACCCTATTTTCTTTCTCTTCTGTAGTACCTACTCTAGATTATATACATTAACCGTCGTATATCAATCAACGTGTTACTACGTACTATTGAATTTTGGTCATTGTTCAGTCTTCGAAAATTGGTTACTTCCTATAATATATAAGAGTTTTCTCACATTTAACAAATCCTAACGCACCAACCAACAAGGTACGTAGGTGTATGTAGCAGTACGTTTCTTTTTCATTTTTTCATTTTTTCATTTTACACGCATAGGGTATAGGTGTAGGTACACCCAACGAGGATGATCGGTTTGTTATATAGTGAAATTATTCGACGCTTGGTATTATCTCGATAAAATATCGTGGTTTAATTAATCGTTTAATGAAACAGTAGTTAGCGGTGATGATTGTGATATTTTATTATTACCGGTCGATCGTTCGCAGGATGGACGGCCGAGTAAAAGAGATTAAAATATCTTCGGGGATGAAGGGAAAAAACAAAAAATAAAAAAAAAAAGTAAAAAAATGAACTGTAAGAAGCTACAACGCGGTTCTGATAGGTGGGGAGATCCAATTTGTAAGAAAAATCGTCGGCTGAACGGACGTACGTGCATTGCAGGTACCAACCGAGCCAACCAACCAGCCTAACTGCTGCAGTATCGAAAGATTGTCTCTTGCAGATAAAACCGCCACCACAATAATTACCGAACCATTTTTTTTAACCAGAACTTTCGAATAAGAAAAGAAGGAGAGGAAGAAGAAAAAGAAAAAGAAAAAGGAGAAAGAAAAAAGAAACTTTCAACGTCGAGAGCTGAATCTACTTTTTCGATCTGCACCCGGCAAATAAATCGTGATCATGTACTACACGTGTACATGTTATTGTCGATCATTCCCCTTGTTTCTTATAGATACTGTATATAATATGTAATTATTATAATTATATCTTGACATTGAATTAGTGATAGGAAAATTTTCGTTTAAATTTGATGTGTAGGTATACAGACGAGTTTCTTCAGCACATACCGAGTGAATATAAGGATCGTATCGGTTCTGACATCCGGATCTCATGGTGCTACCGGCTACCCGATAACCGTCGACGTTTCATTCGTAATTAGATAGAATGTAAATCAAAGTCTTGGGCTTTTTTTCTTTTCTTTTATTACCTATCCATGATGCGTTTGAGAGAGGCGGTTAGCCCCTTAAGCTCTTCGGGATCTGCGGGATCGGTTGTGTTACACACACACACGTATATATATATATGTAGAACATACCAGTTCCGCAACGTCGCATCGCGGTTGCGGGGAAGTGGAAGAGGTAGTGTGAATGGGTAGCATTTGTAAAGCTGTCAGTTGGTTGAAAAGTTAATTTCCTACGGACTGAAACTTTGCCAATTAACAACTATCCTCTCCTTTCGGTTTGCGTTCGGACCGAACCCTTTACCAGTATTTCTTTTCTTTTTTTTTTATTTCCTTTTTTTTTTATTTTTTTATATCCCCTTTGCCAATCGGTCGACGAGATAAACACGTATGGTGACACTCGGTGACGCGGTAAAAAGATGTAGAGCGGAGGGGCGAAATAAAAAAGGAAAATTCAAAGTGTACGAAAAAAAAAAAAGAGCCGGACGGGGTAAAGAATAAAAAAATTGAAGAAATGAAAAGAAAAAAGAAAAAAAAACGAAAAACATTCAAAAACCCGGCTTTCGAGACCGCGTTAAAGGCTGCATACCACGATGGCGGAATATACTGGTTACTGGTGGGAGAAACAGCTATTGTCTTGTCAACAGGAGCCGTTAAATCTGCCCGCGAATCTCTTCACGATCCCACCATTTCCCCCGGCACTCCACACGCTCGCCTTCTTCGTTTCTCATCCAACCTACGCCAGTTATTCTTATTTTTTATTTATTATTTCGCCGCGGTCGTCTTTACCTACGTCCACCGAATCAAGAAAGAACAAAAAACCAAAACGAAGAAAAAAAAAGAAAAAAAAATGAATAAGAAAATAAAAAATACCCTTCCTCCAAAATCTTCCACAGATCTCATTCCGATACCAAAAAGAAAGGGAAATAAGAACCGAGGCGCACTCTCCCGCACCTTTTTCGAACGTTTTCACCATCGGTTAGTATCCATGACTTCGTGAACCCTAAACGTCTTGACGAATACCGATCTTTATAACATCGGTTAGAACTTCGTCAAACAGATGCTCTTCTCCAGTGTCGCGCGTGTTCCTTATGCATGTTAACTTCGGCTACTTACATATGGCAGACGTTATACATGAGTATAGGTATATGAATTCGAGGAGGCAAGACAAAGGATAGAAAACAGTAGCGACTGAAGCTGGAGCTGGAGCTGAAGCTGAAGCTGAGGCTGAAGTTTAAGCAGAAGCAAAAGCAGTAGCAGTACCGACAATCGGAACTGGGATCAGACAGTGACGAATATCTCATATCATTTCGTATCATTAGCCTGAAGTTAAGGCGTTCTGTATCCCTCGAGGATCTCTAAGTACGAAGTGGAGAACTTTTGTATACATAGCATACTCGGGGCTGAAGAGAACTGAGAGAAACCTGGCTCGGGTGGTGATTGCCGCACGACCGAATGAACGGAGGAGCCTAGCCGTCCTGGCGCCGTGATCTCTGGAGCGATGGGTGAACTCCGTTCAGTTTCCCGATGCAGTTGTAGATAACGGTCTACTGTCATTGAAAAATGCCCCAGAGCCTAGGAGGCTAGGAGCTGGTGTGGAATGCGCTTGGACGACGTGAGCCGTCCCAAACTGGCCTTTGGTCAAAGCCAAGGGGCGAAGAGAAGAAAGGAAAAGAGAAGAGAAGAGAAGAGCAGAGAAGAGCGACGCAGTGCCACATGGAAAGAGGAGGAACTTCTTCGTCCAAATGCGGACAACGACGTCGAGCAACGCGCTGACCACCTGACCACCGATGACCTTATCAGGTCACTCGGTGGTCGAGCCAGCCTCGAGAACTAAGAGAACGAAGAGAACCTCGAGGCGGCGATTACCTGCCTCGACTGACTCCGGAGTCGCCAGGGGCGTGAGAATCACAACCGACCCGGACACTTTCTCACTAAACTTATATACTTCAACGAAGAAACGTCACTGCTCACTGTGCTATTCAGTCACACCATAAGATCACGTCTCGTAATGTCCAGGCCGTGACACTGGCTGGCATTTAACCGGTCTGAACCAGTTTTCCTGAACTCACTTCCGCCTGCAGGATGAGGCTCACACACTAGCTCTGTTCCCTCAAACTCTGACGCTGCCAGTCAGTGATCGGAGTTTGGAAAAGTGCTAAAAATATTATGAATAGTTGGGAGCACGAGCGTGCACGACGTGCGACGGACAGAAGAGGCTGTTACGATAGCGGAAGACAGCGCAACGGTACTTAGAGAAGAAGGATTCCCTTGTCTCAGACTGGAGAACCTCGTGGCATACATGATGTGGGATGTGCAGCAGCCGAGAGGTCTAAGGAGTGATTCGAATCGTTTTTGAACGTCCTGGCCTGATCCTTGGCTTAATAACATCGATGTTTGTCCGTGGGTCCGCCCGTGGCGCGTGGATGTACTCGGCTCGTCCATCACTTCGCTCATTTATGCTAATCTTTAGTCGGGAACTGGTTCCGATGCCATTCGAAGTAATTATTTCACACTTGCAAAGTGGTCGTTATTTGTTGGCGCCGGGAACCGGCCGTACCCTACCTACCAACCCACCTACCTACCTATCCACCTACCTACCTACCAGCACAGCCGCGTCGCTTCGGACTTAATTAATAACGCTAAATATTGCTTGGTACTCGCCTCACGTCTCTGGCGGTACTGTTTATTACACTGATCGTCAGTATCGTACCGCCCTGCTCATGGAAACTACAATGACCCAAAGAAGCACCTCGCACTTATATGAATATGGTGAAAAAAAAACAGGAAGGAACAAAAAAAGATTGAATCTTCGAACCCCAACGAGGGTCTGGTGTTCAGTATTCTGATCATTGCAAGGTACTCAGATGATCAGCCTCTGAGACTCTGGTTCACCGTTCGCTTGGACCGAGTAAAATGACTATACCCTACTTTTTGTTAGATCCTGTTAGAAACATTTACTCGGAGTTTAAGGAATACCATATAACGCTGCAGAAGAAGGTGAGAAGAATGAGTTTGAAACGGATGAAGAAGAGCTTCTTTGATCGTCCCCAGAATCTATCCTGTACCCACTCTTCATGGAACGGGTTGGATTTGTATACAATAGAAGATCGTAACATCAAATCTGGTTAACATATTCCTGACTCCATCATCACGGAATCAAGTGCTACAACGGTCACGCTATCAGCTCCCACAGTGCAGCTCATTGTTAGTGGCTAGGTTTTCTTCAACTGTGTTGCTGGTTTTTTTTTCTCCTCCTCCTCTTCTCTTCTTCCTCTTTTTCTTTTTCTACTTTTTATCGAGGAAGTATACGTTTAGGCTTGTAAGTGATATTTAATTTCGTCTAATTGTACGAAGGCGTCGAAAGCTGGATCATTTGTGTTCAAATAATGGTACTGCCTAGTGTATATTCTATCCTTTATGAAACTGGTTTCGGAATTGAGAAGGAAGTGATTAATTCTCCACTCCGGTATTCAATCCTTTATACGCTCGTTATAACAGAGTGTTGGAACTCCGTTTTCCCGATCATTGTTATGATGAGGAGGGACATCGTCCTGCCAAATTAAAACCTGGTTAAATTCGTGACGGGTTTACCTGTACCTGTACCTGTACCTGGTTAGGCAGGTAGGTATAGACGCGAAAAGAGCTCTGAGGAACAGGATTTCGATTTCAATATCAGATTTCATTCCCCTTTACCGTAGCTGTTGGAGTTGTGGCGACACGATGCGATGGAACGACGCGACGCCGCGCCGTGCTGCGGAATAACATTTGAACAGAACAGAACGGAACAGCACAGAACAGAAGAGAACAGAACGGAACGGAACGGGATGGAACAGAACAAAATGGAATGGAACCGGTGGAATAATATCAAATTGAAATGTGGCTTATAAATATTGCAAACTCTTCGGACCCGGCCCATGCTCGTTGGTGGCGATCCTAGCACCAACTCGAGTCCAGGTCCGCTTCTTGTACTTCTTATCTCTCCTTCAGGTCTCAAAACGAGAATCTCACCGTCGCGTCTGAGGGTCCCTGCGCAGTTCCCCCGGTAGCAAAGCAGAGGACTTCCGTTTTCGCGCCTCGTTTTATCGCGAAGAAATTTCTAGCCGGTATAAGACAATGCACTTTACACCGAACCGCTTCAGCATAGTCTATGGAATGAGATTTTTCTGTCATATTGTCCGCTCGGTTTCGAAACGAAAAGTAAAAAAAATAAATATAAGTATAAACATAAAACCAAAAGAGATCGCCCGCGCCGCGCCGGGTCCCTTATGTGTATCTCGGTTCACTATCGAGGTACGGTTTCTTTAATTACAAACTGCCTCCGTGAGTCCAACTCCCGCACCGCCGAAGCCCGCGTCACCCTTACACAAACTCACTCACGCAGAGGCACGCACGTTATTTGGTTCCTACGAAGATTTTTTCATTTTTTTCTCTCCGATTCGTTTTTTTTTCTTTTCTTCTTTTCTCTACTCTTCTCTTCTCTTCTCTTATCCTCCTTTTGTACTCTCCGAGAGCGGGCCCGAGAAACGAGGGCCGACCGTGTGGCAATTAACAAGTAATAATTAGTGTGCCGTTGATAGGATGCACACATATACATACATAGAGAATTGTGCCCCCTTCTACCCGTCCTTCATAACCATAACCATAACCGTAACCCTGCATCGAACATGGGCGACATATCATAAAGTCAATCTTATTGTGAGAATTTTCTTTTTTTTTTTCAGCTATATGCTGTATTGATTATTATACATTTTTACGGATCCACGGTTCGTTGTTCCCCTCATCCCCCCTTTATTATTATTATTATCACTCAAGTTTAAGGAAGCCGATTCATTCCGTGACGGAATTGTATTTTTAGTGATAATAATATCCCCATGGGACAAAGATGGATTAAAAATGGGGAACGACAAGAGATCTTGAGGCTCCCCTTTATGCCGTAAATACCTATATACTCATCTGCGAGGGAGATGCATAACGACATAATTCATTAAGGATTCGATTCATCGGGAACAATTGCATTCATTAGTATCTTTTGCTCCGTGCGAACGCGCACTGTTTCTTCCTCTTTCTTATATCTGTCATAATCGTATGGGGTACCTATATATATATATATGTATATATATAGTATAGTTATACACGCTACTTGGAAGCGTCAAGTTTTCAAATTGGAACTTGACTGGTTCAAAGGTTCATACCGTTCGTTCATCAAATCTCCTTCCCGAGCCATTCGCACTCTTTGGCAAGCAATCTTTACGTCCATTTATCACCGGTTTTCTCGTCGGCTTTCTTTTTTACTTACCTCGTATTCTGCCTCCACAGCAGCAGCAGCAGCAGCAGCAGCATCTTCTTCTTCTATTCTTTTTCTTTTAACCCTTGCCTCGTAGCTCGAGTTGTTCGCTTTTTAGGCCACTCTTAAGAGTAACTTTATATTTCTCATACCCCAAGATGCATCAGGGCTCAGCGCAATGGTTAGTGTCGAGGTGAGATTTTGGCCCTGATGTTACCGACCAGAAGATGGTTCATAGTCAGTTTTCTAACTAACTCTAACGCATTATTCATCGCTCGCTTTACACCTTCGTCTAATGACTTGTTATACTCGCCTACCGACTATCAATAACGCACTGCTGCACTGTGGATGAAAGAGTATAAGGATATTAGAGGTTCACTGGCTAATTGTAAAACCAGATAATGAAAGGAAAAAGAAAAGAAAAGAAAAAAACAAGAAGAGGAAGTCGAAGTCGAAGAAGAACCAGAGGCATTACCTCTGAAAGAGTGGGAAGTTTTACTATCGTCAATACTCGATCGCTCATTTATGGCTCGCCATATCTTCGCTGGTGGTTCGGATACCTCAAAGAATGATACTCGAATAATGGTGTAGCAGTAATTAAGAGCATTCGTTTTGATTTGCATATGACTTGGCAAATCATTCGATCATTTCCAACCTCCTCGCCGCATGATACACCTCGAGTTATTAATGAAGGTGAGTCCCATCTCTGTACGAATGGTTGCAGCGCGTAATACGTCTGCATCAGTGAAAAGAGAAGAACAAGAAGAACAAGAAGAATAAGAAGAAAAAGAAAAAGAAAAAGATGAAGGAGATATTCTCGAGACTAATTGCACACGGTGAGATTTGCCGGACGGATGTTTACCACGCCGGTGCAGTTCGTAAGCTGCACCATTGGCAAGAATTTGGAAACGCCATGGAGACCAGACACCTGAAGGTCCTCGACTGCAAGGGACCAGTATCAGGAAAATAAGAGGATAAGAAAAGAGTCGAGAAGAGAAGAGAAGAGAATCGGAGGCGTGGCGGATGGACGGTTGGATGGACGTCCAGAACCGAGCGAAGCGCACAGCCTCTATAAATCATTATAGCTGATGCTGGGCCGCTATTGCCACGGGATAAGACTCGCCTCGCACCTTTGCATGCTCTTTCTTCATCGTGAAAGAACCAATAAGGCCCTTGAGTTATTGGCTCTTTGGTAAATCGAATACTCTCGAAAAATTCCCCATAGCTGCTCTAACAAACTTTACGATAATTTTCAGTCAGTTTTTGATCGGTACGTGCAGCGTCAGCTATCGTTGGATAATAATTTACACATAGAGATTGAGGCCAAGGTTGCAAACACCTCCTCGTACAATTTTCCTATCTATTTCTTTGTCCTCTTATTTCCTCCTCCTTTTTCTCTCTCCTCAGTTCTTCGGGCGACTCGTCCTTCTCCTTTCACGAGTGGTGCGCCAGAATACGAGGGGACCCTACCGAGTGTCGGTGAGACAACGCAGATCCGTATCGCGATTCTGTTGCGGCGTATAAAGAATTGTAAACGCCAATTAAACGCTTCATTGATTTGCTAGGCACGTGTAAAGGCGTCAAGACTTTATCTTCGCCCCGTGTACGGTACAAGTCTTTTTTCCTTACTCAGCTGCTCCTGCTCGACCTTGCGATATGGTGTCGTCCCTCGCAAACCCTAAACCGAACGAACGATTGATAGGTGTTCGATCAGCATTCGACTATATCGCATCAAAAATGGTTCGCCATAGATCGAAGCCCTGGCTTGTTTGTTGATACAGATTTATTGGTGCAGCATACGTCGAAGTTGGACATCATATGTGAAGTGAAGTGAAGTGAAGTGGAGTGGAGTGGAGTGGAGTGAATCCCTTGGATCTTTGTGGGGGGTGTCTCTCACGATATAAGATGTGACCTCGGGGGGCTTTGGCTCTCGTCGGAAAGAGAGATTACCGATGGATATCTTAATACCGCCTGCCCGTCTGTCGGTCCCGTCCGTTCGTCCGTCCGTCTGTCCATCCGTCCGGCTCGCTGTCCGTCTATCCGATGTGCCTCATGGACAGCCGAGAGCGGGCCCTGGTAATTGCGTTTCAACATCAAATTACTCTCGCAGCTAAGAAACGCGTACCAAACGTAGGTAGGAACTGAGGAACGCAGTATCTCGTGGAATCCCTCCTAGTTGGATAAAACTCGGAAGACTACAGGCGCACTGCAATGTCCTTGGAGAAAGAGCTGTGTATCTACACTGCAAAGTGCTGAGTTCCTTGTCAACGTCTCTTCATTCCTTTTTCTCCCCTCTTTCCCTGGCGCTCCGCGATCTTCTCTATTCATCCACTATGTGTGTTTTGTACCAAAGGATTCTTTCTAGAGATTGCAGTCGAGTCGAGTCGAGTCGAGTCGAGTCGAGTCGAGTCCCCATGGTAAGTCGTCATATCCGTGCAATGTCCTGCAACGGTCGAAACTTCGGAGCGGATAGAAAATCTGATGCAAAATGACGTGAACCAGCAAACCTGGGCTGGCCAGCTGTCAGATATCGGTGCATGAGCATAATTCTTGCCTGAGTTACTCGCGGCGCAGGTATATCTCCAGTATTTGCATGGTGGTGCAGTGTGTCTCCAGGTTGTGCGTGCACCGCGAGTTATACCGATAGGTAGGTACCTCTAACCGTACGTAGCTGGTTTAAGAGTTGCGAACGAGTTGCGAACACAAAGAGTAAGAAGTCCAAGAGATGGAGTACGGGGGACGGAGGACGGAGGACGGACGAGGTATGGTATATGATAAAACGGAAGATAAAAAGATAAAGAACAGAGAGAGACTTGAAGAGAGATTTAATGCCGGGTCGACATTGTCATCGACTCCGAGACTCTCGGGCTGCAGCAGGGTACACCGTTATAAACTAAGCCTGTTTGAAGCGCGTGGTAGTCAGAGAAGTACGAGCGAAGAACTTCTCTGCGCATTTCCATGTGTACCGATCGTGCAGTTGTGCGTCAGAGGAAACCTCTGCACCGGTGGAAGGAACAATACCCGAAGAAGACTGTTAGACTGAAGTAAATTTAAGAAAATTGAGAACATGGAAAGGGGAAATCGGTCCCAAAACGGCTTTACTTGATCGTCTGAATCAGACTTCCGGTGAGAAAAGAAAAGGACAGAGATCGGACGGAGGAATTTTGTTCATTGTACATTGTACGATGGATTGGGTATTGCTGGCTTGAACTTTCGAGCGTCGTTTACTTGAACTTTGGTTTACGATCGGGTGTTGTTAATGCACCAATCGCCATAAGATTTACGGGTTTTAGACAGCCAGTCATGCCAGTGGACGCGCGTAAGCGAGAAGAGGAGATTTCGAACGATCGGTACGTACGTTCAGATGGAATCTCATTCTAATATGACAAACGTTATACCTGACGGTAAAAGTCGCTAGTTTGGGCATGGCATGATTCACGGCCAGCGCGAAGCCGGGCTTATTTTATTTGCGGCTTAATTTTATGTCCCTACCATATATATAGTACATATATACCCACTTCTCTTTCGAGACGTAATATATCCCCGAAGAAAGTACCCCACGCACAACTTATCGCTCAAAAATCTCCGACGAAACCGAACCCAAGTTCTGCATGATAAAAAGTAATTGGCAATTGCAATTTGGACTTATTTCTTCGAGACGAGTATATTTCATTGCAAAAACTAAAAATCGTTGATCCTTTCTGGGAGCCGGCCGTTTCCTAAATTGAAGAAAAACGTTATCTGAGGACTCTGCGCAGGTATGTATTTCCGGGCCAATACCGAGCGGTAAAAACCGAATGACGTCTGAACGAAGTCCTTATAAGGCTCGTCGCCCGGTTCCTGGTAGATAAAATATTGAGAAATCTGTAACTAGAATCGGACGACTTCGGTGTCTCCCTTCGGTGTTATGGGTTACGGCACAAGGTAAGTAAAACCAAGGTACTATACGCGGTTCACCCGGACCGAATCACACTGACCGTTCGTTCGGTTGTCTTGGTTAAATGAAATGTCCGGTGCCATGTCAGTGAATGTCAGACCCCCTCTGAGCAGGCAAGTTCACCGAAACACACCGTCCCTCTTTGGATGTATATTTACTATAAACCTACTTCACATATGTATGATACGATACCACACTGGGATAGGTATATACTCTAGTCCGCAGGGTATGTGCCGAGTACATATGTACACAATGTTGTATGTATAGGACGTGCGACACACACCCGTCGAGTCCGGACAGTCCTGATTCCTTCTTTATTATCTCCGCACACACGAGGCGAAAGAGAAGAACAAAAATAAGAACTGGAAGAAGAAGAAGAAGACGAAGAAGAATGAGGAAAAAAAACAGATGAAGAGAGAGGACTGGTCTAGCTCCTTCTTTCGCTCGGCGAAGAACAAGCCTCTCCTCTCCTCTCCTCTCCTCTCCTCTCCTCTTCTCTTCTCTTATTTTTTATTATTTTCTTTAAAATTGCCACCGCCGCCTCGTTCGCGGTTTAGTTTCGTCTCTTTTCAGTTTCTAAGGGTATTCCCGTTCTTGGGTGTTGCGGTCGACCCGTTTCTTCACACGAAGAAACCGCGCTTAGATAAATAACTCCTAGTATTCGAGTTCGGTCGAACTACTCCTCCTCCACTGATGTACCCAGACAGACAGCCAGTCGCCCACGATTCATTCAACGACTATGACTCCAGTCTCTCCGAGGCGGAATCCCACAGTCCAAACTCTCAAGTCCAACGCGGGGTTCTAATTGAATCAATGATAACTCGGAGTAACTCGATACCTACTCCACGAACGAAGACTAGCTCTTCTAGTCTCTGAATCGTAACGGCTATCTATCGTATCCGGCGTTATCTATTTCTCGCCTGTAATTAAGTGACTCGAATATAAATTCCTACCTCCACTTTCGTATATTCTTAATCACCTCTCCCTCTCGCAAGGACCCATCGTCCTCTATTTTACATCATTCGAACACGTGTTTAAACATTTTTCACTTCGTCTTGTCATTTATTTTTCGACCGTTTTGGCGCCTGTTTCAGTCTTGCCAGAGTTTGGATCTGATTTCGCGAAGTGTATGTATATATGTTGGAGTGTTGAGAAGTATTCGCGATGCGATTTCAAAGAGAGAGAGAGAGAGACAGAGAGAGAGAGAAAAAAGGACGAGGTAGGTAATATTTCTTTCGGGTTATCTGATTGAGGTGGAAATTTTCAGCCGTGTATATATCGAGTAGCTAGATGAATACCCTGGAGGCGTCGTTTCTCGCCTGGAAGGGTTTTTGCGAGGTATGGTCGTTGGCCCTCCGTGCTTCGCGTCGGTTCGCGTTGCCCTTTTGCGGCCCGCGGTCATCTCGCCCGTTGGCTATCTTCTTTGTCCCTTTGCCGGCTCTAACCTGGCGATGGTGTTTCGAGGATCAAGCAGCAAGCTTCTCCTGCGTGGCGCACAGTCGACGTGTATAATGATGATTGGTGCTAATTTAACGAGGCATAAAACACACATCCACATCTTGGCTTGTTATAGCTGCTCTGCACTTCGGGTCGGTGGACGGATCCTTTTTTTCCTCGGGAAATACACCCTATCGGTGTTACTCGTTGGATGTGGGATGTGGGATGTTTGATGTTTGATGTGGGATTAGCAGGGGTACAAGAAAAGAAAAAACATATTGCTACGTTGATCAGTCGCGTGCAGGACGAACGAGAGAAGCCATTCCTCGCTCACCGCACAGTGACAAGTTCATTTTATTAAGAAACCACCTTCTCCTCGGTCTTCATCTCCCTGCTGCTGATGCTGCTGGTGCTGCAGTATTCCATGGCCTGTTATTCGCGGACGCCCGCAACTCTCGTCTCTTCGACCACTAAGTCCCTGTGCGTATGGTTGACGACTGTCAACGGATATACGTCGCCTCCTTTGATGTCCCTCCCTTCGTCCTCCGCTCCTTGATCCACGCTCTCTCGCTATTTTTCTCTCTTTCCATCTCGCCTTCTCCTACTCGGTTATATTCACCGGATTCGTTCTTACGGGGAGAACCGAGCCGCTTCGTTAGCTTCCTCCACCAGACTCCTTCGCGGTCCAAGATCTTCGAGTCTCTCAGTCTCACAGTCTTTCAGTCTTTCAGTCTTCCCTACCTGCCTCCTCTCCTCGTCCTGCTCCTCCTTACGGTCCCGTCCGCTTCTCCTGCACCGACAAAAGTTCCTCGCCTTAATCCTACGCCACATCGTCTCTCCGATCCCTGGAACGTCTCCTCCTTTATTTCCCAGCTTCGTTTGCCTTATTCTTGTCGCTTCTTGTTCCATACCAATTACAGAAAGGTGATGATTGAATTATTCTACACACTCGACGAGTTCTCGTGATCAACAAAACACCGTGTGCAGTCTCGTGGCTCAAACTCTGCACAACATTGAACTTAATTTCAGTACAACGTTCATGTGAAATGATCGAATTGCGCCGGTAGAATTTTTATCAGAAATTATTTCGTGAAAACACAACGCTCCACATTCGTTAGCATAAATTATAGACGGCTATCTGTAACATGTGAGATGTCATAGCGCCCGCGCATGCGCATGCGCGTTCATTAATCTTTGTGTGAACGATACTGCGGGGTTCGTCTTATTCATTTTATTCTCCTCTCTTCATTTATTCAAGGTGTTGTTCCGTGTGGGTGAAAATAAAAAATCGTACCTCAGCTTCTCCTTTTGTAGGGTTGATAGGTGGGCTCGTGCGTTGTGCCGCATCAGTGGAGATATGCTCCGGGCCGTGTTGTGCACTGGATACAACACAGTCGTGAATAAGGCAGTTCGAAGAATATTAATTAAACCGGATAAGATCGAAGGACGAGGTTAATTAGCTTGGATTATAAACTTTGTAGCTCTGCACGATCGCCGTTTGTCTGTTTGATCAGCGAGCTCTTGAATTCCGCTGATCCTCTATACGAGACAATTAACAGAATAGCGAAAGGAGAATGGAGAACCGGTCGAAAGGCGAGCCAAAAATCGATCGACTGCCTTTTCACAGTGTTTGAAAAATAAAGAAAACCCTCTCCACCACTGACAGAAAATTTCTGTTCCAAAATGAAAAAAAAAACGAAAATAAGGCTGTATCCGTGCTTTTCAGAAGTCTACAAGACGCAAGGGTGCCACGCACCTGTCCCTTTCACCGCCCGACGCATAGCACGTCGAAAACACGCATGAGCACGTGTTTTCAGGGTTAGTATTTTCGAGGGGAAGATGTTGGAAATTTTTTTTTTACAAGCCAGTAGTCGACAAGGCACGGTCCGCTGCCGTGGAATTTCTGTTCATAGATCGTTAAAATCTATGCTAGAAAATTTGGTATCGTAGAAAGAATGCAGTCAGACAGTCACGCCTGAAGTTCTCAGACATATATATGTGTATATGTATGTATATGTAGTAGATGGATACGAGAGTGAGAAGCGATCACCCTTTTCATTTTTCTCGATAGACTGAATTTCAGTATCTAAGTTATGATTATGGACTTTGGCTCATGATCTGTTGTTCACAATTAGCAAAATCGTTAATTTATCGCTACTCTTTGTCATCCGAACTCTGCGTCGCCGTTAATTAAGGGGTATGTAAGTGGTCTTAGATTTAGTGCGGCTCAGTAAAATTCTTATTTACGATTCGTGGCAGGAGAGTCGGTTCCACTTCGTTGTACGTCATGCGATACAAAACAGGGAAACCCAAACCAACTGGCCGTAGCAAATGCGCTTTTTGCAGGCTCGACAAAAACTTACGCTCACATTTCCCCCTTCCATTTACCATTATGGATTTTTCAGCCTTTTAAACAGGCCAAGAGATCAGCCCTGGGCATAAATCTCACGTAATTAAAAAATGGTACCTCCTCTGCTCACTGGTCACGCGAAAGCTACGTCATGAGGTGTAGACCCAGATGAACCGCTCGCGAACAATTCCAGGGCCTGAATATTCTCGACGAAAAATTTTCCTCCTCAATATCTTCGCTATTAGCTGGCACTCATCGACAGCCCGATGATCCGGCTCGAGTTTGATCCACTGTCAGCCGCACATCATGAACACATTAGTTCTCAAGAAGAGAACTAGCAATGGCTTGACTCTGAACGGGTCCGTCCAGTACGGCACTTTACGCGTAGCGATATACACTTGGCCGTTTACCAGGTGAATGTGGAGGGATACATCGTGGGCTCCGCACAATTGATCGATGTTGGATTATGGACTGGTTTGTTTGGCTAACAAGGCCAGTCCGGGATCACGTTAAAACTAGCGTTGAAAAAATGTTGGAATAAAAAATGCGAACGGACGCGATGGGACTGGAAGTGGTAACGCCGAATGCTGAGAAGAGAAATAAGAAAAGGAAAGAAATTGATGAATGGCGTGGCTAACGGAGTGGAATTGACTCGTGTCGAGTTCACGTCTTCACAAGCCAGTGTGCAGTGCGCCAGGGTTAAAGTCAGAACTTTGACTATTCGTCTTGACGATTTTCAAGATGATCACAGAGAGAGCGAAAGATAGAGAAAGAGAAGGGAGCTAGGTTGTAGCTGCTATGGTCTGCTACTAACACAATGTGGCAGTCGGTGTGGAGACACTGACGAATCTCTGCAATTAATAAAATGTTTACCTGCTTATTGTCGTGGGCTACCAACTGCCTGCGCCCAACGTCTCACCGTCTCGTCTCAACCTGGACTACCCTTTTCACCGACACACCAACTCCTCTCTTTATTTATTTCTCTTTCGTCTCTCGCTACTTCGTCGTTTTACTCTATCCCTATCCTTCTCTTTCTCTGGGCCCTGTACTGCTGCTGCTGCTGTTGCTGTTGCTGCTGCTGCTGCAGTCCGTCCGGTTTCAATGGACGCGTATTAATTGGGCCTGAGCCACGAGCTGGCACTGGTGGATGTCCTCGTGTAGAGTTTCTATAGTCGAGATTGTCCGCTCCTCAGTTGGCTCGTAAACGAACACCCAAACCTCCTCTTTTCTCTTTTCTCTTTTCTCTTTTCTCGTTTCTCGTTCCTCTTTCTCCATCTCTCCTCTCTCACTGAATATTTCCTAATATTACCTCAGCTCTCCGTTACCGAGTTACGTGCCAACGCTTATCTTCATCCACCCTAGCCTCGTCGCAATGCATCCTATTCTCTGCTCAGTAAGAAGACCAAAAATTTACCATCCAAATGTCAGGGAATCGAATTTTCCTAGCAGACCTTTCCTTCATCAGAGAAAATGTACCTGCTTCATCATCAGCGATTGAACTTTGATTAAAAACCACTTTACCACCGGGGAAAGACATTTCTGTATGGTGTCGAGGTGTGGATGGGCACTTCGGATTTCCAGAACGAAGCTACATCGCGAGCTGATAGTAGGCCTAGATTCCAGTTTCCAGGGTCAATAACTGGGAGCGTGAGAACCGAGAGTGTGATGGTAGTGTTTGCGTTGGTATAGGTAGCTTATGGTGGTTGAAAAAGATTGGCTATGCACATCACATCAAAGTACGAAAGGACATCGATCTATCATCGAATAATAAATTGGTCGTTTGGTCAGTCGCTAATTTTGAATGGGGTCTCGTTTGCGCGCTAAACTGAAACGGCCTGTGGTATACGTCGTCTATTTTTTTCCCCTACCGTCTATATACCAACCAGACGAACAGATTGACGACGCGACGCGACGCAGCTCGAGACTCACGATTTAAGATTTACGACATACCGTTTTGTGACTCGGATTAGTGACCGGCGTTCGACTCCTTTAAAGACTCTTCATCTCCTTATCAGGTTTTGAAATATAGAATTTTTTCCTGTGTAGGTAGTCAGGCTGCAGCCGAACGGCTCTACACATCTGGCTTTTGTTCATCAACCGATTGTTCATCATACGAAAATAAGTCATAGAGATTTGTTTTATTTTTCTTTCTTTTTTCTCGTTTTTCGAAACTCTTTGCGGCCTCCCTCCCGCCGATACGGAGCTTCATCTTTCAGGGTAAACAATCCACCACCCCATACACTTTGCGAGTCATAGCAAACCGACTGCAGCCCGTCTAGCTGGCGCATTTCACACGTGTCAATCCGGCAAAGATTTACCGTCGTTTGTCGTCTCGTCTTTTTCCTATTTACTCTTTTTCTCTTCCCGCTCCTCCCTGTATATCCAGTCCGTAAATCATCCGCATATGCTTTTTTCGACTCACTCACTCACCCGCTCTCCAGCCGGGCTATGGAAAGAGCGCAGTGGAGGAAAAACCGTTTCTCAGTCAAAGGTAATCGGATTCAGGGAGAAAATGATGGAGGGTTGATGGCGAGTGGTCAGTTTCGTGAGAAGCGTTTCCATCTAGTTGTGGTGTTTTATAAAAGTTTAAAGAACCGTCGTCGAAGAATCCTTCAGGAGTTTCGGTTTCGGGTTTTCCTCCAGGGAAGCCCATGGCGTAACTATAACGCGGGCAGTTCCGTTACGGAATCCTCACCTCGTTCCCACGCAATTTGCTGGCAGTTTGTTGTATCACCGGTTCCGCTGCACTCTCACTAGTTGGAATCCGGCATTCTGCCTATCTACCAACTCGGCTTTCCGGCTCGTATGTATATTGTACATACACATATGTATGGACAGATATGAGCGAGTCGCACACTCATCCCGCGATGTGAGTAAAAATGAAGAAAACAACCTCTGACGTTGAAGCTGGCTCACTCAGCTAGCTGAACCACTGCCTACATCGTACCTGCACCGAGTATAAGGCCGCAGAAAAGTTACTCTCCTTTTTTCTTCACCGTCAGGGTATTCACGCGCTCGAGAGCTTTACATCGCGTTAATGAAAAATGCGTCCAAAGTCTGTCCGCACAAAAGTGCATAACAGATGGCTATCTGGGCTCACTCCTTCGTCGCGTTAATACGCCGCGTTGTCGCGTCTTAAACAGCACCACAGCCTAGCGCTGTGCTGTGCTGTGCTGTGCTGTGCTGTGCTGTGCTATGCACCAGGTCTTTAAACGTTACAGGGCTGAGCTTACTCCTGGAGATGCCTAGTCGACCAAGCAGGTGGATAATACATATGTACGCATACATATGCATACATCTACCGTTGAAACCGCTAGGAATTTCCTGGGTTTACAAGCAAAGATATATACCAGATAAAAATCACTCTACCAACTCGCTACGTTCGGTTTAGAATTTAACGATAGAACACCGACGCTTATGGCCGCAATTAACGACCGGATTAATTAGGGTAGAGTTATATAGAATGAGGTTAAATAATCGAATAATAAAAGAACGAGAGAGAGAGAGAGAAAATTCATTTTTTTTGTCTCTTCGTTCTCAGGTGACGCATTCGTCAGATTTTTTGACACCCGTTCAGGGACACAAGTATAAATTCTATTCGTTCTTCGGTTATAGACTCGGACGAAGAGACTGGGCCCTGGCGAGCGGCCGCTTTGATCACTTTTGACATTTGGAATTTTCATAATTTATTCCATGGAGACGGACGGCGACGCCCCCTTCACGGTTGAGGAGCCGTTAACCCGATATTTACTCGTGAAACTCTTCTTACCTGAGCCACGTAGTTTTTGGTCATTTTCACCTGGCCCTTTTGACTATAAGGCCCGAATATATATGTCCGGGCGATAATTATTTAATCGCGTTTTTATTAGTGGCGAGAAGAAAACGCGACAGTTTACTAATTCAATGACACATATATATATATATATATATTACATATGTATGCATATACCTGGATGCGAGAGAAGTGGTTTCCTAATTTCTGACAATAATTTAAATATGGATGGAACGTGATGGTCAAGCAGCTGATAAATTCTCGTGTGTAATAAGATTTGTAGTTTTTAGAGTATTTCTGTTGCGCTTAGGAATTAAGCGCTAGATATGAAAAACGGCTTACAGCTGGTACGGCGTAATGCGTGACAGACGGACAATGGGTGGCATGTAATAATTTGAAAATCTGAAAATATCACCTCGCCAACGTAGTCTCCAATTATAAATTTAAATATCCGAGAGTCCGGCTGCAGGCGCATTTGAATAATCATAAAGCGTCGATAATAACAGCGCTCTTATAATCCGCGGGTTTAAACCTCCGCGGCCTCCGAACACCAAGGAAGGACACGCTTCTCCTATCGTCGCCGAATATTAAGGATATATTAAGAATATTATTAAGAATCTTAAGAATACCCATACCTACCTACCTATACTCCACCGCGAACGGGGGAGCGGAGTAGGTATCATCTACTGATATTAAGAATATTCAGATGGGAATGCTGAGACGGCTTGTAGCATTAACATTAAACACGCTGGTATTACCTGTGTAAATCACAGAACCCCGCCAAGTCAGCTTTGACCGACCATTTCTAGGTAAATCGGAGGCTGACTTTACCCAACTTATTTTCATAAAGTTCCTTACAGTAATGCGGACAGCTGGTTCATTCAGTTTTGAATAATCGAAAAGCCTCTTCTTTCATCGATAAATTTGATGAGAATTTCAGAAGATGGATTTACGCGAGGAGGAGGCGGAGGAGGAAAGGAATCGCTTCCTTTGTTCGGAGCGCCATCTGAGATGTGAAAACTGGGTTATCCGATACCCCGGATTTTCTGCGAGGGCTATTTTTTTCTTCGGACCGGTGCTAATTTCGGTGTCTTTATTTCAGGGACTATTTTAGCTCGCATGGAACTAACCTATAGCAATCCGAAAGGCGCTGAATGTACGCTGCAGGCTCTCTACCTACCTGAATATAACAGCCAACACATAACATAACACCTCGAAGTATAGCCGGCCATTGAGGGGCAACCCGGCATTGTCCGGCTTTACAATGGGTCACTCGCTGAACCAAATGACCCGTATACCTGTGTATATGTATTTATTTATACGTTGTAATCCCGTGGAAGTGTTGGTCCATGTATAGTGCTGTGTGCAGTTAATACATATACCCCGTCCCAGCCTCAAGGGACAAGAGCGGCTCCAGGTTTTTCCTCTCATCGGTAGGTTTCTCTTTATTTTCTTATCGAGTCCTCGACTCCATTTCTCGCTCACGAATTCGTCAGGCCCTGTAAGAATGCCAGCAAAAACGGTCCCCCGTTACCTCAAGAAGGCGTGCTGATCCGGGGATCATCTTCACCTCATTCTGCCACTTTGTTATACCATTCGTCAACTGGACAAGAGCATAGGTACTAATCCGTTTTCTTTCATTCCGTGTACAGAACCAGAAATGGTAATGAAATGGAATGGCGGAAATTTTTATGTTCCGTGATTCATTGTCATATTATCAACGGGAATATGTGTAATTTTTCGTCAAAGTTTAGAGTGTGCCATTTGTCAACTGGACAGCACTTCATATCCTGAAATAATTCATCATTGAAAGACAAATGATAAGGAACATCATTTTTCTGTTTCACATTTCTCATCCTGAAAACTTAAACGGATTATCGAATTGTTTCTGTGCCACTTTTTTGCTGGTGTTTCTCAAAGCAGGAAGGCCATTACTCCACGTCTTATCATTCATCATCGAAATGCAATTAGCCGAGGCATGGACATGATTTTTCTGATTCCCGTTTGTCATCTTTAATTGTAATTTATGGTACCTTACTTCTTCCGCCCATTCCTATATATTTCTCTGTTTATTCTCCGGTCCGAAATGCGGCTGGAGTATCCTGAAGTCGTTTTTAAGGATCAGGGGAAAACGGGGACAATTATTTCTAATAAACCTTCGGATCTTTGTCACGTGCATCAAGTTCCTTACTATCTATTAATTGTCTGAGTCAATGTGGGCGGTAGAGACGTTCGCCTAATTGCCATCAAGAGATAGTGAACTAGTGGGAGGAGGTCTCCCTCTCTGGCGACTCGCGACGTCGTCTGGATCTTCTGGACCTCCGGACCTCCGAGGAGGCGATATCTGCCTTTTATCACAAACCTGGTGCATACCTCTGTAGTCTTACCTCGAAGAACACGGGCTGACCTGAGATGTGTATATAGGTAGTACACTTGGCACAAAATAAAATCCTCTCCACTCGATAGCTCTGCTAATGAAACGAGTATCCTCTCCGATAAATTCTCCGCCTCGATCCCATCGCTTTCAAATTCAACAAACACGATTCGGTCATTCTGGCCGATGGCCATTGCACACCGAAATAATCTTCAGCTACGATGGATGTCAATCTCCTGCATCTGCGTGATTGGCATCTGGAGAAACTACTCATCCGATGATTAGCCGCGCGCGTTGGTGGTCATAGAAATATTCGTTCGGGTTAAAACGACTGGCTAATAGGTTGGATGAATCTGAATAAAATCGCGTTTCTGTTATTCGAACTAGTCAGTGTCGCAACACCTTTCACGGCCCCATAAAGACCCGTCGAAGAGGACTATTAGCCGGCCATTAGTGACCAAGGTGTATGAATACGAGCGTTGCATACGAATTGGATATTGTCACGTTTGAAATTCTATACGAAAAAAGGCGTCTCCGGGTCAATACATATTGCAAGTGCCGAATGAGGGACGTTATCATATCAGAAAAAGCCCTTAATGATCCCTTAAAGAGTGACCGACTCCGGCGAGAAGGATGCCTGTGCGTGGGCTGACCCCCCGACCCCCCGACTCTTTGGATCAGGGTCTAAGTGGGTGTCTGAGTCGAAGACTTCTCGATAAACTCCCGTGTTCATTGGATTGGCCTCTGACACGCAGTCTTGTTAAGTCCGTTAACCTCGTATCAATAATTCGTAGTATGTAATATGAAGAGTATAAACGGGGTGGGTACGTAGGTTTGTACCTAGGCGCCGGTTCCCCAACAGTTCCAGAAGTCACGGCATACATGCGCCGGAGTCTGGAGCTGAGACCGGACAATGCGACGTGATGTGAAGAATGAATGGATGCGTGTGGCAACTTCTTTGATTGGATTTGATACGCAGACCTCGGACTGGAGCGCCCACGCATATCTAGCTGGTAGAAACGCTGCTCTTCGAAGTCACCGTCATTTCATTTTCTCTCATACCATCACATCGCTTATTTAACAAGGCGAGTCTCTCTCTTTTGTGATTCTGGCAAAAGTGAGTTGTTAAAGGAGAACTTGCCAATATTTAACTGCACGTACTTCCCGCTAACTCTGGACTTTGTTACATACTCGTGCACGTATGCATGCACAAATGTATTCCGCTTTTTGGATCACTCTCGAATCTCTTTATACTGTCAAACGAAATGGTCTTTTGTGTGCCTCGCCCATTCCTCTCATGGAGATTAAAGGCGAGCTGAACCAATTGGTTATCGGTAAATGATGGTCTGGGTAAATTCTCACCTCGACTTTACTCATCAGCTCGAAGCGAAGGTGCTGGTGTTCAGCTTTTTAGTTGGGTTATATCCTGGTCTAGGCACGTGATGCTGACGTGTAAAGGCACTAAAATTGACTAGCGCTTAGTCGGTGCTATCAGGACGTCGACTCCGCCGAGAATTACTGGAATGTGTGCATCAGTGGATCGAGACTAGCTGCAGGTACGTTGAGGCGTGAACCCTTTCAACGAGGGATAGATAAGCCGGTGGAGGTGCCTATCTTTACACAGCTACGACTCTCTTTCGAAACTTGAGGAAACTAAATAATTCCTGAAACGCCATTTTGTTTTATCTCTAGTGCTCCGATCACACGTACTACCATATCTATGTACCTACGAACCGACCAACGAACGAACGTACGGTAACATACCTTACATTGGTATCGAGTATCCATCTATCTGTATCTTTTTTACGTCTCAGGACGGGCTCCGCTTCCATTATCGTTTGACCATTTCCTGGCAGATCGAGTACATCGTTTCGAAGACGGAGAATTCGGACTTGGGAAACCACAGCAGTGATCACCCTGCACTGCGGCAGTTCAAAGTTAATCGACCAATTTTACTCCAAGTTTAAAATTTCAAATTTTACAACCTCCCAACTCCATGCGCTACCTCCTTATGTGTTATTCTCTCCTGTTTTTCTTCCTCTTTTTGCTGATACAAAACATGGGTTTGATAAATAGAGGAGTATTTTTTTCCGCGACTTGGGATCGCGGGGATTCCACAGAGAAAATAAATAATGTAACTCTCTCTCTCTCTATCTTTCGGGCACGGATGGCTTTGTAAGAAAAAGTTTAGGCTCAGAGGCTTGTTTGTAACTCGTCATTTACTGGAGCTAGTCTTGGTGCTACCCCAGAGTTCCGTGGAGCCATTTTATCGTACGGTACGTGGTTGGCTGTGGTTAACACTGGTGAATAGCCATTTGGATATATTGTATCGGTAATTCGATAATTCGTTCATGTTCCTCTCGAGTGACCCGAATAGCTCTTCGTTTCGTTTGGATGGATTGGGTACTGCATGCAGCACCAAGGTTCCGCATCTATGTTTGATAAATCGTCAAAAATGCGCTGAAACTTATTTTCCTCCTGATAAAATTGGAAACAAATGCCGAAAGCTGAACTTTCAAAGAGGTATGATTATTGGCCTGTACCATGGTGTAATATTATGTCATTGTGGTTTCATCGGCACGGCAGTAAGCCTGGGGCCCTTTCGGACCGGCCGACGAAGAGAGTATGGGACGGTAAGGCCCCGTTGCTCAACGCTCACAGAGCCGAGAGAAGAGGTAAGAGAAGTGAGAGAGAGATAAGGGGATCCTTAATAACACGTTCTCTTCTAACCTCTGTACCCCGGGGAGTCCGTTGAGCTGCGAGCTGCCCGGCCATGGTCAGTACCAACTGGCTCTTCGTCGCTCTTCGTCTACACAGCCGCATATGAACAGGGATTGTGGTGTGCCGGACTAGCAGGGGGTGCCGATCCTGAAGAGCGAAGAGTACCAAGTGAAGAGTGAAGATCGAGGAGTGAAGACGAAGATAGTTGGGCTGGGAGAGACGAAAAGCGAAAAAGCACGTCCAACGTTCTTGCTAAACTGTTGATCCCTCGTCGTCCGTCGCTCTGTCATTATCGTTTGTTCAACTCGCCACGCCGTGTCAGTCCCGGATCACTTTGGTCCAGTAAATATATATAAACTCTGGCTAATGATAGTAGTGCTGGGATTGGTAGTGCTGCTCAAGTTACGGGTATTTCGTATTACCGAAATACCGGTAAGTACCGGTATTAAACAAAAGTACCGCCGGCGATATCCGGAGAAAATATTATCCGCTAAAGCGTACCCTTGACTTCAGAAACACCAATTACCCACCTCATACCTGCAGCACTACGCGACTATAAACTATTTACCACGTCGAAAGTGCAGCCAGCCTCAGATATATCGCAAATCTTCATAAATATTTGAAACCCATGCATTTACTCAAAATTCGGTTCACTGTTTCGGTACCAAAGAAAAAAAGTCATTGGCGCAGTTAATAATTAATTAGTTATAATTAGGGGATTTTGTTCGTCGTCAATCGGTATCGATGATTGCTAATAGCTAATTAGACGTTAATCAGAATGCGGTTGATCCGCGATAATATACATAGTTGAGGGAACAGATGAAATTGCGATTTAATGCCTGATTCACGGTGCGAATATCCCCTCGATTTTGCAGATTCCCTGCGAATCTGGATCTGAATGTCCGTCAATTCGGCAAAAATTCCGAAGGCAATTTGTGAAGGAGTAAGCGATCAGAGAGAGTTCTTAACGCTTATATGTGTCAGACCTTTTTTAGCAATGGTATTAAAAGCGAAGTGAAATTCTCGCGATGTTTAAGAAGAATTTTGTAAGAATAATTCCAGGAAACTTAAGTGGGTATAAATTGTAACTGGTTTTCGTTTAATCGACTCGTAACGGTCAAGTCCAGCCCAGTCCGCAGGATGGTTAAATAATAATGAAAAAAAGCAAGAAAAAAATGAAAATAAAAATAACCAAAGAATATTGAAAGTAAAAAATTTGCGTGCACCGGATCATCGCGCGTGTCATTCGGTAATAAAACGAAACTCGAACCTCCCGTCGTATCATAACCCGATATTTTTAGTGCTTTTTAATTAGGTGTCGATTTTATCACCGCTGTTAATAATCGTTGGACAATAATAATATCGAACGGTGTAATTTCACTGCAATTACGTGATTAGCGCAATAACGGTACTTTCCTCGAACAGTATTATACCTACCTACATGCAATAGGTATATACGTAGGTATGTTGCGAAATTGACCGCTCTTCGCAGATTTCATCGCGTTATTTGCGGTGCAGTTGCGTTTCGCAAACGCGGAAAATGAAACGTTTCGTTTTTTTTTCTCTTTTCTTTTTTCGTTCTTCTTCGGCCAACGATTATGCCGCTCGAGTAAGAGAGAGGGCGAGGAAGAAGGAGAGATGGAATATATTTCTGGTTCTGGTAATGGTAATTTTATATTTCACACCCCAAGGGTAGGAAATATACAGCCAAGTCGTATTTAAAAATTTGCATAATGGCTTCCTGACATGTTTATGTACACACGGTTGAATCAGCCTTTCCAACACATGTTAGAGATCCGCGCGAGGCCTTCCGATACTTGTAAAAGTATTGTAGCTGTAGGTGTAGGTGTAGGTATACACAAGTTCAAGATCAAAGTATAATACTAAAAAACGAGCGTAGGTATGTACCTGTATACCTATATCCCCCTTTTTCTCTCCATCCCACAAATATATATCTGAGGTCGAAGAGCCAGGGATTAAAACTCCGGCATATTATCACGCCGGCGAAGGGTACTCGTAAATACGCGATTTTTCTTCGGCTACCAAAGAGCCGGGTAACCGAACGGCCCCGGCCCCGGTCCCCGGTCCCCGTCCCCGTCCCGGTCCCGGTCCCGACCGCGGCGCCGTCACGCTCGACAAACAATTAGACTAAAATTATTATCCGACTAATTGCAATAAAAGTGTTAGCCGGCGATAAACGACCGGAAGCTCGAGGCAGCTCGCACCGAAACGATAGGTGTGCTTTTTGTCAACCACTCGGTGATTTGAACGATTAATTTATAACAAAAAAGGTGATTATTCTATAGCCGATACGATCCAGTGACGGACAGAGAATGGGGGGGCTGTGGAATAAGAGGAACAGAAGAAAAGAAGAAAAAAAAAAATGGAAAAAGGTGCATTCGATGATGTTTCCGTGAGCGAAGGTGCATGTTATACTTTCGTTAACCGTTTCGAATAAGACACCTAGTGTGTGGTAAAGAATACAGAGAATTTACGGACACGTGGTGTTTATGTCTACCTGGCTCAGATATCTACGGTATATATCTACTTGTTTATAAGGTTCGTTGTGCAGACAGAGCTGAGCGCGTAGTGCGTGCGCATGCATGTATGTATAAATATATATATATATACATAGTATATATAATATATATATATATATATATATATATATATATATATATATATATATATATATATATATATATATATCTATATGTACCCTGAGTTTCGAGGTCCCATAGCACACGGGTATAATTAAGAACCTTAAATCGCGGAGGATCGCCGGTTCGTAGGCGTGTCCGGTCTCCTCCACGCATCAATGCCCGTCAGTTGGTCAGTCCCTTGCGTCGTGCACTGTACCATACCTTCGTCCAAAATATGTTTCGTTCCCTCTCGACGTTACATACATACATACGTACACGGTACACGGTACACCGCGATGACGAACAACCTTTTTTCTTTTTTACACTCTATTGTACACTGATCGATAAGTACAGACGCTAACGCCATCTGCATTAACAAAATTTTCTTCTATCGATATGCTATCCGAGAAAATAATGTTTCGTCGATTGCAAAAAACCGTTCTGCGTCCTGCAGTCGGTTCTACGAAGCCAACGACTAGTTTCAATTCCCTGAAATCGGTCATTTCGCAAGTCTGAGTTCTTCCGCAACTCGGTTTTCCGTAACTGCGCATGCGCGGTGCGGTGGTTTTGGCGGGAGACTATCCTAACCTCCTAGATCTCGGCTATCCTCGCTAAAACATGTTGCGTTCGATTCATAACGTGGCGATAAGCAGCCCTTATTAAGTGTCGAATATTTGGATATATCGGGTTCGCAGGAGTATATAACTTTATTTATCAATAATTCCATCCCGTTTTATCCGTTCGTTTTCGAGTGTGGGTTTCAGAGCGACCCCGTTGCGGAATTGAGCGAGGTAGTGATGAATAATTCATGATCGGAAGAGGCAAGAAACGTTCCCGGTTGACTCGGTTTGACTCGGTTTAATGCGATACACCAGTTAAGGGGCGGCAGTCTACCGACTAAAATGGCTGATTGACTGCTGCCGCCCTGGGTAAGAAAGCGTCAGGAGTCTTACGGCGTCCCAGGGTGTTTCAGGGTGTGTTCGTCATACCGACTTGGGTTTCCCGGGGTGGTTACCATCTATATATACATGTATATGTAGGTATAGGTTATAGAGGCGCGATATAAACTATCCGCGAACGAACTGCAGCGCGGGGAATGGTTCCTTTGTTGCGGTGTTGTTGCGAGGTAACCAAATACACACGGGGGCATGAAACCCCTCCGCGTCCGGCGAACAAGACGACAGTTTGTATCGAATCTCTTCCTTCCCTTTGCCGTTCGCGGTCCGCTACCTTTATGGATGGATCGGTTCGCCGCCCTGACACCTGTCCGACTGGTCAGTCTCACACATGAACACGTAGCTATCACCGTCACGATCGCACCACAACAACCGTAGCTAGTTATGTTGGTTTAACAGAACACGAGTTGATCGTGTCCTCGAGAAACAGGGCCATGATTATATTTGAGGAAAAATGAAGCCGGTATACCTGCCGTAGATGGAAGGGAAGGGGAGGGAATGGAAGGGGGATGTAACACTTCTGGAAGCAAAGCGAGCCGAGTGTTTTAAATTAAAAGTGTAATTGAATCGAGTCCGAGGAACGGATGAAGTAATGGGTGTCATCTGATAATAGCGTACGAAACTTGTTTAGACGGTTTTCTGCCAGTCACGGTACTACCAGGGGACCCGAGATTAAACCGTGTGTCCCTTTTGTGGATCAACGCCGCAGCCCCTCACCTCCTATCACGAAGTTCTACCGATCGATAATTAATTGATGGGAACCCTCAGATATCGTAGAGAAGTTACGCTGCTTCTCTTCATCACTCGTCGACAATCTCAACTATATACGTCCAGATCCGATCCTCCGACGCTTTCCAATCGCGATAATTCCCGATTATCATTTTCACCCCTTTACCCTCATTCCCACTTCGTTATATCCGTTTCGGATTGATCAGAATTTCGCTCTCCAAAGAACGACGTAGTACGCGTACCAACGTGGTAGGTATTTGATCATCGCTGTGAATGGCTAGTGTTACTTTGTCTTGTATAATGGATACGTTTGCCACAATGTTGCGGTAAAAGTTACGGTTTGTTCGACGTTAACATTGGACTCCAGAGTTTCCCACAGAAGGTTATGCTCCGAAGACGGAAGGTCCTGAAGAGGCTTCTTTACGCTATGCTCACGAGGCTCGGAAGGCGTGGTTGCAGAGGTCCGTTGCCGCGGGCGCGTGTGTCTGCTCTGGCGATGGCACGACGTAGCCGTTAGGAAGGTACCTACCTACCTATGCGTAGAAGAGGTAGAACGATAGAGGAGAAGGCAGCTAGACGGAGAGGGAGAAGAAGAAGAAGAGGATAAGAGAAGAAGAGAAAATGAAAAGGAAAGAAAAGAAGAGAAAAGGAAAGAGAGGACAGAGCGAGGGAGAGAGGGGGAAGCCCCCTATACATAAATATCTCATAAATAACCATCCGGATAATCAATGTCGATTATAATTACCTACCGCTTGTATCACCAGCTTGGCTCTCGTATCCAGGTTCGTCTGTTCGATGCCGTACCTCTGCCCAAAAACAAGGCGACCGACCCGCCGCCTTAGCTTTTTATACTTCGTTGTATAACATTAGGCCGACCCTTTCTCGTTTTTATACCACTAGTAATTGGATTTCGACATTCTCCCGCGCGTATGTTATATACATACTTAGAAACGTGTAGATCGTTCGAAGAGACACGAACACAGATGAGGTACACATGCGGGTTGTTCCGCTTTTCCTCCTCCACCCGCGTACGCCGGTGAAATAATGTCATTTTCGCTAATTGGTCATGTTGTGCGACTGTTCAAAAACGGAAAAGGCTCCGTTTCAATCCAACGATGTTCATTCTTCTTCCATAAAACTACGAGCTTTGTCGTCGCAAGAATTCTGATCAAAGACCGATTTTAACGACCAACATGCCAGCAGCAGCAGCAGCAGCCACGAAATAAGAACGTAGCATGTAGGCGCACACGCATAAACGTGGGGATATATTTTCTTGTTTGGACCATCTTACTGGAGGATTATCGTGTCGCGTTACGCGTTACGCGTTACGTCGAGGTGACGGTGCCAGAACCTCGGAATGCCTAATCCCTGACGTGTGGGTGCACTCCAGCTCTTCGTCCTCCTCCAGTGTCCCTTTGTCGTACGGATTAGAGAAAATTTTCTATTGATTCCTCGGAGGTTTGCTCCGCTCCCCTCCAACTTTGTGATACTCACGTAGGTTAAAACCATCCCGATGCGTACACATACTCGCATTGTGATGCCCACTTCCATGAAACACCCTGTACAACTACGACCAACACTCTACAGGCAAGGTGTACAGCTCTAATCCGATCCTCGACCCAGGTACGAAGTTGTCGAGTCACGACGAGAGCCTGGAGCACCGGATTTGTTACCTCGACAAGGGGGCAAGGCTCTGTAGGTACCCGCATCAGAAAAAAGACCCGAAATATGTCGTCGATTAGAATAAATGCGAGAACAATGTCGATAGCTGATGGCAATACCTCGGCGTTTCAGTTTTGGCGATTATTTTGCGGAAGCAAAAGCGCCTCTCGACGATTGAGATCGATCATTGAGATTATCGGATTATTAACTAATTACCGATTCGAGTATGGCGCTCGAGTGATTTCGCTTTCTGCACTAGGCGATATAAAGTATTGTCATTAGCGATGGCTGTGCAGTATTTGGGCGCGGCTGCACGGCACGTTGGATATTATTTTTAACAAAACGAATTCAGTCCCACCGAAGAAACGGTTCAACGACTTCGAGAGGAACGAATTAAATAACTGTCCACGAATATCAAGAGCGACGATCGTGGTATGGGGGGAATCGATCCTATGAGACTAGCTAGTAGCATCGGGAAAGAGCTGGTAGTCCAATCGAGCGACGAACGGAACTCTGTAAAGCGATTTTATTTCGACGAACCTTCTCCGTAATGAGTTGCCTAAATGGATCACAACAAATTACATTCTCGTGCTTGACTAAAGGCGTCGATCGAATGATACATTACGTACCGGGCACAAGAAGCTAATCGTTTCGATCACTCGGATTATTTTCATTATTTTTTCTCCTTATTTCCTCCTTTTGAAAGGTTTCAACAAATCCTCGTAGGTATAGGTATACCGCCTATATACCCAACCGGGAATCTATTGCACTCGGTTATAACCAGCGTTGGCTATCTGATTGACTATTATTTCGCTAACTAATTGTGAGAGGATCTTTCACGTCCGTGGATTGACGGCGCGAAGGAGAATCGCTGAACGGCATCATCAAACGTCTGATCACCTCTAGGCGAACCGGTGATGGATAACCTTCGATGAAATCATCGGTACGCAGGTACATACGAACACATACATGCATGCCTATACGTCGAGCGGCGAGGTATGTAACTGTTAATCCTTAATTACCGATTGATTTATTGTATCGGTTAAGAAGTTACACGTGTATCTCATTGTTCAAAGATGGATGTTTCCCGCTTGGAAAGATGGCCGATACCTTCGTCATTAATAACCTTGAACATTTGTACATCGGATTTGACTGAACGGACGCGCAAGAAAACCGAATAATAGGCGCTTTTGAAAGAACGAGAATACCGATTCGAACCGATCGACTGACTGACTGACTGACTGCAGGATTCTCACTCTAAATTTTTGGGAGTGAAAAATTCACTCTTTCGTCTTGGAGTTGCACGATTTTCAATCCGAGAAAGTGAATTCTCACTCCCTTGGATTGAAAATCGCGCAACTCCAAGACGAAAGAGTGAATTTTTCACTCCCAAAAATTTAGAGAGCTCGAACCCACTTTCAGCCGACCGATTAAGCAAGCTTTGCGAGCTGGTAGGTACGTGGCGTTTTTAAACGCCGATAGGAGTTGTCTTATCTGAAATAGCCGGCTCTGATCCTGTCGTCTGAATCGCTCTGCTCGGGTTAACGGCACGATACACAAAATCACCGAGGTCTTAGACATCGCGTAGCTGTAGCGCCGCTTAAGATCAGCACGACAATCTCAATATCGAGGAGGAGACTCCCGATAGCGATAGTATACGCTGCGTGGTATACCTACCTATGTGTATAACCTGCTCTTCGACACTTTTAGCGATCTGATTTATCGATAGGTAGACGCCTCGGCGCGATATAATACCGATACCGATACTCGACTTCGGGGAGATTTAGACGCGGATTTCACCCTCCGTCGCGGTCGTTCGTTCAAGTCAGTTTGTTAACTTTAGAACTTGAAATGACCCTTCTAATGGAACGATATATACTAACCCACGGGGTTGGGCTGAATAATTTTGTGTAAACTCGACACTCTTTTCAATGTTTTTTTCTCCCCGTTTTCCCTCCGCCCTCGTACCCCTCGAACTCTTCGTCTACCCTGGTAGGTACGTAGTCTTCGCGGTATCTCTTGTGGACTCACGTGCCATACCCGGTTAATGTACCAAGCGTGTCTTTGAGAGATCCACGGAGATCCGGTGGGATATAGACTTCAAAATCCCCCCTTTCGTTTTTCCCATACCAGGGTGAACCCAGTCGGCATTAAAAGCATTCACTTCGTTTTAGTGCCACGCCACACCATCGTAGTGCATAGTGCGGAGCCTGCCAGAACGTGGGTACCTACTGCGGGCGTCTAAATTAAAAGACTCTTTTAAGACACGGGTTTCCTCCGCACGCGCTCCGCCATAGCGGCGTCCAGTTGCTACCAATAAATACCACCGAGCTATTACATTTAGAAACCCATATCACTCTTTCGGTATTAACGATCGGCTCGACTCGACGACTCCCACGGACGGTGGAGCTGGTTTTCGATCAAAACAAAAATCACTGACAAAATTCAATGACGGTATAAAGGCATCGTGAGAGGAAGTATAATTCACTGGGTCTAGGCAGATGTCGGTCTCCTCACTTTTCCTATTCCACATCCTGGTCGCGGGCATTCTCGTTTTACTATAAAGAAAATACTTGCGAGGGAAGCTCTCTTCCCGCTCCCCACAGTCTTTGCCACAAAGAGGTTAATTGTGTATCCATGTAAATCACGGAATTGCTTTCTTTTATCTCTCCACCCTCATTCGCCCGCTTCCTTACTCCTATTTTCAGTTTTTTTTCCCTTTTTTCATCATAACGAAGAAACCGGGGAAATGGACGCCGCGATTTTTTCTCCCAAAACACTCGGCCTGCATTTCATCGCATTGCCTGCCTGCCTGCACGCGGGTATCACGCCTTTACACTCTTTTGGTTAAACATTTTTCTCCGCAAATAGATTCGGTAAACTTTGCGGTGATCTCACTACGTTGCGCGGAGTAGAGTTTCCCGGAATCGGCTTCGAGATAAGATACCGCCTTGGTGTTCAACGGCACGTTGAGAAAATATCAAAAGCTTTGAACTGAACCGATCATACCATACCCACCCACTTTTCGAGGGGATCGAAGAGAACCCTATTTTCACTGAGAAACTGGGGCTATAACAAGGCGTCGAAATCGATAAAGAAAAGCGGAACACGCCTGGATGCGAAAATATTCGAAATCATCGTGAAGTGACAAAAACTTTATCCGCTATCGATTTCGTATCCGATTTTTCGGCGAGGATTATGCCGTTCGATGTTCGTTCGTATTGTAATTGAGTCGCGCGAACAAGAACACGAAGACTGGATGATGCCGATAAATCTCTACTATACTCTCGCATAATGGAATAATTTATCAGTAATAATTTTCGCTGAATAAGATAGAAGTATGAGAACGGAGCCGGAGGAGAGCGAGGACGGAATCTCTGAGGTATGCCGCGCCTTGTAGTATACATACCTACGACTTTTGGTTTGGCTTAAGATAAGGTGTGCTAACCGCTAATATCGAACTGCTTTACGACGGTGGAAGAGCGACGCGACGCCCTCGCCAATAGAGGTGAAGAGAAAGTGAGACAGATAAAGAAAGAGGAAGAAAAAAAGAAGAAACTAAAGGAAAAAGGAGGAGTGAGAGTGGAAGAGATAACAGATACAGGAGAGAGCGAAGAGTTTCGAAGGATAAACGCGAGGACACTTATTCGGGCGGGTTCCTCGGGTGGGCTGGAAACAAACGTTGGTTTATCTTGGATAACGGAGGCGGTTTTATCGTTAGCGCGAACGTTCGTTCGCGTTCTGCGAAAGGAATGCGTTACGATAAATAATTCGCGAAATTGTGAGAAAGTGCAGAATCTCGCAATTATTGCGAACCGCGCGTAAAAGGAAGGAGGCGGGATACACGATATCGAACATCGTCATAATAATTGGTCGCAAAAAAGAGCATATTTGGCGAAGAAAAAAAATGAGAAAAATAAAAAATCGCAATGATTGATGATATCGACGAACTCGTCGGCCACAACTTGTCGTTTTTCTTCATTTTTCGAAGAAATTAAAGACCGACGGTACTACGTCCATCTCTCTCTCTCTCTCTCTCTCTCTCTGTCGCCGGGTTTCAGCCGCTCGGAGAGACTCAGTTTGTAAATTGGTTTCGAATTTCCAAATTAAGCCCAAGAGCATAGCTCGCGGAAGTAATCTGTGGACTGTGACCCTGGTTTTAACGACTCCCGATGTTCGTAAACCGGGAAAGGTCGTGGCCCGTAGTACCGGGTCGTTTTTGATCTAGGGATACGGGCTTTTGCTTTTCCCCACTTCTTCCTTCCTTATCCGGCTAATATTTTCGTACACTATATCCATACAGCTTAATGGCTTCAGTTTTCAAAAAATCTTCAACGACCTGGTACAGAAGCTCTAAATAAATCGTTTCTGCAGCATCCGTCAGAATATACATGTTAGAAAAGCTGCACGTGTTCTACACGCCGTGTCAGAATTCCTAAATTAGAAGTTTACCGTCTTATTCGGCCCACGCCCATCTGACAGAAAACTAGCGATGTTCATTCATAGAACCGAGTCTGCATCTGGTCGATGTCAAGCGAACGGAAGATGGTAAAAGGGTCTTTGATTTTCAACGTATGTACATACGTCCCGCGGTCTCTACGGCTTCCGGAGAATCCCGTCGATCAATTTCCACGAACTTAAATCGTGAAAATGGATAAATAAAGCAGAGCTTTATTCTTTTCTGCTTTTCCTCAAGCCTTCGTTCGTTCGTAACGTCACCAAAATTCGATCAGCTAATTACCGGGCGCGCCCAAACCCAGCTAAACGCCGGACGGATATGGTAGTTTGACAATTCGGTCGAATCACTCGATTATTGCCCACCGGAGCTTGAAGAAAATTCCTCGAATGTCACCAGAGGTTTTCTCAATCAGGCGGATCTAAAAGTTCTTGGAATAGGTTCGTTCCAAGTATCAGTCTATAAAACGATATTTGTGTCTGGAAATTCTCGCCTCGAATGATGAGTCGGTTGATTGGGGTGGTCGGCTTGGTAATGGTGAAGAAATAAAATGAAAAGGCCATTTCATACGCGACACACGTGTGTTACACGCGTAGGTTTCTTCTTTCTTTTTCTCTTTTTCTATTTTTTATCTACGTTACTTATTTTAAAGAGTCTTTATAGCACAGTTATATACACGTATACGATACGGGGAGGAAGAGGGAAGAGGGGATGAACAAAAAAAATGAGAAAAAACGAGATGGTGAATTTTATATTCCGAAGGAAGTTTTACAACCTGGGACCTGCGGTCACGTCGGAGGTCTTAAAAATAAACTAATAAACTGCATTTATACAGGCGTTACCTAGAAGTGGAAGAACTTTTCCGAGACTGCAGCAGGAGTCGCAGGAGCCGCCCACCCCGACGCTCTATCACTTCTCTCTCTCTCTCTCTTCTTCGAGTAGTAAAAGCCAAAAACCTAGCTTCCTTTGTGTTTGGTTTTACAAGCCCCAGTTAAATATACAAATCCCTACCGTTTCCCTGTAACGTTGTTAAAGAAACCCCCATATATATAAATACGTATATATGCGTGTGTACGTATCTACGTGGATGTATAACCGTAATAGGAATAATAATAACAAACCCAACGACATCTGGACTCGCGATGCTCGTAAATAAAAGGTTACAATATGATGTTACTGCAGGTCTAGAGGCCGTAAGGTTTGTCACCTGTCTTCTACTCTTGTGGTTTGGAAAGCCTCGTCGCGTGGTATAAAATGTATGTTTTTCTTGAAAAAAGAAAATTAGAAGAAAAAGAAAAGAAAAAAAAAAAACAAAAAAAAGATACTCAATTGGGAAAGTTCGGGCGCAGATGCAAGTTATTTTGAAATTCCCCAACTGCTGCTGCTGCTCCTGCCGCTGCAGACTCTGGGCCTTGGATACCGTGGACGTACCGTTGTACGTATCAATTAGAAAGGCGACTATTAATTTCTGGGAGGCAACAGGCATGTTAACACCGGGTACAATTTTTCTTCGCTCCTTTTCCTCCTATGCAACGATCCCAGAATCGTCGAGATCCAAACGGCGGAATATACGCTGGGCGGATCCCGTCCCCTTGAAAATCGTTGTTCAACTACTAATCTTGGGAATCGTGTTGGCGAAGACGAGCGACCATTAACAGACACGTCACCTGGCCTTATAATTAAATCTAGGTATAACTTCCCGCGTGGTTAATCCATCATTTGAACCCCAATCTGGACACATTCGCGCGAAGACATCGGCTACAACTTAATCTGCACTTCGAGAAGATTTAGCATGTGGTCAACCGCTTTCGAATTAAATTAAAAGAAGAAGAAAAGAAAAAACAAACGGGTCAATCCCAGGTATTGATCGGTAGGAAAGTTTCGGTGGAATTCTTACAACTGCAGGAGATCGGTAGATAAGTGGCAGAAACGTACTACGATTTTGATTTACTAAAATCGGCGAGAGTGTGAGACGGCGGTTGCATGGGGGCTTCGATCGTTATAAATCTGATGAATTTTTTTAACGACTGCAACTGGCGTTGATCGGTCCGGAAATCGGCATAATCTCAGACCTATGACGATCGCTTGCATACCGATCAACGGGCGAGCGGAAATCCGTGCTGACGTGGCGGTGGGAAATAGTTGTGAAACAGTTTGCACGATCGCGGAGTTCGAAGAATGAGAAAAGATGAGTCTCTGCGGGCGGGTGATTCACCGGTGTTTGCAGTGATCGGTAACCACGGCGGTTGGAATTCCGCCGACAGTCCGGACCGCGCGACTACGTTCGCACCTTCGAAGCGCGACTCGCCGCCGTCTCAACTAATTAGTCACTTCGGACCGGTCTGTCGTTGTCCGGGACATCCAGGCGTCATTTCCGTCAACCGGTTTTCCCGCTGTTTATATACCTGGAAACGCGGTCCCCGGCATAGACCGGCTCCGCTTGCGCCAGATAATACAGCAGATGTTAGTTAGGGGGGAACGCGACTAGGCCTGACTTTTATTGGCCGTTTTTATCAACGCTTACTTCATAAATTTATCAAAAATCGGTTTTTATGATAGAACACAAGTAGCTAAGCACTTCACACGTGCATTTTAACACGCACGCCGCTGATCTCCCATGTTGTACTTAATACCATTACTGATCATAAAAACTGTCATTTTTCGCAAGTGCTTCCTTAAATCTGATCAAAAATGTATTAGGTAGCATTTTTGGCTATGAAAATTGCCGATTTCAGAAAAAAAAACAAAAAAAAATCGTTTCGTAGTGAAACACAAGTAGCTAAAGCGGGTTGGGAATGTCTCGGTTGTGTATGGGATACTTCCTACCATTTTCGGGTATCGGTATTACCGATTTTTGCAAAAATCGGCTTCAAAAGTTTCGGAAAAATCGTTATTATACTCAAACGAAAGCAGCTTCGGAGTTCGCGGGTCTATCGGAGTCTGAAAAATGGTGCTGGCATGTGCTCGGTATACCTAATTCTTAATACGGTGATTACAAACTGGCTTGTCGAGGTGGAGGTAACTGGCGATTGGCAAAAAAGGTCTGTCCCATCGAGAGGGCGCACGGTAGAAAAGGCGCTTCACGTTTAACTAATTCGGTAATTAAAATGGATGTCCCCTTGTCGAGTCCGGGCCCGGGCCCAAGGCTGAAGGCTGAAGGCCCAAGGCTCACGCGAGCCAACTGCTAGTCACGTAAAAAGATTCGCCGTCGTCCCGCGTGCTTATTACCATCAGAATGAACCCACTCTAAGAGAGACAGTGGTGACGGTGTCTCTAACCAGCTTACTGCCTCGTTCCGCATCGCCAAGCCTCTTTTTTACACTCTTTATAGTAATATACTTGACACTCGCCGCTCTCCAAGGTTTTGTCTATTGGCCAAGTAATGCCACGTCATAAATCATGTCGCGTAGAAAGAATTATAAAGAGGTAAAAAAAGAGGCCAATAAGAGCTGAACCAAAGAGCCACTTTGGACCAAAGTCCGCGTGGTCAATATGTGGGGGTAATGCAAGAGGGTGCAGAGGACGAGGATCATGGAGGACTTCGGAATTCATCTTTAAAGATACTAATCTGATTGAGGTTGGGGTCCGAGTTTGAAGACGGGGGCCAAGCCGATCATGGCCGATAAATAAAAAGGGCGTAATTATAAATTGAGGAAATAATTAGCTGTGATAAATCTATCGAGGATCGGGAGTGCACTGCACAGGGAGAATAAGGAGTTGGTCGTAGAGATGAGATCTCTCTGACTTGTTAGTAACCCGGGGCCCCTTTTGAAGAGTTTGTCGAGAGTTTGAGTTCGTGGAAAAGAGGAGAGAGGAGAGGAGTAAGACGAAGAGGAGGAAGACGAAGACGAAGACGAAGAACGTACATACGTTCGTCTTGGCGATCGAAGCGGGTGGACAGCGGGTGTCCACGATAACATACTCGAGAGGTGCAGGCGTCTGTCGTGGAGGAAAGACCCGGCACTAAACCTCCTCGACGTGTTCATTCGCCTCTCTTTTCCCGACCCCTAAGCCCTCCGCGTACCCCGCATCTTCGTCCTCGACATCAACATTTAAATATCTCAATAAATAATCGATTATATGGCGACTCTTAAACGCCTTAATGAACCAGTGACAACATCTTCCAACGTACTCAAATTCTTCCTTTCTTTTTCTCTCATCCCGACCATCCCCACTTCATCCCTCCTAACTTTACACCGATTCTTGTCCTCGTCCTTGGAATCCTATTCGATTAATTCAGGATTCAGTTTCTCCCATGGTGGAGATCAGCTCCTAGCGAATAACTGACAACCCTAAAGGCGGCTTCATGCAGTTCGTAACCATCTCCGCCGAGAGAAACCTCGATGACTTGTGGTTAGGGATTAAAAATGACTGGTCAGTGGCGTTATGACATAATCGGGAACGCGTTTGTCATCCGGTCCGGAGGGTAAACCGCAGAATCTTATGTTGCATTGAGACGTCTTCGTCTCCCGTCAAAGACGCCGCTGTATCTTTCGACAGCCGATGAACTTGAGGAACGGGGTTCAGATCACTTGGTCAAATATTGGAATGCTTCCTATCATTTCGCTTTGTCACTTTTCATTTTCGATACCACCGTCGAAGCCGCTCTACCGAACATCTAACCGAGATTTCAGGCATTGATAGATAGATTCGGAGAGAGACGCAGAAGCCGGATCCCATCTCATCAGCAACAACATCAACATCAACATCAACAACATCAACATCAACATCAACATCGTATAGAAAATGTTGTTGCCAGCTGTTGATGAGAAGCTACCTACTGCAATAAGTGTTTTGCGATTTGATTAGGTTGTTAAATGTGAATAAAATGAGCTAATCAAAGTGCAAGACCAGGATAAAAAGAATAATGGGAATGTGTATATATACATATATTCCTGGAAAGAATTAAGCGGGGCTGATTGCCTTTAGCAATTTCCTTTTTCCCCAGTTTTTGTTAACTCTTCGAGAGATCAGCATCAGCCCCACCCTATTCGTTACCGCGAACTACTTCACCTACGTTTTTATGTTTCCCATTAATTAACACGAGCACTCGTGCGTTTAGTGAGTAGGTTGAGGCTGAAGGAGGAAGGAGGAAGGAGGAAGGCGGAAGGATGAAGGATGAATAAAAAGATGGGAAAAGCGGCGTGTAAAATCATAACTCAAAAACTTGTTGTACATGTACAAATGTACATGGTATATGCGGAAACGAAATTCAAAAACTCCTTTTGAGTAAACGCATATCCGGAAGCATGGTTTTCATTTTCTCTTCACACCTGCAGGGCGAACGAGAGGAAGAAATAAAAATCTTTTCAAGGGTCCAAATGAAGAAGTAAAGTAGGTATTATTTACGGTAAAAACAATCGAGCAAAGTACTCCGCGAACAGAGCAGAGCAGAAAAAGCAAGAAAAAAAAGTGAAAAAACAAAAAGGAATTAGAAAAAAAAGGTGAAATTAAAAAACGAGGAAAACAAAAGCGTGGAGAGCATAAAATTATAATTAAATAAAAGCTGAGAACGAGAAGTGGGAAAGGAGGGAGCGAGGGAGACGGAAGAAGCACGTTATTTGCACTCGGATGATCCCATTTGTGAGTAGCGGCTCCCGCGGGATATCAAGTCACCGTTGGGCTCCAGGCTGTACACAGACACCTTATCCCTCGAATTTCGCCCTTGCCACGGGGACCTAATCGCCCGTGGTGCTACCGTATATAAGGTGACCGGTGTGGTACACTCTTGACTGTCCCGAGTAGACGCGGAGGTCCCTCTTTCCCCAACGTGTGACTGTAGGAACATGTATACACATACGTGTGCCTGCCGCGAGCCTGATCGCGTAGGTCGGAATATCCTGTTACTTTCTCAAGGCCTCAGGGCCGCTCCGATTGGCGTGCGAGCAAAAGAGAAAGAGAGACAGGGCGAGGGAGAGAAAGATAAAGAGGAATGGGGGGCTGTCCTGTCCATGCCGTGACCACTGGCTAAGAGAGGGCTCATAGCCAGAAGATCCAGAGCACCTTGGTTGCGTTATGCTATGTTGCCTTGCCTTGCCTTGCCTTGCCTTGTCTTGGCTTGGCTTGGCTCGGTTTGTGTTGCGTGCGACTCCCGGCTCACGTATGCTAATGCTTTTTGAGCGTAGACTTAATTACGTGGCACCGTGGCGCGGTAGGCGGCTAAACCAGAGAGTGAAAGAGAAAGCGAGAGAAAGATTTTTTTCAGTGGATAAAAAGAGAGCAGAATAGAGGCCATAACTCTTGGCCAAAACTAATTACAGCGGGGGGCTACTTAACCGAGTGAGTCCTGCGGGTCCCATTCTCCTCCTTGCTCTTTCTCTTTCTCTTTCTCTTTCTCTTTCTCTTTTTCCTTACTCTTACGCCTTCTCGAACTCGACTCGGCTGAAATCTAGCTCAAAGTATGGTTACCTCATTGGTGCGCGTGCAGCGGTTTGGCTTGCTTTATACTACCGGCGTCTTCGCGGTCTTCGTGTAATCCTTTCCGACCTCTGACCTCATCATCTCCAGAGAGCCATAGCCCCCAAGCCGTTACCTGTATTTTTATTATTGAATTTACGGTGTATAATAGGATACCAAGGATGTGGAATGTGCGAAGTGGAAGAAGACCGGGACCCGGGAGCACCAGATGCCTCAAGGATGCACTTCTTCTTCACGCTGGTTTATTATTTCCTGCGCGATTATTCCGCCTCCGATACTGCACCGAGTCATTGTCCCCGCATTAGAAAGCTCTGCGATCGGTTACGACGCGGTATACCAACCTACCTACTGGTCCACCAACATCATGGCATGGCATGGCATGGCATGGTATGGAACAGTGAGTGCGAACTCGCTGATAGCACCCCATTGTTCAACCGCACCGATTATATGCGATGGGAAATGGCTGTTTGAACGAATATTATTCCGCGATAAAACAATGAGTCATACGTATTATGTACGCCGATCGATGATTATTGTGAAACGAAACGGTGGTAAGGATCAGAGAATGGCAAGGATTTCTCAACGAATTATACGGAACTTTAATTTGGTTCGAATATCTGGACGTGGGATTGATGCTTTATTTCCTTTGGATTCAAGGCTCCGAGGCGTCGGGACGCTTAACGCGTGTACGGGCTGTTAAAATGCCATTGCAGACACGAGCTGATCTTATTATCTGTGTCCACGATCTTAGGGATCGGACGTTCGGCCTGAGGCGGCGACCGAATTGCATACTTGCGAGGATGATCGTCGTCAGCTGTGCGGTGGAAAGTCCTTACGAGAACCTGGCCGTCCTGGAACAGCGTCTCAAAGTCTCGATGAGACGAGGAATTGACGTAACAATAGCACCGCCCTTTTACATTATTCATAAAACCCGCAGCAGCCCGGCTTTATTCGCGAGGTTACCGGCCACGTCCAGGACTCGTTCCTCACAGGATTTCAAGAATTCGTTGGATTAATCCCGCGTCCTCACTCCGCTAATCCAAAAAAGGTAGAAGAACTTGGATTTCGGATTCATACCGAGGTGATTATCACGAACGAACGGTTCCGCTGCTCTGCATAGGACAGGAACTCCTGTCCCTGCATGCACAGCGCCGTTGCGCAGTGATCAGGGAAGACAGCCTGGGGGATGGGGAACCAGGGGTGAAACTCGGGCCCCAGGGTTTGGGCGACAAGATGTTAACACGTGTGTCGCGCCGAGGTGCCGTGAGGTGACACCATGTAATCCGAGACAACCGACTACGACTTCGAGCGAGAGTAAGGAGGAACGGGAACGGGAATGGGAATGGGAGGTTTTCTGGTACCCAGGTCTGGTTCGAACGAGTCAAAAGTTGATCTAGCGCACCCTGTTGTAGTGGACGAGAAAAAAGGAGGAAAATGAGATGGGGAAGGAGAGGAGACTGACAGGAACAGACCTTTGAACTCTCCGATGCATGCATGGGGGGAATGGGAGTCGAAGGAAAAGAAGAAAAAAATATCTATCGACCCGAAATGAGAGTCAGTGCAGTAGAAACCATATTACAAGAATCTAAAGTGAAAAAAACCGAAAATTGAAGAGGAGTGAAAGAAAGAAAGAATTTGACGAAGAGAGACTACTGGGAATTCTTCTTCGAATCGTCCGCACTCGAACGGGTAACGGCTCGAGCGTCAAAATATTATGCTGAGGCTGTATTATTCTACGGACGTATATCAAATTTCGCCGATTTCAAAACATCGATCGATTCTGGACGGACGGAATGCGCCGTATTCGAGCAGGACTAACGGCTCTTTAATAGAGCAGAAAAAAAGTTGAAATTAGTACCGAATGACATCGGGTCGGGTAAACGCCGAGCGAACACTCTCAGAGAATGGCGAAAGCACTGGCTTGAGACAGTCGCTCATTGCACAAAAAGTAATTTCTCATCTCTATTAGGGTATGAATAAAAACACTTGTGCACGTATATCGACGCAATCGATCTTCCCGAACAGTAATTACGGCACTAGACCATGGCTGAGGTTCTGAGACAAAAGAATTTGGCGTTCTTGGCTTTCTGCACCGCGAAAACTTTTCCGCGGTCAAAAATTGACCGCCTCGTTAAAACCGGCTCGTTAATTGGTCAGCGAATCCTTACCGATTGGCGTTCAACACGCGTTCGGGACTAAACACAAAGAGACAAATGACCGGACGAACGGAAACAAAGAACCGTTCAAATCCAGCACCGAACTTCCACGTGTGCCACCCTCGCCGTGCGTTGTTTCGGTTCCACTCTGCTTCTAATCGTCCATAAAACTGTGAACTACTATCCAAGTAGGCATGGTAGTCGGATAGGAAAAGTGTAAAGAGGCGAGAACGGTAGGTGTAATTTAACATGATCATATTATAGCCCAGAGTAAGGGCATCCTGCACGAAGAGCGTTTGGTGTCGTTGTCTATCCCTGAACCCATGACATGACGTATCCTGTGTAGTGTTGCACAGAGCATGCCTCAACTCGTTGCTCGCCCGTCCTTATTTAATTACAGACAATCCAGGCCACGAAAAGCCCGAAATAATAGTCTGCAGTCTAAGAACTGACCCACTCCTTACATCCTGATGTGTATTATAGGCATAGGCATAGAAAATTATCCACGGATCAGTTAGCTCTAAGAACGCAACAGAGAAGATCCTTATCGTTGAGGATTAGCAGTAAAGATTCCGCTTGTGTTAGTGTTGGCCTCTATACACCCTACCCACCTCTGGTTTTCTCAGTCAGTGGGTTCCTCGGGCGAACACTGGGAACAGGTATACAGATATGAGTTTGTGGGTAGCAAAGAAGGCAGGCAGACACGCGGTTGGCTCTGTCCTATTATATACGAAATAGATCAACTTACATACAGGTACGATTTTCGAGGACCGTCCCTCCACTATGTCCAGTCACAACACCGTGTCACTTGCCTGTCAAAACAGATTAGGCAAATACCTGCCCGCTGATGAGTAGGTACATACCTAGCACGCCGGATGGTCCCCTGTCCGAACAGGTATATATACATATATACACGTGTACACATATCTATATGTATACATGAGACATACGGATATCCATACTTGTCCTATGTACAATTGACACGCACAGTACTGGACTCATGCACCAGGGTGGTTCAAGGAACATCCTGGCATCGTGAAGGCGTTACTAATTTCTGGATTTTTCAACATTATTTCGCAACTTGATGAAGGCAGTGTTGTTGCACTTCATGAAAACCAATACGTGACGGAATCGATCGCAAAGAATCATTAGAAAAATGAAAAACGAGCTTATGCAGTCATTCCGAGTCTCACATGGTGTGCATCTTAACATTCTTCGATTTGGATGAACCTTTGATCAATTTTGCTAGTTTTTTGGTATCCAATGCGGTAGTGGTATAAAAAAATAAAATACATGTTTTGGTGGCACCATACTGCACGAATTGTTGGTAGGATTATTCGTGTGTATAAATGTGCATGAGACATCCGGATATCCATACTTGTCCTATGTACAATTGACACGCACAGTACTGGACCCATGCACCAGGGTGGTTCAAGGAACATCCTGGCATCGTGAAGGCGTTACTAATTTCTGGATTTTTCAACATTATTTCGCAACTTGATGAAGGCACTGTTGTTGCACTTCATGAAAACCAATACGTGACGGAATCGATCGCAAAGAATCATTAGAAAAATGAAAAACGAGCTTATGCAGTCATTCCGAGTCTCACATGGTGTGCATCTTAACATTCTTCGATTTGGATGAACCTTTGATCAATTTCGCTAGTTTTTTGGTATCCAATGCGGTAGTGGTATAAAAAAATAAAATACATGTTTTGGTGGCACCATACTGCACGAATTGTTGGTAGGATTATTCGTGTGTATAAATGTGCATGAGACATACGGATATCCATACTTGTCCTATGTACAATTGACACGCACAGTACTGGACCCATGCACCAGGGTGGTTCAAGGAACATCCTGGCATCGTGAAGGCGTTACTAATTTCTGGATTTTTCAACATTATTTCGCAACTTGATGAAGGCACTGTTGTTGCACTTCATGAAAACCAATACGTGACGGAATCGATCGCAAAGAATCATTAGAAAAATGAAAAACGAGCTTATGCAGTCATTCCGAGTCTCACATGGTGTGCATCTTAACATTCTTCGATTTGGATGAACCTTTGATCAATTTTGCTAGTTTTTTGGTATCCAATGCGGTAGTGGTATAAAAAAATAAAATACATGTTTTGGTGGCACCATACTGTACGAATTGTTGGTAGGATTATTCGTGTGTATAAATGTGTAAGGTGGACAGGTTGGTGGTGAACTGCACGGTGCGCTAATTCGGGTAAATGGTTAATTGCTTAATTCTACTTAATGCGATCGCGCGCTGCGCATCGCTGAGTTTCTTCTCGTCGACGAGTAGTCGTTTCCGTCGGTCGATGGCCGGGAGTTGAACGAAGAAAAGAAGTCGCGGGCATAATTAGCGAATGATTGATCGATGCGTGTCGCCGAAGCTATGCATGCGAATTGCTTGGCCTCCCGGTCGATCCGATTCTCTTTCCTCCCCCGTCGCCGCTCCTCTCCTCTCTTCGTCTCGTTCTTCGTCCACGTCAACCAGACTTCTTCTGCATCTCCTTCCCCGCCCCTCAATTTACTGCGCTTTTCGTTCTCCTGCAGGTACCTGCAGCTGATCGTGCATACCTTCAACTGGATATCTTCTGCGGGAGAAGAACGAGTCGCATCTTTTAGTTCTGTGGTATTGAATCCACTTCACCATTTTCTTTATGCCTCTTGATCCTGCTCGTCGTGTCCTTCGGTCCTTTGGCCTCCACGATCCTGACGATATTCTGTCGCGGTCCTTATATCCACATCTCTGCACGGTAGCCAAACTCGAAGGTACATAAACCCGACAAATCCCACGTTTAATACACCCGGTTTTTTTCCAACCGGGTAATAAAATTGCGATGATGATAAAGTCCCGGATTATCCTTGCCGCGCGGCGCGGCGCGGCGCGACTTCATTCTTAAACTTTGAGCCTTCACTACGAACGCTTCGCTCCATCCACCGCCAATTCCATCCAGCCCATTATACTCCTTAGTAGTTCCTTGACCCGCGAGCAGATCCAGGGTCCTTTCCTTCGTCGAATATGGTCGTGATCAGTGAAAGCGAGGCCTAGGTACGCCGGCACGTTTCTCACCAGTTCATACCTCGTTAGCGGCACGACTAAATGGAAAGTAGAACAGAATGTATAGGTACTGTTTTTAGTACCATGTTAAAAGGCACGTTTAGCTCTTGTCGCACTTTCAGTTCCAACTATAATCGAAGTTAGGAAATTGTCAATTATTGCCACCGCTTAATTGATCGGAGTTTCAGCTGGCTATGTGTTTGTCGCTTTGTCGCGATATTATATCCCTAAACATACGCACAGCATAAGGAGCGAAATCTACTCGGATGAAGGAAGATGACTGATTTCGTATGGGGCGAAGAGCGACCGAGTATCGGATGGTCTGGAATCCAGATCAAAGATCAATGCTCAGAGTGGCGGAGTCGAGTCGATCTGAGAAGCGAGTATCGCGGTCGCATTGCATTGCATTGCATCGCATTGCATCGCATCGTATCCCATCGCATTGCATAGTCGTGCAAACATTATTATACGGCTGTCTACTTTATATACAGTGCCTGCATGTCCGCACGCATGTATATACGTACATACAGTTCGGAAGACGGAATGAACGAAATGCGAAAATGGCGAACGGATGGATAGTGAGTTTGCCGTGTGCAACTGTATGTTAATCGGACGAGATCCTGAATACCAAATGGGAATAAGAAACAGAAGGAGAAGCCAGAGATTTGTCCTTGTCTCTTTTATCGAACATCCCATTCCCGACCCTGCCCTAACTCCCTTCTCCTCATCCATCCGCACGTAGATCAGTTCTCTCGAAGAGGAAAAACTCTACTCGAAAGAATCACCGTCACCACAAGTCGTTGTCCAAGTCCCAAAGGTCACTCGACGAACAGAGTGGGTACATCTTCCCAACAAGTGTATCGATACCCGGGAAAGGATCAGATTGGTCGATTTTGCAAAAGAGGAGAATAAATAAGAAAATAAAAGTCGACGAATTGAATGATCAGGAAGAAAATTGCGCGCACCTCCGGTGGTCCGCGAAAGAGGATGAGGACCAGGATGTCAAAGTCTCGACGTTAAATCGTCGTCATTGTTTACGATGGATTGGAAAGCTCCTCGCGTTCGTTCCTTTTGAGTGGATCGAAGATGTACGCGTGACGGTAAATTTTTCTCGGTGTAGAGGATACGTAGGTGTAGGTATGAGCGTACTCTGAGGTAACGTGGCATGATGAAAAAATGTAATATACCAAAGTCTAGCGAACGTGATATTCGGACGTTTGGCGTTCCGTTGATCTTGAGATGTAAGGATCAATTTTGAGGAGCGTCTTGCCCCAGTTTTACCGAGTAAATTTTCACCTGGTACGAGCGGGATTCATCCCTGGTACCCTAGCCCTATCACCAGGTATGTACAGTCTCTCTTCGAGTTTCCAAGGGTGCTCTGACGGCTCTGGTTCTGTTCGGAGGGAACACTTGAAAAATCTAGACCACCCAGCGACCCTTTTTCTGGTGCGCGTAGAGTGCGTGGAGTGCGTGCGGATCTCGGGGTAGTATAAAGGTAGGTTGAGCTGGGTAGGCACACACCCAAGTACACCCATATAGGTGAACTCCGGTAAGGCTCTGCAAGCCTGGGGGTTCTTGAGGGTACAACGAACGAACGAACGAACGAACCAACGAATCGACGCACCGTGAGTCGTAGCCGGGGGTGGAAAGGGTTAGACTAAAGGGGTAAAGCGAAAGGAGTAACGCCGTGCAGAGGGTGAGTGATATGGATCCCAAGGGGGAGTCTCCGCGCGGTTCTCTCTCGAGGTTATTCTTAGGGTAGGGTAGGGTTCGTCGTGCGCAAAAGTGCGAAAACTTTCAAGAGAGAGATAGAGATAGAGAGAGAAAGAAAGAAAGAGAGAGGGTTTCCGCATCAGGGTACAAGGCGGCCGACGTAAAAAAGCCCGGGTGACACGGTGGCGGTGCTTCTCTCCAGGGCGGTGCACTCACTCCCTGCGAAGTTCTTGCTGCAGGGTTCGCATTGATCCGTCACACTGAAAGTCGTCCCAGTGGTAGGTAGGCTGTACGACTCCGCTGGAACCCCCATCGACGAGTACCTGAGCTGCACACCACGTATAGTATATACATGCGAAAAACTAGGCTTTCATGAAGAGCCCGGCGGCTCGCTTGCGCAGCGTTTCTTTAAAGTGAGCTAAAAACTAATTAATTATTATGCTAAGTGGTATGGAAAGTGCAAGTTACTTTGCCCCAGTATCACATGACCAGAAGATCTCCAGCTATCCGCGTAGAGACACGATCGGAGGTTTTATACGCTGGTTGATTACACCCAAACTCTACATTCGGGATGTTCTGGCGCTGCAACTATCATACTAGAAGAAGATCTTTCCACTAGGATAAGCTCAAGGACCTAATGGCCACGTGGTTCCGACCTCATGGTGGTCCGATGCATTTAGAATTCACAAGTGGCTCAATGGCCATCCCAGACTCCGGACTAATGCGATGGTGGGAATCCTACGAAATCTTCCTTCCTATTTAGTAGCTGGCTACACGTAATTCTAACGCATGCCTATCTAGCTGCAGATCGCCCCAAGTTCTTCTCCGACTGAATTTATGCCGAGAAGATTTTCGAAAAGTAATTTTTCTCTTTTCCTCTTATTCTTTCCCATATTACATAAGCAACGACGAAAAAGACGTTCCCCCTCTTCTCTCTTTCTCTCTTCAACTATCGGTATACGATCATCTATCACATCATTTTTCTTTCCTTTCAGTCAATTTATAATTTCACACTGTATTACCATACATCATGAAAGAGTTGTCGAGTGCTTAACGGCCTCGTATATTCCTCTCTCCTTCTCTCCTTCTCTCTTTCTCTATTTCTTTCTTTCTCCGTTGGTGCCTCATCTCGAAATTGGGAGTCTCTTTTTCTTCGTTTATATTACATTTCTTTGTTTCTTTTTCTCTCGGACCGAGCTCGGACGGCCGGGTTCGTCATCGCTGTAGCCTGATACACGATGAACGTGTCAGCCAGTTATACACGTATGATACACCTGAAACATGTTGACGCTTTGAATTATTTAAATGAGTCGAGACCCGAGCGAGAAAATGAGACGGAAATACAGAGATAACGAGACGAGGAGTGAGACGGATTGAGAAAGAGACGGAAAGGAGCGGTCAGGCGTGTCCTGTCAATGAGTGAGACGAGCCGACGGACGGTTTAATCTAATCCAAACATTAGACTCAACAAATCGTTAATTGTCACCTCGGGAATGTTCGACCAGAAAACTCGAGTTCGTAATTAGGTGGTCCAACGATCTCACACCTAATTCCTCGCCGAAGAGATGCTCTCGTAATTAACTGGGACTAGACACCATCGGAAAGCGTCTGAAGGACTGGTTCATATTATAAAAAAATGAAAAGAATGAAAAAATTTACAAATATAATAATCACGTTCATCAAACTGCAGTCGATATGAAAGAGCATTGTGAATCTCGCACAGCTTTTAGAAATGTTAGAATAATTTTCGTACAGAAAATTCTTTCTACGATTTTTATTTATAGTTAAAAAGAATAATTATCACCATGGGTGCAGCATAAAGGTGTATAGTATATGTAGATTAAAAATTACAACAGCTCTTTCGTATTTTTCTTTTATTATCTCGGCTCCACTATCTCTCCACCCCTTACACCTACCTCCCAGCGTTCTACTCTTTCCAAAGCAATAATTTGTGTATAATTAAAAATATACACTGTATAGGTAGAGTTGGTTGAGAAAATGGGAAAAAAGAAAAAAATAAAAGAACCGAGTGGAAAAAAAGGGAAGGAAGGAACTAAAAGAAGAAAAAAAAAAAAAAAAATAGGAATCATGGCGTAATAAATTCAAAGTAAAACGTTGCTTGTGACAAAGTTCATGTATACACTATACATATGTGTGTATATACATATGCATCATCACGTGCATGATCGTGTAGGTACCCCACTGTAGTCGCGAAACTGCATACTGCAGCAGCGTCGCATCGCGTCGGGGAGGTCGTTAACCAACGCTTCTGCTAATAAGTCATTAGGGCTTGGAGCTCGGTGGATCGGTAGGGCTAGGTCGTCTTCCGTTCGGTGGGCTTTACGACACCTACATTTTCAGTCTTTGGTATTTTCCCGACCTTTTCCTTTTTCCTTTTTCCTTTTTCATTTTTCATTTTTTCTTTTTTTTTCATCCGAGATATGTGTGACGCGCTTATGCGTGTCTGCGTACATGTACGAGAGTAGTTCACAGCTCGTACCTCGCGTAAGTTCGCACCCCCCCAACGATGGTTGCACGGTGCGTGTCTCTTGTTAGCGACACCCCCGGCGTGGCGTCGAGACTGCGGGGGGCTTCGCGTCCTCTGCACGGGTCGTATATACGAGTACTTGAAACTTGAAACTCGGAAATTGATTTCTGCCTGCTTGCTTACTTGACGCTCCTACCATTCCAGCTACTGCCATGGGGCTAGACTTCGCCACAATATACCCCCCCCCAATGACTGAGGGGTGCGGACGTCATTCATACAACTCTTTCTGAATAGGAATGAAGTAATTTGGTCAGAAATTAGAATAGCTGGATAATTGTCCGACTTAGCAACATCCATTTTGTCACACAGTATCTTTTCGTTTTATTAGTGTTCTTCTTTTCCTTTTTCTTCTTCTTCGTCTTCTTCTTCAGGTATTAATAGAGTGGGGATGCGCATGGGAAAATCGTTTATTATTCATAGCGTGAGTATAAGAGTTCGGAGCGAATGCAAAGGTATAAATTTTCATGTCCCATGTGCATGGTACTTCTTAGGTATTTTTTTTTATTTTTTTTTTATTTTATTTCAACCATTGTAAATCATTCCCGATCGGCTTCCACCTACGAGAATTGTTCGCGCCCAACAGCAGCGCCCTCTCTCGCACCGCAAACCGGGCTTTGAGTCCTTTTCAATTGCGTTGGAAATAGACTTGGGGTATCTAGACGTATGGCTGTGCCAGGCTTTCTTATAAATGTCTAGGTATGTATTATATCCAAAGGTCGATAAATTAATAGACTAAAACCCCGAATAATAGAAAAATAGAAAAATAGAAAATGACATTCCTCCCAGCTGCATGCAGGATATTTATTATTATATTTTTTTCTTTTACTTCTTTATCATAGAATGACAAAAAATCTTTTTGATTAACACAATTTTATCGATTTTCAATAGTTACCTATCTGATTTTTTTTCTTCTTATTTTTTTTCAACTAAGTAGGTATTTTCATTGAATTCTGTTAAAAACTTGGAAAGATTATTAAATTAGAAACTTTCTTCGGTGACAATATGATATTTAACGCTGAATGTGTAAAAATGAAAAAAAGAAAATAACCGTTCGAAGCAAGAAGACTAATGAATAAATTTATTCAATTTCACGTTAGATGTAGGTACCTATAGCGAATTCGTATTATCTTAATAAACTATTAAATTAGGTAAGAACAATATTCTGTTCTAAAAACTAGTGCAGGTATATTTTTGACTGGTACACCTCGAACGAAAAATAATAGCATTTAAAATTAATTAGGCATATGTACGATCTATAGATTGTTGATAAATATGCAAAAATAGGCATAATAAGATATTTTCAATATTCACTTATACGTGCTTATATTGGGGTTAAGTAGTGCTTGGGTCCGTTTCCTCAATGTCTATAATACCTACATCCAATAATTCTCAGGCCACTGCAAGAGTACATAATATGCATATATATATACGTAGTAGTTCGAGTTCCTTCACCGAGAGAAACGGCAGGTGATATAATTCAAGCATATTACAGTAATCAGTATAATCCGTTATCCAAGATCGTAGCATTGCGATAAATGCAGATGTATTTATTAATGGTAAATGGTTAATGGCAAATGGTAAATGGTAATGATAACTCCAAACACCAAGCTCGTATATGTATTACGTATGCACATAGGGCTTTCCGGGTCAAATTAGCAGCCCATTTTCCTCACCCCCTTCGATTTCGATCATTTTTTAGCACGGTGTCGTTACCGACCCAAAAATGTCTCGGAATATTTGCCAGATTTTTCCTGAAGCACCAGTGAAGTTGAAAAAAAATTTTGTGATCTGAGAAAATTCACACTGATTCTATGATCAAGAAAATACTAAAAAATTAACGAAGTCGAAAGGGGGAGGGAAATGGGGTGCTAATTTGTCGTGGAATGCCCCATATATAGATACATGGATACACATTTGTCTGTGTACACATGCACGCGTGCATTTAACTGTTGAAAAAAGATATAGTTAAGTGTAAAGCCCCCTAGATATGCACCGCGTACTTATACAGACGATAGAAATAATATATTACGCGTTCAGGATGGGCCTTTTAGTGCTGTAACACGCGATGCGTAATGTAATGTAATGTATGCCGAATGATATTTCCGGGGCTAAGTTATTTATCGGTTTATTTGAATAATCGCATTGGAAAGCGGGCTATTAGACGCGGAGAAGACGCGTGGTCGTTTTCGGGTATTGGTATTGGTATTGGTCTTGGTCTTGGGTCTTCGTGGTCTTCGTCTGGGCCGGGTTTCGGCTCCGCAGACCCACGTCCTACTTATTCGTTCCTTGAAAGATAATGTCAAGATTTATAGACCCGAGTGTGGTATTGGTAGGTGGGTAGGTAGTACGTAGGTATATACAGCGTTATGTGTTATGTTTGGACCTAAACCTGCAAGAAATGGTACTAATACCACCGCCGCCACCACCACCACCGACCTCGACGATGAAGAAGAAGAAGAAGAGGAAGCCATTCCGTGCGTTGCGGCTTGCAACCGATACCTATCCTTACACTCGGTTGATTTTTTTTCTTTTTTTTTATTCTTTTCCTATGTAACCATGCGTTGATGTGGTATACAGCTAGATGTACGCATTTGCTTATCCAACCCTCAACCCCTACTATCCCTGGTGTACCCACTCGATACTGAACACTAGCTAGGCAGGTAGACTTACGCTTTTCTATGCGCATTTTTTCAAACTTTTTCGAAGGTTTCACCAGCCCCGGTAGGGTAGTAGCACTGATACACGACATGTACGAAGGGTTGATGGAAGGGTGCAGGTAAAGTACTGCGTACAGGCAGGAAATCGGGGGTTTGAAATTACCGGGGTGTGTAATCACGTTTATTTCTTATTTCAATGATTCGTTTCATCCTGCGGCAGGACCAGAACTCGCTTCATCCAGAATTTCGGATTTTAGAATATATTTTCGAAATGGCTGCCGAATCCGTTTGAGGAGTAACTGTCTCAGGATTTCACAGCCCTTATAAATTCCTATTTCATTTTCGAGACTTAAGATCTTTTCAATTTCGTCTATCAATTTTTATTCCGTGTTTTCGATCTTTGTACCGTCTCCTCCTTTCGCTATGTAAAATCGAATTATATAAGGTATATCTCTACTTATTCTTAATATAGTTATACAAACCCTCTTTGGCACACAGCCTCGTTCTCAATTTTTTCTTTTTTCCCTCATTTCTTTCTTTTTCCTATCCTTCTCTCTCTCTCTCTCTCTAAGTATCTGATCCAGATATATTCATAGGCATATGTAGTACTACGGTATGCGTATGTATATTCATACGTATACATATATATATGTGGAGTGGCAAAACCACCTCATCATCCATTCGCAAAACCGTAGTTATATACTCGCGTAATATATTCGAACAACTATTTCAGCCGACTGTTTCAAGCTCGCGCTTTTCAATGGAATAATCAATCGATTTGAAAATTTCAACAAGCTTTACCCCCATCCGAAAATCCCGTCCTCTATCTACCCCTATCCCAGAGGGATGAAACGAAGTAATTTTTATTGGCAACTCGACTGCAGTAATTCGTGGTGCAATTAATAGAGGAGTATTTATTAAATCGAATTGGTGCGAGCGAGGTAGCGAACCGATGTTTGACCGTTGTCTGCACGGTTTAATTGCAAGCGTCAATATACGTTTTACTTGCGCTGCTCCTGCCGCCTCTAAACCTACCCCAAATCTACACACCTTCGTAATGTACGTATAGATAATATAACGATAAAGCAACAAATGCGATTATAATTATCAAAATTATAAACCAATTAATTACGAGCGCATGTTCGTTTTTTTTCCCTTTTTTTCTTTCTTTCATTCCTTTTTTTTTTCGCACATCGCATTTAACGATCTTTGCACAATACGTAGTATACATGTATACGAGGAAAAAATGCAATTATAATACGCACAGTTTTTTCCCTACGGTACAACCGCGTTCGTTCGTTCGTTCATTTTTTTTTTTAACTTGTTTTTTCCATTTTTTATTCACTACTTTACGTTTTTCATTTCACACCGTAATTTTTGTTCTTTTTTCTATTTTATTTTTTTTTTTCACGTTCACCTTTACCCCGAGTTTAACCCGATGCTCTATTCCACTGGTTTGTTGAAAAAAAAATTCGTTCATTTTTTCGAATCGGAAATATTGGCCGACAACACCCCGGGCCTGATATATAGGCAGTACGTGTTGATGGGTTGTTTGTATTTTATTTTCGTTCGAACTCATTATTAATTCTATTGCCATGTAAAATAATATACGATGAATCGCGTAAATTCGTTCGAATAAAGCTTAAAGCTGGTAAATTCGTATAAAGAGAGAGAGAGAGAGAGAGAGAGAGAGAGAGAGAGAAAAAAGATCGATCATATAAATTTTTCCCTAATTTCATCGCGAATTAATCAATACTCTGATCGCTAGCTGGGGGAGGGGGTGCAGTAACTCATTGCGTCTAATCCAGCATGGCGATTATTATAAGCTCGGAGTACGAGATAACAAAAAAGGAATGAAAAAAAATTCAAAATAAAAAATCATTAGAGTTCAGTCGTCGTAGCGCGGCGTTCTCTCGGCTCGTAATTAAGTTGCTAATGATGTTGGCGTATACTCAGCTTTGTTACTCGGCATTGTGGCATATCACCCTTCTATCAATTAGCGGATTGAAATTAATACTTTTTTTTATTTTTTATTTCATACCGAATAATGATAATTATAATAACGCGAACTTCACTCACTCATCTCGGGTTTAGCTTCAATGAATAATATATTAATAATTATATAATTACGCGATTGTTGTAATCGGCAAGAAAAAATGAATTTTCATTCCATTCTTAACCAGAAGATTTTCAGTAGCTCCAGAAATCAGAGACGATAGAAAAAAGCGCGTCCGTTCTAGACAATAAGAGCCTAATTTTCTTCTCGAATATTTATTTATATTACGCGGTGGGCCTCAATTTCATCATTTTAGAATTTCAATGCTCCCACGGATTTTGAATTGAAATAGGAACCTGGGATTTTGACCAAATTTTTTTTCCACACATTTGGAGACGTTCTGGCCCTTGGGAGGATCGAAATTTGAATATGACCGAATTGAGGACCACCCTAATATACTATGTGAATCGTGGCGAATTTAACCACCTCTGCGGAGCTGAATTATTATGCTTATTAAAAAATGAATAAAAAAGAAAAAAAAGAAAGAGAAGAGAAGAAGAGAAAAAAGGAGAAAAATAAGTGTAATCTCCGTCCTTTAACGCGACAAACTGGCTGCTGCAGTAACTTCTGGTATTACAATAATAAAGGATTTGTAAGTAGGTAGGATTCGGGCGCGGAGGAGCATGTCGAGACCCAGATTTCCATAATCCCAAACTTAACCCATTCCACGGGCCAATCAAAGCTCGGTTTAATCCATATTCTCTTATACCGCAATACGTCTCGGGTTTAGGTAGATACGAAACAAACGTAAATATTTTTTGCGATTTTTTCTGATGGAGAATATAAATAAACGAGAAGTACCTATAGATTTTTTTTTTTTTTTTTGTTCTTTCTCGTAAAAATGACGTTCAAAATTCGATTTTTTGATTTTTCGGTTTTTGCACACATCTGCCCTGACTTGGTTTTTCCAGCTTCCCCAATTCTTCGGGTATAGAATTCAAGCCCCTATTTTTGTGTTCGACTGTACCGAGCAAGACTGAAGTACCGATTCCATCTGCGCTTTGAAAGCACTCGAGTAGGTACGCCACACGCGAGGAGCAAAGACTGCAGAGAGAGAGAAAGAGAGAGAAAGAGAGAGAGAGCGAGAAAGACGGAAGTAGGCAGAACTACGCGAGCGGGGATGAAAGAAAATAGAGAAAAAAGAGAAGGGAAACTAGAAAATGGGAAAACTAGTTCCGAATGTAATGCAAAAAGTCTGCAAATTTATACTTCGCTGTGTGTAAAAATAGAGAGAACAAAGAAAAAAACAAGTGTGGCATTGACGATTGAATGTATTAACGAAGGTGTCTTGCAATCTGTAAAATCTCACCCATAAAAAGTAGCTTTTGTTTAAGGGGACCAGTACAGCGACTTTTCGAGAAATTGTCATAGTCCGAAATCAATTTATTTCATACTCAAAGTTCATTTCACATCAAAATATTTTTCTTTTTCCAAATCATGTGTCGTAAGGATTTTGGCACACCGTTGGTCCAATTCAATCTCTTGACATCTCATTTTCTCCGGTGAACCATTCCTCATCTTGTGAATGTAGGGATTTTAAAATGAAAAATTATGTCATAAGTTATGATCAATTTACCAAATTTGCAAAAATTATTATCACTCATTTCTTGAATAACTTGGCCAAAACGAAAAATTTTCAAAATTCCCACAATCACATAATGAGGATTTGTGTTCTGAAGAAAATGAATCTAAGATGACCTGAATCGGTCCAACGGTGCTCGAAAATCCTTACGACACATGATTTGGAAAAAGACAAATATTTTGATGTGAAATGAACTTTGGTGATGAAATAAATTGATTTCGGACTATGATAATTTCTCGAAAAGTCGCTGTACTGGTCCCCTGAAGGGCTGTTCATTTTTCTGGAGAAATTTCGTGTAAGATGAATTTCAAAAATAAATTAAATTTGATCAAATCAAAAAAGCAGCCCTTAATCAATGGGATCACTCCATTGAAACTCGTAGTATTCGATGTGAAAGTAATTAGGGGATGAATTGAAACTTTGAGGAAAAAAAACAAAAGTGTGCAAAAATTGCACACTGGAGACTCGATGGTATTTTTTTGTTTTTCTTTTTGCGCGTGGCGATTGAATCGCCGTCTGCAGGGTAAATGATTGAGGATATTTTGAAAGGTATCAGGTCATGACGTGTCGCCTGTACCTCTTCGGACCTCCTGGAGCCGTTGGCAGCTGGTCATGAATCAAGCTTAGAGTTCTGGTAGGACGTTGCTATGATTTAAAGCGTTGGATCTCGTGAGTGAACGAACGAGAAACTGACCAGGACCAACGAGTTCGAAGCCGAGGCAAAAACGAGACGGTTGATAAAAAGATAAAACGAAATAAGAAATAAGAAATGAGAAATAAGAAATGAGAAATAAGAAATGAGAAATAAAAAATGAAAAAACGAGAGAGCAGAGTGTTGTGAGGAACACACAAAGGATGACAGTCCTACGGAGCGTGGGCATCTTCTTATCAAAACATGCGACATGTTTAGCCTTATTTATCGGTCTCTGGTTCTGATATGGCCAGTCCTTTGCTGACCAGAGGAAACTCTGGTTTTCAACATCCGGATGGTCCCACGTTAATGAACTTTTATTTCTTTGATGCTCTTGGAAGTTGGAAAGCTTTCTTTCTCTTTCTCCTTCTCTTTCTCTTTGTCTTTGTCTTTGTCTTTCTTTCGGCTTATCCCTCTCTCTCTCTTCTTGTTCCCTTCGGCAATTGACTTACGGTATCGCGTGGTGGCCGCAAGCCGCTGATTGCACGCGGTATATTTCGGCGTTAAAACGAGACGAGATTGCGGTCGAGAAAGTTTAAATTAAAATCAGACGGTTCTTAGGTAGTTGAAATGCCGAGGCTCTGCACTTGTACATCCTCAATGACTGAGGAGGATTCGGTATCCCTTTGTGAGCAGAAACTACCTCCTGTACCGTTTAGAGATACTCAATTCTATGCAATTAAATCTACGTCTTCGTAGACTGATGCAGCAGTAACTGATGCTGCTTCTGGTTCTGGTTCTGCTTCTGCTATACGTATAGGTACATATTGAGAGGATACGGTACCTAGTGCATACCTATAACTACTATGAACAAGGAATTGATGGAACCTGCAACGAACCGCCACTTGGCACAGTTTCAGTTTCTATTCAAGAGAAATCCCGCCACATTCTGCACGGTTTACACCCTGACCACGTACTGCGGATTGAACCTATGCCGTAATTTGATCGTGCTTAGGATTTCGTCAATCATTTTAAACCCCCTTTCGTACACGGGCTGAAACTCTTCATTTTATTTCAAAGCGTTCAAGGGTTGGCGGAATATCGTCCGAAATATTGCCATTTGGGAATCGTTTCGAGTCTTGAGGGGTCATAGAAGCCTAAGGATCTGAAAATTCTGGTCAATTCCTCAGGACGTGTGAAGCCGAAGAGTAGTTCATTCTAATCGAGGCCCTCTTTACGGCAAACCATTTCGTATACTTCAATCAATAACGTCATGACGGTATGGCCTGAAGAAAAACTTGAACAGAAGGTACTTTCGACGATGGTGAGAGCTCAGCTCTGACGGGCTGCGCGATAGCTCATTATGTTTTATACTCTACTGATTCTGCTGTAAACGGAATCTACTCAGTATTTGAATAACCTTTTTATTTCACGGAGCTGGCGATTCGATGTATACCAAAGAAAAACTCAACTGTACGAATGATGTTCGCTAACTACATGTGTGTTTACTCAATCAAATTGACTTTTTCAAACACTCTCTCGATTCCAGTGCAGCTATACCATTACAGTTTGACAATATTTGAATTCGTATGGTGAAACACACCAGATTCTTTTTCCTCTTAGTGTGCATATAGGACCTTCCTAAAATTGTATTCGATTACACGATCAGGACCATTGGGATATTTTTTTTCCAACGTCACTGCAGGTGGAGGTGTATGTCAGTGTCAGGTGTGCGTCTTTTAACGAGCGAAATGACCATCAGCGATTGAGCAAAGGCCTGGTTCAAAAAATCAATCGGTAGAAAAATGAACTGGGATCTGTGCGGGAGCTGCAGAGGCCAGGCCATTTGTTGCTCTTCGCTAAACTGGAGAAGACTTGATCCTCTCGAACGCGAACGCCCGCCTCTATCCGTTCCCTTGGGGACTCGATAACGGGCTGTAAACTGACCGCCTCATCGCGTCGACCCCGAGGATCAAGATTTATAAATCTTTAGTCTGGCTTTTATTTCGTATAAAGTCAGCTTTAGGGCTTGTCCCATTAGCCCGACGCAAACCTGTGTAATACAAAGACGGATTAAACGTGCCCCTTTGACCACGGGCCTAAATATCTTATTAAGCCCACGGCGATGGTCTATCAACGCGTCCTCCTCTGTACCTTTTGTCATTATCGCATATTTCCATCGAACTTTTCTCCGAAAGAGACGCGAGTTACTCTTCATTCACCAGAGATTGTATCCATCCCGAGGCTATCGAGTGAGTAAGTAACTTAAGTAAGTAAGTAAGTAAGTAAGTAAGTAAGCAAGCAAGTGTATATGTTTGCTAATGACGTTAGCGTAGCTGACGGGCAGGAATATAATTCCCGCTAGAAAAGTTGTAGCAAAGGGCTTCAGCCGGGGATATTAATTACGAGAAAGTTGGAGTATGGTTAGGTGGGTAGGTACATTGAGAGCGAAGCGGGATTGAATTTCAATTATTTATCGAAAACTTTTGCTAATTCCGACGCAAGTTTCTCAAGCAAACTCTATCGATCTAAGGAAACCCGGTGTGCAGTAGGATCGGGTAACTCTTCGCCCGGTCCTCTGTGTTGTTTGTTTGTTGCATCTGGGCTGTGACGTGAAATGCATGGTCACAGAACCCGGGATTTTAAGGATCGCAATAATCAAAAGCCCCTCATGGACAGCGCGCGATAGTGAACAAAGTTGCGGGTTGCTAGTAGCCAATTTGTAAATGTCCTCGTCCTGCAGTTTCCCTAATCTCCCGAGTCAACCCTTTGATCGTTCTTTGGTCGTAATTGATCCCTCTGAGTCCCGGGATGTGGTGGGCTGCTCCCCGAACTCGAGCTAATCAGAGATCCAATTGATACGCGATGGGATGCTCTCGCGAGAGTCCCTGCATACTCCCGCATACCGTCGAGCATGGTGCACGAAAGAACGGGCTTGGGGATCCTTAATGCATATGTAACGTTCCTCGGTAGATGGGATAAGGGGTAAGAAAGGCAGCCAGTGGTTCTGGGACGTCGACCACGTGGACGGTCTATCACCAGCTACTTAATCTTGAGCTCTTCATTAGCGAGGTAGTAGCGAATGTCCAGGTCCAGGTCCAGGTCCAGGTCCAGGTCCTGGGTTCAATTATTTCGAGTCGAAGAGCTCTGCACATGATCGAGATACCAGCGTCGCATGATAAACCAGAGGTTACATACGTACCAAATGTCGATTTCCTAAATGAGAGACAAGCTTTTCCCCCAGCTCATAGTCAGTAGAGGTACAGCTATGACGAACGGTTTTCCGCTCGCTGACTTTGGCACTTACCTGAAACAAAGGAAACCGAAAATTACACTCACTTTATGGTGGGTAGCTAGGTTGGCGAATACGGAACGGCAGTTTAACGGGATCCCTCTTTAAGGTCTAAGGATTCGTAATTAAATGTATATTCTGTACCCTTTAGTGCGGTGTGCCGGTGGTGGGTCCTGCAGGCTGTGTGAGCTTTTGTTCCGAACTTTAAACCGGCCGAAAACCCCCTCCTTGTGTTAATATTAATACTCGTTTGCAATAAGAATAGTCTTCTGTTGTTAACCCATAGCCGTGAATTTCCCTGTGCATGGGGTAACGAGTGTAGGCGGGGGGCGGGGGCGGGGGCGAACGAACAACGAATCGGGGTAAATGGGATATAAATTATAAACCGTATTCCCGATCGTGTTAAACTTTGGCCAAAACCGGGGGGAAGTTTTCGGAATGAAAAATCGTCGTGGGACGAACGGAACCGAATACTTATGCAGGATAACCGTGATCCTGCGGGGGATATCCAGGATCCTAGAGAAGGTATGGGTCGGAATTAGGTGATCCGGTCTGGTTAGCTAGTTGGAAGAGATTAGTCGAGATCCTCAATTTGTTTAAGCACATACCTACCCCTCGCCTTGTGTAACATAGGAAAATGAATTTCCCTCGTTCCCAAAGTTTCCGCACTCAGCTATGCCGAAAATCCCCGGACTGTAAAGCCGCGGCTTTGCTTGATCAACTAATGACTCGGCATATAGGTCATTGGAAAAAACCATTTCGGACAAAAGAAAACAAAAAATGAAAAAGAAATTTTCCAACCGGGAAAAGTCCTTCTCCATAAAAGGCGCCTGTCACCAGAAATGAATCTTCGTCTTTGATAACCCCGTGTATGTCTCAACTCACAAGGTAGACCCTCGACCCTCGACACCTGGATGTCGGACAATAACGAACGTAAATTTTTAGCTACCTGTCTTTGACTGCGGGTTGTACACGTGCCTCGCAAGACACTTAACTTTCAGAGGTCTCCTCTGTCCTGTGCTCAAAGTGAAAGACAGAAAAACTGACAGACAGCAAGACGGAGTGAGAGAGGATCGAGTTTCTTCTTTTCAAAAATTGGCCACAAAAAAAGAAAAAAGAAAAAGGAAAAGAAAAATCTCGATGCTTCCATTTCTTCTCGTCATTCGATGAACAAGATTCGCTAAACGCGATCTCGTTTCAAGGATATCCAAAGTTTGAGGACCTAGAGCTATGAACCAGTGATTCTTTCTCTTTTCACGGGACTGCAGCAAGGCCGTGCGAATCTCGTATACTGGGAATCATTGGTTTTTCTTTTTCTTCTCAAATGGAATTAACTGATCGGTATTAAGATCTATGATGAGATTGTCTGCCGCGGTTGTCCATATAAGCTGCACCTTTATCAGGAATTTATTTATCTTTAATATACATGATACATCTGTGTACAATGTACATAGAATTGAACCGGGGACGGTAAAGTAAGTAAGATAATTGAGGTTGGTGGTGTAGTGCAGGAGAGGAAAAATTCTAGGTAACTGCAGTTATCAAATTGATGGGAAAGTCTCGGGTTCGTTTCTCCACGCCTTTAGTGAGTATGTGAGTATGAGTATGTGAGTATGTATTCCCTATCACTTCTCGTGTGTGTGTATATACGAGTATATAATAATATATATGCGTGTTTCTTAATCGTCATCAGTTGGTTGGTATATAGAGAGGCGCGGACTCACCGGTCTGGAACCTTGGAGTCCATCTTTTATTTCACACCTTAAACCGAAAGAATTCTTCCGCCACGTTAGGCGCCTCTCTCTTCCATTTATTACGCCTCTGATTAGATTTACGTTACCGAGACCCGCTGCGTTTTAAAATTTATCTAACAAACACCACTACTTATGTACACGCTTATATTCTTTATTCAAACCATCCAAGTTCGAAATTTCGAACCAAGACTCTCTCACGGATTATGACCAATCGAATTTCAACTCCTACATTCCAGCACTCACTCCCCCTCTTGTTCTTGTTCTTATTCTTCTCCACGATTCTTCTTTGCTCAAAAAATATCGACTGATTTAAAAATTTTCAAAAATTTTCATGGAACCTTTTCGGATCGGGCTATTCCGACGTCGCCATTCTTCGGATGACTAATATAATTCCGCGAATCACTTGTGTTGTCTCACTGTGTCACACGCCTTTCGTAATCGAGATCGAAATTTCCGGGCTAAGTCCGCGATGGAATCATTTTACCGAAAACTTGATCCGTGCATGGAAGGCATAAGGCTGTCGAAAAGGTACATACGTAGGAAAAATGAAACCAGGCCAGCTGGTTGGATACACCGCGGCATGCCTGGAACCAGGTTTGCAAAGCATACATGTATATGTGATACAGTGTCTCTAACCCATGAGTCATGCACGGGTAGTATATCTCGATGAAATGTACCAACTACTAGTACAACGCCCACTAGATATTGTCTATTGGCTTTATGGAACGACGAGGATTCGTCGGCGATGGATACATTAGCAATAACAACATCGAAGATACACAAAGGTTGGGGGTTTCGCAGCTGTGTTGATCCTGCGAGGTTTCGCCCGTTTTTCTCAGTCACCGAAACCAAGTCTGGGTCCAGGACGCGGCACTCCTCTCTTCACCGCTTCCTGACCCTCGTCGTCCTGCGGGGTTCCGACCACACAGTCTGTTTACTCGACGGTATAAGAACGGGTCCAGCGAAGCTGTGGGGTATTCCGTGGCGAAACTGACTGTCCACAAGTCCCTATCAGCCTATCGAATGAGTCACGGAATATCGCCTGGTCATATGGGTGCGCAGAGGAGGTATGGGCTTTCAAGGAGGAACCGGCATTCCTTATGCCCACATCACTCTCGTCATAATAAACTATTAGCCATACCGCATGGAGAGCTAACTCTCGTGTATAATAATTGACAATGCAGAGGTTTTGCAATTTCTTAATGACGTCATACTGGCATACACAGCTCGCACCGATGCTATCGCGAATGGCACAGATATTATGCCATCCTACTTGTCTCTCTCTCTTCGCGAGACACAATGGGGACCGGCTTTCGTACGCTTATACCCAACTTATTTATGCTCCTGGACTCGGACGTGGGATTAGAAATGATCGGAACATGGAATCGCCCCGTTTAGTCAGCTCGAACGGATCGAGTGCGGTTTCATTCGAGACGAGCTTGATGAAATTTGGAAAGAAAATTGGGCCTGACCCGTCATACGTGCGACGATTTCTATGAGAAGAACCACTCTAACGGTGCCTACATCGATGGACGGGGACACACGTGTCCGGCGTCAAGTTACCAAACGGTTTCCGAGATTCCGTGTTGAGGAACCCGACTCTCAGAGAGGAGGGAATTATTAAGAGATATAGCCGAGGAATTGAACGCTCGCCGAAATCAATTAAGGAATAGAAATGCCGGGAGGATACTGGTTCCGCGGTGTTTTCTTCGATAAATCATCGTTTCGTGGTATGGCGGAACCTCGGAGGGTTCTATAATTCAAATAAAAAGCTCTCTACCTCACGACTCCGTTTTTTCCCCTTTCCTCTTCCCTCTTTCCACTTTCCTCTCCCCTCTTTCCTCTCGACGATATTTATGCCTATTCCTTGATTTAAAACGTCGTATAGTATATTCTTCGACTAAGCTGAACGGAACTGAACTCTTGCCTGTATAGCTGGTGCTCCTTACCAATGTATACCATCGTATCCTTATTTTTACTTTGCACCGAGTTTTTCTCACCGGAATATATACGTCGATTTTAAGAGAATAAAAAAAAAAGAACCAACCAAACGACCAAACGACCAAGTAGCCTCGACAAACCACTTTGGTTTCTCTCGCCACGATTCCCTTACGTAATCGACGTTTGTCTAGGATTCAATTATGGCTTCGGTCCTGGTTGGATGACAACGTAACAACGACACCCACATGTACAAGGTACAACACGGACATACCTATGCATACATACACACACATGCCATATGTACTACGTGCCTGGCTACCTCGCCGCTAGATCATCTCCGTTTAATTCTATATGCCTCAAAATACGGGATAAATGCATGCATCTCTGGACGCAGGATGACCATATTGGCGAACACCTACCCGCGAGGACAGGTTCAAAACCTGAATACGATCGCGGGGAATACTTGATGGAATATTTAACCACCCATAACGCGTGTCCCCCGTGTCATTATTTATCAGTTTATCATTATTCATCGTTCACCCCTCGATAGTGCGAGGCATATGCTCAAGTAAGATTACATTCGTACTAATACCGTCCCACATAGGGTAGAGTGTAACCCGCCTAAGCACTGCATGAGGTATGGGGTGCAGCGTATAGTTTTGAAAATGATATATATCTCCTCCAGGCCGCGTGGTTCGCTTTATGGTGCAGCTCGCATGATGCTTTTTTTACCCTATTGCTAATGGTTCGCCTCTCTCGACAGATTACACGCTCAAACTCAATGGTCCGTTCCTAGTCGTCCTTCGTTCGAGCACACTGGTCCATGGAAGGACCATGACGCCCCGCTGCCTTATGGTCGGCTCAACTGCTGCTGCAGTCTCTCTCGCTCTCTCTCTGTAGAGGATTAGTGGCTTATACATCTAGCACATTACTACGTTCGTTGGTCACTAATGCACGAAGGGTTTTGCCTCCGCAAAATACTCCACTAGTTTATGCAAATACATGTTCCATATATTTATCCTTTTTTAATCTCTTTCGCCATTGGCAGATTAATAAACCAGAAATTCTTCTTTTTTTCTTCCATCCCACAAATTTTCTATTGATTATCAACCAGTGCAGCGTCTATTTGCACTTGACAATGTGTCCGGGCAATTAACGCTGTTTGGTTTTGGTACCGCATGCTCGTTCCACAAAGTGCAGGTATAGCTGGTATTGCCCTGCACGGTGTACGTCAAACTGTTTTATTTCTGTTTGCGAATGATGTAGGATGAGGTGGAGAAGAGAGAGAGATGCTGTGCGGTCCAGAGCGCGAACGAACAAACGTTGAATAATGTAAATCATTTATATCATAAAATATAAACGCACCGCCTCGCCTTCCAGAGCCAATAATCAATTCCCGGTACAGCTGGCCGCGGGATTCAGCAGCTCGAAGAAATGCGGTTTTTCAATCTGCAGACGCGGTTAATTTCGCCGCGACTTATTCATTTTCGCGATTAAAAATAGAAAATAGTTTTCGATTCGAAAAGCTGGACACGTCAGAGACCGAGAGAGGGGGATTCCTGACCTGCCCTAACTCCAGCCCCTAACGCATTCTGCCCCGAATACTAATATAACGGAGAATGGAGAACGGAGAACGGAGAATGGAGGTTTGCGGAAATCTCTGCGGTAGAAAAAGAGCGAAAATTTAGGGGAAAATCCCTTTCTAATCGGTAAGGGAAATCAACAATGAGTCGACAACTGTCAGCGAGCAGATGGGGTGGTTCGACGATTTCCATCATCACTAGTGATGAAAGATTTTTCAGACTCTTATTTTCGTAGTGGGTAGGTATAAGGTATATGTATATTTTTTTTTGCGATTCAAGGAGTAGGAGGGTTCGTAGTCATTATACTTGCGATTATCAGTTTTTCCTCTTCATTTCAATTCATTTCATTTCAATTCATTTCATTTCATTTCCTTTCCTTCGACACCTGTGACTTTTATAATCCCTGACGTACACCCTGCGTTGATTCCGTGCACTATAGCTACATGTATATAGGGTTCGTAAATTCTCTCAGGGAGTGGTTTTGCAGGGTGAAAATTATTGATTATTCGTTTCGTTGCACAGAGAATATACACGCACCTATAGTGGTGACGAGAAGTGTTGCCGAGGTATATACGGTGTATAGTGGGGGTATAAGAGAGTAGAGAGTTGGCTGCAAGGCAAGGGAATAGTAGAAGTGGGGTGAAAAGCGAGATAGAGAGGAAAGTATAAGGGCTTCCTTACCCTGCGTTTCAGGGTGGTGCAGGAAACTGGTGACGTTGTCTGACGTGGGGACTGTTCTTTCTTTCTTTATTTTATTTTCATTTTCATTTTCTTTTTCTTTCTTTCTGTCGTTCTTTCTTTCTTTCTCCACACCCGACAAAACCCCACATCTCTCACCTCACCCCAATTTCACCCTATACCCATATAAGAATATATATAGTACCTACACGTTTCTCTACGTACGCGTGTAATCCCCATCAATGTCTGCTTTCAATTCAACCACCCCTAAGCTACCCTAGGTTCATTTTCATGGGGCTTTCTTCTCCGACACAACAATCCACCCCTCCCTCACTCCATATATCGTCATGGTGTGATGGTCGCGTGTGCACAGCGAGCCTACACAAGAAATCATCTCAAAGAAGAAAAAAAAAAGAGAAAAAAAAAAACTAAAGTGCATAGCAATATCCATAAAATTGGTCAAGTTAAGTGTCCGTTGTTGTCGTCGATTGACAAATTGTTGACACGTCTTTGGGTGGGGAGGAAAAAATTGCGGCTATTTTCTAACCGGGGAGATAACGGATGATATACCAAAAACAAAAAACAAAAAAACAGGAAAAAAGCAACCCTCTACTCGCCAAAGAATGGCTATCTGCATTAATTAAACTTCAACTGAAGGTAATGACCCAAAGCGAGTTGGAGCCTTGAATAGTAACCGCATAGTAAATTTTTCCAACTCTTTTATAAAGGACGAATTCGCTCGACAGAATTTTAAATATTATTTGAAATAATTTATTCCTCAGCTTACCTATACCTGTACCGAAGACTCGTATATATTTTCAATTATTTCAGCAAAGGTAACAAGTCTATTCGGAAAAAGTGAAAAAAAAAAAAAAAAAAAAATGAGCGTGTTAATCTATCGATCTAGAACGTGATATTTTCACAAATTTTGATTACGAAAGAAATGAGAGAGAGAGAGAAAAAAAAAAAGATGTATTTTAAAAAAATCTACACAGAAATTGATTTCGGGTTCTTAACACGGTTCGAAAGATATATTCTTTACGGTGAAGGTATTAGAGATTCGTTAGTTCAAACGTAATACGTGTATAGCGTATATATATGGTAACACATGTGCATCGTGTTGCAAGAAGAGAAGAAAGAAAGAAAAAAAAAAGAAAAGAAGAATTCGTAAGTTAGCTCGTGAATAGAAGTTAACCGTTAAGTACCTCGGCGAGTGAAAGAGGAATAAGAAGAATAAGAAGAATAAGAAGTTTGAGCAGAAGAAGACGAAGAAACTCGTATAGTAAAAAGAATTCCGAGCGTGTGCCGCTCAGTCAGATTTGAAAAAAAAAAGAAATAACTAGAAAAAAAACTAGAAGAAGAACAAAAAAAAAGAAAAAAAAGCAACTAAAAATAGAAAACAAAAAACATGTAAAATGAAAAAAAGAAAAGCAAAAATCAGACCTCGACCACGCGACCACGTTTGTGGTAAAGCAGAGCACGGTCATAAACATGGTTACCTACTTACGCGACAAGTAATAATCACTTCATTCTCTTGAACAACCGCCTTTTTATCGCCCCGAAGAGAACGGCAAAAAGTTTTATAAAAAGAGATGAGAAGAGGAGAGGAGATGAGAAGAAGAAGGAGAAGAGGAGATGATGAACGTACTGGTACTAATTTCATCCGCTGCAGTTGATGTATTTTATACCTCATATACTCAAATCTTTCATACATTATAATTTTCGAAACGTTTTTTCGTTCCAGCTAGTCCAAATTTGAAGCGAGGCACTTTTAGCCACGTTTTGCAATCGTTCAAATGATTTCAGCTTTCATACGGCAGCTGTATATAAATTCGATAAAGCGATAGGTACTAAATTATTTTTTATATTAACTTTTCGATCACAAACGATATCGTGTTCATCAATGGTTAATTTAATGTTTGAATTATATTAACAGAAAAAGTGGTAAATCATTTTTGTTTAAAGTTTGAATTAGCAGTTCCGTTTCTACTCCCTCTCTCTCTTTCTCTATATCTACATTCAACATGCATAAATATACTATACGTATGTATATATATATATATGGTACCACGTTGGATCGTTGGCGAAACAAAGGTGATTAATATTCAACCAAAATGCGAAGTTAATTATACTAGTTGTATGATTCGTTGGTGGTTCCGCAGAACGTAGGTATACCTGCCTACCTATATACACTAGGGTATGTAATATCAAAAACGGGGATCAAAACCATAAACAGCGAATTGGCGATAAATTGAGATAGATAAATGTGAAGTTTCCCTTAAAATTAATGAAATTAGTTTTTCCCATCGCGTGTACAGTAGTGCCTCAATCATCTGCAGCAAGTTTATCAATCCCAGACAGCTGCTCATCACGAAAGTTCAACTTCGAGCTTATCCAGGAGGTATGTGTATGGCATAAATATAGCAAAACGGTGTGAATTAGCGATGTAGAAAGAAAAAAAAGAACAAAAAGAACAAATTAATGAAGAAATTAAACAAACAATATCAATTTAACATATGTTACGTATGAAATTGGCCTTATTATAGTGTGATTAAAAAAAAATGGTCAAATTTTATACCTACGCAGTATCAACCTGTGCACTGCACTGCATGATTCTCAGTTCTCAGTCCGTAGCTCAGCACGATTTAATCGTATAGGTGTAAAGCAAACGGCGAAGAGAAACACGCGTTGCAATTAATAACGAGTTCCCCTCGTCGAGGAGGCTCAGACTCCGCCTTATCGTCGGTATTCCGTTCGACTTCATTCCACTAACAAAGCTAGGCTCTGACCGTGATTTGCAGCACGCGATTCCCTGGCTCTGGTTCTGGCTCCGGTTCTGGCTCTGGTTCTGGTTCTGGCTCTGGTTCTGGTTCAGGGTCTGGCCCTCTTACCGCGCACTCGCGGCTTTATTTTTCTCTCCTTTTTCTGTCATCGCGAGCACCGCTTTACTCAATTGGACCGCTAATTTTTCACCGGACTCTGCTCACCGCACGCGAACTAAATAAAAATCTTAAATAAAAGGAATGAAGAGGATTTTAAAGCCTGCAGGATCGATGTGGGTACGCAGGTACCCTAAAGGGTCGCAATCATTATCATTGATCGATTTGTTATCCCCCCTCCGCCCCGCCAATCTTTGGCAAAACCGCTGCGGGAACGATCAGATCTATCATTTTGTTGTGATAATTCGAGATGCGGAATTCGAATATATCGTACGATAAGAAAGATGATATGCGGATAAAATTAGGAACATCAAATTTAGGGGTCGGACACAATGGGCATGTCGAGTGTTTTGTGTTCTGCACTACTACGTGCGGAACTGCGGACTGCACACACAGGCCGAAATTCATGTATAACTGGGGGTAAAACGCCTGCGCGAAAGCGACCCCTCTCGACTTTGTAATTGATTGGTCCTGATACGCCTCCTTATCTCTTAATCCATCTCCGCTCTGCTCCGCTCCCATGCCATACCATGCTGTATACTCGACTGGCTCATGGATTCGAATGGGCAACGGGCTGTTTACTGCCCGCTATATCTACCCATCGATTTCGGCACTCGTAAAATATCGAATAGTCTGAAAACCCTGCTGGGGTCTGTCCTCTATACATATGTATATGTATATGTATATGTATAAGCTTACGGGAATTAGGGGGTTGGCAAGAAATCAATCTGCGATATACACGTGTAGGTATGTACATGCGTGGTCTAGTCCGTTCACCGCTCGTACGAACACCCTTACGTGAACACTCCGCAAATTTCTGCCGAGACTAGAGAGAGAGTTCCATCGCGTATATATGGAATTGAGCGAATGTCAGTCGTCTGGGGAAATTCGATGATTAAAAAAGCCGGATAGACGTCATGCTCTTCCGGTTAATTAATTAGGGTTTGATTATTGTGGCATGATTCTGATTGTTTGTAATGTCGTCGTGTTTGCGGAGGGGTGGATACAACATTTTTGATGAAATGTGTAACTAGGGGTTTACGCGGAGGGGTAATCCCGTTGCCGGATTTAGGGCCCTGAACCAAAGAGACCAATTAGCGAGAATCCTGATAATGACTTTACGGTGGACGACCCTCACTCGAATGTCGTGTTTTCAATCTACCATACCGATCAAACGTGAAACGAGGGCAACACCGGCAACTCCGAGGTCTGATCGCGACGGAATTATAATTCAGATATCAACAGCTAGCTAGGCGAACTCGCGCGTGGCATCATGCCGATAATATTGGCACGGGATGGAAATTGCAATAGGATAGAACCCGCGTCGCGTCGCGTCGACGACGACACCTTAATTGGATCGTATCGATTCCGTTCATAGGTAGGACGTTAATTTGTCGTTTAATAAAACCGCCCATACCTGCGGTATTGTTTAATATAAAAATCAATCCTTCACCTCCTTAATATATTAGATTCTGTCCAATTTTAACGATAACGATAACGACGACGAACGCGTAAGATGAAAGAGCTGAGAGAACGCAAATTTTTTTTATCGGCGTACTGCAGATGGTGGCAATATCGCGATTATAGTCATCGTGTTACCTAGGCAACACCGTGTCCGTATAGGGGGTACCTACCCCCGGCGAGTCGAAGAACCTCTTACTTTTCACCTGATCCCTGCGCTGTAGCCCCTCTTCAGTTATTCCTCTGACAGCTCGGTGTGATTCAATTTTGGTGATGTATTTCAAAGGTTGAAAAAGTGGAAAATTTCAGTGCGGTTAAGTGCGAAAGGTAAAGTTAAAGGTCGACGTTCGTCACTTGATTCTTCCGGTAGGTACTTCGACACTTCTGTATTTCTCGAGCCATTTGTAAGTACGGAGATTAAAGCTGATCCGTTCATCTGGCTGTGAATTACGAGGCGAAATACATTTTTTATTGTATTTTCAATGAACCAAACTCATCCGGGTGTTCTGCAATGATTGGCGAAACGAATTTTGAAAATTGACTTAATTATCCTAGACTTTTGAACTTCTACTTCATCAACGATTGTTTATTCCTCCTGCAGCTATCGCCATGCCAGCCCTATGTAGTTTTATATCATCGAATTAGCCACGCCACTGTTACGGGGCATAATTCATCCTTTGAATTAAGAGTGTAAATTAATTCCTTCGTTGTTACTTTGACGTGCTGCGGGATCGATGGTGGTGTAGTCTCTATGCTTTCGTGTATCTATATATATATATACACACACTCCATACATGGTATAGCTTTAAAACAGAAGCTCTCTTCTTCATCGTTGACAACCAACGACAAATGGTACGGCTCTAGCACGTGGTAGTCGGATCACTGACACGTGCTTGGTGGGGCCGACTTACACGTGACCGAAGTCAGGGTTCACCCCGGGGTCCGTGGTATTCGAGAATGAAAAGGGAAGTATATACGAAAGTATGAGGGAAGAAGAAATATTCATCCCTTGTTTCATGTCTGGCAAAAAAATGAAAAAATATGGAAGCTGTCATGTCCGGTATGAGGAATTTTGGGAAATGAAATGTACTACGCATTGTTAATCGCGAATAAAATCAATCGATCAATCCTCCTCGTCATTTCATGCACGGATTATATTCCCGAGATTTACTCAGAGCTCGGATGAGCAGCGAAGTAAAAATGGAAGAGTGTTTCGTGCAGCCCAGCCCTCGAAGACGGGATATGCTCGTCAATAATCAGGGATCAGGGATTGCAGGGGTTTTGGCTCTTATTTGGGATGGGTTCTGAAACTTGTGTGGGAGTTTCGTGTCCAATCATTAGTGAGATGGTATCGGTCTTGTAAGTCAGTCAGTGCGTCAGTCGTTTGTATCGAGTGAGTTTGGGCGGAATTAAAGTGGTGTGTCTCGTATCCGCGGAAATGATTGAAGATCGGATGGTTCGTCTAATCGAATATCGGCCGGCGCGGCGCGGCGCGGGGATTCAGCTTGAGAAATGGACATTTTTCGGAAACCCTTTACCGTTTAGGGCACGAAGATTAAGAAATAACGGATACATCCCTTAGACGCGGAACTCGGAGCGGGGTTCTACCGTCCTGAAACGAAGTAGCTGCGCTGGGATGGGTTAATCTTTAATCTGATTTCGGGTTGTCGGATCAGCTCCGGTCTGTGGGCGAACCGTGCTAAAGAAAGGGTTATACGACATCATTTATCTTACGTTCTGGTTGGCTCCTTTCCATTCCATTCCATTCCTTTCCTCTCCTTTCCTTTCCTCCTCTTCCCTCCGCCTCGTAATCTCCGTCCTCTCCGTTCGACTGTAATTAACTCCTTCGCTAGTCGGGGTCAATAGAGCTCCTAGATTTTCACCTCTGTTCTCGAGGAACAAATTAATTTCACAAATTCATTCGGACTCATACCTTTACCGCAGAAATTCATTTTTCGAGAACGGGTGTAGGTATAAAGTATAAGAGGACTCGGGTTAAAACGAGATAATAATATATCGGCATATATCCGGCTTAGTTGGATTATGAATAATGATAAAAATGACAAAAACCATTAAAAGAACGAAAAATAAGCGAAAAAGTAACGAAGAAAAATTGCAATTTAGATTCTTTCCATTCAAATTTACGCGCTACCGCTCTGAGATTATTTGGATTATGTTGAAATTAGAGACATTATTCATTGCGGCAACAATTGCTTTACCGGAGATATTCGCGAGGGCGCGTAGGTAGCTGGTAGAGGTATAGTACGAACGTTACGAACGTTTGTATTATCTATCGGGGTTACTGATTTATACCCCCAGCGATAACCTGCGAATGAATCCGCAGAAATGATTATATCGTTAGAAATTGCTAAGGGTAGATATATTCGTTACGGTTCTTCTCTTCCGGGACATTTCCCTCATGAATTCGGAGCCAATCATACAAAAAAAAAAAAATAAAAAAGAAAGAAAACCGGCGCGGCGGGAGGGGAGGGGGAATGAACTTTGATGAAATTAATTAGACTAGAAAATGAACTGCACTCGGTAATTAAATTGATTGACATCAGTCCAGGTGAGAAATAATTGGACTCCAAGAATAACATTCGGCCCGTATAATTATCATTCGTTGATTAGTATTGTGGGAACTGCAGCAGTTCTCAATTTCGAACCCGAAAAAGTGATTTCGCATAGTTTTCGATGATTTTTTTTCTTTTGCATCCAGATCTTTCGGAATGTAGGATGAGGCTTTCGCGTTCCAATTCTGGGATTGAACGTGAGAGATGAGGGGATGAAGGATGGGGTTCAGAGTCTCCTAAGGGCTCGAGTAATTATTGATGAAAAAAACTGTCGGTCGTTGGTTTAATTACATGAAATTCTCGGTGTTTCTGAATTGCGGTAGAGGAGTAGATGGGTATTCACAGTTGGGCTTTGTGTCATCTCTGGTACTGTCCGGTGGTTCCTTCCTCTTTGATATCGAAGCACCTCGTTCCAATTAACTGCGAACTACGTTTATACCCGACTATTTATTTAACCGCGATAGGAACGTCCGGGCTTAAAGTCTGATATTAAATCTCTGTGTATCCTGCCGAGTCTCTCCCCTATTTCCATCTCGTACCTCTCTACTCCAGGCTAGGCTCCACTTCGAAATTATTAAAACTCAAACGGTGAACTACAAATATGCGCTACTCGATACTCCCCCGATTTTCGTTCTCTCTCTTTTTATATCTGCACTCTACAGCGCACACACGTAGATACATATATATCGACATATGTATGTCTAGCTACAGCTACTGCGAGTGCATCTGTCGGGCTCCAGGGCGCCATGCAGAAAACAATAAAGCTACGTCACGCGAGACTCGGTGCGATTCCGGTATCAATTTCAGCTCCACTCGCGTCGGGGATCAAATCAAACCCACGGTTCAGGTACCTGGAACCTGCAGCGGCAAGGATCGAGCCGGAAGTTAGAGCGCCCAGAATCCAGTTCGCCAATCGACAAGTCGAGTGTGGCGTCGGGGCGAAAAATAGAGCCGAGTGGTGTAGTCGCGAAATTAAATCAGTTCGGCTCTACTTGGCTGAATTTTTTCACTGCAGCAGCCTGCGGCTTCCTCACGCACATTTTATTCACAGAAATTGGCAACCGAGCGAAGAACGCGTCGATCATTAATCCGCGAAGAGTTGTGCATGTCGAAATCGCGAAAGGCTCCAGCTAAGCTCGCGCACTGCAGGATCAACGAGCGAAAGCGCTGTGGGATGAGATCGCAGCGGGTAGGAGCTAGCAGATAGAGACGTGGCCAGAGATAACCGTGCGCGATAGCCTTGCCTGCCAATTAGGTAAATCCAATATAATTAAGTATATTCTATCTCCTAGCAATCTTGGTGTGCCAATCCGGAGAGTCCCTTTCGCGAAGCGTTTCACGGTGTCTCCATATCCTGCCTGGCTCCAGGCACATAGCGGCGGTATATTCCGCGGCTGAAAACGATCGGAGGGGGGCTAAATTTTGGCCTGAAATAAACCCGCCTTACTTCCTACCTAACGAGTCTTGTTGAGAAAAGGAATTCGGAGATCGTGGCAACGATTGACCGGCACCGGTCCAGTATCGCCGATTTCCCGAAAACTTCGAGCGTAGAATTCCGTACTAATTTCATCATCCCGATCAGGTTCCCACGAGGGCATGTTCATCGGAATAGTTTATCCCGACGCGACGATCTCGAACATCCGAAATATCAGCGTTCGTCCTTTCGGACAAAGTCAAAGCGAAGTAGTTCTCCCGATGTGTGTAACAGGTTCCTGCAGCTGCATAGAACACGGCCTGATACGTGTCCTGGAAAGAGTTTCGACCAAGGATTTGTCGAATCGTATCATTTGTCACTAGTTTCAGTTGGCCTGAATCCCGCCGGTCATTCTGGCCGACGAAAGATAGCAGTGCTCCGATCAGATTACTCCGAATTGAAATAGGCTCCTCGCGTTGATTGGCATTTTTCGATAAATCGCCTCCGTGTAACAGGCTGCGTGCCCTCTTTCATCCCGCAGCTTCTCTCTCGATCCGGTAGCAGGGCATCACCTCCGGGGGCAGAACTACTCACGTCAATGACGTCGTCTGACCACCAGGAATCGTATGGAGATTTGATACGGGAGTCCAAAGCCGAAACTGTTCGTCCTTAGCTCGTTTATTTCGTCCGCAGTCGGTCTTTCTCTAGTTTGAAAAGTCCCTCAGGATCGGTGGACTCATGAGGAAGCATTTGAATGCAGTGCAGTGGTGATGCGGAAGCACCGTGTAGTACCCTGCACCAGCGTGGTTCGAGGACGGTGCGGGGCAACGGACCGTCGCTGTCACGGTTACCAGTCTGCAAGATGTCCTCTGGGTTAGTCGCGCTGGAAACAAGAGACGGACAGCTTCTCAGCACGCCTACTGATAAACGGTTTACTAAACGCGTTACTAAACGACGTAGCGAAGGACGGTACGAGTACGAAAACCAGCTTTTGTTTTGCTGGTACGGCCGTGAGCCAACCGTGGATCTGAGAAGCCGGTGGGACCGGCCTGGTGGAGGAAAGGGACGTCGGGACGTCGGGACGCGTCCGGCCACCGCGAAGATTGCACCGACAAAAACCAGTCACGACGACGTGTTGGCGAACGCCGTGACGACCGAACGAGACGTTGGGAACGCGTTTAGGCCGTGTCTGGAATGTAATTCACACCGTAGGACTATTCCTTTTGTATTTCCCGCCGACAACCTGGACCCCCAGAGTAAGACGAGGTGTCTATTGGTCCTAGACGTCTTCGGACGATGAACACCTCGCATTTTAATTGCCTCCTGGACATCAGAATGGGTGTTTTTCTTGCAATTATTTAACGCCGAGGAGTAGAATGGCGTCGCACATTTCTTCAGGGGGTTCAATTCCCGCCGATATTTACCGCAACCTGACGAAATCTGATATTCAGAAACGCCGTACCGGAAGCCGAAGAAGCGGGCAAGACTCGGCCTTGTAATTAGTGATTCAATGTTCGACGTTTCTTCCTCCGCTCGTCTTGTACGTGAATTGCGTTGTCGATTTTTCTCCGAGGACACACATGGAGCGATGAAGAGAAAGAGGTATGCAGATGGAGATGGAGATGGGGAGGAGCTGCGCGAGTCGAAACCTCGCGTATAACTTCCTCTATCAATAACTAGATCCCGGTATACATATCCACGTAGGATAACGACAGAAACGAGCTCGATATATTTTCTAACAGTACGCTACACTCCGGGGTATAAATTTAGCCGAGCTTTGTAAGGTACGCGTGGGCGAAGAGAGCAAACGCTGTAGGTATGACCGGAGGAGAACGCGCGGCGTTATGACCGCTGCTGCCGCTGCTGCAGGACCACGCCTAAGTATTATTATCTTTATACGAATACAGAGTAGGTACCGAGAAATTATGCGTAGGATTGAACGAATAGCAAAGATTTTCGCTGTTGAAACGAAAGATGATGAAAAAAAAAAGGAATCTTCATCCCAAAAGGAAGAAGAAGAAAAATCCAAAGCCTGCGATACTCCGCGAGGTTCTTCAGAAGGCGATCGGTATTGTATGAGTAAAGCTCAGCCGCGTTATCTTCGGCTTATATAAACCAGAAGCAGTGAGTTATTGAACCAGGTCTTAATTAGTTGATTAATTAGCGAACTGATTAGCCACCAGGAGTTCCTCCCGCAGAGGGACTTTCCCTTTCCATTGGAGAACCGCGTTCTGCGCTGCAGGTTTGAGATTAACTAGTAGGTGACTGCTGCAGCGGAGGAGAGTTTTGCACGACTACACCAGTCCGAGACTCGGCGGGTTTTATCATGTACCCCACTACTACCGAGGGCTTGTTCGTGTCTTCTTATTTTTCTTATATTATTTATAAGATCGTCGCGAAGTGTGTGTGGGTAGGTAGGTGGATGGGTGTACCTATGTGCAGTATATCGCATACGTGCGTGGAAGAGTGCGCGTGGAGTGGCATGCGCGCATTGCCAGTATGTGCACAAGTTTACATCGGCTTTGTACCAGCCCGCATAATAAGAAACTATTGTTGATAACTTACACGTCGTTGGTCAAATGATTTTTACCTTTCCACCCTAAGGACCTCCGGCTTTATACTTTATACTCGTGGGTTTTGCCGGGTCATTCCTTTTCGTACGTACCGCCAATTACGAGGACCGACAAAGCGAGATTTATGCATAATTCCAAAACTGCTTTTATCGGATGAAAAATGTGCGAAATTTCATCGGCTTGGTTTCGCGGTACATAATGTACTCGGAATACCGTGACTGCGACTGATCTCTTACCGTTTGACAATCAACTACGAATCGCAAGACGTGGTCTATTGTTTTACGGGTGGTCGCATTTCTTTGAAGAAAACACGGGGGTAGTAAGAGATGGCGCCGCCTTTGGGAATCTTAATTGTCTCGTTTCTACAAAGAGAAAGAGGTTGGCCTGAACTGAGGCCACGTATACATGTACACGTATAGATATACATATATTACCTACGTACGTCGGTTTGAATTTACCTTGGGTGATGTCGGAATGCGTGAGACGGAAAAAATGAGCTCAAGTTCAGCGTTTGACGCGTACTCGTAAATCAGAAATATGAGCACCATGTCGCCTCGACAAAGAGACCAAAATGACAAAGGAATATCGGTGGAAATAATAAATAAAGAAATATACTGAAACACAATTCGCCACGCGGTTTGTACGGTCGAGAACTCTCTGGCAGAGGTCTAGATCATGAAGAAGGGCCGACTGCACCGAAGGGCAAAAACGATTCTTGTACCTATTTACGAATTGGATCAGTCTTAATTTCTTCGGGTTATTGTTAGAACCAGCTCCCTCCACTTCTCTTCTTCTTCTTCTTCTTCTTCTGCTTCTTCTTCTTCTGCTTCTGGTTGGTTTCACTTGGAAGTCGAAAGGTATCTGTGTCTGTCTTGGAGACTGACTCACCGTGGTTCTCGTGTCTGATAATAAAAGCACGAAGATAAAAAGCTGCGTCTCCTCGCGATTCCATACTGACGTTGAACCTTCGGCCAAATAGAAAAAGCACCGTATAAGGACTCGCCAGAAACTGTCTAGTTTCTTTTCTCACGTGTCCGTCTCTCATGCAGCAGTCGGGGACTAATGTCGTCCCTGTCACCCGGCGTCGAAGGAGAGAAAGAAGAGCAGGCTTGATCCGTGGTAAAAAAGGGCTGAAAGGATGCCTGCAGAAAGACGAGAGGAGAAGACAAAAGGGAGAAAAGGACGAACGAGGAGAAGAGAAGAGGAGCAAAGGCAGAGCTTTGAAATTGCAGGAATGGAAAGCAGTTCGCCAAGATCTTAAGCGAGCGCGCGTCTATCCGTTCACTCGTTCGCTCGTTCGCTCGTTCGCTCCGAGGGAGTCGAGTCAACAAGTAGTTGGCAGAGAGTTGGTCCCTGGTCGCTTGTAGTTTGTTCCTGTTACATGGGTACAGTCCATTCCAAGACGGAATGGAATTCGTCTGAAACGTCATGTGGTTATTTTCGATAAAAACCAAAAAAGGGTAAGCGTCGCTTTCGTCAATGAATCGGCGACCTTTGAATCCATAAAATCACTCCTTGCAGCGTATTCATCAAGGACGAACATGCCCCGAAAGAAATCCCCAACTTTTATTCCATAGCAAAAGTGGGACATTGGTAAAAGACGTTTGAAAATCGGGATGGCTGATTGATTGAATGACGAAGAGAAGCACTGCGGGTGTCGTTGCGGTTAGAAGAACATCGATGAAGAAGATCGTTCAGAATTTTGTTATGGTAAAGAAATGGCTCTTCGGTTAAGTAAAATGGGTTCTCGACTTGAATACTGGCAACGAAGCAAGGCCTAATTCGTCTCGGCTTCTTTGGTGTTTTTTCGCGTAGTTTCTTTCGATAAAAACCAAACATTGGGCGAAAAAAAGGGCAAGCACCATTTTCGTCAATGAATCAGCGACGTTTGAACCCATAAAGTCACTCCCTGCGGTGTATTTTCCAGGGACGAACATGCCCCGAAAGAAATCCTCAACATTTATTCCATAGCAAAAGTGGGACATTGGGAGAAGACTTGTGAAAATCGGGATGGCTGATTGATTGAATGACGAAGAGAAGCACTGCGGGTGTCGTTGCGGTTAGAAGAACATCGATGAAGAAGATCGTTCCGAATTTTGTTATAGTAAAGAAATGGCTCTTCGGTTAAGTAAAATGGGTTCTCGACTTGAATACTGGCAACGAAGCAAGGCCTAATTCGTCTCGGCTTCTTTGGTGTTTTTTCGCGTAGTTTCTTTCGATAAAAACCAAACATTGGGCGAAAAAAAGGGCAAGCACCACTTTCGTCAATGAATCAGCGACGTTTGAACCCATAAAGTCACTCCCTGCGGTGTATTTTCCAGGGACGAACATGCCCCGAAAGAAATCCTCAACATTTATTCCATAGCAAAAGTGGGACATTGGGAGAAGACTTGTGAAAATCGGGATCGCTGATTGATTGAATGACGAAGAGAAGCACTGCGGGTGTCGTCGTAGTTGGAAGAACATCAATAAAGAAGATCGTTCTGAGTTTTGTTGTATTAAAGAAATGGCTGTTCGGTTAAGTAAAATGGGTTCTCGGTTTGAATACTGTCAACGAAGCAGCAACGACGAAGCAAGGCCTAATTAGTCTTGGCTCCTTTAGTTTTTTGTTGGGTCAGAGGCTTGTCCTATTAATGCCGGCGCGGTGACTTGATTGTGGTTAATGCGCAGAGGCGCGTGTCAGTCAGCCGCTACTCGCTAGTTTAACTCGCCGCTAACCAAGCCGTAACTCGAGTCTTTAAATTCGTGACTCTATTTTTAAACGCTCGAGGGGTGACTACCGGTTCGGAGACTCAGTCAACTCCCGTGGGTGGCGAGGGTATTAAAGCATTAATTTGTACCAACCAGTCTTCGTTATAACGAGGCAAATCTTAATGACTTTGGTGAGCCTGCGAACCCAGGCCACGCTCACACACTCGGCGCGAAATAATAACTGAAAAGAATTGCGAGTTACGAGCGCATGTAGGTAAACGATCATCGGCGAGACAAGCTACAGCTTCGGTTTCATACAATTCACTTTCCATTTCTACCCTGTCCCGTTTCTTCCCCAACAATTCGGTATGTGATCTCAATATGAGATCGAACCACGTCGTGTAGAGGAGCAAAAACGATAATCGTAAGTCAAAGTCTCGACTTGGTACAGTTTCCGCGTCTGCAACGCCGTTTCCTCAAGTAACCGCAAACCGATTTTCGATCCCTTTGTTTTGCGACTAAAATCTTCCCCTTGCGGTCCAACCCACCCCGGGTGGGTAGACTCTAGTCGGAATACGAATGTTCCTTGGCTAACCGTAACTCTCCCGAGTAGTGACGTTCGAACGTATTGGTATTGGTTCGGAATCGCGATACGCATAGCAACTAAGGGTCCCTTTCGAATCTCCGTTGTCTACCGGGATGCCTAATTTTGCAGTGATATAAATCGCCCTCGGGATATCTTAGCCCTCAAAACGGCGGGGAAATCGTCTCTCTAATGTCGCAGTGAAATATTTACGGAAATCCTCGGATACTACACCGAAACGCCGAAGGCGGACGCACGCTCTTTGACTACCCACGCACTTACCGAGGATAAGTTACAACAACATGAAACCCGGCCGCAAGCATATCTAGGTAATTGTCATGGATGATGGTAACAAACGCCGGCCGGCTCCCTGACGATCATTCTAATGAGTCCAAAATAGCCAACGCCAGCTGTCCTTTGTTGAACACACGTCGAGCGGCTCTTACCGCATATTAATAAACGCCCATCGAGTGCGGAAGCTCGGCTCCGTCGTGAATTCCGTGTGAATATGTCCGGAATCGAGGACCCGAAGAGGTGCATTTCGCCGGCATTTCGCCGGTCATGATCATCGAGCAAGGAACTGTTCAGCCTTTCGGAAAATCCGTGATGCATTCTTTGTGCGTGGGTTTTGTTTGAGGTGAAAAAGCGATGTTCGGTGCAGGAGCTTTAGCAATCAAAGCGTTTGTGCGCGATCTGTTAAAACACTATGCATGCATATACCTATGCAGATAGTTTTTCTGGTATTTGTAGCGTCGCGACGCTGCCCGAGTCTTGTCGCTGTTTCGTCAGGTGATTGTGGCCGATGGATGAACGAGCCGGGGCGAGCAGTCGCGTCTGTAGTTTTTAGCTTCAAAGCTGGGTCGAGATGCACTCCCTGATGATGGAGAGGGAAGATAAAAGTTCTGATGATTCTCGAACGCCGTTCTTTGATCGTGGTTTACAGTTTTTCCGCCACGTACCGCACCGTACCGCACAGAAATGAAATGCAACGCAATGCAATGCGATGCGATGCACTGAACGGTACATATACATATAGGCGAGTAAAGTTGCCTTTTAAGCGAATGACGTTTTCCGCTTGCATTGCAGGGGAACTGACGGCGGGACGCTCTTTCCGCGAAACTTAAACCGACATTCTCTCTTTTCATGTACTACTAGTACGCGCGCGTATACGTCAGATTTTTTTCTTTTTTCTTCTCTTCATCGCAGGTAGTTTTTAGCTGCGATAAAATAAAATGGAGTTGGAATTGTAAAAGAATTTCGAAAAATGTTAGTACCCTCGTTTTTTACATATCCACTACTACCACGGTGGTAGGTACAAGCTCGCGCCTCCCGAGGTTGAAAAGAATTGTATTTATGTACCGGGCTTCGAGTCATTGCACCTAATTAGCCTAATGACGATCATTCTCCACAAAGTACAGCCGGCGGGATCTGGGCTTTTGAAATTATGAAAAAGAGAGCTCGCTTTCGTGGCGTTGAAAATGACGTCGTCGCTTCAACGCCGACGCTTATTCTTCTCCCTTTTAAAATAGCACGAGATAACTTACCCCGGATCATCTCTCACATTTCTTTTACTTGATGCTTATAACCATGGCGTTTCAGGGGTTGGGTTGAAGTTCCGAAGTTTTAAAGTTCCGAATTTTCAAAAACTGTGAGTAGGTGGTATTAAAATTCGGATATTCAACCCAATTCCGCATTTGGGACCGTTTCGGCTTTCTTCGGACTTTGGGTGAACCAAAAATGAATTTGGTCAGCAGGATTCAGACTTTCATTTCATAGAGAAAGTCGAAAGACAGGATTTTAAATTTTGAAAAAAAAAAAACAGATTATTCAGATCGTATATTATAATTACTCGAGTATAATAATTACTTTTGAAATAATTATAACTCGCTTTATCCAGGAGTTCTACTCGTGTAATTGCAGCTGTACCTACGTTTAATTTTACTTTAGCGTAACACAGTGTTTCGAAAGACGTATAATTTATTTAATTATCAGTAATTTTCACGTTTTAATTGGCAAACAAGGCCACCACCTCTTTATTCTCGGGAGGTTCAGTTGCGGCAAATAACTTCTGATAAGACAAACCCAATTATTACACCTTGATGAAGACACGGAGAATTAGAAATGTACATTCGGAAAATTCTGGCCCTTGTTCTAATTAAACTTGCTCCAAAAAACGGGAGACTAGTGCAGAAAAGATGTTCAAACAAAAAAAGGAGTGGATTAAAAAGAGAAAAAAAAGAAAAAATATCAAGTCTCTCTTCGATGAGCAAATGAGAAATTAAAGTTTCTTCGATTCTCTAATCGCGCCGGGTTTTCGTCTAAAATTAAATTGGCAAACCGGTAATTGGCCAATGAGATATCGGCAGTTGATTAAACCGCGTAGAAGCCTGCTAGAGCGCAATTAGAGAGTTTAGCTAATTGTAGAGGATAGGAGAATTGGTATTTGCCAACAGATAGAAACAGTTGGGCAGATATCCGACGATATTATCATACGGACGTTGCTAACCCCGGTGAAAACCGGGGGGATTATTTTGCCCGCAGTTTTAAACGGCGAGCATTCGTTCTGCCCACGGGTCATCCCATAAGAGATCTTGAAGGGGGTAGTGAGGGGGGGGGGGGGGGGGGGAGAAATATGAGAAAAAAAAGAATTGGAAAAAAGGAAGAGAACGATAATAAAAAAAGCATAAAGAAACGGAAAGAAATGTCAACGCGACATTGATATAAGCCCGCGTGTGTGATAAAGCGATCTTTGAACACGAATCCTGGACCAGTGGTACGGCCGATTATCTTTCTTCCTGAAGATCTTTAAACTATAAATCCTCTGGTTGTATCTTATATCTGCTTCTTGCCCCAATCGAAAAGGCTTCCTGGCTCTTGCCGTGCCTACGCGGACCCCGGGTCATCCTGATGACCGGGATTCATAGAACCGTATAACTCACCATGGTGGTACATTCGGACTCGACTATCGCTTTTCAAGAAACTCTTTGAAATATGGAGAGGGTGCACCAGTCAATGACTGTGACCACCGAATGAAGCGCGCGAAGTTCAGCGCGAAGTTTCTCACCGAATCTGGTACAATCCGGAAAAGCCCTTCGAACGGCGATTGATTGACTCTGTCAACAATTTCCACCGACTCAATTTTTCCGCGATAAAAACGGATATTTTCAAGGTCGACGAGAGAAGGAGAAAGAGGCGAAGAGGGGCGAAGATGAAGAGGGATGGTTTGGCGCGAAGCCACGTGCCTCTCTGAAGAGGGAAACTGGTCCTCGAATGGTGTGACCCTTTAACCGGAAGTTCCCTTGCTAACAAAAGCTCGCCCTACACTCAGGGAGTAGCTTATATACACTGCAAATGCCTGAAAAGCCCCTTGGAAGGTGATGCCAAGATGGCGGTTCAAGTGCGCGAAATACTGGAAACAAAATGGTCTCTTGCGTGCAGAATTTCGGCTAAATTTCGCGCGGAATTCTTCGGCAACTAGTGACGAGAAAACTCTTCGAGAAACTCGGGTGATCGTAGATAGGGACGAGAGGTGGAACTAGCAGTCTCTGATACAGAAGTATGTATATTTTATACATATGCATATGTATATAAACGCGAACGTGTGTATAGCTGTATATATGCGAGGGGCAAGTAACGCCTGGTCGGTTTATCAGCGTCGAAAGTACCCCGGCGCATAACTCTTTGAGCAGGATGGCTACTTCTCAACTTTTTAACTGTACGCGCCCGTTCTCAGCTCCGGGCAAGCAAACCTTCGACGCCAAGGGCCCGAAGGTCCGCGAATTCCAATCCGCATCGCGGCCGTTTCATTTCGGGATCGGTTTTCAAACCGATGGATTTATCGCGGAGGGACTATGGACCAGCGGAGATTTCGCATCCTCATGCAGCATGCACGCCCGAAAGAACGACTCTCTGTAATATGTTGATATTTAATGATCACAGGAACCATGCTTTACGATCGACGTTTATTTATTAAACGGCACTGTTTAAGGCTAAGACTCTCTCCCGCTCCCTAAAATTTACCGACGAGACCTGCAGATCCAGAATATTCCGAGCTCGCATCCCCTCGCATATAGTTGTATGGGTACCCACATCGGAAAGTACAGTCCATCCCAGTCCTCCGAATCCTGAAGAATCTCGAACGACGCAGTTCTGCGTTCTGCGATCAAAACCACGCGGCGACATCAGCGCGGATGATGAAATCTCGACGACGTGGCATTCCACTAGCAAAAACTAATCCACTTCCAACAGCAACCCGCACCTCTCATGGTCGTGGTCACAGCCCACCAAGTTCTCAACATGTTCGAGTTCAGGAGAGCAATGTGCCGATGACGTGGGATGGACTGACGACCGAGGAAATAGTCGAGAAAAAACTGTACGCCAAGTCGTTTTGGATTTATCCGGGGGAGTGTACCCACCTTTAACCCTTGCGTTTCGCTCTGATATACGACCAGGCGAAATAAAGAAGTCGTAAGGCCCAGGGCCAGGCTGTGCCGTCTCGGTCCCCTTCCCTGACCTGGCATGGTCAGTCCGAAGAAGCGCGTTGCGGAACCCATAGAGAGAACCTCAGACTTCAGATCAATTATTATTACCAGTCGTAAAGAAATATCAATATATTTTACCTCTCGCCCTGATACCTCTACCCTATTACTACTTCGGCAATTGGATCGTGCCGCTTAAGGACCATGGAGTACATGCGCCGCGCGCAGAACCTGGCTGTCTTAGTTGCTAATTCCTCACCTCTGTATAGCAAAGACGATGAAAGATTCCTCGGCACAAGTGAAATATACCTACCTTCAGTTTTTCTTCCGAGGAGAGAAATTATTGGATGATGATGATACTGGCTGATAATCAGTAACATGGTTTATAAACTTTTTATACCTAAGGCAGGTAGGAGGTGCGGAGTGCTGGTAATGTTTCTGGCGTGTACCGCCTTCTCTTAATACCCACTCTTGGCTCTCAGTTCTTGGCTCGCGGCTCGGGGCTCTGAACAGTTCAGGAGGTAGGTAGGTGGGTAGGTAGGTAGGTAGGTAGGTAGGTATAATGATATTAACCCAACATGCTCCCGCGTGCATTGTTATGATAATGTATTTAAATGTCAAACAGCCGACGAAGCTGCAAAGGCAGAGAAAGAAACCGTGCACGTATCATATGCACCACTTGAGACACTGGGACACTTCAACATCTGACCCACCTCTCTCTATAATCTTATTTAATTACTCTCTGATATGGCTTGAAGAACTCTAACGCTGTCCGACTCACGCAATACCCAACACAGTCCCTTAATCACTTTTTACTGGGAGGGGGAATTGAATCAGCTGTAGTTTTGTGCAATCTCGTCCACACGTCTTCTTGGAGTATCCTTGTGCACAGATACTTCATGAAACGGTTGCTGCATGGGCTGATCACCATCCATGTTTTGCGCAATGTGCTTCAAAAAATGAGCAACACATCTTCTTCGAGTGTCTTTGTGCACATATGCACATCAAAAAATGGCTGTAGTATGGGCTGATCGCGTAGTGTTTGCACAAATTTAAATGCCGGATGAAATTGGCTTCCATTCGGTAATGAACCGTGTAAGGTCTGAGGTAATTCAGTGTGCAGATGATGATAATTCATAACACTCGAGGCAGCTGGTCTCGCTGAAGATTTTCAACGGTGTTGGGGTCTAAATATGCCTGGGTTGTGTATATGTACCAGGAGAAATTGATGGAGTACGGGTTGTTGGCCGAAGTGTCGGCTCGGTGTCTACGATTTAGTGTTGGGTATGTGAACTATGGAATAGTGCGTCGGGGAGTGGGCCACGCGACGCTTTATTATTGGCGTCGGTATAGGATCGTCAGAGACGTAGCTGGGCGTGCCGAGGTCGACGAGATCCTCGTGGTCGCTAATTTTAGCGGGTACCGTAGACACCACGTGGTCTTTAGGTCTCGTCTACGCGCCTACGAGTCCGTTAGAATTTTTTGGACGACCTCGCGTGCAACCAGCAACCATGCCATGGTGAACAAAGCGAGTATAGAGCGAGAGCGAGACGGGATTAAGAGATCGAGTCTAATTGCTAGCTCCGTCTCTTTCCATCATTTCGTTTCTTCTTAGCGTCAATTTCTCACGAGAGAAGAGAAGGAAGAATAACAAGAAGAATAAGATGAAGAAGACCAAGAAGAATATCCCCCTCGCCAAATGTCTCGGAATGTGAAATAGAATTACACTCTCTCACTGCATTCTACTCCGGCGCCTGCAGAAGCCGGTCCTACATCTCTTGCATGATCATTTCACGACAGCTATTCTTATTCTCCTCCAACAAGCGAAAATCTTAAAATGAACAGCACGAGTTTGGCCCGCTGCTCTTCTTCAAGATCAGCAAACTCTACTAATTAGAGAACACTGTGTTCGTGCCAAATGTCGACCACCTATACACCTCGTACTCTCTGGATTTATCAGACCTCTGAAACCCCGCAAATTGACGAAGTTTCTTCGTCAAGTGGCCTCAGAGAATTGCCTTTGATGTGCACAGTGTTACCAGTCGTAAAATACTGACCACTCTGTAAAAAAGACTTCAAACTTTTGGGCGTTTCAGATCTCGTACCCCTTTTTCATCCCATTTTTGCCCAATGTGGATGAAGACAAGGCTCTTCGAAATTGTGTGCCGAAAATTTCTGCAAACATATAATATGCCGTGTAGAATGCCACCTTGTAATGTTGTCATTAATGATCGAGGTCAGAGTCGAGGTCTTTTTGGTGTACGCTCTCGCTCCTTAACGGTTACCGGATCCTTTGACCCTAGTGCCCGATCTAGTGACCGTCTTCCGTGCTTTCTGACAAAGTGCTCCTTTTCTCGGTGTTCCTTGTAGTGACGTCCGGGGTATCGGATGTCGGGCGAGATGTCGCTCCGGCATCTCGTTACACGATTCATCTTCCAGGGAGGACAATAAACCTGACGTAAAATGGTCCTTGCAATGAAGAAGATGAAGAAGAGGGAGAAGAGGGAGAAGAGAGAGAAAAAAAAACGGAACATGAAAAAAAAATAAAAAAATAGGAAAGGGGGAAAACAAAACGAGGAACAAAAATCGATCGGAATATAAACCTGGCCCCGATTTCACCCGCTTGAAATGCAGTTCAAACTGCATCTTTCCCATACATCGGGTAGTCGGGCGCGCGAGTCCCTTGAGAATATTTTTGTTACGGACGTATTACTGGACCTCGGCCAATGTCGGGTATAAGCATCAGGCTCTTATTATTCTAATATCGTTTTTTCGTATCGTCAAAACATTTGGACACGGCAAGATCGAGCTCGTTTCAAACGGGGTGCTAGAATGACGAATGATATATCATTTCTATTAATCCTCGAGTCACCACATCAAAGAAGAATTTTATTCCGTAGGGTTATCCATGGTCGGATACCGGGATGCTATAACGGTGCTATAAAACTGTTACTGTCTAATGGATTTAAATTTAGAGAATATTTTTCGGGGCATAACGCGTAGGTAGGTAGGTAGGTAGGTGGGATATCGCACGCGGATGGAAGCCGTAAACCCATCGAAGTGAAAATAATTAATGAAAATATACCCACTGCGCTTCTTTGCTTCTTATAACTCGTATAATATGTACGGATCATTTGATCTGTTATAAGAATAATGAAGTTTTTAACGAGGTTTCAGAAGTTCTTTCAAATCATTTCATCCAACTACTTCATCCCATGTAGAAATCTATCGGGGCATACCCGATTTGTGTTGGGGGCCCTGACAGGAAGCCCCTATTCTGGGTTTCTAGTAGGGCCCTGATGGGGCGCCATCAGGGACACTGACTCGGCCCGCCCGACTAGTACCCCAACAGGACTGAGGGAGGGCTCTGTCAGGGCCCCGGCTCGTCGTTGGGGCTATGGCTATAAAAGCGTTACATTTCCCCAATAGCGCCCTCATAGAGATGGGGAAAACTATCAGGGTCCTCTATGCACCCCCAACAAAATTTCTGCACGGGATGGTTACACCGCTACATTATACAGATAACCAGACTTATTTCAGATCAGGATTCTAGGATCTACCGTGATTTTCCGTTTTAGGTTGGCATCCTTGCCGGGCCGCATCCACAGAAACTCACGGTACACAGGAAAATATAAAGCGTGTATACCTGCCTACCTACTTATATCCGAATACGAATGGTAACACTACCTACATAGAGAAGTCGAGCGCAATTTGTCTTTAGGTTGTTAGATTTACTCGGCTATACTGCGGGGAGAATCGGCCGGCCGTATTAGGCGGTCATTAATTCAAAGGTGTCGTCGATTATGTCAGTGGGCACAACCGACTCGATTCTAGATAGGCTCGGGCTCGCCTATCAAATGCGATTTACTGCCTTACGAGTTGTACTGCACTGAGGCCATACTGAATTTCCTCGTGTCTTTAGAACCAGACCACTTAAATATCCGGTTTCTAAATAGAGATTATTAACCGGGGTGAGGTGAGGTGAGGATCTTGGCAACACCTCGGTATCGTTATCGCACGCGTGATGAGATGAGCGTATAATATATACCGCGCGATAATGATTTCACCCCCGCACGTCCGGTCCAATTATTTTCCTCAAATCGTATGAAACAAACGAAATGGATCCTCTGCCCCCGGCCTCTTTACTCTCGATCCAATAATCCATCGGATAGGTGGGTACGTACCACCTACCCTGCACCCGACTTGGTAACAAATTGGCTCCGAGTAGTCGCACTCGAAGTTCTACTCAGATATCGCATTCGCTTGTATACTTTCCCGAAGCGTTAGGGATCGAACCGCGATTCGACATTAAAAAGCGAAGAAGGAACCAGAAATCAACTTTTTTTTTTTTTTTTTTTTTTCTGTTCGGACACACCCGGTATACAAACGAGCGTTTTTTACGACGCGATAGATATAACCAATGATAATAATAAGAGGGACAATATTATTATCATTAGGTGGATTTTATAGAGTTTATGGATTTGCCCGTAGGGCACCGCGGCGCTTCTTTACGACGTCTATTAATTCGCGGCTGCTACCTACCATATACCGCGGCTGTGTGTTCGCGGACGCTCCACGCCGCGACGGTGAAGCTGTACAAGGTTTTATTGAAACGTTACCACGCGCATGGACCGAGTTTGTTCTTCGATTTGCATACGTTGGAGCAGCCTCTCCACGACGCGACGTTGGGATATAGTCGATAGTATGCAGATGCTGCTAGGAGGAGGTAACCCGGGGACCAACTGGGTACCTTCGCTTACCTACCTACCTACCTACCTACCTACCTGACAAGCGGTTTGCGTCGAATAGATTCGTTATCTCAACTGCGCGAAGCCAGGGAGAACTCATGGGGATGGGATGGGATCGAATCATCGTGTGAATTGTTTGTCACGGGAGTACAGATCAGCGACTCAATTATACTCCACAATCTTGACTCAAGAGAGCGACCGAGAGAGAGAGAGAGAGAGAGAGCCGTGGCTGTCATCAGAAAAGCTCTTAACACGTCCTTTAAACACGATTAGAATTCATAAGCGAATGAGTTTGTCCCAGTTTTTGCTTTTCTCTTTCCTCTCATCAAACATAGATGATGGAATCGCATCAGTAAATTTTTTGTTTCATGCATGAAAGAATTCATGAGTGGTAAGCTTCCTCCAGATAATGTCAAAAAGTTTGGTTTCATAGAATTAGCGCAAATCCTGATCGATATTTCTATATTCCGATCTCCTAGTTGGTTCTACGGGTTATTTTCGTCCCGATGAAAAACATTCGAAAGGATAACGATGAAATTTCGTTGCAGGAATGAATGTCGAAAAATGGTATTTCTGACGGGGCACATAAAGTGGAAGGAGTTTTTTTCTTCTCAAATTCGTGCGAATCCGGATCACCATTATCTCGACACCCATCTCTCACTCGTTTTTATGGTTTCTCATCCGCCAGAATACCGTGCACAGACTCGGTACCCAGTCCCGTTCGAAGTCTTCGGGGACGTCCCATGACCCCTAGAATTGGCACGAACAATTTATGTGGCATGGGTTCGACAAGGTCAAAGATATACACCCGGGTTCTATCTCGAGCGATCTCGAATAGAGTCACGGCTGTTTTAATTATAGAGAAAATTCATCTTAGCAATGGAGGCTCTCGTCTACGTCCGAAGGCCCCGAAGAGTTGGTTATCGCATGCAATAGGGACCATTGTGCCTGATGGTCGCCGATAAATTTCTCTTTTGCATCTCGCGACTCTCCCTTCATGGACGATTCCGAATGAAAGAATCTTGCGGTTCTTTCCATGTTCTCGATCACGAAAACCCCTGCACGGTGACCCGGTCAGCTGATACCTGAACACGTCCCTGTTGTACACGTAGCACGGTATCCTGAAGGGGTTTCGAGGTGGAGTGGACGTCTTCGGCTGGGGTATAGCCGTGGATAGCCAAGGTACCCCGGCGAAGGAAAGGAGCAAAGCTATCTCTCATCTGGCATAAATCAACTCGATGCTGGGTCTAAGGAGGCCCCCGCCCCCTAGCTAAGTCCATATTGCCTCGGTCTCTTCGGGTCGGTCGCTCGAATCCCGGCGCACGCGGCTATCCGGAGATCTACCGATTATTAATTCAACTGCAGGTATCTCGCTCTTTCTCTTTTTCACTGACGCTGCAGCTGCATTCCACGGATAAACATGAACCGAACAATTATTGAACCTCAATGTCCCGGGATAAACTTGCTTTTTAGCTTTTCAAACAACTTATACGCCCTGCAGCTATGCCCGGTAGCCAACATCGATCCATCCGCGTCACAGCATCATCCTTTTCGGAAAAAAACACAGAATGAAATACTTTTCTAGTATTCAGAAACACCATCAAGCGAAAGTTAGCATCGAATCCATTCTCGACGTTCTGCTGTCTCTTCGTCAGACAGAAGAGAAGAGAAGAGAAGAGAAGAGAAGAGGTTTTGCTTTGAGCGTGTCCATCTGTTTGGAAAATTCGAAATTCTACTTGATTTCACTATAATATGTTTGACGAAACGTGTTAGTGCTTTTTTGACAAATTTATCTGCCAGATAGCGTCAGCAGTCCTTGAAGAACACCGCGGCTTTCTAAGGTGTATGGTGATAGGTACCTGCAGGTATGGGGATATGGTTTGTTAATCTGCATAATTTTTCGGTATAAAAGTATCCAGTATGGAATAAAGTGATTAAAATATATGTAAGAAAATTTTTTTTCACGTGTGGGAATTTTGTTTATTAGATATGTAAGGTATACATGGGATGCATCAGCTCCAGCCAAGGTAGAGCATCAATTCGTTTAACGTTCGTCAACAGCTCGAAGGAAGGCGAGACAAGGAACGGAGGTATAAAGACAAGGTACGACCACATACTGTAACCTGTGGAGATTTTAGCTGGTGATGCTATCTCGATCAGTTGGTAAAAGTCACGCGCGAGTAAATCAGTCGCCTGTCGTTTGCATCCCGGCTTCGATAGATAGTATTATAAGAAAAATATCTGGATGGGAAACACGGGCTGCCCCAGGTTCGAGATTCTGGTTATAGACGTCACTGCACCCCAGGACCAGTACCAGGGCCAGGACCAGGACCGGGACCAGCAGGGACTAAATTTAAAGGAACTTTTTAGGAGGGACTCTCGCCTGTCAATAAGGATGATTGGTGCGCGCGAAAATTTAAGGCGACAAGCTTCTTTCCCTATACCAAAAAATGTCATTTCACTAAAACACGGGGCGAACACCTTTATGGAACACTTTCAGAGCACATAACCGTCTGCACACCTCATCCTCGTTTCACAAAATAGAAAACTCGGAATGGGGACGTGTACTGCTTCTTAAAAATTCTGAAATTCTTGAAATTTCGATCTGGAGTCTCGCCTGCGTTTGTGGCATTATTAAGATCCTGATCATCGAGTTGGTATGGTGTTAATGCAGATCACATATACAGGAATCACATGTATGCGGAAAGTGGTTTCAGAGGGCTTAACATTTTCCGCAAAATCAGCACTCTTCCGTCCCTCGTATACTAAAACATCGACACGTGTCGTAGCTTCTCGGCGGTGTGCAGCATGTACGTTCTCTGGCATAAGGCCAGAATCTGCCCCTATTAAAAACCTTGGAATGTCCTCTTATGTCTCTTTGCCGGTCCTTTCCTCCTCGTAAGCTCGTTTCGTCCTCGCCAGACCGAAATGGAGTTTACTAAAAGAGATAGGACGACGCAATATAACTCAACGTAATAAACAATTCCACGGGAAGGAGCGAGTCGTCTGCCATATCGTTTAAACGACGCCCCAGCTCGAGCGGCGCTGCAAGCTCATCCGGATTCTCTCGCGTATTCAAAGTCGGGTCGATTTTCCCCGTTTCAAGAATTTTTCCGATCGTATGACGCGTCGCGTCGTTCTACATTGTCCCCGCATCTAGGAAGCGAAACGTTCCCTCGAACGAGACACAAGCCGAATGATCATCCGCAGTGGAGTTCCAAATTCGCAACGTTACGTTGATACAGACGTGAACTCCCGTACGTTGAACACGTACGTCAAGATGATCAGAGCCCGGTACCCTGCGCCGCCGCGTCACCGTTCGGTAGATAGAGATTGTCCAAACATATTAATCGAAACGGTAGAAAGGATACTTCGACTTTGAGGCGTCGGGACGAGGAGTAGTGGACGAGAAATCCGTCGCTACCAATTAAACGCTGAAAAGTATCTCCGGAGCGATGGAGTGGTCTTAAACTTGTCAAAAATACCGAACGATCGGACGATCAGACGTCCGTACGATTATTCTTAGTCCGTTTTTGTAACGCGTATATGCGGAGGAGTTTCATCATCGAAGTTTAATTTCGCTGCAGACGTCGTTTTCCTCGATTTGAACTCCTGCCTGATCATCAGCCTGTGCCGTGTAATTCAAACTTTTATACGGATAGTGGAGGGATAGTATTCCTCGAGTTACTGGTATAATATAAAAGAGGGGTTTAAAAGGGCGAAAATAAAAGCCACGTCAAAGCGAAATTGAGTCTCCTGTCACTTCACTTCACACTTTTTTTTTATTTTCCATCCACCTATAGACCGTCGTACGCTATACGTATATGCCTACATGCTACCCACCTTCTCTGCCTTCTCCCTCTCGTCAAGGCGACATCTCCGATTACATGCTCACAGTTTTCTTTGTCTATCTGTCGCATGGGGACTCGGTAAGACGGAGAAAAAATAATCTAGAACCGTAGTGTTTTTCGTTCAATAAGAAATCAAAGCTGTTCATTTCGCTCAATGAGAAATGAATAAAAAGAAAATGAGGATGAGGAACCGAAAGATTTGAACGTAAGGTAAAACAGAGGGTGGAAATTTCCTTTATTTCCCGGTTTCGCTCTCGGAGGAAATCGTCTGCGGAATTCCAATATTCCACCTCAACATTGCCGTTTGATATCACCTGTACAACAACTTCGCATTTTCAACCCTCCCAGCCCTGTATATAGTCGATTGAAAAGCAATTCGCGTTCGTCAGAATCGCCGAACGAGAACTTCCCCGACTCTTTGTCCCGATTTAAGTTCGAACCAGCACAGACACAGTTCATTGTCGCCTCGGTATTTCGCCGGTACCTATAACCACGTCCTCCTCCCTCTGTGTGCAGACGATCAGTTATTACCAAATACTTGGTCCTAAGCCCGCGTCAAAGTCAAACCATATCGCAGACCGGCCTCTGGATTGTCGCCGGGTTATATACCCACCCGTTGAACGCGGGGCACAGTCTTCGAGCGAGCAACCATTAGCCAAGGGCATTGTATCAACGGGAACAATGGACGCGGTGGTATTAATAACCAAAACCAATATCGCCACTGTTATACTGTGAACTTACCCATTAAATTATCGCCGTCAATGTTTTGTCCGCATTCCCCGAAGCGCGGCGTTTGACGAGAGCAATATTACAGCACGAGGGTGAAAATTTTTCGAAATGAACATGCCGTTCGTTCCGGGATCGGTTCCTCAGCCGATCGGGTCTGTCCGTTGAAATTAAGCACCGAAAGGTGTTGCAAATTTATTGCAGAACCGGAGAAATTACCTGTCGGCAATTTCTGGAGCGAGCAACCAGCTCCACTAGACAGGTGCAATCTGGTAAGGCAAGGAGTAGTCGTAAGCAGGTTGTTCGTTAGACTCCCTTTGTAAGTGGGGAAGTAACCGCCAATTATCGAGAATCAAAGGAGTGGTATCTTCTCTAGGCTTGGTGGTGCGGGGACGCGTCGCGACACGTTTGCTGGTTCGTTAGTCGTCGTACGTATATATACGTCTGCTATAGCTGGTACCTTTCCACGGGTCTCGGTTATAATTCCCATTTATACAGGGTAGCTACCTAGTTCAGAACGCCTTCCACTTACAGACCCGGGGGATTTATGGGGTGAAATCAGGAGACAACTTCTAATCTCTCCTTTGCCTTTAAGCTACGCGAGCTAGGCGTGCAATGAACCGACCTTACGTTGCCTTACTTGGCCAGAGGATAACTTCCCGACCCGCCGATCCTTAACTTCGTACTATCGCCCAGATCCTCGTTAAATTAAATTGCCATTTAGATTCGTTTAGAATTTCATATGCCTCCGTGATGCCAGAGGCTGGCTTATTGGTTGTTCGAGTGTTCAAGTCGCGCCGCGCTGCCCGTTACCCCTCTATAAACATAATTAACAATCACCCAAGATCTGTCAAACAGCCCGCAAATTAGTGGACACAGTGGCGGAATCCTCTAGCACCTAGGACCTTCGTCCACCCATCCACCCATACACCCATACACCCACTGACCCATCGAGTGCATTCACGCTTCTCTGAAGCCGAGCTTTGCGCTTGAAAACGCGGTGGGAAGGGTAGTCGTTCGCCGGGAGAGTTTCTGCGGGATCTTCACGAGGTCTGACCTGTTTAGTTACAATGCTCAAAGCACCCCGTTGATTGGCGCTTTGATGGGATGAATTTATGTCCGACCTAATTTCCCGCTTATATGTCTGTAAATAGTTCGCGACTATCTAATATCCACATCGCAATATAATAATTGCAATAAGAAATTCATCGCTGATCAAAGAGTAGAGCGGATAAGATCACTGTACCACCATAATACGGTACGGTTTACTGCGGGATCGTCAATGCAACGGCACGTCTTCTGCAACTACACCCATATATATATATATACTACAATATACTATGTGCACTGTATTTCCTTTCTAACTAGGAACAAAACCACCTTGACTTTGCATTATACGTTGGATATGCATTCTCATGCGAATAGTGTGAGAAACGAGTCTCATACTGATTTCCATGGTTATTCAAAACATCATAGATATTCATGGCTCACGTCGTACTCGCAGGATTCCGTTTACCATTCTTTCATAGTCGTCTTTTTCATCTACAGTTTAGAGAAACACAGTTCTTTCTACCTTCCAACATACAAATTTTGTTCGAAATATAAGTTTTTCACCCGATTTCAACATGTTCAGATCATTTTGGCTCATGTTCAACCATCTTTTAGCATGTTTCTATCGTTTCCAAAATTATTTCAACCGGTTTTGGCATTCTGAAATTTATTTTAACGCCATGGACAATATTTTGAATAATTTCAGTGCATGGTTCATTAATTTTCAACATGTTTCAGTATCGTTTGATTCAATTTTTCTCATGTTCCATCGATTCCCAGACCATTCCGATTGGTTCAGTACCTTGAAATTCATTTTGACGCATTTTTAGTATATTTTGAATCGTTACAGTGCATGTTTCAGCGTTCTTCAACATGTTCACTGTCTGTTTTTCATTGATTTCAGCATGTCTTCGTATTCTTCGGATCATTCTAACGTATGATTCAATGTTTCCGAGATTATTTCCACTGATATCATAATTCTGATCCCATTTCAACATGTTCTAATGTGTTTCGATTCATTTCAAGACATGTTGCACCGTTTTCCAATCAATTCCAATGATGTTCAAGCGTCCCTGATCCGAATCTGATGAATTTTTTCGTTCAGGTAATGATGGCGGACAGCACGTGTCCGAGTAGCTATGGGGCAGTCTATATCCTTTCTAGGACTAAATTTACCTTGACTTTGTACGATACGTAGGATAGATTCTCATGCGAATAGTGTGAGAAACGAGTCTCAGGCTGATTTCCATAGTTATTCAAAACATTGCAGATTCATGGCTCACGGCGCGCTCGCGGAGTAGGTAAGCCTGGCATAGTCTGAGTCGCCTTTCGTATAGGTGGGTACGCAATACTCGCGCAGACACCTACACCTAGAGTTTGAAGAAACTCGGGCAACTAATTCCCCTTTGAAGAGTGTATAACGGAATTTCTTGAAGATATCTCGCGCTTGTTCGCACACGTGGATTAATGGAGTTTGCAATATTATGGGGTGGCGGTGGAGCAAGCCGCAATCACTTGGTGGCGACAAGTAATTATTACATTACGATTTATACAGCGGGTTAGTTCGCGCGTTCAGGGAGGGCAGAACAGACCTTTCATCGTTCATCACGTATAAACGATTTAAACGTACGAAGTGTCAGCTCGTAAATATTATAATTATGACATCAAATATGGCGAGGTCTTTACACCGTGTAACGAGGTCCGGTCGCGCAGTTGGAGCTGTTGCGGCTAACCCGCCGAACTGGTAACTATTGTCCGAGTTAAGATAAAAGCCGAGTGTTATAAACCGGCCAATACCATACCCTCCTTATAGAAGCCCGAAATTCAAGCCCTGAAATGTATCGTCTTCTCGATAACGATCGCTCGATGGAATTAACCGTCATTTACCGATCAATAGTTTGCCCGGCAAAGTTTCAGTTTCGGATTCGCCTGCAGAACCTCCGGGCTTCGCCGTATCCCCTCCTTCTCCTCTGTCCCAGTTACCCCACACCAATTTCTGACTTGGTTATTTTCAATGAACCCTGTACTTGCGCGTAATCTCAAGGTGTTCCGAGGTGTTCTTAACGGGTGCCAGTTAACGCCTAACGGCCGAATGTTCAGCGGTCAGTCGAGGTATAGAAATCCGCAGATTAAACCCACTCATCTTCGTTCTCCTCATCGCCGAGGAACTAAAATTCAATAAATGGTCTGGACAAGTCCTCTCCCACTCCATTATCCAGCCAGTCTCATGCTCCTTTTTGCACTGGTGTAGTACAGCACGAGAGGGGAGGAGGTTGAAAGGAACGAAGCAAAAGGAAGACGAAAAAATCCCCGAAACATGTTCTACTCTGAGATTACCCAGAAGATGATCCAGAGTTGCGTGATGTTAGATATGTGGTAGGCAGAGGAAGGCAGGTAACCAACCTCGGAGTCCATGCTCCATGCACCGAGCCTGAGGGACGCGGTGAGCTATTGGCCAGACCCGGGTTTACGACGTTAAGTAGCGAGGAAGAGAGATGATGATAGAGGTCCAGGAGTTGGTGGAAAGAGAAGAAACTGAAGAGCGAAGGAGATACGGGGAACTAAGAACTGAGAACTAAGAACGGAGGTGCCGTGTACGACCCACGCAACAAGCCTCTGGGGCCCTGAGATGCTGCAGTGCACCCTATACTCTACGCATCTCTCATCTTCGATCCGTAGGCATGTGCCTTTGCCCAGTATGAGGAGGAAGGAGAAAGGAGGCAGGAGGCAGGAGGCACCAGCCCAGACGCATCAGCTTCGATCATATTCCTCCCAGGGAATTATTGGCCGAGCCCAGGTATGCCTGGTTGCACCATACACTGAACTGAACTGAACCGAACTGAACTGAACTGAACTGGTCCTATCGGTGCTGGCGAGGATGATAACTCCTCTCTGCCAATTTCAGGTTTAGTGCCTCTTACGCACCGCGAGTTTGCGGCACGTCTCACGGTTTATTACCGATATCGCACGGTAGTTTGACTATGCACGTATATTCAGAAAGTGTAAGACTATAGTTGCGCTGTATCGAGTAGTAGGTACCGAGTCGATTCCGATTCCCCAGCTCTTTGCGCAGACAAATATACCCGTAGACCCATTTCCGTGGAACATTCACAGCGTGATCCCTGCCCCTATTGCCGAAAGAGAAAGAGATAAAAGAGGGATGGGAAGATGGGGCCAATTTTCGCGGGGCATGTATAAATCAAATCTTGTTACAGCGCGGCGATGCACGGGCGAACCGATCCCTTTGAAGCCTGTTTAAACGAAGTTGAAGAGGAGACAATATTTATTAGACGGTTTCTAATGAAACATTTTAAATGCATGGAACCTGCCGCAGAGTAGTTCCTCCCCTAACTCTCTCGACCGCATTAAAAACTGACGAGGTCTCGTGCCCCACTCTCTTTCTCTCTCTCACACTCTCGCCACTCCGCATGCCACGTTCCTGATAACTCCTCTTCACTTATATTACGCGATTGTTCCGCGTTCGAAGTTTACTAAGGACGACAAGCTTCACATCTCACCTCGTCATCCCCCATCCCCTGCCTTCCATGTGAGAAAGAAAAGAAAGTGGGGCACTGAAGATCGGTATAAGATCGGTAACGAAGTCACACGGTGTTGAGAAAGTAGCGAATCGAAGATCCTGAAGAGTTAATGCAGGGATTAAGAATTCGGAGAACATTTTTTGGCACGATTTGGAAGTTTTTGGGAAATCTGATTAAGGACCTGAAATCCGGAAAATCGGTCCCCTCCAGATGTAGTTGGTAAGTGAGTAAGTAAGTAAGTAAGTTAGCAAGTAAGTAACTGATCAGCCCCTAACTCCACCCGACAATCTTTCTCCGAGTAGCGGATATTTATATCTATATATACATCGAATAAGTGTGGACGACCCGCCTCCCAATTAATCTCCGCTAATACCTAGTCGCTCTTTCTCTCTCCGTTCGTCCCTGATCTCCTTCACTTAGCCTGCACTTTGCTTCAACCCCCGCGAAAGTAATTTACGCTTTTTCCCTGTATACATATACCTAACGATCTATCGGTTACCGAGTGATCCATCCGATCACTCGCGCAAGGGATGAGCTCTGCCATCTCGACATGCTAATCATGGAGAATATTGAATTTTCCTAAAGGATGGAGATGCGCTGCTGAAAATATAATTCAGTCTTTCAAACTGATTCGCCTGCAATTATAGCAGCTTGTTTCAGCTCATTTGAACATGTTTTGACTTTTTCAGCACATTTTTAACATGTGTTAGGGTGATTTGATTGATTCAAGCGTTTGTTTTATCCTTCCTTAACTCATGATATCTAATTTGAACATGTTTCAGACATTTCGCAGGCGATTTCAGTAACTCCAATTCGTTTAGAACATGTTTCGACTCTCCTCAGATTAATGAATCTTATTTCCACATGTTTTATTCAATTTCAGAGCACGATCAAGAATTTATAAAATCATTGTAACTAACTTTAGCATGTTATAGTTAATCTCAGAGCATTATATCATCTTTTAGCTTATGAAACCCAATTTGAACATGTTTCAGCATTTTCTTCATACGATTTCAGCTACTTTAACTCGAATTATCACATGTTTCAGCGCTTTTCAGATGATTTCAACTAATTTGAGTTCGTTTTAGAACATGTTTCGGCTTTCTTCAAATTATTATATGTAATTTCAACATGTTTTACTCAATCTCAGAGCGCGTTTTAGCATTTATAAAATCATAGTTACTAACTTTGGCATGTTATCGTTGATCCCAGAGCATGTAATTGTATTTTAACTCACGATACCCGACTTGAACATGTTTTACAATTTTCTTCGGGTGATTTCAGCAACTTCATCTCGAATAAGAACATGTTTTATCACTCTTTAGAGTATTTAAACTTATTTGAACATGTTTTAGTTAATTTTGATCACGTCTTACAATAATTTACATAACCCAAGTTCATTTTTTCGTATACCTAAGTATGATTTCAGCCCATCTTAGCTCTCGCTCAGCGTTGCTACGTTGGTGGTTCAACTTTGAAAGAGATCATAACATTATAACAAGTCGCTGACTCCCGATTAAAATTACATTAGGTTCTACCTTGACTTTTCAAGGCTGATCATATGAGTTTCTTTTCGCGTCCATGCATGTGCATATGCATGTGCATGTGCATGTGCACGTGCATGTGGATGTGGATATTCTTAGGTGCTATTAGCCGCGCATTACGCTAGAAATAATATTGGTCTCCATATCAATTAACGATCGTGACTCAAGTGCACATGGGCGACGCTTAGAGTAGGCCGCAAAATCAACCAGTTTACATTAGAGACTCGACGTTCGGTAAACATGACAACATGTCTACCGTGCGGATATGCTCGCGTGTATTATCGGATAAACTGACCCACTTCCTCCTATACGGAAATAGATATTGTTCGCGAACTTTAGAAACACGCAAAATTATATATATACACATAAATAAAAGAAAAAATGAAAGAAACCATTCATTATAATTACTGATTAATTATTCTGATCAACGGATAGATCAGGAATGTATATACCGCTGATCGGTGTGTGTGTGTATATATACCCAATATATGTACGGTGAGAAAAGGATAATTGTATCCTTTCTTTTCGTTTTTTTTTTCATTTTTTTTCAAGGGTTGTCTTGTATCAGTGATTATTTTGGTTTTTTTTTCATTTTTTTTGTTTTCTCGTCTTCTTTTCTCCCTCTCTCTCTCTCTCTTTTTTTTATTTTGGTATCGTTAATTTTCTTTTTGTTTTCTACCCGATCGCGATACCCACGCGCACTGGTTCAACTCGTTAGCAGTTAGCAATAACATTCGTTATTTTTTATCATATCTACCGACTGGCCTGACTCGGTTGGTGCCCTTTATACGACAGTGGAACACGTTTTGGTACTCGGGCTTAAAGATAGCCTGCGATAGTCCCGAGACCGTGGTGCGACTTCAGGGTCGCGTTGTACGGCGCTCAAGAGAAATCCTCCGAAGTATATAAGAGCGCGTTCAGAGAATCCTCGCGGTCGCGGTGATCGGCATCACTATATACGCACTGAGACGAAAAATTCCCAAAAAAGGAAAAAAAAAAAAATTACATACGTACAAAAAAAGTGCCGATTTAGTCGACAAAACTCTCCGTCTAATCGTTGCTTAACGATTACAGATCGAGTTGTTGAAAAATCCCGTTCTCGGTTTGCTTGGAATCATAGTTGATGAACATTTTTCGATTATAAATTGATAAACGTCGAGCGGCGAAATTAGACGATCGTGTATGTGTGTGCTCAACACATTGGTGGGTTTTTTTGTTGTATCAACGAAGCCGAGTGACGAGTCACTGACGTTTTATCATTCGACTGCGGACAGCCTTTCAATTATAAATGAAAACCGGCGTATGTATAAGGCAGGTATATAGCGATGTATAATACCTGTAGCATGACTACATCTATATCTGGGATTTTGTTTTCTTATTTTTGTCAATGTTTATATTTGAATTTGAATTTTTTTCTCATACATACATACACATATATATAGAAGTAAGCGCGCCAAGATCAAGTCGCCGAAGAGAGACAAGGGAGGGACTTGTTGAGGCGCCAAATCGTTTAATGGGACAACCTGTTAATGCGCGACACGTGTTACACCCATCAACGTTCATATACATAACCAGTTGTCTCTTCTACCAACGTCTCATATATCGTCCTTTATTCATATCGTATAAGGATCAGCCGGTTTTATTCATCGCGCTTTTTGGTTTTTTTTTCCTGTTTTTTCTTTTTTTCGGACTCGCGAAAAGCCAAACCTCGGACCGGGTGGGTGGAAGTGGGTACCGAAATTTAAACGTTCCGAAGATTCCGAATTTTCCGAACACCTTCAAGTCTGAAATATCAAAATTCCGAAAGTCCAGACCCTCGAAGGTCCATGAAATTCGAAAATTTCCATCTATTTTCTGGGATGTGAAGACGAAAAAAATAGTTCATTCTAATTTAGTTTTTCAGACTCTTTCATTTTCAAAAAGTAAATCTCAACACGATCTAACCCGAAGGATCAGATTTTTTGTATAGTTTTATAGAAGTTATTCATTTCTCTGTACGGATAATAATTAACGAAAAAAAGAAAAAAATCAATAAAAAGATAAAAACCGTCAAGTGTAAAAAGTACTTTGAGTGATCGATTGTTTATTACCTTTTTTTTTTCGTTTTTTTTTTACTCCTTTTTTCTTTTTTCCTCTTCAATGTCTGAAGCGAATATGTTGCGGCTTAAAGTCTGCAGGCAAACACCTCGCTCGCTGATTTGCATACGCGTCTTAATACTCCCAGGCGGATGAAATGAGAAGGAAAGAAAGAAGAAGATGAAGAAGAAAAAAAGAAGAAATAAAAAAAAAAATGAAGGTTCCTTTTGCGTCAAGCTTATCTGTATATTATTTATAGTAGATATGTGTGTGTGCGTGTGTGGGGGGGGTATATGAATGAAACGTATGTGTGTCAGAATATTTATACATTATATATATGTATAATATATTAAAGATAGGCTCCGTTGCAGCAACCTGAGCTATAATATGGAAACGGTGAAAATATAGTGTGGCAATGGCGGGTATAATATGCCCATACATATATATATATAGTACATATAGGTATATATGGGATATAAGACAGGTGACGTTTTTCCCGACGAGAAAGTGAAGAGATAAAAAAATACATGTATATGTATATATTGTGTATTCGTTTTCGTTTTCGTTTTCGCATTTTTGAATGGCACTCTGCTCGATCTTCGTCTCCGTTTATTCATATGCCTCCTGCATAGTATACTGCGATCAACGAATACGATGATAATCTAATCTCTTTACCGCCAAGTGGGCAGCAGAAGAATTTATCCAAAATTCAGGATATACATTATATATATATACATATATGAACGACGATCAGAAAGAAGCGAAGCATTCAGGAGAGAAAGCATCTGTTTACGATAAAGTCGTTTTCCCAACGTATGTGTGTGCATTCTTCCTTTAGGTATAATACTCCCCATATAAAGCTGTATATGGTTACCTATACCTATCTTACGCGAGGGGTTTTTTTTTTTTTTTCTTTTCTTTCCTTTTTTTTCTTCCCTCAAAGAGACCAGGACGCTGGAAAGATATGAAAAATAATTCGAGGAACAAATTCTGACTTTTTTTTTTTTTCATTTTTATTTTTTATTTTTTTCATTTTTTTTCACATCCAAAGAAATTTTCGGTACTGTTGGTTCTGTAGGTAGGTATATATACAAGGGTAAATATAGGTATATCTCTTACCATTCTCAAAAGCACAGTTCAGATCTTTTCCTTTTTTTCTGTCTTTTCTTTTCTTTTTTTATACCTAAAACCTCTCCGCTCACGATATGACGAGATCAATAGCTGAACCAGCATTGACAGTCCAACAAACGCTCTTCTTTATTCGGAGGAAAAGGAAATTGATAAAAGTTTTTCTTTTTTCTTTTTTCTTTTTCTTCTTCTTCTCTCCAACTCGTCGTCCACTCCTCGACGAATTTTCGCAAGAGAGCGACGACGCGAACTTTTTGCACGGTAAGAAAAATTACGGATTTTAATCATTTTCTTATCTCGATCTCTCTTCGTTGTTTTTTTTTTTTCCTGTTTTTATCTTCGTTTTATTTTCTCTCGACTGTTTTAGTCAGATCTTATTTCATCATACATGAAAATTAGTTTTTTATTCATCCCCTTCTTTTTCTTCTCTTCTTTCGAAATGGAATACACAGTTCGTATACAAGTTCAGAACTACTGCTCTGCTACCAAGGTAGCTAGTATTGAACTATCGACGCCTTCCGCTAGTCTGCCACACTTCCGCAGTCGGAGAGCCTGCCAAGACACTTCCGGCAAATTTCGGTCGGTATCAATTTTCTTCCGATGAAAAATTCTCCCATACTTTTTTCCTACGTTATTATTTCATACCCAGTACCTACCTACGTTTCGGGGGTCGATTGAAGGGATTAGGGGGAAAAAGAAAAAACCAAAAAAAAAAAAAAAAAACGAAACAAAAAATTCTCCATCTATAAAATCATAGCGGCTTTTTAATCAGTCCGTTCGAAACCATGAGCACCTTCGAAAATGAAAAAGAAAAAACAACAGAGAAAAAAAAGAAATTAATTTTTTTTTACAAGAACCGTGATTTTCAATCAGCATCGAAAATACATATTACACCGATCTACCCAATTCCCTAATGAATATCCAGGTTTGAAGCAGAGGTCGTTTTTTCTGTTTTTTTTTCTCCCCAAAGCACCCCACAACTGATTGTGAAAACCTATGCAGTTCTTCCATGCATATGCGGCTGTATAAGTATTGTCCAATACATCGATTCACCGAATCTTCTGGTAAATAAAAATTTAGGGACTAAAATCGTGGGTGGTTTTTTTTTTTTCTTTCTTTATTTTTCCCAGAAATAAGTTTCATGCTAACGCAAGCGCGAGAAGGATAATGAAAATGAACGATTTCTCGATTGTTCGCAAAGTCTGTCCAATTAGAAGGGAGGAAATAATATCTGGCAATAAAAGAGAAAGAAAGAGAAAAAAAAAAAAACACATTTTAGGTAGAAATCTAGTGTCTCGTTACTACGTGCACTATAATATCCCTGTAATTATCCTTAACGCTAATGACCTGGTTCTGCAATTAAACGAGAAACGTTGAGTAAATTATAAGGGTGAGAAAATTTGTACTTTCGATTCGCCGAGATCGTTTGGGGGGAAGGGGAAATAAGGAAACAAAAATAACAAAAAACGAAAAAAAAACTAACAAATCGCTTCAACTAAACAGAATTCAAACTACAGATACAACATTCTCTTTTTATTTTACTTTTTTCTTTGTTTTCTTCGTTTTTTTTTTTTTTTTCATTATTCACGACTAACAGAGCGTGAGGAAAAGTGGCGATCGACTGGAAACAGGGGACAAAACTATTTCAGCAAGAGAAGTGTGAGCAGCAGTTGGTAGATGGCGGCATAGGGCAGGTACTGAACAACCACACCTACACCACATCACAATATACAGCTGGCTCCGTATTACACAGAGCTGTGTTGGTGTGTGTGGGGTGAAATTGAACAGGTATATCGTCGTGTGAGTGGAAATAAAAAAGAGGTCAAACTTCCCAGCGCATGTACAGGGTGACGGTGTTCAAAACTATTTCGAAATAAAAGGGAAATTAGGTGTACAACGATTTCGAACATTTTTGCACAACTCGTTATTAGACCCTGATTTGTATCTGCAAAGAGAAAATCATTGCGGAAATTTGTTCACTATTCAATTGTTGAGACTCACAACACTGAAATTAAAGAAAATTTATGTTTGTGTACCTAGACTACACATCAGCTCTTCGGTGAACAAGAAATATCCAAATGTGTAAAGCGATAGAGAGTTGATTGACCACTATCACTAGTTCGTCTATCTTCCTCGAAGTCTTGGTCAAACTAACTAGCAGTCAAAATTGTTTGAAAAAAAGAGAGAACTGAGGAGCACAACGATTTCGAAAATCCTTGCACAAAGAATTATTAGACCCTGATTTGTATCGGGAAATAGAAAATTTGTGCAAAAATTTGTACTCTATTCAATCGTTGAGTCTTTCAACAGTGAGACGTGAGAAAATTTATGTTTGTATACCTAGACTGCACATCAGCTCTTCGGTGAACAAAAAATATCTGAATGTGTAAAACGATAGAGAGTTGATTGACCACTATCACTAGTTCGTCTATCTTCCTCGAAGTCTTGGTCAAACTGACTAGTAGTCAAAACTGTTTGAAAGAAAGAGAGAAATGAGGAGCACAACGATTTCGAAAATCCTTGCACAAAGAATCATTAGACCCTGATTTGTATCGGGAAATAGAAAATTCATGCAAAAATTTGTACACTATCCAATCGTTGAGTCTTTCAACACTGAGACGTGAGAAAATTTATGTTTGTATACCTAGACTGCACATCAGCTCTTCGGTGAACAAGAAATATCTGAATGTGTAAAACGATAGAGAGTTGATTGACCACTATCACTAGTTCGTCGATCTTCCTCGAAGTCTTGGTCAAACTGACTAGTAGTCAAAACTGTTTGAAAGAAAGAGAGAAATGAGGAGCACAACGATTTCGAAAATCCTTGCACAAAGAATTATTAGACCCTGATTTGTATCGGGAAATAGAAAATTCGCGCAAAAATTTGTACTCTATTCAATCGTTGAGTCTTTCGACACTGAGACGTAAGAAAATTTATGTTTGTGTACCTAGACTTGACACAAGCTCTCCTGTGAACAAGGATAATCCGAATAAATGTGAAACGATAGAGAGTAAATTGACCACCACCACCAGTTCGTCGCTTTGCCTTGAAGTCTTGGTTTCCCATTCGGAAAGATTCCGCGGCGTTTTCTCGACGACAAATTCCTACCGATTGAATAAATTCCCAGGGAGTATTCGACCCAGAAAGACAAAGAGAGAAATAGAAAGAGGAAGATCAGAGAAATAACTGCAAGCAATAATTGATTCCATAATTGACTATGGAGCGGAAAAGCCAGACATGAAAGTGGCACTGGCGCGCGTGCACGGAGTTCATTGATGTTATTTATTAAAGACAAACGAAACTCGTATGTAGGATGAAGAATAATCGTTGTCAAACGTCCAGCGGTTTTGGAATGAACCCTGAACGTCCAGTTTCTGTACTACATTCGTTTCGACGGAATCAAACTCTTCTTCCCTTTCATTTTCCTACTCTTTTTCGTTCTTTCTTTTACTGTGCAAAATTGGTCCCAGTTCAAAGTTAGAATTGAACGGAATTAAGTGGTGGAAGAACTTGAACCATTTCCGAGGGTGTGATTCCGGCCATGAATTGCATCGAGTGTGAAGAAACCAGGTCTAACATTGCCCTTCGCTAAGGGAATTAGAGTTAAGAGAGTTAGCGGAGTTTCGAAAGCCTTTTCGCCCCACCCTTAAACGTTCAGGACTCCGTGATAGCCGTCGTCCCTTTTTCGGATGAAAATAAAAAGGAGCCGTTCCTGTCGTATAAATTTTTGCATAAATTTTAACGAATGGCTATTCGAAGGTCTAGTCCTTTTTTTCATTCTACTTTCGCTCTTTTTCTCTCTCTCTCTTTTCTTCGATGGCTCAGCAGCGGGAGGGAGGTTCGCGCTAGGGCGCAAAGGGAGGTTCGCGTGCCTGGGTGCAAGTTCGCCCGACTTCCGGTAGCTCGCATGTTTCAAGCCCACTTGTTCCCAAGCCCATGGAAGGTTCGTTTGTTCGTTCGCTCGTTCGTTAGGTCCTGCGGACTGGCCTGTTCCCTACGTTTCGTTAAACCGGTGGCGGAAATCACCCTGAAACAAAAGCTAATTGCTTGCGGAATTAATTCTACGACTGCGAATGGCGTTGCACGGGGTGCGTCGACGCCACCAATTTTATATATATCTTCCTCTCTCTCTCTCTTTCTCCCTTGCCTTTTCTACCAATCCGTTAGATTAATTGCCCTTTGGATATTTTTCGTCCCTTTGACTTTCTCCGCTTATTCCTTTCCCACATTTTCATTTCCTTCAGGTTTTCTTCTCTCCTTCTATTTTTTTCTATGTTTTTTTATTTTGTTATTCTTCGTTCTTCCACGATAGATAAATTTTTGGAACCCGGTGCGTTTTAGACAGCAGCCAAACACCGCGGAGGGGGTTTAGCATTGATTTTCGTTAATTGAGGGTGTGCGTGACCCTGCACTCTTCACAGCGTCAATTTTCGGCGAATTCGATTCTCTAAAAATAGTGTGGCTGCTAGTCAAATACCCTGCACCTAACTCGTCGTCGCTATACCGTTTCACGTGATAACATGCGATAATTTTCGATAACAGTTATCGCAGGAAAAGTCACAGCACGCACACACTATAACCCGCAATTATTCCTTTATTCATTTCAAAGGGGCGAAGTCGCGGTGCTATACGCCAAAACCACACTTCATCCCCCTTCCACCCCTACCTCCTGCACCATAACGCCAAGCGATTTTTGTTTCTTTCTTCTCCATCATCAACGATTTTGGTTTTCGTTCAACTTCCGCATGACTAATATTCCAAAAATACCTTCCTGTTACTCAAATAACGATGTTTATCACAGAAATCGATGGAATAAATCGTTTCGAGCGGTTTTTCTGTACGTATGCCTTCCGATGATGGGACTTAGACCAATCGTTAACGGTTCAATCAGTTTGTGAACTTTTCGAAGCAGGAAACCCCTCCGACGATCAATCGCTCCAATATATGTTAAAGGGTGAATAACTCTTTGAAGAAACTATAACAGGGCGAAAAATTTCACGATCTATTTCCACGGCCTGGTGGTTATGAAGGGCAAAGACGTAGGGGGGATGAGGAATTTGACTAATGTCACGTGTCGTGGCCGGGCTAGTGGCAGGGCTTCCAGGTCGGAGGTTTGTGCGGGGGGAAGGTCTAAGCTAAGCTGTCAATGCCAGAGGATCTTTTTTGCCCTCCTAATAGCATCAATTTGTTAGGTTTTTCGTGAGGCAAACGCATTAGCAGAGCGAACGCTGCCGAACGGTTCGCTTACATATTTCAACGTTCAAAATCGTCTGCAGGATCGCTGACTGCAGGGTGGTAGGTACCCAGTGCACCAGCATATCAGCATCAGGGTCTTCGACGGCGGATTCTCGTTCCATCTTCTTGCATAAGTAGAGCGGAAATGTCGGGGCGTCCGATTCGGTTTGATTTATTCGAATACGAAATTGAATGGTAAAATCATTCCTGATCAAGTTATTAGCCGCTCCTTAATCGATCTAATCAAATCCGATCAGTTTCATTGAGGTATACGGTTTAAAACTTTCCTAATATATCACCCCGGTGGAGAGCAATAACAATCGGTTATTGAAATTGAAACCAGTCCCCCCGCGGCTGCAGGGTCTGGGTCGCGTTCGCGTTCGCGTCCGCGTTGCTGGTAAAGTATTGATTTTATGACTAACATGCCGATAATGTGTCACCGAAGAAAAATGACAAAGCGGTTAGATATACCAGCAGCAATGGATTTAACTTCAGTTAGAAATCGTCCGTCGTTTCGCCTTCCCCGTAGTTAGATTCGATAAATTCTCGGTTTATATATATCTGTGTATAAGAGGACGCACCTCGATTTCCGCATTTTTCTCTCTCCCTATAATCCTGCCAGTGGTAAATAACCGGCTGGCTGAAGAGTTCGGAAGTATGAGGAAAAAGCAAACTGGACTAATAACACGCTTTACTTTTTTATCGCTCTATTTCTTTTCTACAATAATTCACATGGAATAAGGAAACACTACCTGCGGAAGTTAAAGCACCGTTGTATTATGGGCCATTAAAACCCTTGAGCGTACCCACCTATACCCACCCTGCACCCACTGCAACCTCCGCGGAACTTGGAGAGATAGTAGGTACCGGAACGGCGTCATGGGTAGTAGGTACCTATGGCGACTAAGATACGTTTTCAATTCCCTTATATCGAGCAGTTTGAAGTAATAGCCTGGAAAGTTGCGTCCCATCCACTCCGGGTTATAATTTTTCAAACTAAATCCTGCATAGCTGACTCCGAACGCAATCCAAGAGACGTGGACGTGGACGTGGACGTGGATGTGGATGTGGATGCGACGCGACGGTCGTATCCGGTGCAATTCCACACCCGGAATAACATCCAGGTTAACAAGACCCTTGCAATAATAATTTTGTAAACAATGTAAAACGTTACTTCTCCTACATTGCACTCTTCGTTTCAGAACTATTTCAATTTACTGCAATTTTCATACTCTGCAGGACGACGCGCGGTTTTCGTATCACCGTTATGGGAATTACAGTAATTACCTCGGTGCTCATTGCTCGTCTAATCCCACCGGTGCAATTCGTTTGTATCTTCATGGCACACATTGCAGCATAATCCAAACCCATTTCCGTAAGGTCGCAAACTCGAGACTTTTACTCTTTCGAATCGAATCATAAAGACAAACGGCGTCCTTAAAATTCTTGCTACATCGATGTAAGCAACGAACGCTGTCGCAATCAAGGGCTGGGGATGGGGTAAGGATGTCAACTTGTCAGCCTGCATGGGCGACAAGCCAAATCAATAAGCGACTGATCGATTGGAAGGTCGTTATAAAGTAAAGGATAAAAATGAGTGACAGTAAGGCGAACACTGGGTAGGGTGTAGCTTCTTCAGGTGGTTTTTTTCCCACATAAATTATACCATCGTCGGGGTACTTTTTTCCACGTCGACTCTCGTCGCCTTCACTCTTCCTTCGTTCGTTCTTCGTCCACGGCAAGGGTCTTAAGTTTTTAACGAGCCCCTGCAGCAAGGAGGAGCTGCCTTAGGCGTAACACTTCCAATGTAGGTACACCAGTGTAATAACATTGTGCCCGACATTTCGAAGCCTACTTACAATATTCCCACTCTTTGCCACGTCGAAGACATAATATGGTAACCGATGAATGGTGCGAAATCGAAAATAACCGTCTTGGCCGAAAATTCACCGTTGGAGGAATCAGGTGGTCGAAGTACGACAACCAGGTGGACCAGAAGTTGAGTAATTAGTATGCACGAAAAGGGGCGAGTCAGTTGGTAGTCAACTCAAGTCTTCTTGGAAGTTGGACGAGCGACGTCTGAGACTCGGAATACTCGCGCTTATGTCCCGAGCGAAATCTCTTGTCTCTTCCTAATTAATTGCAATTACTGTGCAGACATGTTTGCGCGTTTGATCGTCACTCGGTTCAGATATGCAAAAAAATTGTAGTCCGGATCCGAGGACCTTGAAAATTTTTGCAGAACTGACCGGATCCCGGCGATGTCCGAATGCTTACAGATCATAAATCATCCTCGTCATTTGTGTACGATGGTAATTGACTGATCCCACTCTGGAGAGGGTCGAAACGCGAGTCTGAAGAATCACTCAAGGATGATTTTCTCCGCTCTGCAGTAAGAAGATCAATTCGTCTAGCAGACGCATAGTATGTTTGAAGTTGGAATTGAAATGTACATAGAAAATAAGTTATTCAACTCGTTTGATCGAGATATATAAAATGAGTGAAAACCCTGATAGGTACCAGCTACGTCTACAATTTTGATGAACGTGATGAACAGACGTCAACCGAAGAAATTTCTCCCTTGGTATAAAATAACATGTATCGCAGAGATCCAAGGATGGGTAACAGATGGCAAAGCAAACATCATTAGCTGAAGGAATAAGGCCCGTCTTGTTTTCACTTCAAATAGTGACGCGGATGCTACTTTTTCGGATTTTTAGTTAGAGGAGGAATTCGCCCCCCTTTAGAAATTCTCGAATTTCTCTTCGTTATTTCCGGCTTCGGAAATAACATCATTCTCGAAGAGTATTCCCTCATTCAAATCAACGGATTACGGAATACGCCGAAATGTATGACAACTCGTGTAATTCGAGGAAGGAAAAAGCTTAGTTTTGAGACGACGTGATATGGAAAGCCCAAAAATTTTCTGAAGCCTTTCGTAGTCGCTCAAGCCTGGTGCCTTATCAAGTAAAAGGGTTTCCGCGCTCTTTTACCCACTAAACTTTACCAACAGGTTTTCATTAAACAAATATTAATTAGCGGCTCCGTAATTAGATGAATTACAACACGCTCCTTCGCCCCCTTCCCCCTTCCCCCTTTCCCCCTTTCCCCCTTTCCCGTCCCCTTCTCATTCTACTTATACTTCTTCTTCTCCCTTGCGAGATGGATACGAACCGGATTCCCTACCCCTTTTGCAGAGAGAATATCACCCCGTTTTGACAGTAGCTACGCAACCTTTTTGACACCGAGAGTTTCAACCTCTTCGTATAAAATTTGAGGAACTTTCCATGGGGTGAATATTCGGTGGCCAAGACGTCGAGGCGGGTTTTCGAAATTCACTGTTGAACCACCTTTCACCCTTCTCAATCCTTTTTCTCCCACGAAACATAATTCGAATAATTATTTTCTAGATGGTCAGATCCTGATGGGGGGGGGGGGGGGGGGCATCGGAAAAAACCGCATAGATCGAAAGGGAGTGGAAAATAGTATCTAGAGATCAGATCAGATCGAAATTTGATCAGTCAGCAACGTGTTGGGGTTGGTTGCGATAAGCGGAGAATCGTGTTGCGGATAAAGTGCCGTCCCGACGTCCTGACGTCCTGACGTCCTGACGTCCCGTCACTGTCTGTCACCGGTTCGGATTGTTGATCCTCTCTTTCTCTTCCGGGTTTTGTCTCCCTCTCTTTCTCTGTCGCTATTTGGGAATCAAGGATCCCCGAGGTTTGTCGATTTATCCGCGGTTACCGAGCTGTCGATTTTATCGATTAGCGATGATCATTTGTTAATCTCCGTCCAGCTCATGGCTTTTTCAATTCATCCTATGGAATGGAATGGAATGAAAGTACATCCACGTTATGGAATGGTACGGGCCAGAGATTGCAAGGGTTTACGCGCATATGTAGCCCTGCACGAGGATGGAGGAGAAAAGCCCCCAGGGTATGTCGGAGGTGAGAACAGTGCGTTACCCTCACTGACGCTTAACCCCCCCACGTCCCCCGTGGCGCCCAGGTTCACCCCTGCCCCAGCCCCAGCCCCCACGCCTACGCTCTCGTTAAATTCACGCCTCTCTGACTCGCGGAGTTCACGTAGGTATAATTTTTTACTTTTTCTTTTTTTTTGCTTCTTTCTCTACTCTTTTTCTTTCCTCTTTCTCTTTCTTTTTCTCTTTCTTTCTCTCCTTTCTTTTTTTTTCACGTATGCGTGTGCCCCACGTACGAACGATGATTGCGCCCGTACCTACGCGAACCTCTGAACCTCTCCGGATCCGACTCTGGTTCTGGCTCTGGCTCTGGCTCTGGCTCTGGATTCAGCTCTGGCTCCGGCTCTGGGTCTGGGTCTGGCTCTCCCGTTTCCGTACTCCAAGAGCCCGCGAACGCCCCGTCTGCGCCTCCCTCCCTGATACAGAGTTTCGCGTTCCCCAGCGACGCGACCCTCGGTCTACAGCTCTTTCGGGCATATACTCTGTGAGAGCTAACTCGGACGGAAAGTCTCGAGTTTTTAAGATTTTTTAAATTTTTTACATCATTTTTTCGCTCTTAGTAGCCAGCCAATTTTTTGGTCATGCTTACCGTGCTCTTCTACAATATGACCTGGTGGAAGTTCACCTAATCTACTATCGCCTCCGAAAGTTGAATTGCCATACCACGGACATGGGATGAAAAAAAAATTCATACTCAAACCATCTCTTTTTTTTTCACTCTTCGGATTTTTCCCTAATCCACCCCTAATCCATCCCCTAGTTCAAATTCCTTACGATTGATGAATGATCGATGGTGAGCCGGATGAAATTATCGTTCGACATTCTGCGAATCGAATCGTGCCAAAAATTTTGGTATTTCTAAAATTTAGAATTCTGTAATCCAATGTGCATACATTGGAGTGATCCGGTCAGAATTGCGGATTAAGTTCCGCAGGTAGGCGCGCTGCAGTGCGTATCTACAAATCCACAAGCACATACCACACGTATAAATACACATCCATGGATGCACTCAGCGTCAGAAGGATGATACGAAGACAACAATGCCGTCCAGCCCGAGGGAGAAGGCAGGGCCGAACGGTCGGTCCATTAGCTTGGCTGTCACTCAACGCGCTCTGGAACCTGGCGCTACGTACACATATCCGAAGGAAGGTATATAGGGAACATAAACGATTCGTGAAGCAGCTCTTCAGCGTTATAAAATTTGCCCGAAATCATTTTCTGCGACAAAGAGATCAATTTTTGTTTTTTCATCTTTTTATTTTCCCTCATTTTTCGAACTCGTTTTCAGACGATTACGAATTTTGAGAAACGTTCAAGCTCAGAATGCCGAAACTCCGGAAGTCTAAAGATCATGGAAAGTCATCCGAAGTTATGATACACCGAATGAATCCATGCGGAAATTCCAAATTCCGGAGGTTTAGCTCTTCGCATCTTGAGCTTTCGGAATTTTGAATCTACGGTGTTCTTCGTTTGGGAGTTTCTTAAATCGTCTATATAGACTTTCGGGGAAATAAGGACGTACCCCTTCTAGAAAAGATAAGCTCTTGTTCCTGTAATACTTGCGCTGTACTCCCTGACGTATTCACACCACGCATTGGTATATTTTTGGTAAAAATATGGTTGAAATATTTTAAACTCGAGTCACGAGAAATATGGAAGACTGAAGTAAATATCGGCTCGTAGAAAGACGAAAGGCGAAAAATGAGAGTGTGGTAAAACGAAGAAGAGATATACATATAGAGCGAGATAGAGAGGTGGAAGATCTTCTGGAGTTGAGTGTATTTTCAGAGCCGCGTGAAAGCTGAGCACCGTATCACCGCGGGCGGTGTATATTCTATCAGGAACGTGTAAGCATTTTTGAAACTGCCAAGAAGCTCGGAAAACCCCCTTGCCATGACGTAGGGGCAGGGGGTGTCTAACTCTCACCGTATTCTTCGACGTGGGCTTTTCCTCGGGGTGCAGGTTTGCCCGTTTTGGGGTAGCTGATATTTCATTCGGGTAAAACGGATCGGAAATTGCCGCCTCAATGGGAAATGATATTAAAGCTTTTTGGTCTCATGGTATGATCGGGGCGAACGAATCCTCCTTCATTCGATCAGTCTTGTTTTTCTGAAGCTCTAAAACAAAGTGATTATAAACCGGTACACACGTTGCGGCGAAGTTTACTGTATCCATCGTACTTGAATCAAGTAAACCGAGCGCCGCACTGGTGGTTAAACTTCTTTGAAACCCTCTGGCACATTCTGACAAGAAATCCTATTAAGCGAACACGTCGACGTCTAAGAAAGGAATTAATGCAATTCCAATTAGCTCGGGGACTAGTCGCTCCTTCAAGGACCAATCCGACTACAAACGAACGATTCTCATGTAGTCTTCGTACAGGTATGTGGGGTTGCGGAAGTAAATCATTTCCACGAGAAAGTGAACACCGGTTATGAGCTGCAGCCCCTAGTACTTTCTCCATTTTAAAAAGAATTAAAAATGTTGTACAAAATTCAACGTTGTGCTGCAGTATCACTCATTCCGCACTCGGATCTTTTTAATTCAGTGTAGAACAGGGATAATTAAGGGCTCGGAGCAAAGTCAGAGTAATTGGGTTGGCTCGAGAATTCTAGATTTGATTAAGTTCCAACTCGAGATTGTGGCAGGCGCGAACAAGAACGAATTAAGTAAGTTTTACTTACCACCAAGGATGCTAGTGCCGAGCTTGCGACAACCGAGTACTAAGGCATCCTTATTTCAAGGCATAAAGTACTTTCAGTTAGTCTGTCTCGTCCCGGGTAAACAAAAGCGATAATCTAATCCGGGAAGCAGTTCGGTATATAAGTACAATTGTAGTTCACCTCGGAATAAGGTGGCAGCCCGTAGGAATACCCCAAGGATTTTATATCCGATGCAATTATTTACTGCCCAATACCTTCCAGCTTGAAAATAAGAAGATGTAGAGAGGGGAGAAAAACGGAGCGGAATCGCTCGTGGCTTTATTACCAGAAACCCTCTTCGGAACATTCACTTTCCAGTCCGAAGAGTCCGGACCGGACCAAGGAACGAGGAACGACGCACGGTAGCTGCATATTGTGATTTCTTGGGGCGCCTTACCTCCCTAGGGGACCATCCTTCGCCTCCAGCGAACGATATATCCTCGAAGGTTGTCTTTCTCGGTACCAGGACTAGCTCCGCGATGGAGACTGTCGGCCGTCCGCAAACCCCTTCGATACACACCTCCGTTATTCCCGAGGGAGCACCTCGCACCAAATTGAAACTGGTCTTTGCATTGGATTAACTATTTTCTACCTTCCTTCGAGGATGCGGTCTTCGGCCTTGATCATTCGCGACTTGTTACTCTCCGATCTGCAGGTGCAGCTTTTTGCCAAACGATCGTCATTCGACACTAGAAATGTGTTGTCTGGGTATTTCATTGGCACGAGGGCGGCTGAGCACCCTACGGAATTCTCAAACAAACCGCAGAATCTGAGCCTGGTCTGGGTAAAACCCGAAACATTTATCTAATACACCCCTTTCTCATGTTTAAAGTGTGAAATTCTACGGGGCAGGAACCCTAGTTGGCCACAACCGCGTCCACTCTCAGCCTATTAAGTGTTCGAACGGTGAACTCTTACCGCTTTGTACCGGAGGCTAATGGATCCCCCTTTGCTGAACGTTGGCCAGTTTAGAAATCGATCGAATTATACAGCCAGCAGCATCGTTCTTATGGGAATCGTTCGAGGATCGTTTCACGACCTAGGGAGCCACGCGACCTGTCTTCGATGTGCACAATTCTGGTCTGGCTCCAGGGTCTGGCATGGAAGTGGCGAGTAACGGTTGGTAACCGCGGTTGTAAATCACGTGAGGAAACCAGCCCGTACTGTGGTCTGAATTAAGCTCTAAATGCATTTGCCTTTTACTTTATAATACCCACTCCTTGTTTTGCTCGGAAGACCCATGAATGCATTTGCTTTTGCTCCATGAATGCAAAACGTTACTGCAACTTCACCCGAGCCTTGATGGTAATGGATTTCTCGAAAGATCAATGCGAGTGCTCATCACGGCTCCTCCACTCAATTCAAAACCATTTCCGGATTAAATTTACTGCCGAAATTTCCGCCAATGAACATCGTGGGTACGCATTCCGCAGGGCCCTGCAGCTTCCGCACGGACCGTACGAGACAGTTAGTTTCTCTCTCTCCCGACCCGAAAATTACCGTTTTTTCCTAACGCTCGGCCATGAATGGACTGAGAGCCAAGAATCGGGGCAAATGGTTAGCTACGCGGAGATAAGAGAAGAGTCGAAAAACTAAAGAGACAGGGGAGACGGAGGATGGATGGCAAAGCTGTTGTAGGCGAAGAGCGATGGTCAAGAACCAGCGCACGCTGCTTTGTCCCGGTGCAGTGCAGTGCAGTGCAGTGCAGTGCAGTGCAGAGAGCGGTGGAATCCGGAATGCGGTTTTGTCCAGTGCAGGACTACGCGGTCGTCTTTCTTTTTCTTGGCAGTTTCGCGGTTTTGTTTGCTGCTTTGTCCGTGTTCCTCTGTACACAACTCTCTCCTGGACTGGACGGCAAGATTCACAAAGAAAGCGGAGATGCATGCATTCCAGCCTTTGCTACAGACTCGAAAACTCGTTGCGTTCCGTTTCAGCTAGACCTTCCACATCACCGGCTCGTCCGTCCACCTTATTCGTGCTACAATACCTCCATTCTCCACTCCACTCCGTGCACGGATCTACACGCACATTGTTGCACACACCACTAATACCTCATCGTACGGTTTGTTATCGGTGTAGTCACGTAACCGAACCCGTATCATCCTATCCGAGTCAATTGGCTCGCTGCTGCACTCACTGCCAGCGGCGAATTCTTAAGAGTCATCGGCCAGCCGTTAACTTGCCAGTACCGTTACCACATCCTCAACCAATAATCAACGCTGCAAATTTACCTTCGGACGTTATCCCACCGCTCCGCAGCCTCTGACCATTACCATTACCATTATCAACATTTTCGGTTGTTTAAAAGAATGCCGGAAATTTATGTAGGCATACAATTCGATACCTGACGAAGAGGAACGCTCCGCGATCGACTGGCCAGAGACTGGTACGTCGTGTGACGGACCCGCGCACCACCCTGGATTCTGATTCCATTTGTTTGATAAAATGTGAAACGGGTGACGCTCGGCTGAAAGCTCGTGTCTGTCCCGGGGTAGTCCTACAGGATTAGCGAAAGAATGGATTAAAACCACTTTGCCTGGGGCCACGTGCGGGTGGAAGTTGCAACAAATATCTATGTAGGTCGATGAAGGGTTATTGCGGAGCTTGGGGGAGGCCAGGTTTGGGCCAATTAAGTTGACGCTGACCGCTATCTCTGGTGGCCAGCCGTGAGGACCACCTCGCACCTCATTATAACCAACAGGCCACGTTAACCCCACCCGTGTTACAATATCATTCAGGGATATCTCGAGTCTTCCATCATTCAGACTCTCTACCACCCGGTGATCAGCTAGGTCGATCCTGTTTCGGCTACCGCAAAACGTAATTTCTGTGCTTTTTCCTTTTGCCATTGCGAATATTCTTGACCATCTCAACTCCGTTCCGTTCCCTTCGGTTTTTTTTTCTTCTTTTTGCACAGAGGATAAAATTCGCGAGCTTCAACACCTTTGAGCGGATCGTCAACCCCGGAAACCTTATTAGAAAAAAAAAAAAAAAAAAAAACAGGAAAAAAAGAAATTCGCTTCATAGGGAAGCACTTTTTCATTCAATCCCGCAGTTTCGTATTATAATGGTATACCTACTTCCTGCACCCGTGAGCCATGGTACGTCGCTGCAGGAGGTATCCTCGTCGTCCTTTGTAAGGGTTTAATTAAAAATATTAATAATGGTAAACGTGCGTCGTCATACTGACGAACGGTGAACGGCCACTGAGGTAGGTATACCGTAGAGGCAAACAGTCCAGTCGAGGGTAACAATGGCTGTCCACCATCATTTTCAAATATTAAACGTTTTTTTTTTTTCGCTACCTATTTTTTGTTATTCTTTTTAACTTTTTTCTCCCTGTATCTCTCTCTCTCTCTCTCTCTCTCTCATTTCGTTTTGGGCTCAGCGTTGGCTGGGGTGGCACTGTGTCGCATAAACACAGACTGGTGAGCCACCACCCAAATGACAATATGATCCAGACGGAGGTATTGTCTGGATGAAATATGGAATTATTATGAACTGTGCAGGGCAAAGGAGAGCATATTGCCTGCAACAAGCACGCTGTGAATTTTCATTTCTCCCCGGCTTCGGCGAGGCTCAGGCTTCAGATGTAAATTTTTCATCTCATTCTAAAACTGTGCGAAAAAAAAAATAAAAAAAATAAAAAAAATTTCCTAACAAAACCGACTTGCCACGGGGTAATAATTTTCCGGAATTAGTAGCTGCTTCGAACTTTTCATCTGTACCCACCTTGTACTTCGCTGAAGATTTCGGCGGAGAAAAAGCTTAGGAAAATGAACCGAAGTCCCGGATGTTGAAAATGAATAATTTCAATTTTCCGTAAATAGTGTCTCGATCGGAATGAACTATTTTTTTTTTCCTATCAACATCCCGAGGAATAGACCGAAGATTTTCGCACATTTGGGCCTTTGGGAAAATGGGAAATTCCATCCACCATAAAGCGGCTAGGGGGGCTGAAGCGCGGGTGTGCCTCGTTTGGTGAAAATTACACGCGGAGTTGCAAGTTTTAATGATGTTTATACAGAACTTTGGGTTTGGTTGGTATGATGTAGGTAGGCACCTAATAGAGGAACCCACTGACGATTACTTTGATTTACTTTCCTTGGTGGGCGAATACGAATCTAATAAGACAGCTCTGCAACTTTGAGACGATCGAGGCACAAGGTACCTACGAGATATATATTATTAGAGTTGAGTGGTTGGTTGTATTTCGTTGAAATGTTGAAATTAGGGTAAGGGGGATTTTCGCCACGATGATTATCCGCTCCGACGATGAGCTTTCCTCATAATATCAAACCTGCGAATAAATCCTCGTAATCATAATGATAATGATATTCCGAAAATTTGAAATCGAAAATCTTAATTCACACGCGTTTCTCCAAACTTGGCCCACAATTTTTCTCAGTTTTATTCGCTTTATCGCGCGCATACATTAGTCGGAGGAAGTCGATCTGCTCGACCATCTGCATCACGGATACTAACTAACTCGTGATATAAATTGCAAATCAGTTTCTCCGCTATCTAGCTACTCACATAATCAGTTCTTTTTCTTTTCCTCTGCTTCTTTTTTTCTTTCTACGAAAAATAATAAATTCAGGCATAAAATAACTCTAGTCTTAAAGTCTGTTCATATTTTATACGGAGATAGTAAAACACTGCTGCACCTGTACCTACAGGGTAGTAAAAAGCTCGAGGAGTCCTGATGGACTCCTGCAACCTCTCAGAGGATCTTGATGTTCATTTGGGGACACCGATATGGGAATAAGAAAAAGAATATATATTTTTGAATAGCAGATTTATCTGACGATTAATATCTCGGAGATTTGTTAATTACCCCATGGCCATGTGCACTTGCCACGCCATATCCCAGAGTCTGAGGGGTTGGGGCTCGTATTTTCGCCCGTTCTCTTATTGTTAGTTACTGTTTTCTCCGGGTGGGTATAGTATATATATCCGGATAACGTAGCAGGATGGGTACTTAAATTTATACGAAAGGAACGCACGCTTCTCTTTCTTATTTACGATGCGAGACAACTGTGGCGCGAAATTCCATTCGTTTGCACGCGACGACGCTATATCCCATGGAATTTCTTATCCCTTTCTGCACCAACGGGATTCCGAAGAACTTCGGCTGCACGGTCAAGGGGGGGTGGGCGATAACATGGGCTCATCAATTTTCGTCCTAGTCATTAGGAATGAAGAAATTTCATAAATTAATAACGAAGAAACTAACGGTCGAATTTCCTCGACGCGACGGTCCAATCCGCAGTTTTGAATATTGAGAAAAAAAAAAGAATATAATTTCCGGCCCGTTATTAGCGGGCGTAAATTAATCGGAAGATCACGTTCCGCGCTGGTGCAGTTGCTCAAGCTAATTTGCTAGTGAGTCGTTACCCTGGTAGCATAGTAACGGGCAACTTGATATTAAATACGTGCAGGTCCGGGAAACAGCTAGGAAGAGAAAAGGAGAGAGAGAAAGATAGAGAGAAATTAGGTGGAAATGCGGAGGGTAGAAGAGGGTGTAGAGAAGGTGCCAGAAGTCGTTCAACTTTTAAGATTCTTTTTAATAATCAATTAGCCCAGTTTTCGCTTTAGCGCAGATTTTCCGCCTTCATACCTACATCGCCGATTTTTCCCTCGCATTGGAGGAAATTTTTCTTTATATCGCGTCCGGGAAACGGGGGTTGCGAAGGGAGGAAAAAAGGTGCAATTTATCCTAGAAATTAATTGATAAAAAAAATAAAACGACTGTATATGCGTAATTAAAAATGCGATTTTGACACGCCGTAACCAGACCGCAAAGGTTTTATTAGTACGGTTGGGGCCATTAGCGATACGATCGGGTAACAAATGCGTAAATTTAATTAACTATTATCAGAGATTCATCCTGCAACAGGGGCCGGGGAGGAAGAAGGGTGAGTCAGGAAGAGACAGAGCGGGGAATCCCCTTTGACCCTGCTCGCGTCCTTTAGTCCCGACAAACCCGGCCGACCGGGTGAATGATGGCTCGAACTTGAAGTGAAACTGATTTGAGTGGGACAGAGGTTGTGCCCATTTGCAATTCAGATTTCAACCCCTTATGCTTACACCGCGCACCTCCAATTCCCTCACGGTATACCGTATACTATACCCTCCCTTAGTACCAATCCTACGACTACCTGACCTATCACTAGTATTTCATAAAGGATGAATGCTTCGGTGAAGCTAATGGTGTCACGGGATTCACGAATTATAACCACCCCTATGTATACATACATGTATGATGGCTTGATTCATACCTATATACAGCTCGGAGGCTCGCAAACTACACTTTCTTATATGCATACCGTGGCGATCTCAGGATTCGTAACGCCAGGGATACCAGTCAAAAACTCGTTTAGTAACTCACTAGATTTTCGAAGTAAAATCACTAAAAATCTAGTGATTTCTATTGATTTGACTAGAAACGTCTAGCGAGTTGCTAAACTGCTGCTAACGAGTTTTGGGTTTGTATCCCTGGCGTTACGCATTCTGAGATTGTCACGGTATATAGGCATAGTTTGTTTTGGGAATTGGCAAACGCTCTCTTCCGCGACTAAATCCTTGAATTTTCATTCGCCCTACTGTATCCGATCATCAATTATTATAGGGGTGAATGAATCGCAGGACAGACATCAAACGAGTCGGTTCACGGAAGCCGGTTAATTATCGAGTAATGATAATCAGGGTTGAAATAATTAGGGGAATGACGATAATACTCGTCGACGTATCATCCGGGCTGCGTATAGTGTAAGGATTTCCAGGAAGACTACCTACCTACCTACCTACCTACCTCGAAAAAGCAATAAATAATTATATTAATTCGGGACACCGCGGGGCATCCGTTGATGCCACCTCACCTCGACTCCACATACCGCATCCTTCTCCTTTCCTTGGGGTTTCGAACCTACCTGGTGATTCACAGAACCTAATAGAGACTCCTAATTCGATCAATACTCAAGTTAGGTAATTCGGGGGGTGGAGACAAACGGGCGAAATTGAAATCGATGTATTCGAACTAGGTATGACGTTGAAATTTTATTGGAGAAGAAAATTTTGGAGTTCCTTTTTCTCCCAGCGTGTCAGGCGATTGTCTCGTTTCTTCATTTCCTCTTCTCTCGCGTTCGGTCCCTTTTATTCTGGTTAATGAAATTCGTGAGAAAGTTTGTTTCGGAAATAACGAGACACTCGCCGCGGTTGACAATGTATTTGTAGCATCAGAGGTAGGTGTATGTACTACACTGCTCGTAAATTTTCGTTTTTATTTTCCCTGACTTTTTCCTACGGCACGCCCGGTAGATGAGGACCCCCTCTGCGCCGGGCTTAGCGGGTCGGCAGTTTTCTGCCGAAGGTAATAACAAAGGCCCCCGGGGGCCGAAGGAGTTCCCCGCACCGCCACACACCCCACGCACATGACCTGGTCTCCACGCGTAGTTCTCCCAGTTCTATATCCTCAAATCTCCTTTCTCTCTCTCTCTCTCTCTCTCTCTCTCTCCTTCTCTCTCTCAGGACATATAAGTTACTTAGTAATTTAGCGAGATGAATAACCCACTTCGATATTTATTCGCTAGCCAAAATAAAAAAAAAAAATAAAAACAGGAAAATTTTCCGCAGAATTTTATTCATCATCAGATTTTTCCATTATTATTTTAATTTAACAGAAACTGATCGATAGTGTCTGTTTTTACTATACATCGAGTAATTAGCTCGTACGATAAAATGAAATTGGAGAAAAATGATGGAGGCGAAATTTGTAGGTAATTTTTAACACCGAAATATTTTAGGGGTGAGTCCGTTCGGGGATGTTACAATTCTGATAGTGTTTCTGTAGTGCGGTGAGTTCCGCGTCCACTTTGGGAAAACCCCCTTCCCATCTCATAGGTGGCAGAGAGAAAACGTCTGGCCTGCAACGGGATAAGGGATGAAGAGATTAGGTGGACGCGTTAAGCTCGTAGGATCCTTTCGAAGCTCCTGTCTGTCCGTCTGTCTCGCGGCGTCCCGGCACCCCCTTCGTCGGGGTCGCTCATAGGTCCTGGGCTTTTCGTTGTTGATAGAAATTTCATCCCTCAGCTAGGTATCATAATGATCATCTGTCGATGAAGTGGGACGATGAAAGTTGGATTAATGGGGAAAGAAACGAGTCCGGGGTAACCAGGATGGATCCCTTTTCACCCCGTGGCTTTTACGCTACCAAAGAAGCCCGACCGGGATGAAAAGGCGAAGAAAGTTTGGCCACTGGCCCGACAGTCCTCCTTTGACCTGGTCTCGACTCAAACCATGCTCCGGCTTTAGCATCGAGTTCCACTTTTTGACCGAATTTTTTTTCAACCCCCAAACGTCAAAGCTGCCATCTGCATCGCCGCAAGGCTGACATAGTCGACGTCTAACTAAGATCGCGGGTATAAAAGAATCTTGCCTTCTACCTCATACCTACTACACACATTCAATCGACTTAAATTCTCGCGAATAACGGCTGAGGAATTTCACCGAGTAAACCAAGCAAATATCCGGAGGGTTACGCCGCGTAGAACGGGGGTTAAATCGGGTTCAAATCAAGTGTTGGTGCAGCAAATGCCCCGGGCAGTTCAGACCGGGTGGTGATTTCGTCTTTTTCTCTTTCCCTTTCCTTTTCTTTTTCTTTTTCTTTTTCTCATTCTGCTCCTCCAGGCTGCTGCGAGCATTGCTGTTCCTCTTGATACTTCTGAAGCTCCTGCTACTACCGTACCCGATATCTACCTACCCCCGTACCTATTTTACAGATGGCATTTGAATATTAGTCGGAAAAATTGCCCCAGGCAGGTTCTTCATCCGTTTACAAAACTCCGGTTCGCTAAGAGTCCCTCAAGATTTTTCTATCTCTTTACTGTTTTTTCTTCTCGTTTTTTGCCCCGCTATTTCCCACCGCGAATAAGAGAGCAACAAATGGGATATGTCGATAGGAATATACACGCAGGGTGATAAAGACGAATCGGATATGCAAGGTGATCTGGATTTAATCGTGAGGTGATTTTGAATCGTTATTAAAAGTAATACCGGATCCTAAATGACTCTTATCGGGATTAAGGGGATCACCGTGAAATAATCCCAGGGTATGATGGAGACGAGGGTGAGACGAGGGTGGACAATAGCCGCCGACTGGGCCTCCATTGTGTCCCGGTTCGCCCGACGCCCGACGCGCGACATGAGACTGATTTTTCACTCCTGAATAAAATTATGATAATGGGGGGAACCCGACCCAGCCCGGGCTCCTCGCCGGGCTTTGTTTCAAATGCTTTTTCGTAGGATTTTCTTCTCCTTTGAAATATACGAGTACGACTTAGGCAGAAGTGTCCTATACGGTTCGGGAAATGAGATGGTGATAGTAAATAACCTGAGAATAAAAGAAAGAGAATAGGACGACGCGACGATGTCACGAACCCTTCCGATCCTCACTCTACCTTTCTCACCCTCGATATCAAATAACGGAATTTATTATCACATAACAAGTACCCAGAGTTTCACACGCTGCCCAGAACCACCCGTGTCACTCGACTTCCTGTATTCCTTGGCCGAAATCGGGCCGAAATTATCTGAGCGAAAAATTTGACGGTTTTATAGTTTTCAAACTAGAACGAGTTCAAGTCAGAATGATTCGCGCGCCAACTGGCGACGGCGTCCTGCACTCGAACGACCGTTACGCTGTTCAACTTCAAATTGCTCTCATTCCGTAACTATTAGACCCTCGAATTTTTCGCTCAGACAATTTCGTCCCAGTTTTTAACGGGGAATAGAACCTTGTGAAAACGAATCTGTCTGGATGACGTTTTCAACGACTGTACACTAATGAGAGACTTAAGTAGCGATGAACGTGAGTTTCTTGTCGTTTGAAAATCTATCGAATTACTTTAGTGCCCGTCGTATATCGATTACTATCACCACCGACCGTGCAAGATTATATCTTCCCGGAAGCTGGTGGGTGAAGGTTGCTCGGCTCGGAGTAATTACCGCGATAATTGACCGGTCTTAATTATCGAAAAATTTCATTAGAACCGGGAAATATAATTTTAATGGACCCGATCTCGTGGCCCGACCAAGAGGTTTATGCGGTTACGTTATAACGCCGAAAATATCTCCAGTGAATGGATTGTGGGTATCGAAATTATGAGAAAAGATTCCGCTCTGGCTATGCGTCTGGTTATAATCTACGGTAGATCCACCGTGAGTCTATTCAACCTGCCGCTCGTCTAACTGTGTCAATTATTTACAATTAATGGTATCACGGCAACAGTGTCTTGATTAGGGTCGTTAGCGACTGATTCGAAGCGACCTAACTCCCTACTCCGCATTGCGGAGTAGAAATCACGTCGTCCAAATTCCAGACACGAATCTTTCTGAGCGTTCGTTCGCCCTGGGGATTCCCCCGAAGCGATGGGCTTTTTTAAACTCTCTCGACAATCGGGGGAAAGTCGGTTCAATCCGATATCAGACTGTTAGGTGACTGTGAATTTTCCATCTTCAGCAATCCTGGACTAGTCGGCTCGTCATCATGCAACTCTGTCGGTGTTTAGATGATAGAAAATTGATCATATGAAAAAAAGGGTCAGTTCCACGTTCCTGAAAATGAGGTAACAAAATCGGAACGTGTAGGCTAATGACTACGTGATTTGTATGTGAACAATGTGGCACAGCTAGCTCGTCGTTTGATGAATAATAAAATTGTCCGCATTTTCAGTGATTGGGATGTAATGAGAGACACTTGCTTGTGCAGATCAGTATTCCAATCCGTTCCATTCCATTCCATTCCCTACCTACTGTTCTGCTTTTCATTCCATTCAACATATACAAATGTAAACCGGGTAGCTGCCAAGCGATATTCAAACTAATAAATACAGGCGAGTTATTATTATTTTCATTGGCTATCCCCCACCCTCGAAACCACCATACCATAATAATTAAAGTCCACTTTCACAAATTAATGGAAAATCCAAGCGCCATTGTTTTCTACGCGTCCTCGCTTTTGTAATCGTTACAATAATCATCGTTATTCGGAAACGAGTGTGTATACCTATACATATGCATACAACGTAGCAAATTTTCGACAAATTGATACAAGTTTTTGCCCACTGATGTGTTTTTTTGTTCTAATTTTCAAATTTTTTGATTTTTGAACGCGAAACTTGGCCGCAGACGAGTTTTAATCTGTCTTCACATCGTTCGTATAATAAGTTTGGCTTCCAATTACTTCTCTAGTGGATAATGGGTAGATAGTTGGCAGTTAGCCGGCACTCGCCATGGAGACTGATTAATTGAAAGGTAAACTTACCGGCTAGCTGGTGGTGCAGTGCAACGGCGAGACTTTCGAGAGGAATTGGAAACCTCGTAGACTCGCCGAGCCAAGAGCGGAAGTCTACAGGGTGCAGTAGGGTAGAAACACCCTGATAGTAGAGCAAAGTCACTTACCTGGAAACAGAAAAGAAACAATTGCGGTATTAACCTGCACATAGCGTAATAAGGATAAACGATCCGGCGCCGTTTCGGGATCGAAGGAAGGGAACGGCCTTATTTCACAAATACTAAACTTCATTGTTTTACCCTCAAACCGCAAAGTGATCCTACGCTCGTCGCCCTTACAGACAGACAATTAATAACAGTTCAAGCTTTTGCGCCCTGGGTTTGACGGGAAACGTTTTTGAGCATTCTGCAAGGGTTCAGTTCAGTACGGTTCGGTTCGGTTCAGTCAAGTCAGAAACTTGCTTCGACACCTTCGATTGCTTAGGGGTGAGTTCCTGTTCATCTGCACTGTCATCGCAGGGTCAATACAAATTGACTCCTTATCATCCCTCGTAAGAAATGACGAGACAGGAAACATGTTTAAGGAAACATATATATAAGGACGAACGGATGTGTGCCAGCCAAGTATGTATAGATTTTGGTAAAAATGTCTGTCGACGTTTATATTCTCGGTGAAGTCCTGATTCCGCAGGAAATTTACTGAACTGTTGGATCCCAAAGGGCTGCGCACGGAATTGAAAATTGAAACCCACTTGTTGAAAAAATGTATATGGTAATGGTTTCTGTTGTTGAATAAAATTGATTGGAATAAAGAATTGAATTTGATGAATGGAACGAGGGGGGGTGGAGGGGGGATTGGGGGGGGGGGGGGGTAGAGTATATATACATATATGAAAGGTTATTTGATTTTTGTGAAAAACCGAGGTGCAGCTGCAAGCTAGATATCGTTTTAATTTATCGTTGTAATATTTTATTGTAGGTGAAATGAAATGTCTATCTGAAAGATCGGGTGATAGGACGGGCCATCGCGCGTCGATAGACGGGTATTGTTATCGGCTGGTCGTTCTATTTTTAGCAGTTAATAGAGTTTCGGTAGCGAGCTCCCGGTAAATGTGTTTCAGCCAATCAACGCTCAACCACATTTTCACATTTCTTTCCGATTAAACCGACAGTGGACCGTTCCTCGTTCAATGGTTATACCGTTGAGGTGGTAGACGGTTCGGTCTGGTTCGGTTCGGTTCAGTTTGGTTTTGTTCGGTTCGGTTCATCCCTACGGTTGCTGCTGCTACTATGCTGCTGCTGCTGCTGCTGGTGCTGCTGCTGCGTACAGGTGGTACGGAATTAATCGAGATTCAATCCCGCTTCTGATCGTGATTCGTGTCGAGGGAACCTGAATTGGAAACTCCCTGGGCTCGCATAATTTCAATATCTAAACTAATCCCAATTCCGAGCTAGAGATTGGAACCCTTCCCTTCTCTTCTCTTGCCGGAAATTACTACACCTGCATGGTTCACCGCGCGTCAACGATCATGCATTTTCGAATCTACTACTCGGGTCTCCCTTAGCAGGATTCTAAATCAGTCACACGATCCTCAAACTTGATCAACATCATCATGTAATTCAATTTTCACCCATCTGATCATCATACGAAATTATAAGATATGCAGGGATTCCCTTTAGCATGAATTTTCGGAATCAGTCCGCGTCTTCCTCGCATGATCCTCAACCCTGACCAACATCATGATAAGACTAATTTCTGACCTACGGTCATCATTCGATCAAAAATGTGATCTGACGTTCCATTTCTAACTCTGGCTTGGTACCATCAACGTCCCAGTCTCTGACTAGGTTTCTTAAAGCCTCTTTCCAGGCAAACGGAATTGCTGATTGCCGGGGCCATTACGGGGTCAATGATCTCGGAAGTTGTCACCTATGAATGCCGAGGATCACATACCTATTCATGGAGCGAACCTCGGGTTGGATGTATTTACACGGAAGGCGGTGTGGGGCTGTACGAGGGGATGCAGAAGAGTAGAAAGAGGTAGTGTGGAGGTAGAGGGGCTGTGAAACAGAACCTGAGACGAGAGGGTGAGTTAGCGAGTGAAATACATAGAGAAAGAGAGAGAGAGAGAGATGGGGATAATAACCAAGTGGTGAATTTATGAAGATAGAAAAGGAGAGCGAGGCGTGCGAACGCAGTATGTGCTGCACCGTTGAAATAAAACCAAAGTGCATCGCGCGTACTTCAATTCTTCTCCTCGTAGTCCCGCCGATGTACGTCAGCTGCACGTGTCACGCTTCAGTCCTGATGCAGATTTTTATACGGGGTGTAAAAATGTTCGAAAAAAAATAATAAAAATAAAAAATATACATATGTATATCCATTGCGTTTGCCTTTCGATTCGGTGGCAGCTTGCCGATAGTCGCTGATTCACTGCATAGCCAATAAATGTATGGGCCGGGATGAAGAGCGCATCTTCAGCATCGGGCAGTGGTTCGGATCTGCAGTTTTGTTTCAAAGTCAACTTTAACGAAGACGAAGTCTCGTTTCGTTCGACGATAAGTGATGATTCGACAGAATCCTCGAGCCACCGCTGCCGGTGCACCATCTCATTACCATAATTGAGGCACTCCAAACAATTGGACGCGGATTAGCCAGGATGCCCAAAGTGCAGATTTACTCTTCCTGCTATTACTAGATGCAGTCTGCTGCTCCTGGCTGGTTCATCAGTAAGGCGAGAGCAGCGGTATAGTATTCGGTTCTGAAAATCACAGCATCGAATCTCTGCCCTCGACCATACCGTTCATTCGGAAATAAAACTCCGAGCTTCGCGGAATCTTGAGTCGTTCGGAGGCATTCAATTTTCGCAAAAATTCTCCTTGATTGGACGACCTGTAGACCGGACAATTTATTCAAGAGATTTCTCTCTCCAGTCGTCTGATGCTCGCCAGTGTTTTTCCCAATTTTTCTGGGCTCATGGAGTCCATATTTTCTTCTCGAAGGATCGGGTGAGCGGGATATGACGGAGTAGGCATACCCATACATGCATACATACATAGATATTGCCGAGGCTGGTTATACGAGGCGAAAAATAAAGGGTGAAATTCACACCCCGTAAGGTACTCGAACGTTGCGCGTTGCTCTGCACCAGGAGTAAAAGAGTGTGAGAGTGTGGCGATGAGTGTTGAAGGCTGACGGCTGAAGGCTGAAGGGAGAAAGAGGAGAGAGAGAGGGTAGCTATTGGTGGGTGTGCCAATTTACACACGTTTTGTTCTCCCCAGGACAAAAGGTACGAGAAAGAAGGGAGTAAAAAAGGGCTGGCTGGAAGGTGGGCACAAAGGTTGAACGTTGAGGAGCGGTTGGTTGGCTCCCTGACTGGTTGGTTGCTCGCACCTTGCTGCACTTCGTCAAACCTCAAGCGACACAAAATTCGAGATACATGGGGTGGAATAAGGACAGAGATGAGACAAGGAGGCGAGAGAGGATCAAATGTTGAAATTAATTGCCACGGGAGTTTGTCGGGAGTCAAGGGACGCGTCGGACCTTAAATGTGACTTCGATCATGGGCATAAATCCATCAAGCTCCATAGACGCATTGCACTCCGGTCTCCTCGTATCGGGATAAGAAATACACGAAGGCGTAGCTCCTTCTCCTTGGTACAACCGATGCGATGTCATTTCAGATTGCAACGTGCTGGACTGCCGGGCGTCACGTCCTCCTACGTTAAGTCGTAAAGATATGAAAAGCCTGTAATAAAGCCATTCGACCGAGACAGATACTTGGCAGGGTGTATTCTCCCCCCGCTGCACATCTCTGAATAAAAATTAGACCAAGGTAACGGCGTATAAAGAACACGACGTTAGACGGCTGATAGGAGATTTTCGAAGCAGTTTTCGATCGAGGAATGCTGCTGCAGGATTGGAGGCAAGCCTCTGGAAGTCGTAAAGGTCAGAACCTTGCGGAAGGTAGGCGCGTCTGCGGATATATCAGACCCTGCAGGCACACGGCCGAGAATAGAGAATATCCGAATGCGAAGCTTTCAGACGTTTCGCAAAAGGGTGCGTTTTATTTAGATTTTTACGAGGCGAAATAAAGCTACAAACAATTTCCCCTGCGCGAAACGACCGCCTCTGCTTCTGCCTCCGCCTCTGCCTCTGCTTCGATTCGACTCCTTCATCCTGCAGCCTCCGGTTGAACGAGTAACGCACCACGTAACTCTCCAGCTTCGTTCTAAATAGACGTAACGGTATATCGATCCTCGGCTCCACGGATCAAGTTCCACGGTACGAGGTTCACTGTTCAGATAACTTCACGTGCCACTGAGTTGAACCGAACTCTGATCGAGACTGAGATAGACTATAAAAAAGTGTCTCATACATGGTGGAAGAGGAAAAGGAAAATGAGAGAAAGGAAAAGGGAGAGGAAACAAAAAATTAAGAAAAAGGTGGAGACGAGGAAATCTGACCAAACAAATACCTGCAGTCTTAAATTTTCCTTGACGTCGAGACGGAGGAACCCTTGCAAAGTGTACCTTGCCTCTAAACCCTCGAATAACAGTAAAACAGTAATTAGGTGATTACACTTTCCGCTCAGTTACTTCTTGACAGTTAGAATCGCCGGACTTACTTAGTCGGAATCTCAAAGTTTCGAACTGTGTTGCCTCCTCGAGACTCTCGGAGCAAATCGTCTTCTGACTTTACACGGGGTTTGCGGTTGACGGCAGAACGATGGGGGATTACTGAACTTAGCTTATTTCGGCTTTTCCATACCGTCAGGAATCTCTGATGATGATATATGATCGGGAGGAAGGGGCGGAGGCAATCGAAGATATCGACGAAACATTATGACCAAGGATGTCTCCTATGGAGTACCATTCGCGAACATTGAACATGAGACATCACTCACCCCGCTCACCACTCACCCCTCTCATGGTTTTTAAGAATTTTTGTGAACCACGTCCTGTGAGCTTTCTGCAGGATTATCAATTTTGATTAAACGAATGAATGCGAGGATAAGTCCGACAGCTTGAAGAAAGAGGATAAGATTCGAGATGGGTATGATGTCTGAAAGGAGTGTTGGTAGATTTACTAGGGTAACGTTTGAATGGCTTTTATTTCGGCGTCTATTGCCAACTATTCCATCGATTGACTTTTCAATCGTGAGCGGAGAAGACGAAGGAACCAAGCCAGCCCGAGATATTGGTTCCACTATTACTTGAGCGATATCGGTACGGTGAGTCGACACACTTTTTCGTTTATATTTATTTTTATTTTTATTTTCTACTTATTTCCCTTGTTTCTTTTTTTTCAGCCTCTTTTCCATTCTTCCTATTCGCTGCAATCTTTACTTTGGACTTTTCTTTCGGTTTTGTTTCATTCTTTCCCATTCCGCCCCACCCACGACCCTTGATTGCTCGCGAAATCAACTGGAATGCCTGGCGTTTCCAATTCTCTTTCTCTCCTTTTCGAGACCCCTTTTAGGAAGCATACAAATTGAATTTAAATAGAATCGTTAACCATTCTTTATCAACGAAAAACAATCTCGCCTGAAACTCAGGCTCTGCTTTTTAGTTCCTCTTTCTTTCCCTCCCGATCCCATGGCGATATCCTAATCATTTCTGCTCGGAACCAAAATCCACATTCTAGCATCTGATCAAACCAAAACATGCATCGTTCAATTAGCCCCGTATCCTGAGCTGTTTTAGGTGTTCCATGAGCTCGGAACGATCCCGTTCAATCCAGGTCAGGTAAACACTGAATTAGCGTTTGATCGGGCTGAATCCTAATCGGGGTTAAAATAATTGGTTCTGCTTCCCACCGTCGAGTTAATGCATCTGCACTTCGTGGTAGGAAACAATGATAGCGAAATGAACGTCGGTCGGCATCGATCTTCAGAATGCTATATTCATTATATCGACGAAGTATTTGCTGATCAATTCTTTAATCCCTTTCTCACGGAGTAAAGACTCCCCAAGTTTATCCCAGGGTAAAGTACCATCGGTCCATAGTTCGTTGGACTCTTATTGCAGGTGGAATAAAGAGGGAAGAAAAGAAAGAAAGAAAGAAAGAGAAAGCGAGGGAGATTAGAGAAGTGGTAATTGCAGGGTGACGCCTTTTCCTTGTTCGAATGAAAACCGCTCGACTGCAGTTGTTCATTTTTTTGTCTCACTCTTCCTTCATCCCTTCTAGCCTCGTTCGTAACCATCGTGAAAATATCTCAGTGCTCTATCGCATCGGAGTGGTTCCTAAATCAGAAGGTGGAAAAGCACTCCTATAAAGAAGCCATGGCAAAAAATATGGAGCGAAGTAGTCTTTTTTTCTTCTTCCAATTCCCATACATACAGACACACATGTATGGGTACAGCAATGATCAGCAGAAGTTGGGAATTAAAAGTGCAGCTGGTATGGCGGGTCGAACGTTAGCAGCGTTCAAGTTTACGGTGCATTGCGGAACTGGTGTAATTGCTAGTAGAGTCACGCCCGTCGACAATTATTTCACCCTGAAGCGATTCCTGCGATTTCTACCTCAGGGTGCAAAAACGCAGAAATAAAGTCGCTGAAGTATTAGTTGCCAGTCGCGAATAGCACGGTGGACTCTGATCCCGCACCACCTGGAGTCGCTCACCCTCGAGTGGGTATTCCGCGGATATTGCATTGCATCAGGGAACAGACCAAAAGCTCGTTCGATAACTGGTAACGACATACACCAGGCGCGAGGGAAAAATTCTAAGGCTGACCTTTCGCCCTGGCGAGAACCAAGACGTTGGATCAAGTCGAGCTTGCAGTGTTACCAGGATTCAGGGGGGGCCTGAAGAACAACTGAACCTTTCTCCGATTGGCTGTAGTTAACGCGGATGTCCTTGCTCCAGGATTCGTCGAGACAAAGTACACCACAAACTTTGCTGATGAATAAATTGTAACAACAGGCAGGAATCGTGCTTTTTACGGCATTAATGAAAGCTCGCACTACGTTGCGTCCTCAAATTTATTTTTTCATGCCGTTTTATGAACCATCGGACAAATTCTCTTCCCGCTTTTATTTACCACTATAACTTACTTTCCCGACGTTATTTCGGCGGAATTTACAAGCCGTCTAGAGGAACGGAGAAAAAAAGCTGTTCAGGGTGAGATTTAACGAGCCGAAATCGCGCGATTCGACCTTGGAATGAAAGAAAAAAGAAGTTGGCAAAGCTGTGGTTAAGTCATCCGTCCCATTCTGGATGACCGATCATCGGGTGGTGGAGTTCAGTTCTGAAGTATCGAGAGGGATGAAAAATATGTACATCTTTGTATTCAAGTTCGAGGACTCGATATGGAGAATGGGAAAATTCCGGACTCCTGCAGACGTATGATTGGAAAAGTTTCTAGCCGCGTCTACTATTCTTCTCCCTTTCTGCCAGAAGCTCTTTTGACATTTTCTGACCAGCACCTACGTGGTTGTCCAGACAAAAATGTAAATCCACTGTCTGATCGTGACCGGGATGGTCGCGTCCAGTGCGACATTTCAATGTTTCCCCTTGAGGGTCGTTAACATTTCCGAGCTTTTACAGCTCATTATTAACCGTCATCGAACAAGGTGGCGATATACCGAGCGGATAAGCGTACCGAATATGTTGTACCAACGGTGAAATATTTCCTCGAGTCCGAGTTTAGTCCGGCGTGAAAGCGATAAATGGAAAAAATCAACCTTATAATTTGCCGGATTGATTCCGCCCCGATAGCAAACGACTACTCCGCTCTGCCGGGATCGAAGTGCCGGTAGAAATGGCTTCAGAGCCATTTCTGCTCTGGCTAATAACGCTGAAGATATCGGAACGGAAAAAATCCCTCCATCGAGTCGCAATACTAGAAAATGCTGTATCGAATTTTTCTTCTCTGTTGTTTTTTTTCTTCTTTTCCTTTTTTCTTTTTTGCTTTCTGTAAACCAAAAGTGTGATTCGCGGTGAAAAGCTCTCGATACAAAGAGGATCGGGGTTCCTCTTTGTCTCGGGGAGGCGTTAACGAAGAAAAGAGATGAGCACGAGGATGAGGGAGCTTTCCCTCTCGTCGCTAATAATAATAATCGACAGGTCGAAAAATGACCCAGTTTTACTGATCGAGCTGTGTCTCCGAGTCGGGCTCTGAGTCCCCACCCCCACCCCCAGACAGAAAAAGATGCTGCTTCTGGTATAATCAGAAATCACAGCTTGTAAGCTCGAGTCGTTAGTGGTCCCGGGTGGGCTGCTTCATCCCCGCTCCGACGGCTCCTCCTTGGCTGACGAGCCTTCCGTTGTCCCGCATCTCAATCGTCCCTCCTCGGTCTGCCCTCTTCATTCGCAAGCTCCCTTTACTCCAGTGCTATTTCTCTCTCGAGGCAAACTTCCAGCTCCGATGCTTTCCAATGACAAATTATCATCCTCATCCCCCATCCCTCGGAGCACCAGCACCAGCACCAGCCATCAGCCGTCAGGCATCAGGCATCAGGCATCAGCAGCATTGGAAGATAAAATGACAAAACGTTTGAAATTCTTGATGGTCCTTGTCCGGATGATGATAATATCATCAGCTTCATGTTGAATAATAACTCTCGACTAGGTAGCTATCGAAGATCGGTAACGTAGCCGACTTCTACCGGACAGTAAAGATAATGCAAATATAGTATGGGCGGTGTGGGAACTGTGAGTAAATCAAAGTTGTGGCTCGGAGAGTAGGCAGGAGCAGGGCCTCGAACGGAAGTAGGGCCTGTGATCTATGGACACCTCGGTGTTTCCGCCCAAAAATCTGTTATATATTACACTTAGCGACAGAGTCGGTGGGCTGGGGTTTGGTCCAGGTTCAGCGTCGTCTACTACCCTCCGTTTTCTGCCCCATACCGTGCACCACCCCACCTTCGAACACCCTCTGCTTTCCTATTCTCTGTCTTCTCCTCTCTGAAACGTTGGCCTTTGTGGTAAATGCGGGATTACTCCGAAAGGAAACTTTAATTGCGTTGTCCCTGGTTCGCTTCGGTATAAAGTACGCGTAAACCTATCGGGAACAAATCAGGCCATGCATATATTTCGCTAACAGAAGTGATTCACACGACATTCCCGTCTCGAATTATTCCGGAAAAAATCGACGGATCCTACAAGGTCTCATCGTTATCCTGTTTCGGAGCTTTTTCTTACTCGCTCTTCGGTACGATCAAGTGTGAAACACTTCACTTGCAACACCCATTCCACGTTTTATTTATTGCTATCGTGCGCCCTGCGAAACTGGCCAGGTGAACTGTATCGTGTATCTGGACAGTCCACGCTCGAACGTTTCTTGCATATTTTCAATTCCACTAAATTTTTTTCGATCCCGTTCGTCCCATCGAGGAAGGATGTACCCACGCAATGGGGATGAGAGAGGTCCGGTGCAATCGATCAGCGCAGGTATCTTTCATCCGGTCTTTTGATCTCCTCTGAAGAATCAAGCAGCATCTTCGGGTCCAGTTCAAGGGTTACGAGTGGAAGAAAGTCCTTTCTCTCTCTCTGTGTTCGTGAATAAAGAGAACAGAGGATTGGGATTTTATGTATCGTTCTTTACGAATGATCGTAACGTCCTTAAAAATCGTGTTTTCAATTTTCGATTAGAAGAAGAGCAAAATCCTGACGGATCATTCGGTCACCGTGAAGTTTCGTTCGAGGAATGTAAAAGTGGCACTAGGCAAGATGGCAGGCGGGCAGGAAGGAAGGAAGGAAGGAAGCAAAGTAATTTAGTTACCCCGCGTTAACTTGACTAAGCCGCTAATAAGGTTCTGGTAATACCCTGATCTTGCCAACCCACCACGATCCATAGATAAGGTTTTCCCCCAAACCCCGACCCCGTCTCTCTCTCTTTCCCCATTTCTTCCCGAGCTCTCCACGTGTCCATGTGTATAAATATCATGGGCATAGAAAAAAATTGATAAGTTTCCTACCGGCCCGATTCCGGACCTCGGATTAATCAAGCCTCCCAATATCTGATCCTCTTTCTCTTCTTTGCTGTAATATCAACCCCATAGGGAAAGGGAATTCGCGAATTAGAAAATTGTTATTGACCAACGGTTGTAATCTGTCAAATTGGATGTCGTGCTGAAGATGTGGGAGGACATGTTCACATGTTCATGTTCATGGCAGAAAAATTGCTTGATTAAAATTTCATCGGTAGAAATAATGGCCGTTTGATATAATTATTCGATTCCGGTGAGATTATGTACATCGCGGCTGATCCCGCCCACAGTGGATTTAAATGAATCCTCGTTCCAGTCAGATGCAGCTGTGATCTGCTTATTCAATTGATCCGCCACTTCGGTGGTTCGACTTGCCCATTTGGATCAGGTATTCCCGTCACCTCAAGTAGGTACGTATATCTACATAAAAAATTGGCACCCAGTCGTCTCCGTCCTTCGCGTTTTCGATAAGATCGCGAACCCCTCGTAAGCTGTCTGTCAAAACTGACAAAGAGCCAAAGTTTGTCGTAACGATCTGCAACGACACCCTCGAATAATGTTCGCTCTTCGTGTCTGCTGGGATTTTAACTCACCTTCAATTATTCCTCCTCGCATTGGTTATACTTTGTCTACTATTAATTCCCATTCACCAGCATTACCCTCAACGGCGAAACCCTGTGTTCGAAATTTTCGAACCAAGGTTTATAACGACCGGCGGCACTTTTGACAGAAATTAGTGCACCGAATCCGAAGTAGACCTTGAAGAAGCGATAATTTACTGAACTTTTTATCATCCATCCACCTCGTCAGCCTGTCGATGGTTAAGGCCTTGATTATTCACGGGTTGGTCTAGCCAGACGAAGAGGCGATAATAAGTGATCGTCGGAATAATCTCGTCTGGCAGTATTGACTGATGATTAGGGATGAGGGCTTTCGGGGAGGAGCATACAATTTTTGAATTGGTTTTACAAACTGTCTGGTAAAAAGTGAGCCGAAAAAAAGACTGGAATATATTTACGACGACGTTCAAAAATACAAGTTCATGAAGGTTTGATAAAAATCGATTGGCTCAAGCTCGACACTTCTAAACCCTCCGCTAGTCTGGCAGACGGACAGCTTCAGGGCGGAACTTTTGACGCGACGGGTTCGCGTCTTTATGGCTCCTGAGGAAACGTATCAATTCCCTTAAAGGTTTAGGACCCCACCGAGGAACACACCTTGCTCCATGCCTCGGCTGACGTAATGTCGATAATCTTGTTCCCTGTCAAAACACGCCCTTTCCAACTACTCCTAGGTCCGCGTAAGGACCCCCGTCATAGTTGCGGGCTGGCTCATTCTGTCTGCGGAAACTAGCACGTCCTGGTGCTGCAGCTAGTATGCACCAGGAAAACCGTGGCACAACTTCTTACCAGACGTTCATTCACATGCTAGTATCCGGTCGTAGCTGGTAACTTAAAGATACTGCAAATTGGCCGCCCCATATCCCCGTACCATATAGGTACTCCTCGGGGGTATAAACTCGCACAAATTTCATCTTAGCAAATACTTGAGTCTGATATGTGGCCTGATACGAAACTAGGTATGAATACGAGATGCAGGATGAGTGCATGCAGGAGTTCATTTCTGCCGTCCAATAAATTAATTGGAAATGCATGACTGCTACCTTCATCGAAATGGCTGTACGACTCGAGTCCAGGATAAGAAGGTAGACGAATTTTTTTTTCTTGACCAAAGAGTACGAAAAGTGCTCCCCAAAATCACCGAAAATGATTTGATAAAATTTGATCGTTTTCTCTGCATTTGTATATCGGATTTCGTTACCCTCTCGCGCTTTCTGTTCCTCAGTTTCATGCTCAACGCCTTGCGAGTGGTGGGTAGGTGGGTACTTGGAAATTGCTTTTGTGGACGTTGTGGTGTGCGGTTTTGATAGCGGATCTCGTGCGTATACTGCTAGTTCACAATCAAACTTTTACTACTGCAAAGCTCCGACGTGTGTTTCCTATACAGTATACCTACTTCGCCGAAGAATTTATCCCCCGAGATGGAGACAATGGGAAGTACTCAGCTACCTACCGCGCAAACTATTCCTAGCTCGTATAACCCCGATTCTATATATCCGTTGTTGAGCTCTACTGTACTAAGAATTCGCATTTTCCCATTGCCCGATGTGAAACGCACAAGATTTGATCCCCGTGATTAAATCCCATGAAATTTCCTGGCCTGAGGAAAGAAAAGCTCGAAATAATCTCATCCCCATTGCATACAGGCGATCGAAATTCATTATCAAAAGCCGTGGATCATTCGGCGACAGTCGCTCCTTCTTGGAGTTCGATTTTTATTGAGATCCTGAGTTCCATTAGGAATGGCTAGAAGAGGACTTCTCCGTCTCCCTCTCCCTCTCCCACCCTTATTTGTGCTATTTTCAGATCTTTTTGCTCAGAAAGCTCGGCAATCAGACGACCAGCTTTGAGATTGATGGTTGGACCGCCGCCACCGAGTTTCCTAAGCCTTTTCAACAGTCAGGTTGTCGTGTAGCCCATGCCATGGAGACGTTATAGTATCGCCTTGATTCGCCTCCCGGTTGGTCACCGAACTGAAGAGAATATTTCGCCTTTTTATTTTTCGCTAAGTGGTTACTTCTGAACGGAAGGGATTCTATATGGCGAAGGTCCGCTCGTTCGCCGGAGACCGGATATTCACGGACGATTTGTCATTCCTCTCGCTACTTTCAACGGTTCACATTTTCCTTTTTTTTTCCCTTTTTTCTTTTATTCTTTTCTCTCCTGATATCCCGGTTTCTAACAAGGAGGAGGAAGGCGCGCATATTTTCGCGGATTTTTCACAGCAGAATAAATTGCTGTTGATTTTTTTCAATTTTTTTGTGAACCAATAACAAGAAAAAAAAATGTTCCTCATCTTTAAAATCCATCAAGATTCGTTCGTCTATGGATTACCTGTGCACTCAAAAAGGATTTGGTAAATTCTATTCGGTTTAATCCCGCGTCGGAATCCTCCCGTACCTCCGCATCGGCGGCTGATCGATGCCGAGAATCCCTAATTCTAATAAGTCTTGCCCTGCCAAATCCCGAATTGGCAATCAGTTGTGATTGATCTTCGTGATAGGTATATTTCATTTCATAGATATTCCGCCCTTCAACGCTCTTCCTGAATGCGTGCAGGCCTAACCGAAATACCCCAAAGGCGCTGCCGTCTAAAGAACTAATATTACCCCAAATAAGGCTTAACACTTCTTTGAAATTCTTCAAACTCCATTCTCTCATTCCCCGCGTCCAATGATCTTCGCAGATTTTCGATTTTTGTTTTTCGAAAATCATTTCCAAATCCAGCGGATGTAAAATCAATTCGCCGATTGAATCGGATTCTTTTTTCAATTAGAAGTAAAGAAAAGGAAATGAAGAAAAAAAAATGCAGTTGGATCCCACAACTTTTCCGAGTACTACCTGTATAAAAGTTCTAATAATCCGATGCGGTCCTGGCTTATAATGAAGTGGCTCATAATCGACCATGTAGGAATTTCGTCTACGTAGCTGAAAACGCGGTTTGGTAGAGGGATGCAAAGGGTGCGGGTGGGGGTGCGGGTGCGGCCACCTTTGCTGGCCAGTAGATGCACTGAGGTATATAATATATGTGTATATATGTGTGTGAGGGGTTGTGCCATCGAAGCTTTAAATAGTTAACTAAACTGTGAAACAATCCGCGGTCATCCCCTATCCTCCATCACGTCCTGCAGCACAACCGTCTATTCATGCATCTCTCTCGCTTGCCTCTATACTTGGCGCACTGCGTTTTCCACCTGCACGTGTATATAGCAACCAGTGCATGCATGCAGTAGTATGGCGACGCGCCAGGCACGCTAGACATCGTGTTACCGTACCCCTAAAACTACCCCTAGAAACTGACACGTGGAACTATCTGTATCGGCAACACGCTATATTCGGCGGAATAGTTTTACCCCGAGAACTTTGACCTCGGGTACGATTTTCGATACGAGATTTTCCGTGCATCAGCATCGCAGCTTTTGAGGACACAAATACCTAGTCATCTTCTTGAGAATTTTGGGAACGGAAAGAAATTTGGAAATTTATACTGCGGGATGTTATTGGTTGAGGAAAATGAGCAGCCCTTGAACTGCACTTCGATTGCACAAAGTGACCGAAGAGAATATGCGCACCTTCCCTTTTCATACTTTCAATATCTATAAGGAAATTAATCAGATGAAAGAATGAAGTAAGTGAATTCCCTTGAGGTAAATTCTGCGAAATTCCTATTTCCACGAATGAGAAGTCTCTCGTTTTAACCAAATTATATAGTAAGTCAGAAGGCCGTGAATGTGCACTGACTTTAAGATCAGATCCGCATAGAATGAAAGCGCGGTTCTTCCTTGCGGAAGGATTCACCAAACGGAGATTCAACTTCTCGTTTCCCGGCTACCAGCTATCCTGTAGGAAAACCCACCTTTTACGAGCGGATTGAAAGAGTCGCTGGGATACTGTGGGGGAAAAAAAGAGATGAAGAGAGGAAGAGAGGGAGAGGAAGGATGAGAAGAAGAGGAAGAAAAAAGCGCTCCTCTTTGTTCCTCTTTGTTCCGGTGTTGTTTCGTATTGAGATTTGACGAAATTAAAAAGGAGTCTCGGCTCCTCCTATCTCAGAGAATTGTTATTACCCATCTCCAAGGATCTGCTCCTTTAGCGGGGTTCAATTCTCGAACGTCTTCGTAATCATTTTCAATTTATTCCGTCACCCAGGCTAACCTGACTGGGTGAAGCCCAAGTCTCACTTATTTTTTCCCTCCTCCAGCACCGCGCCGCAACGTTTTCGCGTTCTACAGCCCTCTCTAAATTAAATCCACCATATCAGACGCGTTTTATTTAATCAGGACCGCAACTCGCACTTTACCCTACCGCAAGAAAAAGAGGGGGGGAAAGAAAGAAAGAAAAAAAAGAAGAGAGAAATGAAGAAATAAAAAATCGATCATCCAATCTAAACCGATTTCAAAATCCGATAGAAAATTTCTCATCTGCTTCCATTCCTTGCGAATTTTCCTTCTTCATTAATTCCTTCTTTCTTCTTGCTTTGGGTGAAATGAAAAAGGAAAAGAAACGAAAAAAGAAATACCAGTCATTTAGAATGATTAACCCCTTAGCCGCAGGGTTGCTTTAAAAAAGGAACACTTTAAAAGCCTGCTGTTCATTTCGCAGTGACAAATGATCTTATTAAAAGATTGGGGCTCAGGGTTTTTACTCCTTTTTGTAAAGACATTGCGCGGAAGGAGTGGGTTTTTTGTTTTCTGTTATAACTTGGATCTGTAGCCTTTATACTTCCGCGGAAGGTGTGATATCATCGAATTTGACTTTCGTCGTAACCCAGTTATGAAATAAACTTATAATTCACCGTGTGACTCGTGTTTCGCGGCTATTTCCTCAGCCAGTCTGAAGGCAAGGAATGGCTGGAAGCTGCTGGGCCTCCAGTCCCATCAAACGGATTGCGGGATAAGTCATCAGAGATTAAAAATGATGTTGCCAGATAAACGGCCAGCTTTCTAATTAATACTAATTAAATGGTACAGGCGCGGGATTTCAGCCCTTTAGTAAAATCGGAAATAGAGGGTAGGGGGCCGGAGTTGGAGCTCGCAATGTAGTATGACTTCACTGCTCAATCCAGTTCCTTTGAAAGCTATAGTAGCTCTGCCCTGTGGTACGAGGGCTTCTTCATTTCACTGGCTCGCTCTTTAAACGCCCGGAGGAGATCTGTATCTCGGGATTTAAAATTAACAGGATTCCGTTTGAGATATCTTTTAAAGATGAGTCGACCTCGGCCAAAAACACTTCTTCAACAACGATTATTATTCGGGGCCCCCGAACCTGTATGTATGTATATATATATATATGCATGTGGTGCCTGCATCACGGCGTGGGTTCCATACGGAGAAAACTTCTCTTCCTTTCCTCTTTCTTCATTTTTATTATTTTTATTTGGTTTTTTATTTTTTCGTTATTTTCTTTTACCGAGTGATTAATGCGCGGGCCCCCCTGCAGCTGCGTGGTGACGTTTATTACTTAAATTACTAACAATAAGGCGTTAAACGAACACTCGGTACCCACTGCGGCCGTTGTGAGGTAGGTATAGGTATACACGTACACTTGGCGCAATAATTTCGCGAACCAATACCGTTAATTATTTTAAGCTTCGGGTAATTTCGCTTCCCATATCCCCCAGACCACGGTTTTTCCTGCAGGACCGTTAAAAGGCGATTCGTTCGCCGTTTCGCGTACCCCCGGGGCGATTTTAACGTCCTAGCTGAGAGACTCGTTTTCCAACCGAGGGTGCAAAAGCTTACTACTTTTTTTTTTCTTTTTTTTTTTTTTTTATCTTTACTCTTTGGTTTCTTTTTTTTTATTTTTCTTTATTTTCAACTATCGAGTTTCTCCTCGGATTCATGAACCATCTTCTTCTTTTTTTTTTTCAATCACTTCTGTGGATTTCGCAAACAAATTATTATACGATTTCGTTAAATTCGTAATGAGGAGTGATGAAGAAAAAAAAATTAAAGTGAGAAAGAAAAACGAGAAAAGAGGTTCGAGAGATCCTTGAAAGGAGCAGCAGCAGCATGCTCTGATAATATTAATTAGGATACTCGCAGGTATAGGGTATGGGAAAGTCTAGTTATTCAAAGATTCGAGTAATTCTGGTCACGGATTTTTATACCATAAAATAATAAAGAATGAAATAAAAGAAAAAGAAGAAGAAAGAAAGAAAGAAAGAAGGTAAAAAATAAAACACCATTTCTAATCCAAGAGGTAAAAACTTTCTGTGAATATATGTATATATATCCAGAGCTCGTATATAGCTGCGTGGCTTCTTCTTCTTTTTCTTCTTCTTCTTCCTCCTTCGGTGTTGTAAAGTTTGGCTAACCGGGGAAAAGGTGTCGAGTGAATTGTGTATCAGGGATGACGATATACCTTACACCCTTTTTTTTTTCTTCTTTTGCCTATGCATATACATAATACATGTCTGTACATACATTATGTATATGTATGTATATACATGCATGCGTGATACATTGAATAGTGAAAAGATATTAAACGGGGGTGGCAGAGGAGGTCCTGCTTTGTGTTTTGGGGTGACGGTTTTTCCGCCTTTCATCATCCCTCGCAGTGAACGGATAAACGTTATTAGAAATTTTCTTTACCCTTATATTATATAGGTAACCCACGCTTTTTATACGGTATGGGGGTTCACGCGGAGAAATTAGCCCTGCGACAATGCCCTAGACTGCAGTTATTACGTCGTCTTCAACAAGCGGACCATCCATCATCCCGACGGCTCTTCCTGGGTCCAATATTATCATAATATCATTTTTGATCCTCTTCTTACCGGCTACCTTATACGTCCTCCACCTCCACCTACGCGTCGACGAGGGCCTACCGTAATAAGAAAGCTGAATTTTCCCCGGAGCCAATATAACTTCCTGCTTTGCGTTCCGCACGTTAATGCGCTCGGAGGACTCGACGGGAAAATATGTTTTCACTTCTTCTTTATCTCCTTTTCAGTTTTCGTTTTTCGTTAGATCGTTTCAGTTTTTTCATTCTCTCCTTTTTCTCTTAGATTTTTACCAACAAGATTTCTCAATTCTCTTATAACGCCGTAGAAGAGGAGAAGAACACCGAGCTCTCAATATCTCGGGGCATGAAAGTCTGCAGGGCTTTTATTTTTCGCAGGTGAAAAATCCTCACCAGAAACTTGCGTTTCTGGGTCTCTGCACATCTGCATTTGCATCGAGACGTTAATCTCACCGATTTTCAAGTAGAAAAACGGTTTAAAAAATTCGACGAAACCTTTTAGGATTAGGAAAAATTCTGAAAATTTATGGAAACGGTTCAGCACGTCGTCGAACCGCATTTTCCATCCATATGTACATCTTTATGTATACATAGGCTTGGCTGGTCCCTCCTCGTTGCACACTTTGGATTTTCACCGTTTTCACTGAGGTTAACTGACCGCTGGTCAGCGAGAGTCTCTCCCGCCCTCGTTGGCGGTGTGAAATACTGGCTGGCTGCGGTCCAACCTCATACGTTACTTCTGGTCATACGTGAACCCCATACCCAGTATTCGTCGTCTTCCATTCTCTTCTCTTTCCATTTCTCTACCCATTTCTCTTTCCCGTTTTCTTCATATCCGACTCACCTCGGTGCAGCAGAAACGATGCTCTGGTTTCGGGTAGCTCGGCTTGATCTACCGACACATAATCCACCTTCGTCTCTCACGGACCACCGCTATGTACCGAGTAAAAACTACGATGATTTACTAGACTCGAAAGATCGGGTACAGCGAGCTTATACTCTCTTACACGAGTTACTACCACGTGTTTTAAAACCGCTTACAATAATCCAGGAAACTATATCCGAAAATTTATCGCCTTTAGAGCGAGGGAATCGGCCTCACCCGATCTAGCTGCTTAAAAAATTACTAAAACCCCATTTTTGCTCAAAAAGAACGAAGTTTTGCTCCCGTAGTTCGAACTTCGCGCGCTATAGCAGCGTTTGATGACGTCAGTTGGCACTAGCCAATCCCATAGGCCGTGGCAGTGGTTCTCATTCGATTTCTGATGAGGAACAGATTCACTCTTTGATTGACGTAGATCTGTTCCGCAGGGGGTGGCGTTTATCGCGATTTTAATATCGCTCGTTAATGTGGTTTTTTTTCTGCCCGTTATTTTCCGACCGGTAATAATTTTCCCGTTTAGCTTACGGCCAGCTGCAGTTTTTCGCATTTAGTGCCAAGCCTCGAGACCGATGGTTGGCCTCTGGTTATCAACGGCAGGCAGAACAAAGGGATGAGGGAGATTCGTGCGGGTGACGTTTATCATATTTTATTGCGAGAGTTCGTAGCTCATTGTTCATTCGTCCGTTTTGTTTTCGGTTATTACTATACCGTGCGTAAACCTCGCAACGAGGCTAGGCGAGGTGAGAAGAGAAGAGAGGTTTATATTTTTTATTTTTTTCGAGATCTCTTTCTCAAATTGAAGATAATTTCTGTATCCAACGGTTACGAACCTCGGTAGCTTCGGGAAGAAAATCACTCCCTGATTACATCGTCCGGGATACTCGACCCCCGGGAAGTATAAATAGATGGACGAAACTGATTAGTCAGTTATGATCGCCGTAACTTCGCAGAAATCTACCTAACGCTATCTCGTTGTCCTTCATTTCACTCGTAAAGTATTACAATGAGATTGCACAGTGCCCCAAGCGACTGGACCAATCTATCTCACACAGCCTCTCGAGACTTGAGGTGATAATTAAAACTGCGATATATATATATATCCATATATATATACATGGGGCATATTCCACGTTACATACAAAGATATAGCTTCGAGGTCTGTTGAATTTGGCAAAGTCATTAATTACCGGTCGATTTTCAAACTTCTTTTAATCATATCATACAATATTCTTCACTTTACACGCACTTGTCCATTAAGAGTGGCCAGAGTTTCGACAATAATTACTTGTGGTCCGAGGATCATGGCCTGATCCGCGCAGTTCAATCAACTCGAATTAGCTACTACGGCCGCGGTTAATCTCGAAGATTGATGTCCGCGTTTCGACGAGTTTGATCCAACTTTTTTGCCCGGTGATGAATTTTTTTTTCGTCCAACCCTTAGAATTATCTGGATACACCGCGCCCCGCGACGTGCCCCTTGTATACCTTGTTTTTATTTTTCATTCGCGTTATCTGCACTTTACCTAGCTACTCGGGTCTCGACGTCGCCTCGCATCGCGTCGGTTTCTCTCCCAGGAGGCAACTTTGCGCATGAGTTATTCATCCCTTCGGTAAGATATTTATGGAATTTAAATGTTTCAAATCGATATCTGCACCAGCCGTATGAAACGGAGTGGGGAAAAATGGCGAGCGGAAAAAAAATTGCATTTCAAGTCATGTGGGATGGAGAAATGTGCGCAATACTCCAAGTCCGTAGGTAACATAAGGGTTGTTCCTATTCGGATATAGAAAACCGCGGATAATTACCCGTAATTTTATCGAGTGGGAAAACTAACGGATGCATAGTTCGATACGTACCCTAATTAGAATCGTAAAAAGTGTAGGTAGGTTCGATAGTATAACCCGAAGGATTTACAGGAGGCAATTTTTATCCCGGTTTCGTAATCCTCGAGCCTAATTAACCGCGGATATAAGGGGTGCCGGACATTTCGCTAAAAATTCTCTCCATTCAGAACAATGCGCGCCTCGGTCTTATACCGAGTGTTACCATGGCGTACACGGCCCTTGCCTTAACAAGGTCCGTGTTTAGTTTAGACCGGCATGGGAGGGAGCATCAGGACCTGGAGGCCGGACATCGCCGTGGTGCGTGTTAATTATTTTTACCAAATTCTCTTTACCCTGCAGACTCAGGCGAGGCGTAGATTCCGAATGCAAGTATCAGCAATATGGTCCCAAAACCGCGGAGACTTGAGGATTAGAAACGCGCTAAAACAGCATCCTGTTGTTAGTCTGCGGTCCTTGTGAGTCCCCGATGTCCTTTAGCGGCGATATTGAGCGTAGGTGAATATCTGTACGAGTTTGGCCGGCTTGTTATACAGCAGAATGCAGTTTTGGGGGTCGAGTTTTTTCCACTGATCCTGGCTAATTTCGCTATGGAAGATCTTACGGAGGCAGAGAATCGGCCGGGTTTAAAGGACGAGGCGAGAGCACGCGATGTGGTATAATACACATGTGTGGATGTAGCATGGACACATTGATGATCTCGTATACTTGTACCTGCATCTGATAGAGGGGACGACGACGAGGACGAGGACTGCAGTGAAACCGGCGATACAGACTCGTCTCGGATCACGTCCAGGTAGGCAGAGGAAGGTGGAGGTACTTAGTTTTATACGGAGGATGATCGTTAATCAATCAGGCTCTCGGTCGAGAGGAAAGAGCGAGCGAGACGGGGCTAAGCCAATAAATATTGTTCTTGCTGGTCGCGAGGGAAGTAAGGGTAAGGGCAGAGGCGTTCGGTTCGGACGAAACGTTTCCAAGTATCTGATCGAGGAAAAACTACCCCCATCTCGGAGCAGTGACTGATGGATTGCCTAATTCTCGGTGCATACTAATCGGGCGTTAAACCGTCCATCCGAAAATGTCACCGTGTGGACTGTGCGGCATGGGTTCCTGGCGTTCGTTCATTTGAACCGAGAAATGGGTAAAGAGAGAAGAGAGAAGAGAGGAAAGAGGGAAGAGGAAAGAGAAGAGAGAGTGAGAGAGGGGGCGAAAAGGCGAGCCGTTACCTCTGGCCGATTTCATTCCGCTTGTTTTACCCGCACTCGCCTGCATCGCCGTCAGTAAATCGTTGGATTTAAAGTTAAAAGGAAAGCTCAGCTTTTCGACGCTCTAATCTTCGGTTATTTGTTTAACATTCGGATTTCGTCGTTATCGTGGACCAATGAATTTAGGATAGATTCCGCACGTCCCGAGGCTCGCTTTTTTTCCTTTGCCAATTTTTTATCGCCCGGATTACCCCAGAGGTTGAATTATACACAGGAGTTTATTCGCGTTGATTCGTTACCCGGGTGGCTGGATTCCTTTTGAAAAACTGAGACGAAATTGTAGAAACGAAATGCTCGTAGCTTTTTTAGTTTTCAAACGCGGCCGAGTTGAATATCGGACGAATCACCGCTCGGAGTGACGATAGCGCCTACTAGCGGTGGCGTCCTGCGACAGCGCGACCGTTAGACTGATGGTGTGCCGTGATTGGTTGACTGTTCAACTCGCTGCCATCTGAAAACTATCAGACCCTTGAATTTATCGCTGATATAATATCGTCTCAATTTTTGACAAAGAGTATATTAAGAATAAAAATATGGGCAATTCATGAGTTACACACAAGAAAAAAAAGCGCTGAGAATTACTTAAGGTGGAAAAATCGTACGTCAGATTACAAAGTGGGTCCGGTTCACGCCTTAATCGTTTGTTCGCTTTAATTAAAACGTATAATTACTTTTGTTTGACGGTTTCTCGCTCGCTTAAAGAATACCTGACTGCCTTTTAACGAACAATAAAAGTAGGTGCCTGTAGTAACGCAATTATCCGACGTCTTGCACCTTTCAAGTAACATAAAGTGTGTATTTATACACTTTGTGAAGTCGTTCTCACAGTGAAGCCCGAGAATTTATTCATCGACATCCATAATATCCGTCTATTAATACCAAACGATGGGGTTGATTCGATGCATTACCTAATATCAAAAACTATTCGCATTGGGGGGTGAAAAAAAAAAAAAAAAAAATATGAAAAAACCGATAGTAGTTTAAGAAAGTCGCTTCAGTGTTATCTTGAAATAAGGTAAATTCTCAGTGTTCAAACAGCGATTTGTATCGTTCGAATTCTCGTTCTGTGCAAGTTTTTGCATATCGTCGCAATAACCGTTCAGGGTATTCGCTTTATCGAACTCGCGTGGGGTTCTACGAAGGGGAAAATCCCGGTGGTTTATGGCTCTGACGGAAAGAATGTATCGGCCCTTATTTGCGGCTGATTCGTCATAATTTCTGATAAAAATACAAAAAAGGGAAAAGAAGACGAGCAAAACGACGCAATGATCGAGCCCCGCGCGTGTATATGCAGACACGACACACCCAAGACACGAACTACGACGTCTACGCGATATTGTGAAGAAGCTATTTCATTTCCTATCCTACCATTTCCTCAGAACGATCAAGACGGTATATGAGACTGTAAATCGAGGAGGTTCGTTACACTAAGAGGTTTTCTCGACCGATGCTTTCGGACCTGCATCGCTCTGGCCGCAAGCTTGGATAAAAAATGGACAAAACTGCAGCGTTCAATTCCGATAAAAATTGGTGCAGCTCTTTCTCAATTTTTGTTATTCGGGAAAATGTTGACGTTGAGACGTGCGTATCCTCGGGGCAGAGCGAAATCCGCATTGATTGAATGAGCGTACGTACACGCAGCGGGGTTAATGATGGTAAGACGATACACGATGAGTACCTACCTACTAGGCCTCGGGAGTAATCGTCAATTAAGATAATGAATCTACAAATTGTCATACGATACCTGTATCAGTCTCGTCGCGATCCGCCTATATTTTTCGGTTCGTCGAAAATTTTGGGAGATGTAGGTAGGTACCAGAGTGTACCGCTGTACCTACACTCTTCGAGAGGAAGAGATGGATTAGGCCGGATCAGTTCGCCCGGCTCTTCCTCGCAACTTGAAATTGAGATCAGAGATCATCAATTTGTTTACGCCGTCCGGGTCCCGGGCGCCCTGGGCTTACCGAAATTCAAGCCGTCGGTTCTCATTCTCCTTATACTATACATATACTGTTTCGTTATCGTTCCCGGTAGCAACTCCTTGAAAATCAGGTTCTTACCAAGATTACTTACTTCCTCGTACCGTCCTAAAACCGAGTTTAAAATAAATTTCTTACTTTCGTTTTTTCTTCATTTGTTTTTTCTTCGAACCTTTAACGAGCCACTGAAAATTTCCACTGTTTCCCCCGGACTTAGCTTCGTTAGTATCCGAAATAGAGCCCTGACCCGGACCCTCGCGCGATCTTGCAAAGTTTCGCTGCAGAGTCGTAGTCGAGAACGTTTCGACGGTACGGTGTCGGTGTTCAGCTCCGGTATTGTTCCACCTTAATAAGGTATTTTAATTGGTCGTTGTTATTATGTTCTTAACCGACGTGGAGCACAGCACCCGTGCACAACCACTGACCAAGGGTCAAACTGGACACGACCAACGGCGGTCTGTCGGTCCCTCGCGATTAATTGCAGGTGACGAAAGATTTATCGAAGATCGAGGCGCAATACCCCAATGTATCTGCCCATTCTCTATATTTGTAGAAACATACCCGAAGGCAATGATGTAAGTCCAAAAGAAGACCGAGGAGTCTTTCGCACGGCGCGGGGGCGGCCGGCCAAAGTGCAGGCCGAAAGATTGTTAATTCCTTAAGTCAAGTCTCTTAGCGTCATTGATTGCATGTGATTCTCCGTTAATTTTCACCCCGGCACGAACCATATCTAAGTCAAGATCCACCGGTCCATTACTCTCCTCACTGGTTCCTGAATAAAGTTCGAGAAAGCCGCGGCGCATAATTTAGTAGCCATTAACGGCTTTGGTTCGTAGACTGGGATTTGGTGCTCCCCGATGGGACCCCCGCCGCGCGGGGAAGAATTTGTAGCGTAAACGCGATTCGCACCTGAAAAACCTGCACGGTGATGAAAAAAAATGATTCCTCGAGTTCTATTTCGGAAAATGCGGGAACAGGGTGTACCGGAGGAACAGGGGTCATAACAGTAAGTAGAAATTTTCTAGCCCCTTTTGTTCTACTCCAACAATGGGGACTCCCCGCAGTAGTGCCGAACAAAGCAGCTGTAGTGGGTTTTGCGTAAGGTAGAACCAGAATAAGTCGAAGAATAAGAAGAGGAAGAGGACGAAGAAGAAGTCTCCGAGGTGACCAATCAGGAATAGCCCAGGTCCCAGGTCCCAGGGTAGTGTCTAGTTTCACTAGGTCGTATTTATGAGGGGCGGTTTGGCCATTTGTCACCACCTACTTGCCCACTATCTCTAACCTGGTATCTACACTATTCTAGGCTAACGGCTGCGTTAGTAACCGTCGAGGTACCGCGTTATATACGAAAGTGGAACAAGGGAGGCGCGAGTAGATTGGATTCGTTTCTCCACCACGCGAGGAAATCGGATCTCAAGTCTCCCTAATTGAGGTTGGCCCAGCCCTCTGGCCCCTCTTCGTCCGTCCATCCGTCCATCCATCCGCCACTGCAATACCAATATGTCCTACCAATAGCTATGGTAATGCGAGTGACAAACGTGGCTAGCATACACACATGTGGGTCTATAATCTAGATGTATATCCACACGGAGTAGATCCGCTCCTACCTATTCCGGAATAATATGTGGCACTGGTACAGCGACGGTTATGGCCAGCCGGGAATATCTTACCGAGTCTCCCCGGGCCGGGAATGCCCATTACCCAAGTGGACTGAGGAAGAAAAGCTCCATCAGAATGTCGATCGGTTAACAAAGATGAAATAACAAAAAATGCGTATTTTCATGCCCGAGTAGAAATGAGGTCAGGCTCGAATCAGGCCCGAATCAGGCCCGGATCAGGCCTGATAGTTGCCTGATGTAACGCTGTGTTCCGTCAGGGCCTGATCAGGCAGTACTACGAAATACTAGAGCCTGATCAGGCCCTGACGGAACATAGCGTTACATCAGGCTGCCTGATCTAATTTCTACTCGGGTGATGTGTCCGCGGGTGCAGCACCGGCCTGCGTGGTGTGGCAAATTCGAATGATATTTACTACTGGACGCACATGCGCGCGCCTGGTAATCCTTAACCTTTTGTAACAGCTTGCAGGCGCCCGGTGTAGCATTACAAACGACTCCCTAAGGAGGTGGTGGCTGTTCCTCATAGCCTTTTTCGTACTTTTTGTCTTTTCAGCTCTGCTTCTTTCCCTCGTCTCGACCTTTTGGTGGGACCGGGTCAATTCCCGAGTTTTTAGAAACTGTTAGTTGCCATTTATTGACCGCGGTCATCACGGTGGCTGGGCACATGGAACGCGTAATTCGGTTACCATGAATCGATTTTCTACGCGACGTTGTAGGACATCTTCAACAGCGATCAGGTTCCTGATCAACAGAAATATTGGAATACGAAGCCAGTGGTCATTCGCGTTGGTTCACACATGTGCGACTAAATTGCGAATAAATTCAGGGTTATTCGAGCGAATGATGAACTAGCGGAGAGCCAGTGGATAATGGGAAGCGACTAGGTGTATGGTTAAAATATGCGCCGGAGGTGAATCCCTGAGGAAGTTGCTCTGATGTATCGGATACGTTTTCGAAATCGTGTATGAGAGATAAATCGCCCCATTCCTCAGGAATAACGTTGAGAAAAAGGTCGCGAGTATACGAGGAAGGGATGTGTGTGATAAAGTCGAAGACTTATGCATATCCAAGGGTCGCATAAAACCGCTGGAGAAATTCTTACTCCTTTTTTAATACAACAATAAAAAAGATAAAAAAAGGGAGAAAGAAACGGGGTGAGGAGAATTCGGATTTAGAACCGATCCTACAGGCTATCTTGAATTGCGACCTGAGAACGAGGTGGATATCCGATATATGTGGATGTGGATGTGCGGGAGCGAAGTGAATTAAATATTGATGCGGAATTGGCGCTTATCGGACGAGGGTGGTTTGGGGCTGGGTACCGTTTCACGAATAACGGATTATCACTCGACCTCCGATTCTTCGAAGTTTGATATCACCGGGGTGAGTTGGATATCAATAATTATGAAATATCGACTGGCTGTCACACCTTGCCACGCCCGGGCACCCCGCGGTTCCCCGTCAGAGATAAACGTGTTAAATTATAGCTAAGAGCGAGAGAGACTATAAACGTGAAATACGATATAATACCGGTCCTGCAGCGCCGCGGATCCCAGTCCGCTTCCATTACCTATCACCACCTACTGACGGAATACGACGGATTTTAACGCTGGATCATCTTCTCCTGAAGTAATTTCCCGGCTTTTTATTTCGCTTTTTGCTCCAGTGCCGAAATCCGTTCGCACAGAATTCCCGGGAATGTGATCAACTAGGTGATCAAGCCGCTGATACCAGTGCAGTGGGCTGAAAGTTTCCTCAGTTAAATCCCGCCGGGTTTGACGATTAAATTAAAAACTATGGATATGATTTAAACGCAAATTAATAACCGTGGAGGCAGGGGTGGGGGCAAGTAATCTGGGGTAATGAAAATATCTAGTAACTTTAACATTTATCCTATTAATTTTTATAACGCGCAGCTCGTTTTCAACCCTTAACTAATCGCGAGCTAAATCCTGGAGCCGACTAATATCTCGCTGTCAAAATAATATCCAACTCTCGGTAATCACCGCTGAGCATATTTACCCAGGATTTACTGTAGCCGCAGACTTCCCATCAGATTCTCTCTTGACCAGGCGAGCTCATCATCGTTGTATCAATTCAACCTATGGTTTCATCAGGGGTGATAGAAGGCTGCGTATACGCTTGAGATGGCATTTTCAATCGTTTGCATAACTCGCTGGGTCTATCAGAGGTCCGAAATTGGCCAAGTCCCCGATCCTCGATGTACACGTACATCCAGAAAAAATCTTCACGATATTTTGACGAACGATTTTTTGAACCAGAAAATGCGGGGCAGTGTCGGGGGCCGATGGAGAAAACGAGCGGCAATTGGGAATGCTGAAACATAGCTGGTACATGGATACGGATCACGGATCGGTGACCTACGATCTTCTCATCCCTTCGGCATTAGGTGTGGTACGGGTAACGCGGACCGTCCTAAACACATTAGCGACTAATCTGGTTGTGTCCCCCTTCAGCCAGGAGATCTTCCCATAGGTCCTATCTCGCTCGTACACGCGCCCGTTCCGCTCGCTTATCATTAAATCATTAACTCGTTAGCCCACCCTCACGTGCCGCTTCGTTTTTTCCCGCACCCCCACCCCCAGCCCCAACCCCAGCCCCAACCCCGACCCCGAACCTCTGCAGCCCCAACCCCAGTCCAAGCCCCAGCCCCAGCCCCAGCGAAGCCCGAGTAAATATTTGTCCTTGCCAGATTAGCCAGTTCTGTATAAGTGTCTGATTATCCTGTGACCGTTGGTCTCGGCGCGGTTCAAGCGCCTTACTCGATGGGCAGAGAATTTGAAAATTCAAACCCGAAACTGGACGCTGCAGGGACGCCGGGACACCGGGACGCTCGACGCCGAACTGAAAGCCCTATGCTAATATCATCGCGAGTAGGGTTACAACTCAATTAACTGATTCTCTTTAACAACGATAACACACAACGACGATTCCCCTCGGATTACGAATGAGGTGTAACACCCTGTGCAAATATCACACCGATACTTCGCACGCTTTACATCGATAACCATATTTTTTTTTCTTGTTTGTTTTTTTTTGTTTCAATTAAATCGAACCGCCTGCAATGTGTGTAGTTCACGTTCAACCCGTAATACCATAAGTCAAAAATACACGAATTTTTTTCACCATACGACCTCTCCACGTGGCGAATTATGGAGTGGACCGAACCGATTTTTTTTTTCCCTCATTTTCTTGAACTTCATTGAAATTGTTTTACTTTTTTTCATCTTTCACTCTTCGCAGCAGAGTAAGAGCAGCCATCAAACCTGAACACCAAATTTTGTAGTACGTCTCATGAACCTCATGATTGAATAATAAAAAAACAAAACAGGTATGGCGAAAAAATTCATCGAGAGAAGAGGATCCTCAGCGACTAATTAATTCGCTCTCTCATCTTGCTCGCTCTCTTTCTCTCCGTCTCTCGCTCTTTCGACGCTAAGCTTACGTAGAGCTTCATATAATGATCAGTAAGCGGGGAAAAGCCGTTTGTCGACGCTAATTGAGCAATTTTCACCTCTTAACATCCAATTTATTATCTCTCGTTCGAGATCTTACTTCTGCAGGATCTCCGAGTGGGGCTGGATCCTCGAATCGGTATAGTGCGTCTCGAGTGATACGTCACTGAGCGATAACAACCTTTTAATCCTTTCGCAACTCGTCATCGAGTTTCTCGAAACGATTTGCGAATCAAATTCCCGACTACCTGCCCCCTCGAAACCCGTGCCGATTTTCAAAACGATATATGTATAACTCGGTGGTAATGATACTCTGGAACGCTTAACGCAATTCGGTGTTCTCGCATTCTGTACTACCTCGGCTGGTGCAGGAAGAGGGAGTGACTAATAGGTCCTCTAATTCTGACTAATCACTTACCCTCGCTGTTACTAGGTTCCTTGATGCTTCTGACGGCTTTTCACATTCGATACTTAGCAACCGGCGGAGGCCCCGTACGCCTTTGTACGACCTCCGCTAGTAGTAATCTTCCTAATTGAACCCATTCAGTACGCTGCTGCGCACCGAACCCCCAGGTTAGACTCGACTACGGATTTGTCAAGAGTTTCATACACACGAGACTGTATTCAATATCGTATACCCCCCCCACACCATCTCTAATTCCCTCATTTAGAACAGCTAACGCCGCGCCGTTCGCAAAACGACACGGAATTTCGATGGTGGTAAACTCTAACATTCATACCAAACGAGGGTCTCAAGGATCAATTTTAATCCTGATCGGATGACGAAAAAATACCATCTTACTTATCTCACTGCGAATAGGAGCTGCTGATGGTGTTTCTTATCGGCACATTCTGGATCTGAATTCTGAAGGATGAATTGTAGTCCCGATCGGATGACGAAGAGCCGATTTTCGTCTCCGATTTTCTAGTTGATGGTTTTCTTTTCTGGTTTTTCTTCTGTCGGAACATGAACTAGCGGATAGAAAATCGGTTCGGAGTTAACCGAAGCAATTGGATCGGGTATATGAGGAGTAATTGGAGGCGTTGTTGAAGTGCGGAGGATAACAGACACGAGGATGAAGTAAAGAGTGAGAGTGAGGAGAGCTGTGAGGAATAATCGTGTGAATTCCGGTCGAACAGGAAAACACAATCTTGAATAAACGCTCATATGTGTGCGTGTGTGCCAACACTTTGAGGCGCGATTTCATTGTCTTGTGAGGCGCGTAGAGGCGTCGTATAACCTGGCCTTCGCGGACCCATCATTACCCCTGCATTTATTAGCTGCTAACTTAAAGAACACCGATGCAATCTGATGGAGCGAGCAAACGCAAGGTATAAGGTAAGGCGAACCAAGGCGAACCAAGGCGAACCAAGGCGAACCAAGGCAAGGTGAGGCGCGGTTGTAGTTGCACCAGAGAGCGCCAAGGTATGGAAAAACCATCCGGTTTCTGTCGGCTTGTTAACATTCCCTTACTTGGGATAAAGAGTACTGACTAGGTATCCTGTTGAGAGCTTCACAGCAGTAAGCCATGATCATTGGTTACTGTACAAGCCAAGTCGCGGCTTGGTGAGTTCGAGCGATTAGAAACAAGGAATTCCTTCCGTCATATATATGTAGTGTCTATCCAAGATTAAGAGTTGGGAGATCTTCAGAAATTCCTAAAAATTTTCAACATCCGATATCGTTATCCTGCACATCATCGGGGATCCGTATCTTCGCATCATTCGCCAGTCCATAAAATATCTTCACATGTATTTTTATCTCCACTTCTTTTTTCTTCTTTTTCTTTTTCTTCTTCTTCATCATCAATTTATCGAACCGAGTGGGTAATATACGGCGCGTCGCCTGAACAATACTTGAGAAATTTCTCCATCGTATTGTGACAAAGTCCAGACATTATTGTTCGACACGAAGCAAAGGAGATTAGTTCAGATGTGGAAACAAGTGGCGAAGGGTTACGGCCGGGTTTAGCTCGAGGTACGAAGTCGGAGTTGTAGCAAGGGGCTGATAAGTAACAAGGGATGAGACAGACAGACTACTCCGTAAAGTTTACGACACGTAGTTACGAGCCGCCTAATCGTTGCTTCCACGATATTAAATATAGGTTCTGCGAGCTACTCGGCGAGATTGAAGACATTGCACAGTTTATTTTCACTGTTAACCCTTTCACCCGTTCAACTGTGACGGTGGAGGGTGAAAGGTGGTCAAGGGTTTCCATCTGTCCCCGCAATAGGCCCAAAGCAGAAAAATTTCCATCCGTTGAACCGCTTGAATCGCTAAATGACGAATCATCAGTCTAGTGCGCAAGGAATACCAGGATTTTTTTTAAGGGATGAAAAAACATCGGCGTTCTCTTTTCCCGGCAATAAACCAAAGAACTAAAAAAACGAAGAAATGAAACAAAAAAGAAGACAAATTCCTCCTTTTTTATTTTTCTGAAGTGTATATTTATGAGCCAAACTTTCGATTGAACCCGGTGCTGTATCTCGTATTTAATTGAAACACCGCGAGTGTGTGTCGAGTACTTTTTTCTCTTTTTTTTTCCCTCTTTTTCTCAACTCTTTTAATCATCCCACTATACCCCAAGCTTCTCTCTGATTAAGTGATAGCTCTCATCGACGCGTTTCCGCCCTTGCGTAATCTCCGAAAGAAGAGACACGATCGCGATTACGAACGTCGACAGAGAATTTCACCTTCTAATTTGTGTATAGATTGCTCGTTATTAAAAAAAAAAATGAAAGAAAAAACAAAAAAAAAAAGAAAAATGAAAAAAAAAAAACAACCTTACACAATTATCGTGACTCCGCTTACGATCCAACCAAGTTGTTATATAGGTATATACTATGGCTGTAACATATACGTATCTACTGCATGCTGGGAATAATCCAACCACTCAACTCGTCGTAGATAAATATCAAAATTCTGTTTAGCTCGGTTGTGCAGTAAAGATTCCGCTTCAGCTCGCCCATTCACATCGAGATTATTATCTCAATATGGAGAAAAGAATATTATCGGATTTCGTTATTTCGTTATTTCATTTATTTCTTCTCTTTCTATCCTATAAAAGGACACGTCCGTTCATCCCTGCATGAAATCCGGCTAATTTCGGAACAATTATAGCCTATCGGATTTTTATGTATAAATATTGAATTTCTATATCGCTTGACACGGAATTCACTCAATTAACGAACGAACAAAAATAATCTACCCCATTCAGCATGCACAACGATCAACGGATACCGACGAAATGAAATCAGCGTCTTCTACCTATCCGCGATCGTCTGATCGCGCACAGCATTTTTCCCTTAATTCTTTCCATTCTCAGGTTTCGTACCCACCATGCATCAGGGGCTCGAGGGTAGATATGGCGGGTAAAGTTACCCCTGTAGGCTACCGAGACTGGCCACGCCTCTTCATATACCTTAACCCCCCAGTGCAGGGGTATCCACCCTTATACCATACCCGTGACCGGTATGCCCTCAGGGCAGCTTATAGTGAGGGACGATAAAAATCTAATAGACTTCGATTGCGGTTCTTAAATCTGTGCTTTTCACATCCCTTAGATTTTCTTTCCATCTCTCTCTCTCTCTCTCTGTCTCGAAAATTTTCGCCAGTTTTCGTTTTTAGCAGGTGAAAAAAAAAAATGAAAATACAAAAATGAAAAAAAAAATGAGAAAGGGGAAGAAGAGAGGTAATGGGTCTGCCTAATGACAGCTGCCTCCACATTGAATCATCGTGTGCAAATGCGAATGCTGGAAAGACAGGGGGTGGCGCAGAATTCTGAAGTAGACGTTGCACCGCGTTGCAGTATAAAGTTTTAAATACCTGGATATGTGAGTGTGTATGTGTGTGTGTGTGTGTGTGTATGTGGGCTGGCACTACGTTCGCTGGTTGAGGCACGCTGTATGTCGTGGGGTTGGCAGACGCGGGTTTCAAAGCCTCCGTAGGGGTGGTACAGGAGGGAGCAGTAAGTCTGGAAGAGTGTAAGTGCTGGGGGAACGCCTCGGGGTACCAACAGGGAACGAGTCAGGCTCATACGCCGTTATTCAAGAAAGTCGGCTTGACGACGCTTCTTCTTCTTCTTCTTCTTCTTCTTGTTCATACACACCGATTTTCCTCGAAGAGAAATAAATCTGCAACGACCTCTCGCACGCGAATCCATCTGCGCTCACTCGCGTCGCTCAAAAATCGGAGTAAAAATTACTCAAAGATTATCGAACCCCACGTCTCACCGGGGATAATTTTCGTGCAATTGATACACAGGTTTAGAAAAATTACAGATCAAGATCATTTTTGCGTAGAAAATTCTACGGGCTGCAGCTTCACAACGAATCAAATGTAACTGAAAATGACTCAGGAGATCGGCTCCTGATCCTGGAAAAAAGAATTCTGATGCTGAATTCACACATGTTACTCTCAGAATTTATCACAAAGTATAGAATTCCTCGGTATAAAATCGTACATAACTCTACGCGGGGATGGATATCCACATGAATTACTTACCGGGCACGCGGTGCGGTGGTAAGGCACCAGGCAGGCATATTGCCGGTACCGGTAAGGATAAATATAGTTATTACGGAATTACCAGGGCCGAAAACCTCCTCCACACTCTCATTGTCGTCTCGAGGTAAATTACAGGTAAATGCGGCATTCCGCAAAGCGCCAGAGGGCACCGGCATTACCAGTATATATATTCAAACGTGTAACCAACTTACGTGCATCATATATACTTCCACGCATGGGGTATACGCGGCTGGAGGCATTTCGGAAATTATTATTGCCTAAATTCTTGGGAATTAGGAGATAAAAAGTCCGGATTTTTCGAATCCTTACCTTTTTTTGATTTTTTCTTATAAAAATTGAAACGTAGTCGTTGACCGTATTTATATGTATACATATATACGTATATAGATATAGCAGCTGGCTGCTGCTGCTGCCTACATCGACCAATTTCTGGTGCTCGACTAGCATTTTTATAAAGTCCGTTTCTCACGCGCCCTGGTCCTAAAACCTCCCTCTGCACCAGTCGGACTGCTGACGTTAGGATTTTTCCAACGAATATAGGTGCCCTCGTTTTGGGCCGTTACACAAATACCACACAAGCACGGGATTAACATTAGAAAAGCCCAAACGTTTTGCTTTTTCTACATTTTGCGTCACGAATTACTTCCATAAATCCAAAGTATCTCAATCCGAAAATTATCGGATCAAAAACGTATTTTGCGTAGGATATGAGGCGTGCCGTTCGACAAATTCAAGTGTTTAAGGGAATTTTATTTTCTTTCAACAATCCCCCGTAGAATGATCCCAAAAATTTGATTTTATTCCAAAAATTGTAGAAGATATTCCATTTTATATCACCAGAAATGTATCCGATTTTTTTTATCTTTTCATTTTTGCGAACTCGATAATAAAATTTAGCATATCTTTTGTACTATCAATTCGAGCAAAAATTCCAAGAATGGAATTCTGCGGTATTGTCTTGTGAAAAAAAGCAGCCCTTAACCAACGTGATCGGTCTATCCACGCTCCTAGAATCCTGGAAAAATTAACCAAGGAGAAATATCTTCGCTGTGATTCATCGAAGATGAAAAGTGACTTTTTAGGGGTGGAAATCTTCAGACTGAGACACGCTTGATTGTACTCCGAGTCATGAAAGTCAGTGGCTTTTAAAATCTAGAAATAATTATCTCCGGAAAAGTTGGGAAACAGAATGGCGACGCTACGCAGAAACCTAGCTACAGATTGTTTTTTTTTTTAGTGAAATATCGAATTACCAAAGTTTTGGTAAACAGAATTTTCGGGGAGTGTCTGTCACTTCCGCTAAACCGTCTTATCAGCGTTGGCAGAGGATAATCCGACTAATTTTTACGGGATTATAAAAATTTTGGTGAATTTAATGCAGCAGGATAAACCGGGGGGTTGCGGGTCGAGTCGCAGGGATAATTTTTGATGTATTCAGAAGAATTTCACCCCTTTAACGCGTGGGTGGATCTATGTAAGAATTGAAATGTGTTCGGGGCACCGGAAAATGGATCGAGACTTTATGATAACGACGTAAAACTATGGTTTTATATTTTATTGAAAGTATGGAACTACGACGACGACGAGGACGACCGACTAGGTGCCATACGAACAAGTCAAGTATGAAAAATTTCTCTCTTATGCTGCTCGCTATCATTGCTCTTGTCTCATTTTACCCCCAGCGCGACTTACGGCTCGGAATTTTTCCTGCACCTGTATTTTTCATTTTTCAACCCTCTGCACCAAAAGCAGCCGAGCTGCGAGTAGCTAGCACTACACATCAGACACATCTACATTTGCATCCACATCCGCATCCGCATCCGCATCCGCATGTATTACCCTCACGCCTAAACTCCCTTCCGCGACTTTTAACATTAGAATAACGCCGCTCACGATTTTTACTGAGCGATTTGCGCCCCGCAAACCCGACTCAGTGCGCCCCATTTCACCCTGAAATTATGCCTCCCTGTATTCGCACTCTATTTATTGTTAGCGAACTGTGCCAACCGCGGCTAAATAAAATGACAAGAAATTTTCCCCCTATATATGTAGTAGGTACCTAGGTATCTATGTACTACGTTTGTTTTTCCATGCATAATTCAATTCAATTCTACAAATTCGATTTTATACATGTAATGGAGATATGCGAAAACTGAGATGAGGAGGCAGTATCTCTTTTTTTTTCCCTCTCTGTATCCGTTCCGTGATAAATTCTTGAGATTTTATTCCCGAGAATATCAAAAGTCAAAGAACGAAGGTAGCTGGAAGAAAAATAAAAAAGAAAGGTAAAACGAGGGTAGAAGTTTCGGAATGAGACAAAAAGAAAAAATAAAAATAAAAAAAATACTCCAACCTTTATTTTATTTTATTTTATTTTATTTCTTATGTATAGGTTTAGATTTATAAACGGTGTACGTGATACTGTATAGCTGTGTAAAATTCACTATATACGTATGTATATACCTATATATATATCTACTATACATTTTCCGCGGCGTAGGCAAGGAAAATACCCCCCTGAAACCACCCCCGAGAAAAGTCCCGTGTCCCAAAGCGCCTAATCTCTAAGTGGCGTCATTTATCCACCAAGTCTTGGGAAGAACCTTGGAAAGGTATCTACAGATATACCAAAGCTCAGCTAGAGAAAGAGGGATGAAAAAGACGGGATAAAAAATTCATCCAAATGGCGAAAATACATTACGAAAAAATTTAGATGCGTCATTTTAATACATCTATATTAAATAGCATCATCGATCGTCTTTTATGAAAATGGTACAGAAGAAAAAAAAAAAAAAAAAAAAAAAAAAAAAAAAAAAAAAAAAAAAAATCGAATTTTCAATTACTTCACTTTACATCGAAAGCCATATGTGTGTTACGGATACTGTGACTCCTGGAATTATTATGGTAATATCTACATGTTTTCCAAAGAATTCCAATCTGCTGATCATTTCACTACCTAGAGGGACGCGCAAATCCGTCATCAGCCTTTTTTCACTGTCTATTGAAAGAACGCAGACTCCCAACGGAGCGTCATCGAGGGTGTGCACACGATCGTCATACATACTCATTATACTTTTCCGTGTTATGAAACCGGCGCAGGATTAATGAGAAAAAAATCCCAGAACGTCGAGCCGAAATAGCTAAGAATCATTCAAAAACCATCAATTGCTGATCAATCATCTTTTGCACAACGATTTTGAAAGCTGTAACACAGCATCTTGGAAAGTAATGAAGAGACAGAGTTAATTCGTCGTAACGTTTGTTTAATCAGGTTCTTCAAACATCCCGAAGGATCTGGATCCTTTGCTGCACTCAAATTCTGCGACGAAGTGGAAAAAGCCTGTGTTGATGTGGGAGGCAGAGGCGAGAAGCAACATGACGATGAAAGGACCAGCAGCACGAGTAAACGAGAGACAAAAAAGACTAATAAGAGACTGAAATGCAGCAAAGAGAGCAAACCATTCCACGTTTTGTAACTCACTGAAGAGGATTATTCAGGAGCACAATCATTCGTTTGCACAACGATTTTGGAATACGTAAAATGTTGCTCTTGAAACTGATGAAGAGACAGCGTTAATTTGTTGCAACGTTCGTTAGATCAAGTCCATCAAATATCCCAAAGGATCTAGATCTTTCGCTGCACTCAAATTCTGCGACGAAATGAAAGAAGCCTGTGTTGATGTGGGAAGCAGAGGCAAGAAGCAACAGGACGATGAAAGACAAAAAAAAGGAGAGACAAAAAAGACTAATAAGAGACTGAAATGCAGCAAAGAGAGCAAACCATTCTATGTTTTGTAACTCACTGAAGAGGATTCTTCAGGAGCACAATCATTCGTTTGCACAACGATTTTGGAAGACGTAAAATGTTGCTCTTGAAACTGATGAAGAGACAGTGTTAATTTGTTGCAACCTTCGTTAGGTCAGATCCTTTGCTGCACTTAACTCCTGCGTGGAAGTGAGAGAAGGTCGTGTCGATGTGGGAGGCAAAGGTAAGAAGCGAGACGACGATGTGGGGACCTGCAGCATCAGTAAACGAAGAACAAAAAGGACGAATGTAAGAATACTATGAAAAGGGGAGTAAGATGGATGAGTGTGTGAAGAGAGAAGGCGATATAGCGTGGTACGGAGGTAGAAGTTGGCGTCTAAAAATCCTTGGTAGCACAGAGGCAGGCGCGAGAGACGGTAACCCGAGGCGCTACCTTGGTAAGGCTGTGTGACGGTCCGAAGCGTAACCCTATCCCCGTTCTCTGGGCTCTTAAGACACTTTGGGGGCCCCCGAAGTCTTATCCCAGGGCAGCAAGCGGGCTCCCACCAACCGGGGGCAGCGCGGGGGCTCCTAGTCTATATCGCTTGCGCCTTGTCCTAAGACTTTAAGGAAGGTGGAAGGTGGAAGGAGGCAGATTTTCACGCGTCATAAAGCACTCGAACAACCTTCTCCGTACCTCGCTTCGCCTCACCTCACCTAGCGTCGTCCTGCAGAACACCGGGGATATAATGGCCACCGGGGAGTGAGCGAGCTGGGGCGAGTGAAAAATTTACCCGGCCAAACTTACCTCTCGATTTATACAAACTCTCCCTCTCTTTCCCCTCGCCCATCCACTCCTATCCACTCCTTCAGATCCTTCGCCGTTTTATCTTCTTCTTCTTCTCTTTGGTTACCCTAGCTCGGATACCTCCTGCCTTTTCCTTCCCCCTTGACGTTGTAAACTTTATTACCTCAACTTCTTTTGGGCTAATTTACTTCGCAATGAAATAAACTCAGACTTCGTTCATCTAATCAAAAATGAACACTTCCAAAAATTCCATCTCTGCCATCTCTGGTCTCGTCTTCGGGCATCTCCTTCCAGATACATCGCCATTTCTAGTTTCCCAGAAACTTTCGGGTATATCGTGAAGAGGAAGAAGACGTTATTCAATCCGCCTTATACTAATTACTAATAATCTCAATCCCGGGGTCCATAAAGTCGAAAAACTTGAGGATGAGGAGTGGTGAAATTGAAGTTAACTCAGGTGGGTGAAATCGATGATTGTAATTCGAAGTGTGTTCGAGGAGTCGTTTAAACACATTTTCAAACTTTGTCAGTTAGTGCAGAGTGTGATTAAACATCTGGTTCGTTGAAAAGTTGTGACTCCGCATACCGTAACCGAAATTTTCTTTCTTTCCTTTTGCTCCTAGTTCTTTATCGCGTTCATAAGACCATTCGCGAAACTTTATTCCGCGGTTTTTCTCTGAAATAAGATGAAAATGAGAACTGGAATTATACTTCGAAGATTGAGCGCCGTCGCGTCGGTTTCGGACCTGGTAAATCGACGCCGATATTGTTCATCGCCTCTTATCAGCCGCAGACCGTATCGATTGATTGATCATTGTATGCGTAGGAGCGTTGGGTTTAACGTTGAGCCTTGTTCCGTGAGCCAATCGGAATAAGTGATACGCGTGCACGCTTCCGGCACCCTCGAGGTCGCGAACCATACCAGCCTCCAACCGACACCCTGAATCGTGTAAACACGCACTAGGGGTAGGACCCAGCGTGAACTACAACATGTAAGAGTCTCATACCGGTGATAGACGTACGACATGAGTTTCTCATCGTCAGACTGAAAGGCTGGGGCTTTTTTCACCCTGGAAAACAGACTAGGGTTGCGGTTCAACCGCGTCCTGACAGACGTCCTCGACGCTACAAGATACGAATTCTATTCTTCACAAGGTGGGGATGAAACTTCGAAGGAAAATAGCGCTGCTGGGTGCAACCGCAACAAAGTTACGACTTGGACTGAGGCCATGATTGGGAGATGATTACCTAGCGAAAGTTGGTTCAAAGGCTTTGGGTCGTTTTTTTTATTATGCCATGACTAGGGAACTATCGAGTGATTGACGAGGAAATATGGTATGAAGTTACTAAAAGTCTTGGGGCATAAGTTGTGAAGTTCGAAACGGTTGCAGGGCGGAGTTACGAACGGCTCGGTGCACAGGCCACTGTTTCCCTCCAGTTGAATATCGACGTAAATGTGCTTGAGGAAATTAAAAGTGAGTCTGTGGCTCCGGACATCGAGACGTCCGGAAGGAAGGAAGGAAGGAAGAAAGGCGGAGAACCCCTCTTTTCAGTCTCGTCTCATGTGTGCGTCCCTGCTTGCTTGCTTGCCTGGCTGCCTGGCTGCCACTGCACCTCGCATGAAACCCTTCGCGCACTTGACGATCTCCTCTTCCACCACCAACACCATCATACCTTGTGCCTACCGTCTGCACGTCGTTCCCAGTGGATGCCAACGTGTACGATGGATTTATTCGGATGTGAAAACTGCGGGATTCCAAGACCTGGTTCAGGACATGCGGAGACCAAGGGATGAAGGGATCGAGGATGAAGGGGCTCGGCTTTTGGAAGTGGAAATCGACTCACTGATCAGTCTTGATCGAATGATCACGTTGGCTCGGTGGTGTCGAATTTTGTAAAAATTTTGTCGAGGACATTCGAGGGCGCATGAGATGGCGGTGACTGGGAGTAAAATGTCCTGGAGAGGTTCGACGAGGGGCGAGAACCTGCAGGGGTTGACGGTGCTTTTTTTATGAAAAGACAGAAACGCAGACGAGTTGACTACCGTCGCGGGCGAACTCTTACGCTTGGCGCGTCTACTCCTCGCACATTCTCATCAACCAACCCCTTTCCAGAAGACACACACGCCCGCGCCGTTAAGTGCACTCCCCCATATATACGGGGCGAGCCATAACGTGTTCATGCTAACTAAGGGAGGCAAGAATCCTGGGAATTTTCATCCATATATTCGTAAGACGGTGGGCAGAGTGAGTTCGACGAGGTGAAGACATCCTTGGGAATAAATTGACTCACCGGAGACGAGGTCAGGCCAAGTTATACTCGTAATGTACTCACCTGAAACAGAGGAGAAAAATAACGGTTTGAATAATTGCGATGAAAAGAAGATGACGCGAAAAGGGGTTTGTTCAGGATTATTGCATCACGCTGGTGCCTTCGCCTTCGCCTTCGCCTTCGCCTGGGTCTGGTATGAAGGTACCTATATTGTCTGGGGTAGAGATTGAGGAAGATTGCTGGTGTTTTAAAAGTTTCCTTTTCGCATAGAGAGAAGAAGAGTGAACCGTGCGGCTCTACGGCTCGACGGGTTTGGAGCCGTTGAGTCTGCAATGAAGGAATAAGGATGGAAACGTGTTATCAAGTTTCACCTTATATGGTTATTTCGTAGATACCTCTTCCGCACCTACTACTCCGCTATACTGCATACATAAACACTCGAACGAACGAACGAACGGCAACAGCAGACCGGGACTTTCACAGCTGTACATAAGAATATTGCGAGAAAATTCTGAACGTTCCATGAATAACGATCATGTCCTTCCTCGCGCCTTGTGGAAGTTGAAAGCTGGTAATGTTCGTTGAAAAAAGAAAATGCGGGAAAGCTACTTCCCGCCACAAGCACAACCGCATTGTGATATCGCTACTTTTCGGGGTCACACACTTGTTACATATTACAATCTGCGGGAGCACAATATTCCGTTCTGGATTTTGTTAAGTATACCAAACTTGATCCCGGTAGCTGCAGCCACGACCATGTGTAATGATCGTAATCAAGTAATAGGAGAACCGTTAGCACCGAGGATCTAAGATTACTGCTGGTAATAGTAGAGCAATTAACAATTACGCAAGATCAGGATAGAGTTTCCCTCATACCCCGATGCCAAACTAGATGGTAGGCAATCCATTTCCTCTGATGATATACCAGCTCCGATCTCCTGCAACCACAGATTTTCAAAATCTAATACCATTTACAAGACGTCCGGATTCTTACAATGGATATTTCTGCCATTTGACGAATAGACGGCTGAAAGGTATACGAAGGGGAAAAAAATTCATACCCAAGATGATAGAGAAGTTCCTTCGACTACGCGTTCCCTTTCACATATACCTAGAATATACATACATATATATAACAGGTATATACCGATGTGTGTATGTATGGTAGTCGTTCAGGCCACGAACTCCTATCCCATAGTCAGGGGAGTTCATCTATCATCTATCATCCGGCTGTTTACCGGTGAAACAGCGTGCAAATGCTATTCAATTTGCCTGATGGAGAGCTTTGCCTCTCGAGTATATTCGCTACCTCATTTATAGCACTTTGGACTATCCGAGCCGATATACGATGCACTAAGCTGCGTGTTTCTTGCTTATTTTTCAAATGTGTATAAAGAGGCTTGCGGGCGTTTTGCCTAATTCCCGAAATCCTCAATCACGCTTGTATTCGCAATTGATAAGACACTTTTCTTCATGCTGTTGGGAAAATTGAATCCAGAAAACTCTCCGATGCGGTGATGATGATGGTGATGGTGATGGTGATGGTCCTTCCTAGCTGGGGTGTCGGGGCTTTGGTAATCCGCGCATCATATCTCACAGTTGACAAGCATTCATGACCCGGGGCTGGTGGGTCCTCAATAGAGGGCGACATCGCCAACAAATGCCACCCCCCCACACCCCCGCGAATACATCCGGGGTTCCATAGAGCGAAGTCATTGGACCGGACGGAATACATGAGCGCCGAGGCACGCTCTGTTAAAAATTAACCGAATATCGTCTGCTGCATGTATCTATACATACATCCATCGATACATCTATCTATGTACATGTATGTATGTGGTACCTACATCCCTATAGTATGGGGGATTCACATTTTACTCTAAAGCTTCGGGCCGTTTACAGAGAATATATTTTCATACCGAATTTCACACCCGACCACGATCGAGCCTCGATCGAGCTTATCGTAAACGCGCGTCGCGTCCCCCCCCCCCCCCCCCCCCCCCCTGTAGAACGGGGGATGGGAATGGGAAAAATCGATCATCAACCAAAGTAGACACAAGTTTTTTTTTACCCTTTTTCTTCATTTTTTTTCCCCCTTTATTTTCATTCGCCCGGGATGAAATAAGAGTGAAAATAATAATAAGAAGAATAAGAATAAGAAGAGAAGAAAAAGAAAAATTATGACCAAATATTTTGCAACCCTCTACGCAGACTGTGCACGCATATAGTATATATATATAAACCCATAATCAGTGAAGAAAAGTTTTATATAACATAGCCGGTGGTGTGATGCGGTGAGAAAGTTAGTCGGCACGTGATATAGCTGATACCGGTAATTAATATGCTTCTCGGGTTAGCTTAATTAATAGTTTCGCTTTAAAGTTAGCTGCAGCTGCTCCAGCGTTCACAATCGTTAGAGCCGACGCGTCAGCAATTTTTTTTTATATTTTTTTTTCAAATTTATTTTTCAAGCTTTTCCTTTTTTTTTCCCTTTTTTTCCCTTTGTTTTTTTTTTTTTTTTTTTGTTTTCTGCTACTACGGCAAAACTTTTTTCCCCCGCGCACACACACCGCGCGGACGTCTCGTGACGTGTATGTATACGTGTTCGAAAATGAAAATGATAAAGCTTTCGATTTATCGAATTGACTAGAAATAAAAGAAAAATAATAATTATTATTCTTTCAAATAAAATAGAAATGAATGATGCAGAAATATTGAACCTTACACTCGCGATGACAAAATCGAAAATTGTGTATCGACAGGTTCCTCATGTAGCAGCAGCGCACAGCTTGCATATAGTCAATTTATAGGTGGATTGAAGGAACTGCTGCAAGTATTGGCAAGGCGGGATTTCCCTAATCCTTTTCTGGATATTTCCTTGGTTCGCACCCCGCGGAAGCTGCTTATTTCGTAACGAAAGTAAAGAAAGGGGTAAAAGAGTTTGGTAAGGTGCTTTCAGGTTCAGGTTTTGGTTTGCAAACGAGATGCGGTGTCTCACTAGCTAAAGAAAGCTTTACCCAAATCGAACTACGGCACTTGCATTCAACGAACACGAATTTCTTCTTCTATTTTTTTTTTTTCTTATCCTTTTTTTTCCTCTCTCCATCGAATCTTTGATAAGGGAGAAAAAGAGCGAGAGCGAGAGCGAAAGAGCGAAAGAGCGAAAGAGAGAGCGAGAGAAGGAGGTGCAGAAAATTTTGGCAACTCAGTCGAGCACAGGACCCTTACGCACCTTGTAAGGAGTCTATCAAAGATCCCTTCGAAAAACTGCTATCGTCGACGTTTAAATCGATCCTTTGGGGGGCGACTGAAACGATTCGAGTAGACAGAAAGGCGCGTCTTTCTTTGCGTGCGAAATTTTTATTCCATACCATGCTCAGTCTGTCTGGCATATATATATAGGGGCGGGGGCGGGGGTGGGGGTTGTCCTCGTTGGAAGATGAAAAAATCACTGATCGTTCCTCAGAAAATCTATCAATAAATTGCTACAAATTTGTGATTAGGTATATATTGTGTATAATTTGATCGTGATTTCATTGACCCTGATTAATTTAGTTACTTGTTACTTAGTCGAAATCCTGAACTGAGGTAAAGAGAGATAGAGATAGAGATAAAGAGAGAGAGAGAGAGAGAGAGTGTGAGAGAGATAGGCTGGGTATAACGATGTGGTTTTAATTAAGGGAATTAAACTGAAGGGTTCTGATATTACAAAAGCTCCTAAAAGCTGAAGCAGTAATTGTAGTTTTATAGTTTCAGAAGCTGAACAACAGCTTTTAAAAGCTCAATTGTTTTAGTTCAAGTTTCTTGTAGTCTTTTTTTTTTTTCAATTTGTTAATTACTCTAGAACGATAATTAAAACGATATAAGAAGAAGAAAAGAGAAAAGAAAAATGTACAGATAAAAATAAAAATAAAAATAAAAAAGGAAAATGAAAAAAAAAAAAAAGAGCTGGGGAAAAATTGAAAAGAAGAAAGATTGAATCAAAGATTGAGGATGGATAATCAGCCGAGGGAAAAGTCGCTGAGTGGAGTATTTAATTAGCATGAAACAATTAACATTTCTTAGGGCAACGTTCGCTTCCGTCGTCCTCGTCGTCGTCGTCGTCGTCGTCGTCGTCGTTGTCGTCGTCGTCTACCCCATTAAATTTCATTCTGTGACGTGTTCGTTGTTCTCTGTTCGTTGTTCGTTGTTCGTTGTTCCTTGTTCGGTTCCGTTATCTCCTCATGCCCGCGCCTCACACCTCACACCTCGCGCCTCACGCTTCCACTCTTACAAAAGGGTGTAAAACACAGCTGTTTCACGTTCAACCCCTTCAATTCGGTGGTTTTCAACGGTACGAAATAACGCTAAAGGTGTCCGCGTTCACCCCCCCCCCCCCTCCCCCCCCCCTCTCTCCCCGCATGACACTCGGTCTTATATTATCTTTTAAGGGGGGGGGGGGGGGGGGGGGGGTAGATTATTATCTCCTCGAGGGAACGGAATCGGCATACTATACTTACGAAAATTTCGCTTTAAAACAACCCCCCCGTAGCATTCTTTTTTTTTTTCCTCTTTTTCTCTCATAATTATTACATACACAGCTACGTGACACGTATGGTATACATATCATGTATATAATAACGGTATAATTAAAACGCAAGTGAAGTTTTTTTCAACTGCAGGGGTCAAAGGGAAGACAAGAAAGAGAAAAACGAATGAAATAAAAAAATTAGAAAAAATACATCTTTCTCTCCTCTTTTTCTTCTTCTTCTTCTTCTGTCTTTCTGTTTCCTTTAATTTTTTTTTTTCTTTTCTCTTATAACTTCTTTTATTTTTTTCGAGGAGGGTGAAAAAACTGTAGGCTTGACTCCTTAATGGGGTAGATAAATTTGATGAATGATAGGATAGGAGTGTCAATGTGTTCGGAAAGGATTTAAATTGGATCGTTGAGGTTTTTTTTTTTTTTTATAATCGTGTAATTTATAACGTAACTGTATAGCGATAAAAAGGAGGGTTGAATACGGGGGTTTTTAAATATGCAGGGTGTACTAAGTCGCGGTGTGAGAAAGAAATTTGATAATTCGATGATTTCTGTACAAAGTATAATACGATACGCGCGCCGAGATTCGTCGGAGTATAATAAACTACCCCTTCGATTTGACTCGCGCAATTCGTTTGGGGTGAAAAATTGAATTTTTATTAAAATATCAAGAGACATTCATTCCTTTTTCACCCCTGAATCAAGAAATACAAAGTCAATTTTTTTTTTTTCTTTTTAGAACTAGATGGACGCTGTATAAGTTGATATCCATTCGTTCGAGAGAGAGAGAAAGAAAGAGAGAGACAGAGAGAGAGAGAGAGAGACAGAGAGCGAGAAAATAAAAAAAAAGCGAAAAAAAGAAAAGAAAGAAAGAAAGAAATTTCTGAACGTGAGCAAAAAGTAATATGGATCCATTGTACAGCCTCCGAGCACGTCGCTACGCTCGACGTTGAAGGTGACGCTTCTAACAAAAGCAGCTGCCCGACAATCGCTGCTTATTACGACGGGATGGGGGTCGTAATTCTCCTTTACACAACGCTTAAACCGTTTAATAATCTAATATATACGATTTATAATCAGCCTGAAGCGGGGTTCGAGATGGAGTACCTCCGTAATACTTCGAGAATTATATAGGTACCGCTATTATATGAAAAAAAAGGAAAAGAAAAAAGAAAGAAAGAAAGAAAAGAAGAAAAAATTTCGATAAGAATACGCGCATTCTCGTCGTTATAATATTAGAAACCGGAATTCTTCGCCACCGTTCAACCCCCCTCACGCAATATCAAATTTACGAAATAGCGCCACTATTCGGGGTCCAACGAGATTCCGGAAATCTTGAAAATACAAATAGGTACTCGAATTATTACCCCAAACGCCGACGGACGGCCACATTTGATAACTCAAGATTAAGGGTGGTTTTAAGGATGCGAGTGCTCCTCGCCGGTGGGTAATTGCCTGAAACGGCATGCCATCCCCCATAATTTAGAATATTAATAAATTTTAAAAGGCACTTCTTAGCTCTGTCTTTTTCTACCACTTTTCCCGCCTTTCTCTCATCTCTTCTTCTTCCTCTTCGTCGTCCTCCTCTTCATCGTCTTCTTCCTCCTCTTTCGGTCCCTATCCCCCTTTCTCCGTTAGAGCGTCGAGGCTTCCTTCATTGGAGTAAAACTTTGCCTGAAATTTACGACGTTAATCAGTGTAAGTCCCTCTTACAACCTCCGCCTTTCCCGCCTCTTCCGCCTCTCCACGTCCGCGTCCGCATCCGCATCCGCGTTCGCGTTCGCGTATTTCCAGTCTTCGCTCCTCGACGCCATTTTGGTTCCCTCCTAAATCACTGCGTGTTTTGCCTGCCCATTAAACTAATGCTCAATAAGGTGACTGGTGTTCTCCACGTTGTCAGGATTTGCCTGTGGGACCAACTGTATTATTTTACGAAAGACCTGCGCAGGGCCCGAGGGGGATGATGGAGTAAAGGACGAGAGGACGAAGGGAAAGGATGGGGGGAGAGCTCACTCCTTTTACTCGAAGTTAACCGTTATCTAGAACGTCGCAGCTGGAGGAGGACTTTGCTCGGTACATCTCGACGTCTCGCTTTATTCCAGAGCCAGTGGTTTTAGGTTTTAGGCTAATCGTCCCTCCCTCCCGATTCGCGAGACACCGAGACCCTCTATCCACTTCCCTGCAGAGCGGATCAGGAACAAGCTCGAGGAATCTGCTCCCTTGAATACTGCCGTATTTTCTTCAACATCCACTTTCCATTTCCGAAAAGCTCAATTCTTCTTCCTTGTGCACCTCGTTTTTCAACTCTTGACGTGTTTATTATTAAGGGCTGTACGTGGGGAGGGGTAGAAAAATCTGAAGTCGACTAAAACGCATCCGGATTGTCTCGGCGCAATTAGCTACCCCCTTTGTTGAATAATATAATATACCTACCCATGGCAGCATCAGAGCAAGTAACACACCTGCAATTTACGCGCGCGCGTTAATTTATAAGGGAATCGCAAAGCCTGTCATGGACACAACCCCCACATACGCTACGTCGTACGCGTATGTATGTGTATAAACCTTTCCACCTTGCCGGAAAATTAATTGCTATTCAAAGTCGAGCCGAGTTACTTTGGACGAGTATGTCACTGCGCCAACAAATCATATACGAATATATGTGTACGCAGCTGCCTACACCACGCCGTTCGCATGTCTCTGGCTGCTGACGATCCAGCTAATCCTGTACACCAGCTCATCTCTCAACGAATCGCAAAAACTTTTCGATTCATCTCATTTAAATGGGGAATTATTTACCCCACGTAAAAGAGCTGCTCAACTTCCGTCACATGTAGTACGGAGATATCGTCGCTTTCATTTCGAACACTTTACGAAACGTTGTGAAATTTCTGTGTTTCGACATTTTGGAAACGACGATAGTTGCGTTGTATCCAAAAATGTATCTGCGATTATTAATTCGACGATTTTCTCAACCTGCGTCGTTGGCTATGTTGACAAAAATTTTAATTCATGGACGCGTTCCTCGCTAATACGAAGCATAAAGGTAAGTGTGGTGGTAGGTATACGTCGACGACTTGTCGACGGGTTTCTTTCTCCGTTGCTCTTCGGTCTGGGGTCTCTTTTACTTGAGAAAGAAGAACCTGGCGTGATTAAGTGTGTGTCAAAGCCCCTTTTCTTCACTCCCTTCTCTCTCTCTCCCCCTCTTGCTTTTCCACTTCCTCTTCGCCTGCACCCTCGGTGTAGATACACTGCAGGGTGAATTTCCCTCCGACGAAAGAGGGCATGCTAGCTCCTGTAGTTCGCCGTCACCATGTACCTACCTTCGACACTATCATGTCTGGCTGAACCTCCCTGAAGCTGAAGAAAGTGACGCAAAGTTTGCGATTTTTTTTACTCAACCATCGCAATGCATGTGCACAGAATTCGAAAGCCGAGTTCAACCAGAGTAGAAATCTTTATCAGATATAGTGCAGATCCATCATCCAGGGGATGTCTCCAAGACATGTGTACATCCGTGTATATGTATGTATGCACGTTATGGTGCAGCTGCAGCAATGCAGTATACAGAGAAACCGGAGTTTTCATCCGACAATAATTCCTACTTGTTTCCCTCATCCTTATTAAGGCTTGAATTTCGAATGAAAGTTCCTTATCCCACGTTAGGATCTGAACGAAGTTTAAAATCTAAAATGCAAACGTTCAACCGTGAATATATTCGCTGCAAGCGCAAGTAGGAAAAACAGTAACCGTTTCAGTTCTCGTTCACTCAGACCTGCACCACCACCAGACATTACAGCTACCGCTAGACTTTTCTGGGTTACGGTTTTTCTTCGTTCTTTGGATTACACCAATCAGCCGGCCAATTTTTAAAGCAGAATATCCGACCCCGTGCTACACCACGCGGCCCAGTTGATTGGCTTGTTTAAAGGTAACGCGATCGGGTAACCTGCTGTATCTGAAGGCTTATTTATTGATCCGGAATGAAAAAAGAAACAAAAAATGAACAAAATAGTATATTGTTTACCGAGCGAGAAAACAGTCGATTGCGCGCCGAGTATGAAGGTGAGCACCGAGGCGAAGCCGAGGTGTTCTCAACTTCATACGAGGCGCCAATGACTGTTTTCTCCGAGGTGAACATACTATTTTCTTCAACAGCGGAGCGGAATCAGCGAGTTTCCATCCGCAAACGAGGACCGGCAATCGACTGGTTTCCATCCTCATTTGCGGATGGAAACTCGCTGGTTTCCCTCCGCTGTTGAAGAAAATAAATTGTGAAAAACGAAAGAACATTGAGCGGCTGCTTCATTTATTCATCTATCCAGATTTGTTCAAAGTAACCAAAGGGATGATTATTTCTTTCGCTTTTCTGCTTTTGAAAGCGAAGCTTATGTCGGTACCTACATCGGCGTATTATCCCATCACCGAATTTCAATCAGTTCGTTTGAACGGTCTAGGTAGTTATACAGCAGGTATCCGCAGAATCAAACGGGAAATAAAGTCGATTCCTTGTTTGCTGTTTTGTTTCTACTTTTTCCTTTCCCTCCTCGTTTCATACACACACTGCATCATCTATTTACATTTTTGCATTTAAATTTTCGTTTTTCGACGGCACAGCGTAGCAGTTCTTCTAATTGGACTGGCTATCTACGGATCTATATTGCGCCCGGACAACCGAACCGAACCAAACCAAACCAAACCAACCCAAACCGCATACCGAACCCCCTGTGAACGTTCTAAAAACGGGCACGAAACTAGCTCGGAAAACAATATCATATCAGCAAATCACAGAGTGGATGTAAAAACCACGTTCTTATTAACCACGTCACGCATATGATATAGCGAACCGGCCCGACCCGCTCTCGGGGTTATTTAAACCCGTCTAAAAGTGGCAAAAGAAGGTCAATATCCATCACGCTCAACTGCTCAAACTAACTGGAAATTAGTTTGAAAACTAACTCAACAAACCCCGATGGTGAATTCCCCTAAATGCTGCACTATTGACTCCGTCTAGTCGGGTTATTGCCGCTTGTTCAATCCACCATTCAGTGTACCCATAATTTTCGTCGGAAGGTATGCTATAAGGGATCAGGAAATTTCGGTCAGGATAATGCGTCAAGCAATCTAACATCCGGTAGCGCTCTGCACAATCCCGTTAATCGAACGGAAGATGGGTGCGGGAATGAACATGATGCATGTGTCTGCATGCAGCAATGTGCACTGTCCGCCGGATTTCAGCATATTCTCATATTCACGTATTGAAAATATAACGTTTCTTCTCCTCGTAACGTACAGCTATCGCGATAAAAGCTGTTAACTGCACGAGTATTTGAGGCAGTTAAAGTTCTCATTGGCAAAGGTTTTCCAATAATTCAAACGAGCTTTAATCAAAGTTGAAGCCGCGGGATGCGGTTGGGTCGATTCTAAACGACCATGAACCATGGCAGTTCATTGGCTGAAAAGTGCTATCCGCCGGGCAGTCGGCATCTTAAGCGGTGATCTTCGCTCTTATCTGTCTCAAATCGAATCCTAGTTGCCAAGTCATAGTCGAATATCGCCGACTGGTAGTCTCCGGGTGGTAGAACGGGCGGCGTATCATCAACCAGGCATAGTCAGAACTGGTTGCAGGCAGGACCGAGGCGGAATCGGTAGGACTATTATTTGAACGGTTATTGGCGCGATAGCGCCTATCTGGTTGCCGTGCATCACAAACCAACTCTGCGGTTGTCAACCTGATTTCGTGAGGAAGCCCGCCGTTTGCCTGGCAACGCAACGTGAACAACCTAGAACAACCCCCCTGCGAATAGCCGATATAATATATTGTATACATGCCTCCCAGGATTTCTGCCTGTCCACGATATGAATTATTGCCCTCTTCGTCGTTCGCGATACCCAAGATACCATATAACCCAGTATTCAACTTCCGCGCACGCTGCACTGCATGATGCGACGCTTAAACCGATTCCAGATATTGGCAACGATCTTTGAGGCAGATTTAACTTTATATGCAACCCTCCTTATTGCATCGTACTATCATATAATCGTTGAGTAATATTCAATTGTGAAACTAACTGCAGTACCTATGTATAGCTATATAACACATTCGATCGGTTTTAACAACATTGTTATGTGTTATGGGTTCGAAGACCTCGACGTGCATGACACGTGATATGTTTTTCAAGGTGGTCCATTAACGATTTTATCATCCTCCGCGTCTCGTCTGAGCTACGTGTATCCTGCAGTATATCTGTCGAAAAGGAGATGCCTGGGGCAGGTAATCCTGGCTCTCCCTTGACTATAGAGCCATTAGATTTTCTGGGTGTCCAGTTACACTGCGGCCGACGAAGAACGGACGGATAAAGTAAAGAAGAGATTTAGAGAGTTGGGAGTTTTTATTTAAAAAAAAAAAAAAAAAGAAAAAAAAAAGAAACCAACAATGCTTCGCGAAAACTGAAACCTTCGACAAAGTGATGAAAGTCCACTTCAGTTTTCCTCTCATCCCGAGCTTACGAAGCTTTATCCGAACAGTCGGAAACCGTTTGATGTCGATCCTCCCAGACTTTTTATCGCTTTAATTTCCGCGTTTCTATATCGTTGCTCGGGTGTTAAAAGCTCGGTTCTGTTTTCATTTTCTTCTCGATCGTTAGCTGTTGCCTACTGACGGTATACGGCGTTCAGGATTAATACTAAAATTGGAAGGAAAAAAATTGTGTGTGTGTGTGTGTTTTTTTTAAAGACGGGATATCGCGGAGTTTGTGGCAAAGAGCCGCCGCGAAGAGCTCGAGGAACGATAAAGCAAAGAATTTTAGTGGTTTAAAGCAATGTTTGGGTTAAAGCTACGGAAGGAGTTGAAAAAAACAGGGTTGGATGCGAACTGGGTCTATGGAGGTCGACTGGAGATGTGAGCCTTATATATACATACATGTGTGTGTGTGTGTGTGTGTGCGTGTGTGCGAGGGAATCGGTGGCTTAATCCACCCGCTGGCAAATTTATGTACATTGAATTTTGCCTGGGTGGCAAAAAAGTGACAAACATACCCGGGGTTACCGTGGCTCTCTCTCTCTCTCCTATAACGTTTCGCAAAAACTAGATTAAACGTATTTATGTACCCGCGGCATAGATATATGTATACCCTAACCACCCACGTTTCGTGACAGGAAATGACCCGATGCCAAAGAATTTTCACATCCATGAGATGATTACGGATGAGGATGAGGATGAGGATGAGAAATGTAAAAGTGAGAAAAAAAATATATTCCGGAATTGGACCCTGATGCGTTTCGGACACTCTTCGCCATTCGGTATCGCATTATTCTCGGTATTGAATGAACGGGTATCAAGATAACAATTGTCAGACAATCGATCCGCTATTCTCCACTATTGACCCAGCTTTGGACGCACACCTAGTACCGGAATGATGGGTAGGTACCGGGAACGTTGATTTTGAGAGTAGTAATCGTGAGCCGGCGGTGAAAGAGCGTTGGTAATTGCTGTTTCTAAACCGTGACGGACCAGCCTGACATGTCAATAGGTTCGTTGGCTGTTACCTCTTGTTCATCTTTTTCGGTTTTGTTTTTTATTTTCTTTATTTAGTCGTCTCAGACGCGAGCGGCCTTCACCGCAAGGCATTTCTTGCAAGGCTAGCTATCGGGTACATCACCACTTGTCAGTTATCGATTATCTTAGATCCTTAACGCGGAGAAGGAAGTGACTATGCGTTCAAGAAAATCGATTTCAGTATCTACCTTCATGCTCACTATTGCCTACAATTTTTGACTACCTCCAACCACGCACCGCTCATTTCATTCTGAATTGTCTCAGAATTATTTCATTTCATTGCAACATTACTGCAATATCTTTTTCGTTTGGAAATATTGCAATAAAAGTCACGAAAAGAGCGACTGAATAATGCGATATTTCGGTTGTGGCGAGATAGAATCTGATATTGTGATATTTTTGCAACATTACAGTGATATTGCGGCAGTATTGTTCAATGTAGCTTCTAATTTCGACCCATAAAACATGAAACATTGTCTACCGCGTTGAATTATGGGATTTTTGTTACATTCTATTGCAACATTATTGCAATTTTTTTTTGGAAACGTTACTGTGCAACATTTCAGACAAAGTTTGGTCAAAATATTGCAATTCTTGTGCCACATAATCTGATATTGTGATGTTTTTGCGACATTGCAGCAATATTGTTCACTGTAACTTGAAAGTTCGGCCCATAAAGCATGAAACATGACAGTCATGTGTCTACCACGTTGGGAAATTGAATTTTTGCTACATTACATTGCAACATTACTGCAATATTTACTCGAGACATTATTGTGGGTTGAAATATTGCAATAGAATGCCTACAATGAGTGTCTGATGATGCAATATCAAAATTGTCATGCGATAAAATCTGATAATGTCATGTTATTGCAACATTACAGCAATAACTTTCCATTACATATTTTCGAGAATGACACCTGATCGAAATATTGCAATAGAATTCAATACGTGATTGAATAAAGTTGCAAAATCGAAATTGTTCTGCAATAAAATGTGATGTTACGAACGTATATGTAGTCGGAAGTTTGCTGTAATATTATTAATGTTTCAGTTGAAAATTTGCGAAACGTTTCAGACATGAGTCTTAATCTCGTATCCTCGTGCAGTGTAGTGTAGGTATGTATAAAGTTAATCGAGCAAATGTATGTATGAATGTATATATATTCGGGGACTTGCGTACACCCTAGGAGAGATGTTTGCCTCGCTCAAATATACAAGATGCTTCGTTATGAATTTAATAATTACACATAGGCGACATCAGCTCTCCAATCTCAGTCAACAAGCTCATATTAACATTACATATATACATACGTATAGTTACCGGGGACGTGATATCGTCTTGGGGAAAAACTAATATTCGCAGTAATATACATGCCGATAAGTGAAAGCACGCTTTATCCAGATTACTATATCTGCGTGGATCAGCCAACTTTGTCGTGATGAAAAAAAGAAGAAAAAAAAAGATCTATGGTCTCAACAGAAATTAGGAATGTCGTCGTCATGCTTTGGGATTCAGAATTTTTGGGACGGTCACGTTTTCGAGTTATCAACGAATTTTGTTATTTCTGGTTATTCCGCACACCCCGTACGTTGGGCTATATGTTATTTTGCAGATCGGAGGGCGTACACACTCACCTATGATATTAAACTGTGATCACATTATTCAGATTGCATTTAATACGTTTACTAAATTGGGCGAGATTGTATCAGCCACTTGCCCGTGCATAATATGGACCCTGCTGCCCTGGTACCTATATTGCAGTTTCCCCATACTCCCGGCAAACAACCATCGAAAACGTTTCGGTCGAGGATTCAATACATAATATTGCAATAATCCTCCCATTCAGTACAGGCATGTTATTCCTGTTATTATGATACAGTCATTATCCGAAAAATAATTCCAATCCTGAAACAATGCAGACCACCTAATCAAACACGGCGCACTAAATCATTAAGCGTTTCGTATTTTCGTTCATGTTCATGCGCATGTTCGTGTTCTTGTTTTTCTATTCTTTCATTAATCAGCGCAGACGATTCGAAAACGCATAACGACAAACTGGGGTACTGATTTATCGCTGATTTATATTAGTCTTTTTCCATTTAATAACCAAAAATAATATCAATTAGAGTATTTAGTCGGGCAGAAATTGATATTAAAATAACGGTACGCGACCAGCCGACTTGATTAATGAAACTACGTTTCTAAATTGCTTTAACCTGCGGGAATCGAGTTGTTTTTATCAATTTTTTGTTTTAAACTCCGCCGATATCGTGTCGGCGAATTTAATTTCGAGTCTGCTGGCTGTCTGGATCTAACGAGCTCTCCGAGTCAGTTTGAAAAATAATATAAAAAAAAAAAAAACGAAACGAAGAGAAAAAAAAATACAACCGTCATTGATTCGTTTCAGAATCGAGAGTAACGGACGCGGTAGTCGCAGCACCTACGTATTTTTAATGAAATAAAATAATTCTGAACAAATTAATTAATACATCAGACTGAAATGCCTGTCCGATATATAAACCTGGGCAAATTGCCTTACCGTTCAGATGTCAGTTATCCACAAAGGGCGAGGAGTGGTACATACCTACTACAAGGGGATTTTGAAAACGGAATAATGACGCGTTTTATAAATCAATTTCAATAGTTATACCGTACCGTTTCAATTTCGACCTCTCAAAATGAATTCCCTCTGTCCGGTGCAATTGCCTTCAATTCCTTACGGCTTATGTGACGGGTATTATTATACTGAGGTAGTTCTCGTTAGATTAAAATCAATTTTAAAATATACCGATCAATGAATAATTAATCAACCAGAAGTACCTACCTACCTACCTACCTAACCGCCGATACCTGTAAAGGCATATTCATTCACACACATGCACACGCGCACTGCACATACACATTGTGGTATATTTTAGTATGCGTTAATCACATTCGTACAGAGTTTAATGAATCAAATATTGGACAAAGAATATGCACGCTATACTCTCAGGGCAAATTTACCATGCTGAGAGTTTATGAATTTTTCATTCAATAAATCTTAAACTGACATATCTTCAGTTCTCATATGTACATACTTATAGAATTATAATACGTGGGTACCGATTTCAGAAGCCGTCGTAGTTTCGAAAATTTCGACACGGACCTCTTTCCTTAATTTCATTATTTTCTGGCCCAAATATGGGACCATTAAAATTCGAATATGGCCGAATTAAGGACCACCCTATAATTAAAAAAGTGGATCGGTATACCCATTGCATTCAATGAAAAATCAGAATCTCTTTTTTCATCAAATTTTTTGTTAGTTTTTTTATTTATTCTCTTTCATTCATTCCCTATATCGTAGTTTTTGTCGTCACTAATCGCCGTGTGTCATCTCGTAATTTTAGTTTTTACCAATAGGCCACTTCCACCCAGCTATATCACATGGCAATTTATCACCCGATCTATATACACACCTATGTGTGACCATATCCAGGTAGGTATTTGTCTACGTAACACATAACCACCTACCATATATACCATATACTGACACGACACACGCGATTACCTTGCTTTCCTGTCATTTAGCTACTCGTGTACCTACATATTCTCATACTTTCTACATTGTGTAGGTATAGGTAAAGCTCAAGAGAACCGCACATCAATTCAAAATCTCTGTCTACTCCATACATGGCTATATTGATCTACGTTATTTTTTTTTATCGTTTTTTTTTTCTTTTTATTCTCTCTTTTATCTGTATCAGTCAATCGACGTGTACCTATCTGTCTCCGTACTAGTTTGTCGCATTGAATTTTTTTTCTTTCTTATATTATTTTTTTCTGCCAAATTCTATAATCTCGGAATAAATTTTTGGCATCGAAATCAGGTTTCATGCAGCATCGGCCCATCATCCGGTCATTTCGATCTAATGAATGAATGTTTAATTTAATTTATTTCCTTATTTTTCTTCTATTTCGTTTTTTTCTTTTCTTTTTTTACCTAGTCTCTTTCTGTTTCATTTTCATTTTCATTCTGAAAGGCAGCTTAATGAAACGAAATGGGAACATGGTTTAGTTATTGAAATGGATTATATATATATATATGTATATGCATGTATGATTCGTGTCTTTGAATCAATGAAGCACGTGTTCATAACCGAAAAGTTTGAAAAGCTGCGGGGGATTGAATGAAGTAGCGAGGGAGAACTGGCTGAAGCTGTGGGCTGAACGAGAGAGAAAAAGATAAAAAAAAGATAGAAAAAAAAACGAAAAAAAGTAAAAAAGAACAAAAAAAAAAAAAAGAACGGAGAAGATAGAAACAAAAAATTCGTCCGACCCAGTTCGTAAAGCGATTTGCTGAGTTTTCAATTTTAACCACCGATTCAACTGTCTGATTTAACACCGAATCCATGCAGAATAAAAATGATGGCTTTTAGCCTCTTCCACGCTTCGGGACGAACTGCAGTTCCAACGCCGAAAGTTATTACAGTTCCAATTGCCAACCGAATGAACTTATATATGTGTATATAGATATATATATATATATATATATATACAATATATATTTTATCAGCGATTTGTTAATGGGAATTTTTTGTTTTTTGTTTTGTTGTATCATATAAGCGACTCCGCCCTACCATACATGTAAGTACGTATTACATAGGTGTGTGTATAAAAAATCTCCAAATTTTTGTTAGTTTTCTTTTTTCTTCTTATTTTTCATTATTAATTATGAATCTTTTTTTCTCTTTAATTAACGTCAGCCTCATCCCCTCCCCCCTATATTCTTCCGCGAAAAATCGCGATGACTGGAAAATTTTTGTTGTCATTCTATATTTTGCTGTTTTTCATTTTCATTCATTCTTTCTGGTCATTTTTTTTTCTTTTTTTTTTTTGCTTTCCACATATATATATATCTAGTCTAGTCTAGTCTTCCACACTAGTCTTTTACTTGACTTGTTTTTTTCCATTTTTTTTTTGTTTTCTTTTCTTTCCACATCGTGGCGCGCTAGCTTTTATAATAATTGCCTGTAGGTTGGGCGAACGCGTGCGACGTCATTTTTCTTGTTTATTATTATTACCCAACGTGGCTGTATGTATACTGGCCAACATAATCGCCTACTGCTACTACAAACAAAAAAAAAAAAACTATGAAAAAGAAGAAGAAGAAGATAAAAAAAATAACTACCACCCTTTTCCAAGGGTAGAAAATTGCGAAAAATCACCCCCAACTTGACTCACGGAATCATCATTGACATGATCAACACAGATCAGTCGAATAACATGAAGTTTGACTAATATTTCCGAAAATTTCAAATAAGCTATGAATTTTTGAATGTAATGTATAATCAGCCCTTGTTCTATACGACATTTTTCTCCGACTAATTTTCACTCGTATTACATATTGATTTTTTTTTTCAGTCGTTGTTTGTTTCAAATTTAATTTAGTATTTTTTTTCTTTCCTTTTTTCCATCTTTTTCTTTCTTTGATACAGCGACAACGCGACAACCAATTAGTTTCGAAAAGTCGTTAAACTTTGGTATTATAACTGACTATATATCTATATACTATATAATCACGCCTGTTGTATAGAAGAGGTTTAAAAAAAAAATTAATACGCACCTCTTCTACGAAATTAGTTTATCTAATCAGGCACATAGGCGACCTCGAGTACTTAGTTTTAATGACATCAGACTGAGATAAAAGTTCCGCCGTATCCTCTTCCCTTAGGATATTTATATGATCAATACATATGTATGTTTAAAGATGAAAAAACAGAATACAAAAACGAAAACGAAAGAAAGAAGCAGAAAAAATGTAAAGAAAATGATATTATTTGATAAACAATATTAGGTATCCATCGTAACGATGCGGTGAATGGAAACGGACGTTTCACGCAGTAGCGGAGCTAAAGCATCATGGAAATATCGGAAAACGCATTACAAGGTAATCTCTCTAGAGCTAGGCAACGCCGGTAGTGCAACGCGAATTGTGATGCGTTTCCTTTGTACCCTGTCAAAACCCTGCCTGCTACAAGCCTGGTTACAGAATCGTCAGTAGGATGTATACCTACCTACGTACCCTACCTACCCTAGCCACCTAGTGCAGCTACCCCATGGTGTATATGTGGCGGGTAGGATATAGCTCTTATAATAGCGGCTGCAGCCAGACATATAACACACAACATACAACATGCGGAACATGTGTATACAACATACACGTAGTACTAGTACAATACTCGGATATTCTCTGCTCTTCATCCCCTTCATATTCTATCGCCTCTTTCCAAGGGCCGCAATAGCCTCAGAGTAATTTGTTTGTGGCCGAGAGGTGGTGAATGTTCCGCGAGGGCTCCGTAGAAGACCGCGGGAAATCGCATCTGTATATCCAACCACCCCCTGCCTATGTACCTACCCTACCCATACCCTCGCCCTGCACCACCCTAACAGTGTAGATACCTTATAGATATACGAGTCGTAGACGTGTAGGGTGAATTTCTGAAATCGGCCGAAAACGTCCCCGGCTACAAGATATACCTTTCAATTAAACGAGAAGACGCTAAATTATTCATCTCTCGGCGGGCGAAATGATGGACGCATATAATGGACTGAAATAATCTCTGAATAACAATGAATTCATCACGAACACATCAACACATCATTCACATTTCACCCTAGGTGGTCCGATCTTCACTCGAATACCCTCACTCAATATTTATACATACATAATTATGTATTATCATCGAGGAAACATCTTCATGAACTTTTGGCCAAATTCCATCAGTCATTTATCACCGACTGGCCATTTGTTATCATTCCCAAACAATCGTCACATCATTAAACCTGAGTGATTCGGGATTTCCTTGACTCGCCTCACCCAATATTAATTCAACTCGTTATTCACGAAACATGTTCATGAGCTTTTGCCCAATTCGCATCATTAATTTCTCCTCTATTGCGGGTCGGTGAAGTCCAAAAAAGTTCGAACTCTGTTCTAATGAAAAAGTTCTATTCCAATGTCTGAACACATTGTTGAAAGAGCATGTTCATGAGCTTTTGGCCAATATGCATCATTAATCCATGCTTTTGGCCATTTGGCTGATCATTAAAGTCCGAAAAGGCACATCAGTGATCAGCCTTTGACTTGCGTTTGGCAATATTTCAACACATTGTTGAGGGAACATGTTCATTCGAGTTCTTGGGCAATTCGGATAATTGATTCCTGCTTTCGTGGCGATTTGGCCGATGATTAAATTCCAAAAGAATTTCACTTCTTAATAAAAGACGCAGTTTGAACCCGGGGTGAATAAAACGTCCGATCATAATTACGTCCTGAGTAATGTAGCTCGGTTATCTGCAGGGTGACCGCGTGCTTGGGGTTAAGGGGGTAGCAGGATGCAGGGGGTAGGTAGGAAGCGGCCACATTTCGTCGAGAGAAACTTGCCCGCTCTCAGTGTTGTACGTGACCGGACAATCGCCCGGAGTTCAGGGAGTTATCGGAGTGCAAATTGCCGGAGGTAGACAGAGATTGCAAGCATACATGTTATAGTGGAGTGAATTTATTGGTACGTTTAAAAGAAAATAAGAAGTAAAGAAAAAAAAGTAAAGGAAACAAAAATTCTGCAGGCAAAAGACGGATGATCGGTCAAACTCGCGGCTTGTAACACTGATATTCCTCTCACCTACGGATCGTATAAGGACTCTCTCAATCAATCTCTAGCGGACATAGAAACGCGGTTTCAACCTTGCAAATTAATTGTCTGCTTTTGCTGAGTAAGTATCTGCGGTGTATATGCTGTGTTTGTATACATGCAGGCAGAGCTGGCAGCTAGCTACTACCACAGCTAGTCAAGTTTAAACTGATGTGAGCCAACACTATCGCATCGGTCCTCAACCTGGCCAAAGTATCCCAATTGAGGCCATCGGACTAATGGATTATTACACGGTTCTGTGAAGCTAGGAAATGATCATTCCTCGAGTGAGAAACGAGCGAGACTATGTGCACAGGTCAATTTGACGTTTTATAGGAATCAGCACACCGACCCTGCAGCGCATCAGGATATCGCGGTTTATCAGCATCGCAAAAAGCCAGCTCAGCTGAACGTTCGGGGATTGGCGATTAGTCCTCTATCGCATCTTGTGCAAGTCGATGTGATGTTGCAGTCCTGAACCTCGTCTAGCTGATTTTACGGGTTGTTTGAAAGGCTCAGTTATTCCGTGGCAAAACTCGAGTCCTTTTTCTGCCAGGACCAAGAACTTGAACGAAGTGGATTGTAGCTGCAGGGAATCACATCGTGGAAGTTGAGTTTCTATTTATTATGATACTGGATCGAGGAGACGAAGTTAACGAAGCGAGTGTTGACTGAATTGCACTTTGCTGTCTGAGCTCACAAAAGCACCTGAATAGTAGAAAACAAAAAAAAAAAAGAAGAAAAAAACAGAAATATGTTGAGTGCACACGAATGGCGGTTTGGTACTGAAAATCAGTTATGAGGTATGAAACCGAATTGCGACACTGAGGACCTTTTCAGAGCAGATTTTCCGCGCGTTTTTCATATACTTTGCGTCTTCAGTTTAGTTCAGTTTTTTCTTTTTGCTTCTTTTTTCACTTTTCCTGTTTGCTGGTCTGCTAAGCACTCAAGTGTGCGTGGAGATCAAACGGGCGGAAGCCTCCAGCGGTTGAGAAAATTTCGCGTTCTAATTTTCGGCGATGTTACGACGTTTCTTCTGTTTTTCAACGGAACTGGATTCGGCCCCGGCTCGTTAGGCGCGTTACCAAATGCAAAAATAAATTGTGTTTTTTCGAATTTCGAGGGGTCGTAAAGAGGATAAAGGGCCGTAAAACTACCCTCAGCTTTTTATTTTTACGATCTGAAAATCTGCCGACCGCGACAGGCGCGTAGGTACCACCTACATGGTTATCGCCTAATTTTTATTCGCCATTTCTTATCGCGCAGTCGAATCAATCAGCCAGATATAAAAAATATTGAAACTCTGGCGCCACTGAGGTATAAGAACACCCCGACCCCGGGATTCAACCCCTTTATGTTTTCCTAACGAGATTCGCGCTCCTCTGTTCCTCTCTGCTCGTCCTATGCTCTCCTCCACGATTTTACGCCGCCAAACGGGAATGCGAATGGTGACTCAACCCATATAATTGTCGACAAGTTTTCCACTGATTCGTAGATAGATTGACGCTCACATTTGCTATGCACCCCTCGAGCAAGCCAAGCCAAGGGAGTTTTCCTGTCGCCTGTCTGTCCTCTACGTCTTCCTGTCGTCTCGCTAATGCATGTGCATCAGCATCAGCATCAGCATCAGCCCGGATTCACCCCCATAAGAAATCTAGTGGCTATAAAATATTTCCGATTATTTATAAAGCCCCGAAGCTCTGCAGTAGTTTTCTGAACGAATGACACCAGCTACTGCACGGCTACGGACTGGACAGTATATTTATATACGAAAAGGAGAGGTGAAAATATAAACTCTCGACTGCACTTTTCCATATAAATCTAAAACCCGTGGGGGCTTGCGGTGCTTTGTCGTCAGTTTCGACACAGATGTTATGTTAAATCTCCACTTCTTCCCTGCATCTCTACCTAACAGTTTACATTAATTCGTGTCTGCACGGTCCGTAATCGCGACAGGTCCCTCATTACGTCTACATCTCTCTTAATTACTCGCTGAGCTTCTTCTCGCTTCACACTGTCGGGTTGTATTCCGTAGATTTTAGCATAACGACGACTGCATGTGCGCGGTTTTAGAATTTCGCAAAACGGGCTTTTTTTCACCAAACTCAAAGCATATTTATCCCTTTCTTTGTTTCACACGCTGGTTTCACACCGGATTACAAAAATCGCGGATTTTCCAATCGCTTAATTGCACTTCCTGAAAACGCATACATCCTCTTTAAAGTCCTGCCTCCTATCGCTCTCTCTCCATCTCTTTCTCTCGCTTTCTATCCGGGATAGGATATCTTGTAGGAAAGGGTCTTTCCAAAGAAGAGCCATGCATCTCTCGGCTAATAGAGCCAAAGTGTTGCCCGCATGCCTGACTACCAGCTACCTTGGATCAATTTATTAAACTTGGTTAAACTTGGTGGTTAATTTTATATCTTAAAGTATAGTATAAAGCGGTTAGTGCCGATATCTTACCGGCTAAGTACATGCTGGACAAAGTGGTTACGTACGGGTATATAGGTATACATCCATATATCCATCAACCGAGTTGAAATGGGGATATGTTTGTGTGCGATCGATTAATCGGCTGTTTATGTGGTAATTTTAGTTGGTATATAGGATTAATAGTTGCCAGGATGAAATCAACTATTAAATTAGTAGCTAGCTGCATAATTGGTGTTTACGATTTACGCTCCGTTTCTCAATTCTACACCTAGCCTATACCTGATTCGGTATAGTAATGCTCGGGTTAATTAATCTACGTAATATCAGGTACATCTAATATATATGATCATAATAATTAATCGATTCCTCAATATTACCCATTCGAATCGAATTCACCACTCAGACATACGTGTGCGCGGTGTGAACAAAAATTTTGACCAAAATATTAGGTGTGATAAAATTCATTGCTCCCTAAACGCCGTGGTGATACAGGGGTGTCCCCAGGGTGCAGCTGTGGGGATGAGATTTTTTTCTCACCCTGGTAAATATCGGGTATAAAAATTAGTGGATTTTGATTTTTTTTTGCTGATTTTTCGTGAGAATAGGGTGTCGACATTTTTTCATTGATCATTCAACACGCTGTCTTGTAATTACATCGCGCTAGTCGCGGTTCGGACGATTTTAATGACGAAGAGATTTTTCCGTTTCACTTTTCGCCTCGTCATATCGTACCTATCGTAGTTGGTGAAGTATAGATCTGAGGATGCGGGAGATACGGGGCAAGTATATACCGAGAATATTCGGTGAGAGTGAACGCGAGTGATCCCCTTCCTACGGCAAAACCAACACGTATGCGCGCACCGCGTGCGTGAGGCTCGTTCGGGAGGGAATGAGGTGTCAGCGCGGTGCGCGCATGTGTTGGTTTTGCCGCAGGAGGGGGAAGATCGTTTGGTCTCACCGAATATTCTCGGTATATAAGTAAGTAAGGAAGGAATACCGCCGCGATCGTATCTCTATATCGTTACACCGATGCAACTTGGACGGTGTTCTTCGGCGTGGTAATGAGTTACTTTAGACTCTGGAGTGACGCCAGAGTGTTATTTAATACCAGAGGATACTGCCGCGGGCACGAACCACTAATATTGACAACGACAAAGTAATTTGTTAGTCATTCAACCGCCGAGTCGAGACTCGCGAGTTGCGGGGATACGTATACACGATCCGCGGTGTTACACCCATACGTATGTTCAAGAATATACGAAACGCCAGTGACCGACTTGACTGGTCAAACGTGTTACCTATACTACTTACGGGTCAATTCCGACAAGATCTCAAAACCGGAGTCCGGACGAAGCCTCGGCTCGACGTTTTACTCGACGAAATGATCAAGCGATGAAATTCATTTCTTCTTTTTCGTCTTTTAATTTTCGGTGTAAAATAGACGAGATATTTTAATTAATTTTATTGCGTAATGCCAGTGCTGCACAGGCTCGTAATGTACAGCGAGGCTGCTGCTGCTCCTGCTGCTCCTGCAGGATAAGTATTGATCTTGTTCTTTCGGGGGGGTTATAGGGACTGGTCCAAATATAAACGAGTCGAGACTCACGTTTTACGTAACAAAGGGCGAAATTTCAAGCTCCCTAACGATCGTGACCTAAAAAGAATCGAAACTCACCCTTTCTGATTATGCCACTAATAAATATGGGGGTTAATGTAGCAGTGACATTATAGAAGGTGGCTTATCCTACCTAACTGCATCGCTCAAATAGGGAGCGGGGAAAATGTTCAATGTTCGACTTTTTAAGGGTGAGAATTCGCAGATTGAGACCCGCTCGTTAACAACATCGATTGCCAATATCGTGTAGCCGATTTTTGAGGACAGAAGTAATTGGTAATCAAAGTTCTGTATACCGAGAGTTTTCGGTGAAACTGGCGACCCCCTCCACGCGGCGGAACCAACGCATACACGTTCGCCGAAAACTCTCGGTATACGTCTCGCTTTATGGTCAAGACAGCTTTGAAGGTATACCAAACAAGCTGCAGATGAAATGTATAATAATTAATACCGAGGTATCGAGGACCTTTGATTATGACCCTTTGACAGAGGGTAGGTACTTCTGCTCGTCGATTCCAAAGCTGATAATTACTCAAACTCAATTTCTAAGCATTCTGGGAGAGACGCGAAACAAACGGGTATCGTTATGCCCGCAAGGAACTTGAATCCGTCGTAATACTTTAAGGGTCTCTTGTTATCGTCGAGATCGAAATTCGTTGTTAGAACTCCTATACAATATATACCATATATATGTATATGTATGTATGTATAATGTATATATATGCAGATCGTAATCAAGATCGGCACGAAAGTCATCATTCATTTAAAAAGGCGTTAAATTAACTACGAAAAAAATATGTACATTTAAATTTGAACAATTTTTTTGTTCCTCATTCCCTCCCCCTTATTCCTTCTTCTTCTTATTATACCTACTCTTCTGCGTTGACGAAAAACTTGGAAATGTTAATATTCAGATATTCTCATACTCAAACTTCCGGTTGTAATACATAAAAACTTGATAGTTGGCAAAAATGAATAAGTCGCGAACCCTTACCTATTCGTTATAGGCTAGCTGGTAATAGTTTTAACTTGGACTATTATGGCATGAGACGTCGAAGCCCAGCTATATGGGGAGGAGAGTCCGCGATTTTGAGAGGCTGCTTTACGGGAGATTTATTTTCAATTTCAAATTCATATATTTTTTTTTATTTTTATTTTTATTTGCATTCGGTGAATTCACGATCGTGTATAACCGACGTACATACAAGGGTTGTTCGTCTCGAATTTCTTCTCTTGTTTTTTACGAGGCGATCAATCACGTTTGTTTTTCGAAATGAAACCCCCTCAACCGTGGTCCAAACTCCCAGTACCACGATCTCAAAGAAGACACTGCCTCTTCTTCTCCTTTTTTTTTCCTATTTTTTTTTTTGTTTTTCTGTTTTTTTCCACTTATTTTCCCACTGCCTCCGAAAGAGGCAAGGGATCGCTTAAATAAACGGGCTAAAATCACCAGGGCTGTGTTCTAAAATCGAATAAAACAAGGATCCGCAGAAAAGAGATGAGAGGAAAAATGAAAATAAAAAATGAGAGAGAAACAAAATAGAAGAGGAAAGAGTACACGGAGACGAATGTTCATAATGTCGGTGTATACCTAAGTGTTAAAGGTAAAACCAATCTCACACCTATACCCACCCTTAATGTGGCCGAGGGGAAACTCGCCGTTTCAATTAAATATGGGATCGGTAGTGGGTATATACGAAATTTATGCCTCCAGAAAATATATAAGTTTGATAAAATATATTCTTGGCCAAAAGTTAAACTGCTTTCTTCTTTCTTTCGTTTTTTGATTTTTTTGAATTATTTTATTTTTTTGAATTATATGGGGGAGGAAGGTTCAATTGATGAGCCCGTGCGTACGTACCTATTCTTGAAATTATTATTTTTCAATTTTTCAATTTCATATTTTTTTTTTATTTTTTTCCTCTCTCCTTCTTCCCCACGTTTTGAAAGAGAAATATTGGAAATTAAAAGTATCCGTGCAGCAATGATTGTTCGAAATTTTTTTTCTCCTCTTTCTTACTCGACTTTATTAAAACTTGTCCATAATTGAATAATTTTTCGATATTTCACTCTCTCTCTCCCTTATCCAAGGGCGGGTTTCATTCTCACTACGAAACTCCCGTTTTCTTTTTTTTTTAAATTTATTTCAATTAATATCTCACCCTCGCACGCTTTAATAGTATCAATACCAATAATCTTTCGATGAAATGAAATAAAATGAAATGGTGTGGGGATGAAAAAATTTTAAAAAAATTAAAAAAAAGTCAATAAATTATGATAACGGAGGAATCAATTCGCGTTCTCAATCTAGGTAATGTCCAAAAAAATCTCTGACGAAATACACATCTCGCTATTCCATTTTTTCCCCTCATTTTCCGCAAGCTTTAAGGATAATAAAATAAAATAAAATAAAATGAAATGAAAAAATAAACAAATCTTTTGAACTCAAAAACAGAGGAAAATAACTCCTCAAACTGTCACTTGACAAAGCAATTTTCCTCTGAATACGACAACGAGTAGGTACCTTACCTACACCTATACCCACCTTGGACACGGTTAGAGTAGCTAGACTCTGCAATACTTGTCACTGAGAATCTCTTTTATCCACGGAAATTGGAATGATGTCTATATATGAGTCTCTATGCTGTCAGGACGTTCCTATTTATATCAGGAATGGGAATATTTTCGCATATACATGTACAACACGCGTGTGGTGAGCTGCAGGATCGCGGTTATCGAATAAAATAGACTCGAGTAACTTTGAGGAATTTTTTCAAAATTTTTACATCATTCAATGAAGGCTGTATCTATGTTTTTCTGCATAGTGCAGCCGATAATCCAGATAAGAACCTCTTCTTCCTTTTTTCTTCTTTTTTTTCTTCGATTTTTTGTCTTTTTCTTCCTTCACCCCTGAGAGCAGCTCTTATTCTTTGTATTAGTTCCCTAGGAATCTCACATCTGCAGGCTATTCCGTGCGGAGAGACAACCGTGAACCGGAATATTATAGGACGAGGATGAGGACCCCAAGGCGAGTAGGAAAACGAGGGATGAAGGGAGAGAGATAGGGGGGAGGGGGTTTTCACGATACGACCAAATTGAAATTCAAACCACCAAATAACTCAAATATCTGAGCTGCCCGGAGCTTAAGGGTCGTCTTAGGTTCCATCCAATCTTGCAGCGTTCGATGCGGTCGTAAAATTGAAAGCAAAAGATTTCTTTTTTTCTCTCATTTTTTTATTTTATTTTTTATTCATTTTTTCTAACTGCGTTCGGGGACGGGGGTCTAATATACGTGTAATACCATGTAGATATGATATATGTAACATAAATTTATAGTGATATTGAAAATTTGTTTTCAGGGGTAGGCGGAGCACGCGGCCTTAATTAACCCCGCAGGAATATATATATTCCCGTTTCGCTTTCCCCTTTTCCAGTGGGATTTTTTTCTCCTTCTCCTTCGATATTATCGCGTCGGATGATATTATACGTCGGTATATATCTACTTCTTAGCGTTATACATAGTGTCATTAATTTTCCTGTCTTATATTCATTAATAACGCAGCTCCTCTGAAACATTTTCCAACGTGTCACAGCTACGGGGGTAGGTTACAAGCTCGAACGCTAGCTACTTTTGTCTTCCTCGAGTTCAGTAGTCTTGCATTCATGACGTCACTACTATAACCCCTGTGGAAAATGAGGGAAAAACTTTTCACCTTCTCATACCCCCGTTTCTCGATAAAACTTTCAAACTTTCACCCTTTACCTTACTACCCCTTTACCTAGTCTACCGGGCACTGGTATAAAGGAATAGAAAATCCCCCGGTGATCTATGGCCGGGAAGACACCAACTCGAAGTTTCACCTTTAATATACAACTCCGTGAATCATGGCGAGAAGCGATACCGTGTTAATTCTCATGGCGGACAATCATAGGACACCCATTTTTTCCCCTCCCGCAAAAAGTCCTCTAGCGAAACTTTCTTGCTCATAGATCAATGCCGCTGATCATAGCCTGTTGGGCGAGTTACTTTTACTGCGAGAAAGCGCCGGGCGCGCGACGCCATCTGCCGGTGGCGTCATGAACTCAATTCTGCCCTTTGGATCTCAAGCGGAGTATAACGTCGCGTTTTTTCGTACCTCGATCGGAAAAACGTACATGTTAAGCTCGAGCGAGTTGCATTTCAAATTTCGAGGCGAGTTTAGTGCAAATAAAATGGCGGTACCCGTTTTTGTATTCCCTTGGAAGATGGAACACGACTTTGACTATTCATTAGTTATTAGTGCGGTTCTACAGTTACGGTGGAAGCGAACTTATGCATAATTAATGTAACTACAGACTGAAACTTTTCATTTCTGTGAAGCAGCCCGGGGTAGATGGGCGAACCCCACTCTTCTGCGATCGAGTTAGTAGCTGAAATAGCAGCCTAGTAGAACATACGCCATTTCCTAATTATATACTATTACTCCCTTCCATGCTCGTCCCAGATGGTATATCCATAGTCCCAGTATCGAGTGGTACGTTATATATGCGTGGTACTACATACATGTATATATAGGCATATAAGGTACCTAGCCCATACTCGTCGACGGGGAAGCCCCTGGTGAGACGACGCCGTGCCGCGTAAGGCGTGTTAACCGCGTGTGTCGTGCGTTCCGCAGCGCGGAACGCGGCACCCCGTTGGACACCCATTGTCCTCTAATGGTTGGGCGGCTGGCGGCGAAGGGTCCGCCACACACACAGTACTTTGCCAAATTATTGACATAACCTAACGCTCTAGCTCCGGCGATCGATATCGGCCGCGTCTTTTCTTTGATAAAACATACCGAACAACCGAAACCCATATATTCCACCCGTACGTCTATACTAGGTATAATATAAGAGCGACTAACATCTCGGCGAAATGTGACAAAACAAACCAGTACAATGCCCTATATCATCAATAAATTCGCAAATGCTACGCGAAACGAAGCGTATATCTATTGGCGTATATCGATCGAACCTGAACGTTATGCCGTTCGTAAATGAACTTATTCCTCGACTTAAATGCTCGTTAATATTGGTATAAGGACCTCAATTCGGTCTCCAAGATCCCCAAAAACGCACGAGACATGGTAGATGGCGCTGACCGACGAGCTAGAGGGCGCCGCCGGCGATTGTATTGATAATTTTCTCGAACGAGGAGAGAAGCGGTTCGAAATAGTATATATCTGATATATTGGATAGAAACTGATGAATATATCGAAGGGAGTAATAAAGCGGCTGAAATGTTACTGCAGGAGAATTTTGTATTTTGGTTTGTTTTTCTTCAATATTGGATTTCAATCTCGCTCGGGTCGCGGTTTTATCAAAAGATGGTTTTTTTTCTTCTCTTGTTGTGTTTTATTTTTTTTTTTTATTTTTTTTTTTATTCCACCACTATGACATCGTCGATTGCTGTTTAAATTGCGATTTGAATTCTAGTTCCACTTCAACTTTCGCGTACCAAACCACCAACCTACCTGTTTCACTACTACGTTGTGGAAATTAATTACAAGTTTAGCGACAGTTACGATCGTAATGGTACTGGCAGGAGTGCAACGGCAACTCGTTCAAATGCGTAATAGTACAACTAATATTAATCTCGAAATGCAATACTGCAGTGCGCAGTGCAGTCTCCTCAGTATCTGAGGTAAGGGTTCCGCCCAGACTTTATACTAACTTTGCGACTCGAACTGAGACTATTTCAATCACGAAATTAGACGGCAATTTAGCTCCATCATGCAATAGCTCGACTATTTAGTGACGATTTTCTCGTCGTGACGTGAGCGGAGGTAAAAAATGATGATTTTCTTTTCTCTCGTTTCAAGTGATTCGTGAATTCACTGGGAGAGTGTACAGCAATCAGAAGTAACGGCGAAACTCAATTATCCGGTTCGATTACCGCACGAAGCCTAAGGCGCGGGCCCTTATTTGTTTAGTCACGCCAGCGACAAGATCATCGATTTTAAGGGCTGGAGTGAAAAACCCCGGGAAAATAAGAGAGAGAGAGAGGAGAGAGAGAGTTGCCTTTTTAAGTAAATGAACGAAATCTTTGTTCAAATTCAAGTTTGATCCGAGCGTACTGAATCTACTCGAGTGTCTTCAAGTCGTTCGAGCTGGATTGTGCTTATCGCAAGTTGATTCGAAATTCCCTAACTCACTTGACGCTCGGTGGACCGTGTAAAGTGACCTTCTTCAACCGTTTCCAATCTCACCAACACGCGCACACATACACATAGGCACATTCGAGAAAGCGTTTTTTTTTTTTTTTCTTCTCATTTCAACCCCACGTAACGAACCACCTCCACCTCCACATCCACCTCCAATGTTAATCGAGAATTCGTAACTCGCACCTCGCGAGAACCTCGCGATTCAACTTTGTCATAATAGAATACCAGCTCCGTGGGTAGGTACCTTGTACCCGCCAGTCTCTCCACGTATTTCGAAGGACCAGAGAGAATGGAAAGATCCTATTCTCCAACCACCCAACTTCGGAGCTCGAGGTTTCCACGAAGTGGTTCAAAGCTTAGTTCAAAGCTTCTCACCGGGTTCGTGAAATTTCAAAGTAGGTAGGTACCCATCCACGCCATCGAACTTTATCCACGTGGTATTAGAAAAGCACATATGTCTTCTCGAGGGTTCGTATATAAAAACCGATTGAAAATCTCCTAAAGGTTCAGCATGTCTTTTCTTTCTTTTTTCGAACACATGTTACCATAGATGCATACGCGCGGGGTGTATATCGTCGAATTTTATACACTTTTAGAAAACAGAGACGGAAGGATTATTTACCCCCGTTTCCATTTTACTATTCCCATTCACGAAGACGACTATAACGTGTTTATACGAACCAGTTCGAAGTTCGAACCAACGGTTGGGCTGCAGCTTTCGAAACGAAACAGTCTGGTACTCACCGCTTGAATAAATGCCCTCTAAAAAGAAGAGGAAAGGAAAGTAAAGGAAAGGAAAAGAAGGTATAAGCGCAGGAAAAAACAGCCCGCGGAAAAAGGCGACATCTCCTTGCATAATTTATAACCCGACTTTAACGACCATGCTTTTAATGTTCTTCTACTTTTTACCTTTCCCACAGCAGTATAACGCTACGACATTTAGGTTCTCGTCTTTATTTTATTTTTTTTCTAATTTTTTTTTACGTGTACTATATACGTGTACTTATTTTTCTTCTCATTCTTATATCATAGTTATGTATGTATACATAAGATTTCCGGAATTTTCTTTCGTTGTATCATCATCCGCTAAAATCCTTCGGCTCAAAGCAATTACCTCACTACCCCTCCGTCCCCCGAGGATTCATACAAGGGAATTTACATTGTCAGCTAAAACAGTTACGTCAAGTCAGCTTTATTTGTTAAAGCTCGTGGTACACCGGCCTGGTGAAGTCCGCACTGTCTCGCAAAGCTCCCGTCGTGTTTTTCACCCTAAAACAGTACCCGGGTCAGAATATGGACTGCGAGAAGCGATGCAGTGGAAATAGTCGGCTCAGTTATACCGTCAGACGTGTGTATACCCTACCAAGGGAATCAGGCTCAAAAGGTGTTCGAATATGAACGAATTAAGGACCACACATGGATCGCGCACTTCATATGATTGTAAATTATTAGTAGTGCAGCCTGCCTTAAGTGCAGACTGTTTGGTGTGGTTGAAAGTAATTTGCAAGTTGAACGTTTTGCGAGAGAGAGAGAGAGAGTGAGAGAGAGTGAGGGGTGATGGTGAGGGTAGGGTAGGGTTTCTGCTCCTCTCTGGAATGAGAACGTCTTAAATTACTTTGTTTGGGAAGTGTTCCCTACCAAGTTTCCTAATTTCGTTTAGTTCTTCGTCTTTCGTCGCGCAAGTCTTATATAGCCAGTGCGAAAGAATGAAAATGTAATAAGTAAGCGCGGGAGAAAGCGAGGACCACGACGACGACGACGATGACGACGACGACGACGATTTGGTACCGTCACCAATTCAACGGGCGAATCACTACCTCATAACTTCTCTGCAGTACTCGGTTTTACGTTTCGTAAAATCCGTACTGTATATTATAGTCGACTAGATCTTATAGCGAAATGGTAGATTGTGATACAAGTGGGGAAACAGGGAGTTTACACGAGTGCCAATCCCCTGTCCCCCACTCGTACCACATCCTATTTTTCATCACCAATGCATGGCAACCTTCACTTTCGACGCCATGATAGTGTGACAAAGTTTTTGCCACACTCCTCTGCAGCAAAGACTCATTTTCTCCACTGCTTACACGTGGATAAAGTGAAGGTTTCCATGCATGTGTTATGAAAACTATTATTTTCGAGATCAAGGACTCTGCAGGGCTAATATGCGCTACCATCTATACCCTTCTCGAAACCTGATCCCATGATCCCCCCCTGCAGCACACTGTGTTGGGGTATTACCTACTACCGACGAAATTCCTCAGGCTGAAGACTTGTTTGAATTAATTTTCTCTAACGACCTGCACACCTGTACTTTAATTATCATGAAACCCCTTCCTACAGGTCCTCCTCATCTCTTAACTTAAATGCCGGGTATTTGTCACCAGCGACGTATATAACAAAAGGAGAACCAGCTACCTCAGTCGAAAATTCGCCGCCCCCGCTGCCCCCCATGTCCTAGACACTTGCTAATAATTCCAGCCCGTAAATGACCCTCTTTTTCTAGGGCTTCGGGTGTACCGAACACAATGCGGCTCCGAGCAACCAATTTTCCCCAGTTTTCAGGTTAATGGCGAATATCGAACAGCCCCAGCTATCCGGGAAGCTAGTCCCTTCGCGTAACTTTAAATTGCACTATTTTGAAAAAAACTCCTCGACGAATCTAAACTTTGAACGTTTCAGATTCTATATATATTATGTAGGTATGTATACCGCGTTAAGCCCCGCTATTTTCTATAGAAAGTTGCGAATATAGGGATAATGAAGTAAAAATGAAGAACGCCGAGGAGGACGTCTTGGTGAATTATTTCATTTTCTTTATTTCCAGTAATTTTAATCAATTGATATAAGTATTAAAAAAAAATAATAAAATAAAATGAAAAATGAAAAGGAAGTTTTTAAAAAGCAATTAGCCTTCCAAGGGCCGTGAACTTTTTAGATTCTGAAAGACAATAGGTTTGTTGTTCGGTGGGATAAAAGGGTCCGTGAATGAGGGGGCAGGCCAGGGGCAACTGAGGGTTTCGGGTTGGGTGGAAGCCTCCCTTTCATCGAGGATTCCGGGAAATATCAAAAGGGGTCGAAGCCATTGGTCCTCTCTTCCGGAACCTTTTGTCCAAATAATTAGCAGTATCGATGATCCGTTAACAATGGGTTTATTAATTGATGACGAAAGCCGGTTGTCAGGCTTCTTTCACCACTCTGTATAATGTCCTCAATGGTATTCTTCCAATCACAGCTGCAGGGATGAAAGAATAAAATTTCCCTTTTCATCGTCATTATCATTATTATTTTCGTCATCATTATCATATCCTCGCTAATTAATCCGCGAATATAGCCGATCGAGGATTGAAAAGGAGTGTGACACCTCGTATTTTGATCACGGAAAAATAAGGGTAGGAAAAGCTTTTATGGTATTGGCGACAATGGCGAAGAGCGACGATAGACGAGGAATAAATAAAAGTGAAACAAGCAAAACAGAATAAAAATAAAGGACCCCGTTGAATAGAAATCCCATCACGCTCTGCCGAGGAGGAGTTGGATTTGAGGTAGCGAGAGGTTGCAGGGTATAGCATCACCGACTCCTTAAGATGGCCAGGCACGACCGCAAACTCCCTTACCCCAGCATCCCGGTATCGGCGATTCTATTGTTCCAAAAATTCCCCCCGAAAAAAACGAAGAAGAGGAGAAAAAAAGTAAAGCTTAACCACGTCTATTTGGTGCACTAGCCGTATCCTCCTCCGGGCAAGATATGAATAAGAATTCATCCCGGGCGCTGGTCAGTCTGACCTGTAATCAGCAGAATAGAAGGGTCGCTGTGTGCCACGTATACAGATCGGCAAGGCAAACTGAATAACCAAACACCGTAGTGTTCCCACTAGTTTGGATTTCGGTCAGTTATTTATAACGAGAGAAATACACAGTAGGTACCTGATCAACGGTCACAACATGTGCTTTATCCACGAACCCTATCCTTACGAGTAAAAACAAGGGTGAGACCAAGTGCCGACTGACATTGTGAGCGGCTGTGCAGCACGAGGATTGCACGTTTTATATCTGTGCTATTCGATCACGGAAAGGCAATAAATCTGTTGTAGAGATAGCTGCAGGAGTAGAGGAAAAGAGCTGCTTAAAGCTGACGGGAGATTGCACAATCCCTTGATCGCAGTTCTGCAGGTACGAAATATGTTCAGCACCAACAAGGGCTGAAAGGGACCTGCAGGGTACCTAGGATATCAACTATGCCTGGTCTGTGTTGCAGTACAAACGTTGCGTTGGACCTGTTTACCAAACAGCCAATCAAACCTTTAGCCACCCAATTTTCCATGAGCAGTCGGGCTAACAATGTACAAACGAACTCCTCATCCTCATCCTCTGGTTACTTTTCAATCATTTCTATTTTCTATTTCTGATTGGCTGAAGCGGTGAACGCTCGTCTGGCTTTGCTCAACTGGTGCTTGCCTACCACCATCACACTGCTACTGAGCAGGGCGCATTAGCAGAGCTGTTTGCCCAGTGGATCAAAGATCACACTGCATATTCCCTTTCGTTTTAAAATGTCTTTTCGATAATTGGATATTACGGTTACGGTTTATAATTAATTAATTACGTTATCGAATTCAGGTCGAAGGAAGACGCGGAAGGAAACCCTCTGCAAGACCAGACCAGTACCACCACCACCACCACCACCACTGGGTCGTTCGTTCAGCCAGACGAACGAAAAGTTTCGTGCGGAGATAGGAATCGCTTCGCAGGGCTTTCCGTGCAAATTGAAAACTGTAAGTTAGACGCCCCTCCGTTCTTTCTGCTCCCTTATCAGTTTTTGTACATTTTTTTTCTTTTTTTTTTTTTTGTCTCACTCCTTTTTTTCTCTCTCTACTTCTTTCCATTTTTAGTTTATTTTTTCACTCCTTCGCTTATACTCCTTGTTCACCGGACGTTCTCTCATATCTATACTGCCGAGGTACACGATACTCTGCACCGAGGCTATATGAGTGGCATAGCACTAGGTATGTGACGCGTGGAAATGGGTACATGTTGAAAATTTTCAACATGTTATGAAGCTGTGGTTTTTTTTCTTTTTTTCTTTCTTTCTTCCTTCAATCGAAGATGACCGCTCCTGTCTGTAAGCACTTTCATTTATACGAAAACGTCGAATAACAGAAAACAGCGAATAACGGAGAATACGTGGGGGAGACGGGGAGAGAACTTTTTTTCTGCGCCTGCAAAAGCCTGAAAGCCGAGGAGCTAGACGATTGTTATTAAACGTGGCGTTAACGTGTCTCTATGAATTTTCGCATTTCGTGAAGAATAAAAGAGCAAAAGTGCAGGTGAAAAGTCAAAGGGCAAAGCTTTATGGTATTCTGCAGTTTCGCGACTCATCAGAACCCGTTCCGCTATATATCTCATCGGAATTTACCTCCTGTTTAGAGGAGCGCGGATCTGTTGTTCTCGCGAAAATTTCTCCTATTGTTCATCCCTTTTTGAATTCTCTCTCTTCATCTCTCTTTCCAATTTTCTTTGTGTCCCTTATTATCATCGATGGTTCTTTCTTCGTCTATCCAGGGCTGAACCCGTCTCCCATTCTATCTATTCCTTCCTTCCTTCCTTCCTTCCTTCCTTCCTTCCTCACTTCCTTTCTCGCTTCCTTCCTTACCTCCTTAGTTCTTCCAAAAGTTTCTCGTGGTTTTCTATTATTCTCATCCCTCCTGCAGGTACGAAACCGGAAAGTTTGAACATCCGCGAAGATAATCGAATTTTTACTTTCAAGTTATATAATGCTGCCTGCTGCTGCTTCTGCTTTTATGCTTATGCTTATGCTTATGCTTATGCTTTTATGCTTATGCTTATGCATCCTCCGCCCTCTATGGTCTTTCGCCAAAGTCCTATAATTCAGTTTCTTACATATCTATGTATACCTGCCCATATATCATCGAGAGGGATCTCTTTATTCAGGTAAATCCCGAACAAGGAGTTAGGGGGTGTTCAGGCAAGACTCTGCAGCGTAAAGCCGAAGAAGAGAATTTAGAAACAAGGGTTGATTTTCATTACGATTTGATTTATCTTTTCTGTTCGTTTCTGCGAACGCGAGAAAAAAGAAAAAAGAAAAAAGACAAAAATTGAACAGAAATAAATTGAAAAAGGATCGTTCACAAGCGCAGATATATATTTTCTAGGATTAAAACGATATCGGAAAATACCCTGCAGTTCATCATTAGAAATTCAAATTAACCCGAAGTCACCGCTGACTAACCCGTCACGGCCAGCACGGTACTGCATATTTATTAAACGCTAACATCCTTGCAGTGGATGTATTTATTCATTTCTCTCTCACCATCTCTCTATCTCTTTCTCTTTCTCTCTCTCTATCGCTATAACCAATACATACGACGCTAACGTCGGATTGATATCCTGCAGCATTAAAAATATATCACGTAGTTAAGGACCCAGACGGAATTACAATTAGGCCGGTAACATATTCAGGGTGTTCAATTTTATTTTATTTTCATTTTTTACAAATTTTACATTCATTTTTTATTCCTCGTTTTTATTTTTTCATTTTCTCTTCTTTCCTTTTGGTTTCTTTCTTTTAGCACACGCGAAACTCGGCTAATCTAAAATCAATCCGCGACTATAATCCGGAGGGATGAGCGATAACCCCGTTTTTTAACTACCCGAAAATATAATTGTGAGTGAAAAATTTGTCTACCTCGAATTTCTTCTCTTCGGATTTTATGGCAAATTAGGACGTTCCAAATTCTCACTATCGTCGTTAAAATTACGCTGCAGCTATGCGAGAAAAAGCTGAGAGAAAAAAGTAGACGAGGTGATTCCCTGTCCATTTGTTTTTTCTTCTTTTCTTTTTTTTCGGGAATGAAATTTAGCAAATTACCTCTGTCTCTTTACTCTTACCTAGGTTTACCCAGACAGAAGGTCCACCGTATTTTTTATTTTTTTTCGGTCTTCTATTTTTCATTTTATTTTTTTTCCCACGATGCAACGACGCCAGTGCAGGAACAGGGTCTGCAGGGGCGAGAATCTAGTTTCTCAGTTCCTCCGACTCTCCTCTTCCGGACAAATACGAATTCATTTTCGCATTAAGCTCGCGTGTCGCGTGTGTTTTAAACGAAGAAATCAAGCCGCCAGAACGATAAAGAGACTGAGGAAACAGAGGGAAACGTACAAACACGCTTTTTTTTTTTCTTCACCCTGCAGTATCCATCTGTTTAAACAATTAGTTTTACCTTTACGAATTCTGAATTAATTGAGAATATAAAAATGATATGGAAAGAAAAAGTAATTGGATCCCGGGGGATAAGTGTATCCTTTACTCTCCTTCATTCCTCCTGCGGGGTACCCAGATTTCTTTCCTGTGATACGCGAAAGAGGTAGAACGTGACTTTTTGAGGGTGAGAATTAACTACAGCTATTGATACACAGTACACACGCTCGTTCGTACTTTCGATTGTAGATGTGAAAAACTTATTTTCCACACGGCGTGCGCAAAGTTCGATTTTGCGCACGCTGTGCTGAAAAATGAAGTTCGATACACGTGCGAAAGATGATTGTCGACTGCTGTGATTGTCACCCTCGCTTCGCTCGGGCGAAAAGCTTCACACTCGTCCGAGAATCAACACTCTCGCACTAGTATCGAAAAGTACTATTTTCCATACGTATATTATATACGGAATAAATTATTGATGAAAGTTTCGAACGCGCATAGGTATAAGGTATACGTCCTTAATTCCTCGGGGGAAAAAGGACGAAATCCAGCTCCATGACACGATCAGAAAACCCAGGTTGGACTTTCCCTTTCTCTCTTTGGGTACTCTAGGCTTTGGCGCCGAATTGGTTGGTTGGCACGCGGCACAATAAATAACCTTCCAAGACGGTTGCCTGTATTCTAATACGAACATTCGTATTCATTTGGTTTCTCAGCCAGTCCTGAACAGCTCCCCTCAACCACCATCGAGAAAGCAACTTCTATACATATACCTATATAGCGTCTATTCCTGGAGTGAAATTCACCAAAATCCGAAGACCAGTAGCCTAGCTGATACCTAGCTGCTCGATAGTGGTGTATTCCTTTTTTATTTTTATTTATTTACTTTCTTCTTTCTGTCCCGCTGAAATAGAACGGGATGTTGCGTAATATATCGCGTTCCATATCACCCCATCGCCTAACCGAATAGGGGAATTACCCGAATTCTAAATTGGGATAAAATTGGCATCGAACTAGGAACCGCTAAATTGGAGAAATGGCTGCCAAAGAATATCCTCGAACTATTAAAACCAAGAATAAATAAGAGAATGAGTGATTCCGTTCGGCATTAAAACTAGGGTGGAAAATGTCGATCGGTATATCATTGAACGAGGTGTTAGGATGACCGAAAGCTTGTGCAATTCAAATTGCGAGACATTCGCTGTTAGCAAACCCAATATACTCGAGGACGATTAAACACGATGTAACAGACGGCAAATTGGTGTTACAGAACGTGCGGAGGGGGTCGAAGGGGGTGGGAAAATTATGATCCAATCTTCTTCCCTGTAAAATCCATACACGCATATGTACCTGTGTAATTTATACCGTGTGTACATACGTGTATAATTTCGTTTCGAGATATTCTCATTTGCCAATCAGAGCTGTGTTATAACACAAGTGTATTTCTCATCAGGCAGGGAAGGGGAGAAAAAAAAAATTGCAATTAAAAATAATTAGAGATCGAAAAAAAAAACCAAGAAAGAAGTACAAACAGATATTTTGTATTCCGTATCTCGAAAAAAAAAAAAAAAACAAAAAAAAGAAAACCGTACGTGGGGAATCCAATTCAACAAAACCAATCCGGGTCACGTCTGACAGACCCCCTTCTTTTTTCCACATATTTTGATATATTTCAACTGGTGAACAACTGCTTGTCAACTTTTCATTGCAATTGTGATTTCATGACGGAATTATTGCAACTGTAATTAATTCGTCATGGTATTATATACGGTATAACTGGTCGAGGTATGAATCATTTTCGTTGTATCCGTTGTGTACGTATAGGATATTACCTAACTGTGAGGTGAGGTGATTTTTATCGTTCAGTCATTATTACTTGTAGAAAAATTTTTCCTCGTAAGATTAATTACCCGGCTAATGGATTTCAAGAAGCGAAATAACGAAGGCCGGATGTTTCGCTTGAAAATCGAATTACTTAGCTTTAGAAAGCTCTCGCTTTTTTTCTTCTCTCTTCATCACATCGGAGATCTCCTTTCATGAAGGACAGAAAGAGGGAGAGAGATCAAAGGTTGAATTATAGGAATTCTGGAAATCTGCGCTTTTTTGAACAGCACAATCTTCCTTGATTTCTTTTCGACTGTTTGAGGTCGCGTGTTAAGCACAAAGCGATACGTGAACGATTTAGCTATAGGTACATATCTAAGTACCCCGAAAAAGGGGTCTTTTGCCTTATTGTTAGTCATAATAATATCACCTTGCCATAATCTAGAATTAGATAAATTAGGAAAGTGTAAAGGTGCAGGGAACGAGGTGTAGCTTTGCGATACAAGCTCCGGCAGCGTATGCCTTAATACCTCTATTCGCAAAGGACTACTGAGGTACGTGGGGGCTCGGTTGTAATTTCATTTTGTTATTTAGTTCGTGTGTCGACGGCATTAAGGGCAGGAAGTGCGTGTATTGTGCCAGGCTGTGTGTTTCAGACATAGTTTATTATTACTAGAAGTCAGCTAGTTTACCCCCGAACGTTGTTGTTATCATACGCACAATTACTTCAGACCAACATTTCTCATTAATACACATACACATACACACGCACATGAACACAAAATTTTTACTACCAATTTCCGAACAACACAATTATCTTTTTTTTTTGTTTTACAAAAACTAATGAGCTTTCATCCCTAACGATATCTTAAAACGAATTCGTTTTAATAAAAGACTGTAGTGAATAAAGCTTCAATTTCTCATTCATAACACGCCAGATTTTGACCATCCATTTTCAAAAAGCACAATAATTTGTTGTTTTTTTTTTTTTTTTGGCAAAAACAGATGAGCTTTCGTTCCGAATAAATTGCCTTTGAAATTAATTCGTGTTACTGAAAGACTGCAAGAAGAGTTTCAACTCCTCATTGTCACACACACACACACATACGCACAAGAGATTTCTCGTATCAATTTCCGAAGAGCACAATAATTTTTGTTTGCAAAACACCAGTGAGCTTTCGTTCGAAATCATTTGGCTTGATAATTGAGTCGTATTGTTGGAAGAATGCAGTAAGAGGAGCTCCAATTTCTCATCAGTAGACACAAGATCGTTATTGTCAACTTCCGAACAACACAATAATTTTTTTTTTGCCAAAAGCAGATGAGCTTTCAGTCGCAATGATATTCCCTGAAAATTAGGTCGTATTATTGAAAGACCGCGGTAAGAGAAGCTTCAATTGCTCGTTAATGCACACGATATTATTATCATGAATTTTTGAACAGCACAATAATTTTTTTGCTGTCAAAATACAGATGAGCTTTCGTTCGAAATGAATTGTCCTCAAAATTGAGTCGTGTTACCGGAAGACTGTAAAAGGAGCTTTAATACGTCCACAAACCTATACCTCGGGGCTAGCCTTTTGGCGGGTACTATTTTCCCCTGGTAAAGCTGTGTGCGAGGTAGCAAGGTCTGAAAGCGCGATGTCTTATCGCTCGTGGAAATCGTGTCATTTAAAGTTATCGATTCGCTGGCCTCTTCTTCTTCTTCTTCTTCTTCTGCTTCTGCTTCTTCTTTTTCCAAGACTTTCTCATAGCGCAGTCTTTGGACGCGGTATGCCTACAGAAACTGGCTGTCGTACGACGGCGCCGCAAGTCCTGGGTTGTTTTAACAAGAACTTTCCATCCCCCTCTTATAGAGCTTCCTTATCCTCTTCATCCTCTGTCTCAGTCCATCCCACGGGTTGATGGTCGACGTCCGCGCCACGCCGTGCGTCTGCAGGGTACCACAATTATATTGCTTCCCGTTTCCCACAACCTTTTCACTACCCCAGGTTCGCCATAAAGAAAGCTCTGGCGCTCGAAAGCGCTTTATTGCCGTGCAACACATATAATTAAAGAGTCTGCAGCCCCCTGCCTACGTTCCACCCTCGATAAAACGGAAAATATCAGGAAGAGAGAGGGACGCTCCCCCACGTACAGTGGCGTTTCAATACGGTGGAAATCGTAAAAGTGTTGCAGGGCTTCCGATCAGGAGCTTGACGGTACTCTGCACCCATCTTTTTTTCTATATATTTATTTCGTCACTTAGTCCTAGGATCATTTTACACCATTCGCCAATCGCGCCAATTGCGGAATGGTTGATCTGCGCGGCTAACCGATAAAGAAATGTTTGTGCACGAGGAAAACGCCTTGTGCGTTGGAACTGGGGAGCTTGCAGCACAGTGCAGTCGCCATGCTGAATAGGAGTTTCACGCTTTTCTATTTTCGTTATCAATTCTGATTCAATTTTAATTTTTCTTTTTTTCTTTTTCTTTCTTCAACCGCAGTTTTTATTCCGCGACGAGTTTTTCCCCGGTTTTGATATGTGCTAAACGTGCAGGTATTGTGCGTTGTATATAATATCCGGCGGTTTGGTAATCGGGGCAAAAAATACTGTTGCAGTAGCAGCGGTAGCACCAGCACGCTTCTGGAACAGCCGGTGGGCAAAATTACGCGTACAATACGAAATAGTAGGCGTAATTATTATGTAACCGTTGGCTCTCCATAACCATTGTGTGTCTGGCCTCCGAAAGGGTAATTCGCTTAGCCAGCACCGTGTATTCCATTGTTTTGAATCTCTACCCTGCTACACCGCACTTTGTGTATGCTTGTTCGTACACGACTTTACTCACAAACTTTTAACCCACACAAGTTCAAAGGAAAAGAAATCAGCTTCTGCGGAGAGGCAAAAAAATTTTTATTACCATTTCATTTCATACAAGGGATAATACAATTTTTCATTTAGATTAACTTTGTGCAAACGGTTTCGAATCGCGAAAAATTTCACCAAAGTTACAAGAATGACTGCACAATCGTTTTCGAGTTGAGGAATCACGACTATTTTCGAACGCAGAGCTTGAACAATGCAAAAGAAATTGAACCATTTTCACAACGATGAAACAACGGGTTATAAAAAAGGAACACAATCGTTTTGGATAACGCGAAGGGATGGTTTGGCTACTGTAATCATTTTCACATAGTAAAGTTGAACATATCTTGTTTACAAATCCGACTTTAAGTCTACTAAGTAAAAGAGTTGTGTCAACGTGGAAGCTCGTTCGTAGATTTCTATCTGAGTATAATAGACTTTCAGTGAGTTTGTACGGAGGATAAACTGGCACAACGTTCACTGTGAGACACAAATCTGTGAGCTTTAGATATGGTTTTCTTGTACGTTTCAGGTAGCTACGTCCGAGCTTTGCAGCAAGGTAGTATGTGTGCGTGTGTACCCACAGCAAATAAATAACATAACGTATACTTTTTCTACAGCTGTAGAAGGAAGGTCTCACATGGCCATTTCCTGAGTCAATAGAACCGAGTCTTCCACTATCCTCACAGCCATTTTCTGCCATTGTTTCCCAAGGGATTGCACCCGGGATACAGTGCGCCTAGGGTATGTGCGGTACTTAATGCAGGTAGAATTAAGTCCCCGGGTTTTCGATTCCTCGGTAAACTAGACGGAATAACAGTTGCCCATATCGCCTTCCACGTTTCTTGACAAATCCTCCTCTGACACAAACCTGTGTGCAGATACTATCCTCGCAGGATCCGCTTAGAGGTATTTGGTTCGAAAAGATCCGTTTTCCGAAAGGTGCTCGGAGGGATGTTCGATTGGCGGAGAATTGACGAAGCGGAGACTTCTTCGTCGAAGAGTGAAAATCAGTTATTACCATTGAGGTATTGATTTGAGTGCAGAGAAATAAGAAAAATTCGTTTATGAAAAGCGTGTTAGTCAGGCAGCCAGCTACCCTCGACTTTTCAACGTCTCTGTGCAGAGGGACGTGGCAGCAAAGTTGGGCCGTGGAAAACGCCCGACAAATTCGAACCTCGAGGTTCATTCTCTCGAGCGAGCGAATGGAGACAGTAGCGAGGTAATAAATTCATAATTCAATATTGACTTAAGGATTGTCTCCCTCCCTTATACTACTTTCGCAATTCGTACCCGCCCGCACCTACCCACCACCTCTAGTTTGCCTAGCTTTTAAACAATTAGCAATGAAAACAATTATTACTTCTCGCGACCCACGGGAAAGGAAAACTAAGCCTTTCTCTCAGCCTTATGGGGCTCGGTTGTTGTCCCATGAGCCACAGAATTTTCTTATACCCTTCTACCACTGAGAGGTGTTCCTAGTGCCTCGACTGAGCCTAAGCTAAATATTTGCCAACAGAGATTATGGCGCTACAGAGCGCTTCATTGCGAGCTTCATAAGGGGGTAAAACACTGTGCCCACCTACTCTGCGAAAGCAGATATTTAGAATGGACTTAGCAGCGGCTTAAAAGAGCGTTATATGGCCTTCCCCGAATCCCTGCACGATCATTTTTTACAATAATTTTCACCCTAGTTTTTAATTAAGAACGATTCCGACGTGGAGTTTCGGTATTTACAGCATCAATTTTTTCCCAGGTATACCTTATCCTTCGAAGCGACGTTATCTCCTATCGCTGATAATCCAGCGATCATCTCCACCCTCCATAAACTCGCTTAGGGTACGCGGGTAATCGGAACGCATACTAGCAAGGGTATGGGGCTATCCATAAACTCATTAATCACACCTGAGTAATGAATTTTATCTACAAATAATTAGTATCGACATGCGACGGTGATACATCACTCCAGGGAAATCGCTCATCGCACGCATCCCTTACCTAGCTACTAGGGCGATGCCAAATCTCATTTACATGTTTCCCTCCTATATGAAACACGCGCTGACACACACACCCCCACACACACACACACACACAAACATCCTAAATTTGGTACGTTCAATCTCATGCGAAGATAGAGTAACATAGACTGGCCAGTTTCAACAAATACTCATCATATGCTGTGCTACAATGTACCTTTCAGAACATTCAAGCTAAATCGATTGTAGGCATGATTTTCCTCAAACTATAAGTGGCCTTGATCACCTCAAGGCTTTCTTCCAGCTTTCCACCAAAAAATTTGGACGTTTGGTGGCTAACGAATCCATCAATATTGTCTAGTAGCTACGTTGGGGGTAATGGCTGAACCTTTTCTTTGCTGTGAGACTGCAATTTCTTGTGAAGGTAGAGCAACATGTGCAGAAGCACAGACTGGCCAGTTTTAATGAATACTCATCCCGATACTTGACCAGACTTGATATGGTGTGCTACAATGTGTGTACAATGGGGATAGGTGTGAACTTTGTCTTTGCTGTTGTGCTGCAGCAATTTTTTGTGAAGGTAGAGGAACATGTGCAGAGGCACAGACTGGCCAGTTTTGATGAATACTCATCCCGATACTTGACCAGACTTGATATGGTGTGCTACAATGTGTGTACAATGGGGATAGGTGTGAACTTTGTCTTTGCTATTGTACTGCAGCAATCTCTTGTGAAGGTGGAGGAACATGTGCAGAGGCACAGACTGGCCAGTTTTGATGAATACTCATCGTGATACTCAGCCAGACTTGATACGGTGTGCTACAATATGCCTTTCAGGACATTAAAGTGAAATCAATTGGAGACCAACTGTAAGTGGCTTTAATCACTTGAGGGTTTTCATCCGTCCCACCAAAATTTTGGCGGGCTTAGTGGTTAACGAATTTATTAATATCGTGTGGTAGCTACATTAGGGGTTGATATGAACTTTTCCTTTGTTGTAAGAGGGTTGAACACACATGAAATCAGAGGTTTCGGTATAGGCGGATGGTTGGTCCTGCAGGGTAAGGTCGAATAGCCTCTTTACGGATGATAGAACGCGGCGGTGAACCTCAGTAGAATGGTGTGGTGAGTGAGCCGAAGGTAGTAGCAAGTTGTAAGTAGCGTTTTAGTCCATTTGATTGCATTAGGTTTATTCAACCGCGTTTAAAGGCAGACATCTTTTGATAAAATGGCGGTGTGCAAACGCCCGCGTTCTCCACGCTATGCCAGCTGAGAGTACACGCTTCATGCTTCATGCTTCATGCTTCATGCTTCTGCACCCGCACCCCTATTCTTAATCGAATCGATTAGGCAATCAATTTGTAGGAAACACCATCATGCTATGGCTCGTTGAATTGGTGAATCAATTTTATAACTCTTCGGATAACGGAGGCGTGAACAAAACTTTTTAAAATATCAGGTGGACATCGTTTCTTTCTTCTTTCCTTTTTCCATTTTCTTTTTTCCATTTTCTTTTTTGGAGTAAAAAAATTCTGTAATAATTCAGTGATTCCAGGTATCTTTGAAGAGGGTAGCAGAGGTAATCCTCATTACGTATTCCCTCTAGACTAGATATTTTATGACAACGTGTAGCTGACTCTCTTCGCTACAGCTTCCGCGAGGAGGTCTTTATTGAAAACAGATGTAACTCGCACTGCATACCAGCCTCTGAAAGTTCGGCCTAATCAAGTTACGGTTAGGTTTACCTGGATTAAGTTTACTTTACGTTCACTTCGCTCCGGTTAGGTAAGGTCAAATTAGATCAGGTTACACTTACTCCCTACTACATGTATATTCTCATCCCAAAACCAAACTCAAGTCTATGAGGTACTTCTTATACCTTATATCTTCGAGCGTTATGTTATATACCTACTTTTCTCAGGCCAGGTTCAAGTTCCGAATTTTCATCATTCCGACTCGCAGTTTTCAAATAGCGTATGATTCGAAAGACTGTGAAACGAAGATCACCTAGGCTGAAGGTTCGAAAGGCCAAACTTCCGAAACTCAAAATTCGTTCAGTTCCGTTTCACTTGTGGTTTAATGTGTAGCGCTATGTTAATTACTAAAAAAATACGAAAAAGCATTTGGCGGAAGGTGGAAAAGGAGTACAAACTCAGCCTTCCCAAAAAAACAAATAAAAAATATCTTACAAGTAGGTACTACATGTCACTTGAAAACTTTTTTCATGTAGCCCGAGTGAGGCAACAAAGTAGGTAAATTTCCGTACATGTATACCCACCGAAAAGGAAAAGAGAAGAAGAAGAAAAAAAAAGAATAAGGGTAGGTTGATGTTAAAGGTGAAAAAGGTGCCCCGAGGTATACGTAGTACAACGAAAAAGAATGTTTGAAGGCTGCAGAACGCTGTGAGCTTCCAGTACCGGATTCTGGCCGGAAGTGCTTTCCGCTCATGTTAGTACAAGGCCTAAAGGCGTCGAGGTGCAGTCAGGTGCGAATCTACTTGTGGTATCGGAGATCCGGACTTTCCGACACTGGTGTGTTTGATATACACCATAAAAAATTTACCAAGCTAAACCGCTTGCTAGGCCCTTTAGTCAGTGATCCCAAACAAACACCCCAGTGGCTCTGCCGTAGCTGTGGGTATATACCGAACCACAAAGACCCTCGACAAACCGTTACATCTATGCTAGCCGAGAGCAGAGCTTGCATGAGCAAACGCGAAGGCGAAGGTGAAAGCATAGCTTCAAATTCCCTCCACATTCATAACCGAAGGCCACATGGGCTTCGGCTTCAGGCTGATGTTCTTAGAGCTACCAGCACCCCAATGCCGCGGTGTAATTGATACGACATTGATAAATCCCCATCTGACCTTCTCATTAGATTAGAGGTACATTTGAATGGCCTGCTGCGTGCGAGGTCGCAGATAAGGTGAGAAGAAATACTGTTTAAGAATGAATGACTGAACCGGTTTGATGAAGGCGATAAAAAGAATCGAAAAAAACAAAAAAAATTGACTGGAATCGTTACGGTTGTAAATTCGGGATTTTAAAACGGGGATATTCAAAACCCTGGATGAAAAGTGAGTTCAGACTCGACGGCAGTCAAGGTAATTGGGATTATCAATATAAAACTGGATCCATTTCGAGCGACTAAACGGACGTTTTCACGTTCGAAATGGGATCAGAGGTCGTCGTTGCAGTGAATGAAATGTGATATTGTCTGCAGTAGAGTGGAGAGTAGGGGATCTTTTTTTTCCGAATGATCATTATACTTTGAAGACGTTTTTTTTTTCCTCCTCTCCGGGCACTTAGCAATCGGAATAGGAATTTATTTTTTGTCCTTCTCACCCTGAAAAGAAATTCAAAGTACAACGCTTGCGGACGCGCGCGAGACGTGGCAAGAAAATAAGCTCCGAGCTTTATATTCCTGGACGAAGTTGTTTATCAAAAAAGTACCGATTGTTAACGCCGCAGTATATTTACTATTAATCTTCACTCTAGATGAAATAAAAGAAGGATCGAAAAGCTCCCGCGCAGACGGGCGAATGTATGTGGCACGGGGTTCGTGCCCGGGGGTTGTGCGGGGGGGCGCGAAAGAGAACTCCAACGGTGGCGTGAAATATAGTCAGCCATATTTTTAAAAAATGAACCTGAAAAGTTCGAGTCCTCCAGGAGTACGCATGTATAAATATTTTAAAACCGAAAACCCCATCCCTACCGTATATGCACACCCCCGACGATCCTTCTTCGTGGCTAGCAGAAAATTTCTTTAAATCCACAAAAACCACAAGATTTTTTTTCCCCTTTTTTTTCTTCGCTTTCTCTTTTTTTTCTCTTTTTTCTTTTTTTTTGCTCGCGGTTTAACATGCATTACTTATCTTATCATCAAAAAATTTGCCCGTTTCGTAAGCGTTTAAACCGTTCCGCGATCCTCCGTATTAAAATAAAGCTCTTCTCTTTCGAGTCGGAAAATGAGGGGCGAAACTGAAATTTTCAAAACATATGCAGCTAGGTGACAATTATTATTTCAAAGTATAAATTTCAGTAAAAAGCTGAAAGAGGGGTAGGTGGTAGGTGTGTAGGTACACACATACGTATGTCTGCAGGATAAGTTTGTTTGAGCTCGTGAGTAAAGCAAATGAGATTGCAGTGTTGAAATTTGCATTTCTAGGCACGGTTAAAGTTTAGATCGTGTTTCGAGGAAAAAAACTGTTTCGTTAGTCAAGAGCTTTTCCTCTGCCTGGTACCTACCCCCAGTGGTTAAATTCTCTAGGAATACCAGGGGATGATTTACATACGATTTAACTTCATTTTGAAACAACTAAATCCCAGCCGCGTACCGCACCGCGGTGTCGCGTCGTTGCGTTATTATTTTCATTATGTCGTGGCTAATTTTTGGGATGTAGGGGTGGAAAAGCTCGCGTCTAAAGTCTCTTCGGTATCACATATCGTTCGAATGTGCATTACATATCATAAATCGAGGTGGCTATAACGATCATCTGCAAAGACCTGCTGCACACGTAACTAAATAGAATAATTACCGATTGTAAGCGAGCTAAGCTTTCACCTGTCACCCCCGATGAATAGCGGCTAACGTTTTTTCCAATTAGTGACACCAAATGAAAAACGTGGCGGATCAAGCTCGGCTCCGCGCATCCCCGAGCCTTAATTCTTCATCCCCTAAGTGACTAACTACCTGCGAACCGTTTCTTACTCGACCCCATGAATTATTCTATTTGGGAAAGAATTTATCACACACTAGTGTGGAAAAATACACCGATTCGTATTTTTTTTTGTTATTCTTATCATCGGTCCGCCTAGCTGCGGACAATCGATGATATTATTCGAGGGCTAATCTTATGCAGATAATTCATCCCGCATGGCTCGTTCATTCTAACTCACTCAGACACGACACGTTGCCTTCCGAAGCTGAACACACGGGCAACATCGTTCTAATATATTCTCATTAGCCGGTGTTTTAATTAGAGCGCTCATTAATGCCCACCATGGCCTGCCTGCCAGTCCACCCCTCGTCCCACGTACCACTAGGCTTGTTTGTAACCCCTGGCACAGGTCCGCCTCGCTGCCAAGTGATCAGAATTAATATCTATACCATATATATGTATACTAATTAATTTAATCCTTAATCTGTGTTTTAGTTTCATTCAATTCAATTAATTATCGATCGTTATTGAATTACGGTATCCTTCCGCACCCCCTCCCCCTCTCTGGGCACTCGATTCCTATATTTACGTCGCAGGGGATTCCCGTAATGATTTTCGAAAATTTGTTTCATTTGAAAAATGTTATTTTTCTCTTTTCCTCTCTAGGGGTAGATGAACCTATACTCCTTCAGAATTGGCGATTATTTTCATTCCCCGCATGCTCACCAAGTTTTCTCCGCGATCCGCGAGGCTGTATCAATAAAGTACGAATCGAGTAATAAAAACGTCTCGCAATATATCCGTTTATTAGGAACAGCACAGCACTGCACAGCCTCTGCAGTATAATAGTAGGCCATAGCGGGTAGTATAGACGTCGTAATTTTCTACCTGTAATAATACGATCGACACAACGCGCATACCTATACCCACCCACCTACCTAACTGCAGCAGTGAGAAAATCGAAATCAAAAGCGTGCCCAACATTCAGATTCCCCTTATTCATGAATCACTCGATACGTTCATCGTATAACAACGCGAACTGCAGGGGAAAATTTTTCGGCTTATTATTTCGAGGGTTGGATTTTGTATTTTTAATTTCATATTCTGCAGGGGAAAATGAATTATTTTTTTAAAAAACAATACGAACAATATTTCCATCTCTCTGGTGATAAAAGATAAATTTCAACCCTTAAATTAACATTCAATCGATGAACAAAAAAAAATAATAATAATAATAATAATAATAATAATAATAATTCTACATCGATTAGACGAAGTTCAAAACGTTGTCAGCGATCGTCCTGCAGCTAGCTACGATGGTAAATCATCTTCATGGAATATCGCGCGGTTCTCCACGATTCATCCCCTCCGCTCCCATATACCTATAATATTCGCAGGATTCCCTAGGTCGCCGGTTCATGCTTCCGAGTTTGGGAGTCCAGAGCCGGTGCTGCTTTTGATTTAGCGGAATATGCTGCTGGCACTGACGACTACGGCCCCATTACCCATTACCCATTACCAGATATACCTATCCTACTCCCCTGCACCGCGAGCTTGCGAGCCTCTATACTCCCCCTTTTACTCGACACGCAGTCTGTACCTAGTTCTACTCCTCTCTCTAATTAATGGCCGCTCTTTCGCTTCGCCGCTTCGGTATCAGGTGAAAAATTGTATTATCAAGTTGAATTATATATATTATACAGCCGCGGTGATGAATTTTTCACCGACTATTATGATTTTTCGTTTTCATTTCTCTTCTTCCTTTTTTTTTCTTTTCTTCATTAGCTACGGACGTAGGTACCTACTACGTACACGTCCACTTCCGGAGATTTAAAGCTTCACGAACATATCACATTTGCGATGGGTGCAGGGGCTGGGAAATCAAGTTCCGAATGTTAAAAGTTCGAAAGCGGGTAAAAATTTATACGATTTCATTTTGAGACGATTATCTACACATTTTTCGAAACGATGAAATTCGGGAGATTGATAAAATTAAACTCCGGATAAGTCATGCTGATCCCTGAAAGCATAGAAAATTTTCATCTCCGAAAATCGAGTAGAACTGTTCGAAACAGAAAATAAAATATCGCCATATTCATTTCCGATCGCCAACTTTGAACTAACTCGTGAAAGTAACGCGGCGATTTTCCCATTTTTTTTTTACCCTCGCGGGATCGTGGCGTTTAGAATCCTGAGGGTATAACTAGGATCCTGAGAGGCTGCTGGACCTTCGGAAACACTGGATAAACCGTCTGAGAAACAGACGGCGAGAAAGAAACAGGTAGATCGGCGCGGCTTCGAGGAGGCGGGTGTGCAATTCCCATTCAAATTAATGCAAACTGCCTTCGTCGTTCGGCGGAAGGAGATTCCGTGGACATTTTTTTTCTTTCTTTTCTTCTTTCTTTTTCTCTCTTTCTCTCTCTCTCCCTCTCTTCGCCAATGATGAAAATTTCCTTACCCAGTTTCTTTTCCTATCTTTTCGCTCTCCCTCTTCCCTTTTGCCTTTCCCCTTTTTCCTTTTCCCTTTTCCCTCTTCCTCTTCCTTCTCTCGGCTCTCTACACACTGGCCCGTTCCTGTTTGTGCCAGAGAATATATATATATATATACCAATCCGAAGAAAATACTCATTTATACGAACCTTCCACCCTTTTTTTCTCTATCCTCCTCCCTTTCCCTCTCCTTCGTTTCTCATTCCATTATTTTTATCACTCTCAGATTTTTACATAATATTTCCACGACCCCCGCAACTGCTGCAGACTTCTACATCAACGCCTCGTTCTTCTCTTATATCCCTCATATACGGAAGAGGAAAAAATAGAGAAGTAAAAAGAAAAAAGAAAAAATGAGAAAAGAAAAGAAAACAACTAAATCTGTTTCACCCCTTTCTCAAAATTTCTACTATGCTGTACTTTTCGTATTCTCATACAGTTATAGGTACGATACGAAGGATCAAGTCCTGCAGATTAGTTTTGTCAGTATAAAACTAGATAGAAACACAGTCCAGAAACTCATCCGCATCACGTGTAGAACTGAACGTTTCTTTTTTTCTTCTTTTTTTGTTCCTTTCCTCTCCTCCTTTTGTTGCATTCTATGTTTGCGGAGTACTTTCGTGTTTGCGAATAGCATTGTACTACAGTACAGTGCAGTGCATTGCAGTTGGATAGTTAGTTGATTGGTAGGAACACGTTGGGTCAAGATATCGCGGTAACACAGCAGCAGCAGCAGCACTACTACTGCACTGGCATATGCTGGCTTGTCAGAAGTTTGTTGAAACTTTCTTTTCCACATCCTGCACCGTGTCGAATGGGGTAGATAGCCAGCGAGTTAGTTAGGTAGGTAGTACTGATATCCGCAGGCCCCTATTTTCCGTTAAGTTAATCGGATTTCAACCCCCCCGTACCTCCCCCCGCCCCCGCCCCCGCCCCCGCCCCCACCCCCGCGGCTCGGTGGTTTTCTCGTTAAAAATTGACGCGACGCTATGTTCCGCGGCCAATTTGCGAATGGAATCAGTTAATAAAACAAAAGGTACCCGACGCGGACGCGGACGCCGACGCCGACGCCGCAGCCGCAGCCGCGGTGTACCAGTAGTGAGTAGTCAGTCCATCCCTTCGTCTGACTGTCAGCTCGCTTGTCTACCCGTGTCTCTTTCCTCGAGTGAACACTGTAGAGAGACGCCCATATAAACCGAGCTAGGCAGGATCACTTATTCAATATCTTTGGAAAGCTTTCGGTTGGTTCATGTCGTTTTAGGAAATCTATCAGGACGGAATGGAAAGCGTCGCTGAAATCATCGCATGCGGAGAGGATTAAATCGGTATCAGAAAACCATTGTCGTCAGGTTCTTAATAAGCCCTGACAAATTTCAACAATGTCATCAAGTACTTTGATATACCTATGTACACATACCTACATACATAAATTATTGAAACCGCGAATTTTTCTTTTTTTTTTATTTTTTTTCAAACAAGTTCCGGATCATGACCAATAAATATTTTCATAGATACCTATACCCTCGTGGATCTGGCTATTATACACGTCCGTAATCACAAAGGTACACATCACTCGGCTACTGCGTGGCTAGTAGGAATTCAAAATGTACGAGGTTCCACATATTATGTGTATACGCAGGTAGAGCATATGTATGTGTGTGCAGTAGCCAACGTTTCGATGAAGCCGTAATCATGTGGTTACGCTGTATTCATAGGTGGAGAAGCACACCCCCGTAATATCGGATGAACAGGAAGAACTGGATGTACGGAACAACGAAAAAAGCAACAAAAATACGAAAAAAAAGGGGCCGGGGGGGGGGGGGAATGAAAAAATCCCTGGGAATTGAATGCAACGCGATGCTGTACTCCGGGCGTAGCCCGTACTTTGGCCGATTCCCAAATATTTATCTACGTTTGAATAAGTACCATATTATTGTACTCTCGCCGTGGCGATGTATAGAAATTAATGATTATTAGCTCGGTACATACACCACATACGTTTCGGATAGGTATACGCGTATATGTTATATTCATTATCTAGCCAAAAGGGTAAAGTACCTTTTTCTAACGCCGTGTGCAAAACTCGATTTCGCGTACTAGTTTGCGTGTGAAAAATGTCATATTTTCTAACGCATTGTGCAAGCGTGCGTAAAATGCGGTTTCCGTGGGGAAAATGCGGTTTGCGTGGGGGAAATTGCGGTTTTTCTCCCCAAATTAAGATCCGCGTGCGCAAAATGTTAATGAAAGTGCTGAAAAATACAATTTCGCTGTCGTTGTTATAAAGCACAGTCTAGCCTCTGGGTACGCCGTGATAACGTTCTCAAACTGGAATTAAACTTTTGCGAAATGATGTACGCAGATAATATTGCAGAATAGTAAAAACCGAAGCGCGTGTATCGGCGGTGTGCCGGATCCGCCGGGGGTTTTGGCCAGTTTCAATACGCATAGACGGAATGTTTTAATCAGAGCCATTATAATCGCAGCTGTAAAAGCGAGTCTCCCGACTATTCTGTTAAAACATTTATTTAAACTTATTTCTACGTACCGCGGATTTTGCCGAGATAAAATGATCCGCAGAAAACTTTTTAAATAACACGTTATAGTACGTACTACGAATTTGTTCAATCCAGGGAAAATTGCATCGAGGGACGAGACGGAACAGAGCTAGTCTTCCCCACATTATCGGGGAAAACAGAATTCCCGTGCAGTTTTTTTTCCCCCCGAAGCTTTTTTTTTTCAATAATTGATCTCCGATTCTTCCGCAACTTATATTCTTACCGGACAAAATATTAATGGAGTTAATAACTTGGCAAAAAAAAAAACAATTACCTAATTTCATATAATTATTCTAATATTTTGGGATTGAAAAGTAAAATAAAATAAAAGTAACTTAGATTCAATTTTTTTTTTAAGCAAATTTTCTTTCCCCCTTTCATGAGGAATAAACGATTTCTCATTTTCGTATTCTGCACTTAACTAATTCCCCTAATTTAGCTATTAAATACGTATATAACATATTACACATATTTTTTTCTCTTTCCCTCTTCTTTTTTCTGGGGGTGTACGAAAAAAAAAAAGAAAGAAAAAAAAAATTCTGCTGGCAGATTATAAGAGAATTAACTTCACCCCGTGTACGTACCTACTGTGGCCTGGTGGTGCTGTATATGCGGTATTCGGTATATCAGTGTGAATAAGAGACGTATAAGCAGCGGGGGGATGCGGAACACGTGGTAGCTGGTAAAAGTGGTGAAGACTGAAGAGGGTTACCCCAACCGAGAGGGTAGGTAGGTAAAGTAGCTGTGGAGCACCAGAGAATATAATAACAATAGTTTCTTTTTTTTTTCTGTTTTTTTTTTTTTTTTTTTTTTAACCCAGAGCTTTCTGCTTTTCGCCTGAGCTTTTTATAAATTACATTTATAATTATGCTTTGCTATGGTTGGTCTCCCCCGTTGGTCATACATATTTCAGTAGGTATACCTACCTCGGTACAGACGACCAACGTACGTACGTACGTACGTACGTACCTGCCCGGCCCCCCATAGCTTTTGGTTTAAGCATAAAATTACGACTGTTTTAACCTTGGAGAAAATTATCGCAGTTTTATTTCCCTAATACTCGCCACTTCGTGGGAAAATAAAAAATATGATAACACAAATAAACATTACCAAAGTCGAGACCCCGGAAAACCAAAAGTTTCAGTATATTGTGGAACTAGGGCGGGGAGGGGGGGGGGGGGGGTCCCCTAATTGCACACTTTATTTTTTTAATAAGGGTACGAAATGGGCCTTCTTTGATGCGCGTCGATCGGACTGAGAAGAGAAAACGAACAGAGGGAGGAATAGTATATTACATACCTAGGGCAGTAAAATAAGGAAGGTCCCGGCTTCGCCTCGGACGACAATTACATGTGATCTGGGGCTTTCTTATTTACTGCCCGAGGAGTGTATACGATTTTTCGCATGGACGGAGCCGAAAAACGGGAACTTCGTTCCGCGCAGCGGGACGAAAGTTGTCGCTTTCGGCCCGGAGGTGAGAAAAAGTACTTTCCCTCCCGCTCGATACTTTAGCCTTTTGAAAAAGTGTGAGTCGGTAATATTGAAATTCGGAATTCGGACCGTTTGTAAGTTGAGCCCAGCCCCTAAAACCACGGTGCATGATTCGATTGATAATTCTGTCCCCGTTTCATCCACTCTGTCAAGTGAAAGCGCGATTTCGTTGTTACAACGGGGAGAATTCACGGCCCACCAAATTTCGTAACACTTTCCACAGGGTGCGTCGAGATGTCTAGTTAATTTCCGCTCGGTTGGATACGGCATACCACCACCACACCAGCTCAAAGCTCGAAGCTTCGTCGGGCATCTTGGCCCTGAAAGGCGAGTGACAATGCTTTCTCGAGTGTTTCAATGTCTGGGTTGTTTATTAGCCAGCTAATATTCGAAGAGAGAGAGAAAGGGAGAGAGAAATGGAGAGAGAGAGAGAGATCGAGGGGGCGTTAACAGCTGATAAGAACCGTCAGTTGGCGTAAACAATCGACTCGTCATTATCTCGGTACACGGGAAATACATCCAGGACATGACGAGTTCAATAAACACCGTGTAACTTCGAATCCCTCTTGCTATCCCTTGTTCGAAACAGAACAACAACCATATTCCCATCCTATCGCTGAACCAGCTCAGTGGTGGTGGTGGTGATGGTGGTTCTTCTTATTTCTCCCGCAACATTTCCGGACTCACCCTCGCAAGAACAAGAAACAGAGCTGAATAACGGCTCTCAAGATATCCGCGATTGATCGAGGACAAAGTGCACGTGGTGAGAGAGACGACCCCCAACCCCCAACCCCCAACCCCCGGTTCCCATCCTATTCTCCTCGTTCTATCCCTATTCCTCCTCAAACCACTTTGTCAATGATTTTCTCCAACCAGTAATTGAATTGCTTTGCGGGCAGCCCAGGAGTCAAAGGAACGAATGTAATACTGTTTGACAGTGCGTGTAATCTGCCAATATTAATCACTGTTCCATTCTGCTATAGTTGTACGGAAACCTCTGTCTTCGACCTTTCGCCAATGAACTAGGAGTTCATAAATGGAAACTAATTTTAAATCGATCAGAGTCCATTGTGACGTCTCCTCTCCATCACATCGCCTCAGGACACGTTCTCGAACCTGGAGCCTGGAGCCCGGAGCCTGGAGCCTGGAGGCTGGGAGTGGAACAGTTTCCGACATTGTAAAAACAGAAGGGTGCTTCCGGAGGTCCGTTAAATTTTTCCTCCTGTTAACATTAACATAATACGTTTGTTTTCGGTGGAACGAAAACAAGAAAAAACGAAAAAAAGGAAAAAGAATTTGATGCAGTTGAAACACCAGTGGTATCGACCCTGTAGTACATTAATCTACCACAAAGGGGAGGTGATATCAAACGTAGCCACACCACGTCACTCACGTCATGGGAAACACCTGCCACAAGGTTGACCTGGCCAAAGCTCTCTGCTGGAGTGTTCCTCGGCTGTCAAGAGCAGCAAAGGTATTTCAACAACAGGTACTACCACGGTGAACGGTTCGACGACGTAGGCACCAAGCAACATTTCCCTGATCGTGATACGGTCCAAGAGATGTCTTCCGTGTTCTGAGGTCCAGTTTTTGTCCGAACTGCCCACTCCGAGAAACCTGGTCGAGGTAGAAACGCGGTTTTTGGTCACTGCGAGGGCTTATCCCTCTTCTTCTCACTCTGGTTGTTATGGAGTAGAGGGTAGGGTGGAGAACGCATGGAGGAATCTATAGAGTTTGTGTGTCCAGAAGCTCTCTAGGTATTTTCAATATCCGGCGAAACCATCCGGAGGTTTCCTGTACCCCATCTTCCACCGCTCTTCCTCTCACTCCCATAACAGCTCGCGAGCTATCTAGCGCTGCTCTGATCCCTTACTCTCCGCCGGGTATAGGGAAGGGTAGAAAAGCTCAGTGGTTGGTCGGATGGTCGGTTGATATACTCCGATGTAGGGCTGTGCTGGTTCCCTGCTCTCCCTTTCCTTTTCCCTTTCCCTTTCCCTTTCCCTTTCCCTTTCCCTTTCCTTTTCCTTTTTCCCTTGTCCTGCTACGAAACCAGGACGACACGTAGCGGTGTTTCGTTTTACTGTATACTTAAAGGTGGCGTTCCACGCTCGGGCGAAACACCATAAAAACGGAAAGTGGTTCAATAAGAGTCTCAAGTCTCGCTGTAAATAATTTTACTAGTACGAGTCCTGGAAATTTCCTACACATTATTATACGGTACGTTTTCCAAAATTTTCATCCTTTCAAACCCCCCCTCCTCCCCCCCGTCTCTCTGACTGTCCACCGTTTTCCAACCGTAGAATATGGGTGCTTGGCTTTGTCCGAATTTGCCTGAAGCTTCAATTGCACACCAGAACTGAAGCTTAATAGCGCTTTGAGGCGAACCACCGTTTGATGAACTTGCCGTCACCGACGTTCACTGCAGCTTTTGGATAGACATACTGCACAACGAGCTCGACAGACAGTGACGTTCTATCGAGTAGGGTAACAGAGCTTTGTTGGACCCACGAATCCCCTTCGTTAATTTAACGTAATGGTTTCTGCAGGACGTTCATGAATACAGAATTCGATACCACAAAGTAGATTTATTAAATTTTCCTTCTTCCTCAATCAGCGATACCTATATGTATAATCGAGAGCTTTTCAAACCTAGGGAGATAATACTCGTACCTATTGGTATTATGAATTCTCGTTTAAACATGGCGCAGTCCATTCTGTCCTGTACCGCGTTCTCGTGTAGGTAATTAGTAATTGTAATCGGTGATATTCACCGCCGCTGTGCGCACGGCTGATTACTTAACATTAATATTGCATTTGGGAATTAATTATAACTACGTTGCGTTGTACAAAATCCCGGTTTCTATCCTGCAACAGCCATTGTCACATCCTGGACTTTCCAGCCCATGCAGTTCTTCCCTTTCAAATACCAAAATCGCAGCAAAGTTATCTCTATTCCTTTTTTATAAAAAGCTCCATAAACCAGATTGCGAAATCGATCATGATCGGTTCAATCACGTTTTTACATTTTTTTTGTATTTTTTGTATTTTTTGCCAATAAAGCGGAGAATTCGGGGAGAGGGGGGATTGACCGGGCTCTGCAGTGAAAGGGGGCAGATATATTCTTATTCGAGCCATTCAACTTATATACGAGACAATGGGAACCAGCGATAAACGGTATTCGCAAGTAATTAGCATACATTTCTCTAGACTCCGGGCACTCCACCACGCCGTGGATCCTACCTGTGCGCAGCTACGTGGATCCGATCCTAACGCGCGGTGGTTCACTTTATCCATAAATAGAAACCTGGTATCTGACTACTCGCGCTGCCCCCAGACAGTGGTGGCATTCATTAGGCAGAATTTTCACACCAAGAAACGGACTAAGACTATAGTATAGGTACCTGCAGCTTTCGCGATAAGACTTTAGAGAAAGGGGGGTGAGAACAAGAATAATCATGCGATAATTCCCTGACGAAAAATTTCTCCTTATCTTACACGATGAATAAATTTTCTGTTTCATTTTTTATTTCCTCGCAATTCTGCAAATTATGTCATTCAATCGTATAATACGTGGGGGGGGGGGGGGGTGTCAACGAACTGCAACCATGTGTTACGCGAGCGGAGAGACCGTGATAGAACAAAGGTGAAAGAGAAAGGTAAAGGTACCTATGGGTGCGTAAGATTATGTAGGGCAGAAATCGATCGACATCCGATTTCTGATACGGTTACAAAATTTCCGCCGATTTCCCTTGTCGGATTTCTTTTCCGTTGTACGGGGGGCATGGGCGAAGGTGGGGGTGGGGGGCTCGTATAAAGGCAGAGCGATACCATATAGCCGATACTCGATATTAAATTCAATAGTTAACAGCGTTACCTGTATGGGAGTAAGTGCACTTTGTCGAGCAATATCGAGGCTCGCACATATACATATACGATACATAGGTACCCATATCAAACGCGTCTTCGTCATGGACCATCAGACGGAGTGATATGTACGATCAACGAGTATAGTTAATTACCGATGGGTTACAGTTGAAGGTGCATGGGCTTAATGAATGGCCAAGCTTCCAAAAATCTTCATGGGGTGTGGGTGCAGTAGGTACTCACCTGAAACATAAATGGGATGAAACATTAGAGAATTATTCTATGGTTAAAATTTATCGGTGAAAATTACGAATTAGAAATGCTAGTGGAGGCGAATTTGCATCCATTTCATAGCATCTGCCTCTTCGATCGTTGGTAACTTAGTTTATATACTAGAAATCGAGTTCCTGCGCTGATCGAGAAGCTGTTTTTTTTTAACGACAACTCCACGCTGTTTCCTGTTTCTCGATTTTTTTTTTTTTTTTATCTCTTCCTTTTCTCTCTCTTATTCGCTTCTTTCCTCTTTACACCAATACAGTTTCAATTAACGGATACCCTGAACGCTTCGAAATACGCGAGCGAAATACAAGTGGAGAATTTTGCGAAACTTGAACGGATACTGCGCTGCAACCGTAAGGTGATTCAGGCCACACTGCGGCCTTCTAAATATCTTCGGCTTTTATTATTTGTCCATTTTCGGCCACTTCGGGGTTGCCACCTAAGGTCGTCTTGAGGAACGTCGGAACCGAAGCTATCGGGGAAATACATTTCCTTCGGCAAGCTAGTAAACGTTAAGGGTGCTCGAACGAGTAAGAGCAAGGCGAAGGGGGTTGGGATACCTACCCCGGCTCTCGCTGGCTTATTTTTCGAACGGGAAAATCACTTATTTTTCTATCTTACCGGGACAGTAAAATCGGCCAAGTAGTAGCAAAAAAATAAGCGGAATAAGTGGGAAAAGGAAGTAGAGAGTTGGCGGATGATAAAAGCCGTGGAGATCGCGAGGCCAGAAGGGAGACAGAGATTACTGCTTTTCCTTTTAGTTTCGTAGCGCGAAACAGATACGGAACGAATGAACGGACATATATTCGCATGTATGCACATGTGTACATACATACATACATATACGTATACGTATCTAGGTACGTAGAACAGGAGAAAGCAGCTTTGTGTTTCATAACAGTTTCAGCACTGAGCTCCGTGAACAGCATTGCCATGGAGCCATTGTCAGCAGGACCCTCCATTGTGTCTTCCATGTTCTTCTCTCTTCCTGCACCGCGTTACCTTCTCTTTGTTATCCTTGTTATCCTTGACAACGTACACATCTACCTAAGAAATAATAATAACCGTGCCCTTTGACCTAGGCAGCTAGTAACGCCGCCGATCTTTGACCCACTCATTCATTCGGTCATTCATTCATCCATTCATTCATTAATTCGTCATCTATTTTGCTGGCAATCGATCTAGTGCGCAGAGTCAGTATTATGGTGGACCAGAAGCCGAAGTTATTACCCCGACAAGTTCATCCGGACTCATACCAATTTCGGTATGGGATTCAGCGGACTAATCAAAAGCATTCCGATTCATCTCGCATGCAGAACGCGAGCTCTTGATTGCGTGTAATCTCCTTGACGCCAGTTGGAATTAGCGCTCACTATACGCTTCTGGATCGTATCACCACCTACAACACCGAACCTTGTTACGGTTTAGAGTGACAATTGTTTTACGCTACCTAACACCCCCATACACCTACCCACCTGTATGTGTTATCGTCAGAGAATTATTCTTCGCCACTTCCGCCATGATCTGTAATCAGATTTCATTCGAGCTTCAGTTCCATGGGTACCATGGGTTCAGATTCCAAATTTCAGTATGAACCGCTCGCAGTTTTTGCAAAGAGCCCCAGGAAATCTGGAATTTGATTAGTGCAAGATTTTCCATGGGACGATGGATGTTTGAGAATCCACCCCATTCCTATGGGGTTGGTGGTCGGCGCTTCGGCCCGTATGCTCGGTCATTTAACAGTGGAAATGATCGTTGCACAACATTATTATTTTTTCTCCTCCCTCTCTCTCTCTCTCTCTCGCTATTGCAGATTGGTAGATTTACCCTCGTAGATATCGCAGTCCCGGAGTTGATCCCCTTTCAGAGTTTTGGCTCCGGGACAACCCGCTTATCTATCGCGACGGAGGGCAGTATGAGTCGATAACATATCGCAGGTCGATCACGTATAAGAGTCCGGGTGGACGGACAAGTCTGATCGGACAGTAGGTTGCAGAGTGGAGAAGAGCGCAAGAGCGCACAGCCTGGTCCAACGCGGCCCAGCCTCACCTGGGGGCCTTCCCTTTCAGCTGAACGTTTTCTCGTGATTCGTCTACGTGCCTTGAAAACCGAACTACTACCCTCTGTGAGATAATTTTTTCTCCTTTTTCTTCTTTCTTTTTCTCTTCTTTCTTTATCATTTCAACCTTTTCTACGGCTATAATCTACTCGGTAAATATAACCGAGTATATAAGGTGCTGCGTGCGTTATACCTAGATCGTAGTTCCTTACCAGGAAAATACCGTCAAGACACGACCCGCGCGCAGACACCTGCGGGGTTAATTGGGTTCCAAAGTGTTACAACTAATGCCGAGGGATGGAGGAAGTTCGGGTTAATCGTTCCAATACGTAATTCCTGGAATAGAAGGCCCAGTCTACACGTCCTCTGATAGTAACCCTAAGAATTTCCGTGAGTGTTGTTCAACCCTTGAAAAGGACCGGGTTCGGGGGAAGAGCGGAGGCAAGGGTTCCTGAATGATCATCAAGTGTTTTATACTGGGAAACCAGTCGCGGGGGTTTGTATTTTTATCATTTCGTTAAATCGCGAGTCGAGAATGGAATTAATCTTTGAGGAAATACTGAACGAGGTAAGGTAAAATTCACTCATGCTCTAAAGGACGATTGAAGTAATGGTAATAATAACAGTAAGGACAACGATGATAATGCAAGTACGTTCATATATGTATATATGCCTACACAGAGTAGAGAGAAAATGTGATTTCCAGTAAGCCAGTGGTAAGCCTCTTTAGACGGGCTCGAGAGATTTTAATAATTTTATTTCAGGGTAAAATTTCAGCTTTCAGAATCACGAAATAAGCAGAAAATCTCATTCCACTTCGCATCATTGTGGGAATATGAATGTTGATGGTTCTTGAGTAGCTCTATAATTGCCTTCATTGTCCATTTTTGTTAAGGGATTCAAGGTTGATGGTTATTACCGAATATTCATGCGGGATCAATACCTACGGTACTTCTTACAAAGTACCTGCAGTGTACTTTGCAGCGCACGAATTCACCTGAATTTCAATGTTTGTTACAATTACGGCGTAACAGGTAATGGCATAACTTCAAACCCCCATCAAAGGCATGCGACTGTTGAATTAGTACGAAAATTGTCTATGTGTGTCAACCGGATGGCAGAAATAGTTGTGAGTCCGGAATCCAAATGCCCGTAAAAATCTGAAGATGTTTATGAAGATCGACCCTCAATTCTCTTAGAAATTTAAGATCAGTGTATCGATTCTCATAGATTTTTATGGGGCGAATGTCTGCGGAGGATTGTCGATCCCTCGGAAGGCTCTTGGAGTTGGAAATTATGGGAATCCCAGTTTTCTGTAGGGACCTTGATCCCGGGGGCGAGTCATGTCCTGATTCTAAAATTCGCCCGCGCTACCCTCTTCGCCCCGTTACCTTAGAATGGCTTGGGCACACACCACCTTCTCGCCGTTTTATTTCACTGGACATATTCCGAAATAAGACTGTCAGCGCCATTCGCCGGATGGATCAGCCAAGGAACGGGGGATATAGTCGGGCAATTTATTCGCTTGAAATTCTATCCTTTCAGTTGGGATCGGGTCACGACTGACTCCCCAACTCCTGCAGGAGCCCCGGACCTTGCGCGAATTTTATATCATCCCGACGTCCGAATTTTACCATTCCTTATATAAAACGAAGAAGAGGGTGTAGAGAAAACGAAATTAAGGTACATGAAGGTACAAATGAGGACTTAGGATTGATTGATTGATCGATAAAAGAGATTAAAAAATTGTCAACTCAACACGAGAATCCACTTTGTTCTAATACGGTGAATAAGAAGAATAGGAAGAGAAGGATGAAGGAGGGATGAAATTTCTGGGTCACTCTAAGAGGCCGGAGTCCTGCAGCAGTTATCTTCACGCATCATTTAGTCCTGCACGGGTTCAAGCGAGCCAGGGCAATTTGATACCTTGATAAGAGATCCGAGGCGTGTCTTGCTCGAAGTGTTGACTAGGGAAAGATACGGAGAAGGGCGCGAAATATTCGATTTCCCGATCGGAACGACGATATAACCCTAGGCGTCCGTTGATGTATCGCCTCTACATCGGCTTCTTACATCCTAGGGGTTCGATCAATTACGCACTTATCGCCCAACCTAAAATTTCTATTGGGTTACAAATGCGGATTCAATCAATAGACACAATTTTTTTAGACGAATCTTTATTCAACTTTTCCAATTCTTTCCAATTCTTTCAAATTTTTTCGATTTTTTTCAAATTTTTTCGATTTTTTCCAATTTTTCCACACACAGCATCACAAATTCTTAATATCATATTCAAAGCTCGGTATCCACCCAATGCTGAACGACTGCAGACGGAGCTCCATGGTCATTGCAGTTTAAATTTTTGTCAAAAATTTTCGCCCCTTTACCGAGACAGTCGTATGCCTCGACTGCCGATTCAACTTCGAAGCATTTTTCCCCGCAGATTTCAAGCTCGATATAATTGTGTTGAAATTCGTTAGCTCCGTTCTTGACAGCCTCATGGATTTCGGTGGGCTTCGCTATCCGGAACACCTCGCGAAACGAGGAAAAACCCTTTAGCTCGTAGAGTCTGAGTGTTCTGTTGTGAAATATAAATGACACTTTTATTTCCCTCATATAATGACGCGGAGACACGCGGAAAAAGTTGTGATTAGGTTAGCGATAAATCGACATTGTCTTATCTCAACGGCTTCGCGTTTGAGTAAACGGTTTTATTCCTTGTTTCAAAAATAATGGTGATATGTATTTTTCCTAATTTTATTTCCCGCCGTCGAATGATCGATCCGCCACTACCTATTTAGTCTCTTTTAATGGAGTCAGTTTTTCCGTCCATTTTACAAGGGGTATAGTGAATAGAAAGCGGGCACAAAGGGTGGTGGTGGAAATAAAAGAAAATTTTTCAAATGAAAGGTGAACTCGTAGGTTTTTTGAACAGCGTTTTTTTCGAATCGTTGAAATTAAATCTGACCCTGCAGCATGGACATGGCGTAGGAAATAACCAGATTCATTGTTCGTTGCAGAGGTTATTCCACTTTTAAAACCACTGAAGGTCTGGCTTTGATCACACTGCCCGCAGACTAGGTAAAATAAAAATAAGGATAAAAATGAAAACGAATAAAATGTTGGATTCAAAATTCTCAGAGCTACTCACGCGTTTGACAATTTTTCGCAACACGATGCGAAAATCACCGAAATCGTTCCCATATTTTATCGGTTCTTATCGTATCTATGCAGATAGCAACTGTCTGTCTTCGAAGATGGCCGGTCGTTTACTGGCGAATTATATATTATATCGGAGAAATTTATACGGACAATGATAATCCACGTAACTGAATGAGGCGACGAGTACGAAAATATAACATGTAGGTATAGCTAACTGCTGATCAAATCCAATGGAAGGAGGAGCTGTCTGTAGCAAACCTGAAGGTTTACTCTGCAAAGATGGTTAACGTGAATGGAATAAGGCTGCCTTTACGTAATCAGCAATTAGTCAAAGAATATCCTCTAACTAATTTCAATTAAGCTTTTGGAATGGCCTGCTGCAACTGACATGTATTCGATCCACCCCCCTCCCCCCTCCCCCACCCCCCATACCCTACTTGATGTGGAAAAATCCCATGCTCGGATTGTTACCACTTTCTATTTGAGGCTGTCATTTATAAAGCATCCTGTGTTACAGCTAGTCAGAGGGGGAATTTAATTATCAACAAATACATTATCTGGCATATAGGGATGATAAAATACGGACTTAATAATTTGCCAGATCTGCACTTTCTCCATTGATGGAATTTCGGTATTATCGAATCAAAGTTTCAGTCATGGACCGAAAATTTACTCATCAGGATCCCCGGATCATAATTAGCATTCGATTAATTCCAAAGTCCTAAAGCTGATCTCGTTTCTGTCCGAAAGTAACGCGTCAGCGTATAGGTATGTGTGTCCGGCAGATATAAAGATGGGGCAAAACCGTGCACCCGACGAATTCGCGAGGCGTTTATGTCGATAAGTCAAATAATTTATTACCACATATACACAAGTGGAATTTTAAAGGATTCAAGTGTCAAAAGAAAGACTGAGGACACCGTCCAGACGCATTCTACCGACATGTAATCTCCTCGCTCATCCAGCTGCCGTTTAAAAACAGAAAAGAGATAAAAATGTAACGAAACGACATCCTTTTTCTCCATTCCACGACATGTTTTGCGCTCAGAATTCACAATTAGTCTCGAGACATTAGAGTCTTTAACATCATCTGTGCATTTATTACAAATTCGAGTCACGTACGAAGAGAGACATACGCGTACGTAGGTAGGTAGGTAGGTAGGTAGGTAGATAGGTGGGTATAGGTTCACGTGTAATATACCTTCGGATTGAAAAAATTTAATATATTGCACAAAGGAAGATGCCCGAGTTTGAATATGTGAGATAGAAAATTTGTATGAGTTGTTCGAAGGCGAGTGTTCGCCAAGTATAATGGATCGTCGAGTTGGGGGGGAGGATGTGAGAATAAAACAATAAGAAATGGGAAATGGGAAATGGGATATGATTGATCACCCGTTTCATTCGTCATAGGTAAGAAAATTGGAAAGATTCTTAGTACTTCTATGTCTCATAGTAGGAAGCTGAAAAACCGACCATCATACTGCACGATGTTGAAAGAGCTGTATAAGAACCCCGGCGTTGAAGATATTAGAAAACTAAGTGTGCCACCCTCGTCGTGATAGGAAAATTGCTTTTTTATTTATCCGACAACGAGCTGCAGCAAGCTTCCGTTACAGTATAGTGAGGATCAGCGATCAACTAGTTGCACACCGTGTGTATGCGTATGTATAGCCGGTGCCCATATGTATAGCTGTGTGTAAAAAAAAGGCGCAAAGCTCCTGGCTATTGCGGGTTAAGGAATAAAAATAAGAAGAAGAGGAAGAATAAGAGGAAGGAAAAAAGACGGTAAAAAAAGGAGAGTCACGTCCGTGTTGTTGGGTATTGTGGTGATCCTGCAGGACTGTGGAGGTGCGTGTTGAGAGGTTTCGCCTCGCCTCGGCTACCACTACCATGGGTATCCTCTTCCCCCTGATGACCCGATCCCGTGGCACATAGCACGCCAAAGCCAGCACACTTCACTATCTGTATAAGGATGCGATAAACCTGTTCCTTCCTACGTCTGCCGATGGGATGCTGCGATCCTCTCCACTCCTCTCTGTTGAATCTGGGCACCGACGCGACGTGCCTCGCAAAAATCCCGGCTCTCAACTCAACTTGAGTTTGCTCTGAGATCAAATGGGCGAAATTTTCCTTATTCATATCATTTTCACCATCGCAGTATCGCCGATTCCATTTCCAATGAAAAAATAAGAAAAAATGGAGCATGAGAACCCAGAGAAAACTTATGGGTTCATCGCACATAGCGACCTGCATCGGTGATGGATCATTTTTGGAACCGTTCACCTACTAGCGGCTAAATCTTACGAAAATAAAATGCCGATAGCGTAATGTTGGCGAAAGATGAGAATGTAAGGTGCGCAGCAGCTCGGTTGTTAAGAGTAAAATACCTCCGCGTTCTCTACCGGGTTGTTTAGATCCTGCACGGTACGGGGCTCTCTTTATAGGTATATATACACCTTGTATCCAGCTGTATCGAAGATGGTAAGATACCTTATAGAAACAATAAACGATAAACGATAAACAATAAGAGCTACACGACGCTGTATCCCTGCATCGCAGCCTTTTACTCGACAATACAACTTATCGGTTATATAGACACTGCAGCGACACACAAAGGGACATTAAACATCCTGCAATGAATTTTATCACTGGCGTAACTACTTTAACCCATCTTATTTCGACGATACCATTTGACCAAATTAAACAGAGCTATTAACACCACGATCCGACCCTCGTTCTGCTGACTATCAAACTCCTGATGGTATCTGTGCTGCAGACGTGACGTATGGGAGGCGCACTGTTTCCATCTGTGAGATGAAACTCTGGACCAACTCATCCAGTGAATGTCATTTTATTTTCTGTGCAAAAATTCGAACGAATTTTTGGATCTCCAGGAGGTCGACGGCCAAGGTTCGTTTCCTGACCTCGGATGGCGATGCATCGTTCAACGGTAACCAACCTATGGAGTAAATTTCTGGTAAATTAATTTCACCCGATTTACATATGTCGCCGGTTTGGCTGTGGGTGGGTGTGGATGTTGCGTGCAGGAGTCTAGCCATATCACATGTACATGTAGATGTACACACCACCACCATCGAACCCGGTAAGCTGTGGCTCGTACTTTTCTATTTGTTTGCGGTTCGAATCACCGCAGTAGTAATGGATCGAAACAATCTAGGATCTACACCGTGGTCGAGAAGTAACAGCTTGTCGATTAACCGATATCGATTTCGCCCGCGGGTATCTACCTCCAGGCATAATACACCTCGGAGGTAATTCACTGCCGAAGAATCAGCTGCACACCTTATACTAGCTGAAAGAAAATAGAAAAAAAAGAAACAAAGGGCCGAGATTTTTCCTCCTGAGAAGAAAACAACCCTCTGGATAATTATCAAAATTTGTTGAGAGGATGAAGCTCGGTTACGACATCGAGGCGGAGGAAAGGCACGATAATCCCCAAAGTGCTCGTATCTGTACTGTCGTCGCATGAAATTTGGCTTCGAAACTTTCTGCGGTCATTTGGTAGCTGCAACGTTACGGGATTCGGTATAACAATTGTTGGGTGAGGAGGACATGGAGGCCGAATAAGTAGTTGGCGCTACCGCGGGGGTCCACTTTATTAAAAGCGGCCCTGGGCACGCGACGTCGCTCCGGGTGCAGTTACGGTCATTAATTCCCGGGGCAGATAAAAACTAGCGCCAACAGAGAAACTGCGTATAAGAGAAGGGAAGATGAATCGTGAAACGGGTTTGTGTATGTGTCCATGTGCCACCCCGTTGCGCTGCAATGTAGGAATTAAGGTAATGCTCTGATAATTTCTTCTAACTTTATGAACAGAACCACCCCTACACTCTGGAAGGGTGCACGAGGAGGAATTTTCACTCCAGTCAATTAATAACCGGAAGAAGATACAGCCACCGCGTATTTCCACCGGGCGTGGTAGAGCCCTGGACTTCCGAGTGAAGACATAACAATGGGGTCCTTAAAGATGACGAAAAAAGTAACTCCTGAGACCAGAGAGTAAACCGGGTGTTGTACCTAGTTAGTAACCAATACGTCCGTCTGTCCAATCGTTATACAAAACTCCCTATAACATAATCAGTCCGAATTTATTTATCGAATCGCGTTTCCTTCCCAAACAATGCCCATTGTTTTCCACAAACGATGTTTCCTGGGCCGACACACCTTTTAGCACGCCTAAATACCCCCGGATTTCGTGTTTTTTTTTTTTTTTATTTTTTTTTTCATGGCCACTTATGCCGGACAGATCGCGTGGTTTCTGGCCAAACTAGTATCGGAAAATGGTAGGTACCTATACATACATTCTTCGTTTTTTTATTTTTTATTTCAGCTAATGAACGACGAGATTATGTCTGCAGAATTTCAACGTCGTAATGGGGTCAATGGGAGCAAAAATTTTAAACAAAGTTTCAAACTGTGATTGAACTTGATGTTGATTAATAATCAATGGAGGGTTGATGATCGGCGGGAACTCTTGGAGTGAAAATTTTCCACCGGGTTTAAGAATAGGGTGAAAGGGGACGGAGATCTGGTCTTGAAAATAATATCACTGTCGAAAGAAAGAAGCTTTCATCGCTTTGTCTGGTTAAAAAGGCTTTGCAGGCACGCTTTGGTGGGTAGTTTGCGCAGAAGTAGGTGGCGTTTGGTATATCCAAGGTTGTCTGAATTTGTCCAAAGTGGTAGGGTAAGGCGTTTTTTCATTCCCCCAGTCCGCAATCACATCGTTCTTGCCTCGCCCCCTGAAGAAAAATCTTGAAAAAGAAGAGGTTGTGCGACACGTATAGCGGGAAGCTGAGACTCGGATTATGCCAGCAGAGATCTGCGTTTGGCCTTCTCTAATGTGAGGCCGGCATACGTGCCATACGTGAGAAGGCCGGAGGTCAGACGTTACTTTTCTGTCCAAGAGAGGAAAACGTTTACGAGCTAAAAAATTAACGAAAATAAAGTGGATCCCTGGTACCACTGGCTTCCGAAGTCCTGGCAGACTGAATGACTTCAATTTATACAGCTCAGGACCTCGGAGACTTAATCTCGGGAACGGATTTACACCCACGACCCCCGTACCGCGTTCACGTTGTGTCACTAGCAGCCTTCTGACCCCCAAGAGAGAAACAAAGCCCCGAGTCGTTTCATTTGACTTTTCCTTTTTTTTTCTTCTTCTTCTTCTTCTTCTTCAGGGGATATTAAACTGTGGCTAGCAATCCCTTTAAATCAAATAACATACCATTAAAAAACGTAACGCAATTCGGGGAATTAGAAGTAGGTAAGCTGTAAGGTGGTTTTCGAATGGTTCCTATAGGTTCTTCTTCACTGGCTGGATGTTATCTTGGCTTTCTTTGCCCGCTCTGATTGCACGCTAATAAAAGTTCGAGCAAATTAGTTTAGTTTTAGTTGAGGGTATTTTCTATTACCACGGAACTCGGCTACAGGAGGTAACTTGTGTATGTCCTCTGTAAAAATTTCTATCGAATCAGAATCGCGGTTTTGAAACTAAATAACTCACCACATCGACGCCAATAATCATGACACAAACCCGCTCAATTGAGACGGTGTATCTCTGAGATTGAATTATTTCACCCATCATTTTTAATACCTAACGATGTCTCAGCTGGATTATCCTCGCACACCTGTCACACACATCCCCTCAACAACTCCTCGCAATCTTCATTCGATCTCTCGTCGTTCCCAATCCTCTTTATAGAAAGTGAAATGGCCGGTTTGAAAAGACCTTACTTAAACGCAAGTCTTGGGTGTGTCCGTTTTGGAAATTCCCCGCGAAGAATTCGCATGCAGGCTTCTACTGGTTGTAATTTTGCCCCATGAATATGCACGGATATGTACATACGGTTTAGGTGTGTGCGAGTTGACGTGCCATCCCATATACATGACGAGTTCGTTCCCGATCGAGGAATAACGAGTTGGGGGTATTATGCCGTGGGATGAAATTCAGGTCTCGTAACGTAACGGGATGAGGTAAAACACGCGGCAGGTTTGGCCCTTGGCGAATGGCAAATGGCAAATGGAAAGAAGAAAGGGGTGCAAAAACGGGAAGCATTTCCTCGAACCGTAGCGGCCCCCGTTGTATACGTTGACGTAAAAGGAAAACCACTCGAGGACAACTAGCACATCCTCAGAGCCGAGCCAGGCCAGACCAGGCCAGACCAGGCATTTTCTTAGCTCCGTCTCTGGCGAACTCGGCGAACTCGTGCTGTGCCAACGACAAAACCCATGACTTGGATAATGTGATTAATGGAGCTAAATGTCCTATCCGAACCGTGCCACTCACTCCACCCTCTGTCCTTTCGACGGAAGAACTTCTTCTATCAAAGATCCTGCGCCGGACTGGACCGGGCCGGACTCAGGATATAAGACTCTATAGGTCGTTCGATGAACCTGTGAAAGGAGCAATTTCTCCGAATCAAAGGTACCTACCTACCTACCTCCGAACCCTCAACCCTCACCGAGCTTAAACGGTGTATTTTTCAAACCAAGTCGTTTGCTTTTTTCGTTCCTATAACTCACGTCGTCTCCACGAAGGATATTTATCCTTCTTCTCTCCCGCTGGCTATGGAAGTGTGTCTGTGTGTGTTTTGCTCCCCGGTGAAAGTTGTTCGAAGGCGAAGGTTAGGCTAGTCCTGTCTATGACTTTGCCTCTAATACCGGCATTCAAAACTCGTCAAACGTCTGCTAGTCCTGAGTTTGACGAAGCCAGCGACTAATTAAGCCCGGATCAATATAGTGGAAAATCGGGCAATGTGCGTAAGTTCGGAGTTTCCACTCATCAACGAGGTCTCACATAACTTGGCAATATCCCGTAGCATAAGTGCGAACGGCTGCAAGAATTAAGGGATGTCGAATGGCTATTTGAGAAGATATGGGGCTAACCGAACGCTTTCCATAAGCAAAAAGAGAAAAAAGACCGGAAGAAAGCAGAACGAATTCAGCAGCAAAGAAAAATTCTTCAGTCAAAGAGAGGGAGTGAGCTTTCCGCGGAATAGAGGAAAGGGGGATTTGAAATTTCCGTTCTTAGAGTGGAGAGAGTGGATATTGTCGCAACGGGGTGCACCGAGGGCTCTATGCAAGTGACAGTCGCAGAGCTGGTGCTACATGCAACGTTTCGTGTTTTAGCGGATAGAATATATTTTGACTTCAGTGTAGTAGTATAAAGCTCCTTCCAGGACGACATGTAAGGGGGAGCGTGACGGACACAAGAATGAATGTGAAGGTATGTATAAATATATATATATATATAATCTATATAAAGATATATGTGTGTATATGTTATATGCCACTGTGCACTACAAGGGTATAGCTGGAGATGAGAAACTCTATGGGAAAAGTCACCGGCTATATCAAAGAATATTGCGCGTACGATATTACTTCGCCGTGTCGACTTCTTGATCCAGACGCCATTCCGAGACGATGGAAAAACTCGAGGTCCCTTTGTCCCTTCACGGGGAAAAATCACATTTTTCATTCACTCGACTTTGTTAAAGAATATAAAAATAATAATCATAATAATAATAATAATATCACCGGTGCACACATATGCTTTTCCAACTCTCGTACCTACGTATTCGAAACTTGAGTATTTCTGATAATCCAGTCAATTCCAAGAATCCACGAATAAGATTCCATCATATTGACTCGGTAAATCCTGTATTTCACCGGGGATATCCTTGTTTGGAAAATTCATTTTCCACTCGCGCGATCTTTGGATTTGATTTTTTCTTCCTTTTTTTTTCTTTCTCGAAACACGTTCGAGATGCCCACATTCCATGCCGTGAATGTTTTTCCGAAAAGAAGCGAAAGGCACTGCAATTTTTTTCTGTTTTTATTTTTTTGTTTTTTGTCAAAGCAAAAAACAATCCCATCTTCAACGTATTCGTTCCAGTTTCAGATCTCCTCCGGTGTAACGATGCCTTTGCTCCGGATTCTGCAGCTGCTCTGGGACCCGGATGAAGGAAAAGTTTCCGCAAGATGGTTCGACAATAAGAAAACCATGGGGCGAGAAGGAAAGGAGAATAAGAATAAGAAGGAGAAAGAGAAAGAGAAGATGAGGAAGGCATGGGGAATAAGAATAGTTCTGAAACCACGTCGCCAGTTTCTGTCCAGCGTTTTACCACCCACAATCCTCAACTGGTGCAGCATAACGTTCGGTTCGCCTCCTTTGTCTCAACGGTTAGTTTTCAAGTGAATATGCTCGGCTCAACTTTTTCAACAAAGAATGAAAAGTGTGTCGTTAACGGGCAGTGAAATTCTAGATAACGTAGCTGCGATTTAACCACCGTGGTATAATAAACCCGGCTTTTATACGTCTATTTCATCCCCCATAATCATTCTGTCATCATCTATGTGGAACCGGTCTCGTGCCTTTACTTCAACCCCATAAAACAAGCTGCGTTTCGATTCGCGGTTAATTCTAAGACGGCGCCTCTAACGGGACGCGTTCCACGATGAAAGGTACCCTGAGACAAAGTGGGATCAGATAGTGCCCTGCACGGTGTGTCGTAGTAATAGAACCGCAAAGGGGTAGAGCGCGAACGAGAAAGATAAGAGGGTGATAGTGGCAGTGCCAGTGCGATGTTACCAGGAATTGAGGTTCACATCGCTAGTGATTCGTGCAACCAGTAACCACGCTGCAGTCCTGCACTGAAAATGTCGAAGAGAACGGGAGGGTTGATGCGGAGATCCGGAGACGTTGAACAGACTCAGACCATGGCTGGTCTGGATCGAATGATCCCGTCTCTTCCTGGTCCTGGTCCTGATCAGGATCAGGATATATGAAGAAAAGGTTGTTTCCAGAAGAATGGAGTTTTCCTTTCAACCATTACAGCCATAATCGGTTATTCGCTTCGTTACTGCCTATACGTGGCGGAAACGTGATACAGATATGCAACTAAGCGAATTAAGAGTGACACGGCGATGCGAAGAGTCTCCGTCCTGCTCCTCATCCTTCGCTGTAACATACCCACCACCGAGTCAGAGTCAGACTCTGTAAATGGTTTAATGAATTAGCGAGGGGTCGGCTCAAAGCTGGAAATAAACGAGCCGAATCGTTGAATTCACCTGGTAAAACTATTGTCCAGTTTCTGAAGCGCCTTTATTATAAAGCGGGGACGACAGGTGATCGGGCACTATCGTCTACTCACCAAATTACGCTACTTGATTGTAAAGTTTAAAAACTTGAAAAGCGAGATAAATTCAGACTAGATAAGGCCGTCAATGCAGTTGCTCGTTAAGTCAATCAACAACTGCGACAGGGTAACAAAAATTAAAAAATTGACTCGCCATGGTGGTTGCAGGGTCCATTCGGCAACGGTGTGTCAGTAAAGTAAGTTAACTCTACCTGCTGGACCGGATCTCACGTCAACGCAATGAAATACCAATTTCTAGTGTCAGTCAGTCTTCGTTAAAGTTTCATTACCCCGTTGCAGCTGAACCGTTCGGGATAATGGCGTCGACGACAGACACCGAGGTACTTTCTAGGACGGAATATTCATCGTCGGAAAAAAATCAAAAAAATCAAGTAGCGATACGAAGGGCAAAAAAGTTGTGATGGAAAGATCGATACAACCGAAGACACATGATGATGATGTGACGGTGTAAAATATGGGAATCATCTCTTCTTCATCTTCTTCGCGAAAGAATTGCAAGTTTCATTTCATTCTGTTGTCTCTTCGGTTTTTGGGAAAGGAATGATACTGGCTTTCGGTATAAAGCTCAAGCTCACGGTTTCTGGACACGCGGCAGGATGCCGCTATGGGTAAAGACCCTTCGCTAACTTTCACTGAACACGAAACACCGGCTTTTTCCCGAAGAGGTACCGTAAGACACGTGCCCTTGACTCGCGTTTTTAAACAACATTTGTCTGCGGGAATACGCGCAGCCCAGGTATTTATTCCGTTAAATAAAACTAGGGAATTTAGGGAAACGAACGAACGAACGAACGAACGAACGAATGTCGTACAAGAAGACATAATTCATGGGCTTACTACCCTCGGCGCGTGGATTGGTGTGCATAGTAAAAAGTTGGAAATAAATCTGCACGAAGTATACAGCAATGACGGAACTCTGGAATCGAATTTTTCATATTAAAAGTAACGGTATTTTATTACGAGACTAAAACTTTTCAGCGGCTTATAGCGGTGTAGGTGAGCCCTTCGCCACTACGGAATTAAATGAACGAAGTCGAAAAAGTTTTCCCAATATTTAACGGCGTTGAAAACCTAAGGCGGCGCATTCCTTAGATCCTCTTAATGATTCTTAGTCCGTAGACGTCTCGGCGTTCGTTTTAAGCGTTTCTCCAATGAGTTTATGGTCTCCGATACGCGATATACCCGAGCGTCTCCGACGCACCTATACATCTCCTTATCACTTACAGGCATGGGAAACCTGCGTCGCACGCTCTCCCCGAGGCTGTGCACAGGACAATGAGTCCTACGATTGTGCGTTAGTAGAGCGCAGAGAAAGGAGTGAAGGAATGACGACGCCGGTTCGGTTCCTGGTCACAACTCGATCCTGCAGGAGGTCCTCGAAACCAAACGAGACAGTGCTCCGATCACACGCTCGGAACTGTCTCCGCAAATGCACTTCTGTCTTGCGATAGGAGGTTCGTAATGGACTGACTAATCGTTACAGTGCCGATAAAACGAGGAGAGAGCGAATAGAATTGATGGATTAAAAATGGACGGTGAACCTCCAGCCACGTGGTACAACCAGCGCGTGTTTAAGAGCCGTTCGTCATGAGGTCCGTGTGTAACGCCTAATGCAAAGTAGAAGCGGCCCTCCATGCTCAACCCGGAGCCCCTGCGTAGCCTTTGCCTCTTCTGAAGCATCGTTCAATAACCGTCACGGTTACGGTCAATAATTACCTGCTAGCTATGCCTACGCATCGCTTTTTTAAACTCGCCATTTTTCATGCGAGTATAAGGAGACGCGAACTCGATATGCATTCGAGCGCGACTAGGGTGGTCCAAGAATGTCCATGTCCTCTCCATTCCTCGCATGTTCAGTCCAGCCTCGCGAGATTTGACCAACCTTCGATGGATGATCTATCGAGTGGAATGACACCCTTCGTGATGATGGTACTCGACGAAGTAAAAACACTGGCGCAGTTTAATGCTTACGGTGACTTTTCGAACACCGCACTGTCGTGTTTAGTGTTTGATCCCCCGATTCCGAAGTGGAAGGGGATATCATCGGAGGGTGCGCAGGTGATGACGAGTAGCAAAAGTCACTCGTTACATCGAAGACCGTCTGATATACCTCCTGCACGCAATCGTTCTACCGGTTCTCTTGACGATAAATCGTTCGGAGTCAGTTAAGCGGTGGTGGTGAACCTCTTCTTCCCTCTTTCCTCTTGCCTCTTTACTTCGCCGTGGTAGCTAAGCTCCCATAGGAAACCCTCCTCAGCTCGGCACTCTTTACAACTCCAGGAGTCGTTCCGCTGCTCCTGCTCATGCTACATTGCTGTTGCTGTATTGCTGTTGCTGTTGCTGCTTCAGGGGGGAGAAGGTTATACCTTTAATTAGCGGCTTGGCTGAACTTTTTGGCGGATAGATAAGAATATATTTACTGCCCTCGCTACGTTGGACGCTACGACGCGGACGTGGACGCGAACGAGGACGCGGACGCGGACGGTTCGTCGGTTAGGTGGTCTCCACGTTACCGAGGTTAACCACTGCTCCTTCCTTCGCTCTTACTCGTATCTTATCCCGTTTCGAACATCCTCCAGGAAGATACGAGACGGCATGCGGACTAGCAGTGGATATAAACGATACTCGAACACGATCAATCACCTCGTATAGCTACGGGCTTAAATCCTTTATTCGTGCTATGTGCTTCGAAAATTCGACACGAAAGAAATAAGATTCTAGGTATCGAACCTCGGAGTTGGTCAGTACAGTCCAGAGGTCTTCTTCCAGAAACTCGTTGAAAAACGATGATAAATTCGATTCCGCCCTTTTGGGTTGAAATTACCCGGATGAAATACGAGTTCCGATCAGTTCCCTTGATATTGTGAAAATAGAATCTTAATTCATACCCTTGTTTGCGACCTGCGGGCCTTGAATAGTGATAGTCTGCGAAGTATAGCTGTATGTAGACGTATGAAGTAATAGTTATGGCGTGATATCATGGCATAAACACGTAACAAACTATCCAGAGTTTGAACACCCCCCAGGATTGAAAAATATGTTAAACACTTATTCCGTACGAGAGCGGCGAGGGGTTGAGCTGCGGCTCGGTTATCTGTAATGCACCTAATTGATAACACCAGCTAAGATTAGCTCGGGCCAAAGCCCAAGCCAATTTAGATTGGCAAGTGATCGCAGATTAAACCAACGGTAGTTAAAAATAGTCTGCATCAGAATGAACAGGAGCAAGTGGAAAGCAGAAAAAAAACTTTCAACGGTATAAATTTACTGCCTCTAAACATGAAGGTCATTTTTTAACATCTTTTTACAGGGTGTGCAACCAGCTCGATGATACATATAGGTATGCATAGGTAATTATTATACAGAGGGTTTCAATAAACCGAAAACAAAGATATGGGGTATTCCACGTGAACCGGATCGGTTTTTGGCAACAAAAGAAGGAACAAACGGGAGGCTGGAAATTTTATCACTTCTTCGTGGCACTTCGAAGTAATTTCGTTGAAAATTTCAAGGCAATCCGTTAGACCCTTCAAGTAGAAAAAAAATGGAAACACATTTTTCCCAAGTTTTACATGCTTCGCCGATTTTTGGAAAAAAAACGAAGAAGAACGGTGGCTGAAATTTTGATCACTTCTTAGTGCCACCTCGAAGTAATTTCGGTGAAAATTTCAGGGCAATTGGTTAGACCCTTCGAGTAGACGAACAAAGAAATCGCATATTTCCAAAGTTTTACATGTTTAAGAATTTCAAAAATAATTGAAGAGCTACATATTTCGAAAGAGCTCATTTATGCGCGTAGAATGCACTATGGGAAGTTATGATTTCGGTCATGCATGGCTGAGATAAGTGGAGTTGAAAATGTAGTGATTAAATTTTTGGTATAATTATGACAGCGATATAAATTGAACCAATTGGTTTCATGCTCTGTAACTGTTGGGGACATCTCATGTAGTATCAAGGAATCTGAATCTGCATTGTCGTCAAATTCGATGAACTCCGGCCAAAAACCGATCCGGTTCACCCAACTTTTCCTCATATGTCATACTATAGTTCCATCGATTTTTGCTTCCACATATCTTCGATATGTGGAAGCCTGTATGGACCCACGTCAGGTTTCATAAATTTCTTCGTTTTCTTTTTCCTTTTCATTTGGTTTAACCGTAGACAGCTAAACCCCACGGGTCATCTCTCCCTTTCTCTTCTATCCGGGTCTTCTCATCTTGTATCAGCTTAATCCTCGTACTATAATATGACCACTCAGAATCCCCTTGGGCTGGTGGTGCAGGATGGCGGAGCCCACCGTTGAGAGCGGGTTAAGTAGCCGGAGCAAAAACTTATCGATTTTATGTCTTAATACCACGAAGCCGATTGAGGCAAGCCCATCTCCGCAAGGATCAATCAAGACTTCTGCCTTGGGGTTGGGGTTGGGATGAAGGCGGAGGCGGAGGCTGGAGGCGGAGGCGGAGGTGGAAAAAAATAAATATATACGAAAAAGTAAACCGCGAACGACGCGACGGGGGGAAGAGAGACATCTGTTTTTTGTTCTAATATAATAAATATCGTTCCATGATACAAATTGATAATTGGGATGGAGTTATGATCCACCATCCTGCATGCGCACCGCATCATCGACTGGTTGCTTAATAACAGGCTCGATAATAGCCGGACGGTGTTTAATGGCCAACCATGGTTCCAATAATACACGACCAACCAGAACTTGTAGAAAGTGATAAAGCACGTTTAATCATTACTCACGTGTGCATTATTTCACTTCATTTTTTCTTCTTCTTACTCTCCAGCTTATTCCTCGGTTAGGTACTCATAAATCTGACTGGCATCATAACTAGTCGAGCATTTAGCAAAGTCAAATATATTATACGTCCATTCGATAGACATTTTTTTTCTTCTTCTTCTTCTTCTTCGCTTCATATTAATCTTATTATATTATAGGTACAGATTTATCATACAGTATGTATGTATGGTATATACGCGCATTTGAATATGGAACGAGGTAATCGCATCGGTATTTAAAGGTAAAAACTAAAACCGTGACGGACACGCGGTGTTTGTGGGATAAGAAACGATTTTCGGGGAAGTAAATCGGGATTTTATGGGACCGCGTAAGAACGCATTACTGCAGGTTCCAAAGCCCGACGCCGATACAGATTCCCGATATTAGTCTGAGTATTTTATGATTTAAGAACGTGGGAAAAACGCTAATTTCATCGGCGACCTCTTTGCGGGTCAATCGATTATTCACAATTATTTGCACGGAGTGTATATCACGTCCCATGATATTATCTGAAGTGAAGATATAATATATACCTATATGTATGCTGTCGATGAAAATTTTTCAACCATTTTTTATTTCCTTTCTTTCTTTCTCTCTCCCTTTCTTTCTTTCTTTCTTTTTATGATTCAATAGTAATTATAAATAACGAACAAACTGACGACCATGTGCGATATAATCTTTCTAATACCAGTTGACCCAAACTAATAACACTCTTGCGCTCTTCGTACCTATAGCAACTCAGAATTTCTACACGCGACCGAGTGGGTATATTGGTAGCGTACGACCTTTGCCCGAGGCCATCGGGTCAGGGCGTGCGAAATACGCGTTACCATCAGCTAGTAAACCTCGAAGAAGAAGAAGAAGAAGAAGAGGAAGAAGCCCGTAGAAAATCTAGGTGCGTGTCGAGGGTTGGACGTACATTTTAACTAAGGTAAATTTGGCGCAACCTTCGCTCGATACCACGCGATGTCGTGGTGGTTTGTTCTGGAATATCGTATCTTGATTATAGAATTTTTTTGATATTTATTATTCATTTATTTATTTATTTACTCATTTATTTCACAACCCGTTATTATCGCCACGTACTTTATTCTCCCTCATATTTTTCAAGCATGTATTCGACCAGTGAGCATAAAACGAAAGAAGTATAAAAAAAATGAATAAAACGATCCGATGAAACCCCAAGTCTCATCGTTTTTGCTCGGTATAAAATGTAGAATTTGGTTACGGCAACAGTATGGGATCTCAGCTGCGGTATTTGCGGATCACCACAGTGATTGCAACTTTGAATTGTATCGCCTAAACCCAACCCCCGGAATGAAACCTTGTTCGTCGATCTTCTTCTTCTTCCTGTACCGCGGTCAATGGTATCGGTTGCCTCCCTTCCCTCAACTTCCCTTCCCTTTCCTTCCCTTCCCTTTCCTACCGCGATGTTTAAACTAACTAAACTTTTCCCTATCACGAAACTTGCCAGTCATGAAACAGCGCCGTATGGTTGGGTTTATACCTTGGGTTAAATCGACCGAAAATTACTATTCACCTTACCAATCTGATTCAATTTCCATTCGTTTTACTGTTGCTGCACACTGCACTGATGCAGCTCTGCTGCACAAACGACGAACCTCACCAGTCGAGGAGATCTCATCCTTTCTATACACAGACACACACACATGCATACATCTGTTCTCGAATAAATAGTCACACGTTGTCTATATGGAAATATCTTCGATCTGAAACCGGCAGATAGAGAATAAGAACTTTATCCCCGGTCAGATGAAGTCAACAAGCCAATAGTCAACGTGGAGATAGGCTGGATGGTTAGATTTTCAGGATTTTAATATTCCGAACTTCAAAGTTTTCTGGAAATTCGGAATCGTCTCAAACGAATTTGTAACTTTGAAAAATTTCTGTTGCTTTTGTAATTCTCAACGTTCTTTGGCCGAAGTGCAGTCGAGTGAAAATTGGGTATTTCCGGTTCTGACGAGAAGAGGGATGATTTGGTGTATGAAATAATGGATGGGTAGCTAGGGGTTTCCTCCGGGAATGGAAATGCAAGAGGATCGTAGCGGAGGACTTGGAGGAATAGACAAGCAGACACCTGATTGAGTGCTGATTGGTTCCTCGGCTTTCCAATTCCTCGGTGGACTGTCCGTCAAGTGACCGTCGGCGTCGACGTGAAAAGGACCCTGAAAAAAAAGGCTTCAAGGTAAAGAAATGGGGGAAAAAACAAGGGTTCCTGCACCACTCTCATAAACTTATCACATGATTCGCTCACCGGCACGAAACGGTGGCAATAATTCAAGAAGACTTTTTATTTATCGGTAATTTTGCTTCTTAGTTTCGTAATATCGGCAGGTGGAGAGACTCGGCTTTCTTGGTAGGTACCATTAATTTCGGATGGTGGTCATGCCGGAGTGACCCCAGTGTGTCTTTGGTCTTGGTTTATACTATGATCGTGGTAGGGTCGAGAAACGTTGAGTGTAATATAAGTCTCCCCTGAACAACCCAGCGGCAACCGATCCCGGCCATTCCCATTCCCATTCTCCGAACTCTTTATTGCTTCTATCAACGTACCCAGTTTGATTTATACATCTATAAGTTCGCTGTTTGGATCGGTACGAGGCGATATATCGTGTGCTGGTTATAGCCGGCTAGTCTTAGTCCAGCCTTGCAGGGCCTCGGGCTGGACATAGCAAAAATACCGATAAGTCGTCCATAGGCGACTTGAGCAATGCCATGGGAAGGCCACGTCGAATCGTAACCCTCGAACCGAGCCGGAGTCCGTCACGTACGGGTTTCAAATCGCTGGAGATTAAAGACGAGCGGTTTTAAGCTCCTGAGAAAAAGGGAGGAACGGACTGGGAAATCGGCAGGGTAGGTAGGCGATCTATCACCGTCTTCGGGGCACTCGATCCTCCGCTCATTTCTGCACGTGAATAAACAAGATAACGTGAATTTCATCACGACACATTCCGAACGGGTGCACTGCGTATGAATAACTATACGTACATGGCGATGGCGATGGCCCCATGGCTGACGTCGAGATCACCGCCAAGCCCCCAAGACGAACGAGTTATTAATAACGGTGCCCATACCGTCCGTGGTCAATGCGGACCGTTGACCATCCGCGAAAACACAGATGATACTGATATTATTGCACGCAATATTTATTTACACGAACCTCCCCGGTCCCTGATCGCGTGATAACTGCCCGAGGATACCATGGCGTGAAAAATTGCATCTTAGAGTCGATAAAAAACCCCTTTTGGTATATAAGCCGGCGTAAATTTCATGAGAATTTTGAGGGAGTGCAGTCGTATGAGATTATGAGACCGGAGGTATACCGATCATTTTTCTTTTTTCCAAAACATCTCGGCCCGGTCTGCAGTTTCTAAAATAATAATTGAGCTTTCCAACTCTGGTGCATGAAACCAGCTGCAGACAACCCACCAGGATAATAATTTATCCTGAATTGCCTGTAACTTTTACTCTGCCGAGGACACGGTTGATATGAAGTTTGAACAGTTTTAGAGCGGTAAATAATACCGGAACGAGTCGCAATACTCTCTTGTTGAAAAGTTCATACGAAAATTGAGAGCTAACTGCAGCCGAGATAGGTGCGCCTATATACCTCCGTGTAAACTTTTCATACCCTCTTTTTTTCCATATACTACCTACTACTGATTTTGATCGATCGGTTATTCACTCAAGTCTTATTGACCAGAGATGATATGACCCGATCATCAACTCCGCCACGTACGCGTCTGGTCTAGTCTAGTCCCATTCTTAGTCAGCGTGAACCCCAGCCATAATAGAGATTTGAGGGTAAGGAGAGCCGAGCCTCGGGGTGTTCAAGATCCTTTAACCTCTCACCTTTAACATCTGAGAAGGGTGTGTGGCTTTAATGGCTCCGTTTAAAGTGTGAAAGTGCCTAGGCAGTAGGTACGTGGATTCAGTATTTTTTGCTTTTTTATTTCTCAGTCAAACTTGAACGGTTCGTGATAAGAATCCTGGATGACATTCTCCCATTCGTATGGGAATGATGATGATTGCTCGTCGATGACGTGTGATCCTGTTAATAACCGATCCGAAATTGTTAATGGAAGACCCTAACGCGGGCATAGAATTGGCCTTTGAAATTTCGAACTGTATGGAGTTATCACCCCGGTTCAGGTTATACGACGCGGTGTAGCCGCCAGGGCGATATAGGTTCGTGGCAGTAAATGCGTTTCACGTGCAGCACAATGTCCCGTAAAACCGACTATTTGGTCGCTCGATAATCACGCAAACGTGAGGTGGCTGCTCGTGTCATGTACAATGTTAACAGTTTCGACAGAGAATTGTTTCAAGGGTAGGTATGATGCAGATGGGAAAGCGATGGGCGGTGGTCAGAACGGCCAGGATCGGACGACGTCGATCAAGGATTTTCAAACTTTCGAAAGAAGGATGCAGACCTGGCCTCCTCCCCCTCCTCCTCCTCCTCATCCTCATCCAAAGGATCAGGATAATTAACGTCACTTTTTAACCGCTTCCAAGGCGTTCTATGAATGTTTTATGCTCAGCTGTATAGGACAAGATGCTGCAGAAGTTAAGGACTCTGATAAAGTGCAGCAGAGTAGTGCAGGAATATTGCGCGCAAGGCTACCGCGTACAAGTGTAATTACAACTTGATTTATAATGATGGCGGTCCAGCAGCAAGGTAACGCAGTAACATACTAAATGAATCTCCCATACTCCCCGACCTGGACGGTTCACTATTATCTTGCCAAGCTTTGATTATCGCTTGATAGAAAATCCCCGGCTGGTAGGTAGGTGGGTAGGTAGGTAGTGCACATTTCACAGTGCAACTCTCTCATCATCGTTCTTCTTCTTCTTCGTTTAGTTCATGTTCTTCTCTGTTAAACATACGAGAATTCCTGACTTGAATCAGAATAAATTAAAGCATCATCTCAGCTCTGCAGGTAGATAGGTATAACTTACGCTGGGAATGGATCGCAATATCCCCCTCCACCCCGTTCTCTGTATCTATCTCCCTGGGGTTTGTAACTCGGCTTAGGATGGCTTAGAATGGATGATAATAGGGGTTAAAGATGACACGTTTGCTATCCTTCCGCGGTGCTAAGGGATGCGGGGGTGGGCGGGTTTCGCGAGGATAAAGATAGCCAAGCGTGTCCTACCGCTAGACTAAAGAGATATCGCAGTTTCATGGCACAGCGTCTTAAATTGCTGCAGAGTAAAATCAAGGAACGAACCGAGCCGAGCCGAGGCGAGTCCCAGAAGCTGAAGGACCTCTGCAGGGAGAGAAGAGGAGATCAATTGTCTGAAGAGCGGCTGTACTGTATCTATAAGAAGCTCGACAAACACCGGCAACACTAGTTAGCCGATCAAACCTGATCCATAGTTGCATAATCTCGGTTCGTTGCACTTTGGTAATCAAGGACCCACCAGCCAGGCTCACTTTGACTGGTAGACACAGTGCAGCGAACGAATGCCTCGAGGACGAAGACCGGAGACCAGACCTATACCTGCTGAAGATATACCAGATCGGCGATTGAGACGCGTTACGGAGTTCTATCTAACAGCTCTTGAGGTGGTACCAGACTGCAAGGGGTTCGCTTCACCGCGTTGATTACGCCCAGAGACCCCAAGAGTGATACCAGCTCCTGGCTCCTCTTCTATCCATCCTCTGCCTCCCTGAACACTATCTAATTCTCAGCTGCTTTACCGCCGCGCTTTGCATTTCACGGTTTGCACTGCAGCCAGAGTCCATGGGGTATTGGGAACCAGGATTCAAGGCACTTCTGTAGTTTCACTCATTCGGTCTCAGCGCTCCGATCATTTCCACGTTTCAGTGTCCTTCGACGTTGGGAAAGGGAGTCTTTTGACCGAAGGGTTGAAGAGCACGAAGATTCTGCCTTCCGGTTTTTGACTCCTTCCTAATTCGAACAGTTACTCGGCAAATGGCTTGGAATGGGCAAAACATCGGCCCTTAGCAGTCTTCCACCCTTCATCCCCTAATTCTGAACGCGTTCCTCTCCCCCTCCTCAACTATCTCTTTATCTCTCGAGATAAGATAAGACGGGATACCGTCGTCTTATGGAATTTGCTGTTCGACGTTACGCTGGCTAGGCCATTCGGCAGTTAACTGCTCGTGAAGACGTCAAGGCTGGCTACGCAACGACACGAACGGGGCTCAAAGATTTATCACCCTCTCCGAGAAGGGAAAAACTCCTCTAGCCCGAGGCTTTCTCATTCCTTCTTACTTATTCCTTGGCAACCAACAGGATTTTCTCGTAACGCACGAGGTAATTCCAATTAAAAAGGATCCTCGGCCATAACGATTCCGCTATATGCAGTCTACATATATGTATGGTATATAAAATATATATACACGTATATCCGTGCACGGGTAACGAAATTCGTTATTACCAAACGCGCCCCGTTGATCCCCCGCTAATATAAATAGCCAAACCTGCGCAGGTTCGAATTCCATTCAATTTCATCCGAACGAACGTGGCACGCGGGGATTCGACGGGTAAATTAGATCCTGCAGCAACGATTTAATTGAAATTTCATAAAACCCTTGAATCGTATAAGTGTGATGGGTCTGGCAGTGTTTTCATTCCACCACTGAGGAATCCCTGCACGCCGTTGCGTTACATCGTTTGCGGTTACCCTTTCGTTCCCAGACAAATCAATCACTACTCGAAAGGGGTGGCCTGGTACCAGCTACCAGATTATATAGCGATGGTTGGTACCGGCTAGTTTTCGCGTTCGGAAATCCTTTGAATTTCAAACCAACCAGCTGACTTCCGGCTCAACCAACTCATCCCATCACGGAATCGGGTTTTCTCTACGAGGAACAACCGATCGTTGCATGAATGAACGGTGATCAATGATCAGTCTTATGCAAGTTAAGAACGACCGTTCGACGGATTAGAAAAAACAGTGAAAAAAAAATCCAGTGCAAAAATTGGATTACTTATCGGTTATATAAGTCGAATAAAGGAAGAAGTTGGAAAGGAAAGGAAAAAGAAAAGGTTTTTACAGGGGGATACAAAGGGCGGTATTCGCGAGGTGGGGGGATTTCCTTTGAAAACGGAAAAGCCGGAAGATGACTGACGGGTTGGGGGCTTCCGCCGGTTTTCTCATAGCACACCGCGAAGCGTGATATAAAAGGAGCGATTCGAAATCAATTTGGAAAACACGGTTCGATTTATGCTATAAAATGGGCTGAACAAAAATTTCGCTAAAGGTTTCTTGTAGAATAAGTTACAGCTCGATGTCTTTCAACACCCCCTATACATACCCATATACTAAAATATTCCACCATAGGTATACACGCTGCATCAAGAATAATTCAATTTTATTTAAAGTGGCCACTGTTTTTTTTTCTCCCTCCTCTTCCTCTTCTTCTTCTTCTTCTTCTTTTTTTAAGATATAGGAAAAGGGATGATCGAAAGCTCCCCTTTCTCCTCACTTCCCGGTATTTTTGGGAAGAAATGGGGTGACGGTGTGGCGCTGGTTGTGGTGGTCACAGCGGTGGCGTAGTTCCGATGTTTTTCGACCGGCTATCCCTCATTTGGCTTATCTCTGATTCTGACTAAGACTAATGCGAACGATTCGCTTGATCGTTTGTAACTCCCTTTCCTCCTTGCTTCCTTGCTTCCTTTCCTTCCCAGCCTGTTACCCTCCCTCGCTCCTTCTTACGACGAAAAGTTACCGCCACACCTAACTCACCCTCACCTCAATATCACCCTCCAGTATTTTGCCACCGATTCAACGCCAGATTTATCCCACTGGAACTGATATCTCGCTGATGGCTCGCTTCGGATAGTGAAAGGAGCCGAAATTCCGTTCTTATTATCGCCCCCTCCGGTACCTGGACCAGGTTCAGATTCCCTCCGCGAAACACCACCCTCGACGATCGGTTCCAATTAACCACTCCGTGCTCATCACGTCAAAAAACGTGCCTCGAACAAAGGGACTGTGCAAAGTCACTCGAACCCAACACCGGACTGGACCTTTGCCCCATTCATCCCTTATTCTCTGTGCCTTACTCCGGGATCTCGGATCGACGTTTCACCGAAATGTAGGAATAGTCTGATGACTGAAACGTGGGAATAATCTCCAAACATCGTACCTGGATAGGTACACCTGTACGAGTGTGTGGATTCACCGATGCCGGAGCAAGGGGGTGCCCGGGTTTTATCGATCTCCAGAGAGTCTGAGATGAGACGGTGATGCCCTGGGTGAATGGTCTAGCTCTAATTTGCTAGTCACGGTGGTAGTTCAGCTGGTTCTCTCCTTCCATTTCACCGTTTTACAAGAGTTTATCCTTTCTTTTTTTCTTCCCTCTTCCCTCTTCCCTCATCCTGCTTCTCTTTCTCTTTTATTATCGCATATTAGAGAAGAGTGTGAGGTGAGGGAAGGAAAGGGAAGAGATAATTGCACTCCTGAGTGTAAATAATGACAGTTTGTCGGCGTTGAAAAAAGTTTGGGGAAAGAGTCTCTTAATTTCATTCTTTACTTAATTCGCGTTCATTTCCCCCCGGTGCTGGTATACCGGTTTTCTTTATCTTAACTTTGCATTGTATGAGGAACACGTCGGGAAACCATCCAGCCGTGCAGGACGAAGCTGGAATTTTAAATAAACAACCGAGTGCTCCCAACCGAGGCCACTGCCAACAGACTAAAACCAACTTGCATAACTTAAACAAAACTCGCACCTCACACCAAAGAAAGCGATAACCCCTCTGCTCCACGTTTCAAGGGGGTAGCCACCAATTTTCACCTCCTTTTATCCGCCCTTCGCTTGCCTACCCACCTCGTTCCCTCTTTCTCTCCTTTTTTAATCCAACATCACCAGCTGCATGCTCCGGGAACAGAGATAACAGATAAAATATTCAAGTAATGGCATCCTCATTTTTGGGGAAGATATAATTTTCCCATTTTCTTTTAAGGGAGTCACAAAACAATGACGAACCCCTTAAATATTTTTCATTTTTCCCCATAAGAGTATGAGAAAGAAAAGAAAATAAACCAGAAATACGAAATTCCGGTTCATTTTCACATTATAGTTGAACAAATAGTATTCGAAGCGGAATAAGAATCCTGCAGGGGGTAGAAAACAGGGGCTGCTCTTTCGCGCGAGATGATCGATGCTTGGTACGAAACGAGCTTCTCATCGCGAGAACGAAAGAACAATGATTATTATTACCGGCAACGCCCAAATTGGGATTGGTCCTTCAATCATGATCAGAAAGAGCGCGCGAGGCCATGGGAGAGCCTTATTTGTTTTATTGATTTTTCTTCTAAAAATGTCATTAGTCTTGGTAGTTGAGGAGTGTAGGTGTAGGTGGGTAGTCAGGGTTCGAGGGCGCGAGAGAGGACAGCCAATTAATTACCAACCCTTAGCTGAAGGTACTTTCATCTTCGAGATTTTGGTTCCCTCACACTGATGTCCATTTACCAGGGATTACAGTCCCATGACATATGCGAGAGACAGGAGCAGCCTGCGCAGTGTAACTAATCCGTAGAAAAATGAAAGGAAAGGAAAGGAAAAGAAACGTTCCCACGTCGTTGACTGCTATTGAATTTTGACACGTTGTTTAAAAAAATTTGCAAATCGGTTCGCAGATACTCGCCAAAGGTGTACGCAGGGCAATAATTTATCGATGATGAATCGTTCCGGGTATTGATATAACTGAGGGTGAATATCGAATTTTGTATTAACGCATAGTGGTGGTTATGAATGGGGAGTAACCGAGAAGAAGCGATCGTAACATTGAATATTGATACTAAATATTCAATAGCCAAAAAGCCTGCGATTCTCCGGGTTTTGTATACGAATTTGAATTTCAGGATCTAACTAAACGAGTCACCTCGCGTTGAATTTTCCTCGATTCCCAGTACACCCCCTACACGACCCCTAATTCTAAGGTCTTCAAGATGCTCCGGTAAAGTTTATTGGTTTTGAACTCGCGGTTCAAGATTAATTGGAAGTGGTACCACGCCAGGATTCGGTAGTGGCTACGAAGTATAGGAGTGAGAGTAGAGCGCGATAAGGTGGAGTAGACACTCATGCCCACCCTGCAGGTCCAACCAGAAGATCTTCGATGTGGTGGAGGCGAACACCATCATCTAGTCTGCAAGCAGCGAAGCGTAGTGGCCGGTTCGGTTAGACCAGCTTTGGGTTTAGGTTTTGGCTTAGGTTCAGGTTTAGAGTGGGTTTAGGTTCGTGGGCCTCAGCAGGGATGGCGGGCACGTGGCTCGAGCAGCAAACCAGCCCAGCCACAGGGATGCGTGCGAGGAACGATGAATCTTTGATGACCAAGGTGAGTTAGCCCGGTCCCTATGGAGGTTCGAAGTGTAGGCCGGTAGGTAGTTAACGAGCAACCGCATCCGAACACCATAATGCAATTTGTCGCACGGCAATACAGCGGTACGAAAATATTTTCTTCCCAAATGAACAGGAGCTGAGGCGAAGACCATGAAATACGTGAAAAAGTCTTTCGGGGTATTTTTTTTCCGGTCTGGTGGGAAAAAAAAAGTAAAAAAAGACGCGAATGGTAGTAATGGCTGCCAGTAAGTCTGGCCGGTTAATAGAGTTGTACGCCGTTCGTGAATCTGACGTAATAATATGGGCGACGTTTGAGAAAGCACCAGAGTGTTCCTCGATTAAGTAACGGAGTTTAATGTCTATGCAAAGTAATTGGTTCCGACGGGAACGAGGGAGACGCTACTATCCTGGATGGAAAAAAGTACAAGAGAGGGAGAGAGAGAAAGCGATGAAGAGCGGTGGTGAAGAGATGCGGAAATAAGAGAGATAAAAGTACAGAAATAGAATGAGAGAGAGAGAGAGAGTTGGTAAGCGCTGGGAGTACAATTAAGCGGAGAGGACACCACCCACCGATACCTTCCCAGGATAAATTCATTTAGCGAGTGATTAAATTTTAATCCACTTCTAATTAGATTTTTTTCACGAGCCGTGAGAGAGCGAGTGAGAGCGAGAGAGAAGGAGAGAAGGAGCACGGCCAGGGTGGGAAGAGCAAACAGGGTGTGGATCCTTGCTGGCTAGGTTCACTGCTAAAGGGATTTATTTTGATCGAAACTTTTTAATGAGAATCAGTCGTTCGATATTCAAATGTCATTAGCAATCTCCGGTTTATTTTAGCTTGCCCATTTCCTCAATCGAAGGAAGATGAATAAAGGACTTGAAAAAATGATGTCGCTCGGCGGCCCGCCTCAACCATGAAGATGTTTTCAGTCGAATTGTGAGATGTAGCTATGACTCTCGGTCCGTTTCCACTTTCCATGGTGTTCTCTCTTCATGGGTCTCTTGAGGGTACGTTTGGTTAATTGCAGGACTAGAAGCAAGACCGTGAACGTCAAGCTCGAACTGAAAACCCCCTCAAACTCGGAGAATTCCACCGACTAACATCCAGCAATTCGTAGCCTGACCGAAACCAGTTACTTGACGAGGATTAACCGCAAAATATTCACCACTGTTGGTACCTACCGGTACACCCGGCCCCGGTGTCTCTCCTTCAGCTGTTGCAATAACAATTCCTTCAATGTTTTAACCTTATCTCAAATACCAGCTCAGCAAAGATCTTCACCACCCTCTCATACCCAGAATGCTCAAATATAGCGACACAGCCCTCAGCCACACCCTTCACACACACATAAGCAACATCCACTTTCAGTTGCTGGTGTAAGTATACCAGTTAATTTACCTCGAACAAACAGCGAATTCTCTGTCTTCTCGGACCAGCAGGAGGTCAAGCCGCCAAGAGACGCTTCTACCATTCTACAAGGTTCGCAATACCTTTCGGAATTCAATTCATCCCCGTAAATATATCGCTTCGATGATTTTCTCCACGCTAAATCGAACCATCATTTGTATTTCGATCGTGTTCCAACTTCAGCGACGGTTTTGCCGACCAGTTTGACGATTCCTGTGCAGAAAATCGAATCTTCATTTGCCTTTCGATGATGTGTCAACTTCCGTGACATGTTCGAGCAACAGGAAAGGAAATGGAATCTTGCGCATTGAATGATTCATTTTATGATCAATAACTACAAGTTTTTTACCATCCCTTATGCCCCCGACGGTTAAGTCCGCGCAATTAGGCAGGAGTTTTAAACTGTGAGTTGATGGTTAGCGACATCAAAAGGTCAGGCACCCTTTTAACGGTGGGTTAAATCAGGGTGCAGAATCTGAAGATCAGTCGAGCGATTTTCACTCTCTGGTATATCTAACGATGTCGCAGATTTTCGGCTAAACATGAGAAAGAGAGGAAGAGGACCGGGCAAGGGCGAGGGACAGGGAAAGGGAGAGGGAGGGTTCGATTCAAATTCGGGGAATATCATCATCTATCTTTCTGATCGAATGAATCCCTTCCTCTGTAAACCTTTAACAATCAGTTTCTGACATGGAAACATCGTGCTCGAAGGTTCGAATACAGCTGTGTATGTGCCTACATTTATAGTACATATGTATATATATGTAGTACTATAAGAAAAGCTCCTCGAAGGTTTCACCAATCGTACTTGTTTTCAACAATAGAGCAACTCTTCGCAGATGTTACCCCCGCAAGTTCATGTGTTGGCTTCGTGCCGCACACCCGCTGCTAGTTTTACCCCACAAATGAATATTTAACTTCGAAGAAACAAGGGTCTCTCTCAGAGATCTTATTCCTGCCTGCATCCAAGCGCTACAACACGAGACTTGAAATAGTTTGGCCGGTTGTTCTTGTTGCGATATCGGTTAGCCCCTCTAAGTTCTTGGTGTATATTTTTCGCCCCCTTAACCTGTAAAACTTGACGCAGGGGGGGGGAGGGGGGGGCTATTAAATCATATCAAGTTCAGCCGGCAATTATTCAGGTATTAGCTTCTTTGCGTTTCCTGGCCGGCGGGCGGGCTAAACCGCCAGATCTGAACTGGAGGGAGCTTTCACTTAATCGTTGGAGTGAATTCTTTCTTTTATTTCATTTTATTTTACGTTCTATAGCTTTTACGGTGAAAACGGCACCCGCCTCGCGTTAAACCCCTTACAAACCCTTTTTCATAATCCGGAAAAAGACATGAAAACTTTCCGGCGCATTTTCTCGACAGATTCAGGGCGAATTCAGATTATCGCAAAAGGTCAAGTTGAAAGCTCGGAATTCACGTTGCGTTGGTCAGACGAAGAGTCTGCAGGGAGCTTTTTGATACGGTAAAAATAAGCGGAAATAAGGGTTGGCGGTGGTTAATCCTCGCCCCTTTACCCATCGACGAGAATGTCTTGGAACCAAGAGCAACCCAACCTTAACTTGACCCAACCACCCAACTTAACTTAAGCTGGAGGCAATGGCGCCGGTAACCTCGTTTGCACGCAAATTCAAATAAAGTCGTCCGCAAAGCTGGTTCAGTTTACCGATCAATTGACTACCATGCCTTGCTCGTGACTGCATACAGGGTGGTCGATGTTAATCGAGAAATGGTATATTGGCTAGAAGTTTGGAAGAGATTAGAGTCGTTGATCCCGGGTCGGGCCGGGTTGATGTTCAAAATTTCTCGAGTCCCAACTCACGGTTTTTGGAAAGGGTATTTCCCCGATAGTCTGCACGATAGCCGATTCGAGAAACTTTGGCAAGCCGAAGTTCCGGAATAGGCCAAACCTCCGAAACTTGAAATTCACGCATGTGTTGTGTTCATTCAATGTTTAATAACTCGGGTTGTATTGATCGTATCGAAGCCAATAAGGAGTCAAATTATTCGCATTGAGATTTACTTTGTGAAAAAACTTGTCTCAACATACTGCCAATTGCTCATCACACCGAAGTTACAGATATAATAGGTTTCCGTAAAGAGGGTCTCGACCAGAATGAAATATCTTCTGTCTTCGCATCTTGATAAATAGAACGAAATTTTTATCTTCTATAAACTTCAACTATATTTTGAAATAAATTCAGTATTATATCGATCTGATCAAGCCACCATGTATACCAATAAACTTATGCATGTATATCGAATCTAGGCGAGCTCAACTTGAGCCAAGGACTGGCTGGCTAGTCTTTGTACTTGGCCTATTTCCATAGCTTGTTAAACGTGAGGGAAAATGTGAGAAAAAGAAAACCGATTTTCCTCTGAACTTGAGAAGGACTAATCCGGTTGAAATTCTGCTGCAATTCTTTTCCAGTTTTTGAAAAACTCTGAATGTAAAAAGTTATGACGAAAAATAAAATTGGTCAAGCTCCTGCAGTCGCGGACTTATCTGCCATTAGTCCATTAGCTAATCACCGTGCCTCTTCGTTATTTTACAGAAATTTTGTTCGATGGAAAGGAAGGTTTTTCGTATATGTGAAATTGGAAATGAAGTCGTTTGATGTCTTGATTCTGGTCTGAAAGCTGAGGGAAGGTTGTTCGTGTTTAAGGACACGCTCTGATAAACTTCTATTTCATTTACGATCATCACGAATCGGTGGATGAAGAATGGGGGATTGAAGAAGCCGAGGTTAAAAACAACCATAACGTAGTTCGGCTCCGTAAGACTTATACCGTCGTCAGTTCAGTTCAGTTCTGGTATATTTCTGGTGTGTAATGAAATCGCGCGTCTCGGTCTGTAAGCCAGGATTTTGGAAAACAAGGTCGTAACGTAACGTACCATACCGAGCATAGTATTGTCTGCTAGAAATGGTCCGGGCTGGTCTCTGTCCTGGATCATAGCTCGACACGCGCTAAACGAGAAGTCACGTGAAACACAACAGCGAGTAGGAATGAGGAGCAAAGAACCGAGAACTGAGAACAAAGAACGAATAACACCCCAAATTAAAGGGAAAACTTTTCGGGGGTGAAATACAACGCGGAGCCATAAAACAGATTCAGTTTATCCGTCGTAGGACGAACGTTTTTCCACGTGGCCGATTTTAAAGAATAAGAAAAAGAAGAATAAGAAAAAGGGGAAGGAAAGAAAAAGAAAAAATCGTCGGTGATTTTGAAAATTTCACACGAGTTCCTAAGGTGGGAATCAATCGATGAGATAAATCGTTGATAAATTATCACTTTCCTAATCCTTTTCGATTTCCTAAACTCGAACACCCGCCGAGTTCTGCAGCCAATTAGGACGGAATGAGTTATACGGCGTCTTCCCGGTCTATATATTTCCGGATTGTAGGAGAATGAGGAGAAGAATAAGACGGAAGCAGGAAAACAAGCCAAAGTCATCACGCGGGAACGCGGAGACCCCGGAATGGCCAATTCAAAGTTATAGTCGGAAAGGATGAGGTAGCTGCATGGAAGAGGGCGAAATAATAAAATATTGAAAAGATTGTTCGCCAACTAATAATTGGCCCCTCCGTCCCCCGTCCCCCGTCCTCCGACTACCCCATAGCTGTTCTACTACCCCTGGCTAGGTGGTGCATGGACGTGTACATACGTTATACTTGAAATCAGATTCCAATTGACTGAACGTGTTGAATGGGGATGCAGATATGGGTTGAAAAATTGATGAAGATTCACCGATAATTTAGTTTCAAAAAAAAAGTAAGAGAAGAGAAGAGGAGAGAAAAGGAAGGAAAAATTTCATCCTTTCTAAGGATAAATCGTTACAATAACTAGAATGATAAATCATAGAACGAAATAAGGAATTATAGATTGTTAGTGTACGAGTATCATATAAGAGCTGCAATTACAAGAGCAGCTGCCGCTGCATCACACTGCAGGGCCTTCGGTTCCGAGACAATTATCCCGTCTCGATATAATCTGCAGTACGAAACCAGGAGTGGAGGAGTTGAGTTCGAAGAGTCCCGCAGGACTATCATTAAGTTGAATATTTCCAGAAAGGATAATTGTTAATTGCAATTGAAATGATACAGAGTTGATTATTTCACATTGCGGACTTGTAGCTGTACGACCGAGATTGCATAGATGTGCAGGTTATTCATCACGGTAGCTAATTGATTTATACGACCTCATATCATACATATATCCCGTCCATTCCCCTCGATCCGTCAATTACTTTCCCTCTAATACTCAACCCTGAACTTACGACCCCCGTTCGACGGAAGAGAACCCCGTGAACCGCATTAAGTTTCAGTCACCTGGACTTCGCCGAAACCCGATTAAATTGCGAGACAGGGGATCTAGTTTGACTAATCAGAATGGTCAACTGGCCTTGGGTAATCGGGAACCTTCACGTCCGTTAATAACCGCAGGAAACTCACCTGGAACAGAAAATGAAACGGGAAATCGATTAGGAATCGGTTTGAAAAATGGCGATTTTTTTTTTAATTCCGTAAATTCGCAAAAAGCGGATTTCCAAACGCTTGATATATACACCTATCTCCCTCATGGGTATAATACAACGGGCATGGGTAGTCGCGTCGAGCTGTTCGGTCAGAGCAGCGGAGTGATAAATGGACGCTATTCAATTTGAGGCCAATCAACATTCTTGTCTCTTCTCTTCTGCCGTTTCGTCTTGTACGTATTTCCGTTCGTCTGCAGTCCGTTTCTGTCCGTATTTTCTCTTCGTTCTCGCCCTGCGTTCTCGCATCCTCGAAAATAATTCAACTTTTTATATCAGCTGTTCAACAACCACCGATGTTAACAAGACTCTGCGCCACCTTGTAGTTACACCGCAAGAAGAGACCATCAAATTTCGTAGCACCGAACGAGAAGGCGAACAGAAATCCCAACCGATCGCAATACCTAGGAATCGACTCGATATTCTTGAACCAGGCTGCACGTACCGATGCACTATCTTTCGACTAACTACCCCATTCGATGGTTAGACTGCAAATACGTGTAACGTTTCACATGCATATATGATATGTTTAGGTGCAGCGATATATTCGAACATTTATCGCACGGTGAAAATGTGGTGGAAAAATCGATAAAATGATAGAATTCGGTAACATTTATGGCGAAATAAAATTTACGCAAGTATAAATGGCTTGTATCAGCTGGATATGGTCCAGGGCAGGTATATGAGCGAGTTGGAGACTCGCACCGGCAGACAACCTGATTACATCAGTAAAGTTATTCCTCTTTCAGGATCCATAATGTAGCTTGGGCTATGGAAATTCTTGCATTTATTAGCATTCATATCTCGCCCGGTTCGAGGGTACTGAAGCCAACGGTTATTCGCGTTCGGGGTTATCGTTAGCGCTTCGCCTGATCCCCGTCGATTCTCAAATTCGCGTAATTTCTGCACGCAGATTTTCGGACGCATGGATTTTTCCATCAGCGATTATCCCCAACCGGAATACCTGCGCTTATGGGGCGCATTTATAGCGCGTCTGTTATACCCTTCGAAGTGCAGGGTGATGGAAATTAATACAACGATCTTTTACCAACTGTTTTACGGTCGGCAATTAAGCCCCGGTAATTGAGTCTCGTGATGTTCCCTCGTTCGCAAGTCATTCTTACGAAGATCCACCGCGAAATAGTCGCGTTTATAGTTCAATTCGGAAAATATTAACTCCGTTTGAAATTTTCGAAGATATATCTATCCACGCCACCCATTAGTGCAGCAGCGGTTGTGTGCAGCTCGGAATTGCCAAGCATTTGAACAGCCCTGGATCCTTTGGAACTCTCGGTTAGGTTGCGAACGATACATATCTAGCAGTGCAGGGATATGTATACCGCGAGCGTGTACGTTTAATGGAATCGAAAGGCCGCACGGGCAACGTATAACCGTGAGGGAATGAAGGGTGCCCGGATTTTCGTGGAGGCAAAACGCTGGGAGGTTTCAGATTCTGCAGCCTGCAGAGAGCATGGGTCGCCCTGAAGGTACTCTTGACGTCGGTTTGGTTCAGCTTCCACGGATCCACGGATCCACGCGCGACGTAGACGTCGACGTCGACGATATTAATATAATGCCATAGGAATTTCATTACGATTTCCACCAGAGCTCGAGCAACTAACCACGACTGCAAACAACCCCTAGCTCCTCCTCAGCCCCGTATAGGGCTGCGGCGTATCCTCGCCTCGTATGTGTGGGAGGATTTCCGCACGCGAACACATAGCCGTATTGAAAACACGGATTTCAGCCGGTCCTCGCGTACCCCACCTGATACTACTTATTACTTATTAGCGTCGTACCATCCCCCGGTGTTTTCTCACGGAGTGGCATACTCCCGCGGTTTCGAAAACCCCGAACGTACCTCGCAGGGCTCGTAGAAATTCAGTAGATTTTCGATCGCGTTACACGCGGACGGAAATACCGGAGATTACATTCCACGCGTATACGATACAGGGGTGAAATAATATTCCCGAGCCAGTTATATCTGCATCCACAGAATCGTACCACCCATGTAGCCATGACAAGCTAGGGGGGGCTAGCCAGGAATCGAGAGACTCACTGGACCGCAAATTAAACGAGATATGGTTGAAAGGCCGAGGATCGGGCCTAACGCAGAATGGCAAGAAGATTGGCTAATCCCGCGTAATTGCTGCGCACCATCTCGAGAAAATGTAAATGTTACCAAACCGTAAAATAGGATCGGAAAGTGTCTATGGATAGAATTATGGCCGACACGTGGAGCGGGGACGAGCCTGGGGGTTATTTCGTAACCCAATAAATGCCAAACTATCGTAACGCCCTGTATACAGGGAACCGGAAGCATTAAACTTTCGGCCATAAAATTCCCACTCGGTACTAGCTATGGTATAGGTATAGGCATAGCGAGAAAGACCAATAAATACTCTGCCCGTTCTCTGGCCTGTTTCTTGAACTTGTAACGATCAAAGTAGCAGGTAGGTAGGTACTTAGCGCCGATTCTATGAGGGAATAAGAAAATCTAGAAAATCGGTTTTAAATAGAAATTCAAAGAATTACGCGACTCCGAATGACGTAGGCAATTTTCACGCGCAACTATTCATCCGAGTTCTTGTAAAAAGCGGTTTGGCAAATCCCGGTGGGTAATAAAAGGAGCTTTTTTTTCTTGCCTCTCCAAGGATTTCAGGGAAAAAGTCTGCAAGACATGGCTACCTAAATTTCCCGGTATTCAGCTCGGCTCGCATTGTCAGTTTAATCCGTTAATTTCACCAATGCAAAGTTCATATACAGCCTGCAGTTAACCAGCCGGGTAATAATCGCGGAGAAAAAGGGTCAGATCTTTAGTGTGCGAAAAGAAATCCTGTTTTATTTATACTAAAAGTGGAAAAATGCGGGTCGGCAAGCAGTTAGTCGAGCTTAACGCCATGAGGATATGTGGACCTAGAATAAAATGAAGTAGAATCCCTATTCCGAGTCCTCGTATGAGTTGGGTTTACTCCTAGTAGGGAATACATATATAGGTACAGCTCGAGGTAGCTGAGATAGAGATAGAGAGAGAGAGAGAGAGAGAGATAGATAGATAGCCCGGAGTGAGTTGTGGCACCATATATTTCTCCATTCAAGTAATTGGTCCAGCAATTACAGACCCGCTCCGAGCGTAAGAGATGGGGGTTGAATGGTCTGAAACTAAGTTAGGCAAAGTAAAGGTAGTAGGAACACCTCTCGCCCCGGTATCTTCATATGCGTGTAGAATGTGGGTTCATTCCGGTATTCGGCGCACTCGAAATACGGGGAATAGTACAAGTTTCGCTACAAGTGCGAAAATGTTGATTCGGACTCTGTTTTTCAACACAACGTGCTTCAAGTTGAATTTTGTGTACGCGAAACGTGCGTAAAATCGAACTTTACGCACAGCGTGTTGAAAATCAGTTTAATTTTTTCTATCATTGCATAAAAATAACGAGAGACTTAAAGTTTCTTCGCGATAATTTACGTTTTCAAAGTCATCGTCTAGTGTGTATAATGTGCCTATATACATAGAAATTCTATATATGGTGTAATAAAGCTGTAAAATTGTCCGATTTAATAAACTTAGCGCATACTATAAAACGCGGCCTACTATGCGTTCATTAAGCGGAATTATAGTTCAGGCTTGAGCAAACAGTGGACACGAGGATCAGGATATGAGTAGATGAGTAGGTATACGCTCGTATACACGAGAATGAAGAACCGCCTAATTAGCGCAATCGTTATTTGCCGTTGTATCCGAACACGTAATTACGAAATGACATCATTAGACGATGAGCGATCCTCTTCAAATTACGGGAGACTGAACAAACAAAAAATTGAGTCAGTGTGTACGATGACGGGGGGCTGAATCCACATTTTCACTCTTTTACTTGTCGGTCCTTTAAATTCGCAGCCTTTCCTCATCTCTGGACTGCTGCTGCCCAAGCCCAAGCCCGAACCCATGCCATGGTGCTCTTATACTCTCCAGGGCTTAATAATAGAACTGAGACCTCGGCACTCTATTATTCAAGGACACAGATTCTCACCGAGTGCTATCGACCGTTTGGACGCTGAGGTCCAGCCAGGTGTGAAAATATCTCGGTGACAGAAGGCTCTTCTTCATATTCATCCAGCTTGCATCGAATATCTGCGGACTAGGTATAGGTACCTATATAGGACGCGAGAGAGGATATCAACTTTCCGGTTGATATATCTGCACGTCGCTTTTATCCAGGGTGAATAAAGTCTGCGGGGGGTGGGGGGGATGAAAATGAAGAAAAAAAGAACAGAAAAAAATAGTTTTTTTTTTCACCCGGCCCTGCATCGATGAAAATATTGTTTAAAATATTAAACCGGAAATGAGAGAGTATGAAATGTCGCAATATCCTGTTTGCATGTAGTAAACTTTTCTGCCCCCCCCAGCCCCCAGCCCCCAGCCCCCAGCCCCCGGCATGGTACTCCGCGAACGATGATTCACCACCCTCTCTCTCTATTTCACCCTGAAATTTCTACACAACCCCTCGTCGAATACGGTTATATTTTGACGTTTGTCACATTTTGAGGTCGATCAGCGAAACACTCGACAATACGCTTGTGTAACAGTACCTACCTACCTGTCTATAGGGCTAATCGCATTATAACCAATTGATAATTTATAAATTTACAAGCACGTTGTAAACAATCGAGAGGAGAACTCTTCTCGTGTGTAAATAAAAATGATGAAAAAAGGAAATGGACAAAATGGACAAAAAATGGAAAACAAAGAAGAAATTAAAAATACAAAAGAAATATATAAAAATTTGGCTGGTATAGGTACTGTGCCTAATTTGATGAATAAATACATACCCGTATTATACATACACCTCAACCGAAAACTAATTATCGTACGAGTTATAATCCTGAATTATATTCCATATATATGGACATGCATGCTGACAAATAGAAATTTGAAAAAATAAAAATCATTTTTGATTCATGATTTTTGTGAAAATTTATCGAATGATTTTAGTATCCGCGGAAGAAGAATAGAGTAAGTAAGACACGTGTGACTCTAGTATCCTAATGTTATTTGTGTCACCTTTATACCGCAAGTCGTTAGGCGTGTGATCGTATAAGTATAATAGGTAGGTGTATGATGAAGGAGGAAACTACGAAAAGGATGAATTTGGTGTTGTGGTTAAATAAAAGTGGCATTTCAAAGGGTATGATTCACCGTAAAAATAGAGGAAATGAAGGGCCCGCTCATGTGAAATTACATCCTTATACTACATAGGTGCCTACATCCACTTAAAGTTGTCTCGGTTTCTCAGCATTTGGTAGATATTAGGTGCGTATATATACGGTAAATACGTTCGGATGATTTCTGGCAATTTCATACGATTAGGAGGTAATTACAGGAATAACGAAAACCCATATGCTCTCACCTGTATATATTAGGCAGGATGAGCCTTAATTTGATCATTTTCGAATTTCAATGCCCCCATGAAAGAGCCGGAACGTTTCCAAATACATGTATATGCGTGAAGAAAAGAAAAAATATGTATATACCGTACAATAATATCAGTGGAAAGCGTTTTTCTCCCCGTTTATACAAAAAAAAAAAACAGAAAAAAGAAGAAGAAAAACGTTGATATTTTTTCTTCCTCCGATCAAATTCGCTCCTCGCGTATCTCGTATAACAATGACGATACCCCCGTCATCCTTCGACGATGGGAATTTTCCCGGTCTTTTTTATACTCACCCCCCGAGTTTGATATAAATAAATATTGTCCAGTGATTGATCGTCGCGCGTGTATATAGTCGAGGAGGTTGCGGCAGGACACGTAACATTAACCGCCTTGGAAATGAAAAGAGGAACCCCAACCTGCACCCACTTTCCACCAAATTGTACGAGTATACGAAATAGGGTAGGGGGAGGTATTTTATACGTCTTTTTCATCCCCCGAATGTATTTTTATTTCTTTTTTGTATTCATTCTTCTTTTTTTTTTTTTTTTTTTTTTTTTTGTCTGGTGTAATTTGTCATCAGGACCGACAATATAACAGACTCGTTCGCCCGGCAGCGAGGGGAAAGGAGGTTTAAATTTTTACCCTGGACTAATTGTCCTGCTGGGAAACGTCAAGGATACACATGCAGCGATTCCCATTAAACAAAGAGCGTCCCGGGTGCGAAATAGGGGGTGAAAAAAAAATATATATGTATATATATATTTTGATCGAGATAAGACTGATGACGACTGTCTCTAGATACTCAAGGTACATACACACACCAAGCTTCCGGCCTCTCTCACTCTCCGAGAGGCAAGAAATTCAAAAGCAAGGTGTGCTTCTGGTGCTCCGGAAGGAGTAACGGTAGTCTTAGGAAACTTCTGGTCGTTTACAGCTCAAAGTAACTCGTAAATCTTATTTTTCCTCAGCTGGAAGCCCGGGGGTAGAAACCTCCTCCTTCTACTCAACTGGGGCAAACTTTTTACAGTAGCATCTTAGCGTAATGCATTTATTGTATCATAAAGCCGAGGCTGCAGCCTCTGCAGCGTTATAAAAATTAAGCTTCGAATTGTTGTACCGTTGCGTTGCAGCAATTCAACACCTCAGATTATTTTCATCGGATTTCCTCCGAGGGACTTAAAATTCTAAGAAAACAGGACATTTTTTCAAAGGACAGGACGTAAACCTTCTCGAACATTTAAGAATCTCTCATTTTATGTAATAAAATTAGCGCCATCTATGAAACAGCAACGTCATTATTGGGGTATTTGAAAATAGGAATATAACAGGAGGACTCTTCTAGGTGTATAATACAGCCTCCGTATACAAAGAGGAGGGAAGAGATACGTCATGAGGTACAATCCTTGAGTCTGGTAATTGAATAAATTTCATTTGAAAGTTAAATTGCGAAGTAAGAATAATAAGGACGCGAATTTCACGACTAGAATTCAGATATTTCATCCGCGTAGGTAGGTGCAGAGTCGTCATCGTCGCTGTAGAAGCTTTTCTAAACAAGACATAAGTGTGGCCGTCAATTATTCCACGTGGTAATTATATGGCGTAAAAATACCGGAAGTGAATTTGTGGATGCAGCAATTTAACGCAGCACAAGAGAAACGGTTTCACTGAGGCCATAGAAACCGAGGCTTAACCTTCGTCTGAAATATTAAAGCATAGATGGGCTTATGAAACATTGACCATGCGCACGCGTCCAACCTGCGCACCTCTCGTGTGTTTAATCCCATTGGATTTGTTGGGGTTAACGTGGCCACCTCTCTGGTACCGTGAATCCGCTTTCAAGAATCGTAATTTTACGCGACCCGAGGCCGAGGGGGTGATCATTTTTTCGCCTCGGATAGAGAGAAGGATGCTAGGAAGATGGGAGGAGGAAAGAAAAAGAGAAAGAGACAGATACGAACGAATTATACTTCCGTTGGTATTAATTAAAATTGTTAATTATTTGATAGCTGCGCAGGAAAAGACGTTATATCAACGTTGAGTTTACAATCCGATTAAGTATTCCAATTTATTTCCACTTCTTCTTCTTCTTCTTCTTTTTCGTCCTCTTCGCACTGGCTCCTCTGGCTCCTTTGGCTCATGAGAAAAACACCAGAGGAGCTAAAAAGAGCGATGGCGGTCGCGGTTTCGCTACCGCAATCTGTTTCTACCGGCTGTTTTACAGAATGTGGTTTAGAAGCGTCAATAAAACTCCGGAATACCGGAACATTGGAACGTTACTCGTTCGAAGGTTGTGCCGGTTGCACCAGGCCACGGTTCTCCGGTTTCCGTATAAACCGGGTAACGCGCGCGGCGCTTGAGGCTAGATCACTCCGGTTAAATCTACCATTAAAGACAAATTCTTATACCCCTATTTCCCGGGAATATACATCAACTAGGAAGTAATGCTTCCTGCAGCATTAAGAGGGAAAGGGAATCCCAGAAGAGATAATCGAGGGAATAAAAATACCAGGACTTTAAGAATTCTCAACTCTTAACGCCGATTTAAACAATACAGGAACGGTCTCTTCCCCGGTAACCATCATCCAGTTTCTTAACAATTTATCATACCTCTTCGAGTGGGGATCGAGAAGAAACACTTCAATACATCCTCCGGCTTTCATCCCTCTCAAAAAGCCTAATCGTTTCTCTGAAGGTCTGACTGCGCAACACTCTTATAGATTCGTATTAGATTCGGGGAAACAGAATGCGCAGTCGATGAAACTGATAGATACTTGTTCAGGCCATGAGAGTGGAAATGATTGCTGACTTTTGTACGGGAAGTGATAATTCCTCGATTTTTTCTAAACCATCGCTAAAGTCCGTAAGGAATTTTTTGTAGCATCAAAGGTGAGGATCATAAAGAAACACTTGTTCATCTTTGAACCCTCATCCCTCTTGGAATGTCTAATCGCTTCTCTGAAAGTCTGACTGTGCAACGCTCTTATAGATTCGTATTAGGTTCGAGGAAACAGAATGCGCAGTCGATGAAACTGATAGATACTTATGTTCAGGCCATGAGAGTGGAAATGATTGCTGATTTTTGTACGGGAAGAGACGATTCCTCGATTTTTTCTAAACCATCGCTAAAGTCCGTAAGGAATTTTTTGTAGCATCAAAGGTGAGGATCATAAAGAAACACTTGTTCATCTTTGAACCCTCATCCCTCTTGGAATGTCTAATCGCTTCTCTGAAGGTCTGACTATGCAACGCTCGTATAGATTCGTATTAGGTTGGAGGAAACAGAATGCGCAGTTGATGAAACTGATAGATACTTATGTTCAGGCCATGAGAGTGGAAATGATTGCTGATTTTTGTACGGGAAGAGACGATTCCTTGATTCTTTTCAAACCTGCATCATCGAGTTCTGTAAGAAATTTTTCATAGCATCAGAAGTGAGGATAATAAAGAAACAGTTGTTCATCTTTGAACCATCATCCCTCTTGAAAAGTGTAATCGTTTCTTTGAAATAGCGAGTGGGTAGGTAGTACGTAGCTTTCTTATACTATACGTAGTTCGGTGTGTAGGTGTAGTAGGTTATTCGAGTAAAAAGATTTAGAGTAGAGGAAAAGCAGCGCGGAGAACCGATAAAACGGTTAGGTGCTCGAGGCCACGGGCGACTTTGAGACTTTGGTAGTTGAAAGGATTTTGGTTCGAGGCAAGAAAGGGACGAGTCAAGGGTATATTTAGTGCGATGGACCCCACCTACTGTCCGCCCAATATTAACTCGCCCCATAACGCGTGAAATTCCTTCCTCCACCTTCGTGGAGCTGGCAAGTGGTTTAAATCCTCTTTCGCCATCTATCTCCTGGACTGACTCCCTCTCTATATCTGCCCGTGGCGAACTAACCGGCAACCTGTACAGTGCGCAAATGCAATGCCGTGGTGCAGTCTCTCGTCTGTCCACTTGACTGCCACCAGCTCGATGCACAAGCGAACAAATTTGCCACGCCGAGACTCCTTGCTTCCGCTTCTTCCTTCCCCGCATTTCAGCTCTTTCGTTTTTTCGTACCGATATCTAATAGGACCTGTTGATTTCACTGCACTAATTCTCGTCTATTTTTCATTTCGAGAACCAAGTGATACGCAGGACGAGGATTTCGGGAAGGAACACCGACCATGTTACTCGAGGTCCTTGCCAATTCCGCACGGTATGGTATCTGACGTCGACTATCGAGTGTGCGTGGTGTATCGCATTAAATAATGCATAGGATCTCTTCACCTCGATCCTGATTATGTTTGCACCGCGTAAGGAAGAGTAGTGTAGACGAAGTCTGCCCAAGGAGATAGGGAGACGGTGCAAACACGCGGGGGATGCCTAGTCGATCCTCGAGGCGAAAACCTTGGCATTTATCTCCGTGCATCCCCCAAGCAGAACCCGGATCTCCGCATATGGGATGCAGCGATTATGCCCCACGTAAGCCCAGGCATTACCAAAGTGTCCAATCCGTTATCCTCCGGTTGCGCACCTGAATGCATATCGCATACATAGATTCGGAGGACGCGTGCACGTCCCGGTACCACAAATCCGTGTGCATGCACACCCTTGCATTTCACCGTCCACGCTGGTACCATACACACAAACCTCGTTTTTGCACGGGGACGTTATTTATTGCCTCAATTAGTCATGCGACAAAAGACGCGTTAGTTTCCACTCTGCATGCGAAGTGGTCTGCTTCGTTGCCCACCAACAATGGATAAACTGCTAGAAATGTTGCGACAAACTTCCACCCTGATAACGACTTGATGCAATCTACATGGATCTTCAAGCGCATCATCCTGCAACCACTGTTCTCGTTTTTCTTTCACTGTTCTGCTGCACGAGATGCTGACTCGGGTGAAATTCGTTTCTCGAATGGCGGAAGATTCCTCGTATATATGTACATATGTATATACCTATACACACGTCTCGCTGACATATATAGCTTATTAAGACGGCAACGTCACCGACTGATGTTCAATATCTGCTCATGTGAATGAAAGCATTGCACGGATGGAGTTCCACGATCCACGTTCCACGTATACCTACCCCCCTACGACGTGCAATCGAAACTTTGGCACAAAGGCCATATCTTCATTCCAAAGAAACTCTGTAATACACCCTTCAGTCGCTGGTACAACGCCGTCTATAAAGTCCTCCTCTGCATGTGTGATTTCTCCGACTCTTCCTTCTTTCTTCCCATTCCGCCTCGTTTCCCCTTAGTACAAATCAGATTCCATGCGGATCTAGGGATCGTCGGCAGTCCTCAACACCCCACTGCATGTATATATACCTCGGAGACGTAGAACCTCGGCAGTTAAGAAACAATCGGAGAACTTGACATTCTAACGGAGTCCGCAGGGGGTTGCTAAATGTTTTGTTGCTAATCGGCAAATGACGAGTAAATTTCTGCACATATTTCGACGCTTTGTATTGAAATTTTTGGTCTTTCTTACTTTCGTGAGAAATCAGGTGTTAGGAGGGCTCGAAAAGTGACGTTCGCGTCTAACAGAGAGCTGAACTAAAGAGCCTTGTGGAACAGTTGGGTCACGGCGAGGGTTTGAAACTGGCGTCTTAAAGCGGCACCCTTAAAATTAAATTTGCCAAAATTTATAAGGGCTCATCCGGCGTAGTGCGCGGGCGGAAATGATGGCGCGATTTAGAGCGAAGTTAGCGGTTGCTTGTACATGATCCTAAGAGCAGATAGAGGCAGAAGATGCCTACGTGGTGTTAATTTTTGATGATTATTTTAAAAGTTTAATAGAAGCCCTTGCGTGTACCCTACAACCTGCACTGTCACAATATGGAAAGCAAATAGGGATCGGGTGGTATTTTTCTTAAGCCTTAACCTTCGCCTGGCTCTTTGGCACAATCCATTAAATCCAACGGCTTACAACCCGTCAACTCCCATCCAGTCGATAGTATTTCGATACTGTGCCGACGAGGATGTGTGTCTCCCGTCTCCGCATGAATATATATTGCTGTATTAACAACGTTCCATGTCGAGGACGTAGGCCACACTGGGTGCAACCTATCCTCGCCATAGTTTAGTAAACAAAACATGAATCAGGAGCCTTTAAATAAGGCTTTGTGAACACAAGCCGACGATCATTTTGCTGTAAAATAGTAAAGCGAAAAAGGGGGGTGGGGGGGTGGGGGGTGTCGTGTCACATCCTTGAAATTTTTCAGGAAAAACCCCACGGCCATATTCTGTATGAATGAACGTACTACATGCAATATGTACTGTATATACCTATATGGTGGAAGTTAAGACGAGAAAAAGTGGTAAGAAATTTTCATTTCGTGAACCCAGAATAGTTTAGAAACGTCCGACCATCTTTGTACTTGACTCAAGCGTGCAGTATTCGTGCAGGACAAAGGAGAGAAGGGGGTTTTGCACAGGAAGAAGGTATATCCTCGTGTCCCGTTATACCGCAACTTGGTATCATACAAAGGAAACTACGCGGGGGCAAAGGAATAAAATGAAAAGCTCGCTTTCCAAGCTTTCGAAGCTTTTCCAGCTTCCCACAGGACCCCTCGCCTTCTTCAGCGGATCTTTTGCGGTGCAGCAATACCCACACCCTTGGATCTATTCATTTCTAAACCTAAACGAGTGTCTGTCCCCTTCCCTCTTCGGGGTATGAGAAATCGAATGATTTCCGATCGGGATTTTCTCGTCGAGGACCTCTTCGAATGGAAAGAAGAAGAAGATGAAGAAGAAGAGATACATAAGAAAAAAGAAAAAAAAAACATAATCCTTCGGAAAGGACAATTGACGAAGCGCCCTCAGCGAGAGCAATATTTTCGTTATTGCCCTGAAAGGGGGGGGGGGGGGGGGGGGGGGGGGGTAGAGCATTTCCCTTCGGTCTCTCAATTTCCCACTGAAGAAAGTGGAAGGCCGTAAGAGACCGACAGTAACAAGAAAGATTTGAGTCCTGGGTTTCCGCGCAGAGCCAAAACTAACAGTTGGAATGGTTTTGTGATGGTAGTTGTTACGACGGGGTAGGTTAGGGAAAGGGCCGAGTCAAGTGCTGGCTGTATAGGTTGTATCGTCTTAATTGAACGAATAACCGTAAACCGGGCAGCCCTTATCGTCCCTCTTTTTTTTTGTTTTTTTGTTCTTTTTTTTCTACCCCCTCGCTTTATGCTTTCGAAACTTATTCCCTGGATCGACCATAGAGTGGTTCAATTTGGGATACCAAAAGTGTGCTAACAAGCATCTTTTCGACATTTTAAACGCCCGGGAGCAACAGGCCAAATATTTGCCTTACGACCTTTCATTTTCATGGGGTAAACTCATCCGCGATTCAATTATAAACACGGGCCTCGCTCATCCATCGTAAATTTTCATCGTTTCTCAATTATCAAACCAGATGGAAAATTTTTTTTCAACCAAATAAATAAACCAAACCCAAAAAGCTCCCATTGCCAGCTACCTGCCCATTCTGTCGCCACTACGAATCTATCCTATACACGCTAAACAGATTAACCAGTAAACACGGGACCGGGAGGATATGGGGTCTGGCCAATTGATTTGGGATCGATTTAGTCACGGGCTTTTGCCTTCGGGAGTGGCTCCCCGAAAATCGTGGGACAGGGTCTAGTCGGTAGGCGATTTTCGCTGCATTTATACGAATCTGGAGTATAATATATCAACGTTATATCGTTAGAGATACATTTACGGGTGAGCTGAATAGGTAATTTTGAAAAACTTACGGTTTCACAGAACTCTTTATCGCCGTTTCGTGACGAACGAAGAGCTCGCAGTCTTTGTTGATGAAATTAGCATAATTATGCCATGAGAGGCTCCAGAGTAAATTACCATACTATTTATATGACCTGCATCTCGTTCCTGTTACCTTATACTCTGCCTCCCGTCTTGTGCCACTCGGTTCCATCAGATGGCTGCTTATTTTGTCGAGTAAAGAAAATTGGCATTGTGCAGTTGTTTTCATTTTATCATTCATTTTCTTGCGGAATAAAACCCGCGACGTAACGCTTTCCGAGGTGATGTTATGCAATGTTCTTCTTGAACGGGGGGCGCCCCCCCCCCCTTGCCCTGCCCATACAATTTCCTTAAAGGATGAAATCCTTCTGAAATAGCGTGTGCGCGCGTTTCTATAATATTATTTTGCGGTGAAAAAGAAAAAAGAGACAAAGAGAAAAAAAAAATTCGCGTGAGTGAATGTCTTTGGTTAAACATCAAGTCAAACGTCATTACGCGATATTTTTGGGCATGAAAAAGCGTCGAAAACACTGAGGGGTGCAAGCTAATGTACCGTGCGAGATAGATGGTTAGCGTTTGCCGAGTTAATTCATGTTGTGCATTTCGCCGCTTTCCTGATTTCTGCACTCGACGAATAATACGCGCTGGGGTGGTCGGAGATATTTTCCGACTTTTCAACGGCGAGGAATAAATTGGAAAAGGAAGAAAAAAAAGAAGAAAAAACAGGAAACGGGAAGAAATCTGCACGGAGAACAATGAATGAGGACACAAATGTCGAACGATAAACCACTTCGAAAGGGTGAGAATTGGGCTTGTGCGGTAAGCAATGACCTAGAGCGAGAGGAACTTCGAATGATACCTAAAAAAAAACGGGAAAACGGAAAAGAATAAGCGATTTCGATCGAACAAGGAAAGGCGAACCAGTTACGAACGCTATTACAGGATCAGGCGAAGAAGTTGACTCAGTAACGATTGAATGAAACTTTCGGAGTTTCGAGTCAACAAAACAGTCGTTTCAAAGGAATAAATGACTTCTTAAGCCCTTCCGGTTGTCGGTGGTTGATTTCACTCAAATAAACTCCCTTCATCGGTGGAGATCGTTGCGGCTTTCGGCGCAGGGTCTAGAGGGACGAGGGAAGTTGGAAGGTAAAGGGTCAGAACGGACGTGAATGCCAGTGCCATTCCGCAGTCCTGAAACGTACAAGTCCCTCTGCCTCGGACCAGAGAGCTGCAATGAGGACGCAGGACAGGACAGGGCAGGACAGGACTAAATTACGCCATTCAAAATCTGCCAGGCATTCTAGAATGTACATGTACAACACAAACTCTGATGCTTAATTCAGGCGTATAGAAGCTTGAAAAAGCATTAAATAATAATAATTAAACTCTGGAACAAACCATCCCGAATTTATTACACGTGTAATAAGCGGCTATAATTTACGTGGGACACAACCGTTATTGATCAACCCTTGAGGGCTCCAAGCTCGGAAATGAGGGTGCCGTTGGTTACCAAGAGAACGAAATTCGAGTGGCCAGACGTATGGGAGTCTGGTCGGTCCTTCTTCTGGCCTCAGCGATCATATCGATGAGGGAGATTGATATGCACATGCATATGCCATAGGAACACGAATTTTCTACTTCGTTCGAGGGGCTTTCGGGTGAATGATAATACGAATGAAGTGGAAAGCTCGGAATCCAGTCGCTCCTAATGAACAAACTTGATGTTTGTAGGTGAAGAAGTTTGAAATTTTGGTTCAAGTCGTGGGTCGTGGGTCGTGTGGCCGGATACCAGATGCTACGAACATCACGTACGTGCAGGACGGGATTAGGGTACCGTACCACGCCGGGCTTTCAAGGTTTCCAACAATGTCCTGAAATATCGTTGCCCCAAAAAAGCTCTTCCACTAATGTAGGCCTCCGGGAGTCCGGGAAGCCGACTATGTCGGGCGGTACCCCCTTTCTCTTTCTCTTTCTCTTTCTCTCCTTATTTCTCGCCCTTCGCCATACTAACGTGACGAAAATTCTCGGCCAAAGATGCCCATACATGTGCATATGCGTGTATTAGACCCGGAAGGGTAAAGCTTGATCCACGTCCTCCCAGCTTAATCCTTAGTGGACTGTTACCCCCCGAAAACATCTCGTGCTACAGGTACGACACGATCGATCACCCTCATTTTCCGCGATACATCCAGGGGAGATAATCGATCTAGTGTTTCTTAAAACCTGAGATAAGCTCAAGTAAAGAGACGTTCGTTGTTCAGTCGGCCAGACTGAAATAAATCTTCCGAAAACGTCAGAGGCAGACTTCGCTGTATTCCTGAGAGGATGAAGGTTGAATGGCAAAGTAGTACGGGGGTGGAAAGACAGCGCATAATGTCATATTTAAAACGTGTATACATATCTTTACTCGGTTTATATGTATGCATACGTATGTATGTATGAATGTATGCATGTATGTGGGTGTGCGCGTTTTTGGATGGTAAAAAATGACCCACATCTGTCATCCGTTATCAGGGCGTATGGGTATATATACCCTACATAGGGGATGTTCCGTGGAAGAGAAGCACGCCAGCTGAGTAGATATGTAGAAGTATGAGTATGAGTATACGTACGGTGGTACAGGAATCGGAAAAGCCGCCAACAGGATGTATAAATTTATATTGTATATTTGCTCCTGCGATTCCGTGCGAATTTCGAATGTGAATGGGGGAGGAGGCAGTGAATAGGGCAAATTGTGTCTACGAAAGGCGTTGACAAGGAGAGAGAGGAAAAAAAAGGAAATTTTCTACCGACCGTGAGAGGAGATTTTCTTCGTGGAGGAGAGTTATGTCTGAGATGCGAGGGAGAAGGGAGAAGAAATGAAAAACCGAGTTTCACTAATTGGTAAAATTGGAGAGGAGATTAACCGGGGAAACGGTGGTTCGGAGGAGGTCCGAAGAGTCCGCGACAATATCTCAATATAGCGGATTAAGAACGGGAGGGGTATACGCGAATGGAACAAAGGAGGCTTTGAGTGAAATTCCAATTTCCCAAAGAGCTTATAGAACCGCGTCGGTTCAATAAACGACATTTCTCACACAATTGTTGTTTTAGTACTTTTCGTGAAAAAAGAATAAGAATAAGAAGAAGAAGAAGAAAAAAAATATATATATATTGCTACACGTTTGTTGAATCGGAATATTGACGCCTCGAATCCTCGCTCCTTATTCCCTCGGCCCCGTATACTTCTTCCTCACTCTCTCTCTCTCTCTCTCTATCACCTCTTCAAGAATCTGAAAACGTACGCTGAAATTGAATGTCAAGAAAAACATATATTCCTCCGATATTAATAAATTCAAGATTCGAAGTTTTGCAAGAAATTTTTAACACCTGCACTGCGCACCTGCATCTGCATCTGCAACTGTCGTGGCGAGGACTGATTTCTTAAAAAATCATTACTCACGATCCTTTCACGATAATATTATGCACCCATTCAATACGTAGGTACATATAGTATGAATCTGAGTAAAGAAAGGCTAAGGGTTGTCCTCAGGGTACCAGCTACTACAAGACCGCTGCATGAATGCGACTGACGTTCTATACCTATCATAAAGAAATGGTAACGCGTTTGGGGACGTTTTTACTTTTCTCTTTAGCGTAAAATTCCCCCATGAGATTCTTTGGGGCGTATATATAGAACGGATGAGCAATGTATGTCGAGGCATCGATTGAAATTTAATATCTGGTCCCTGATGGGCCGACGAACTGAAGGAGCCCTCTTGTAAACAGAACATCCTTCCCCTAGGATATCGGCTGCACTGAAGGCTAGGGAAAATCCATGAAGAAAGTAAGTAAGGGAAGGGTCCTTTCCTCGCCTCGGTACTATTGGGGAACCCTTAGGCCCCAGGTTCTGTTCTCTTCAAGGCTTTCCATCCACTAGTCGAAAGACATCATCTTCTTATTGTCAGTGGGGGGCGGGGGAGGGGGTTTGATCCTCCAAAGATTGTTTTGGTCGTTAGAGAATAAAAAAGAGAGGAAAGAGAGAAAAGGGAGAAAGAGAGAGAGAGAGAGAGAGTGGGTGAGTCCTGCGATAGTAAAAAGGGAATAAACGTAGGTAGGTACGGAGCTACTCCCCTGCCTGTTTATAACATCCTGCCCTGATGCTGTCGCTCTTCGAAATCGAGTTTTACTTCAGACGTATTCGAATTACATTTTCCAGCGAGAAAGACGCAAGATAAGGATCAAGGACGCGGAAGTGATCCTTTGTCGAAATTAAACAGTGGATTTAACGGGGAGAGAAAGAGAAAGAGAAAAAGAGATAGAGAGTGGGCTGTTTATTCCGAAAGATCTTTCGATCTTTGACCCAAAAAAGAGAAGAAAAAAAACGAAAAAAAAACAACCGGCAGGTTACGTGATAAATAAGATCGTGTTTCCTCGCTGTTTGATTAGCTCGTAACTCGACACCTCATTCCTCTGACGTATATACGTCACTACTAATTTTTTTATTACGACATTACGGAGCCTTGGATACTGCGGCATGGCATAAGAGGAAAAAAGAAAAGAAAGAAAAGAGAAAAGAAAGAAGGAAATAACGAAAAAGGAAAAAGTTTTCGCGATTTTAATACCGGTCTTAAAATTGGTATTCCGTAAGCTAATCGGGGTACGTGGGGTACTTCCTGGACTCGGAACAGCTTTCTAAAAAGGACGAAATAAAACGTGGTGTAAATCGCCCCAGTAGCTGGTACCTACAGCTATGATCGAAAAACGCGTAGCTTGGGTTAGTGGCTCGGGAGCGAAAACCACACACGGGTACGTACAACCCGGTTATAGCTATATGGTAGCCATATACTAGGTATTAGTCATGCTCTCGATTTTCCCCGGGTAGGTATAGAATCACCGAGATTTGTTCCGGCGCTACGAACTCCATTAAGTGAATTGACGACAGGACAGTTGCGGAAAAGTACCAAAGTGTTTATCCACCACGAAAGACGGAGAAGTTATAGCTACGTCCCTCTGTAAGGATATAGGGTATACCTATGTGTATCTGGTTTCCTTATGTGAATCAAGAAAGAAAGAAAGAAAAAAAGAAAGAAAGAAAAGGCAAATCTTTCCATGCGGATTGAATCCATCAAATGCGAAATCTGCAGTGAGCGTTATGTATCTTGATGACCCGGATTTAATTTTCCGATCCAATTAAGGAGACTGACCTTTGTCCACTAATGCCGATGGTAATTAGCGATGAATCGCGGTTCTTCGGTGGCATAATTTTTCGTCTTTTCAAAAGTAGATTAACCTGCCGCGAATAAAATGATTATGCGCCTTTTTTCCCCTTCCTTCCTTCCTTTCTTTCTTTCTTTCGCCGTAGATGTGGATGTGGATTTGGCTTTGGATTTCGCGAAACCTTTGTTAGCCACCATACCCTTTACGAGAGTGAGATAAAGAGAGAGAGGAAAATATTCAAACGTTCAGACTCGTTATATCCTATGCAGCGGAATTAATCGAGTGTTAGAGAAAAAAAGGAGAATTATAAAGAGAAGGAAAGATGGAAAGAACAAAAAAAACGAAGAATTTCACACCTAGAATCATTGCGTATTTAGAGATTTGCGAACGTATTGTATGACGGACGTGTACAAGGTCGATCCAAAGCTGGGAAGGCTTATCTGATGAATGGTCGGTCGCCTTTTGACATTTTAAATCTCCCCGGAGGAGCGAATCTCCGAGTATTCTCTTTCTCCCGACCCGTAGTAGCTGTTGGGGAACGCGAACGAGGCGAACCCTTTAATCGTAAATATCATTGAAAAATCAGAGGCTGTATATCTCATCTCATCTCGCTGAGAGGCCAGTTCTTTGATGTACGAAACAAGGCCAGGCCAGGCCAGGCCAGGCCACGGATTTACGTCTGACGATTTAGGTACGCGAAATCTGATAATTATCGCTACGGGAAACTCTTTCCTCGAGGCTTTATAACTTATAACCGTACCACCTACCCAAAGAACCGAGCTGCTTCCCTGCCACCCCGGTTTCTCGTTTCCAACCAATTTCAACCGCAAAGGTATAAAATTTGAAAATCGTTGTACAATCTCACGATGAATACCATGACTAAGGGTCTCTGATTTCTCTATAGGAAATAAAAGAAGGAAAAGAAGTGAGAGAGGAGGAATTTGGTTCTTTTTTTTCAAATTTATTTATTTATTTATCAAACGGTTTCCAAATTATCATTCAATCAATGCAACTTTTGTCAGAATCATAATTCTGTCCGCGATCGGGTTAAAAGTTACACATGTTACGACTATCCCTTATACGCCATCCCCTTTAGTTGGTTTATCCCCTTTTCTTCAGCGCCCAAAGCTTTCGGATCCGTGCCGCATATCTACTTCGTGGGAAAAATAACTTTCTGATAATAAAAATCTTCGGTATTCAAAGGTTAGACGTAGGTAGATAACATACGAAAAATAAAGTGAAATATATCCATATCCTGCGCGGAGTTATTATATAGGCAGATATGATAATAGTTATACCTGCTATAACGCGGAAATAAAAAGAGCGGATGATAAGACGACGAGATATTATCGCGGAGATCATTCGAACTTGAAGATTAAATGTCACACAAAAATTGACTTCGGATTGATCCGATGTTGAACGGATGTCAGAATATCTGAACAACAAGTCGAAGAACCCCCATTTTTGTAATCACATCAATGCAGAATAAGAACCGAGCGATGAACCGGTTCTGAATTATCGCAATTTCCTGATCAGTTGGTCAGCGAGCTGATCATAGATTAGAAATTACGTGTATGTGCAGTGTGCATGCAGTAGCCGGGTCTGCGGGTCCGAGAGACCAGTCAGGGTTAATATGTACATCGGGTAAACTGACTCCCTTATTTGGGTTTATAAAGCCATATGAGATATCAGTGCAGGCTGGGGGGGCTGGGGGGCTGGGGGGCCAGAAGTCTTGTTTCAAGTTCTTATCTAGTTTGCTATTTGATAAACTACTTAGTGGACGAACAAGTAGTTGGTATTCTGTCGAATAAACGGTGGTATAATATAAATGGGGTGAAATTTATGCACCGTGTCGTGTCCGCGTTGTCCACGTTTGTAGCCAGTCTTTAATCTACCCCATTGAAGTTTTGATCTTCGACTACTAGCAGGGAGCACCGCATGTCCTATCCAACTTGTGCGTTAGTGATACTTTGATACTTTGCCTGTGTTCGTGCAATTTGATGAAGGGTACGCGTGCGGGGACCCTAGGGGGGAATCTAATTATAAAAAGGAAGGAAACCGGCCCGGTGGGGGGTCCTGGTGCACGGGCAACTAGGAAGGGTTGTTGCCCCGATCATCTAGCCAGTATAATTTGTATGATCATCGTCGTACACACACATCTACATATATATATATATACATATATATATATATATATTATTCCGAATGTAAAATCCCCGGGTAACAAACCGCGCTCCTGTGAATATCGTTACTGTTAATGTTATTAGGGAAGGATGATCATCAGCCGACTACGCAGTATCCTTCTTTGCTCTGCGTATAAGAGAAAAGGCGAATAGTATTTCAGCAGGCAGGGAGGAGATTTCGCTCGAGGAGCAGCCAGGCTCGTTGGCGAGAGAGTTTTGCTAATTTCGGTCATTAGGAACCAGCGTCGTGGCTTTTCGTTGATAAGCCGTTCATTGGCAAGGCGAGGTGAGGCGAGGCAAGGCGAGGCAAGGCGAGGCAAGGCGAGGCTTCTAGAAGTTCTGAAAAGTCGTTTTAAAATTCCCTTTCCAAAATCCACTTTGAGGTTCGGTGATGTAGCGACGTTTTACAGGTAAACTGTGGACAGGGAGTGATCGAGGCGACTTCTGGTTTCCGGTAGGAAAGATCCGAGGAATATATATTCTGACCCCGGTGATCGATAGCGAATAGACAATTTTCGAAACTGTAACTAACTAAAACCGCAAGCAAAAGGCATTGGTAAAGGTTGAAAAGTCAGGTGTACATGTACGCGTACGCGTAAGCTATCCGCAAACACGTGACACATGCATAAAGTAGTCAGACTACCTCCCGCGAAGGTTTTCCCGCAGTTTTAAAGTAGCGTGTGAGAAAAGTTTTAAGCAGCTTCCCTGAGCTGGCTGCGGGGGCCCCGGCCGGTTTTAGAGCTACGGATCGCTAAACCAAAACCAAACGAAACTCGGGGAATAAACTAACTAGAAACTCTCTGTAATGTGAAAGGGTGAGGGTGAGGGACACCTGGGTTCGATCGGTAACCAATTTCATTGCCTCCTTGACACAACTGATGCGAGATACTGAAGCTGATTAATCCGAAACTTTTGAGTGGCTGAAAAAGGGATCCAGGAACTGAAAGACGTTTCATTATTTTTCTTTTTTTCTTTCTTGGTCTTGTCTCAGCGGGTCAGTGAGCTCGGTTCATATCCAAGACCATACGGAATCTAGAGATGTAGTTTGGGCGGCCTTCGGCGATTCCGTGAAACCGTTGGTCAGATCAACGGGGCGGGAAACCCCGAAGAGAATAGAACAAAGCCTTGGCGATTCGTGAGACGGTATGGAACAGAACGAGAACGGGATGGGATGGGATGGGACGGAATGGAGCAAAACGGAGCGGAGCAGAACAGAACAGAACAGAACAGGACGGGAATGGAATGGAACGGAACCTGACGTAACGTAACGTAACGTAACGGAACAGCCTGGAAACGAAGTAGAGGTGGCCCTCGCTACTACCTATTGATCGTACAACAAATATTAGGCAACAATATAGGCAAACAGACCCAGTAATTAATACGCTGGCCCTCATCCCATCACCGCCCCTCCGATATACCCCCCCACACCCCGAGAAAATCGACGAGCCCCAAAACCGAGCGTATTCATATTATATAGAGGGTGATGCCACGAACCTGTGAACCCCAAGCTGAATTGTGTTTAGCGATCGACGTTATACGATGAAAGGAGTTTTTCCTCGTTATTTTCGTTTTCATTTTCATTTTCGTTTTTGATTTTACGTTTATAAAGACGAAAAATGATCATCCACTAGAAAGAAATATAAGTTCGACGATTGAATGAAGATTGCCGAATATTTTTTCACCCTCCTTAAAAATATAGGGAAGCAATGAGGTGGGAGGAATTTATTAGTCAGCTATAAAATTTTCATTTTCATTTTTGTTTTTTCATTTTTATTTTTCTTACTTATACATATTATACCGCCGAGGCTGAGACTGTTCTCAGTCTTTTATACTTTAGTTTTATAATTGTGAAACTCCGTATAAGCTGGGTGTATACTTAGCTGACAGTCGATGTTCCACTGCCTTTGAAATCCACGCCGCTATAAGTCAAGTTTCCAAGAGTTAGGGGGTGCGCGCGCGGGATCAACCGGATAGAATGCACACTAGGTATGCTACCATGTTGACGAGGGTACCGCTCGGTGGCAACCCACACCGATCACAAGGACCATAACATTTCGCACCAATATTAACGCGGTATTGAAAACAAAACCCGAAACAACGTACAAACGTCCGTTCAATACTTCACACTCTTCTAATTTACAGATATTCCATTTCAGTAACCGAAAAAAAAACAAAAATGAAGGGATTCCTAAATATACGCATTTTAACACCCCGTTTTCGAACCGTTTCATGCAGCAAATACATCCTAACTCGGGTTTCAGCTACTCTACGGTACATTTCAACGTTTGCTATTCCAGATCATTTTGCACCCGTGCTGAAGCATTGTGTGTTTGATTTGAGGATCAAGAAGATCATCGAATGTCTCGACGGTTACTTCGACATGGTGATGATGGAAGAAGAGAAATAAATGATCGAGTTGAATAATTGACAAGTTGTTGATAAAATTGGCAAACTTTGCGTTGCCGTACATTTCGCACAATGGTGCTTTGAAGTGACGTGAGAGATCCTGCGTTCGTGGATAAGCTGCAGTGGCCACTGACTGCGGGCAGGTTAACCGGTCGATTCTCTATTTTTCGTTTATCCCTCTTGTGTTTCGCTGCTTTTTTCTTCCTATTTTTTTCCCCTCTCTATTCCAGACTCAGCCTCCAGTCTCTCCTCTCTCTTCCTCTCTTTCTATCTCACACACACACTCTCTGGCTCGGTGAGCTCCTGTCCTTAGGCCACAAGGCGTATAAAAATCCCGACAAGTAGAACGAGCGAGAAAGGCGTAGACGGAGGTGAACCGAACCCGGTTACTCGATACCAATGAATGAATACCGACCAACAATGCACTCCGTGCCCACAAAAAGCCCTCACCTCACCTAACCCCGGCAAAACCAACACCCCAGAAATATACCTCTCACGTAGTACGTCTGCTGCGTGTCACGTTCAATAGCTATGGGGTACCTTAAACCTACCCTACCGTAGCTCAGCGTTTCACTGATGCACAGGGTGCTCCGTATCTCTTTGGGTTAGGTAGCTAAGTGCAACTAGGGTACAAGTATTATACCTAATATATTCATTCTATGTTGAGAAAAAGAAGAAGAAGAAGAAGAAGAAGAAGAAGAAGAAGAAGAAGAAGAAATGGAAGAGACTGGGTAAAATATGTATACAAAATTTATGTACAGGGAATAATTAAAGAGTTGGTGAATACATGGCATGGGGTGAGGAGGTTTCCCCCTATACATTTGTGCAAATTTCTTAAAACTAGCCATGGCAAAAAAAAAGGCTCAGGCATCAGGCTGCGCCACCCCCAACCCCCGGTTAATTTTTCTTTTCATTATAATGAACTGTGTGCAGGGCAACCGACAATTTCATGGCACAATGCGCATGCACAGAATATGGACTGGCGTTTCACGCTTATTGTGTCACGAACTAAGAGTGTGCTGAATTAATAGCCACTCGAAGAAAAAAACCCTCGATGATACTGGCGGAACTCGAGTGGTTCTCAACCACCAATAATTCGCCACCTTCTATAGCCCGCTGCACTTGAGGCCGAAAACTAACTAGCCCATAGCACTTCGTGCATGTAAGGTATGATTGAAAATATGAGGGATTACGTTTGAATGGATGAATGAATGGATGAATGGATAAAAAGGGATCAAAAAACGATGTCATGGATGCAATAAAGGAGAAAGAATAGAAAAAAAAACGAAAAAACAGAGGTGAGATATCGTTGACGTACTGCGGAATACAGAGTTGCACACAACCCGCGGCATATAGTAGTCCGTGCCCCGTCACTAAATAATGCATGAGTCTGGTTGGACATGGTATTTAAAACCAGACCGTATAGTATTCTACGTGGGCGGGTGTTGCCCGCATGTGTCAATAAAAATTTACCTCTCTGTAATACAGGGTTTTGATTGAAAAGTGGAAAACCGAATGTCAATCCGGCGTGTTTACTCCTGGATGGCATTGTGGACGTAGATGTAGATGTAGATGACTGTATCTATTCAATTAATAGTACGAACTATGGAGTTCGAAACTGGCTAAGCACTTGATGACGACTATACCATCTGGTAGATACTTTGGGTAACGAACCTGGCAAACACGATATACTGGCTAGATGCAACGGTGTCAAGTGACAAGGTGCTAATCAGCGACATACTGCATCGGACCAAACGGATGACCGATAAACCATACGACTAGTTATCCTCGAACGACCGACGACTCTCGGTCAATGGATCAGACGAAGTTCATCTCCGGTTGATCTGCCATCAAACAGTTCAGAAACTTGAATGGGTCACTGATTCCATATGGGAATGGACAAGTCCGAGACTTCTACTGACATTCCCCTAATTGGTTAGCTAATGTCTCGCACTGCAAACTCACAGAAGCTGTTACAGACAGTTTTGGCTCGGTTCAATGCTCGCTCACAAACCATACTGAACAGGTCCAAAGACTTTGGTTACTTTCTGTCTTTGCTAGAGAAAAAGGACCTGGGAGATATTGATCTTGGCAAATATGTATCCGATGAAGTCAGTGCGATGAACGGTCACCAGATTGACGAAGATTGAACGAATGCATGAACGGTTTTTTAACAGGGTCCAGTCGCGGTGAAGAATGAATACTTCGTAAAGTGGATCGCCGTGGTTGACGCCCTGCTGAAACACCGTTTGCGGATTCTGTATATATTTTGCATAACTGCACCGCCAGCACCAGAAGCAGCAGAGGTAAAGTTAGCTGGATGGTACAGGATGAGGATGGGGATGGGGATGGTATGGGATGAAAATTGTTTTCCTATTACCACAATTACGGTCAATTGATCATCCCGTCGTGCAGCACAGTACAGTGCAGTGCAGTGCAGTGCAGTGCAGTGCGGTGTTGTTCGACGATAGGTGAGAGGCGATCCCCGCATGATGAGCGTACCTATATCGTAGGTATATCGAGAGTCAATCAGACCGTGACAAAATCTACTTGACATCAATAATGTATTCGACTAACGGTCGTAATCGATTTCCCGATGTCACATTAAGTAAACGGAAATCAACTCACCGTTGAGTTTGAGTATACGCAACGCGGTGTTCTGATTATGTGACACAGAATGCACTGGATGCATTATGGAGGAACATGTGGGTTTCTTTTTTCCATGAATTCCCATTAATAATTTGTTCGCCATGATGATCAGGTCATGCTGCGAGAAAACTCAAACGCTGCAGTTTCAGGGAGAGTTTCAAAAGCACGCGCATATACAGGTACGATCATGTGCGACGTTTCGGTGAAAATTTTACCGGACTTTTACCCATGATAGACCCATGTTCGCTTTCGCTGCGGTATACGGCCTTTTGTTAACGCGTTGAAAATAGTCCCGTCATCTGCAGACATTATTCGCAATTAATATACGAAAAACAAATACAAAAGCACCGAATTTCATACACCACCACCACCTGCACCGCACCGTATACGGGATTGAAATATTATTAATATTGAAAGAAGCCTTCGTGTAAGCCGTAAATAAAGTAATGAGTTTCGGCGAGGACAAACAGAAAATAAAAGAAATAAGCACATTTTAATCAAGCGAAGCGAAAATTTCATTAGAAATTTTGTATTACTTGTAAAAAAGAACAGAAAAATCAATAATAAAAAAATGGTTCAGACCTTTGAAATGACTGTTGAATGAAAATTCTGTCAGTTTACTCGCATAGTATAGCAGCTAACGACTCCCAACACTAAAGACATTATTGCATTGGTCTCATCTGCAGGTTTGAGAAGTGAATCGAATAAAAGAGCCATCTGTTTAAATTTGGCTGTGACATTTCCGTTGCTCTATGTATGCGTGAATTCTGATTGCCAGTGGTTAGAGGCTGACTAAAATGAGTCTAAGACTCGATTTGGTGGAGTGAAATGAATTGGTTTTTATTTTAACTCTTATTTTTCTTCAGAATTTGAAATTTCAGGATCACCCGTTGTATAAAACGATTAAATGTGGACAGTGGCCTGTCGTCGATATATTTAGGGCAAAATACGAAAGACAGCCGAGTGCTCTCTGTCAAAACTTTTCCCCCTTATAGTCCCGCGGCTACCCGCCGAGTAGTTTTTCTGCTTTTTTTCTTCCTTATACTTATTTAGTCCTGGAGCAGTAAACGCCACTCCTAAAGCCACCAGTGTCCAGTCGAGTTTGGGTATAACCGGTTGAGGAACATCGCCTACGGTCAGCTCACGGTTGTGTTTTTGGGTTTGATGGATGCTACTTGACTTTCTTCATACATACGAGAGCGCAAAAATGAGGGTCCGAAAGAGAGGCGCGAAGAATTGGCGTTTTTTTATCGTCCTTCGAACGAACCACTTCGAACAAAAGGACGTATAGTTTCCGGAGGTTTAGTTTCACAGAAAAAATCGTTGAAGATAAAACGCGGGTCTTTTTTTCGGGCAAATATTTTGTCCGAAACATTTTTCGATAGGAATTAAGCCCCGCGAGATATGGAGAAAAACTGAAAAACTTTGCGAACACCCGGGACGTACGTTCGGCCGCTGAACAATATGAACAACGCGTTATCCGACTGGACAATAGTTTCAGACAAGGTCTAGGGCTCCGTCTGGTCCTTGGGCTGAAAGGAACCCCAATAAAAAGGTACGATTGGTTGCCCACTACTCGGAAGTGACCAACTGACAACAAGCCTTATATACATCCTCCTCCAGCTGATGGTGGGTGCAGTGCTTCTTTTCTCTATCGAGTACGAAAATTCCCTGGGGTTTGGGTCTCTCCCCCTGCAGTGTGCAGACACTATACACATATCGTATATTCCCACCCCATCCCATCCCATCCCATCCCATCCCCTACCCTACCATCATTCGACACTCGTATAAAATAGCCAATATAACTAAACCCACCCCTGTATAAAATACCGGGCTATATTTCTACTCGAATGATTTCTGCTCCCCAATAGAAACAACAACCGCACTAGAAAATCTATTATATGTCCTGTGCTGCAGTGAGAACGTATTGAATCGTTTGTCGCCTCTTTATCAACCCCAAAGAAAATTTATAAGGGTGGTTGAAGCCGGGTGGTTCAGCGCTATGATTGGACCAAAATCTCGGTTGCTGTTATAATTGCGAATTTCGATATCCATCACCGAGTTTTCGAATTTGCCAGAAACTCGAAACACGATTCAGGGACTTTTATTTCTGGCATAGGATGAACGAACCCTGGCCAGTTTAGCCAGTCAACGCACCAAGCGAGGGCTAAACGTAGAGGAGAGAAATGTTCGTGGTGTTTGTGACGGGGGTTGCAGAGGGTGGAGTGAGAGAGAAGAATGTATTAGGTCGCGTCAGCTGTACTTTATAGCCCAGGCATCAGGCTGCATCACGGTTTAGGTAATCAGTTTATACCGCGTATACGATGCATCTGCTACCCTCCCAGATCCACGACCAATTTCACAATCGCTTCGTCCCGGTCCCTCCTCCTCCTACCTCCTGCCTCCTCCTCTTCCTCTTCCTCGGGGAGCCAAAACCCACTGAGGCCGAATATATATCTCCCCGTTGAAAAACTCCCGGTACTATCTCGATCCGAAGAGAGTTTCGCGTAAGCCCGCAGAGCGAATACCGCTATCACAAAATCACTGCCATTCGGAGTACAAATAAAGACCTCTTCATCAACGGACAGAAATTAAAACCTGGAAGCCATTGCAGAACTTCAAAGCCTATGGGCGAAAGCCTTCGCCCCATAGGTATACACGTGAATATATATACGTATATATATCGCGGGCCGAAAAATTGCCAATCATTCGCTTCCAATCGTGGATAGAATTTCGTCGTGTTAATAATCAGGAATTATCAAGGGAATGTCATCCCGAATATATAATTCCTCGGAAATGTACATCCAGACAAAGAGAAAGAGAAAGAGGAAGAGGGAGATTAAGAGCGATGGAAGTTGATGGGAATGAGGTAAGGGGATGTAATTAACGATTAAGACGAATTTCGCGAGAGTAACAAGCGGGGATTCCTCGTCGTCATCGTTCCCAAGGAAAAGCTAAGGTCTTATGAACATTTAAGTAACTCCTTAATGGAAGTTGGGCCACTGGTTCGAGAGAGAAAAGTTGAGAACTCACCAAGTTCCTGGCTCGGGCTGCTCACGCTTCTTAAGTATAGTTATAGGTATACGTAAAGAGAGGAAGAGAGGAGGAAGAGAGGAAGAGAGGGTCCTTCCAAGTACCTTTACCTTATATCTTGAGTGGAATAGGCCGAGGCTCATATTTTTCAAAAAAGGAATAAACAAGAGCGGAAAAGGCCTTCCGCCTTTCGGACAATAAAACTGTCGCCCTTAATCAGCGGGTAAAGTTATAAATAAATCTCTGATATTTATCAGGAAAAATAATCCGAAAGTATTTCGGCGACGAAGTCATATTATCGCTATACTTCGCGAAGAAGATAAAGGTGAAGAAAAGCCAATTCTTGATCTACACCTAAGAACCCAGCAGTTTGTTTCGCCGAAGGTAAAGAAAAGGGAAGAAAATCTGTCCGAACTTTTCTGAGAGATACCCAACTGCGGGGTGGGTGTATATGGATACTGGTCAGCTACTGTTACTGGTCAGCTACCAAAAACTTGCTATATAAATATCAATAAACGCCAGTTGAACCTTACTATCTGTCAGCTCATCGTCGAGCCGAGAATTTCGGAAGTGAGAAATTTTCCGAAGGTCGTATTACGCGGGAAGGAAAAATGGTAAAAAATGATAAAGTCTAGAATAAGAAAGAAGAAAGGAAATGTAAATCGAGTCGATAGCCCGGGGCGATCGTAACATGGAATAAAAAATTGTATAATCTAGATTAGCCATACGAGATAGTCGATAAGGTCAGCCGAGTTTAAACCTAGGAGTAAACTTACCGTAACCCTGCAGAAGGTTGGGTAGTAGATTGGACAGGGTCAAGTTGTGCGAATGTTAAGTTGGATTTAATTAAGTCAGATACTGCGCGCGGGGCTACGCGTAGATATAAGCATTACCTACGCGGTTAACTTGCATGAATGTTAGATTAGATTAGATTAGATGAAATTATACCTACAGCTATATGTATAAGACGTGTTGAAATGGTATTCGGGGTCAGGGGTCTTCGTAGAGAAGCCTGGGTCCATAATTCGCCGAAGTATTTCAGGCTTATTAATTGTTTAATTATTTTTCAAAATTATTCACAATTTTGAAGGTCCAGAATTTTCGATATTAACGAATAACGATATTTTCGGAGAAGGCATGCTCCCGGAAATCTACCAAATAACTTTCAAACGAAGAACACCGAAGGTTCAAAATTCCGACAGCTAAAGTTCCGAAACTTGAAATTCAAGCATGCTGTAAGAAATAGACCGAAATTTTAGGATCGCTGGGTTTTTGGAACTCAAATATTCGGAAGTTTGAAGTTTCTGAAAATTGTAAATCGTCTGAAACGAATTCGGAGTTTTTGACCATTCGAAACTTTGAAATCGGCCGCGAATAAATTGACGAAACTGAAATTAATCACGTCGTCATATCCACTAATTACCAGCCATCTAGTCTCATGGCTATGGAGAGGGTGAGGGGCAGTACACCTCACACCGAAACAAATTTGAAATTGGACACGGGTATGCAGGGAATAAACGTGCGGGCCGGATGTAGACCCGTCGATTAATTCAATCAAAGTTCGAACCATCCGAAAAGCTTGTTTGCACTTTGCACTTTGTTGATTTTATGAATTTCGTAGCAAACAGTTGGTGTGCTTCGGGTTTCCGATATCTTATTGATAGGATGAATTAGTTATGTCTTTCGATCTGGGAAAGGAGGAAGAAAGGAAAAAAGTTGACAAAAAAAAGACAAAGAAGAAGAAGAAGAAAAAGAAAAAGAAGAAACCGTTTCCGGTATACCCCATTCCACCACCGACGCACGCGACGGTATTTATGTGTCTCATTTTTACTATTTGGTGGCCTTCGATGACCGTTACCTATGGTGGCGAGAGATCGAGCAACGAAGTATTACCAAGAGATGGCAAAAAGTAACTCTCACGTTTTACGAGGGATAAAACAAGCCTGGATGTCATTCCGCGGTGGATACTGTCTGTATAAATATATATACTAGGTATATACGAAGTTATACTAACACAGAGACACGTAGTTCGCCTCATATGCCACATGGTTAGGATACACAAGGTATCTGGTATACATCCTCCCGTCACTTTACTAGTGGCTCCTTTTTTACGACCTTATTTCTCCTTTTTTAGGTACAGCTCTTTTCAGAAATGCGAAATAAAATACAGCGAAAGGACGTTGTGTACCAGATCTTAGAACCGCTAAAATTGAGACCATATTCTACATGATGGATGACAATTGTTCGATTTCCTCCGCAATCAACAAATGGAACAAAAGAGCGTCCAGTTTCCGGAGTTACAAATGGACGAAAAAATTTGTTGAAGATAAAACGTGGATTTTTTTCATACGCACAAATTTTGTCCTAAACATTTTTCGATAGGACGTAAGCGTCGCGAGATATGTGAAGAAACTAGTCCATCTAAGTTTCCGAAAATTGACGACTTTCTTTAACTTTGAATACCGCAAAGTCCCGGACTTCTTGGGCCTTGGATATCCTTTGGAAAATGAAAATGAACGAAGGAACGGCGTAAAGTAGATCTTAGAAGAACCATTTGTGATCTAGGGGTGGAGATCGAGACCACGTTGTACATAATGGATGACGATTGTTCGATTTCCTCCGCAATCAACAAATGGAACAAAAGAGCGTCCAGTTTCCGGAGTTCCAATTAAACGAAAAAATTTGTTGAAGATAAAACGTGGATTTTTTTCAGACGCACAAATTTTGTCCCAAACATTTTTCGATAGGACGTAAGCGTCGCGAGATATGTGAAGAAACTAGTCCATCTAAGTTTCCGAAAATTGACGACTTTCTTTAACTTTGAATACCGCAAAGTCCCGGACTTCTTGGGCCTCGGATATCCTTTGGAAAATGGAAATGAACGAAGAAGCGGCGTAAAGTAGATCTTAGAAGAACCATTTGTGATCTAGGGGTGGAGATCGAGACCACGTTGTACATAATGGATGACAATTGTTCGATTTCCTCCGCAATCAACAAATGGAACAAAAGAGCGTCCAGTTTCCGGAGTTCCAATTAAACGAAAAAATTTGTTGAAGATAAAACGTGGATTTTTTTCAGACGCACAAATTTTGTTCCAAACATTTTTTGATAGGACGTAAGCGTCGCGAGATATGTGAAGAAACTAGTCCATCTAAGTTTCCGAAAATTGACGATTTCCTTAACTTTGAATACCGCAAAGTCCCGGACTTCTTGGGCCTCGGATATCCTTTGGAAAATGAAAATGAAGGAAAAAACGGTGTGAACTAGATCTTAGAAGAGTAATTTATGATCTAGGAGTGGAAATCGAGACCATGTTGCACATAATGGGTGAAAATTGTTCAATTTCCTTGGCTGAATATTTCTATATGACATTCCTCTTCTGCTGTAACCCCGAGGGTATAGAAGATATGCGAAGAGACAGAGTTTGCTCAGGTATAGGTGAAGCTATATACCCTGAGTTTTTCGCTAGTGCATCATGAGCTAAATTTTGTTGCTGCACCGCATCGCCTCAGGCCTGACTTGCGCGATATCCGGGCTGACAACCAGCAGCTTCCTTTCGCGTCGTGTGTATAAGTAACTCGGAAAACAGTAATAAAAAAAAAAATAAAAATAAAAAAATAAGAATAAGAATGAGTAGAAGAAGAGCAAAGTAATAGCAAAAACGCATAATATATCGTATATGTATGGTTTTATTACTGCCTTAAACCCTGAAGCTCCCAAACTTATTCCTGCGAAGATAAGAAACGTCCCCTTCGAAGTTGGAGGAAATTTCTTATTCTGAAAAAAGAAGCGATAAACAAAGAACTAGGAAAAGAAACGAAAAAACAAAAAAAAATGAAATAAAAACTGAGAGCAAAAATCTTCTCCACGAGTATACGAGCACTTACTTATTCTTTAATTAGAAAAAGGTGACTTACATTGGATTGGTGGAGTTCCAAAATATGTCCGGAAGACGGGAACAGGTTGCCTCCCGAGGGAAGGCCTCCATCACAGCTAGCAGGAGCAGAAATAATATGAACCAGGGCATAATATCGAGCTGAATCTTGAGGCCGTTCTTTAACCACCAATAAAAAGACACTATTATCACCGTGGGTCACCTGAAAAATATAAGAAAAAATAAATAAATTAAAATACCAGAAATTAAGGGAGTATAGGTAGCATTATTAACAAGTATGTAAACAGAATCATCCCCTAAAGATTTACGGTCAGATTTTTCAAACGAAAAACAAATTTGTTAAGAATTTCCCTTCTTCATATCATCTTATTACTAGGTACATGGTTCCTATCTCTCCACTTTATTTCTTCCTCGTTTTTATAAGGATATTAAAAAGATCGCAAGTTGACTTTCCACGGTACCTATATATATTTATCCTATACGCGTGTAGACATACACAAATGTATACATAACGTGCATATGTGTGTGTGTGCAACATCTCCTGGGGTACAAGGTACTGTACCAATTTCCGCCAATTTATGTTAGCAAATCGTTTTCCACTCCGGAGTACAAGATTACTTTTAAAATACACCTATTACACTCGAGTTATTGCTGTACAGAATCTACTACACCATATCATGCGTGTAATAGACGTACATGTATCCATATATGTGCCGCAGCACTATCCCCATGGGGCATGCTGCGATTCCATATTCCGATATAGTTTTCCACCCCTGATAGCGTCTGAGCGTTTATTTTTCGATTTCGACTCTATCTACGGCAGAGTCTTTCTTCATCCCCCGATGCGAATCGGAGTACAGAAACATGAGGAGAAGAGTAACCGGCGAGACCAGAAATAGGGGTTGTTGTGTATCGGCGGAGTTTTAAAGGAGTGAAAAAGAAACTCCAAAAAAGAAGAAGAAGAACGAGGTGGGGTAGTTAAACCACGAAATGGGGTAAATCTAGTCGAGTGAAATCTCGTTAAGTGCACTTTGCATATATGTAAGGAGAAATTTGCACGTTGCTATCTCTGAATCTTATTAACTTTTCAAATATCGGTCAGAGAGTGACCTGTCGACGTTGAAGAGATAACATGGTGGGATTTTCACCCAGCTTTTTTTTATTTTTTATTCAAAATTTGAAAATTTCAACACCCTGTGCTCGGGGCTAACTGGTATGCCATGGCATGGCAGTGAAGCAGAGGGGTGACTCTTCTCTTCTCTTCTCTTCTCTTCTCTTCTCCTCGTTGGTGGTAGTAGTTGCTGACTTTGCAGAGTAATACCGCAAGCTCAGCAGCGGCTAAACTTACAGGGGATGGAAAGCAAAGTGACCGTGATACAGTTAGACTTTGAAACTAATATTACCTAGTCACTGCAGCAGCAGTGAGAAGCTATGCAGTTTATAGAATGGGCCCAGAGAATTTCGTGTGATTACTCGAAAACGAGCTTACCTCAACTACTACGTGCGCGATACCGATTTTCGAAATACCGTTTCACACCCGAACAGCTATGAAAATTTCGAAAAAAAAATAAAAAATAGGCTAAGAATAAAATTGAGAAAATATAAAAGCGGCTGTATAGGAAGTATATACCTAAGTCCAGGAATGAGCACTCTGATCTTCTCTTTAGAGGATAATACTCAGCTTAAGATCCGTATAAACGATCGTTTAACAAAAATACCTACTAGACTCAGAAACGCATTTAAACTCATTTATAGCGATAGGTAGGAGGTATGTGTGCGTACCTATACCCACCTATACGCTTTTGATAGATAAAGAAAATAGACGTAAAAATGCAATGGCCGCGTGTTTAATATCGTTGTGTAAGCGTGTGTATAAACCCTCTGTTAAAATACCATTTAACATATTATAATTATATGGGAAAGGCATATTACTATACCGTTATACAGAAGAGAAAAACTTTCGTCTATTGGGTAAATTTTTATAGTATAAGGTACATACGTATACACTTGGTTATTGAATCAATCGATTTGAAATGAGGAGAAAAATCTGACGTAAAAATGAGAACAAAATTGAAATTTCTAAAAAATGAAAAATCATGAAGGTAATATTTGAGTAAAAAAAAATATGCTTTCAGCCTACGTGTGATATACTTACTTTTCTAAAGTGACCGGAAAGGTGTATAAATATCCGCACTTTAGTCACTTTATACAATCACGTGATGGGGTTTAATTTTTATTTTTAACAAAATGAAAAATTGAAAAAAAAATTTAAGAAAAAAAAAACCCAAAAACTATTATAGACACGATTATCAACTTCGTGAAACGTATCAACTTTGTCACGTTTATCACGTTTATATATCACTTTTCACAATACACCTATACACATATACATGTAGGTATATACTATACGCAGATTAGTATAATCAGGTTTTGAAAATCTTCTAAACCACGTGCAGCTGAACCAGTGTATGTTAATTATAACAATTTACCGATCCTGTGGTATTGATTAATAATTTATTTAACAAGTTTTAAGGATATTATCGATAACTTTCAATCTTATTGAATTTTTTTATTTTTTATTTTATCTTATTTTTTGCAACACTATGTATAATAATTATAAACGAATGATATCACTGCTAACGTACGTATACGTATAAGTACACGTACGTGTCACGTGTCTTAATTTTTTTTTTCTTTTTTTTTCTTGTTTTATAAATCAACAACTGCAGGGTGCATATAAATATAACGAATCACTTTTTTTTCTTCTTATTCTTCTTCTTCTTTTACTTGTATAATATAATTATGGAAACTCGTGTATATTAGTTACTGCAACAACAACAGGGTTACGAAAATTCTTTATTAACACTATTTCTCGCTTTTTTTTTTCTCTCCTTTTTTTGCGTCACGTTCACATATATGTGTATGTATTCGTATATCTATTCGTATTTACGTGTACGTGTATTTAATAACTGCGTATGTATATAATATTTCAATGATAGTTTATTCTTTACATATAATATATATTATTATATTATATATATATATATTTGTATGTATGTATATATGTAGATAGATGAGTATATCGATGAACCTGATTTAATCGATTAAAACACAGTAATTAATTATCCACAGATACAACGATTGATTGATTGATGAATCTCTTTTATATTATATTATATATTAATCGATACAAGCTTTATATAATATATATAATATATATCATTTTTACGCAGCACAGATCGCGTAGTTATTATAATATAATAATAATCGTAATAATCGTAATAATAATAATAATAATAATAATAATATATGTTGATATATTATGTGTAAATTATTGAACACCACTTTTCATTATTTATATTAATTAATTAAGTAATTGATCAATTAATCAATTAATCAATTAATTAATTAATTAAATTAATAAATTTATATTGTATTTTTAATTTATTCATATATTCTGCGATGATGATTAAGATGGTGCAATAATAATTAGAATTATTATTATTATTTATATATTATTTCGAAAATGACGATTTAATCAAACTATAATATTATTCGCACTTTACAATATTATTTCCAATATGCACACAATTTTATAATAATAATAATAATAATAATAATAATAATAATAATAATAATAATAATAATAATAATAATAATAATAATAATAATAATAATAATAATAATAACAATAATATTAATAATAATGATAAGCAATAAGTAATATAATAGTAAATTTACAATAATACTTGGTTAATTAGTTAGTTGTTATTTAGTTTTTTCTTTTTCTTTTTTTTTTATTAATCAAGCTAATTTCAATACAACACGATATATCATATAATTATATACAGTGTTTATAGGTAATATTTAAACCACTTTTATTTTTGCTTTCTTTTTGTTTTCGTAAAATATGATAAAATGGTTCCTTCTTCTTTTTTTTTTTTTGAACGTTTCTTTTTTTCTTTATTCGTGGTTTTTGGTTTTATATTTTATTATATTCTTCTTATTCTTCTTCTTCTTTTTTACCTTTTGACTATAATCTTCTCTAATACTCAAATAATTTACAAAACCAGCATGAACAACTGTAATATCCAAAAATCCAAAATATAATACCTACATCATCGACTAGTAGATAAAGTTGAAGATTTTAAAAATGAACAAAAAAATAATAATAATAATAATAATAATAATAATTTATATATTGTCACGCAATATTATGTTATTTTTTTAAAATTATTTTATATTATTTTATTGTTTCGATTATTATTATTATTATTTTTATATATTGTAATTATAATTATTGATTCCGAAAAAAAAAAAAAATAAAACGTAAAAACTTTGTTTATCCAATACTATAATCGCACGAGAGATTTCTTTCGTCAAACGCTCCCTCTCACAATATCTCTGTCGCTCTCTCTCTCTCTCTCTCTCTCTCTCTCTCTTTTTGCCGCGCGCGCGATTTAAAAAATACGTGAAAGGTAGCAAGAACAATGATAATAATAACAATAACAACAAGAAGAACAAGAACAATGCTCGAGTTTACAGACAAACGCGTGTATAATATTATTAAATTATTATTATTATTATTATTATTATTATTATTATTATTATTATTAATATTGTCGTACGTTGTGTTGAACAGTTGAAAGATCGACAGTATGGTGGCGGTGGTTGTTTCGTAACCAGATGATTTTTGTTTTTTGTTTTTTTTTTGTTCTCGTTTTGGTTTTTGTTTGTTTTTTTTTTGTTTTGGTTTTCGTTGGTTTTTGTTTTTTTTTTTGTTTAAGTTTATGTTAATATTTTTTCTTCGTTTTGTTTTGTTTGGTTTGTTTTTTGAGAGGGGGGAAAAAGGAGGGGGGGTATACGAAAGCGAAAATTAAAACCGCGTGCGTTTTTTTCCCGTTAAGCCCGGCACTAAGTTTTGGAACCTTGCGCGTCCGTTGACGGGCTTCGAATGACGCCGGGAGTCCCCCGTTCTAGGCACACGGGGGCAGCTTTTACGCCGCCGCGTTGCGTTGCGTCCCGTCGCGCGTCCCGACCCCGTAGCTTCCCGTAGAGTCGCCTCGCGTCGGGTCGGGTCGCGTCGCGTAGCGTCGCGTAGCGTCGCGTAGCCGCGTCGTTTCGCGTCCCTTTCGGACCTTACAGGCGCAGCGCAACGCAACGCGCGATGTTAAGGCTATCCTCTCTATACGTTATAGCCTTACCGGTTACGTATACCGTTCATACATGTATATATATACATATATATATTGTATGTATACCTACCGAGCAAGATGAAGACAGAGAGAAAGAGAGAAAAAGAGAGAGAGAGAGAGAGAGAGAGAAAGAAGAGCGAGGAAATGTAGAAAGAGATAAAGATTACTGTGAGATAGAGTATACCCACGTATACATATATACGTATACCTGTGTTCTAGCATACATATATGTATGTGTATATGCTTTTTTTTGTAACGCGCATGCGCGAGTATAGCGGGAAAAGTTTAGAAGGTAAAGTAGAGTAGGTATAGATAGGTACCTATAAACTAGCGCCGTTGTAAGTGGGCTTCGTTTAATTTCGTATTCTTTCGTACGCTTTCGTTTAATACCGTGTATACCTAGCTACGTGTACGTCTTTGATTATACGGCGAAATTATTGTCCTTGGGTATACTTCTTCTTTCTTTAGAGTTTAGAGATTTTGGTAAGGGCGATAAGTCGAAAAAAGGACCAATCAATCAATTAGAGATTTTGGTACAGTCGGTACCCCCAATAAGAGCGCTACGGGGCTGTAGGAGAAGGAATTTCCGAGAAATGTGGTACCCCCACTCTCTATTGAAAAGCTCGCTCGCTCGGAACGTAAACCGGTCTCTCAAGAAACAAGCACGGTAGTGGGGGTACTGCTCGGCCACAGATTAGGGGAAGCGCTCTTATTGAGAGCCCTCTTATTGGGAGTCCCGACTGTATTACTATTACGATCACATGCGATGATACGCCTTAATCCCATTCTTATTTAAATTAATTTTTTTTCCTTTTTATTTCTTCGTTCTATCGTTGATTTTTGGTTCGTTTTTTCTCTCTCTCTTTGTCTGATTTAGGTACCTAAATATTGTGCGCGTCTAACGAAGTGGAACATTGCCGAAATCCTGGTTTCCAGATATATGCGTCACCGAACAATTCAGAGATTATATCATTTCGAAATCTGCACTTTAAACCCTTTTTCTCTTCTTTTCTTTTCTTTTCTGTCTTCGTTTTTTTTTTTCTTTTATATCTTAACGACGCGGATCTGTTTTTTGAAATTTTTTTTTTTGAATTTTCCTCTTTATCTCATATCTCTCTATGTATGTATGTATACCGGGAGCTATACTAGTTTGTTTTTCTTGAGAAATAAAGAAAAGATCCTAATCTCCTGCATGCGGTTATATAACACATATATATAAATATACATGGTATACATATATATGGTAAAGAAAACTTAGTTTTCTGGTCGAATAAAAGATGAGGGTAACAGGAAAGTCTGGAGTATACCTAAAACAGCAAGAGCATTGGACATGGGTGATGGGAGGGAAGAGGCATAATAGAAATAGAGAAAACCACCGTTTAGGTTGCAGAAAATGGTGAAAAATGAAATATTTGAAAGCAGGAGGACTGCGAGAGACCGAAAGGAGAGATAGAGAGAGAGAGAGAGAGAGAGAAAAGGCGGATCTGCGACAAAATTAAACTTTTTTTATTACTTATATTATACTTTTAGTTACGTTAGACGTACACTAGGTTAGGCATCGGGCGTCGCGGCGCCAGATATCTACGCCAAGCGAGGAATTATACGAACAGCTTTAGCTATTAAATTCCCCTTATCTATAGAGAAAAGTAGGTAAGAAAAATAAGAAAAAAAAAATAAAAAATTAGTGGAAAAAAAGTTATTTTAAAACTGTATGTGTACCTATTATACACATACTAACGACAGAGTAAAATATATATGTATTCGAAGACTATCGAGGGTTCGAGGCCTTGATTTTTTTTTTTTTTTTCAAGGCTCTATTTGAATCAGACGAGATAATCAAGGGGATAACGTTATACATGGTAGAAATGATTCGCTAGTTTAAACCCATAAAATAACGACTGAAAGTTTTAACAGCGATTTCCTTGCTTAAAGATTTAACTCTATCCCGGAGATAGTATACCTAAGGTACCAAGAAAGGAGGAAGGAGTCCCTGAGGAACTCCTTGAGTTTCCTGGGCCACTAACCCACCCCCATAGACTCTGAGCTATTCAAAACCTCGAAAGCGTTAAAATTTCTTTTAAATTTCGTATTTTCACACACGCGTACCTATGTCACTCGTGGGTAAATCTAATAAATTAATTATCTGAATAATTAACGAACAAACTACCCTTAATGCGCCACTCAAAAGATATATGTATGAATATTCTCCCATTTCTAGTTTTTTTTTTCCTTTTACGTCTCCTTCTTCTCTTCCTTTTTCTATCTTTTATTTTTTTTTTTATTTTTTTTTTATTTTTTTGTTAGGAGTTCGTTCATCGTCCGTGATGTAAGGGCAGCTTGTTCAATAATTCAGAGCAAACATCCCGTCTACACAAATACACGAGCGAAAAAGCTGCTACATGTTTCTCATAGAGCTCGCTCGTACAAATGTACCCTCACCCTTATACACCCTTACCCAGAGTTTAGGTTCAGGCTTCGGTTTAGGTTTAGGTACAGGTTTAGGTTTGTGCTAGGTCTCCTCAACGTGGCGACGTGACTCCGGAATCATCCCCTTTTCGACCCCCTATAGGGTTATCCAGAAACGGGAGGCGGCGCACCTACCCCATCGACGGCCAGCACTCATGTATTGAACTTTTCCGTTGCAATTAAATATTAAATAGGTACTAACGGTCGATACCGTCTTCTTGTCGTTTCCTTCGTGGGTGTATATATATATACCTATATGAAACCACGTACAGATCGAAAGAGTCGTACACTAGCCGTGCGAGTACGCAACCTCACGAGGAAAAGTTCTATACCCGAAAAAAAGCTGCTGTAGTTATAATTTCCGATATCGGATAAAATCTTTCGGATCGGGGCGATGGGTATTATATGCGGGTATAATTTAAGGGCGATAAAATTATTATCTCCCTCAACTGGAACTCGAGATATCGGATATTCTAATCACTGCGACAAATTAGATTCAGAATTTTCACCTCGTATAATACCACCTATACCTTTTAGCCGTGCTAACTCCACGATTTGCAATATCGCGAAACGGTTCAACGTTTATACTTGTATACTCAACGAGTATGTACTGCCAATGGTACATGGCCTATATACAGCGAATGAGCGACGCGGTGAATAAGTTATCAGTTCTATACCCGATGCAGGGGGACGAGGGTAGGTCCTGGCTATGTGTATGGACGTGATAAGTTTTAGTTAATATAACGAATTGCTCTGCGAAGAAAAAGAGAGAAAAAAAAAATGATTCTTTCGTCCTGTGACTCTTTCGCACGTAGCACATTCTACGCCAATTTTTTCGATCTTTTTTCATCGAACCGTTCATTTTTGATCATTTTTTTTTCAAGTCGATCGAATCTTAGAATGAATCATTTCTACCCATACCCCCGAAGTATGGGAGCTTTGAAAACTACGGATCGATCATAGAATAAGGTGTTCGTCAAATGCCATCGCAGGATTACTTATTGACGGTTCTTGGGTCGAGCATCTTTCCGATAGCTTAGCCACCACATCGCAAAGCACCTTGGTTTTTCCTATACCTTTTTGTTTACTCTTCCTATCTATCTTTACCTCTTAACTTAGGAGCTTTTCTTCTTTAATACGCTCTCATCCATCCCGAAATAAGTCGTTTATTTCAGCGCCCGAAGCTCTAGCATGAGAAAAGAAAAGAAAAAAAGAAAAAAAAATAGAAAAAAAAAAAGAAAAAAGATAGAAAAATAATATTATACCTACTTTCCCGTACCTATATATCTATATGCCTCTACTCAGATCACAGGAGTTAAAGTTTCATCCGACTATGAGCGTGTCTCGATGTTTTACATCGATTTTTATACCGATTAAAAATTAATAATGAAAAACGAAATTATTCATCAGGAATCGCGTGTTACATTTCTTCAGTCAGAACTCGGACGAATTTTTGATCAGGCATCCCCCAAGTCGGTTCCACGTATGTAGTTCGAAAGAAAAAATCCCTAATTGATCGGCTCCACTTCTATTTTATGAAAAAATTTTCTATACACGTACGTCATGACTCAAGTAGGTACGAGAATAGACGCCGATGTGGTATAAAGCCGGTTATAGCTGACCTATGGATTGAAAATTTATAAGATTGTTGGGTCACATAATGTGCAGAGTTATTCTTGTCGAAAAGTGATTACACTCCCATAGGTATATACCATGTACCTGTAGTACGTGTGCCGTTCGTTACATCATTTCTATTCACAGAACGTGTAGCTGAAATTAGAATGTGTTTCATTGAAGCTATGGTCGATAGATCCGACATTAATGTTTCATCCGACATTAACAATACCCTTTCTAATATTGCAGTACTGGGATGAGACTGCGTATGGCGTTATTGATCCGTGATTGACGAACTCTAAGCGAGTTGAATTATTTCCCCACGAGAGAGCGAGACCCGGGGTGCAATTTCCTTCCATTAAACGCTTCCTTGTATCTGTATAACTGCAGTGTCTTCTTATTGCGCGTTGCCATCAGCTTCAATAACTCAAATTATCTTACCCATTTCCTATATTCTAACTCCTTCGCCTGCTGCATACATACGCGATGAAACTCGGAGATTATACACCTAGGGCCAATTATTACGCGTACTACGTATCGCACCGTATACGTATTACGTATGTAGGGGTTCGTTCAACCGTTTGGGGGGTAAATCTGCGTATTGTGGAAACAAGCCGACTCTATTCGTGAACGATTGTAGGCGCATAGTATACACGTATATATATATATGTACGAAATTTATTGTACGATTTAAACGGTAGCCTCACAGACCTTTATGCAGTTTTTAGTTTTAACCGAGGCGTGAAAGAACCAACGATCCGATATTTCCGGAGTTCGTTCGCCGCAGGAAACTACCCATGAGTCACCGTATAATAGTCTAACACCAAAAACACTGGCTGACTTCTTCACGTGGTTAAAGAGGGTTACCAGCTCCCCTCTTTACACTTTTCATCCTTTAGACGGGTCTTATATTTCACCGATCGAATCATATGCAGGGGCATTACGTACCGAGTCTACCTGCATCTGACCCAGATTTTTTTAGAATTTTTCAAAAATTGTTTCATTCGTTTTTCCGACTTTTACGATGAAGACTATCGACAATCCTCACATATACAGGGTGAATATTCTCCGGGGTCTGATCTGGGAGGAGCTTCGAAGCTTCGAAGCTCCTCCCAGATCAGACCCCGGAGAATATTCACCCTGTATATGGGGTATTCCACGTGAACCGGATCGGTTTTTGGCCAGAGGTCATCGAATTTGACGCCAATGCAGATTCAGATTCCTTGTACTACATGAGATGTCCCCAACAGTTACAGAGCATGGAACCAATTGGTTCAATTTATATCGCTGTCATAATTATACCAAAAATTTAATCACTACATTTTCAACTTCACTTATCTCAGCCATGCATGAACGAAATCATCACTTCCCATAGTGCATTCCACGCGCGTAAATGAGCTCTCTCGAAATATGTAGCACTTCAATTATTTTTGAAATTCTTAAACATGTAGAACTTTGGAAAAAATGCGATTTCTTTGTTTTTCTACTCGAAGGGTCTAACCAATTGCCCTGAAATTTTCACCGAAATTACTTCGAGGTGGCACTAGGAAGTGATCAAAATTTCAGCCTCCGTTCTTCTTCTTTTTTTTCCAAAAATCGGCAAAGCATGTAAAACTTGGGAAAAATGTGTTTCCATTTTTTTTCTACTTGAAGGGTCTAATGGATTGCCTTGAAATTTTCAACGAAATTACTTCGAAGTGCCGCGAAGAAGTGATAAAATTTCCAGCCTCCCGTTTTTTCATTTTTTTTTTGCCAAAAACCGATCCGGTTTACGTGGAATACCCCATGTACAGTTTAACACGTAGTACGTTCTCATAAATAAAAATCATCCCCTATATTAACCGACGAGTGTGAAATTGTATATAATTATAAGATATAATCGTGTGAGATTGGCCGATAATTATTAAATATAGGTATATTATCGATCGTTTATTTTCATTTTATAAATTCGATATCGTACAGAATCGCGCGTTAGATTTATTTAACAGTTAATATTCCAGTGACGTGGAGAACTAATACCTCGGTTGAAAATATTTGTTCAGTGATTGACGTTTTATCGAAGCCGATGGTTATTTGCGAAAAATGACTACTCATTGCGGGGGCGAGAGAGAGTGAAGGGAATGAAGAGTGACGCTTTGAGAGATAGCCAACGTTGCGGGGGTTGCAGTATTATATATGTTTTATCTGTTTAAATCGTTCGATACCTATCTGGCTTTTTCCAGGCACATTTTACTCAACCATTTTCTTTTTCCTTTTTTTATTTCATTTTTTTCATTTCCCCCATATTTCACGGAGGTGGTAGAGTTTGGGAATAAAAAATATTTGCAGAGAGCTTAACGCGCTGTTAAATTTCAATTTTCTTTTTATTATTTTACTTATTATTACTTCCGTTATTTCTATTTATCGAACGATTAATTTTCTCAATTTGAATTCATTTCATCCAGAAAATCTCTTCCTCTACCTCCACCGTCGCTCCATCTCTACATCTCTCTTACTTCCTTTCATTGCGCTATTGCTAATTGGTTTTTTTTTTTCTCTCTCTCTCATTTTTCAACATTCCAAGTCCACAAGGCAAGGCGAGGCGTACCTTCGACTTTATTAACAGATATATATATATATATATATATATATATATATATATATATGTATGTATGTATTATAGAAGAAGAGAATTCTGACTGTAAATTCTTTAAAGGGTCCCTTTTTTTTTTTTTTTCACCGAGCCAAGTTCTCTCGTTCCACGATTTGTTAATTGCTTGATTATCAACACCTCGAAAAATTCCTTTCACCCATTTCTTTACACTGATTCAAACTCCAATTTTCTTCTTCTTCTCTCTTTTTTCTTTTCTCATTCTGTAATCTTTTTTTCTCTCCTTCTTTCTTTCTTTTCTTTTTTTTTATGAACACCCTCAATGAGGTGAGATAATAATTTTTCAACTGCGAATATCAAACGAGATAAAATGAACGCAAAATCCAAATCCAAAGACCAAAAACTAAAGAGTACCTATATATATCATCTACCCCCTCGCGAATCTAATCAATAATCATTGTTATAGATCGAGGGTGATGTACGGTCATCGATTGGTCCTCTTACGCCCACGTGCTTTTGGGCAAGGTGTTTCTGGCCTCAATCTGGTAATAGACGAGGACCCCCATAATTCAGGGGTAACCCAAGTCCATCTAATGCGTACCTTGCCCACTGTGTGTGTGTGTGTCCAGCAAACACTATATTACTCGAGTCGCGATAGGTATTCCTACTATGGTCCAGCCTCTATGTCCACATATACCTATACACGGTGGTCAATGGTCTGCGGAAATATGCAATAGATCCTCTAAATCACGGCCATCTTCCGTGGCAGGGGGGTCGATGGGAGGGGGGTGTATCATTTTATCTCCACGATGAGCGGTAGTGATCCGATCAAATTTCGGTCAACCCCAAAGTATTGTATCGTGCAATCGAACACCCGAAATTCCATCAAACCAAAACCGATAGTTCTGCAGGGTTAATAGTATTCCCATACAACCCTCGCAGCTTGACATAATATTATTCAGCATTGTACCTGATTTTCGTTTTTGAATTTAGTTGTGATGTTTTTTTGTTTTTTTTCTCTTTTTGTCCAAAAACTAAAAACGAAAACGTTACAGTCTTCAAGATGATTGAAGATGATTTTTGAACCATCTTAATCTCGGATATGACCCTTGCGGCGTAATCCTACGGGTTTGGTGATAATTAACGCGGTGGGCAGCAGCTCTTGTTTAGCTACTGCTCAGGCAGCCATTCAATCTACGGGCACTAATTTAGTGCCAGAAGTAGGTATACCCCACCTTAACACGTTTCTCATTCGCGAATCGGCGAATAGACCAGATGGAGTGAAACGCGCGCGATGCTCACTGAATGGGGAGACCGTAAATGATTCTACATCCTCTCTCTATGTATACAGAATTCAAATCGCAACTAGACACAAGATCGTAGGTAACGTGTAACACTCAATCTTACAACCTGATGACATTTTCTTTAATTAAAACACACGTAGGGAAAAATTAGATTACATCAAATTGGATAAGATTCGACAAGATTTGATCGAATTTTATCCAGTTGGATCTAAATTTTGGATGAACATTAGATCCGAATGGACCTTCGGCGATCTATTTAGATCTACTCAAACCTGGCTAGATCCGACATACTAAATCAAAGAATTCGGATCCATTTTTTTCCCAAATTTGATCTAATTCATTTTTTCCCCGGGAGAAAATTTTCTCATGGCTATACGGGGTTGCCTGTTGTCAGGCGCGAGGCTGACCAGTGCAATGCTCATACTACTTTTTCAACCAAATCGTATAAAACTGGCTGGAAATATTAATGAAAAATGAAATTTTGGGGGTAGGATTGCGGGTTGGGATCAACTCCACTCTCTGGTTCACGTGGATTATCAAAAATTCCGATAACCCCTATCGCAGAATCAACTTTATTAAATTTCTTTAGAAAATTGAAATCCGGTTTCGACGATTTTCCGGATATTTTTGTTTTTTTTTGTTTGCTTTTGTTCTTGTTTTACGAATGCAAACTGCGAGCTCGAAGGGTATGCGACAATACAGATGGTTGACAAACGATTTTCCATCATCGTGTTTATTGTGAGTAGGTAGGGTAGGGTAGGGTAGGTGTGTGTATTTTTATTATATTTTTATTATTTTTTCACTCCTTTTATTTTCATTTTCATTTTATTTTATTTTATTTCAACAGAAAGTTTGAACTCGGTATGGTATATCGCGTCGTGACATCTCGCGCCGTGGAATCGAGAGGTTGAATAGAGTTGTTTGGAACAAAGCTGAAGCTGAAGCCATGAGTTAGATTAGATTACTTTGAAAGAGTGTTCGGCCGCTCGACGTTATATAGAATTGAGGGTAATTTTGGAGGAACTCCACTCGAGTTCCGGTAGGCTTGGCTTGACAGGAAGCAATATTCCTGGAGTGGATGCTTTACCACTTCAATAATTTATTCTCGAAAAAAAGAACGAACCCCTCAAACAGGAACACGGTACCCGCGGGTACCGCGGGTAGGACCTATTCGCATTATTATTTCGTCTGATATCCCGACTCTCTTCATATCAAATTTTTCAACCAATACCTCGACATCGTAAATCGAATGAAATTCGATAAATACAAATAACCGACGTTTTTAATATCAGTTATATTCTTATAATACTATGCGATCAAACGCCGATTAAAACACCTGCCATCTTAATCCAAGACTGCAGATTGTCTCTAATCTGCTGATAAAAAGAAAAGCGAGAAAAGAAAAGAAAAAGAAATAATACTCGTCCCATTTTGGACGTAGGTATAAATTTTTATTTTTTCATCCTAAAATCATTTCCAAGTAAAATACATAGCTAGGTATTATCGTAAGAAATAACTGGTAAAAAATTCAGTCAAGCGATTTGAGACTGTAAAAACAGTAGTGATAAATCGGTATAGGTATGGCTCGAGCATAAATGTAATAAGCCACAGATCACCGGACGTTAGTAATTTAAATGTATATCAAAGCCGAATAAATTTCGTAAAAATATTCGGGACTAGTAGTGGAGCGTAAAATTCTATTCGAATCGGTTGCGAGCCGGGAGCCGGTTCTTTGATCATCGTGCAGAATTAAAGAATATTAATTTCCACGTCCGATCGCGGATATGGTCGAGGGTAGTTAATTATTGGTAATGTCAAACGCCGTGGATGAAAAATATCGGTTTGTCGAGTGAAGAATTCGATCTCGTGCAGCTCGTTGATTCAAAATCGCAAAGCGCTGTGGTATTCGGTATTCGAAAAAATCATTAGCCGTTGAAAGTAGAAAACCGTTGGGTGACTGATCGGGCTTCATAATATGCTGACGGTTGTAGCAGGCGATTTCCTATCCGCTATCGCATAAGGATACTGTATGAAGGAAGGAGGAAGAGAGCGAACAAAAAAATGGGACGAAAGATAGAACGGGAAAGAAAGAAGAAAAGGAAAAGAAAAGAGGAAGAAGAGGAGGGAAGAAGAAGAAGAAAAAAAATAGTTAATGGGGAGAAAAAGTTTTGCGTCAGTAAACGACGCGGACAAAGCCGAAGAAAGGTTCTACTGATCGATAAGCGGCTTTGTTTTTGCAAAGACTTTGTCATCCGATCACGACAGGGCGTCAGTAACGTAGAGCTTAGATATAAGGTGGCTGCAGCCGTCCGAAATTTAGGGAGGCCAGAAGCTCCATTAGCATCGATTATAAATTAACTCTTTAACTAAACGCACGTGTACGTATAGGTATGCATGCAATGGAGAGAGTTTACGTTCCACCTCGCCGGTTGGGGGGTTCGATAAGTTTTTTCGTTTCCTCCCCTCATTTTTTCGTTCTTTTTCTCATTTTTTTTTTCATTTTCTATCCCGGCTCTTTCTTCCCTCCTTTTATTTTTGCCAAAAGATTTTCTTATCGCAATACACCCCTGGCCGCGCGGTGGACAGTGACGAAGAAAGATAGTCTATCTGATCCCGCAAGTATCGGGCAACTTTGACGTTTGCTCCCTCGAGACGTTACATAAATACGGTCGAAGGCTCTCTTCGGCTAACTCAACTGTTACCCCAGAACAACTAAAGTGGCCAACTGGAAGTCGGTCTGCAGCAGTGATCGATTTTTCACTCACTCAGTCTAAACCAGCGCAATAACGATATTGTTGTAATAAAATGTCGGTTCTTCGATCGACTGCGCTCAATATATATATAATCCCGAATCTCGGAAGCTGCACAACTTCATTTTAGCAGTTGATTGACTCCCTCCGGTTTCCTGCCCGCAGTTTAACCGAGACCATAAGTTAACTTGCACAGTTTCAGAGGCCCTTAAGTTTCGCGGCAAACTCTGCAGAGAGACACGAGTTTAATTTATCGCCATAATATCTCGGTAGTTTTATGGTAGTTCAGAACGATTTTGAGGGCTGTTTGAATCGGGGAAACTTATGATTTAAATGCATATTGTGTAAACTACTCATGTTTCAGGTGTACACATACACATGCTAGATGTTGTGCTTTACCCACTGTAACCGAGAAGTAATTTCCGTCTACAAACCGGAGGTAACAAAGGACCACCCACGCATGCCTGAGAAGAGGGTATAAATGTCGTCGCAAAGGTTCAACCTGCAATGTCTGTTACAATAATCAGACGTTAACAATTAGCCACTCGTCAAATCTTCGTTGAACTTATCGTAAAGGAGATGAACAAAGCGAAAGGCACGTTTATGTATAGGTAGGCGGGTATACGTCATGTGATAAATTAGCCAGGTGAGTCTTGGAATTCAAGAAGACGTCTAACGCACATAGCTACCCTCTTTACGTTCTTGACGAAAGACGAAAGGCGCGGGTGGTGGTGGTGGTGATGGTGGTGGTAGCTCTAGGGTGGTTCAGCTAACGAGGACAAGGCAGGTGCAGGGAGTCGGGGTAGGTGGGTTGACGATGGAGTCGAGCCAAAGGAAGGACTCGCAATAAGGGGTGAAGACCCGCGGAGGGTTCGGGGTAGTGACGTCTGATCTTCATTAAGCTTTTCCACCAAGTTTCAAACTTCCAAGACGGCAACTACGACGGCGACGCAACTACCTGACGAAATTTCACCCCCAGCCTAACCGATGAAATATAAACAAACAGGATAAAGATTCTGCCTCGGATCTAATGCCGCGCATAAATTAGCACACAACGAAAGCCATTTCTCGAGTCAGACCAGTATCAGTTTACAGAGGCACCGCGGTAAGTTGGGTTGCCTATCGCACAGACGTCGGTAATGCGAGACCCAGAGCTGGCGACGTACCGTGCGGTAATAATCGCCTAATGTATGTGAAAATCGGTTAGCTGAGTCGAAGATCGTACGATTTTTACTCATATTCCTGGTTCCTGTTTGGCAGCGACTGATATCTAGCTGCTCCTTTATCCTTATCGTGAAAATTATCGCTCGCTGCATTACCGACGAGGGTAAAACGGCAGTATAGGCAACCGTGGTTACCGCGATGCGAGCTGGCTGATTGATATACGTATTTGCCTGTTTGCAAAGGGATAATAAGACTTTCTGAAAGTATAACAAGATCCGGTGTTGAGGGGAAATGAAATTTCATTTTTATTATGGCAGGTTGTGTGACGGGCGATCAGTCATGGTGTATCCGATCGTTGAAGAACGGAGGGAGACTCGTCGCGTCGTTGTCATGGTGAGAGGAAAGGAATTGAGGAGGTGCCGGAGCACGGATATACCTAGGGCGCGTGTATAACGTGTATCAAAATCGCCATAAGTTTGTGAGGAGGAGGTCCTGTAATCTCGGCGATACATCATCGTTAGTGGGATCCAGACACTTACCTACATATTTGGGCACTGCGCTGCACCAGTGTGCTGCGTCATTTTCAATCAGTATTAAATATATTTACGATCATATTGACCATAATATATGAGGCTTCAATAGAATATAATGTATGCAATAATAATGACCATGATATCGATATTGATAAAAATTTGGGGATTTAGATTTCCGGAAATTCTTACATGCGATAGGGTAATGATATTGAAGTACTATGTAACAATACAACATTCATTGTGACACTGTTTTATTGACATAAAATAATTATCGTGTATATATATGTATAACTGACATATTTATTTATTAATAACGAACACCTGTATTCTTTATCGATTGATTATACATAATAATTGGTTTTTTTATTTTTTTTCCAGCAATTTATCAATACTTAAGAAATATCTCTCGATCATTTGTAACTATTAACGAATAGTCGTAATTACGTCTGAGTATGTGTATAGTGTATGTGTAAAGTAAAATAATTTTAAAATATACCTTATACATATTTAAAAAATGTATTAGGGTAGTTGAACTTCGGGTAATTGTACATCTTATGCAATTTTAAGTTCTAACTGTAACATTCTTATAGGTATACCTCCCAATTACATTTAGTACGAGGTTTAAAAGAAACCGTGATTCGGAATGTCGAGTAAGTAATTCGAAGATAAACGAATGCGCGGGTGTGGCAATAGCAGCTAATTACGTCTGGTAATCGTCGGATAATAATTACTGTACAGTTATTTCAAAAAATTAATCTATAAAAAATCTTGTCAAATAAACTTCCGAGTTCATGATTAAGTAATCAGGATGAAAATAAGAATTCAACCCACTGCAGCTCTTGTATTCTAACTTTTTAATGACAAATATTTGAACGACATTCTATTAGGTAGTACTCATTACCATTATTCTATAAATATATTTTTAAGGTCGATTCGGACCGTATCTAATGTCTAATTAGGAAAAGATGAAATTACTTTGTTCGAATACCGTCATGTGTAATAATTAATAGGTATAACGCTAATCTAAAAAATATTCGTATGAAAATTTCGTGTCTAAATTAAAAATTAACTATACCTAATGATAACGATAACGATTGCGGTTTGATTTTTAATTTTTTAACGACAATTGCATAGTGTCTGATGCGTGCCTTTGATCTTGTTGTATTGTCTTTAGCCACTGTCTATGTTCGCATAGATAGGGATACAGGGGCACAACCAAAACGCTTATATCATCGACTGAAGCCATTGGCAATATTTTCATCTCACTATCGTCAGGGTTTTCTACTTTACCTCGCCATACTCGGCCCACCAAACGACCCCGTGCAGCTTGCACCAATTCCTGAGCCCCCATAGTCAGTCTTTTTGGGATAAAACGCCGTTTTATAATCATCAGATATCATAATTTGTCGGAAATAAACGATGCTTATGTTTCTTACCGATATTCCAACGACGGGGTATCAGGAGCGACTGTTTTGCGTAAAATATGGGCCGCTTCCTCGTCGGAAACAACGTCCCACAGACCATCAGTGGCCACTACGACACAGTCTCTCTCACTGAGATCGTACTCTTCGAGTTTTAAGGAAGTGACTTCCGGCTGAGAGGACAAAAACGGCTTGATGGTAACACCCGTGTTAGCAGCCTTCAGACCATGGTCACCAAACCCCCTGGTAACACCAATGGTGCCCATAACTCTGCTCTGTAATCACAAAACGTAATGAAATTTGGAAAATTATTTCGAAATTTCCTAATCGTCGAAAGATCGAAGAGCTAATCGTGATTACCCGCTTCCCCCGTCCAGATATAAGAGGCAGTCTAAGATCTGGGTAACTCAGGGTCTTGTAAGCCCACCCAGTCATGTATGGCTCTCTGTAAAGTACTTGCGAGCCCAATTCACGCTCTAAAGGACGTCTCCGAAATTCCAAAGCTGTGAATTGTCCTCTCAACAATTCTCCACCCCTTAAAGAGCCCAGGGCCCTAACACGATCTGACTCAGAGTCAGGAGTGTGATCTCTGGTTAGAGGGCGTTCGTGTTCGCCGACAACCAGCACTGCTCTGTATTAGAGAACGAGTATTTTACGAATCAGGTCTTGTTCGAAGGGATTGTGTGTATTCAAAGAGAGATTTTGGCGAAAGGAAGCTCACTAGCGTCTTAATAATTGGCCAGAAAATGTGATATCGATGTTTCGAATACACAGATGTCTCTGACGTCCGCCCATGCGCAGTAGACTGTTTCATTTCGCCAAAATATTTTTGTAAACGAATAACGATTCCGTTTTGTAGGATGAAATCATGGGGTTGATTCCTGAATCAAATCTATATACGATACGATGTTTCTCTGAGTAGAACTTCGAGGGATTCGGAGACGGTAGTTTCGAAGGTTCTGATCATTCCGAAATTCCGTACCTTCCTCGAAGTTTTTTCGCAGTAACTTTCGCCTCGAATTTGTTTATAGAAATGAACCCCGAAAATTTTTCCCTACTTTCAACGAACCTAGAATCCCCAGCGCCAGCTGCATACAAAATTCCGTTAAGGAACAGTATGGTAATGGCTGTGCAGCCTCCACCCCCCTTTTGAGCCTGTTGTTCGACAGTCAAATCCATGTGATTGTAGGCCAACTCAATGGCACCGATGACCAAATCCCTACCTTTAACAGATCCATCTTCATTCTCATTGAGAAGATGTTCTCCAGGTATAGAAGCTAGCTTTTCCTATTTGATTGGGAGTTTAGGATAATAAAACTGAACGTCATATCTATATTACAAACACAATGATATCAAACAAGTATCTCATTCCAACATCAAAACTAACATAAATTATTCTATGAAGATGTAATCTTGCAGTTAGAGCAACTTGGTATCCGGCGTGTCCATCGAACATGGAAAACATTATGTAAGGCAAAGTGACGTTCGAGTCGATCAATTTCAGATCTCCTCTCGTCGCTGTTGCTTGGTCTTCGTTCCATGTACTTTTACCGGCGTTTATACACTCCGCATAGCCAGCGCACCATGGTAACCGGCTCAAGTCTCTCGGCACTATTATCGGCCTGACTCTGTGGTCCGCGCTGACCTATAAGCACAATATAAAAACACAGAGATCCTCAGAATGGAGAAATCAGAAGATACAGTACCTGTGTCTCCTCGATTGTTAGACCCAAAAAACTTGGTCTGCTGTAGGGCCGGGTTTCAACTTCGAAAATTAGGTTTGAGTTTAGGAAATCTGTGCCTATTTCGCTCTCCGATTCGGTAGGATACTCTAGTCCAAGTTCACTAGCTCCTACCGCAGTTAAAAGCGCGGATTTAAATCTGGTAAACATTTTTTTTATCGGGTTGTTTTCAGACCCTTCTTTACATACACTGTGTTTAGATTATTGAACGCGTTCGTTCTCGCTAATATTCAGTTGTTTTTCATCAATTATAGGTTAGGTGTCAAACCCCTGATGCTGTTCTACAGTTCAACGCCGTATTAACATATTTGCGTCGCTCTTACAAGTCGATTTATATCACAGTTAAAACGCTCTTTCGTAGTTCCCACTTTTCACCGATTATTTATCACGCTGAATCGTGTTATTTCTCGTTTACATATAGGTTATGACACTATTTTGACGTTTGACGTTTCGCTCGACAGCGGACAGCGGCCATATTTTCAATGCGCAATCGTCTGCCGTCATGTGACCCGCACCGCGCGTCTGACGCCATCTGAGTCCACCAAATACAAACATGGCGTGTTCGATCAGACACGTGTTTAAAAAAAACGTTAAATATGCCATTTTTTTGTGATAGTTAATCGATAAAAATACGTGGCTTAGGATTCATTCATATTATATAAACTACGGCTCAGTATCCCGCTTCAATTATCTCCTGAATCTTAGTGTTCGACTTTATCTAGCGATCAAAAACACACGTTCTCTGTTCAGCCCGGGAGAGACACGCGGCGCGGTAAATTCAAATTTATTGAATCACGTAGCAGGCTTTGCGATGAATTTTGACAAGTATAATATCAAAATTTCGGACTCCTCTCATGCTATAATAAGAAAGAGTGTGGTTTTAACATTCCTGATAGTAACTACAGCCCTGTTCTTTTATCTCAACAATGTACAGCCCCATTATTACATCGACGAAATATTTCACATTCCTCAAACGCTAAGATTCTGCGAAGGAAATTTTCACGAGGTAATGTATGAAGAATTCATCATATTGGTCGATATATGCATTCGCTAAAATTTCAGTTGATCAGAAATAATGTTAACAGAAAACACTTCTTCTTTCAGTGGGATCAAAAAATCACCACATTTCCGGGACTGTATTTAATATCAATTGCGGTTTTAGCGCCTTTTAATTTATGCACGATAACGTGTTTACGCGGTGTCAATCTCGCCGCTACTTTATTCAACTTTTATGTTATCTACGAACTGATAAAATTAATTAATGAAAACCGCGGTAACAATAAAAGAGGAAAAAAAGTTGACCAGAAAAATAAATGGACGAGATTATTCGCGAGTTTAAACATCGCCCTTTTACCACCCTTATACTTTTTGCTATTTCTTTATTACACTGACGTCGTATCGACGAATCTCGTGCTTTTAATGTACCTATTTTACCTCAAAAAGAACTTTAGGACTTCTGCATTGATCGGTGAGTATAAAAATCGAGCAAAAGTCCGAAAATCGATCTGTTTCAATAATTTCATTTTCATATTTCTCTCCTTCAAAGGCGTTTTGGCCGTTCTCGTTAGGCAAACTAACATAGTTTGGGTAGCCTGGCTCAGTATGGAAAGAGCAATGGATATAATCGAGAATAAGAACCCCGAAAGAAATCGTAAAAGTATCAAAAATTCGCCTGCGTATATCAGAGTAAGTTGATATCTAATAACGGTATTGACTCAACAAAACAAGTAGAAATTGTTCCCTCATAACTGAATGACTATTTATTTTTTCAGCTACTGTGGGATAACACAAAAGAAGAGCTAAATCGCGGAAGATTATTTAAGTTCGTGTCCGAAATACTCGGCGCTTTATTCCCTTACATAATAATCGGTTTAGGTTTTTTGCTATTCGTGATATTGAACAAAGGAATTGTCCTTGGAGACCGTACTGCCCATGTAGCGACTCTCCACGTTCCCCAAATATTCTACTATTCGGTATTCGTCACGTTTTTTTCCTGGCCGTATTTCCTCCCCTACATAACCGACTACGTAAAGATCGTTAGGAATCGTCTAATCCCAGCCGTTCTCGCCTTCACGATCATGGGCACAATCGTCCATTACAATACCTTGGTGCATCCTTATTTACTCGCCGATAACCGACACTACACATTCTACGTTTGGAACAAAGTGATCGGTCGATACCACCTGGCCAAATACTTAATCGTACCGGTTTACGGTTTCTGTCTGTACTCGATATGGCGAGGAGTTAATCACCTAAGATTTTTCTCTACAATTGGATATTTTTCGACCTTATTTATCGTACTGGTTCCTCAGCTGCTGCTGGAGCCCCGATATTTCTTCATCCCTTACATAATATTTCGCGTTAATATAAGAAACACTAAACCCTGGCAAATTATTGCTGAATTTTTCTTCACCATTTCAGTGAACGTATTTCAATTTTACGTATTTAGCAACAAGGTGTTTTACTGGGACGACGACGTACATCCACAGAGGATCTCCTGGTAGTGCAGTCATCTTCTTGTATTATTATTGTTATCATTTTTATTGTGTAGATGGATGATGATATGATATTAAAAGAGGAACATCTTAGTTGATAATTGTTTATTTGATAACTATTACTTTAAGTTTATGTAGGTCTCTTAGCCCACGATATAATGTACAAATATAATACACGCCTGATCGGCCGATAATAATCCTGCATCGAATTGTCTCATTTTTTCATAGTCGCACCGCCGCATTGAGTGGTATTACCGAGATTTCGCAATACCCCATATAGTATATATATATTATGTAGATTTATTGTATTATTCAATACTCGCTATATTAATAATATCATTCAATTTAGTATATATCTGATGAATTCAGGCCATATATATATATTCATATATGTATATATATATATGTATATATAATTTACAAACTATAATTAATTTGTCGCTCATAATGGTGTTCGCATTTTTAAGCATAAATATACCGAGAGTATTCGCAGAAACGCTTCATAGGTGAGTTAAAACGGCTGCATATAGACCACTCGAACATCGAATGATCAGATTTTGTTTTCCACGTAGCCAATGGACACGCGATATGCGAAATAAAACCTAATCTATTGATTTTTGAGTTGGCTATATGCAGGCGTTTTCACTTCCCCATGTAGCGTTTCCACGAATACTACCATATACATATATATTCAATAACTTATTATTTATTTATTTATTTTATTTATTTATTTATCTCATTGTCAATTTGATTAACGTCTTGTTTTTCGTCTTCTACTAAAGAAGACCTTTATAAGCCACCTAAAACAGGTTTTATCCAATAATATACCCAATAATGTGGCATAATAACGATATTTATACACAGGGTGATTCAGAATCACAGAATAAACTGCTTGAGAAAAATCAGTCAAGCATTACGCGTATCATCACTCATGAGCGAAGGACCTGGACATGGAAGCTGTATTAGAGCCAGAGGTGCTTAATTGAGAACACAATTTGAAGTCAAATACTGGATTTGTTTTACGCTCATCATGAAGGAGAGGAGAGGAGAGTCGAGTCTTAGATTTCTATAAGGAATGCACCTATGACCTGTGACGTGGTTCTCTTCAATCACCCTGTATAATAGTCGAATAAAGAATACTTAAATACGTATGTTTATACTATGAAATTATTTTTATATAACGAAAGCATGTTTTCCTCGCTTTTTGATGCCTCTGTATGGGACCTAAAGTAGTACTTTCAAGTCCTAGGACTTTTCGTGCCACATTTAGGTCCTAGGACTTAAAAGTACTACTTGAGATCCTATACAGAAACATCAAAAAGTCGCTGAACATGGCTTTGTTACATAAAATATGGTGTGTACCAAGGCTAAGTGGGCTTTTTGACCTTGTGTGGTTGCAGTACTCGTCTTCGGCTCGCAACGCACTCGTCTTCGACTCGTGCTAGCTCGCCTCTGACTCGTACTGCAAACTCCACACTCGGTCTAAAAAAGCCCACTTTACGCCCTTGGTACACAATATACTATTTCTTTCGACGCTCCCATCATTCTAGATTATCTATAATATATTATTTCGTCAATGATGCGTTAAACACTGCCCAATATGCGTTGCTGATCAAGAAGCTTTTCTGCTCTTTCAAGACTCGATATTGCATATCCGGAATGTATGTGCAGTCGGGGTTTCATTCTTCTACTTCTTCGTTTTCCTTTTCGTTTATTCATTCTTTTTCTTCAATATAATATATATATGTATATATATGTATATATAATAGGATATAGTATCTATATCTGTGCTCCTCTATCTATCTAAGACGCTGTACACCGTTCTTCGATAACAATAAAACTTCGATGAGTCTTCTCAACAATAGTATACGATGACTATATTCAACAACTCGACCATTGATATGAAACGATTTTAATCAAAGTCTGTATTTATGCAGGGCCGACGTCATGACATATACTTCAAATCAATACGCAATCACACGAGTGTTTGCGCCATTGAAGAAACTATGATCTTTGACCCAATAAATATCAGGAAAACCGAATGAATATATTACCACAGTTTGAGCTTCAATTACCTCCAAAGTTCATTTTTTCAAAACCTCCATTAGTCTAGGCTCGATACTTAGTTTGGACAATCGATTGAGCATTGCTTATCACCTTAAATACGTAGTTGAAAATAAATAATAGGATATAAAGATGATATACGTTAGCGATAAGTAGCTAAGTGAACCGAGACGTTCGATTGAAGCCAGTACGGTGTAAATATGAGCGTCTAATTTATTTAAGAGAATGATCACCGCGTTGCGTTAAGTACTGTTAATTATTCCTACCATACGTCGGCCCCGTATCTATAAATTATTCAATAGCTATTATTTATCGCGTAATTTTCTCCTTGATTTGTTTTGTTTTTTTTTTTTTTTTTTGTTTTTTCTCACGTTAGGAAGATATATAGCTTAGGCACTAGTTTACGACGTGGGTCAAAGCTTGACCGACGCATCTAGCAATACCAATATCGAATAAGAATTGCCTTCGGGTAATGACCGGTAGGAATTAGCGTGTCTAAAATAAAGAATCATATTCTTCGACAAAAAACATCATACTATTTGCTGTTTTAACTTTATCAGATTTGTAGACGAGTATTTATCCTTGTCCAGGGCTGAGCTCGGCTCGTTTTTCTTGGTCTGCGTATGCCAGGCGAGTACCCGCGTGCATTTATCTGCTAAAAGCTCGATTTCGTTGGGTTCGAACGGAGCCAGACTCTTGAGAAAGCCGTCCTCCTCGTAGCCAGGCTTGTAAGGCATAGCTGCCTTCGGTCTTTGCAATAGGAACTTAACACTTACTGCGAATCCCGCCATATCAACAGGAAACTTACGCCCAGCCATCCAACCGTCATAAAATCCAATGAACTTGTCATTCTTGACTATCGGTGTGCTCAGACCAAATTTTGTGCAAAGACCAACGGGCCACATCGACACCTTATTAGTTCCACGGATCTGCAACAATTCTTTCATTAGTCGTCATAGAATGAAGATAGTTCAACTGTGCTGATATAGGCTTCGTCAATATCAGCGCTAAGTGATGCGCTAACAACTGATAATAAGCAATAAGCTGCAATACCGTGATTCATTCGATTGAATAAAAAATCTGAATCCGATATCAGGGTGATTGATATCAGAGTGTGTCTAGTTTCGTTTTTATAGTCAGGAGGAAATGCCTCATGCAATCGATCGACCGATCCCGTTCGACACCACACTTACCTCATCGAATAGCTTTATATCGTATGTATTGTCATCATCAGCGAAGTAAAATACCCCGTTAGTTGCGTTCGCTCTGATCCATTGAAGCCCTCGATTCCTGTTTGAAACTCCTCGAGGCTTAGCTCCCTTCTTCTGTTTATATTGCTCGGGCATTGGTGCTGGACATACGAAAATTTTCATCTCATTCCGCAACCATCGTCATCACAAAAAAAAAAAATCACAATCGCACTTATACTCACCAACAAGATGGTCATACTTGAGTCCAGTCCTTCTTAGCAAATCGGTAACTTGTTGTGTGGCGTTTTGCGCATCTTCGATCACCAGCCAATGGACGTTTTTCACCAGCATCAAAGTATGCGACATTCTAGTCAATTCGGGAAGTTGTTCAGGCCGTCTATACGTCGGTGTGATCACATAAAGCGGATTTTTATCGGCGAAAGAATCGTCCGGTTTGTTGATACAAGCTATTGCAGATGATGCTGGCGGTGCAGGTACTGTCGCTTCTTGTGATCTGTTAACGCTGGTTGATGCAACAGGCAAATCTTTGCGCGATGAAATGGTCGGTTTGCTCAACTGGTTCAAGAGCTCATCCGTCAATTGGACTCCGATTTCTGGTCCCAATCCGTTTGCAAATCTTACCGCATCAACGGCTGAACGAATCTGCACGTTAAATCATTAGTAGCATGATCATTAAGTCGGATAATGCAATGCCAGTTTTTAACGATCGTTTTTGCACGCAAATCTAATGGCATATAACGTGAAAGAGTTTTCATTAAATTATTCAAGTTGCTGTAAGTTTGTTCGATAATTGCGCCGCGTTATCTCGCGCTTATCTGCACCGCAATTTTTTCTCCATGTTCCTTGAAATGAAAGAGCATTCCTACTCGGTTGTATGAATTCAAATCAAATGTTTGCATCTTGGTATCATTGCGGTTTATTCAAAGACCTAAATGGAAGCCTTGATTATTATTCCAAGGAAGTAAGGCGCTCTGAGTTTTCCCGCCATTTTCGTACCGAGTAAATTTCGAACGATTGTAACGCGGGCTTTCTTCGCATATTTGAATAATTCACGTTCATGCTATTCAATCATTTTTTTTAAATACTCGCCATATCTGCGGTGATCTTTTGCTGAGTTGGACAAACTAAGGCGTCATTGTTGACGGGTATGGTATCAGCGGCGTCAACCGGTGGCGCGCCATTAAGCGTTGATATTTGATCAATCCGAATCCCGAAAGATAGATGATACTGGTAAAATACCACGCAAATACTCACGAGGGCGATCACCCCCATCTTTAGGAATGGTTTCATCATGCAAACACCTGAAATGCATGAATCATATTCATTATTTACTGACCGTGGATAAGGTGTATAAAAAAAAAAACAAAAAAAAAATAGAGATGCAAGAATTTCGAGGCTGCGCTGCAGCCGTGAACTCCTCAGTCTTCTTGATGCATAATTTATCCTGGTTCTCGTGTTTATTTATAGAGAAACTTGTTTCAGATTATCTGTGTGGATATAAGAATAGCGGACGCGGGTAGTCTCGAAAATTCTTGCATTTTTATCTCTAATTCATACCTTTCTATCTAGATTATCCTAATTAGTATTAAATAGCGATAATTATCGACGATAATTGACTCTCACCTCTGTGCTACATGCGTTTGGTATGCCCCCGTCTTGCACGCACCTTGGGGCCAGTGGCTTCGGAGTACGATCTTTCCTGGGGAATAAATGAATCAGTCATAATTAATGGATTATATTTCTATAGATGTATAAATAAATGTATATACCGAGAGTTATATCTGATCTCCTGCAGTCGGAGGAAGAAGGAAATGTGTGGGTGAAATTGTTGTCGGGCTAACTGATAGAGTGGTAGGTGTTACAGTCGAAATACAGAGCGTAATTTAAAAGCGTTGAAAAAAGAATCTGGAACGAGCGCTAAAAATAAATTTCAAACTGTATAAACATAAGTTCTGTGCAAAGTCTTGAACACGTGTCTGTTGACGAAGTATAATGTGTCGCAAAACTTCGATAATTATTCTTTTCGAATATCCACTATGTATTATTATCGCATCCGCGCATTCCGAAAATGTATACAGCGGTCCTACGTGTTTAAACTGTAAACTGTTCAACTCCATGGAAACGAACACCTGTGTTATTACAGGTTGTCATGTAATACGTCCCCTCAACGTTTATACGATTTCTTACTGATATACTTCGCTTCTTTTCTTGATTTTTTCGCGCGGTATATTTTTCAAAGATAATATGTACACACCTTGATCCGATTTCCACGTATTTATGACAATACAACGACTGTAAGAAGGATTATCTTTGAAAACGGAATCGCGTTACTACTGCTAAACGGTTTAACGGTTTAAATCGCTGTTTATAAATACACACACTTTCGCCGAACCTGCAATGTAGAATTATTACTACCAAAGCGTATAAAAAGTTATTTGAAGGTGCGCATGCATATTCGAACGGTATATTTTTCTAGGTATATTAATAACCAGTCTATGAAACCCGATTCCATCCTGTAGCCCCGACCAACAATGCAATCTACTAACACGTATGATGTAATGAGCAGACCCGCGCGGGACTGTAATTTTTCAAATTTCGAACGCGCGCCGCGTGGCACGGATATTCGAATTGTTGGATATCAGCGAAACCAATTTCCCTAATGAAATTTTAAACGCAATAAAAAAATGTGTTATTCGATTAATTCGAACATACGTATACGTTGAATAAGATATTAATAACTTATATAAACGAATATAATTATTTTTTATTTTTGTTATCAACTGCGGTTGCGCTTATGATTACTATTATTATTATTATTAATATGATTGTTACTAATGACTCGTTATTTTTCCGCTTTTAGCACCGAAATTTAGAATTTCAAGAATTCAATTTCCAATATTCATTTCGAAAAATAACAAAGAACCACTGTATCATTTTTATCATTTTAATCAATCGACCAAAGATTAAAAATTATATTTTATAAAGGTGGATTTGGAGCAAAAATCTTATCAAAATTGTCACATCATATATCACATATTTATATACATATACATATATACCTATGAACTATATCCTCGGTTGTTTATATTATACATCATCTCTCACATATATTTACGCATCAATTTTTTTTGGCAACGATTCTAAACCGAACTATCATCTCTCTTTCTCTCTCTCTCTCTGTCCCACTGTTTATTGTATACATACAATATTCGGATGAAAATCTTTACAATAGAACAAGAAATAGGAGAAAAAAAGAAAGAACGCAAAAAACCGCTTAGTGCTGTTTCTGTTGAATTAGTTTTACTGTTTTTTCTGACTGTTTTACGATTTTGAAATAAGTCACGCTGTCTGCATTGCGCTTTTTCGTTTTTAAAGTTGGCGTTTGGGGGTATTTTTCGGGTAATCTAATCAAAACTTTTTTTTATTTTTCTATTTTTTGTTTTTTTTTTCTAACGCCCGCGCCGTTGCCGCACAGCGAGGCAGCTGTAGCCGAGCCGTAGCCTTAACTGCAGGCCGGTTCTTTGGCAAGGCTATCTATACTATGGACGTAGTATACAGTGAGGAATACGGCCTTTCTGGTAGTCGGAAATATCGTGTGTGTGTATATATCGTAGAGATTTTTGGTCCGCTAGTAGCGCCATCATGCGGCATAGATTTACAACAGAAATGTAGAAAATTGTATAACGGTTTGAAAGGCAACGCATCGGGTCGAATGTGCGCGCATCCACGTCGCCGCGGGAGACCACGTGACGTTCGAAATCTTCCGAACATGCGAAAAGGCAATATATGCGCGCGATGCGCGCGATGCGCCCGCGGCGCGGAACGCTAAAGCCGGCGCTTTTCCCGGCTATCCTCGAATAGAATCGGGGGTCCTGCTGGGGCTTCGGTCGATACCTAAACCACACTCTTCACTCCTCCTCGTTCCTCGCTCCATAGCTACAGCTCACAGTCCACGCTGCAAGCTATTCGGCTCTCGCTCTCCCGCGGCAGACACCATGTGTTCCATTTACGTTTCGTGTATTGATCCGACGACGAGCGTTACGACTATACCATGTATATGTATATAATATATATATATATATATAAAATATATACATATATAAATATATATACACGTGTAAATGTATATTATGGAACTGTGTGTTACTGCTGCAGAAAACGAGCTAGATGATTGTTCTATCAGAATCAAGAATGATATCTACACGATATACTTGAATATAGAACGGGTTCTCATATATGCTTTTCAGAATTCTATTATATGTATATTCGACGATAAATTTTTGTATTTTTATATTTGAAAAATAGGAATATGTATTTACGTCTCATTTTTTGTAGAATTGAGAATTGACCTGTTTAGAATTTATCTTTTTTGTTATACAGCGTGCGAGATAAACTTTCTGACTTTCGAAAATTTTGTGCATATGCAGGTTTTCAAAATTTCATCAAAATACAATAGAAATCAGAGGTTTTAGACGAAAAAAAAGAAAGAAGAAGAAGAAAGAAAGATAAATCTATGATGACAAGGATGAAATTTGAGAGAAATCGAATTGTCAAGAAAAAAATTGTATGTCGTTGATTGCGGAAAAATTACGACCCCCCATTTCTCACCGCGTATATCAGCAGCTGCAGGATATATTAAATATAAAAAAAGCGATGATCATCGTGTTAACTGTTAAACCGTATACATTAAAATCTCTACTCGTGTCTGCGGTACGTGTAAACCGACAAGAAATTTCTCACCCTCTTTATCCATAGCTCGCCCCCTTCCTCACCCCATTAGCGGGTATTTACTAATTGAAAATTCCTTCACCCTGAAGTGTATACCTATATACATACAATGAACTTCGCGGGATTAATTTCATGTTTGAATTATATGGAGCTATACAGAACAGGAAATATTTCACGATTCTCTTTTTTCCCTCTCCTATATATTTCCCCTTCGAAATTACGTGAATAAAGTTTTTCATTAAAAAAAAAGAAAGAATTCTCTTTTTTTGGGGGGCTATCATCGAAATATTTACGTTCAACTTTTACCACGGTAGAAGAAACTGTGTGTAATAATTGACGATATTATCAATCGATATCTAGTCTATTACTCATATCGAACAATTCGAAACTGCAGCAGCTGGTGCAGCTGGGATTAGATGAATGTCGAATGAATAAGTGAATTCAATCACTGCATATCTATGTTTAAATTATGTGTATATATGACGTTCTGCGATTCGATCTATTTCCACTATTATCTGATAGAGACTCCGTGCAAAAACAGATAGACTACTATATTGTCATTATTACTTTCATAGACGCATATATATATAAATATATATATATGTATATATGAGTGTATGTACTTTAAACTTGAGTCGATATATCGACAACCTTTTCAGCACAAGGGTGTTGGGAAATGAGCTATACCCGCCGACCCCTACCCCCCAACTCTCATAGGTATATACCATCGGAGGAAATTGCATTTGAATTTCACACGGTGAAAATATGGGAGTTTAAATTGGATGGGATTCAGTCACGTCCGAAAGGGGGTTCTCTTTACCGATGCTGATGCTTCTATATAATAAATAATTTAAATTTTCATACTCTCTTTTTCTCCCCTATACTATATTTAAATTCCATTTTAAAATTCATAAACAAGAAACGAAGATCATGTTTTCCCACCCCATATTCATTATATTATGTTAATTCAATTATTATCATTTATTAAACGGAAATTCTTACTATTTGTATATTTTTCATTAAATTTCTCTTTCTCTCTCTCTCCCTCTCTCAATTTCAATTTTTTTTTTTCCCCTTTACTTTTTGTTCACTGCACTTCTCGCGGGACGAAAGTAGACCAAACTGCTAACCAACTGCAATACCTATACAATATCTATAGATATATTATATGACCGCATGATCTGCGGAAAAACGTGTGAAATTTTTTCACCTCGTTATAATATATTAACATCAGAGTGGTAAAATATATTGACATATATTTATTATGGAAATTTAAAATTTGAAATTTGAAATTTGAGATTTGCAATTGAAATGAATGATTTCACCGGGGGGTTGTTTTATTTTCTTTAATTTTTTCTTGTCAAAGTTGCAAATATACGTATAATATATCTCGAGCGTGGGAGAGTAGGTAGATATATAAAGGTATGTATGTATATGCTCTCGAGATAAATAATTGGCTCGTTATTTTCTGTTTTTTTCTTTTTTTTTTCAGAATCATGTAGGAGCAGTCTTCAATTGTTAATTGTTGATCAAACAACGCAAATAGTTCAGTGTCTGTCTGCGAAAATCAAGATTCAAATTTTATAATAAATAAAAATGAAAACAAGAAACGGGAGAAAAAAACGTGAATTATAACCACCGTAAAAAATTGAATTCAGAACGATGTGCTTGGGGTATGATTTTCCGATAAAATTATTCAAAGATTCCGAAATAAAATGCGAAAACTGAATTTCCGAATTCCCGTAATTAATTCTTCCCTTTATTCTCAATTAACGGATAAAAAATGTTTCAAGGGCTTCTCATGGCTAACCACGCGGCGCGGGTGGCCCTGATGCCGCACAACCCTCTGCAGCCTAGCTGGTTTCGCCTTTGCTCGCAAGTCCGCGTCACGAGAAAATCGATTCAACCCTCCAGGGGTTAATACAACGGCTATAGGTATAGATATAATTCTGCGTCGAAAGACACGCATTTCCTTCGGTTTTTTTTTTTCTTTTTTGTTTTACATCATTTGGTTTATTGTACGACCGCGAGGCTATAAGTAATTATTGATACACGTGAGCAGCGCAAGATTAATTAATTCTTCGGATATAAATGAAGATCTGGTGCGATCTAGCTTCGAAAATTATATCGTTGAAAATCTGTCTAATTTTTATGAAACACCTACTACTACAGGTAAGGAGTGTACCAAGTTTCAGATTTTTCGGAGCTATGCTGCAATAGGGAGAAAAAAAATTAGCCGCGAAATGTTACAATTTTTCGTATGTATTTGGAGACGTCCTGGCCTCATGGGAGCATTAGATTCCGAAAATGATTAACTCAAGGACCACCCTCACATACATCTAATATACCGAGAGTTTGCTGTGAAACTGCTGACCCCCTCCCTGCGGTGACCCCCTCTCTCGGCCGGCGGAGCTTCACGCACGCGGTACGAGTCTGTGTTGGTTCGCCGCAGGGAGGGGGTCAGCAGTTTCACCGAGAACTCTCGGTATACCTCATATAGGTACTAGCAAAAATCTGCTCGTATATGGCTTTCCTGATATAATTAAATTATCTTCGACGTATACAGAAATCCTCCACACATCATGTATGCGTGTTAGACCGGCAGCCTGTACATATAATCGCTAAGAATCGATTCTGCGCCCCTTTTTATTACGTATTTACTTACACTACCTTGTATTCGTATACCTTGGGATAATTTAATTCGCAAATAGTAACTATATACTTTATATACAGGCTACTATGTATCCGGAGGAAATTCGTTTAGAATTCCTTTCCGGCATAATAATTTAACAGAGAATGGAATAATAAAATCCTGCAGTTTAAAATATATCTCAATCGATTTATTCATTCTGTTCATCAATTTTTTCTGTCCTTTTCTTTTATACGTACCATCCCTACTCTTCCTTCCTCATATTTATTACGAATTATTGTGCAGCTTTTGATATTTTGCGGCGAATCAAAATGCGCGGGTAAAAACGTAACATATGGCGGAAATTGTGAATAAATAACGCGCATGAAATCGAATTATACGACGTACTTCTTAATTTCCTCAATTACATTCACCAAACTATATTCGTCGTAATATTTTAAGCTCGCGTGTTTAATTATATTGAAAGAATTTCGTTGATTTCTGCGATTACGAAATAAAAGCGCAGAACGACTGCAGATTGAATAAAAAATTTTTAAAAAAATAATAATTTTCCTAGTTTTGTGCAAATTTTACCCTAAGAGTTTCCTCTTCGCCCTCGCACCTACGTTTCACGATAGTTTGAAAGTTTTAGAAAAAGAGAAAAGTTTTCTTCTTACTGCAGCGCAAGCACAGTGAAAAGTTCAAACTTCTCGCGAAACAAGTGTGCTGCAGTTTGCTTTATCTCTTTCTCTTATTATAGACGATTAAACGAACTGCACTTTGATAATAGCTATCAAACTACCACGTATATATAGGTATACGTGGCTAGCTGGGTACCTATTTCTTTGAAAACAATTCTTACATACTTACTGCATGCGTCTGTACATCCATAATAATGATTAAAATAAGACTACAGTAATGACTTGATAATAATTATCATTACTAAAACATTGAACAATTATATATACGTATACCCAGATAGATATGGGGCATTTCATACCAGATAAATCTGGGCCTGATCCTCGACCTCTCAGATTCGGTTCAAGATTTTTTCCGTTATCGCCCCAACTCTAAAAATGGACTTAGATTTTTGTTGAAATTGTTTCGAAAAATTGTCTGACTTACTTCTGATTTTGAAAAATGAACACATCGTTGCAGCGGCCGTAATTCTAAAATCTGAGAAAATGAAGAAGAAAAAATCCTGTGCCCTGCACTATCGTAATTTTTCTATCCTTTCGATGTATTAATATTCATTACGTATGTATGTATGTATGTATGTGTGTGATATGTGCATTGGTTTAGAGTCAGTCATTGAACCGATTTCATCAACATCCTGAACTTAAACACGTGTGATGAATTACTTTTTGTGTCATACTATAACAGGCGCTATCTATTATCAGCTATACACGATAAGCACGCGACCGTTTAACTATACCATTGTATATAATTATGAATACCATATTTATACCTACATGTACATGTATATATATCTAGAATGATTTTCATATAGAATAAAAAACCGTAATTGTATTTATAAATAAATTTCTTATTTTATTATTCCGCATTTCATATCCGAGTAAATTATACTTATGCCTACATTTTGTACATGCATATGATATGTATTATATTATATATATTATACGTACATAGACGTAAAAGGTCAGCGTTTATATTCAAAGGTATTCAGCTGACCCGTGAGAATAGATGAAAAAAAAATAAAGATCGAGTCGGAATTTGACCGTACATATACCTACGCATATAGTATAATAGTGTATGTACACGTATGTATGTGCACCGCGTTATCGCGACAATACATTTACGTTTGGTTCATATTATAGGTATGTGCGTGTATGTAGTACGTGCGTTAGATAATACTCATCATTTTAAACCGGATGTAGAAATGGGAGTATAAGGAGATTCCGAGGGAAATTCTTAACGTCTCTGTGTGAGACCGTATTTAAATTGTTTTTCAATTTTTATAACAATTTATTTATTCATTTTTTTTTCCTCCTCTTATATATATCGAACCTTGAACTAGTTATAATTATTATATTATCATTATGCTTTTATGTATAAGATCGATAGACGTGATTGTATGTATATTATCTTGTTACGCGTTGCCATGGCAAGAAAAACGATCAGCTATACAGCTGTAAGTCGAAAGATTGAGGAAAATAAATGTTTAGCCTTGTATTATATAAGGAAGAATGTCATCTCAGATGAGATAAACGGTGAGATTAAACAAAGTCGAGAAGATAAAGAGAATAAATCTTTATCCTCATATTATATGAGGAATAATGAAATCTTAGATAGCATAAACGGTCGAAATATCATTTTCGATGTAGCTTAATGAATAACAAATTCGCTGATATACAGAGTGTCGCAGAACTGACTGCAGAAAATTAAGAGAGTGATAAAGGGGGTCAAGCTGAGTAAATTGACTCATAGAACATGTGGTCTCCGAAGTACCGGTCGCGAGATAAGGCCGTTTGAAAAATCGCGCGAGGCGCCGGCATGTAGGCAACCGACTACACACCAGATATCCGTCCAGCGTCTAATTGATAATAAGCGCGCTCGACTTTTGATGCGAGTAATAACACTTTTGGATTCGAAAATTTCAAACAAAAATAATTTTGATATCGAATTTTGTCATGGAAACAAGTAATGTTCTTGTGTTTGGCGAACATTCAATGTCGAAAGTGTTTTCATCCGAAATTCTTGACTCCTGAAGCGTTATGAATGGAGCACTAGCCGATGCCAGCTGTGTAGTCGGTTGCCTACATGCCAGCGCCTAGCGCGAATTTTTTCAGATTTTGATATGGTAGTTTGACGAGTATCACATGTGTGTGTGTGGTGATTTTTGATCAATATTCAATGTAAATCACATTTCGGATTTAAAAAAAAAAAAGAAGAAACAAAAAACTCATCTGGGCAATCGTTAGACTTTTGAATTTCATTAATTATCATCGACCTCCGTACGAAATTTATAACAGTTTGAAGAAAAAATGAAGAAAAAAACTCCTCGTCGTTTATTTCGACCCCAAAAACTCGTATAGTCCGATATTTCGAAATTCACAATCACCGTGTCTGAGTTTGGAGAAAAAAAATTTTTCTTAAACCGCGAAATAGATCTGGAAATTGAAGAATCGTCAAGATATTCGCAAATGCGATATTGCAAAAAGTTTGAATCACCTCTTTTGGAAATACCATCTTTCGAAACCATATAAATGTCGATTATGCGAAATTTATTCGAAGAAATTATATTATACGCATGCACACGCACATGCACATGCACACGCACACACACACGATTTTCACAAGTATATAGGGAATTTCGTGAAAATTCCGAAATTTTGTTGAAAAGAAAAAAGAAAAAGACTCTTTTTTCGTTTTTTTCTCTTCTCTTTGAGACAAAGGAGAAATGGGTGGACGATTTGTTGGAAAATTCAATCAAGCTTGTTAATTTGACACATCTTATTTGAAAATCCTGAGATTTTTGAATTCCTAATTCAATGTTTCCGCGTTCAAAGCTTAGATTTCTAGGGGATGAAATTGAGGGAAGAATAATTCCGACGTATAAGTCATCCGCGAGAAGAATAAAAAGTAAAGATAAAAATAAGAAAAAATGTAGAAAAAACAAAAAAAAACGAAATCAATTTTATAAAAAATGAGAAATTCTTCATTCAAACATTCGTTTATTTATTGATTTATTTATTTATTTATCTCTTCTATCCAACTCACCATTTTAAGGTCGGGAATACCGCCTGAAACAAAACGGGTGAACGCGAGGCCCGAACTGCCATCACGTTTAAAGTAACTCGAGAGAGAAACCTCGACCACCATTAGAGCCAACGTAAGCGTGCGTCCGAAGGTTCCCCGTCCATTGCGCATGTGTTGGGGGGATAAGCGCAAAGTTATTTTTTGATACCGTGAATGAGAAGAGGGAATAAAAGAAAAGTAGAAAGAGGAAAGGAAAGGAAGAAGAAGAAGAAAAAATAAGAAAATTCTATCACTAAAATAAAAAATAAAAAAATGAAAAAAAAAAAAAATACGATGGATGAACAAATTTTTTGGGGCATAAAATTTTCAAGGGTAGATTTTTTTTGATTTTTTTTTTCTTTCTTCCTGCTTCTCTCTTCTCTTTTCTTTTCTTTTTTTTTCATTGAATTTGAGATTCTTTTTTTGTTCGATTTTTTATATAATTACATATTATTATATACCCAACGCGAAAATTCTTCTTTCAATGATTCGTAATAATTGTCAATTATTATTTCATACCACACGATATTATTATTATAAATTTTGGAATTTTCAGCAGTTATAATATTATTTTATTAAGATCGAATTTATATTTGAAATAGGTCCAATATGCGGCTGTAATCTTAAATATGGCATTTATTTAGTTACATTAAGTTCTTGTAATGTTACAATAATAATAATAATGATAATAATAATAATAACAATTTATACCTATATAGATGAACAGTATAATCGTCACGATAAATATATATATATATAATATTAAATTATAATATAATACATACCGGGTTTTCGTATTTTTAATAAGTTTTTACGATAATACAATATTATTAATTATATAGCAATATTAATATCAATAATAATACATAATAAGTTATAAAGAGATAGAGAGAGAGAAAGAGAGAAAGAGCACGTGGTTTTTTTTTTTTTTTTATTCTTCTTTTACAGGGTCCCTAGAATTAATATAATTTTTGAAGAATGTTGGCTGCGAATTCATTACAATAATATACATTAATTGTTTTATTTATTTATATTCTTTTCGCAATTTTTTTTTTTTTCTTTACTTTTTCTCAAATAGATTATAATATTATTCAATTAAAATCAATACAGTATCATATACTGTACATATAAGTATGCGTATGAATACTTCTAATCAATCTTGAAGAATGATCATCAACGAATAAATAAAATTCACAATCTTTGTATGTTTTTTTTTATTTTTTTGCTTTATCGACTTTAGTTTTGCATGAAGCGATATTATTGAACAACGAATTATATGCTAATAACTAATTCAATTTAAGACTCGAGTGGGACTTGGTATCGTATCATATTATAATTATTATTTATAGGTATATGTCTATAATATCGACGAATATGACGAATAAAAACTTTTGATATAATTAATAAATATACACGTAATATCGTACATTAATTTTATTATAATCTCCCGAAATTTGTCTATAATTTTTATATATTTATATATGTATAGTTATGCATAGGCGCATATATATTATATTATCTTTTATTACGATTGAAATAATGATTTATTACTTAATTAGCTTTTCTATTATTAGGTATATACCGCGAACGAAATGACGCTACAATATTTATTTATACATCAGATATATTTTCGATGAATAAAATAAAAAAAAACAAAATATCAAATCAAATCATTTTCTCCATCCAGTTTTGTGATCAGATTTTTTAGGGAAAAAAAAAGAATAGAATGTTCTTAACTTTTGAAGTATAACTATAACACGAAATGTAATTAATTTCAATCGATGATAAATCGATTCATTAATTTCTATGTTTTTTTCATTATTATCCAACTTCCTCTCGAACCAAAAAAAATAAAATCAAATTCTTACGATTCTTTCAAAGAATTTGATATAGAAATCTTCTTTTTTTTTATAAAATCGTAGCTACAGATAATATAGTATATCGAAAACTTGAACGAGTTTATAAATAAAACATGAATGTCAGAAACACAGAGAGAGAGAGAGAGAGAGAGGGAGAAATATTTTAAAGTTTTGAAAACCACATAGAATAATGATGGTGAAAAATGAGAAAAAATTGATAAAGAAATGAAAAATAAAAATAAATAAAAAAATTTGAATATGATTGATAATTTATACTGCTTTATAAATAATATTATTATAGACAATAATTAATAACCTACTTCTGTAACTGGTAATGGTGTATATATATAATATATTATGCTACATTCTACACGCGGCAATTTTATAACTTCGAGCGATTATATCTTCATTTTATTTATTTATTTATTTATTTATTTATTTATATTTATCATCGCGAGTCTAGTCCCAGTTCTGAGCAATAATTTCATTCGTAATATAATTATATCACAAATTGAAAAATAACTTTTTCAAAATCGATGAACTGAACTGAACTGAACGACAACGATGACATACAATGAATTTTTTCCTTCACGATAACATTTTTCAATATATCGTATATTAGTTATATATGATCCATATATTATGTATATCGGTATTCATACCTAACGTTCGTGTTCTTGTTCTCCATCCCTTCCTTCCTTCCTTCCTTCCCTTCTTCAATTATTTCATTCCCTTTTATTCTTTACTTTATTTATTTATTTTTTAATTAACGATTTTGTAATTGCATGCCAAATCGATAACGACCTCTTCAAATCGGCGTCGTGTTGTGGTCAGCTCCATTTTGAGTCTGAGCTGAATCCCGCGATGGATTTCTGAGCTCGTTACGACTCAAATGATTCACTATACCGGCCCCCAAAGAATCACCCATTACGTTGATAGTCGTACGGAAGCGATCCCTGAAATACAAAAAATGGTGAAAGTGACAAATCGGCCGATTTTAAAACTCGGAAAAAAAAAATACATAAATAAATTTAAAAAAACCACCGTGTTGAATAAACTCACAAAAGCCAATCCACCGCGATGATCAATGTCACATCTTTTGCCGGTAGTCCAACCGTGTCCAGCACCATTACCATCGTCACTAAACCAGCCTGTGGTATTCCAGCTGCACCGATACTCGCGGCTGTTGCAGTGATGCTGAAATTTAAACCCAACGTTAATCGCAATTCGAATTTCTTCATGGTGTTCTTGCTCACCTGACAGCAACCAGCTGGCCAAAGCTGAGATTGACGTTTCGGACTTGAGCGATGAATATGGCTGCTACAGCCTCGTAGAGAGCCGTTCCATCCATGTTAATCGTGGCACCAATTGGCATAACGAAACGAGCGACTCGTGGGTCTATTCCATTCCTGTCTTCTAGACAACCAATTGCAACTGGCAATGTTGCCGAGCTTGACGATGTTCCGAAAGCTGTTGCCAACGCCTGAGCCATGTTCGATACGTACGAGAAAGGGTTGCGTCTTGTTACCAGGAAGTATATCAATGGTAGGACAATGAAACCGTGGATGAACAAGCCGACCAAAACCGTCATGAAGTACATTCCCAGCTGGCCTATTATCACCTCGAATGATTTCATCTCGAGTAACTTGGAAGATACCAAAAACAAGACCCCGACTGGTGATATCCTAGAATTAATCAATCGGTCAAGATGTTAGCGTCTGCGAAATGGTTCCATGACTATAATCAACGCGAAAACATTTCAACACGCCCATTCAACGCACAACAATTCATCACAGAACAATTTGAACACACATAAATTCAACATATCTCATGTGCATCTCAACACACCGAACGCTGATTAGCATTTGTTGGTGTGTTGTGGTGTCCCTAAATGTCGAACTTGTTTTGTGTCAAATTTGTAGGCGTGTTGAATCGGCGTGTTGTGATGGAATGACTATGTGGTCATTAGTCCTGTCACCCTGTGAAATAGCCAATAGGCGACGTCTTATGTTACCTGGGCTTATGATGAATGCATAATTACCAGATGACCCAGTTGGTGATGATCATCATAGCCGAGGATAAGGCCTCGAAGAATTTCAACAGAGGTCTACCATCGGGTCCCATTTTCCCTAGGGTGATTCCCAGGACGGTTGAGAACACGACAAGCCCCAAAATGTTTGTGCCGTCAGCAAACTCGTGCTCGATTTTCCATGTGAGAATATTAGCTGTGTTTGAAAAATGGATGGAGAAATTTTATATTCGGGGATAAAATTTGAGGAAACTATTTTCGCTCACCGTTAGTGTCGTTCGCTTGGGGTTTAAGTACTGTACGATATTGCGAAATGCAGGCCTGAACCAAGTTCGGTGGAAACATGTTCCTTACTAGATCCATCAGCGTGTCAGCCGTGGTGACGTTTCTTGATACTCCAGCCCTCTCGATGTTAGACTCGTCACCTCGCCCCGGGTGGATTGATATAACGAGAATTATACCTGCCAAACGAAGATGTTGAAGAGATTAGATAATGTTGGACATTGTTATGCTGCTCGCTTTCGTTTTCGACTGCACAAACCAGTTATCACTGCAGTTACGGTTGTGACCATGTAATAGAAGATCGCTCTGGCACCGATCTTTCCACTCAACGATAAGTCCAGGGATCCGATCGCAGATATCAGACTTGACATGATCAGAGGCAGTATCAAGCTCTTCAACATCCTGAGGAAGAGCTCGCCGACGTAATTAACGTACATAATTTCACGGGATGGCCAGTTTGTGCTGCGTGCATTTCTGAGCAACAATCCCAAAACGATACCGCCAACGACACCGAGCACCGTGAGTATCGTCAGAGCATTGTGCTTCAAGCAGTTCTTTGTTTGCTGTCGACGATTCGGCGGTCTTTTGTTCGGCGTTTGAGGGTAGTAAGATGTCCTGCCACTGATGCGCCCCTGCTTTTCCGTATCCGACAACGGTGATCTGTATCGGTACAAAGAATTCAAACGATTATCAAATCGTTACTCGTCCGAGTATCCACATTTTTAGAAATTTCTGTACATTTAGGTGTGTGGAACCGTGAAAGAAAATATGGAACAATTCCAGCCCCACAATGGCATTGAGCATTAAATCTCCACTCGCGTCGTGTGCTTTATCAATATGGAATCATCCATGCACTGCAAGTGGCATGTGATTGCATTGAAGTTGCGCATTGCGTGTGGGATAGACCATAAAAAATTCAGAACCACCGTTTAAAGTGAGTAACGATCCGATGTGGGCATTTTCTAATCGAAGAATGACACACTTAAGAAAAAGACACGTTCAGAAAAATGAACTCTGTACCATATCGTGCGGCAAAGGGACACGAATTGATCATGTACTGATCTGCTGATCCGCTGATGGACGAGGACAAAAGTTCGAAGATTATGAAGACGAAGAAGCACAGTGTGCAGCCAGTGCTCATCCAGACATACGCTGATGGAATAGGTTTGATGGTGATGGTTGATATTTGACGATGAGTTTATCGTGCATTAACAAGCGGTCATGTGGTATCAGGTCGTGCGTACGCTAGCGGTGGTATACGCATGTTGCAAACAGGATATGAATATCCCCGCCCATAGCTGCTGGTTTTCCCCCTATAGATTATCCGTCACACCCTTAATTCGCCTGCGATTATCACTAGCGCATAAATCTGCAGTATGACAAATGTCGCCTTGGGTCTGGAGCTGGTTTATTGAATTTGTTCATTTTCGATGCTATTCGATGAAAACGGTGTGCCCACCTATATGTAATGATGGGTAAAACCACGAGTGATCGGGTTGGAAATTATCGTCATCTTGTTTTTGCGTTAATAGTTGGGGCACAATAGGGCGCAGGTTTAAAAGGTATATTTGCTACTTGAGGCAGAGCGAGATGTTATGAATGGAGAGCGTCAGAAGGAACTCCAATTAAAAGTCGTAACAGCGAATAAACGAACCACGAATGCCCTCTATAGAGCTCCGGCATATACGTATGGATATACTTAATATATGACGATGTTATAGACTCTCGCATATACCAAGTGCAGAGTCAATACGCGTAACACATTATGCGCAGATTGCAGTTTGCGATATTTCCATGTGTGTGAAATCACGATTTTTTTTTCTTTTCTTTTTTTACAAGAAGTAGAATACGAAAACGGTTTCAGGCATTGAAAATATTGAACAAAATTTGCTTCCTGCCTCTTCCGTTCTGTCGCACAATTCGCAATCAAGGTAATTGAATTTCGTTTGGAAATTGTCGAAAGCAATATATTAATTGCTTTTCATTAGGCGCTGGGGATTAATTCCAGTTTAAATATCAGGCAAAATGATTTATTGTTCTCCGGATATAACAATGACTGGAAAATCAAGCTATTCAGGGTAGTTCCCATTGCGCGAGGCCCATAACAATGGGAGATACCGGTCGAACGGACCTCTATGCTATCCGAAGCGTCCGTCAAATCCTAATCCAAACTTCCAACAAAGGAAAAAGCGCTCAATCTCATGATACTGCACGACGTTATAAAATAACATAGTGCATTTGATCGTGATCGTTGAGGCCTTAAGCAAGTCGCTAACAGCAGTGAGCATGAACGAATCCGCCCACGTCTGACCCGACTGTCATTTAAGGTTTAGCTTTTGTTTGGCGACGCGTGATCACTCCATGTAGAAATTAGTCGAAATAATGATCTGAGATCTGACGGAAGCTGAAACTCGATCGATTTACCGTTTGCAAAACCGGAGTGGGCACAGTGCCGAATATAAGCACGTGGAGGATCGAACGATCCTCGGCGTTAGATCGGTGCCAAAGAAGACAGGAAGTGAGAACTAGCTGTCTCATTTCAATAAAATAAAAGAGGAGAATAATGACGATGGGTCAGGCCAAGCTAACACACATCTTCCTTGGATTAATTCGAAGGATCGCCCGTGGCTAAACGATAATCATAGTCTTGAGTAGAGCTGGTAAATTAAGCGCGAGAAAATTTCTGAAGGGGCATCCGGTTGGCGCAGTTTAAGGAACATTTCACATCTATACATTCACGAATCATGGCAAAAGGATGAATAAATCTACTTACAATTCTGAGGCGACTTCCATGGCTGATAAAATACGGGTTATATGATGAAAATCCCGGCGTTGAAGCGTCCCGTTTTTTCCTACACTTGCAGAGGTAGACCGGAAGTTGGCCGGGTCAATTGGTAGATGCGCTGATCAATGTAGCGGGTCGATCTGAACAACCGGCGAAGCCCAGTTGCGGCAAGTAGCTAGTGTTCGCTCTCAACAGAGGATGTGTGTTGATGATAGGGAGCTTTCAATCTGTGCCACCTTGGGTGGTACATAGGTTACAGCGCTTCACGATATGTGCCCGGCACATACCATATTATACGATCTCCCCTACGATAGCTTCCTGTCCATGTCCATAATATCCACTGAAACCACTGTACACCCATTAATTATCTCCATTGTAAACCTGATCTATATTGCGCGAGTATTTCATCCGCTATGATATCGGATTGATCAGTGAACGATCGGTACCTAACTTACGCGATGATAAATTGATCTAAAAATATTCGCGATTCATCATTTCGCGCTGATTAAGATTATCTGCGAACAGGAATTAGCTACGTGGGTCGATAGATCCGTCGGGGTTACCATTAACCATGCAGGAAAATAATTGCCTCTAATATGTTAAAGGTAAAATCTCCTAGGCACGTGTGCGTAAACAAGGGTATAATAAACACGTGATTGGTTGCGCGTGGTTAACGACAAATAATAACGAAGAAAATAATCCATTGATTTTATGGCATATGCGAAATAACATCTTTCTAGTTTCCTTCTCTTCTGAGTATATGGATGATGTGGGAAAGTAACGTGTACATCGAGCTTGCAGCGAGAAGGTCTTCATACTGAAGCAAATAACGCGCGACGTTAACTTATCAGAAATTTGTATACGTTATGCGGTTGTTCATAGCGAAATTTCATCTTCTTTCATTCCATGCGATATTTTGTTGAATATTATTTTAACCTGACGTGCAAAGCTCACCTCAGCTGGTGATACCGGATTTATTATATGCGCTAAATTTTCTCAACCGAATCGCATCGTCGGTTAGATCTAGAGAAACTTTTATCCACGTTTCGTTAGCTCGTGTCTTTCTTCTCAGGTTTGGTGTAGAATTTTCAAAACTTTACTCAACTATACAACCACTCGAGTATATTCTATCATCAGCGATAAAAATCTCTTAAACAATCAAAACCTCAAGAGAATCTCATCGATCAAGCACTCCTTAAAGCACAATCTCTGCCTCCCCTAAGTTCCCCTTTCTATCTTTTTCTCATTCGCTCTTTCTCTCCTTCACTCACTCTCACTCTCTCTCCTCTTCTCTCTTTCTTCCTTTCAAAATCTCTCTCTCTCTCTCTCTCTCTCTCTCTCTCTATCTCTATTTCTTTCTCTCTCTGCACAATGAAAAAAGAAACGTGAAAAGCAATTCCTCTCTTCTTCTCCCAGATACTATCAATGGATGAAATAATTATAAATGGTAAAACACTGGAGCGATATAAACGCTGTTCTTCGCGGTTCAAATCCAATTTCAATGGTACCACCTGGCGGGAACCTGCCTCCACCACTTGTGGCGCAACTCTGTGTACCACGCGACGATGAACACTGATCGTGGGACAGGAGTCGGACTACCAAGAGACGAGGTAATGCGGTTGTGCGCGCCGCCAGGCAGTTTGATGTGTGGTGTGGGCTGAAGCTCCGCTCTGATCGTGAGTACGACGGACTGACTGACTGACTGACTGACTAACTGCGATGAACAGCCCTCTCAGTCCTCCGCGTCTATATTCCCCGCAGCTTTTTTCCCGCCATTTTTAATACGCTATAGGTGCCACGGAGACATCGAGGCGTTTATTGTTAGAAAATCAATTCCACTTTTCTATGTTCACGTATGTGAACACTGAGTCAGGATGTCGGTCCGGACTCAGTGCAGTTCATAAAGCTTCAGCTGTGTCCAATTTCCCATCACATTCTCGTTAACACTCATGGGACATCGTGCCACTGCGTTAGAAGAAGAAAAAATATATCACAAATCATTCCGTCCAGGGTAATCTCTGTTCCTGAGTCATCCTGGTGATGGTACGCTCATGCACTTGTAACTCAATGGTGGAGGTACATTTGAAGCAAATTGCAATTTTCAAGTGCCTATTACTCTAATCACTTTAAATTGCTCAATTCCAGTATGCATGGGCACCTGAGATACTGGCGTACGAACCGATCTCAGAGGTGGACATGGGTGGGTTCGTAATAGGAATCGAAGTTCTTGGTGCAAATCGTTGATCGACATTTTTTTTCCGCTAAAAACTAGGAGGTTTTATTCTTTAGGCAGTCCGTCACAGAGGCGCGATCTCCTTTCCGTCCTTTTCTCACCAGACGACAAGGTCCCAGCGCAACAAACTCGGTCACCATAGCAACCGGATATCTTCTCTCTCCATCCTCATCACCATTTTCACTGAATTCCTGATTGACTCGAGGCAGTATCTAAGAAGCCAACCAGCCAACCTACCCTCGCCGATTTTCAATCGGGAAGGTGTACGTTTCACTTTACCCCGGAAAACGAATTGTTGAACAAAGAGGTGAAGCCACTGCGCTGTGTGGGTGGAGACAGGGCGATGTGTTCAAATGCCTGATCGCCCCTTCCGCTTCTCGGATGCTACCGCAATTCTTTATTCCATTTTTAGTATGGGATTTTTCAGGCCGAGACACGCATGCGAATACACAATTTTTATTTCATATATCCGCTGCGCGACTGACTTTAATATCGATTATATTCAACACCCCGATACCCCTGGCTCTGTATGATACACGCGTAGGGGTGCGCGAGGATGGTATTTACGTCGTGCTGATGGTTGGATGAAAACGAAAGTGGTTTTTACTAGGTGAAAAATTTTATTCGGTATTAAGACTAGATACAACAAAATATAAATATAAATTTAAGCCTTGTTCGCGGCCTTTACAATCGTCAGTTGATAATAATCTTCAGGTATCTTGAGCTGCAATGCTGCAGGCGCGGCCGCACTCAACCAACTCACAAGCTTGTTGTTACTAAAATGTGAGAAACTCGTTAACGCAGAGATGTATTGCAGGAAGAATAAATGAGGGATGGAACATCGGAGGATCTGACCTTTTACTCACGTGCCGGAGAAGTTCCTGTGACTTGCACGGGTGCAGTTGGAGAAAGGGGGTTCCTAGGATGGGGTGTATCGCCTGAGACAATTCCGAATACCCCAAGACCTCGGCTTTTATCAACCTCTGTGCCGCTTCGACACTGACCGGATTGCAGCCCGGAAAATCTGTCCGGAATTTAACAGAAAGAGGATTGATGAGCCCTGAAATGTCGGAATTCATAACATCCAAGTCACGAGCACATTTCCTGAAGGAAATGATTTCGACCCTTTTAATTGCGAGCAGGACTTCCGCTGTTGAATATCATCCCAAGCATGCAAATTATGGTCTGATTTTCTTGCTACGGAATATGCGATGACCTAGTTCATTAGAACAGTGCGACAGAACTACTGGTGCCTTCAGTGACAGGAATCGATGATCCGATCATAACTAAAAATTTTCGAATGAGAAACTGGATTTTGAAATCAGGAAGAAGGAGTATCGTCGTATGCTATGCAGGCGGTTCCCGATGTGCAGGAGAGTGAAACGAAAAGACGAAGAAGAGGGAGATGGAAAAAAAGGTGGAAAATTTGTTCCTGAATCGAAATCCATATTCGAATCAAAGAATACTCAACGTTGGGTACTCATATCGACCTTAATCTCTGTTAAGAGGTAGGATTGCGAGGCGTTGGTGGGTTGATTGTTCGTTCGATCTAGCAACCTCTTTCTTTGAACGAGGCTCAAAGTGAGAAAGAAAGAGAAGGGAATATATCTGGGGGGATGAAACTAGAGGCAGAAAAAGATGGTGGTAAAAAGCCAGAAACAAAAGAAGCTACGAGCTTAGATATTGTCCGACAAAAGCCGGCGCTAATGTTACTGCCGTTTCTTTTTCAAGGGGGCTACAGTCGAACTCTTTCAACCTTGTAGCTCGCGTCACATGCATCGACTGATATTTTCTTTTTACTATTTTCGAGCACGTCCGCATTAAACATTCAAGATCATACCACGTAACGTGGTCGTTCTCGAAATTGAAGAAAAGGATTAGCAAACTAAAAAACGTCTAATTCTCACCAGACTTCCAACCGTTGAAGTACAACACAGGGACACTGTAGCTCATCGACCATAGAACGTGGTGAAGTATGATCAGAGGCCTCTCGTCTTTCGAAGCTGCTTCGAAAGGGTCCTTTCCCATCCTGGCGTCCAACTTTTTCAACCAATCCTCTTCCTCACTGGTCGGAGTATCGTCGATCGGATATTCGCATGGGACGTAAGTTTTCACCTGACGTGAAATATACGCCATTCCTGGATCCCTCTGTCAACAACAATTATCGTCGTCGTCTTCGTTGTTGTCCGCAACATTTCGCTTTCGCGCATCATTACAGTTCACGACATAGGTACCTTCTCTCCGACGATTTTCCACTCATCCTTAATATCGTCCGAAAGTTTGACCAAGGATTCAGCATCGCTAATGAACTGCTCCCAAGTTATCGTGCCGAGGCCATCCATGGCTGGAAATGATAACAGTTTTTGAAAATAGCTGATCAACGATCACGTCGCTCTTGGGAACCAAATAATTTGGATTAGGAAAGAAGGAAGGGACAAACGAACTCGAACATCGAAGGAGAGAAGAAGTTCGAAATTTTATTGCTGCATAAGCAATAGCCCAAAAGGTGGACTGATTTCGCAGAATTTGGTTTCCAATTCTGGTTCAACAAAGGAGTAAAACTCTGCGTGCAGGTTGCGTGATACCCACCGGGTTAAACTCTGCAGAATTGAATCAGTCTGTTAACCCGTGTGTATTCCAGATGTCGCTTTCAGCACCGAAGCCTGATCGTTCTCTTTCTACGGTCTCTCCACCTTTCAAGATTCTATTGTACTACCACCGACATTACATACCATACATATCGCTGGCTCAAAGTTTAGTTACTGAAAACCATCTGTCTGAACTGAATTGAATATGGAGTCAGTTCGAAATGTAGATCGAAATGAAATAGGAAAACTTTCGAATGAAATATAGCGGTGGAATTTTATGACTGTTAGAAACATAAAAAGATGGAAAGAGAGAGGAGAGAACTATTGCAAATATGAACTGACGATGAAAGTAGCACACGATAGTGCTGTGCTCGTTCTGCTGCACAGCTCCTTGACTGACTTGACGATATGAATTTTTTCACTCATGTATACATCGATGACTATAGTCATCAGATTGAATTTGCCAGATGCAAAAACTAGAGAATAATGAAGCGTGCGCAAGAGCCACGGTACTCTTTCGAGCCGGACGCCGCAGGAGACAAAGAAAAGTCATATTATACTCAGCATCAGAACTCATGAGTTTCGACTAATCGATAGATATAGAAGCTACGCGGCGGATCGTTAATTGAAAATTTAACTCCACCATATGAAGAGAGAGAAATGTTCGTGCGAGGCGCACGATGATAACAATAATGACAAAAACAATAATAATAATGACAACAAGTGTACCGCTACACACGGGCAGCTGAGCTTAGAGTTTATGAACGCAGAACGTCGTTCTTATTGACGGCTGGGATTTGACGAGCTAGTAGTCGTGTATATATGCTGTCGACGATTGTCTGCTAAAGTTTGACCCTGAGATAGAAATAAGATGAAAATTGAATCAGGATCGGAAGTAAAGAATAGAATGTTTTAACCATTAGAGAATGGAGAGTAGAACTCGGGTATTTCATCTCGTCTATTTCCGAAACCTCGTTTATATATTTATTTTCTATCTAGATTGAATTGAAGAATTGAAGAAAAAAGAAAACTAGGAACAAAAAAAATGAAAGGGGAAGCTGTACAGTCAGAGGCACAGCACAGTACCGCACCACAGTTCTTCCTTCCCCCCTTAATGCTCTTATACCGACGATTCAACGTCGTGAAATTTCGTATATATTCGGTTAAAATCGAACCCCCACCCGAGATATTCACCGCACCGCACCGTACCCGTAACGCGCACAATTTTAACGGTGAGTAAGTAAACGTGTGTTGGTAGAGTGTACCTTTCTGTATACAAGCCAAGCCGATTTCCAATCCCCCTTGCAACCTTCAGGGATGTAGCAAAACCGAGAGTTGCAGGGTTCCTTGGTCGAAAAAATTAATGAAAAAAACTGTTCCGTGTCATTTTACGATGCTTTTGGGACCAAAGACTGATCCGATTGTCGATAAAAAGGCTGAAAAAAGCCAAAACGAGCTGTTTCTTACTCCCTAATACCGATACTCACCCTATAACGGATTTTAAATGCTTCTCGGTGCGACCCCGCACCTTATATTGACGCGCCACTGTGCAACGGTTCAGGTAAAGTTGGGTAAAAGTTGCGTCTTGTGCGCGTAGCCGCTGCGCTGTTAACATGTCCGTGTTGGTTATATACCCCGGTTTCTCGGTGTGCGCTAACGGTTCGGTGTGCGCGCGTTTGTTAATAGAGGTGCGCGCGCATATGTGTGTGCGTCGAATGACGCTGTACGGAGTCGCACGTATCCCGAGCAGCAACGAGCAACCGCGACAGGGTGAACTGAGCAACTTTAGAATCCATGGTAGACCGTAGTACAGCGGCGAGAGACATACAGACATACAGACATATTAGTAACGGGTAATAATAAATTCAAGTACAATTGTTGAGGTAGTAAAATTTGGAGGCGGTTTTTAGCGCCGTTTTTTATTCCTCGATGCGGTTATAGTGAAACAGCGAAGTTCAGTTGCTGCAATGTTATTTCGTTCGTACTTAACAGAGTACATAATGTAATGTAAATATCTGTTGCTACTACGGTATCACTAGTCTCTATGTGTTTGAACACCTATATATTACACGAACTCGTTTATTGTTTGATATATCGTTGAACTCCGGTACTAAGAGTTCGTCAAATCGTAACGGAAGTATTAAAACAACGAATAAGTGAAGACAGAGTAAGATACTCCGGTTTTGAACAACTATGATGACGCGCAACTGTGTTAAACCGAGTGTTGCTCAACCGAATAAGTCATGCAGCACCAGATCCAGCACCAGAACGATCATCAACATCAACAGCAACAGCACAACCGGACAGATATAAGATCATTGCGGCAGTGTTGACTTACGCGTTATGTGAAAACTGTGTGTCGATTCGCAGAGGGCTTGTTAGCTTGTGTTCCGTGACTGCACCAGTAGCGCAGATACTCGAGTCAAGATTATAGACATAGACACACACACATATATATTCATATATTCATATATATATATATTCTATATCTGAGGTCGTTCACAGCGGATAAATAAACCACTACGACTACAAAACAAATCTGCAATATATTGTACACTTGTACCTATCGCAATTGAACATTTAGCATTTGTTCAAATTTCGTTTCATCCGTTCACTGATCATTGGGATTAGAATCAATCAACTTGTTTATCAACGTTGTTGCAACATGTACGCGAAAGGTAAAGGTTCAACTGTACCCTCGGACGCACAAGCTCGTGAAAAGTAGGTATTTTCTTTATCTCTTAAGACTCCATTTTCTTTTTCATCATATTATATTGTATTACATTATATTACAGTATTTGCGTTATATCAGATGATAGTCGCAATTTATTTTCATCCTGTAAAATATTTCTCCACTTATCTCTAAAATTTGCTATTCTTACAATTCTAATATATAGATTTACATTAATATGTACATACATGTGCGCGCTCTCACACGCACACACACACACAAACCATGCACACATCCCGGACATCGATGTGATAGCTTCATGATGCCGTCGTGCGCGCAGGTTATCATTCTGAAGTTGCAGCTGATGGATTTTATCCCCTCCGTTTATTCACCAACTTTTGGTATTATCGTTATTTCCATGAAATTTATCAACTTTGTATAGTGATTTTGTAACTTTTTGTCAGCTATGCCCACGGTCATCACACAATGAATTCAAACCGCCATTTCATTATTTGTATACATCTATACAATGTATCTGATATGGTTTTTGCTTTCCTTTTCTCTTTGTTTTTCTGTTTCACATAAACAAACACCAAACTTATTTTGTACCTTTCGATGATACGGAATATGTGACATCGTGTGTTCATCACAATGAAAACAACTTATTCGTTAGGAGATCGACGCCATGTCTTCAAAACATTAATATTCATACTTTTATTCAACAAATACAAATGAACATCGTTATTCTTGGTCCTGCAAAATCATGTGCAATAAATTGTTAATACTTTTATTTCATTTCCTTTCAATCCCTATCCTCTATACCCAAAATCACCACTCAACAAATATCTTTTTTCTTGTTTTCCTTACAACTCGGAGAGTATTTATTTTCCTAATTTTTTTACAGACTGGCTCTCTACGTCTATGAATATCTCCTTCACGTTGGAGCCCAAAAAGCAGCACAGACATTCCTTTCGGAGGTAAATATGTGATTGATAATACATAGATAATTAACTGAATAATAATACAGCGTAGAAAAATTTAGAAAAATTTCAAAATGCATTCAAAATATTGAAGAAAAATACACTAACGAATCTTTTTTCTTCCTTTTTTTTTTAAACTCATTTCTTCTCTTTCTAGATTCGATGGGAAAAGAATATCACCCTTGGAGAACCACCTGGGTTCCTACACTCCTGGTGGTGGTGAGTATACGCGATAGCCACGAATTACAAAAAGAAGATTCTGACTTACTTTTTTTTTTCTCCTTTTCATCCTTTTTTGTTTTCCTTATTTTCTAATTACATGACATTTGATTATTATTACAGTGTTTTTTGGGACTTGTATTGTGCCGCACCAGAGAGACGCGACACCTGTGAACACAGCAGCGAAGCCAAAGCTTTTCACGACTACGTCAGTATCCTAAATTTGAAATTCTAGTAGTCTGAAAACGAAATTCTTATCATTATTATTATAATTTTTCCAATTTCGATAAAGTGAACCAATGATTTCTACAAAAATTTAACATTTTTTTTCGATATATCTCTACCTCTGTCTCTTTCTCTTTGCAGGGATTTGTGAACAGCGGTTACGGCGTAAACGGAATTGCTCACGTAAGTATAGCGGAATACAGCTATTTCGGTTTATATTTTTGTGGGAAAAAAAAATTTTCAAACAAATTATTTAGTCAAAAAGAATCAATTATGGACTATAACTTGGATTGAATCGTGAAATAATTCGAAACTTTTTGCTCGATTTCAACTTTTCCAATTTTGCGCATTTCCAAAATCTACAATTTATCGACTATTTGCAGAATGCTGGACCAGCTCCGTCTCCATTGGGTCAGATGCCCCCGAATGACGGTATGCCTGGTGGCCCGATGCCTCCGGGATTTTTCCCAGTAAGTTTAATTGATCTATTCATGGTTTATAATCATATAAATATATAAATTTCATCTTTTGATCATTTTCTATTTTTGTTTTTTGTTTTTGTTTCTTTTTTTTCTTTATCTACTATCGTTAAATTTTGATAAGAAATTGATTAGCTGAATACAGAAGGAATTTGAAAAACAGCAAAACATTCAAAAACTCAAAAAATGATGGATTTAATTCATTAATATTACACTTTAATGTCACTATAGGTAAACACTTAATCATTCATTCATTCATACATTCATTCATTGATTCATCGATTCGTTTACTCAGTTATACAATTCTCCGAACATAACACAACACTCACTTTGCACGTTGTTTACTATTGTTATATATTTATATATAAAAAAAAAAAAATTGACCTAATATGAGTAATTGAATATATAAATTTTTACGTCTTTTCATTATTGTTAGAATTTTGTCGTAACATACTATATGTATTTTCAACAATACGTGGGGGGGGGGTCTCCGATTAGGTAGGTGTAGTTTTTTCAAATATATAATTCAAATAATTGAAATGAAAGAAAAGAGCGGGTTATCTGCAAATCCGTTCAATATCAATAATTAATACACTCGCGATTCAAACGACAAATTTTTGCACTTGAAGGTTTACGATTTGAAAAAATTCGACTTTATACAGCTGTATTTGATCAGTTTGTAAATTTATGATGGAAAATCATTTTCAAATCAATATTAAATGATGATAAAGTGTGCAATGTATATTTTCCATTTTTTCTGTCTCTCTCTCGCTCTCTCTCTTTTTTTTTTTTTTTTTTCTAACTCGTGCGTTTCTGATTATACACTTATTTAGAAACTGATGAAAAAGTGCAACGCGAATTGAGACAAGAATTTAAACAAGAACAAACTAAAAAGAAGAGCTTCTCAGATCACAATGATATGATTTTTTTGTTTTTTGGAAACAAGTGTATATAATATAATACATATTTACACCTATTATATACATATATACAAATATGAACATAAATACCCATATATATATATATATATATATATATATAAATATATATATATATTTTACGCCTATGCTTGCCAGTCTACATTGTATTTAATATTTATGTATACTTATATTTGTACCTCTATGCTATGTGTCTAACTTCTGTATGTGCATTCGTGTACCATTTTATATTATGTACCATTTTCGTTTTTCTATGTTCAGCAAATCGAGCTGACGAATAGGAATTTGATAACCGAAACACAAAAAAAAAAATCAAAAAAAAGAAAGAGACAATTAGGTATACGACTACTAAACGAATGAGAACAATTCGATAAATGAATGAATCCTCAATTAGTTCAGGACTATTAGCTCTAGGTATAGATTTTCGGATCAAAGCCTGCCTCTCTAGATTCTAGAAAGTAGATATACAAATAATTAGCATCCACCATCCCAAAACGGTAATGAATAATATAAAATACAATGACGATTTGAAGATAGAAAAAAAAGACGAAAAAGCAATAAAAAAAAACAAAATTTTTTGAGATATGATACCTACACATATTTTAATTAGTATATAAATATATATATATTGTTTAATGATGCAATTTTTCTGAAATTATATAATCTAGATCGCATCTTGGAAATAGAGAAAGAAAAACAAAAAAAAAAAAAAAAAAGAGTAAAATAAAATGACTGATAATTTTTTATTGTGCACACATCTCATGCTTGTTCGATCTCTATAAAATTTTTATTGAATATAGTTGAATAAAAGCTCGTTCTTTAAACATATTATAAATATTATGAGATCCATCTCTATATAGAGTAGTAATATTGATATAGTAAAAGTACCTCATATATAAAGAAAAAAAAAAAAAGTAAAAAAAAACCCTATAACATTATATTACCTAGTTATTATTATCTCTCGTGCCTTTTAGTCTAGCTGTTGCCTGGAATCGCAATGTCGCTATATGTCTGTTGTTTGCGTTGCTTGTTGCAGAACAACTCGACAATGCGACCATCTCCGCCCACACACCCCTCATCACAGCCATCTCCTCAGCACCCCCAGCCACCCCCGCCCCCACACTCGCAGATGATGTCCACTCAGGTAAGCTATCATTCGACACAATCACTCTTCTCTCTCTCTCTCTCTCATTCAATCATTCATTCATTCATTGTATGGTACTAACACTCTTGTTAATAGTCACTTTCACAATCATTTCATCAAAACTACGACATGTTCCATTCAGTTGTGACACAAAACAAAATCAAAAATGATGAACATGATAGACAAGATTCTGACAAATTCTGACCCAGTCTGTGCAACAAAAATGTATTGTAACATGTCGTTAGTTTGTGTTGTGTGTAATTTGGTCAATTGCAACCCCCATTATAAAATGGTTTATCAACGGTTGAGGTAAGCAGCTATGGAATTGTTACTACACCTTAACGATTAACAATTTAGTAGAAGAATCAGCTCAGGCTGGGATACTCTTGTTAATAGAAGAATAAAACATGTTCAGTTGTGACTTTGGCTTGTGATAATTTAACAAAATTCTTGTGTCTTTCTCCAATTTAACGTTCAACGAACTTCTCGTCAATTTTTCTATGTGATAACTACCAAGACACATTGGGGAAATGTTGGTAGAAAGTTCTGCACAATATTTTGAACAATTTGGCTTGTTGATAGAAACTAACTAACACGTGATCGGGGCAACTTTGGTAATTTTGGTAAATCGCAAAATCGATGCATGTTAAGGCAGACAATGTCTTGTTCCTTGAACAAAGTTTTTGTTTCTTTTTTCATTTGTATGCGATATGTGTGTACTCGGGTGAATAACTTTGCACAATATAATTGTGCTGTTATATTTTGGCGTGGCGAATGAGAATATACTGTATTAACAAGGTAAGGATATTTCTGTTTAACCGCTTGTTATAGTTTCATTAATTGTTTGCTGCACTGGCTGTGAGTTATTCCTACATGTTTGTTAAAGCATAAACGGTTATAATGTTATACCACTGTTACTACCAATTATTGTTCACTGTGACACACCGATATATTGCGACATGTGTTTGTCTTCATTTTTAAAAACACGAACACGTTATTCTTCGATAAGGCGATACACGACTATTAGACTTAGATATATATTTCAAAAAAATAACAATATCGAATAAATGAATAAATACTCTCATCTAATTTTCATTTAGAAATAATGTCATAAAATTCACCTAAATTATTGCTAAAATCTTGTGTTAATTTTTCATTTGAAAGACCGTCAGTTTTTTGGGGGGAAAATAAAGGAAAAAATAAAAACAAAAAATTGGAAATTTCGGTAGGATTCAAAACGGCTTTTTGATCGAACAATTTTTTTCTTTTTTTTTTTTGTATTTTGTCACTTGTCATTCGAATTGAACAAAGCTTTGCTAACTCTGTTTTCTTGAATTACAGTTTATGGGACCTAGATATCCAGCCGGACCACGACCTGGTGTCCGCATGCCACAAATGGGAAATGATTTCAATGGGGTAAGTTGGGAGATATTGCAGAATAGTTTTCACTGCATTTAAAGAATTCTGGGAGCCATTATTATCCACCACGTTTACGGAATAATTTTTTCCTATTTGACGTCTAATTGTTTCTTCCAGCCACCCGGACAACCAATGATGCCGAATAATATGGACCCTACAAGACAAGGTGAGTTTTGACGAGACATAGAATTTAGAAAAAAAAAGAAAACAGACGAAAAAAAGAAAGAAAAAAGAAAGTACAAACATGTATATGTATTTTTTTTTTTTCTTCCGAGTTGTTTTTGGCATTTTTAAAAGCGTTGTATTAAGACGAGAATGGCACATATATACATAATGTAGAGACGCATGCGTGTGACAAAAACCACACAGCAATAATAATTGGTAGTAGAGTAAAACAGAAAAAAAGAAAAAAAGAAAAAAATTGAAAAAAGAAAAAAAAAGAAAGAAAGAAAGTGATCAAATAATAATAATAATAATAATCATATTAATAATAACAACAAGAAAAACGCAACGAAAGAGTAAGAGAAAAAAGAAAAATGAAAAAAAAAAAAGAAAGAAAAACAATTAACAAGGATTTGCATCGCTGTGACGTGGAGTGGATTGGTTTTTTGAATCGCCTTATTACTTTAGAACGCGAGGTGGCTGAGTTTTTTACCCGTTTTTTTTTCGCCTGTTGCAAAACAAAAAAAAAGAAAAAAAACGAACGTTTAGAACCAAAATTCAAAGATCAAAATTTTTTTATTTCTTCTTGGTTTCTATGAAGAAGTCAAGATTTTGGATGAGAATAATAATAGAAAAATGAAAAGAAAAGAAAATGAAAAAGAAAAAAATTCTTTCATTTGCGCCAATTATCGCTGACGTTTCTGTAATTTGGCTTATCACCATCAAACAAACCTGACCTTTATTACCTACCTGCCATACTAATGTGTGCTCTTGTGTTCCTCAGGCGAAGCTGGAGAGTTTGTAGGGTGGCAAGGTAGGAAGCAAAGCCAGCGACAAAATCACACTCACATGACTTAGTCAAGCATTATTTCTTTTTTTCCTTACTAATTTTTGTTTTTTTTTTCTTCATTTTTTCGTTTTTTTCTTCGTTTTTTTTTCCCCCCTTCTCGTTATACTCCCTCGCTGCAGACAATCGCACAGCTTTCGTTTTTTTTTTTTGCTATTTTTTTTTCTCACCGCAATGTGGATTTTCATCGTCATTTTATTTGTTTCTTATTTTTCTTGTCTTGTTCTTTCTTTTCGTTTTTTTTTGTTTTTTTTTTTGTTTCTTCGTTGTTCTTTTTTTTTTTCCGCCCTTACCTTCGAGTAAAAACGAAAATATATTCTTTCCTCAAGTATACATATGTATGAAGATTAAAATTTTTTTCGAAATATCAAAACAGATTGAAAATATGTAATTCCAGACAGAAATGGTATTTGTATTAAAAAATACTTGAAATTCATATTCCAGCATGAAAAATAAGTGTTTTTTTTTAAAAGAGAAAAAAAAAAGAAAGAATGAAAAAAGATTCCAATTAGAAAATCTAAGAATAAAAAAAAAAAAAATCCCCATTGCTTCTGCCTTCGGCATTCTAATCTCCAGCATGTAGGACCTATAATAATCGATGTTTATTATACTTTGCATAGTTTCTTTTTATCACGCTTTGTAAACACCTGATCAACGACGTACGATTTAATTTCAATTTCATTTGAATAAAATAAAATTAAATTAAATACAAAAGAAAAATTTGTTTGAAAGATTTGTTCAAATCGTGAGTAGAAATTTGTACATACGTATCTATTATTGACAATGATGATGATCTTCCGTCGTTTCAACAGATCGCAACAACAACAAAATAAACAAAAAATCAATAAGACAAAAAAAAAAGAAAAAAGTTGTACTAACAAAAACTCAACTCTTTGTATGCCAAAGTGATTAAAACTGTGTATGTATACCTATAGCCTGATAGAAATCAAAAAACAAAACAAAAAAAAAAAGTAAGAAAGAAACCAGTTGTATTTCTATTGCTTTTGCTATCAAATATTTAATTTAATGACACGTTACTAAAGCTTTATTCCTGAATATATAGAATATATTATATATATCTACACTCTCTTATCGCTATATGTATATAGTATAATAAATAGTTCAGTCGTTGGTTGTTTGTTAAAGGCGTATATGCATAGGTATATAAATTACTCAATATAAACCTATTAGGGTGGTCCTTAATTCGATCATTTTCGAAAAATCTGAAACTTGGTACACTCCTTACCCGTAATAGTGGGTGTTTCTACATTTTTTGATATATTTGGGGACATCCTGCCCCATGGGAGCATTGAAATTCGAATATGACAGAACCGAGGACCACCCTAATATACCGTGAGCTCGGGGCCAAACAGAACGACCCCCTCCCTGCGGCAACACCAACACGACGCGTACGCGTACGCGCAGGGAGGGGGTCGTTCTGTTTGGCCAAGAACTCTCGGTATATGTGTGTTTCTTTAATAAATGTGACACAGTTCATATGTGTAAACTACTAAACTAATTGTTGAATCAACTGACCCCAACAATCGAACAATACATATATTATACAACATTAGTTCTACAAAATGAAGATTCATCTTTTTCTCCACACTTTGATTCAAAAAATTTTGTCCATTTTTTTTCTCCATCGTGAATCAATTAATTTCTAATTAATTATAGCCCGGAATATTGAACAATAATACGAACAATAAATCAGAACTTGAAGAGTCGAGACAAAATTTTCAAAATTTGTTCCATATGGGTTATTCTCGCTTATCCGGGACACTTTTCCCAGATTTTGGTCCCACTGAGAGATTTCGGTTCTCGGCTGACCCCCGAAAAGAAATCTATAGCCACACACCCTGATATCAACTGCAGGTTCCGAAGTTATTCGATTTGAAAAATATGAAAATACTTATGTGACTCGAAATTTGCTGTTGGGGCTCGACGAAGAACTAAAATCTCGAGTGGCACCAAAATCGGGACCTCAGGCGCGAAAAATTGTCCCGGATGGACGCGGGAATACCCCATATATTCTTGTGACAGGGCTCGGCTGTTTTTTGGAATGATAACATTCCTTTAGTATTGGAATGAATGACAGTACATGCCTTAGAAAAACAAAAAAATTTGAAAAAATAAATAAATTAATCAGACAGTACTAACGTTATAACGTAACGAAATAAATATAATAATCAGATAATGTATAGTGTATAATCTAGATACAGTTTTAAATAATAAATGGTAAATTTCCCGATTTTCGACAATCGTAAAGAAATAAAAAAATAAAGAAAAATAAAATCTTTTCTATACAACAGGACCTCCAGGAATGAACCCGATGAATCCACGTATGAATCCACCTCGTGGTCCAGGAATGGGACCAATGGGACCAGGGAGTTATGGACCAGCCGGTATGCGAGGGCCACCACCAAACAGTAATTTGGGACCAGGAGGTCCTGGTGGTCCCGGTATGCCGCCTATGAGCATGGCTGGACCAGGCGGCAGGCCTCAATGGCAGCCAAACGCGTCAACGGTAATTATTTTTCAACCAAAGTTCTTGAAAGAGAAATAAAAAAATAAACAATAGAAACAATACCATTTTTTATTTTTTTTTACTTTTGACTTTTTATTTTATTCATTTCTTACTACTCTCATGCACAGCCAATGAACTACTCGTCCTCTTCACCCGGTAATTACGGCGGTCCTCCAGGATCGACTGGTCCTCCGGGACCCGGTACACCGATAATGCCAAGTCCACAAGACAGCAGTAACAGCGGGGGTGAAAATATGTACACTATGATGAAACCGGTACCTGGAGGAAATATGCCTGGCGTAAGTTTACCATTGTTTCAGATCGATAATTTCATTCATATATACGTCGATGAATCCAATTATTTATTTTTTCTTCATTTTCATTTTTTAATTTTTTTTCGTTTACTCGAAAAATAAAATAAATGAAACATCTGATACCTAAAATTTTAAATCTACACAGTAAAAATGTTTTTCTAAAATTCAACACAAAATTTGTGTTATTCCAACACAATCAGTTTGTGTCAAAAAAAGTAACACAGCTTTATGTAAAACTAACACAAAAGTAACACTTTCTAAATGTTACTCTCAAATCAACACAAAATTTCAACATAGATTTGTGTTAGTTTTAACGAAAAGCTGTGTTACTTTTTTTGACATAAACTGATTGTGTTGAAATAACAGAAATTTTTGTGTCAAAAAAAGTGGTTAGCACAAACTTTTGTGTTAAATTTTACAAAAAATTTTTTACTGTGTAGAATCTAAAATCGTGTCTACCATCGTTTCGTTATTTTAGGATTTTCCGATGGGCGGAGGCCCAGAAGGTGGTCCGATGGGACCAATGGGCCCAAACACGATGGGCCCAGTATTAAACGGCGACGGTATGGACGGTATGAAAAATAGTCCGGCAAACGGTGGTCCGGGAACACCTCGCGAGGACAGCGGAAGCGGGATGGGCGACTACAATCTCGGTGGTTTTGGTGGTCCAGGCGAGAACGTGAGTATCAGCAGGTTCTTTAACGACTCTCTGTAGTAATCGCTTAGTGTAACTACCTATATGGACTTATATAGTATAACCGATATAAAAATGTTCAAAAACAGAAGAAAAAATAAAATAAACAAAATAATTGAAACAAAAAAAAAACAAAATTGTGAACGATATTGACCAAAAAAAAAAAAATTTTACAAAAATTGTCGAAGGAAGAGTAAAAAAAAAAAAACGAAAAAAAAAATATTAGCCTATGTGAAAAAAAAAAGTTTAGAAGAGAGATGGACAAGGAGAAACTTGTTTTTTTTTTTCTTTTTTGTTTTTTTGCTCTTCGTTATTTGCGCAAAAAGATAATTTGAACTTCATAATATCTGTTTCGTATATATGTCCATGTATCATGACCGATCTCCCATCATCAATCACAAAATGAAAAAGAAATGAAAAAAATGAAAAAGAAAAAAAAACTAGTATTTAATGAGGTTTGAGAAAGAGAAACACCAGAGAAGAGAAGAAAACAAAAATGAAAATGAAAACGAAAACGAAAATGAAAAAGAAAAAAAAAGCAGAAAACAGAAAACAGAAAAAGGGAAAACAAAAATTTGACTAATTATTTTTTAACTTTAAATTATATATATATATACAATACCGAACGGGATTTAAAAATTACGATATAAATATTTTATATGTATATAAAGATATACATGATTGTATACGTATAAAATATTTATATCGTATATATATACATACCTATATATTTTAATAAACTCCCCGTACTCTATACTGAGAAGGTGCTACCTGATAAAATGCTTGCCCGTAGTAAATATCGTATATAGTCTTTATTAATAAATAAATAAATGATTAAATAAATAAAATGAAATAAAAATAAAATGAAATGAAATGAAATGAAATGAAATGAAATGAAATGGAATAAAATAAAATAAGTCAAGAAGTTTTAAAGATATAAGGTAATTAAATCGCAATTACATACATAATAATATAGGTACAATAAATATACATATACATATATATATATATAATACATTAATACATCTATAGGTAGTACTAAATAAATTTTAGAAAGTCTGGTTTGGTTACTTAAAAAATCGTATTGATTGATATTAGACTGATGAGAGATAATTAACGGGGTGTATTATTATTATTTTCTTTTCTTTTTATTTTTTTTTTCTTTTATCTTTGACTCATCCCATATTATCAATAGGTACATACATAATATAATAATATTACATAATCCTATATACATATTATTATATATACGCCATTTGTTTGCCTGATTCTATAATTTGAACATGAATGAAAAAAAAAAAAAAAAATTGTAATTATTTTTGTCTATTTTTTGTTACTTATTTATTTTTTTATTTTACTCTTTTTTTTTTTTATATATTATATTATATTCATATATCCCGTTTCTTTTTATCATTTATTGAATATACATATATATATATATATATATACACACACACATGGCAGCTGCTGAAACTGCTAATTAAAAATTCTTTGATTCGAATCATACGATAATGATAATAATGATACAAATAATGATAGTAGTAATAATAATAATAATAATGATAATAATAATGATAACAATGATAATGGTAAGAAATAATTTGGTTGTGAATTATATAACTAATTTAATAATATGAAATCGTTGAACTTTCGAATAGTTGTTTAATTTTTTTTGTTTTTTTTTCTTTATTTTTGGAAAAAAAAAAACAAAACCAAGTTCTTCTTCATCTTTTCCCCCTTCTCACATCCTCGCAAACCTAAATATATATATACGGTATGTTACATACATATTATATATAATTCAATCAAAAATTCCGCAAATATTACGCTCCGTTAATCATCGTTAATCGGTTTTTTACTTTTTATTTATTTTTTGTTCCGTCAATCGTACATTACTTTTAAAATGAGAAAAAAAAAAAATTATTAGTCATTTGAACTTTCAAGATTTAGCTATACGAAATGACAATGATTTTAAATTTTACTTCATTTATTAATTACGTTAGCCTAGGCTGCTGTCTCTCGCCATACATACACATATACACACACACACACGCATGTATATATATATATATAACGCATGAGATAATATTAATAATTTTTTTAAGATTATTTTTTTTTTTTTTTTTCGTATTTCTTTTTTCTTCCAATTTTTGAATTTTTTTTTGTTCTACTTTTATTTTTTGCATTCTATCTTTTTTCCCTTCATTTATCACTCTATACACATACATAGGTTATAGTATATATATGTATAATATATACATATGCAATCAACGTTCGTGTTATATTTTCATAAATAATATTCAATATCAACGATTCATCATCTTTAGTTATTATTATTATTATTATTATTATTATTATTATTATTATTATTATTATTAATACTATTGCCATTACTATTACTATTACTATTATTGAACTTACTACTATTACTATATTATTATTATTATTATTATTATTAATGTTATTAAATTTCGTTTATATTTATTTTTATTCATACTCTGCAGTCCACTATCGGTCTGACTTTTAATAATCTTATCGATCCTAACTATACCTATATATATATATATATAGATTATAGATACACTCGATATTATTATATATTATACATTTTTCTCTAACACATGATTTTATTTATTGTTTTTTTTTTTTTTTGAATTTCAATTTTTTTTTTTAAATTTCAATTGTTTTCGTTTACCTACTCACGTTATAATTTCTTCTTTTTATTTTTCCTCTTTTTTTTTTCATCCGGACCTCGTTCCGTATAACGTTGTTTTTTTTTCTTCCTTTTTTTTTTTTTTCTCTTCTGTTTTCATAGACAGTTTACGATATTGATTATCGTACGATGATAATAGCGAGAAAAACGTAGAACGGAAGACAGCAAGAAAAAAAAAAGAGATAAACGAAAACCAAAACCAAAAAAAAAAAAAAAATAGAAAAATAAAAAAAAAACGAAAATCTGCTCAAAGCCGCAAAAGCCTCTCGAAGATAATTGAACATTTTTTTTTTTGTTCTAACGGGGGGTGTGGGGCGAAAAAAACCTTGTATTATATTGTATATGTATAGTCAAAGATAAAGTAAAGAAGAGATGAAGAAAAAAAAAAATAGAAAACAACAAGAAAAAAAAAGGAATGATTAGAAAACGTAGAAAAAGAAAGAGAAGGAGAGAGAGAGAGAAAGAGAGAGAAAGAAAGAAAAAAAAAAAAAAAAACTCAGATTACGTACCGAGTCCCTCCATTCAATTGCTCACATTATATTCGCTTTATTAGTAACGCGGATTTGAAAATAAGAAAATTTCGTCCGCGGGTTTTTTTTTTTTTTTTTTCTAATTATATGTAATATACATATACGTCGCGCACGAAAGATTTGGCAATTCGATTCACATTATACCGTGTAAAATAATAATAATAATATAAATAATAATAATAATAATAATAATAATAATAACAATGATAAAATTAATAATAATAATAATAATAATAATAATGATAATGATAATAGTAAAGTAATTGAATGAAATAATTATCTAGAAGATTAGAGTGAAGGATGTGAATTTTTGAAAGAAACGAACAAAAAGAAAAATGCAAAATGAAAAACGGGTGTAAAGACAAAAAGCTCATGTTTTCATTGATCGCGATCGATTTTCTATATTATTCGAATCGAATGGTCATATAATATATTATATACATATATATATATATATATAATGCTATAACTAATTGCTGCAAGTTTTTTCGATTAACAATACAATAATAATTGAATAAAAAAGTGCGAGAAAAAAAAAACAAAAACAAAAAAAACAAAAAAAAAACAGAATATTATATATTAAATGTTACTATTTTTGTATGGATATAAGAGACGTGTAGGATTCAGTACTAATACTGGACCTGGACTTGAATGAGTGAGAGATAGGATACAAAAAAAAAAAAACAAAAAACAAAAAAACGAAAATTGAAAAAAAAAACAAAGGTTTTTTTTACATCTTCTGTATTATAGCGAAATGGAATGATATTTGAAATATGATGATGATGACGACGATGACGATGATGATGATTATGATAATGATAATGATAATGATGATGATGATGATGATGATGATAATTATAATGATGATGATGATGATGATGATGATGGTGATGTGATGATGATAAGGGTGATTCTTGAAAAAAAAAAAGAATTCTGCCTGATTATAGAACGTATTGCGAATATACTTTTTATACATATTACATGTATATGTGTATATATATATATACATATACATATTTATTATTTATTTATGTATATATATATGTATATATTTATATATGTGTGCAGATAAATATGTATATTATATGTATGGATGGAATTTATTATTCTGCATATAATTCTGCCGTTGGTTATAGGTCAGTACCAGACTATGCTGTGCTGCTGTTAGTTACTTTTATTTAAACTACCTAATAACAATAATATGAAATGACAACTCTCTTGTAGCTACGAAACGAAAATATCATATTTAATTATTGAATTTTAATTATCATTGTTCAGTTAACAAAAACAAAAAAAAAACAAAAAAAAAAAAACGAAAAAACAAAAAAAAAAACAAAAAAAAAGAAAGAAACGAAAAAAATCACAACAACAACAACAACAACGACAACAAATGTACACACACGAATGATACGAAAGGTACGATTACGTTCCAAGATTCGGTTAGACGGTGTTTAAGTTTTTTTTTTTTTTTTTTTTTTTTCTGAAAAATTAGTTTCCGTTGTTTTTTTTCTCTCTCTAGTTTCAGAGAATCAGAAAAAGCAAAATCAGTTACTGATCTGGATTCTAACGTTGCAAGACGAAAAAAAAAAAATCACATAAGACCGAAAACCAAAACAAAAAAAATATATATGCAACAAAATTTTCTCTATAGATCGTTACACATACCGAAACATTTGTTTGAGTCCGGGTTATCTTATTGCTAAATAATTGTAGAGGAAAAAATGTAAGATTCAAAATTTGGTAAATTTAAAATTCGTAAAAAAAACAAAAAAAATTTTCAGTATATCTTGTAACGTAAACGTATATCTTGGTATTTTATTAAATGGTACTCCAATACTCCCACGTTGTAATAGCTTATATTACGCCTGATGACATATAAATAATATGCCTATAATAATGCCCAGGGAGATCGAGACAATAAATGTAATCATGTTACACTGAGAATATTGCGTTTTGTTTTTATTTGTTATAACCCGCAGGGTGCTGGCTGCTGGTATTATATATAACTATCGGTTTTATTTTATTTTATTTTTTGATTTTTTGATTTTTTGATTATTTTTTTTCTTTTTTTCTTTAAATTTGAGTTTTATTTTCTCTTTTTTCTCTCGATTTTTACGACTTTCTCCATTACTTCTCACAATTTCTGTCACGGAAGAAAGAAAAAAAAAAAGAAATTTATCATTCTCAATGAAAAGAAAATAAAAAATATGTTCATCGGAGCGGGTGTTTCATACATCGTTTCGAGGCAAAGAACAAAAAAATAATAATTTCGAATCTTCCCATACGTGTTTTTTTTTTTTTTTCTTTCTCCCTTCTCTTCTCAAATTATGTATTCATTCTTATATTCATTCTTCGACGATTCCAACTCCCTGGAAAAAATACAGTCCGAAGTAACGACAAGAATTCGAAATTTTTATTGAAAAGAAGAAAGACAAAAAATTTTGATTATTTCTGTTTTTTTTTTTTTTTTTCTTTTTTTTCTTTCTTTCAACTTTTTTCATCAGTATGAAACACTCGAAATGCTCGTGATGTACGTAATAATATGTTGTATCAAAAATCTTGTCGAAATCGAAAGAAAAATAGTATTTTTCTATATATACATATATTTAAATTACAAAAATAACTATATATGGTAGCTATATAGTACTAGCCTGTACTGACCTGTAGCACATGGATGCGTGTGAAAGATGTGATTGAGGATAAAGTGAAAAAAGAAATATATAAAAAAAAAAAAAATGGAATAAAATAGCAGAAGGAAAAAAGAATGATTAGAAAAAAAATATATGAAAAAAATGAAAAAAAAAATGAAAAAAAATTAGTAAAAATGACAGTTTTTTTTTTTTTATACGATAAATGAAATGATAAAAGCAATAATAAGTTATATTAGCGAAGTGTGCGTGTGGGGGGCAGGTGCAGTTTCAACATGCATATAATGGTGGCGAACGAGCCTCTATAATAGATAGTATAACGTCCATGTGTTGTGGGTCAGAGCACCCTAGAATTGTCCCGATTATCCCAATTACCTTTGTTTCGTCACCCAACCTAGCCCGCCACACTACGCTACGCGTATGCCAGCCAGCATTCTCCCCAAGATTCGAATTTTTTATTTTAATTATTGTTCGCATTTTACTTTTTACTTTTTTTGATTTTTGATTTTTTTTGTGTCACATACATTGATTTCTTCACTCAGTTTATTGTGTCCTCTTCGTGTTGTCTTTTCTTTTTCTTCAATTTATTTTGTTGAATTTTTTCTTTCTTTATTCCAATAAATTCAAGAAAATTTGAGTGAAAAAGATGTTTAAGAAAAATGAAAAATTCGATAGATCCAATTATGTTATTTGCATTGTTTTGTGTTTGTTTTATTTTTTTATTTTCTTATTTTTCCCCACAATGTATCGGAAGACTAAATTTTTCAAGTATTTTGAAATTTTGAAATTTTGAAGAAAAAAAAGAAAACGTAAGATTAAAAAAAAAAAAAAAAAGAACGAAATCTTGGTGGAAAGCTGCGCATATTTGGTAAGGTGCCCTTTTAATGGGGTTTGCCTGACCTTACGTGTAACCGGCCTGGTGTTGGTTGGTTCGCAGGATCAGACCGAGTCGGCGGCCATCTTGAAAATCAAGGAGAGCATGCAGGAGGAGGCGAAGAGGTTTGAGAAGGATTCAGATCACCCAGACTATTTCATGCAATAAATATAAATTTCAAATACCTATACATATAGCATATTTAATAAGCGAGAGAATAATCGAAGGGAAATGAAAGAAGAAGAAAAAAGGAATAAAAGAAAAAAGAAAAAACAAAACGAACAAGCGAATGAAAAAAAAAATCAAGAAACGGAAGAAACGGAAACAAAATTGAAATACAAGAAAAAAAACACACACACACACACATACACACACACACACACACTTCCGAACCCATTTTATTCCCAAAATAATAATTACGATGCGTTGATGATTACGATGATAATGATAATAATGATGACGACGATGATGATGATGATGACGATGATGATGATGATGATGATGATGATGATGATGATGATGATGATGATGATGATAATGATGATGATGATGATGATGATGATGATGATGATGAATATAATAAATAATTTAACGATGGTGGGAAAATAAAATCAAAATCAAAAAAAAAAAAAAACAAGCATAAGAACGTAAGACGAAAAAAAAAAAGAATAAATAATATAAAAAAAAAAGCACAAGCCATTCCTAATCCAATACCTAAAATGTATAGTATATCTTCTTTTGAATGAAGAATGAAGAAGATGTTCAACAAGAAAGCCTCAGACATTATCGCCCGTCTCTCTCTCTTGTCCCGTACTCCCCCTGATGAAAAAAAATGAGAAAAACAAAAACCAAGAGAACTCTCTCATCGCCAAAAATGTATATCAAAAAAAAAAAAAAAAAAAAAAAAGTAGAAGAAAAAAAAGAAAGAAAAACTAAAAAAACAGAAAATTTTACCAAATTGTTGTTATTATTATTAATAATTATGCATACCATTGTGTCATCGGTGTTTTTTTTTTCTTTCTTTTTTTTTGTTGTTTTTTTGCCTTTTTTCTCTTCTCTTTTTCCGAGAGTCCGGTACTTTTCGAAAATTATTTAATTAAACTTATACATATATGTATTATATCATACATACTATATATATGTATAGTATATTATTAATTATATATTTCACATAATATATCCGATTTTCATCCAACTTCGATACCCCACCCATTCCCAAAATTCAACCCTTTCGCGGTTATTCGTCGATCCGTCAATCTCCTAGCTCACTGTTTTTTTTTTTTTCTTCTCTTCTTCTATTTCTTCTTCTTCTTCGAAAGAAAGAAAATTTTTTTATACTTCTTTTTTCTCTCATTTCTCTCGACTTTCTTATTATCTGTTCATTTTTTTTTTTATTTTTGTCGCTTTGTCAAAAATTTTCCAATCACTTTCATTTCAATTAGAAAAGACCAAAATAATGATCTGTCGTTGTTCGATTTACTATTATTATTATTATTATTAATATTATTATTATTGTTGTTGTTGTCGTTATTATTATTATTATTGTTATAATTGTTATTATTATTATTAATATTAATATAAATATAAATATTATTATTATTATTATATAATCAATAATCTAGGTAAAAGCAACCGATTATGAATTTTCTGATTTTTTTTTCTTTTTTTCTTTTTTATTCGCGTGACTAAAGAGTGATGATCGATCGACGATATACCTTATATTTCTATTTATTTAATTATACCGCGCTTATGATTGATTATAATATTATACGGCTGGTAGTTGATTCACTATCGATAAACGTACTAGATCGATTACCAGTTTCGGATATACAAATAAATTTATAAATAAATGAATAGATAAATAAATAAAAATGGATCAAACAAGTACCAGAAAAAAGAAAAGTTTGAGAATTTTTTTTTTTTCTCTTCTATATATCGTTACACGTCGTAATGTGTGAAGAAAAAAGAAAAATAATAATAATAATAATAATAATAATAATGATAATAATAATAATAATAATCATAATAAGAAGAAGAGTAAGAAGAAGAAGATAAAGAAGAAAAAGAAGAATAGTAATATGACAACAATTTTGATATATACATATATATATATATATGAACATTGATGAAAATGGAACCTGACATACAAAAAAAAAACAAAAAAAAACGAAAAAAAAAACCACACATACACACACGTGCACACGAAAAGGAAATTAATCACATGATCCTATCTGAATCCACGCATAATTATTGACATAATGTAGGTATTCTCTATATATATATATATATATATATGTTAGATATATATATATACATATAGATATATATATATACATAGATATATTTATACATATACATATAAATATAGTGTCTCGGTAGATTAAATAATAATTATGAATATATAATGAAAAAAATAAATGTCCTCTATCCTGTAAAAAAAAAAAAAAAAAAAAAAAAAAATGAAAATGAAACAAAAAAAAACAAAAAAAAAGTGAAAAAAAAAATATATAAAACCACCACCCGTGTATATTTTTTTGTTTTGTTTTATGAATATAATATTTATTACTATATTATTATTATTATTATTATTATTATTATTATTATTATTATTATTATGATATACAATACATATTTATATACATAATATAATATATAATATAATATCTAGTCTATCTGAGCAGAATAATTAAGGTAAGCTATATATATTAATTATTTAAATTGTTAATATCAAAGGAAAGAAAAAGAAAATAAGTTTCATCCCTTATCTAGTAGGTACCTATATCAGCGGATGAAAATAAAAATTGGAAATTTAATTTTTTTCGATTTTTTTTCTATACATATCTTTATATATATAAATATATCAATTACCTGTATACATAGATAATAGTATATATAGTCTATATATATACCTTGAGTATTTGATAGAAAAGTGTCGCAGCTCGTTATTCCGCTCTCCTTAGATCGAATAATCATTCTTCGAAACAATGGAAGTCGGTTATACCTATATAGTATAGGTATGTACATACATATATACGTGTATATATTATATTCTATTTCTCTTCCTGTAAGATAGTGGCTGGAGAAAAAGGGATACATAGATATTTTAGAAACTGCTAAGGGTAGAAACGAAAAAAAAAAAACAGAAAAAAAAAGAAATAGATGACGATTCAAAAGTTAGACTTTATAGCAACGTAGGCTGAAACGTCGTCCGGTTGAACCGCATCTGCAATACAATAAACGTTAGATCGAAGCTGCGGAACTCTTTCGTAGACTACAGGGGCTGTTTCGTTCTTTCCTTCTTTCTTTCTTTCTTTCTTTCTTTCTTTCTTTCTTTCTATCTTTCTTTTCTGGGGGACGAGGAACAGGGTCACACGGAAAGTGTTCCGTGGCGGGTTTCAGCATCCAGGGTAAACCCGGAGGAAGGGTTGGGGGGGGGGGGGGGGGGGGGAGCAATTGGTGGAAAGAGAAAAAAAAGAGAGAAAGAGATGAAGAGAGAGAAAGAGACAAGGACTTGGAGAACGGGCGTGCTTATCGTGCATCGTCGTCTCCATCCACCTGAAGCAGTCCTCAAACGCCCCAGAGGAAGGGGGGACTGAGCCAAACCGGGAACCCCTTACCACCGTGTCACCAGCTTACAGCTGACGTCTGCGAAAAAATCCTTACCGCATATACTATACCGATCCAATGTTGAAACGGTGTTAGTGTCATGTCATGTCATGCCATGCCATGCCATGCCATTCCATTCCTTGCGTCCTGTCTTGTCCTGTACCGCCATCCAGCAAATTCGAAAGGAATCTAATTTCTTCACCTCAAACCCCCTCGGAGGTGAAAGAGTTGTCGAAATACCAGGATGGAAGACACCGAAGAGAAACTACGACGCCTGCATCACCAGTTTCCTAAAATACAATGGAAAACTGGTCCCAATTCTTGGGATACCAATTCGTGACATTGAGTTCGAAAAATCGGTTCTTGTTGGACTAGATATTTATAGTGGAGACGCTTAGCAGCGCGATTTTTAATCAAGTTCTATTTTCGTTCGGCCACGAGGTCCTCGTGAAAAGCTTTGACATTAACGTCGAGTGTGGCAAGAAGTCGGAGATTGCGATAGACTAGAAGGGTTGAGAGCGATATCCACATCCGTCACCCCCAGATCGAGAGCAATTCGGTATAACAAGTTCGTAAGCGTTTCGAGACGCAGATCATATCCTCTTCAGCACCCTCCTCGTCGACTATCCAGCTTCCGACGTCATACTGCGACGTGGTGACGCACGGAACCCGGTTTTACCACCAGCTACCAGGTCTTGGTAACGACGTTGCGTCGCTGGTTTGGTGCTCGAGTCAAGTCGCCTAGGAAGCCCGGTATGACCTGATTAGTGATTGCGGAGGAAGTCGCTCTCAATGTCTCGTTATCGCGATTACTGTTATAGATGAGAGTGTGCAGGGGCTAGTGGATGGGGACTTCAATCCTAATTAATTCCAAAGTTACATACGAGGAGTCTCACTCGAAATGGATCAGTGCAGTATCGACTGGCCCCTGGATCAGAATCAAAGCGACTCCAAGGAGGGGTTCTTGGATCCACACACATCTCTCCCTCCTCTCGGATGACAGTAATTTCAGAAAAAGTTACTGTCTCTTCCAAGAACCGATGGGAGTTCTTCTCTCTTCTTCCCTTTTTTCATCTGCGGTCTCCTTTCCTCCGTCACCGTACTGACGATGAGTTGGAGCCTCCTCAAAGAGTATGCCGGGCACTTGACGAAGCGACGCTTTCTATTCGTGGCACAATTTCAAGGATCGATACATCGACTGCCGTAGGTTCTGGTGTCTTCAAATAGCGGTAGTTACCAAGGGACGAGGACCACTTGCCATTCACGGCCTCCACTCGCTAAGGTGTGGATGCTATTTAGGTACTAGTACTTTTAACCGTCGTCTGATGGGTGGATGGATGGGTACACACGCGACAGATTTATAACCGGTCAATGATTCCTCGATTTAAGAGACCCGGACATCTTGAGCTTCCCTCCGAACCAGTCGTTTCACCCTTTTCTCATTTCACTCGATCGCGTTCGTACGACTCATCTCAAACACCAACCACGTAACAGACTCTCTCAGATCTCGTATCAGCATAAGCACACAATCGGTGGTAGCGTACTTCAGGGATGAGATGGGAGCAGACGAGTTCTTGTGTAGGAATTTTACACCCAGGTTCCTTTTCTTCGGGATCTTAGCTCCTATAGGGAACCGAAAATAGGGGGAGGAAGAAAACTGAAGAAACTGCACGACGGCTTTGTCTTACCGCAAAGGTCAACGTTGTTAGTTTCTTTAAATCTGAGGAAAGATAGGGAGAGCCGCGCATGGTCCGCAGATGGTGGCACAGCGAGAGCCTATTGGCTGACCTTTTATCCGTTGCATCGCATCGCATCGTTCCGCATCCATCCTGAGGAACCGCATCGTGGTATCCCGAGGGAAGGGGATGGAACGGGACGGAGTGAGGAGGAAAAAAAGATTTTCACTGAGTGAGACCGAGTGAGGAGTGACTAAAGATAGGTGATAGGTGATGGAAACTCCGGAGGGACATCGCCTAGTTGCCAACTAGTACCTAGTAACGGTTCGTCGCAACATCTAACACAAGTGCTCACCACTACACCGGGATTTCTACCCTTCCAAGGCTGTCTCTCTAACAACGTCACTGCTCTTCTGTGCCCCCCACCACTTTTGTACAACGGGCGAACCTCTCCGCCTCCAATTTCGCAAGTTCTGCAAAATCTCGGGGAAGAAGTCGAGCAGAGGTCTTCAGTCAGTCGACGTTCGGCAGTCAAACGTGGTTATTAAAAATCTGATAATCGTCAGTTACAGTGATCTCCGCTTGATACACCATTCCATCAGTCCGTTGTCAGACACCATTAGACACATTTTATGTACCTTAAGAATTTCTGGTTACTTTCAATATCACGGATTTCAAATGTGCTGAAGACATGGAGAACGACAGGGCTCGGCCTCGGGGCGTCAGCAACGCCTGCAAGATGGGGGTCCCTCTGCCGCTGGTTCTTTTGCTAGTACTCATCTATGCGGCTCAAGCTCAGTAAGAAATTCCATGATATTCTGATCGGTGTGTTAGAGTGCTTGTTGATGCGTGCAAGCTGCACCCTTCTCCCCATCGCACATACTCGGGAATTATTGAAACCTCGATAGAACCTGCAGAGACTGAAAAACACTATCGATTTTCGAGGTGTGTAAACCACTTTGCATGGAGTGGCTGAAGGGTTTTGCCACCCATTCGCACTTGTGTGTGACAATTATCGACTCTTTTCTATCACGAAATGCATTCCTATTATTCATCTTCTGCACCCCCGTCTTGAAATTAGTTGTTCTTTTCAGTGCCAACTCTTACTCATTGAAATTCCACCCCCGATTCCCAATCAGTTTGATATTGTCGGATGTGCTACTGAGTCGGTGAATGAATGTGTGCTAATTGCGGGGTTGAAGTTCCTGTGTTTCTGATCTCTTGGCAACTCGCATTCCGAGTGTTCGTTTTGACTCCGAGTCTTTGTCAGTTATCCGATCTTCATACATCCTGCCTTTATTCAAAGCTGATCGCGTTTCCGGTCTGAAGAATCGCTTCCAAACCGTGAAGGCCTTCGAAGGCTCGATAAATTCATAATCGCCTAGGTACCTGCCGTCTCTCACTAATTGGGCTGATGTAAATTAGAATACGACACACCCCTTCAGCGAAAAACACACGAAATATTTACAGAAGGAGTTTGGAGTTCTTTGACCTCTTGCCAGAAGATCCAAAGTTGTATGACAAGATGCGGCCGCCTAAGAAAGATGGACAAGCTACGGTCGTCTATTTTCACGTAACAGTAATGGGTCTAGATTCAATAGACGAAAATTCTATGGTAAGATTTCTTCGTATCGGAATATCGAGTGATCAGGTGAAGATCGTGTACCCGTAGTACCCTGATTTCATGCAGATAGTGAATAACATTTCGGGATAATAATTCCAGACCTACGCGGCGGACATATTTTTTGCCCAAACATGGAAAGACAATAGACTGCGACTTCCGGAAAACATGACGTCCGAGTATAGGTGAGAATCAGCAATTTGATTTACCAAAATCAATCTAAATTCACCCGCGAATTGGACAGTCTGGTTTTCCTTTTTTTTTCTTCCCATTTCATGATTCAAGGTTACTGGAAGTCGACTGGCTCAAGAATATGTGGAGGCCAGACTCGTTCTTCAAGAATGCCAAATCCGTCACCTTCCAAACAATGACAATACCAAATCATTACTTGTGGCTTTACAAGGACAAGACTATCCTATACATGGTCAAGTATGTGCTGATCTATGCTTTTCTCCATACAATTCCGCGTGCACTCGCTCTTATTAATCTCTGACTAAAATCCGAGGAAAAGGATCATCAATCCATGAGAAAAAAATAAATAAAAAAATAATACCGATAATCATCATCGTTTTAGGCTGACGCTAAAACTCTCATGCGCGATGAACTTTTTGATCTATCCACACGACACGCAGGAGTGTAAATTGCAGATGGAAAGTTGTAAGTAAATTACATCGGCTGCATCAATTTCGTGCTAATTTGTCTGAAGTTGAATATCTTCTGGTCAAATAGTGTCCCACACGACGGACGAAATGATATTCCAGTGGGACCCAGACGTGCCTCTTGTAGTTGACGAGAATATCGAACTGCCTCAGCTTCAGCTAGTGAAAAACTACACGGCTGATTGCACGCAAGTCTATTCCACCGGTAGGTCTATTGACATTCCTTCCATAATACTGTTTTACTTTATCATGGATCGAGGATAAACCGCAGAGAAAAATCACTATTTGAATATATACACTCGTCTTGATCGGAGCAGACTAACGTACAGTTCAACGGTAACTGCAACGTCTTTTCTCTAAGTGCATTAGATGTTCTGTTTTTTTATTTCTCTTCTTAGCACACAGATTTGAACCGAGCAGTTTTCTTCCTCAGGAAACTTCACCTGTTTGGAAGTAGTCTTCGTTCTGAAACGTCGCCTCGGCTACTACCTATTTCACACCTACGTTCCTACATGCCTGATCGTAATCATGTCGGTAAGTGGAAGAGATGAGAGATCGCGAAATACCCTTCTCCGAAATACCGTTAACTAATCGAAACCAAATGACGAATTGACTCGTACCAGTGGGTCTCGTTCTGGATCAAACCGGAGGCAGCACCGGCGAGGGTGACCCTTGGGGTCACATCGCTCCTCACCTTGTCAACGCAACATGCAAAAAGCCAGGCCTCGTTACCTCCAGTCTCGTATCTGAAGGCTGTCGACGCCTTCATGTCCGTCTGCACGATATTTGTGTTCATGGCACTGATGGAATACTGTCTTGTCAACATCGTCCTCGGAGACAACGATGCTCCGAATGCCAAACCGCCACCCCCACCGCCTCCTCCAGCTCCTGCTGCTGGTCCTGATCCCACGAAGCTCGACAAGATCTACGATATTGCTGGCAAGGTGACACGTGGACGCTATTTTTTATCAAACATTTTTCCTGCTCTGCGCCTTGTGGGGGAAATTCTTAACGAGATTTGGTCATTTGAGCACAAGTGCTATCTCGGAAACCGACCGATCGATTTTCACCAAATTTGGTATCCGGGAGCTCATGATGGTTCTATTTCCAAATCCACGGTCGAAATTTTCGAATTCAAAATGGCGGGTCAAAAGTCAAAGAGTCATTAAAATTTCGATCTTTTTCAACTAATATTGAACTTGGATTGAATTTCTCTACCTCAAGGCGCGGAAAATGAAGAGCCCGATTATTTGGACGCGTGACCCTGCGGTGGTGAATGATTAATGAATTAACGAAATGCGGTTGGGGGAAAATGAATGAACCATTTATTAGCGGGGTTCGCGGTAATTAATCGGGCCCCAATCCCCCCAAGTGTAATTCAAGTTCGGTTGTATTGTTACGCAGAAAAATGCTATTCTGATAATGGACCGATCACAGAAGTCGGCCGCAGCAGCACCCCCCGGACTAACGCCTGCACAACGAGCGCGGATGCGTGCATTGAACATTGACAGAGTATCAAGAGTATTTTTCCCGTTCCTATTCGCCCTTCTGAATGTAACATACTGGATAATGTTCGCCGAGTACATCTAGACCCTGAATTCTCCGTTTCACGGTGATAAAACGAGCAGTGAGATGAGCTGTTCAGTTCACTTTATCCGCATATCGACTGTGTCGGTTGTTATAAATGAACGAAAATGCACACCAGCCTATTGCGAAAAGAATTTGCGAACAAATGTAAGAAAAAATAAGAAAAGGAAAAAAGAATCCGTTTTTCTCTATAGATAAGACGAATATGATTAATCTACTCATATACCTACCGAAGACTTAACTACTTGCCAATAATAACGCTTTTATTATTTCGAATCTAAAATTGGCTCGATATTATGAGGAACGAGATTCAACTGCAAGGCTGATGAAAATCTGTCTATAAAATAGAAAAATTAACGCCGTCGAGGAAAAGTTTATCCAACACACACACACACACACACACACACACACAAACACACAAACGCACGCATACAATTATTGCATACCCAACGGTATTGTTTTACAATTCGTAATATTGTATAGATATTGATTATCGTTATAACTAATTGATATATTTTTAGTGCCTGCAGGTAATTAGTTCGAAATTTGAAGGGGTAATGAAAATAAAAAGCATATCACTTTGCTTTCTATAGATAAATCGATATTGAGTCCTTGATCACGTAGATGAAGCGTTATAGATTTATATTAAATATGTGTGTACGACTTTTTGATGATTAGATTGGGATTAAATGGTCATGATACATGAATAGGTGTGTGATACCATCCCACCGAAGAGGATAAAGAAAATTCATAGTACGATTAATATTTATTTATAGATTTATTATTGGCTCAAATTTGACTAATAAATAATACAGTACAAATGCTTTTCTCTGTTTTATTAATTTTCTTTTCTTTTTTGTTCTATTTTTTCGACTAACATACTATATGTATAAGAAGAGAGCATATATAAGCTTCGAGAAGAAAATTTTTATTGAAAAAGAAATAATTTATTTTCATTTTACAAAAAATTATAATTATACGCTAGGCACGTACAATTCCAGTACGCTACTAGTGTGTGTAGAATTTGTGCATGTATACGACCGCCAGCGCCGCCTAACTTCTGTGCCAGGCAACTCTGGGGTGAAAATCGCATGCATGTATACGAAAACACAAGCTTGTTCATACGAGTGTGGTAGTACGAGCCTAGCGTATAGGTGATTGTTATTAATTATTTTATTATTGAATTAAAAACTAAAAAAATATATATATATAATATAATAATAAACCCACTTAACGATTGACGCTAATATATAAATAATAAGTGATTATAGATTATTACGATGTATAATATATATATATTACATATAATCCGTCGCGATTATAACTGCGTAAGTGTAATAATTGTTTCATCGAGCTTTAAAAAAGAAAAAAAAAAAAAATATATTACCTACTCAAGAAAACGTATAATTCGTGTAAATTTGAAATGAATTTCGTATGCCTTCGTAGTTTGCGCGATATATTATTATTATTATTATTATTATTATTCTGATTATCATCTGCGATGATATTATTGAGTAGAGATGTAATACTACTCTTGGCAAGACGCGTTTGTTCACCTGTCTGTACTATAATATACCCCATTTCTCATAAAGAGAGAGAGAGAGAGAGAGAGAGAAAAGAAAAAACAAAAAAAATCACAAAAAATGAATCGAAAATAAAATGAAATAAAATAAAACGTCATCTAATCAAATTGTATCTTTAATTAAGTTACGCGTGGTAGTGTGATAATAAATTACTAGTCGTATCGCGTTATCTCGGTGAATATTTAAAATTGAAAAATAATAATAATTATTCTTGAAACCAATCCGCAGATCGTATACCTAGTATATGCGTAATACTAAGTTATAATCAAATTATATAATGGGAGAAAGAATCTTATTACTGCTCGAAATATCGTAGCGATATTATATATATATTATATTACATTATAAATGTATCTTTTTTGTTTTTCATTTTATTTCATTAAATTTTTTCATCTTTGATTTTTGATTTTTGATTTTTGAATTTGTATCATAATAAAATGATTTAATAGCATTCAATCGATCGTCTTTTATCCGTCAGCCTGATACAAAAAGAAGAAAATAAATTCAAATTCAAATTCAAACTAAAAATGGAAGTGATATTTTTCACCCTCTTCATTCCCCAATCTTTATACGCCCCTGATGTCCGATGCGACTCTGCCGTATCGTAATATGGGTATAGGTACGTTATTTTTCTAAGGGTCAGCGCCTTCTCTCCTCATCTCTTCTCTGTTTCGTTGCAGTTTTTCATATCTGACTCACACGTTGTTATAGTCAGCATTTTCTCTCATTATTATCTCTTCTTCGTTAGCCAGGCCCCAGAGGCTAAGTTACTTGTTAACTGGTTATAAATATAACATCCCGGTGACCCCCCGAGTAACCGATATCAAACCCTCTCTCAGGGCCGTATCAATATACAAAACCGACTGAAATATCCGTACATACATGTTTATCGCATGGCATATCGACCCCAGATTACCCAATAGTTGTCGATTATGTTTAAGAATAATTTTGGATTCGAGTAAGCAAAAAAATTTTCCCTAAGTAAGATTTTCATCCGTCTGTACCTATACGAGCCACGAATTATACATAAGATAGAATTCGTGCTTGCAGACGATTCGATGGACTCTAAGATCGGACTTGTGGTGGTTTTTTTTTTTTTTTTCTATTTATCTAATTTTTTTGACACCGTCATGTATCTTAAATCACCCCAAATCGAGAGGAAATACGCCCAGTAGTCTTATCTCCATGGTCAGTCGAGCCGAAATTATCAGCCCAACTATTCCGAGGTCAAATCCTAAGCAGCAGTGTGAACTGATATCTAGTTCGTATAGAAAAAGAGAGATAGGGGTATGGGATAATTCCGAAAAACATCTTCCTGTGTAAATTTTGTATTCAGTATAAATTTTGGACAAAATTTTCACAGACTCGATTATTTGACTACGAGAAGAATTTACCACCGTGGATTAGATACGAGGGATATAATACGAGGAGTCCTCATTCAGGCGCGGTGCAGTGAAAAAGCAGATGTTTAATCTGTGTGAAAAGAAAGAGAAAGAAAGAGAGAGGGAGGGATAAAGAAACGAAAAGAAAGAAGAAGAAGAAAAAAAGAAAAAAAAATTCCATAGGATTTCGTGTCTCCAAAAGAACGGCACCTAAAATCGTTGAGAACTTGAGTCAGAGCTGCAAGTGTGGAACACATGTCAGAGCGCTCGGCTTTCGCTCCTATCCACCTCGAACTGTTTCACTCACTGCGTCATATATAGCAGATTTCGCGTATAGCGATATGAGCAAACAAGCGACAATTATCTTTCATTCGAATTAGTTGTGTGTATATAATATATATATGTATAACATAGCTCTAATTATGAAGAAAAAAAAAACGAAAAATTTTCCAAAAAGAGAAAGAAACTTTACTCGTTAGTCGTTATCAGTTTTTTGACGAAACTAATTAGCTGCGGATTGAACAAACCGTAGAATTAGAAAATTTTCTAGGTAGACCGAAATCGTTTGTGAACGGACTTATACACGACCCGCAGGTAAAAGTGAATAATCCATCGGCTTTGGAATATCTCTACAAGTAGGTATCGTGTATTTTTGGAAAACTAATAATTTAATCTTATCTTCCACGTACCGTTGACCAAATTTCTATTATTGGTAGTGGAATGAATATATTATATACTATATACCATATATATTTATATATATATATATACCTTCCTGGAAGGCTGTTAAAGTCTCGCCTGTAGGATGACCGGGGAGCGAGCTGTAGACCCTTTTCTCTGATTGGTTAGTAAAGGGCTCCCAGGAAGGGAGGCACTCCCGGCTCTAGCCCTTCAAGCTGTTTTCAAGTCCCTCAGTTCAAACGGTCGGAGTCCCCCTCAGGGATCAGCAGTATATTTCTTCCTGTGAGGAAGCCTCGCTTATAACGTTAGCTTGAAGTTTTGTGAGATCGGAAATCTGCGTCTTGTTTGTTTTCCAGAAATAAAGAAGAAAATGTCGGCCAGTGATTTTTCGACTCGTTTCCAATCAACCCTTAAATAGAAGAAGAAGAAGAAGAAGAAGAAGAAGAAGAAAAAAGCAAATAATTTGAATCAGTTAAATAAAAGAGTCTGGTCTGGATATTTTGGCTAAATTTAAATTTGAACCCACACGTCGAAGGGTAGGTAGAAACGCACACATGCGAACTACTGGCTGGAGAGACAGTTTAAAAATGGAATGGTATTCATTCATCCCGTATTTTACCAGGAGAAGATAATAGCCGAAACGTGGAATGGTATTTGGTAGACCGTGAGGAAACTGAAGAACGAGAACTGCCACGATGGGTGGACCCCGGTGCTTGGTCTTGGTCGGTTTCACTCTGATAATAGCGGTGCTGATAGGTGCGTTGAAAATGAAGAGTTATACAAAATTTTCAGATAATTATTTGAACAGCTTTTCTGATTGCAATTCGCAGCGACTGCAGGGGCACAATACGCACAGAAGAGAGGTCGGATCCCGAACAGAGGTAATGGAATTATTCAGTCAATGGAATTGATGGGGCTATACGGTTTCGGAATTGCGCTATAATTGTGACTAATTGTTTGATGAAGGTGTTCCGAAGGGATTGCCGCAGAAAAAGCTGCTCCCTTGTGAACAGGGGTCGTGTTATCCGGCGACTGGAGACTTGCTGATTGGTCGTGAATCCAGACTCAGTGCTTCGTCAACTTGTGGAATGAAAGGACCCGAGAGATTCTGTATAGTGTCTCATTTGAAGGATCGGATAAAGTGCTTTTACTGTAACGGCGCTATACCGAAGCATCAACACAGAGTGGAAAATATTGTGCACAAATATATACCAGGGTTCGCATACTGTAGTGGTAGAATTTTGTGAGGATGAGAAAAGTAGATGAGAAAATACGAGAACTGTGTATCCTAATGTGGTTTTTCTTTCAGAACTTCTGATGAGTCTTGGTGGCAGTCGGAAAATGGCGTTGAAAACGTCACTCTGCAGTTGGACCTTGAAGCAGAGTTTCACTTCACTCATATAATAATAAGATTCCAAACTTTTCGTCCAGCTGCTATGCTGATCGAACGATCGTACGATTTTGGCAAGACGTGGCAAGTCTACAAGTACTTTGCTCATAACTGCGAACAGTCGTTTCCGGATGTGCCAGCAGCCACGCCTCGTAAATTATCCGATGTCGTTTGTGACTCGCGGTATTCAACCGTCGACCCGTCAACCGACGGGGAGATCATCTTCAGGGTGTTAGCCCCGAATTTGCAGCCCGACAATCCGTACTCCAAGGAAGTACAGAATCTCTTGAAGATCACAAACCTGAGGATAAACTTCACGAAACTTCACACCCTGGGTGACGACCTATTGGACAACCGTGCAGAGATCAGAGAGAAGTACTACTACGCTATTAAAGACATGGTGGTCAGAGGGTCCTGTTCCTGTTACGGACACGCGTCCAGGTGTCTTCCACTGCCAGGCATACCTCACAGACAAGACATGGTTCACGGACGTTGTGAATGTACGCACAACACGAAGGGCCTCAACTGTGAGTTATGCGACGATTTCTACAACGACTTACCGTGGAAACCAGCGGTTGGAAAACAGTCCAATGCTTGCAAGAGATGCAACTGTAATAGCCACGCCACAAGCTGTCATTTCGATCAGACCGTTTACGAAAGATCTGGCAGGGTTTCAGGCGGCGTTTGTGACGACTGTCAGCACAACACGCGCGGGCAGAACTGCGATGTTTGCAATCCTTTCTATTACCATGATCCGAGCAGAGATATCAGCGACCCTGAAGCTTGTCAGCGTGAGTCTCTCCAAAGACATCTTCCCAATTCCGACTGGAATGCCGTCCTCTGTTTACATTATAATTTGTGCTTCTTTATTTTTCACAGCTTGTGACTGCGACCCAGTTGGTTCTTTGGATGATGGTATCTGCGACTCTCTTACTGACATATTGACCGATGATGTGTCAGGTCGTTGCCATTGCAGGGAAAATGTTGAGGGTCGTCAGTGCAACCGTTGCAAAGCTGGATTTTGGAAATTTAGCTTGAACAATCCAGACGGGTGTCAAGGTGAACCATCACGATCTGTCTTTCTCCAACTACTCCAATCTTTTTCCGAAGAATCGCACTCAATTATTTCGCACTTTTCACAGCCTGTACCTGCAACACCCTTGGCACAATCAATAACCAGGGTTGTGACGTTGTGACCGGGAAATGCACCTGCAAATTGTACGTAACTGGTCGGGATTGTGATCAGTGTTTCCCTGAGTATTGGGGGCTTTCTGATGATCGGGATGGCTGTAAACCTTGTGCTTGTGACTTGGGTGGAGCGTATGATAATTCTTGTGACATTGTGACTGGCCAGTGTCGTTGCAGACCGCACATTGATGGTAGAACTTGCGATCAACCGGAGCAAAATCATTACACTGTTTCATTAGACTTTTTAGTTTACGAAGGAGAGCGTGGGGAATCAAACGTAAGCATTTCTTCTTTTTTCTGTTTATCATCGGAATGATTTCTAGGACCTGGAGACCTCACTTACTCGATTATTGTGCTTACAGCAAAGCCAGGTCGTCATTCGCGAGCCATACCGTGACGGGAGACCAACTACTTGGACAGGACCAGGTTTCATCAGAGCTTTCGAAGGCTCAACGGTGGAATTCACTATCGATGATATACGGAAATCAATGGAGTACGATATAGTGATCCGTTACGAGCCAGAGCTCCCCAGTCATATGGTAGAAGTCGAAATTTATGTCGAACGAGACGAAGACGTAGATCCTGACGGTCCTTGTGCTGATTGGAAACCAGAAGACGATGAATTGTTCGCCGAGATATCACCCGATTCACGAAGCGCTGCTGCGATACCATCGGTCTGTTTGGAGGAGGGAAAGAAATACATTGTGGTTCTACAGTTCAGGAAGTCATACACCGAATCTGAGGGCCCGTCAGCTTCGATATTAGTTGACTCTGTAAGAAACCTGCGAGCAATTCTTTTCGCAAAAAATAATCAACGATGTAGATGCGATCGTTCATCCTCAATTTCAATCCACAGCTCGTTCTGATGCCTAAAGTTGAGGACATTCCATTCTTCAATGGCTCTCCACCTGCGGAACTGAGGAAAAAGGAGTTCGAGATGAACCGGTGCGACGATATATTTCACAACGTTATTCCCAGCCTGGAAACTAACGACGTTGACATTTGCGACAAGTATCGTAAGAGCATAGGGTATTGGATCTTCGACGGAGCACATTGTGAGTATTTGATGCACATTGCGAGATCATGGAATCGTCTCAATGAGCGGAATCCTGATGTCTTTTATTTTACAGCCTGCGAATGCAATCCAACCGGATCTCTCAGCTTACTTTGCGACCAATACGGCGGGTCGTGTTCGTGCAAAGTAAACGTTGTTGGCCGTCGTTGTGACCATTGTGCACCTGGCACGTACGGCTTTGGCCCTAGCGGTTGCGTAGCATGCGACTGCGACAGCGTTGGTGCCGAGGATAATTTTTGTGACGTTAAAACAGGCCGGTGTAAATGCAGACCGAACACTTACGGACGAACATGTGGGGAGTGTGAACCAGGCTTCTGGAACTTTCCACGCTGCCAAAGATGCGAGTGCAACGGCCATGCACAAACCTGTGATTCCATAAGTGGGGCTTGCCACGAATGTCAAGACTACACGACAGGACATCACTGCGAGCAATGTACCGAAACGTTCTACGGAGACCCTCGTATCGGCGTCGACATTCAGTGCAGAGCTTGCCCATGCCCAGGGACATTGGACTCCGGTCATTCATACGCCGACAGTTGTTCTCTGGACCCCATAACCCTCGACGTAGTTTGCGAATGCGACGAAGGATACGCCGGACCAAGATGCGACACTTGCGCGGAGAACTTCTTCGGGAATCCCGAAGTCCAAACCGGAAGGTGCGTTCCCTGTGACTGCAGTAACAACACAGACTTGAATCGACCGGGAAACTGCAATCCACACACTGGACGGTGCCTCCAATGTCTTCACCACACCGATGGTCCCAATTGCCAATATTGCAAGCCCGGTTTCTACGGCGATGCTTTGAAACAGGACTGCAAAGACTGTGCTTGCAACGTACTCGGTACTGACCCACGAGCTGGTCCCTGCGATCATCGTATTGGGCAGTGTCCATGTCTGCCAAAAGTCATCGGTCAGTACTGCGACGCTTGCGAGGAAAACCACTGGAGAATAGCGAGCGGCGAAGGCTGCGACCCGTGCAACTGCGACCCGATCGGTAGCCGGTCAGATAAGTGCAACGAGTTCGATGGCACCTGTGATTGCAGACAGGGTTTCGGCGGGAGGCAGTGTAACCAATGCGAAAAGAACTACTGGGGCAATCCGAACGTCGAATGTCAACCCTGCGAGTGCAACGTTATCGGCTCATCGACTCAACAATGTGATCAAGCAACTGGAGCTTGCATTTGCTACGACGGTATCGGAGGAGACAAGTGCGACCACTGCGATCGTGGCTATTTTGGATTCGCACCAAGGTGCAGCTCGTGTGGTGAATGTTTTGAGAATTGGGACCTGATCCTGCACGGGCTGAGCAATCAGACCCACGACGTCATCGATTCGGCATCTAGAATTCAGAACGTTGGTACGACAGGCGTTTACAGTCAGGAGTTCGAAAACATGGAAGAATCTTTAAGCCAGGTTGAAAAGCTCGTTAGTAAGACTACGGTCAGAGGCGAGGACCTTGACGTGCTCTACGAGGTGGCGAACGAACTGAACAACACGGTTTTGATATCGGCAGCACTTCTCGACGACGTGGATAACTTGCAGGGAATTATAAGCCAGAGAGTTACTCTCGGGGATGTTGCTCTTCAGAATATGAGGAACAGGACTTCCAGTTTGATCCGAACGGCTGCTGAACTACAGGAAAACGCAACGGCCCTTCAAGAAGCCGATGTCCTTGGTGCTCTCAACGTGACTCATCAAATGGAAAAGCAGTCAGCTCAGGCGGAAGCCTTGGCTATAAGTTCAACGAACGTTGTAGCCGATGCTGAAAGATACAGAAAAAATACCGAAAATTTGCTCTCTAAAACGAACGCATCTTTCACAGAGACGATCAGAGAAAACCAAAATTCTCTCGAGACATTAGCCGCCAAACTCAACGATCTCAACGATTCTATTCCCAACCTGAACCTAGCTATGTGCGGAAAAGAGGTCCACGAATGCGACGATCTCTGCGGTGGTGCTGGCTGCGGTTTTTGCGGAGGTCATTGCGGAGGTGCAGTAACTGAAGCAGAACGGGCCTTGTATCTTGCAAAGCAGAGAGCAGCGGGTTTGAAAAAGCACAAAGACGACGCTGAGCAGCTGCTGAGAAACGTAAGACTCTCTTGCGCGATGTGGTATCGGTTTTATTTTTTATACCTAACTACAGTTTGTTCATTTCTATTTCTTTGTTCAGATGACACAGATGAGGGATGATGCCAGAGCCGCTAAGTCAGATGCTGAATCCGCGTTCGAGGCTGCCTACGGTCTCTACAATTCCTCGAATGAAATCTCCAAGAGCATTTCGATGGTGAATGACCGGATAGCTGAGACCATGAACGAGGAGCAGCCGACCCCATCGATGATCCGAGACCTGGCCATGGGTGTGCTGGAAAATAATATAAGACTGAATCCGGACGAGATAAGGAACCTGGCTGATGATATAGAGAGCATCGTCGGTTCGTTGACGGATTCTGATCAAATCCTCGACGAAACAGCCGAGGATTATCAGCTGGCTGAAATATTGAGGGACGAGGCAATCGAGGCGAAGAATAATGCCGACAGGCAGAACATGCTGGCTGGAAATGTCGTCGTGCTTTTATCGGAGGCGGATGTAGCCGCTGAGAGTGCTCAGTCGACGATAGAAGATATCGAAAGCGATATACTCCGCGCTGATGAATACTTGACGGATATTATGAACGAGGTAAAAACTGCTGATGAAAAATCCGAGAATACTACAACGGCGATTTCCGAATTGGACAGACGATTGACAGAGCTACAGACACAGGTTGTAGAAAATGATTTCATACTGAGCCAGGAAATCGGCAAAGAGATCATGAACATCGCGAGCGAAGCAGACGCCACGATCATCAAGACTGAAGCTCTGAGTGAGGAGTACAGGGACGCTAATGAATCCCTGAGATTTAAGGCTGAGAAAAATCAGGGCACTATTTTGAGGTCAAAATTACTCCTGCAACGTGCCTCGGAGCTTGCAGCAGACACGACGACCAAATTCAAGGATATTAATGGCCTGGAAGGAGCTTATTCGGAAAACGAAAAAACCCTTGCAGATCTTGTGCTGGAGGTTGATACCCTCACTCGCGAGATGAAGAAACACTTTGTTGAAATTCAACAGAAGTCGCAGACCTATAGCCGGTGCTCTACCTAGGAGTAGAACCATTTTTTATTCTCAAGAGAGTTATTGCTTGGAAGAAAGGTATCCTTCCAACTGTAACTTATCATACTTTCTTCTCGTTCTTATTACCGCGTAACCGCGATTGGAGAGTAATTCTAACCGTATGTAAATATGTCTAATGCGTTTATCAGTTAGTCAGATTTATCATCTACTGCGAAAATCTCCGATTCCAAGATCGTTATTGTTCTGATTTTAAAATATATCCTACTTATCGCGAACTAGAGTTCACGTCATCATTCACTAGGTCATATTATGTTGTATGCTATGATTAAGATAGTTGTAAATAATTATATATTATGCTGATACCAAAAATTAGATGGGACATATATGAAATTTGAAAAAAGCTTAACGCGTTATCATACTACATTCGATTTCTCATCATTTTCTTTATTAACATTGTATATTTATATCCAGTTAACTGACAGAGATCTGTAATAAAATTTTTTGATTGAAATTTATTCAAAAAGGGCAAAAATTGCTCGACTTATTCAATGATCTTCGGTTGAAATTTCGAAGCGTAAACCCGCCTTAAAGTAACCACGTGGTTTCGGAGCGCGCCTACTTCCTGTTAGTCAAAGTTCGTGCTTTGCAGACTGCAGGGGCTATCTGAACCGGAGTTATACACAGATAACAGCCCACACGTTCTTCCTTCCTTTGAAACAGCCACATTTCATTCTCCATGGTTTTTGCTCCACGATAAGTGAAATTCATATTCTACGCTCTGAGATATCCCTCGAATTTTTCAACCGCATTAAGATCGATCGCATCGAAAAATGAATGCATCGGTTTTCCCAGAAATAATAGAAATTATCGAAAGAATGATGAACCGAGTGACAAAAATGTTGGTTTCAATTTTTTCTTTATTTCGTATTTAAATTCATCATTCCGATGAACATGAATGATGAGACTTAATCTCTGGCTGCAGCGAACACTGCGATGATTTATATGCAGTCGAGTTATTTCAAGAGCTGATAACACATCGATATCATTTCTCGGAAATGAAAATAATTTATGTAACGATATACGCTACTGAAAATCGATATTCAGTTCGTGATGAGATGAGATGACTGTGCCTCGGATGAATCTGTGGATGAAAAACCAAAAAAAAAAGAGATTTGAAGAAAGGACAAATAGGCTGCAATTAAATAGATCGACAATAATTTCTGTTTATCAGTTTATCGATCTGGTTTCGGTGAACCAACTTCTTCTCTCAGATATTAAACGTATATATCCGAAGCCGCTGAACTCTTTGATGAATAAACGACGAGAAAAGAAACTAAACAAATTAAAAGGTCACGAGAAAAGAGCGCGCTAGATAATCTTTACGAAATAGTTCATTGCTCTATAAAGCATGAACGCTGATACGATGAAATTATTAACTCGCGTATCGTAACGGCTCTAATAATTTCATTAATGTCATTGATTTTATTTACAGAACAATATGCACACACCTGCACCCACAAATTTCATACTCTCTTCACGTAGCTCCAACTTATCAGATATACGAGTACAGAGGAATGGTTCATTCGTATTTCGCGCCTTCTAGAACAGATTCGAAAATTCCCAAAAAACTCTCAGTTTCGATTGTGTACATTTTTTCTTTCCAAAGTTTTTCGAAATACAAGACCGACCTGCAACTAGTTGGAATAAAAAAAGAAAAAGAAAAAAGTAAAAGTTTAAAACCGGCGTCTACACGCGGTGTAAACCGACTAATCTAAATTTAGAACCGACGTTTGTTAGTCCCACATATAAGGCAGACTCAAACCTCGAACTATATCAAATCATTCATCCATGCATTGGCCGCACACTGTTTCCTCTGTTAGATTGTGCGCCATTAAAATAATAGATATCTTTCATGGCAGAATTTATCCGATGAAGAAAAGACGACTGTTCGTTAAACCAAGACTCACGCAATCTGTAATATGACGAAACGAGTTACTCCAATTAGCAAAAGAAAAAGAGTCTCACTTCATCATCTCATTCCTCTTCGAGTCATAATCCCTATTTTTTTTTCATTTTTGAATTTTTTTTTATTTTTTGACTCGAAGGGCGCGAGCCCCAGCGCGCCCTTATGGTCCTAAACGCGACTTAACATCCTCCGCTCTGCTCCGTTCCAAAAGGTTTTTAATTCCGGGATCGGACTGTACCGTGTACGTAAGAGAGGGACGTTCACACACGTGCACTGTGCACTCGAGTACTCAGACAGCAGTGCTGGTGGTCGTTGGATAGCCAAGCTTCTCGGGAACGAAATGAAACCAAAGTGTAGAAGAGAAGATAGAGAAATATAAGAGAATTTTACCGCTGACGTTATAATGAACAGTTGAAAATTACCGATCCCTCATTCCAATTGCAGGAAATTTATTTACCTATTCCATCACTTGAAATCCGATCAGATAGCGTAGCTATTAGCCAAAAGCTCCGAAAGCACAATAATTTTGCCGAAAATTTATCACCTTTTTAAAGCGTTTCTGACTAGCAATCATCTGTGACGAGAGTATATTGATCGCTTTTCAAGCTGCACAACGCGACAAATACATGTCGATCAGTTGTTGCGCTGCTTTTTGATTGTGCGGGTAAAAAATTTGACCAATTGATGGTGGTTTCAGTTTTTGATTGCGCCATTTTTTTTCTAACGAATTTGGTTACTTTGAAATCGCAAAAATGATCCAATCATGATTATGATCGGCGAGAGATGGGAGTAAAAAAACGCACAATCAAAATGAAAATGAGAATGGAAAATGGTTTTCCTTCTTTTCCATGTGGAATTCAACCGAGTTCCTGAAGTGGTTTAGGTGCGTAGGTATGTGTGTGTATGTGTGTGTGTGTAGACCGTATATATACCGGTAACTTTCCCTCTGGAGATTTTAAGCCTGCTCTCTGGCCCCCGCAGCCCCCGCAACGAAGGCAATGCTGGCTGCAGCTAACTCGGCAGAAGCGAATCGCTTCTGGATGTATTCGCTCGGTTAGTGTCGGAGCTTGTCCCGGTCTGACCGTTTTTGTGCGTTGTATTGCTATCCCGATCGGGATTTTACTTCTTTGTTATAGAAATAGTTTCACAGATAACTTTTATCCAGAATTTTATCCGCTGACACTATAAAGCTGATAAGCTGCATCGCGGCTTCTTCGTCTTCTCATACTCGGATTATATTTATAGATCATTTTTATCATCGAGGAGGTGAGTGATCGTGACATTATAATATATATATACATTGTGCTTCGTCCAATACCATTTTTGGAAAGATTATTCAAAAGGCTGAAAATTCACTCCGAAATACATTCGAACATGTTGCAATCGCATTTTTGCACTCAAACACGTGCGGGCCTTCCAACTCTGATCGGTATTCGACCATGCAAATCATTCTTTGATCATTCGGTCTTTGAAATAATTATAACTGAAAAAAAATCATGAGTTCATTTTCTGGTCGGATAAATCAGCGCGAAATAAGGTCGAAGAGAACTTTTTGATATTACCTAAATTTCAAGAAAATCTGTGGCAGATAAAAAATTCTTTGAATTATAGTCATTTCATGGCTTATAATTTGTTCCGAGCAAAAACCAAGAAGCTGCATTACGTCGACGTTAGATCGTCTGAAATGCACTTTACAGATCCCCACGCGCATCCAAAGTTTGTTTTTTCAGACTGCTGTTGGATGAATATTAATAGATCACATTTCTAGAATTTTTCTCTTATATCCCTTTTTCGAAAAGCTACATTATAGAGACGAGGATGTATCGAGTGAACCGAAAAAATGAATTCGTGATTCAATTTGAATTTCGTATGAATTAAAAAATCATTATTACTGCGGACGATCTTGACTCTTTGTTTGAAAATTGTGCTTCCATGAATGATTGAGAGACAAGTTTCGAAACTAGTAGAGATTGTGACTTCATTCTTATCCTGTTTCAAGCGGAACAGATAAATGGGGACATCAGTTTGCTAGGGAAGGCGAGCAGTGCTTACAAGCGTTGAAAAAGCTTGCCTTTTTCACGATGGTTCAGCCGCACCATATCATCGCCATAATTTCGGGCCTGATTCTCATCGTTATAACAGGTAATTGATAAAATTGGGTCCTGATTATTCCGTTTTTGAGTTCGTTCAACCAAAAGCTTTTCTTCTGACTTCTAAGAGCTCAAAAATGATCACCGAATGACTTAAGGAAACCAGAGATTAATTCAATACTTCGACATCCACTAAGCCATTCGTTACGATTAACGCTGACGAATTATAGCCTTTATCACGCGAGTTTGTCGATACTGAGCTGACCCCGTAACCCCTATGATTCTTCATCAGCAATTAGTAACAATCTTTGGGCTTTTATTTTCGCCTTTAATTTAAAGAAAATTAAACTGCTGATGTAGTATAAAGTCCCTTGCGCAGACGCGAAGATTCATCCGAGGGGATTCCCCGGGTCGTAACTAACTCGAGAGACGATCATATCGATGCACAAGACATTTCCATTGTTCTTAATGAAAATTTTCCGCTTTTCAAGATTTCACGAGCGCGCAGTATGGGCGATCGAACAGGATACGATCAAAATCAGGTAAGCTACTCGTTTTTGAACGACTATTTGAGTTTAAAAAATGATTATATCGTATTGTTTCGAGACATGTTCCATCAGAATTAGTAAGCTGTAAAGCTGTTGTAGAATCCGTTATTCAGAGAGGAGATATGTCGCCGTTAGAAGCCTTCCCTGAGAATTTCTTCTGGAGACATACGACGACAATGAAGCCCAGAGGTAGCTCGATCAACGAACAGCACACTGCACAACAGCACAACATTTCACAATCGATTATATTAATAGTTAACTGAGACAAAATGTAATTTTCAGCACACTACAAGATACGAACAATCACTCCCAATTCTAACTCTGATTCAGGTGCAAGAAATAACGGCAGAAACAATTAATAATAACGGTGTGCAGATGACATTGGGAATTCTAATCCGACCCTCTTTATTATTTCATAAGCAAATTATAACCAAATGCCAATTTTGGTGGGTGGATATAAAGCGGTCAGAATTTTCTGGAAACATTTTACCAACCAGTGTCATCTTCTCTTAGGTATCAACTCGACCAAACCACTACCATGTGAAGCAGGATCCTGTTATCCAGCAACAGGAAATTTACTGATTGGAAGAGAGAGTCGACTCCATGCTTCTTCAACTTGTGGCTTAAGAGGACCCGAACGATTCTGCATAGTAGCTCATCTCAAGGGAAGGAAGAAGTGCTTCTTCTGCAACAGCGCGCTGCCGAGACAACAGCACAATGTTGCAAATATTGTGCATCAATACTCGAGCGGGTTTGACCTTTTTACTTGTCGAATTGAATGAGACAGACAAAAAGTCTGTACAGTTTTTCTGATGCAAGAAAACTTTTCCTTCATTATTTCAGACCCGAATACGAAACGTGGTGGCAATCTGAGAATGGCGTTGAAAATGTTACTCTTCAGTTAGACTTGGAGGCAGAGTTCCACTTCACTCATATAATAATAAAGTTCAAGACATTCAGACCTGCTGCAATGTTGATCGAACGTTCTCACGACTTTGGACAGACTTGGCAAGTCTACAGATACTTTGCTGCGAACTGCCAGCAATCTTTTCCTGGCATATCGACCAGCGTACCTCGGACATTGACTGATGTGGTCTGCGAATCGCGTTATTCAAACGTTAATCCGTCAGAGAATGGGGAGATAATCTTCAGAGTATTACAGCCTAATCTACCGGTCGATAATCCGTACTCAAAGGAGGTACAAAATCTTCTAAAAATGACCAATCTCAGACTGAATTTCACCAAACTTCACACCCTGGGTGACGAGCTGTTGGACAATCGTGCAGAGATCAGGGAAAAGTACTATTACGCCATAAAAGACATGGTGGTCCGAGGATCTTGTTCCTGCTACGGGCATGCATCCAGGTGTCTACCTCTACCAGGAATACCTCATCAGCAAGACATGGTTCACGGACGTTGTGAATGTACGCACAACACGAAGGGCCTCAATTGTGAGATATGCGAAGACTTCTACAACGATTTACCGTGGAAACCAGCGGTTGGAAAGCAGACCAACGCTTGCAAGAAATGCAACTGTAACGATCACGCCATTAGTTGTCACTTCGACGAAGCAGTTTACGAAAGATCTGGAAGAGTCTCAGGCGGCGTTTGTGACGCTTGTCAGCACAACACACGTGGACACAACTGCGAACAGTGCAACTCATACTACTACCATGATCTTAGCAGAGACATTAGTGACCCTGAGGCCTGCCAGCGTAAGCTTTTGATCATTTTTTGATTAGATTTGTTGTTCATCATTCCCTTGATCAATCTATGACCAGAAATCGAATGCTTGTGTGTTTTTAGCTTGTGATTGCGACCCATCCGGTTCGTTGGATGATGGTGTATGCGATTCTCGTACCGATGTACTGAGCGGTGATGAATCTGGACGATGTCACTGTAAGGCGAACGTCGAAGGTAGACGCTGCGACAGGTGCAAAAATGGATTCTGGAACTTCGATATTAGGAATCCAAACGGATGTCAAGGTACGATCTCCGAATGATGTTAAGATTTTATCTTGTAGTTGAATGATACACGGAAGGTTCATGTGAATCGATGGACAGAATTGTGCCCATACTTTCCCCAAATTAACTAATGAATTGAAATTTTCATTGCAAATTCTTCAACTGATATTCACTCTTCAGCCTGCACCTGCAACACAGTCGGCACCATTGGTAACCAAGGTTGCAACATGGTGTCCGGAGAATGTACTTGTAAACGGTACGTGACAGCACGAGACTGCAATCAATGCTTGCCAGAGTTCTGGGGACTATCCGACGACCGGGATGGCTGCAAGCCATGCGAATGTGACATCGGTGGTGCCTACGATAATTTCTGCGACGTTACGAACGGCCAATGTCGTTGCAGACCGAACGTCGGTGGTCGGACTTGCGATCAGCCCGAACAGAGTTACTACACTGGTTCATTGGACCTGCTTGTGTACGAGGGAGAGAACAGCAGAGCTTCCAGCGTGAGTATCCGAACATTTCCTTGACCTGTTCGCAGTCTTTGACGCTTTGATCACAACGTGACACCTTTTGCTTGGAACTTTTGGCAGAACTGTCAAGTCGTTATCAGAGAGCCTTACCGCGATGGAAGAAACACGACTTGGACTGGCCGTGGATTCATGAGAGCTTTCGAAGGCTCGACGTTGACCTTCACCATCGATGACATAGTCAAGTCCATGGAGTACGACATAGTCGTACGATACGAACCGGAAATTGGAGGTGCGTGGGAGGAAGTACAAATCATAATTGAACGAGATGGTGCAATCGACATGGATGGTCCATGTGCGAATTGGCGACCTTCCGATGACCGGCGTGCGGTCCAGCTCTATCCTGATCGACACAGTAACGTCGCGATTCAGAATGTCTGTTTGGAAGCTGGAAAGAGATACACTGTTCGGCTGACCTTCAAGGCATACAACGCTCGACATGACACACCGTCAGCCTCCATCCTGGTTGACTCGGTACGAAATGATGTCTTGATTCTCCACAACAAATCATTTGACGTCCTTTGTGGACCTTTATAATTTTCTGACTGCCTTGTTCAGATCGCCTTGATACCTAGACCGGAGAATATACCGTTCTTCAAAGTAGGACCACCGGGTGAAGTCCGTCTAAAGGAATACGAGACGTATCGTTGTGGCGAGGTATTCTACGATTTGTGGAACAGACCGCAGGACGTCAGTGATATTTGCAAGAAATATCACTACAGTATTGGGATCCAGGTGTTCGACGGTGCACATCGTGAGTATTCTACAAACTGTTAATCACTTTACTACGAATTCCAGTTCACAATGAATAAAGTTTGACTGTTTCCTCAGCCTGCGAATGCAACCCGACCGGATCGCACAGTCTTCTCTGTAACGAGTTTGGCGGCAGATGCTCGTGCAAAACAAACGTGATTGGACGCCGATGTGACAGTTGTGCACCAGGCACGTACAACTTTGGACCAGAAGGTTGCAAGCCATGTGATTGCGACGGTGTTGGAGCATTGGACAATTTCTGTGACGTTGAAACTGGCCGTTGTAGTTGCCACCCGAATACCTATTCCCGAACTTGTGGTTTGTGCCAACCAGGCTTCTGGAACTTCCCACATTGTCGTCGGTGCGAATGTCACGGTCACGCAGACAGCTGTGACTCGAAAACCGGCGCTTGTATAAACTGTCAAGATTCCACAACTGGCCACAACTGCGGCACGTGTATCGAGACCTTCTACGGCGACCCTCGAATCGGTGTCGACATACCATGTCGACAGTGTCCGTGTCCTGGCACAATAGAATCCGGCCATTCATACGCGGACAGTTGTTCACTGGACTCAATAACCGAAGATGTTGTCTGCGAGTGCTACCAAGGGTACGCTGGACCTCGGTGCGATTCTTGTGCAGACAATTATTACGGAAATCCGGACGTGGCTGGTGGTAGCTGTGCCCCATGCGAATGCAGCAATAACATCGACCCTTCAAGACCAGGAAATTGCAATCCTCGAACAGGCGAATGTCTCCAGTGTTTGTACGACACGTTTGGTGGCCACTGCGACATTTGTAGGCCAGGATATTTCGGCGACGCTTTGAAACAGGACTGTAGAGACTGTCAGTGCAACGTTTTGGGCACTGATCAATCAGTAGGTTCTTGCGATCACCGGACAGGTGAATGTCCATGTTTGCCACACGTGGTTGGCCAGTACTGTGACCGGTGCGAAGATAATCACTGGAGAATAGCTAGTGGCGAGGGATGCGACCGTTGTGACTGTGACGTCGTAGGAAGTCTTTCGGACAAATGTAATGAGTATGATGGCGCCTGCGAGTGCAGACCCGGATTCGGCGGTAGACAGTGCAACGAATGCCAGAAGTATCACTGGGGCAATCCAAACTTCAAATGCGAGCCATGCCAGTGCGACTTACGCGGTTCGGCCACACCCCAATGTGACAGAAACACTGGATTCTGCGTTTGTCACGAAGGTATCGGGGGAGAAAAGTGCGACATATGTGATCGCGGCTACATTGGTCATGCTCCGAGCTGTTCACCATGCGGAGAGTGTTTCGAGAACTGGGATTTGATAATTGAGGGATTGGCCAACCGGACAGACGAGATAATCGACGAGGCGTCGAGAATCCAGAAGGTTGGAACGACCGGAGTTTACCGAACCCAATTCGAGGACATGGAGGGAACGCTCAGGCATGTAGAAGGCCTGGTGAGCAACACGAGCGTTCGGACACAAGATCTTGACGAACTGAACGAGCTTTCAGCTGAGTTGAACAACAACGTCACTTCTTCGCAGTCGACTTTGGACGAGCTCGACAACCTGCAAGAGAGTATCAGTCAGAGAGTAGACCTGGGTGATCTCGCCTTGAAGAAGATGAAGCAGAGGACAAACAACCTCCACCAAAGTGCCGAACAGTTGAAACAAAACGCGACAAGATTACAGGAAGGCAATGTCCAAGGTGCATTAAACGTCACTTTGCAAATGGCCGAGCAGTCCGAGCAGGCCGAGAGGGTGGCGAATGGCACGTTGAACATTTTGGCTGACGCCGAAAGGTACGAAAGAAACACGGAGAGTTTCCTGACCAAAAATTCCGACGCTTTCACACAGGCCAAGGAAAAAAACAGACAATCAATCGCTCGACTGGACCAGAAATTAGCAGATTTCAATTCCCTCGTACCAGATTTGAACGAAGAAATGTGCGGAGAACGTGTCGCCGGGTGCAGTCTTAGGTGCGGTGGTATCGGCTGTGATGGAGTTTGCGGAGGATCGACCTGCGAAGCAGGAGCCGTACATAACGCAGACTTTGCGCTGGATCTTGCGAGGCAACACGCCAACAAAATAGAGGAACACAAAACGAAGGCTGACCAGCTACTGAGAAGTGTGAGTACTTGCAAATACGAATTCGCAATGTTCTTTAGGAAGTATTATTGGCGCCCCAATGTCTCTCCTCCTTCCCCGAGTCCTTTTAATAAAAATCTTCTTTCTCTTCACAACAGATGACACAAGTGAAGCAGGACGCGATCGGTGCAAGATCCAACGCTCAGGACGCGTTCAACTTGGCATGGTACGCGAGAAACGAGTCTGACAAATTGTCAGCTGATTTGAGGAACGTTGGTGATCAGATATGGGCCTTTCTGTCAGAAGAGAAGTCCAAACCAGCCGAGGCCAAGGCCCAGGCCGAGAAGGCGTTGAGTAAAAACATCCACTCTAGGCCTGACGAGATTATTAATTTGGCAAAAAACATATCGGCCATAGTTGTGTCGTTGACGAACAGCGAGAACATATTGGCCGACACAGCCGAAGATTTGAGGCTCGCTAACGGGCTCAGGGATCGTGCTAACGCGACGAAGAACGACGCTATAGCGCAGCAGATGGAAGCCGAAAATATAATTAAATTATTAATCGACGCCGAAACGGCACAAGAAAATGCGAACAAATCTATAGACACGGCTAAGAGCGACATAGCTCTGTCGCAAAATCATTTACAGTCGATTGTTCAAGGGATGAGAATCGCCCAGGACACTGCAGCCGATATTACAGCAAAGGTTGCATCTTTGGACGGCAGATTACAGCAGCTTCAAACCCAGTTGGTTAGGAACAACTACATCCTCAACGACGATATATCCAATCAAGCCGACGATGTCGTTGTAGAGGCTGAAGCAGTGGCAAATAAGACGAGGAAATTGGTCCAAGACTATAGACGTGCTGATGATTCGCTCAATCATAGAGTAACCAAGAGTAAAGGAGATATCGAAAAGGCGAAATCACTTCTTCAACGAGCTTCGGAATTGACGGCTAATACATCGACAAAATTCAAGGATCTAGACGGCATGGAAACCGTCTATAAAGACAACGAGAGAAAGCTCGCCGACCTGATGGGCATCGTCGATGCTCTTACCAACGAGATGACAACTCATTTGGCAGAAATTGACGCGAAATCTATAATCTATAGACAGTGTTCTACTTAAGGGGTACGATACTACTTAATTGAACGTGTATGCCAAAAAAAATAAAAATTAAATTAAATTAAATAAATAAAAAAGAAAAAAAGAAATGTGGGAACGAAAAAGGTGGAGAAAAGAGGAGATTTAACGGAAGTATAAGAAACTTGAACGATTCGTTGCTTTTTAAGGAAGGGGTATTGGATTGTCTTATTGAATTTGGCTACGATTTAATTCACGCCAATTTTCAACGTTTTATTATCATTATGTTATTGTCATAAAAAATTTTTAGTGTATATTATATCGCGTGGATTTAATAAAACGCAAATAAAATCGAGACGAATTCATGTTAACTATGAAATATCATCGCCCCCTCTCCCTCCCTCCCCGTCGCCCCATTTTTATAATGTAATAAATTAAATTATAAAACGAAGAAGTTCACACATAAGGTCATCAGACGAACTGATAATATAATTAAATATCCACCTGCTACTCAAACATATAATATTACAACTCTATCTATTTAATATTTTTCTATATACAAATTATACTACATTTATATGTAATTTTCTATACTTTATATCATTATTATTATTATTATTATTATTATTATATTGTATAAAAAAATAAAATCAACCAATACTTGATCAAACCAATTCCGCACCAATTTATCCAATTTAAAATCCTCCTGTTCTACCATATACCAAGTATAGGAGGATCATAGACGGAACGAGGGCAGCTCTCATAGGCCACAGTGCATTTTTCGAAGCCAAAAATAGGTACACAGTCAATTTATAGTGTCTGGTAACGATAAAGTGTAATGATTAGTAAGAAGAGAGAAATGGATCGCATAATATTCATAATTCATTATAAATGCACACGTGTATAATATATAATATATGTATAGTGTATGCCATGTATTTTTTTTTTTTCAGGTTTTTCCTATTTTTATGTACGGGAAAAGTTCACGATCTCGAATCGGTATTGTCGCTTTCAAATTTTGTCGAGTTTTAATGAATTTTTGGAAATCCTCTGTACCCACAGCTTTTTCATATGTGCGTATACGATCGTAACCTGGATACATAGGTGCATAGTATATAGATATATATATACGATATATGTTATCCTACACGGTATTTGGAGTAAAAAAGTCAAACATCGGTAACGACAGAAGCTAGAGTCTAGACTCTGGACTCTGAATGGGATCTATTGTCCGCACCCTTCTGGCTTCCAACCAATCGGGTTCAACAGAGACCCTCATTCACTGAATTCACGTATCCAAGACCGGGGCCCACACGTAATATACGTCATTTTTTCTGCTTCTCAAACTCGTGTGTACGCACAACGCTCATTAGTTATTTTTATTTTATTTTTTCCATTCAGTTTTTGTTATTTTATTAAATTCCAAAAATATACAGAAGGGAGAGGAGAAGACAGACCGAGCACGCATACTATACTCGGAAGCCCCAATAAGCACCGAGGGCCTAATAATCAGCAGCCCATCATCATTTCGAAACGATTGATATAACGCATTGGATAAACAACATTTCGAATTCGTATTGCAGTCGATTTTTGATTCTGGTTCTTCTTCTGATTCGCGATTTCATATCATATGCGTAATGTGACGTAGAGATTAATTGAATCTCCGACCGTGACCGCAATCTTTAAGATAACATTCTCTTCATCCGCTGAACTTGAACATGATACTTAGATGATGAATAAAACAAATGAGAAATTTTTTCCGATGAAACTAAACGCACGGTTATTTGTCAGGTAAAAATAACGAAACTACACACACACACTGTCCCAAATCAGCCCCTGCAGTTTGCTTTGGTGATTGTACAGGTAAACGTTTAGACTGCACAAGAGCCATGCAGGGGGGTTGGTTGTAGTCGAACAGCTGCGGTTCAGAAAGGTAAAGGAAACGGCATTCGACCAATAGAATTAGTCCGAGGACTAGGATGTCAGAATGTGGCTCCAGCAGGAGAGAATTGCACGACAAAAGGGAGCGAAGCTGCGCGTACCGGGAAAAAACCCGTTGTTAGTCTTCGTCAGAATTTCAAAACGGGAGGTACGCGCGATTACTTCGATCCCAAAATCGTAAGAATAAAAGACGAAAGAAAAAGTGAACAAAAAACGACTCTGGACCCAGTGAACGAATTCTGAATTGAATCATGGAGCGAAAGCATGGCTTTTAATTTCGAACCCTTATCTCCCCCTGTCTTAATTTAACGCCGAGATATCGGCGGCTAGGCGAGTCTGGATTATAGCCGATCGCCTCTACCCGAGTCTGTACAGTGCAGTGCGGCATATACGCAGGAAGGGATCGCGAAGGGGGCAGATGAGGAAAAAGTAATGGGAGTTCAAGTGACGGTGAAGAGATAAGAGCCAGTCAGAGTTCGTCGGCTCAGTAAGTAAGAGAACGCACTGTGGTACTCGCGGAGCGTTACTGCGCCTGTGCGCGCGCTAGCTGCCCAATTCTGCGTGAAGAGTCTGCGTCGATATGCCAAAGGCGAAATAGTGTTGTGGGAGTTGAACGTAACAGAAAAAACGAAAAACGAAAAATTAAAAATAAAAATAAAGACGAACAATGGAGGAGATAAATATTGCGGGAAATTTAACCGGCGTCGAATCGCATCATCAAACATTTCCAAGACCTGTAACACTCTTCGCGGCATCATGTGCGATTATGTTCAGTTTCGTCGGTGTCGCAGGTAAAACGATTTCAAATTAATATGAAAATAGTATATTATGCAACAAGTGCGTAAAATTTTTCTACGCACGAGTTTCATACGATATTTTTCGACACAGTGTGCGTAAAATGGAATTTTACGCATACTATATCGAAAATATTATAACGATACGATGATCCCGAAACTTATCAGACTCGTAATAATTCTTACTTTTTCTTCGCCGGACTTTGACGGAAGTAAATATTTGGGGTGGTTCTAATCAGCTGAGCAAAAGAGCCTGTGATAGATGAGAAATATCATCGTTTAGTATACTTCAGTGAATTTTTTTTATTTCTTTTTTTTTTTTTTACCATTTGTTACGAATTTTTGATATCGTTCAATCATTTTGGGAAATTTTCGAAATTCACGTTCACCACTTTTATAGTCAGGAAAATGAACAACGACAAGAGTCTTGTTATTCCTACAATGAATACATTCTGAAGAAAGAAGAATCGACCGTTTGAAGTTGGGGGAATTTCACTATACTGCGTTAGCTTTCAAGTATTACCTTTTTCGAAGTGTTTATTTATTCAAAAGCATCTGTGACGTTAGTGGTCATTGTGATGTGTCAGAGGGGAAAAACAGCTGTGGTTATAGAAACTTTCTTAAGTCATAAAAATCGGGTTTGCGGGAAAGCGGCATCTTCTACTTCATTATAATACACATAACTCATAAAATAGATGACCGTAATTTATCACAATACGACTAAGATTGTAAGCCGTAAGAATTACTATGAAGTTCATTCTTTCCATCTCGTTATTGAATTAACTTTAGTTAATTGTGCAAAAGCGGAAATGTTGTGGTTGACCTTAGCATGTGTCGTAAAACCGATCTCTCGTTATCGTCATTCTAGAATATCAGTCACAACGTGATGCTTTTGTCAGCAACTTTTATACAAAACCATAAACCATTCCTCAAACCACCGGAAGTATTTTGATTTTTATCATTTTCAACGACGCACAGGCTCTTCTTTTTTGTATTCTTAATAAATTTCAATTTCCTTCCCATATCTCCCTGCCGGGATACAGTAACACGTTGGTTCTACTGATAAACCCATGTGCAGCTGACTGTATGTATAGCCCGTGAAAAGAAGTGCACAATCAGACTGGTTTATGTTTAATCAATTTTTATCCAATTCACGACAAAGCATTGAAAAGAAAGAACGTACATCATACGTTGACATCTGTTATAACGATTCTCTGTCTCATTTTTTGCTCGCTTGTGTGTCGCAGGAAATCTTGTGACGGTTATAGCGCTCCTAAAATATGCGAGATTAAGAAGGCACGCGACAACCGCCTTCGTAATCAGTCTCAGCGTATCCGATCTGATGTTTTCGACAGTTAATTTACCACTAACTGCAAGTCGGTACATAAACGAGGCCTGGATGCTGGGAGACACAATGTGCACAATATTTCCAATATTTTTTTACGGAAATGTGGCCGTTTCGCTGCTCAGCATGGTCGCCATAACATTGAACAGGTGAAATGAAACAAAAAACCAATCAGAACAATGATAAGGAACAAGGAAATTTCTCCAATGAACGACACAAGCAATAAAATACTTTCTCTTTTCTTTCAGATACGTGTTGATATCGAGGCCAGATATATACGCCGAAGTTTACACAATGAGAAATATAATCTTCATGCTATTAGCTATATGGGGTCTGAGCTTCTGCCTTTTGGTACCATCCCTGTTCGGAATATGGGGAAGACTTGGTCTCGACAAGGCGTCATTTTCCTGCACAATATTAAGCAAGAATGGTACCAGTCCTAAAAAGTTTTTGTTCGTTGTCGGTTTCGCCGTTCCATGTCTCGTCATCATTACATCGTACCTGTGTATATATTGGAAAGTGCGGAAAAGTTTGAAAAAATTACAAGCCCACAATGAGGGTAAATGCGGCGGTTTTCAACGCAAGGAAGACTCCCGAATGACCAGATTAATGCTGACAATATTCTTGTGCTTTTTATTGTGCTTCATGCCTCTGATGCTGGCTAATGTTATAGACGACAAAATGAAGATCCCAATATTGCATATTGTTGCTTCGATTTTGGAGTGGGCATCGTCGGTGATTAACCCTTTCATTTACGCCGGTACCAACAGACTTTACAGGGATGCTTACAGGCAGCTCTTGTGTCCCTCGAGAAACTTTAGACCGGGCAAAAATCACCAAAGACCAACTCATTCTCATTCGAGTAAAGTCTCCACTCCAAATGTTACTTGAGTGATACCTTTTGGTTTGATTTTTTTTCTCTTACCTGTTTTTTTTTTCAATTTTATTCGAATTTTCATTTCTTCTTTTCTTGTGCAAAAGAAAAAAAATACAGACGAGACATTGAACAATATACTTGTACAGTATGAAATTATCTTGGCATTTTATTGTGCTGCGTACCTTATATATTATACATAATATATGTATATTACATTGTATAACTATATGCGTGCTAGAGTTTTTCTTCTTTTTTTTTCTTTTAATTTCATGGTTTGTCTTTTTTTTATAATTACAAAATAATTAATAATCCTATTATACTATCATACATATTTATAGTGGGGGGGGGGGGATTTTGCAAAATAATTCGAATAGGTATACATAAGTAGATATGTAATATAATATAATATTATATTGCTTGTAAAAAAGTTATTAAGGCCCTATCGTGACTGAATTTTTATATACGATAAATACCAACTATGTATATGTATAATATAGTAATAGCGTGAAATTTTTATTTTCAAAATCTATGTATATATATATATATATCTACTGAGTATATTTGGCTTGAAAAAAAACATAATAGAAATATAACCCTTCACACGATTCAATATGTAGGTATATAATGTATAATTTATACTTATATCACCTATTTTTGTACTCGAATTAAAAAATTAAAAAATAGAGAACCCAGTACCGTTTTGGACGGATAGTACGTAAAGTACGATTTATCAGTACAAGATATTTATAGTACTTACTTAAAAATAATAATTGAAAAAAAATTAGAAAAAATAAAGAAACCTTAATCGCAAACTGACTGTATGCATAATATTATAGTAAGAAATTAAATTAAATTAATATAATATATAATATATTATATATATAGATCAAATAAATTGAATATATAATATGTACCTTACTAATAAGTAGTATCGTCAACTAATTGGAATGTGTGAAAATGTTATTTCAGATCTATCAAAAGTTCAACTTGAATATCAGTTCAACTCAAGTTCCGGAATGTACGGTTCTGTGATAGCAGTTATCGGGCAGACGCTCAAAGTGTCCTGAAAGAGAAAAAGGCCGTGTGAAAATTTATCGATCAATCAATTCCATCCTCGTTAATATACCTAATATTACCGGAAACAGAAACCATATACGCTTACCAGCCTCACAAGTTCCTCGAAAGTGGGTCTTTCGTCGTGATTAACGTGCCAACAGGAAAGCATCACCTCGTAAAAAGGGTCCGGGATATCCCTCAGCTGGGGCAATCTGACCCTGCGTCTAACAGCCTCTTCAACTTCGTCGTCCCCGGCTAGATTGGCGTAGGGTGTACCCCCCATGCTGAATATCTCCCACAAAAGTACCCCGAATGCCCATACGACACCCTCTTGGTGTTTTTTCTCGTTGTTCAATAACTCGACAGCGGTCCATCGGATGTACTTCAAATCCTCCAAGGCGTACTGGGCTATACCATGCCCCATAAGTTTCGCACTGCCATCATTTAGCACACCGACACTTCTGGCGCACAATAAATTGTGCACAATTTTGATGCTTCCGAGATATAGAAGTGCCGACGCGACCGATACACTGATCGATAGTATCTGACCGGTAGGAATCGGGTCCCCTGATCTAGCCGCCAGTAATCTGTTCTTCAACGTTTGAGGCGGCATTTCCATAACGACGTATAAAGTGTCAGGAGTTTCGCAAGTCCCCACTAATCCGGCGAGATGTTTATTGCTTCCAGCCTTTATGCAGACGTCAAGTTCCCTCAGCATAGCCCTCTTCTCAGACGCCCTCAGCAAACCGTCGGAAATACTGTGCACAGTCGCGGTGTTCGGGACCCCGTTTATCTGCACAGTCCCCATGTGCACAGTCCCGAAACGTCCCCTCCGTATCACCACTGCGTCAATGATCAAGAAGTTCTTGGGTATGCTCCAAACTTTGCTCTTCAATTCTTGATAGTGATTGTTCCGTTCCGGCACGTCCTCGGGGATGTAGGCCATGTTGTCGACCTCACAAACGGGACCCTGGAGGGTCAATTCCTGCTGCTCAGGCAGCCTCCGCATGCTGCCTTTCTCGTGTCGTCTTCTCAGAACGAAATACCCGAGCACAGAAAGCACGAGCAAAATACCAAGCAGAAAAATCGCCACGCAAAGACCGATCACGATCGGGTCAACGCCGTTTGATCGCGGTTCTGGACGGAGCACAGTGCTGCTCGTCAACTCCGAGTAACTGTACCGTTTGTCATCTCCGATTTCCGATGTGACGACGAGCCCGATGTGCGGCATCGACGACTTTGTGTCCAAGGGCGCGTTCACGTAACCGCCAACCAGTCTTCCGTCGCCGACAACGAACCTTTTGTACCTATCGTAATCCGCTTTCTCAAACTGACCGGTGACGTAGTAGCCGAGACCGTCCTTCACCGATTCATCATAGTGCGGAAAAGCGGCTTTGCTATCTATCGGTGGGATCGTTCCGGCCCTTACCACGACCACTTGGTATCGGCTAACCGGGCCGGCTTCGCTAGATCCTTCGGCCAAATCGACGGTCAGTGTTGTGTCAGTCTTATCGATTATGGTCGGAGGATCAGGCCGGTTGGGAGGGCCGATCAACGTCCAGTCGGATACCTGGGCCTCCGAACCACTGCCGATTTTGTTCACCGCGACGATGGATATGTTGTACTTTGTTCCGGGGTGCAGACCCCGGAGAATCGTTGTGTTCGCTGTTCCACCTTCGACCTGGGTTTCCAATGGGGGCAAAGGGCCGTTTGAAAAGGTCTGTATGGCCACTGCTCGCAAGTTATAACCGACCAATTTACCGTTCGGAATATCCGGGGGCTCCCAGGTCACTTTTAGGATCTCCGGTTCGATCCGAATCAGTCGGATTTCCCGGGGTGGACTCGGACCTGTTCGGAATGTGAATGAAAATCGGGTTGTTAACGAGTAACGACTTTTGGTTCAATCAAAAATCACCTTTTTGACCGGTTTCGTAAACGCTTATGGAATCGTGTGACCCACAGAAGGCAGTCGCGTCGTCTGCACAAGGTATTGTGCAACCAGCTGATGGGCCATATTTGCCAACTTCACTTCCGCAGTAACATTGCTGGCCATTCATCAACCCTGCGTACCTGCGACGGCAAAAAATCGGGAAAAATTTGTCAAAAAATGGGTTTTTGACGAATAGAGATTAGACGATGTGCTCACTCACATGTAGTATCGAGAAATGCATTCCTTGACGCAATTGGTTGGTGAGGTTGCGTGACTGATGGTTAAAATTGGAAGATCGAGCTGGGATGGCGAGCTTTTGAAACAGCCTTTGAATTCTTGTGCGAGAACATTGCTGCCAATAATTGTCGACGTTATTATGGCCCAGAGGGTAATCATCGTTGTTTCTTAACTTCGGTCTTACGGTTCTGGTGATTACTATGTGTCAAACTGACAAGTTTTCAAAATTTCAAATACATTATCGAGGAAGATGACGAAGACTGAGTCAATTATGGGAAGATCGAGCGATGACACACCGAACAAAAATAACTATTGAAATTTTCTAATGAAACACGATGGGCGCGGCGACGACTCTTTGTTATTGTTTGGATGTACGTCGGCCATTTGCAATAGCCACTACTTTCGAGAACCGCTCATGCATCTAGATTCTAGGGATCGATTCATGTGCCTTAAACGGTATACACAATCACTGCCGAACTTAGACGCAAGCCGCTCTTACCAACGTCCAATCAAAAACTTTACAAGCTTATTGCATTACGCCTCTGATTGGTCATTTCAGGCGCCTGACTTCTGGGTCAAAAACCGTTGCGAACCAGGCCTCAAGGCAATTGACTTCTCCGGTATTTCAGCAAGCAGTGCACAGTTGCAAAAAATTCTGATTCATTGTCGTTGATCAATCCGATTACACCTACGTTATTACGATCCATTTTTCTATGCAGGTAAATACTTCGATTATTACAGGTGTTCCCGTTATGTTACGGACAGATTTATCAAGATGGCGCCACTCAACGACCGACACTTTCTAGCGGTGAATTTTCTTCAATGGTAAACGCGTTTCCTTCGTGGTAATAGTCTGCTTAATAAATTTTTTGACAATTTTCGTTCATTTTTTTATTTTTATTCATTCATTTCCACTCCTAAGATTCACAATGATTTTGAAGTCTTTTTTGAAATGCTCGGACGTTCTTTGCTTCATTAAAATTGATGCGGTATTTGAATTTCGTGATTTTGGAACGTAAATTCTTTTTTTATTTTACCATTTTGTGATTTTTACATTTTTTTTTGCTCGAATCTTTTCAATTGATCTAAAGTATAGAATAGCGAAGAGTTCGCGTATGTATACGTCACAATGAAAAAGTTAACGGAGACAATTACGGACCCGTCTAAATGACGGAGTTAAGTGGATTAACCGTCATCCTTTTGTTCTTCAATAACCTGCACCGAGCAGCGAGCCGAGCGACGATCAAATCCAATATAAAATTTTAAAAGCGAAAATTCAAATTTTATGGAAATTTTGGAATTTCAATTTTGCGGTTCGCCGTTGCGCGGGAACAATGGGAAGCGATAATATAGTTTCTCAAAGTTCGTTCATTTAGATCTTGATTAACTTCCTAACGCTCGTAGTCTTATATCTCTGCAGCAATTTCTGTTTTCGATCTTTTTTGTTCCCTTTTTTCATCCCCCCTCTCTCTCTCTCTCTCTCTCTGCCACTTGAAATCTAATACTTTCATTATTAACGTCCTTTACTTTATAAGCTACAAGAAGTCCTATTAAGCTGCTGCTCTTTCAAGCACGTAATTTCAGCAGTCACATTTAACGGAGTACATACAAGTATATATATATATATATAGAAATATACATATGTGTGTGTACATACAACTTGAAAATTTGAATCGAACAAAATTGCTCATTCAGGAAAAAAGAAAAAGAAAAAGGAAAAACGGAAAAAGTGGTTTCAACCCTCTCGTGAGAGAATAAGAAAGGGATTTCCCTCGGGGAACCACCTCGGCAAATTTTCGTTTAAAAGTAATCGTTCTTTCTTGAAATTTTTAAGCTTGATAAAAAAAATTCATACATATACTATGAATTATGATACATGCATAAGCGGGTAAATAAATATTGAAATAGAACGGGAGGAAGGAACTTTACTCTTTATAGTTTACAGCATGCTATTGTGTGTGTACCTGAGAATGTTTACACCTCTCATCAATGCTGCACCATCATCACTACTCGTGTGCCATACACCCTCTCACCAGGTTGTTCTTCTTGAGTGAAGTTTGCACTCGAGCTAAGTGATGAAGGCGCCTGCAAAATGCACTCTCAAGCGCGTACCAAATCTCTCTCTAATTGTAAGCCCGGGTTTCAGACTTGAGCTTGAGGATAGAAGGAGGAAGGAGACTGGGGAAGAGGGTTGGTTATACGTGCTTCAGTCAGAGTAATTCTTCCCCCATTAACCAGGTCACGAAGTGAAATTCCAGAATTTTAATCACCATGCCACTTTACAATCGGTTAAAATTTAAAAAAAACTATCGGGAAACAACTCTTCCCTTATTTCATTCGGAACTTTCTTCGAATCGATCCACGAGCTGGAGCTGTGGAAGCATTCGACTAAAAATTTACTTTTCTAAAGGAAAACTACCCGATATTTGCCCATACCCTTGTCCATGCATTTCTGATGGGACCTCTTTCTTTATATAGTTGTTCGGACCCCAGAGGCACAATACCTTCCCACAGGATGATACTTTCGGCAAATTTTCCCGCTGGGTGGTACTCAGCTGTGAAATTGGCTTCCGATTGAACTACCCTATATCCAACCTATCCTGTCTCCCATTTGGCTCGATCGTCACTTGGAACATCTCATTACTCCACATCCCGGAACGTAACATTTTCCTCTTCGATTATGTTATGGGTATACAATCGCCGCGGAAATTGCTGGCCATTTGACTTTCAGCAAAAATCTAATGGGAATAAAAATGTAGAAAATTTCAACCGCGTTGTACTCTAACTTTTATTATCCTGCCGCTGCTGTAGTATAAAGGATAAATAATAAGCACACCGTCTTACTTGGATTATTACTTACGTTAAATCCGGAACAGTACTATACGTACGTAAAGCAGTGGCAGAATATCGTCTTATATTTTCTTCTCTACCTTCCAGCAGTAATCTATACCGGGGCTTTGGTTCTGGCTGCTGGTTCTGGTTCTCGCAGTTCTTTTTGAGTGTAAAAGTGAGGGGGTCGTTTGTTCCTTTATACTTCTTTCGTGTGTTTTTTTCATGTTCTCTTTTGTTTGAATGAGTTCTCATTCTAAACCAGCTTCCTACTCATTGTCAGACCCTTTTTCGAGATTTTTCATCTCTCCAACGTCGTCGTCGTCGTCCATATTTCGAAAAGGCAGGTAGGTAGGTAGGTAGGTAGATGTAATCATTTTAATTAATCAAATGGAGCATAAATTCATTTCATCCCCTTCTACCCATTTCTTTCTCTCTCTATTTCTCTCCCTTTCGCCCTCGGGATGAAAAAAAAAAAAAATTTTGTTTTTTCGCTTTCGCCATTTTAGGGAAAACGAATTTTACTCAAATTAGAAAGCATCACGTACAACTCGTTCCTGTTTACTTTGACTAAATTACAGCTCGTTTGATTACTTCAAACGCCAGTGAAAACCATTCGCGGAAAACCCAGTAGGCAGGTATAGCTACCTATATGTACCGAAACTCCGGGTAGTCAGCCAGTATTAATAACTGGTAGATCATTGATTCACCCCACGTACTTGACGTACCAGAAATAACGTGACCTGGAACCTTTAATTCGCATTCGTGATTGAGAGTAGTTACGAACTACTAACAACCCTATCGAAAATGAAAAAACTTTTCATTTAATATACACGCACTTCAAAATTACGACCTAATGTTCATTTCGAGTATATGATTTTTTTTTCACCCTCTCTCTCTCTCGCTCTCTCTCTCTCTTTTTATCAATAATATAATCGGCAACGTTTGTAACGGTGAAAAAGTTTTATACACACGCATGAATTCTGCAGGGACACTTTTATACGTCCCGAAATAGTCGTACTACAAGTCCGTCGTTTGATACAAAGAACGAACGAGGAAACTCTCGCACGAAATATCGGAAATTATTACGTACTACTACTGATCTCGTCGATCTTCAACTTGTACGACTTAATTGTCTCCGAAATGTACAACAGCAAAGAGGCCCTCGAATAGTCCGATAAATGTTCTGGCTACACGCGATAGCCGTAGGTAGTAAGGTAGGTACTACTCTACTCTTAGTGAAAGTGAAATACATAATAATCGCGAGCCAGTATCAGCCCATTCTCAGAACTGTGCTTTTCCTCATAGTTAGTCAGTTTAGTTTCTGACTATCGATTTATTACGGAGAATGGTGATTGCCCCATTCGACGGATAGAAGTGTAAGGGTGAATTTGTTGTGGCATAAAATGCAGTGGAACCGAGAAACTGTGAACTATGATAATAACAAGCTGCGAACAATTCCCTTCTTCGACCCCGTATTGTCTAAGGGATGAAGAAAGCGGGTAGAAATCGGGAGCAGAACGTGATTGCAAAAGGGTGGAGAGATCTGGTACGTAGGGGGATGAAGACGGTGCTTTCGATTCGTCATAAAACAACAAATTTATATCCTCATCCTCTTGTAGCCTCGATTTGTTGCTAGAGCTTTCACGTTGAGGCTACACATCTTTCGGTATCGCGCTGCAGTGTTATAAGGGCCAGACGAGCTGGGTGGTGCCGCGCGATAGCCCAAGAGCCAGAGCTTTGCGCACAACGTTTAACCAGCTCGTCGTAGCCCCTCGTCGCACCGCACCGCACCGCACCGCGCCGACGACTCGGCGGACGATTGAACACGAAGCTCGGCTTGCTCGGCAGTCGCGAGGCCTCCATCCCGACGAAAGCATCCTCGCATCCCCCTCTTGTCCTCGCTCTCGCCTTCGCCCTAGGGCTATGGGCATAAAGCCCGAACTCCGAGGGCGAGAAACGAAAGCACAGCGCAGAGTCGATCAGCGAATTCCCCCACCACAACGTCGGTGGCTCCGGTGAATTCAGGGGATGGTTGACGTTGGGTTAGTCGGGCAGTAGTGCGTGTTCCGTTGCCCTAGTCAAGGGGTTGGTACCCGCGGTTAGTTGGGCTTGTAAATTCCCGTTTTAAGGGCTTGGGGCCTTCTCCTTTCATGCGGTAAAGTGGCGGTCTGCATACCCGAATACCCCGTTGGTTTTCTAAGGTCACAATACTCGCCGACGATTATCGAGTCATGGGGATGTCCGGGAGTCGTCTGTACTGGCCTTAAGAAAATTGAGGGCAACTTTCAACCCCCGAGGAAAACAAACCGCTTAAAAGATCGCCACGAGGTCCCGAGGGACTCCCTATCGATTGAATCCCATTTCGCGCGAACCTAGGGCGCGAGTTACTCCCTTGACGATAAAACAATGAGCAGAGTATTGCTCGGTGTTGAACTAAGAAACCTCATCGAATGCCAACCGGACTCGTCACTGATCGTGAGGTAAGCCTCTTCTCCGATCGTATAGAGAAACTATTGATTAACATTTGGGCGACAACACGTCCGGCAGAAAACTTTCGTCAGGTTTGGTACTGGTGCGAACGTGGATAATGGAATTCGGAGCTTGATGGAATAAGCCGCGAGGATGAGGTCCTCGTCGATAGCAAAAGCGGAAGGCTCGTCTGGGAGGGCGGAAAAGGGACGTGAAAAATTTCTCGAGGGAAAAACGTTCCGGAAAGTTCACGCTGTCGGGTGTTATTTTTCCCAGGTGGAACGTGCTCGGTAAAGCGGCTTACCTCCGTCACATTTGAATCGATAACACGCGCGGCTATAATGCACGAGTGAAAGAAGAAGGATCAACTCGTCGCGGGTTCAAGTTGAAAAACGGCGTAACTGCTCGATGGAAGTGGTGAAAATGGATGATGGAACTCGAGGACCACCCTGCTCAGGGAAGGCCCTATTCTGGTGAAAACCTACGACCACGTCCTGGCGGCCCGAGGCCCTCAACCACAACGGCTACTCCATCCGTGTACCGGCCTAAGTGCCCTTCGCGTTACACTCTGCAGCCTCCAGACTCCATTTCGTCGAGCGTCTAGTTCACCTCGAAATGCATCGAACACTTGGCGAACTTGAGGCTTTCGGAGAATTCGAAAGCCCGACTTGTTACCCTCGAGCAACTGCATCATCCGACCTTTTACGAGACTATTAAATGGCGCCGGTAACACGTGGGCATCATCGATCATCCGAAGAGTTGGCGAGAGAAAAGTCATGGGGTTTTATCCCCCGACTGTTGATCCGGGGCGAAGAAGACTGACCGTTGTCTGTCGCGGGGTGCTGGATAGTTTGTATCGAGGATGGAACTACTTTTGGTTAATCGATAGGGACATTTCCTGATCAAATTATAATGAACATGGTAACTTTCACCGAGACGAGTTGCGCCTGGTTGGCGATACTGATCGTTAACGTTGTCATGGCGACTCGGAAGAACGAGCGAGAGGCGGTTCTGATCCCGGGAGACATAGTTCTCGGGGGTTTATTCCCAGTTCATGAAAAAGGGGGCTCATCCTGCGGTCCGAAAATCTATACCCGGGGTGTCCAGAGGCTAGAAGCGATGTTGTTTGCGGTTGACCAGATAAACCAGCAGCACGATATCCTGCCGGGAATAGCACTCGGTGTTCACATCCTGGACACATGTAGCAGAGACACATACGCGCTCAATCAGAGCCTCCATTTCGTAAGAGCGTCTTTGTCGAATCTTGACATCAGCGTTTTGGAATGTGCGGATCGGTCGACACCCAAAGTACGCAAGAGCGCGAATGCCGGGCCGATTTTTGGGGTGGTCGGCGGTTCTTACAGCTCGGTTTCTCTCCAGGTCGCGAATCTCCTCCGGCTATTTCACATACCTCAAATATCACCGGCTTCCACGGCAAACACTCTGAGCGATAAGACGCGGTTCGACTATTTCGCCCGCACTGTACCGCCTGATAATTACCAGTCCACCGCATTGGTCGACGTCGTTAAGAGCGTGAACTGGTCCTACGTGTCGACCGTTTACTCGGAGGGTTCGTACGGCGAATATGGAATCGAGTATTTCACCCGCGAAGCGACGGAGAGAAACGTTTGCATAGCAGCTTCCGAAAAAGTACCGAGTGCCGCGGACGACAAGGTCTTCGACAACATAATCGCAAAGCTTTCGAAAAAGCCCAACGCTAGAGCAGTGCTTCTCTTCACAAGGGCTGAAGACGCGAGGAGAATACTGGAGGCAGCTCGTCGGTCAAATCTGACCCAACCCTTCCAATGGATAGCGAGTGACGGTTGGGGGAAGCAAAGCAAGCTTGTCGAAGGCCTCGAGGACGTGGCCGAAGGCGCAATCACGGTCGAACTTCAGTCGGAAAATCTTCCCGGCTTCGACGACTACATGGCTTCCTTGACCCCGGAGACTAACAAGCGAAATCCATGGTTCGGCGAGTATTGGGAGGACGCCTTCGCCTGTACCATGCAGAAGAACGTCCCTCTGGTAACGAATCAAACCATCAACGTCTGCCTCCCTAAACTGCGACTAACACCGGCCCAGGGATACGAGCAGGAGTCGAAAGTGCAATTTGTCGTCGACGCTGTGTACGCTTTCGCTTACGCGCTGCACAATCTTCAGCACGACATGTGCGGACATAACGAGGGACTTTGTTCAGCCATGGCCAATTTCGACAGGGGATTCTTCTACAGGAATTATCTCCTCAACGTTTCATTTACTGGTTCGTATCTCGAGGCCAGAGTATATTTCACAGGTTTTGTGATGAGTTTTCCTTTCCATCCCCCTCCCTCCCGTCCCTACTCCCCCCGGAGACCCGCCATACTCCAGAATTGTGCAGCTCAGTTTTGAGGTGATTGATTAACGGCGCGTTCCTGTCGGCGGGTCGGGTGTAATTACTCAATCACTTGTTACTCAGAAAGCTCCCGATTCCTCCATATGTCAGTTTATGTTGCACTTCATTTTTCAGATGCCGCTGGTAGCGAGGTAAAATTTGACGAACACGGAGACGGGTTGGCACGTTACGAAATATTAAACTTTCGCAAGGTCGATCCGAACGGCACGAACGGATACTATTACCGAGTAAGTGCACTTTACTCCACCATCCGTAACGCGGTTTTATTTTCGAACCGTGTAATCACGCGCATTTCCACACTACGTAGTACTACTACATCCGATGAATTGGATTTTCAATCGATTATGTGTTGGGGAAGAGTATAATTTATGTGATTATCGCGTGAAATAGAGTCGTAAAAAATTATGCAATACCCGTAACCGTTTGCGTTAACAATAAACAGTTCTGTATAAATTATCTGATATAAACTAGTTGAATAATGATGTAGAATATGTGTGTCAGGCAAACGGAGTGGTTTATTAGCTTACAAATGATTTTTTATAACGCAATGTTTATCTCTTAACGCCAATGAGAATCTCCACACACGATGTATCACATGGGTGTCAGGGTGGACCAAAAACGCACTCACCTTCTCAAAGACCCGAAAAAGTCCAACGAGTCATTTGCATTTCGGAAACTTCGAAGAGTTTAGGATGTCGCATTTTTTGGACCACCCTGATAAACTGATAAAGTTTATCTCAATCGTGACTTTACTGGACCGGAAGGGTTCCGCTTGTATGTGATGAATAAAATCAGATGAATCGATCTCCTCTAGGTAGTTGGAAAGTGGTACAAGTCCCTGAATATCAGCACTGATGATCTGGTCTGGTCTAAAGGGGCAACGGAAATCCCAATCTCAGCATGTTCGTTGCCTTGCGGTGATGGTATGATCAAAAAACAGCAGGGAGACACGTGCTGCTGGGTGTGCGACCTGTGCGAAGCCCACGAATTCGTGTACGACGAAAAAACTTGCAAGGCTTGTGCGCCCGGTCACTGGCCACACGATAACAAAAAGGGCTGTTACGAACTGCCGATAATTCACGTCAAGTGGAACAGCGCTTTCGCGATTGTTCCAGCGGTCATTTCGTGCCTGGGTATCATCACGACGCTTGCAGTAGGTGGTTTGCTCTTCAGGCACCGGGATACCCCAGTTGTTAGAGCCTCGGGACGAGAATTGACCGGGATCCTTCTCGCCGGTGTTCTGGTCTGTTATCTGAACACGTTCGTCCTGTTGGCGGTGCCGACCACAATCACCTGCGTCCTTCAGAGATTCGGAGTCGGTGTTAGTTTCAGTGCTGTTTACGGTGCTCTTCTCACAAAGACTAACAGAATTGCTAGAATATTCGATTCGGCTTCAAGATCGGCGCGGAGACCGAGGTACATAAGCCCAACGTCTCAGGTCTGCATTGCTGCTGCACTGATCGCCTTCCAGGTGGTCCTAACTCTCGTATGGATGATCGTCGAACCACCGGGAACAAAGACTGACGATACGACCGGTATTCAGATGGTGATACTGAAGTGCAACATCCAGGATATGAGCTTCCTATTTTCACAACTGTACAACGCTCTGTTGATACTAATATCGACGGTATATGCAGTGAAGACTAGAAAAATACCGGAGAACTTTAACGAGAGTAAATTCATCGGGTTCACAATGTACACAACTTGCATTATATGGCTGGCCTTCGTCCCCATATATTTTGGTACCGGGAATTCTCACGAGACAAGAATAACCACCTTGTGTATAGCCATTAGTCTTAGCGCGTCAGTCGCACTGGTCTGTCTCTACTCCCCGAAGGTTTACATCATCATATTTCAACCGGAAAAGAATATACGTGGAAAGGTAACGATGAGCGGTAGCACCTTTAAGAAACAGGGAAGCAGTGCAGGTGCGTCTTCCGTCACGAAATGTAAGTGGGTTGTGCAGTCGTTGTGCAGATGGTTGTAGTAGTTGTGCACTTCAAATTCACCTTGCAACATCCTCATCGGTTCTCCCCCTCAAGTTCCAACGACTGCTTCGAAATTTACCACATAAAGCCCAAATTCGTGACTTCCGATTCCGTATTACGGATTCAATTCAGCCCCTAGGGAGAACTTCAATCGTGAACCAAAATGGACAATTTTAACGCAACAGTTTACCACCGTGCGATACGTAGCCAGGGGGTTTGATCAGATAAAAGGAAAAAAGAAGTAAAAAATAACAACTTTCTGTAACGTGGTGATCGATCAATTTGTGGTCGACCATAGGTACAACATACGACTGTCATGCTAGCGACCTACATTTCATAACGAGATCAATACCCATGACTGTGCGTAAATTAACGTTTGGTGAACTGTTGGCGGTGGATTTTGTTTTCGAGATCGATATGAGGATGCGGTAACAATAGAAGTGATTTATCAGCGATTCATAATACATAGATATTGCACAAATTGAACTCCTGCACAAAGACACGCTCTTTAAAATCGTCAATTAATCTGACGATACCCGTTTCATTTTTAAGGTACCGGTTGTGATGGACCAAGCGAAAACGTACCTCTTCAATCAGCAGTAAGCACGACAGCCCAGACGTCGGTTGGCACACCGCAAACCCCAACCCGTACAGTTCTTGGCTTCAAAGCAGCTGTTAACGAGGAAGTAGCACAGCTTTAGCCACCAAGCTGTTGCGCGAAAGTGCATGGATAGTCGTTAGTGATTTCTCAAATGATGAAAGATATTATTTTTTCGTCGGTCGTGCCTATAACTGCGCGGTGTTCGATGCGTACCTACATATACATACATATATACATATATGGTACTTATGCGAGTGGTAGGGATGCTGTATTGGAATCTTTATGGAAGAGAGCTGTTTCGTATAATTCTCTGATGTTTCGATCGACAGAAAGACTCTCTAAACATGAATAAGTGAAAATTTCACAAATAAGTGAATATTCACTTATTTGTGAAATTCTCACTTATTCATGTTTAGAGAGGACGGAAAGGAGGAAACGAACAGAAACGATTTTTTGTGTCATTTGTCACAATTGATTGATTGATTTATTATTTTCCATGTTCGCGTTGCAGGTCTAGTTCCACGATCTTTTGTTTCTTCATTCCGATAAGAATTTGAAAAATTTACAATCGAAGAAGAAAAAAATGAAAAAAAAATAAATAAATAAATAAAAAAAGTTCACTTGTTACAAGAAATTTTTTCCAATCTACAAGATGGTTACGTTTAATAAATTAGTGATATATATATATACACATGTATTAGTTACATGAAAAAGAAAAAAGAAAAAAACGAAAAAACGAAAAAAAAAAAAAAAACTGTTAAGGGAAAACTATTCCATTTATCTATTTGCTCATTCTTTATTAAAAGACTATACGAAAAAAAATGATTGAACCCTAAATAATTGCGACAATGCGGTAAATAACTCAAGGTGCGTTATATCCGTTATGTATTGAAATGGGTTCTTGTCTATATATTTATAAATCGTATTGCACAAAGTTGAATAAAAAATAATAAAAAATAAAAGATATAGAAAAAAAAAAATAAAAAAATCACAAAAAAACGTCAGTACTGTATACGTGGATCTTGAGTGTTGGGTGTAAAATGCAATTCTAAATATATATATAGTAGAAATGATGAAAAAAAAAGTATACAATATAGTGTTGATGATAGAAAATATCATACGCTTAAAATTAGTAAATTGGCGATCATACAAACAGCGCAAATAAACCGTTGATATTATTATTGTTATTATTTTTATTAGGTATTATTATTATTATTATATACCCTATATACCTTATATACAGATTAGACATATCTAAATAAATAATCGCAGATAGGGCATAATGATATATATATACATATATATAAACTAGATGATTGATGAAAATAAATAATTGATTAATTAAATAAATAAATAAATGCATAATAATTTAATGTTGCACGAGAATATATACTATATATATATATTTCTATATAGTATATGTATATATATATATATAGAGGTTGTTTAGAGTGATATATTTGCACCGTTGGATTAAACTTTAACTAAAAGAAGAGAAAACTAAAACAAAATATATCTATATATTATGTATATAATATATATTCAATTTTTTGACACGTGGACCACATTGACAGAAAATATTAAAGCCTCATCTATCCGTGAAAGGGAAACCGATGTGTCTATAGCGCGTCTAGAAATATATATCGATGCTCTCGGTAGAAAAGTGTCTAACTCCACTTTTTTTCAAAAGGCATTTTTTTGCACGTCATGTTGAGAAATATCATTCTTCATACGTTTTTTGGCTCTCCTGAAAAATTTACAAAAATGGAGTTAGACAATTTGCTAATTAGAACGTCGATATAATATATTATGTGGGAATTACATCGTATATTATTACATACATTGACGTCTCTATTGAGAAGTTTCAAAATTCTATATTCTTCTTTAAATTACATATTCAAGTAAATATTATACATATGCCGATGACATACTGATTGATGAAAAATAAATAAAAATAGAAATATAAATAGAAGTAAAAGTAAAAGTAAAAGTAAAAAGAACGAATACCCCCCTATAATGATATAGAAGGTGTATGGCGGTTCAAATTTATTCCCCCTGTTGGCCTCAATGTACAGTTGTTGATGTTTGTCGTATCGTAATGAATTGTAATAAATTGTAATAAAAATTATACATATTTTCTTATATATATATGATATATCAATTTATTGTTCTCTTGATCTTCGATATTCATTTTATTTCGTTACATTTTTATCATGATGAGTATAAAATACAAAAAAAACAAAGAAGAAAATTTCGAAAACAGAAAAATTATTAGTATAACGATTTGGTGAAGTAAATGAATAGAATTTTGAAAATTTATCACAACGTTGAAGAACCTATATCAAGTATAATTTAATTGTCACTTGAGGTTTTCGCGGTGGGAGTTTTGTACATATACAATAAGCTCGCGATTTACATAAACTAAATATTCAATTTACTCGAGATAGCTGGAACCTCGGCTGGGTCGTTATAGAGTTCGAAACGTATGAATAAACGATAAATAACAACAACGTAAAAGGAGAATCGATTTTGCAGCTTTCATTAATTTCGGAGAGGAATTAGTCCGGCTATGGAAATTGTGACAAAAAATTGTTCAAATCTGGTTGGATATCAGCATTCTAAACATGATATTTCCCCGGCGCTAGAGATCCCGGAATAATGAATACAAACGTAATCCATGGAGATGTATAATATAAGCGAGCAAGCTAGTAGACGGAATAACTAAGGCGAGTTAAACCAGGGTCAGCTTGGGCCAATTTACGATAGCCCCCGATCTAAGCCCACCTGATTTATTCGTCTTCTGATTGCGAGGATTTAACCACCGAGCTAAAATCCCAGTCAAGAGATCCTGCCTTACAAAAGGAGCATTTAATCAGCGTTTGGTTTGATTTCATCCAGAAATTAATTCCTGCATAGAAACAAAAAATAGATAACAGAGTAACGAAGATAACGAAGAATTGTCGAAATAACAAAAAAAATAAAAATAATAATTGTCGATTTCAAGAGCATGATGTAATCTCTGACGATTACGAGTGGGAACGATTGTGTTGTGATGTTTAATTTCGCGGACTTGTTATCAGTCGTAATTTCTCAACTCACAATCAGTATATTACGTAACACAAAGTAATGACTCGTAAGCAAGTGTATATCTGTCGCACTTTCATGAATAAACATCGTACCGCCATTGCTTATACGATAACAGAATCGCCGATAGAAGGGCACTCGAGAAAATTCATTAGGCTCGAATATCGCGCTGCTTGCCGGTAGCAGAAGTTGATAATCGGTGCGATTCAACACTGCGATGGCGTTTTTCATTCGCAACATTGCAGTTATTAGATTGGTTCGATCGGTGAGTGAACTGGGCTGAATTACCCCTCAGTTGAATCATTGTCAATTCGCTCTAGAACTCATTCTTATTACATTTATAGAGTAACAGCAACAAGCTCGATGCAATTCTTCGAACGGTATCAACCTCCACTTCACTTCAGGGTCGCGTTGTGCCTTTCAAACTATCCGACATTGGAGAAGGGATCCGGGAAGTAACGGTGAAAGAATGGTGAGTTGAAAATCCGTGTTGAAAACGAAGATGAGGAAGGTAAATGAGAAGCTCTCATCCTTATAATGATTTCTTAAGGTTCGTCAAACCCGGTGACAAGGTGAGCCAATTCGACAATGTGTGCGAAGTACAAAGTGACAAGGCATCGGTTACCATCACAAGTCGATACGACGGTTTTATAAAAGCCCTTCGGTTCAAAGTGGACGAAATTGCATTGGTCGGTCAACCGCTGGTCGACATAGAACTGCAGGATGACGATGAAGAGGCGGGTGAAGAAGCCCCAGAGAAAAAGGATAATGCGTCTATTTCGTCCCAAGGGAAACTAGGCCAGAGCACATTATCGGACAGTGATGATAAAACCCGGGCGAACCTGCTGGGAAAAGTACTCACGACTCCTGCAGTGAGGAGAATTGCCGTGGAAAAAGGTATTCGATTAAAGGACGTAGTTGGTACGGGTAAAAACGGCAGGATACTAAAGGAGGACCTCATTGCCCACGAGGAAAATGACGCCTCTGACAGTGACGTGGAGGAAGAAGTGAAGGAAGAGAAAATTGAAGAACCGGTCAAAACCGTCGTTCCAAAAGCTTACGCGAAGCATATGTGGGCTACGATGACCAGATCACTGGTGAGTGTGCATATAGCATAACTTCTTGTTAACATATTGTGATGGTGAATTTCTTATCATCCTGTATCAGAGCATACCGCACTTCGTATACAGCGACGAATGCGACGTTACGAAACTGGTCGATTTTCGTGACGAGGTTAAAGCTGCACTCAAGGAACGAGGGGTGGCTCTTACCTACATGCCATTCTTCATAAAAGCAGTGTCAAAGAGCCTCGAAAAATTCCCTGAACTAAACGCCAGACTTAATGAACAGTCTCAGAGCATAGAAATGTTACCACACCACAACATATCCATCGCTATGGACACTCCTCAGGGTTTGGTGGTACCTAACATTAAGAACGTGCAAAATCTCGACGTGGTAGCCATCGCCAGGGAGGTGAACAGACTGCAGACACTGGGAAAGAAGGCGTCTATACCACCCGGTGATTTGTCAGGTGGAACATTCACCCTATCTAACATCGGAGTGGTGAGCTTTTGTCTCGAACTGTTTTCTTAATTTTTTTAAATTTTCACTTCACTTTTTTGATAATTGTTATGTTAACCACAGATTGGAGGGACGTACACAAAACCAGTGATAATGTCGCCCCAAATAGCGATCGGTGCGATAGGAAAGACCCAAAAATTGCCCCGATTTGATGCAGATGGTAAAGTTATCGCAGCCCAAATACTTTCTGTTAGTTGGTCAGCGGATCATCGAGTTGTGGACGGTGTGACGATTGCGAAATTCTCAAACCAGTGGAAATACTACTTGGAGAATCCGTCCCTCTTAGTGATGAACGGTTAGAAGTGACTAGCAAACACTTCAGTTCAATTGGCAGACTTGGAAATGATAAAGAGGCAATAAAAATCCTCAAAATACTGAGTAAAGCATTATCGAATAATCTTATTATAGATTAATCTCTCAAAGAATCTCTTAGCAGTAATTAGATCCTTCAAGGGGACCAGTACAGCGACTTTTCGAGAAATTGTCATAGTCCGAAATCAATTTATTTCATACCCAAAGTTCATTTCACATCAAAATATTATTTTTTTATTTTTCCAAATCATGTGTCGTAAGGATTTTGGCACACCGTTGGTCCAATTCAATCTCTTGACGTCTCATCTTCTCCGGTGAATCATTCCTCATCTTGTGAATGTAGGGATTTTAAGATAAAAAATTATGTCACAAGTTATGATCAATTTACCAAATTTGCAAAAATTATTATCACTCATTTCTTAAATAACTTGGCCAAAACGAAAAATTTTCAAAATTCCTACATTCACATGATGAGGATTTGTTTTCTGAAGAAAATGAATCCAAGATGACCTGAATTGGTCTAACGGTGCTCAAAAATTCTTAGGACACATGATTTGGAAAAAGAAAAATATTTTGATGTGGAATGAACTTTGGTGATGAAATTAATTGATTTCGGACTATGATAATTCCTCGAAAAGTCGCTGTACTGGTCCTCTCAATTACAAGTGAGAAGGATGAAAATCCGCATATACATATATTCTTAAAAGAAGTTTATTCAAAGGCACTAAAAGTGTATACAGACGTGTTATCTCATCGCTTCAAAAAGCTCAATCTAGGTATATACAAGACTTTGGTCATTAAAATACTTACATATTACATTAAATTTTAGGCTTATAGTATATTGTAACAATATAATACTAAAATAGGTTAGTATTTAAGGCACTGGCAGTTGTTAACAATTATGTAATGATCACATATCTACTATTATATCACAAAAAGCTCCAGGTATTAAAAATAACTTATATCAATATACTTTGAGGCACGTTTGATGGAGAGCTTACTCTGCGGGATAAGCATGATTAAACATTAAATAAGATCATTTAAAACAGTTGAGAATCAAAATATTTCAATAAAGAGATAAGAGAATACTGAAAAACAGTTTTTCCCAAAGTTCTAGGCCCTCTGATCCGTCGAATGGCAGTAACCATAAATAGGAATCCCTGGTGGATCATTGGGCCTAAGTTTAGGTGCACAGCTTCTGGTTACAGCGACTAAACACAATGTTACTACAAAAGCTGCAGCTAAATGCCACGAAAATGTTAAGGCAATTCTCTCAGTGAGAACAATATCTGTTTGGTAAGTTCTAACCATGTGAGCTAACCACCCAGCATGAAGAAGGGTCGAAGCAGCTCTGAGCAGTTTCATTTCGGGCCATACTAGCTCGAGAATAACAGAGAACGAAGTCGTCCAAACAATAGCAGCTAAAACAACGTGGATTACTAACCCGCCCAAAGTACTACCATAGAGGAACAAAAAACCTTCGATAAAAAAGCCCTGGGCTAATGCCATCTTCGATAATCCATCCCCGACAACGTTTGGGAAATAAAAATTTAGGACATCGACTAGCCCGGATAGGGCGAAGAATAGGTAAATCGTTGCATGAACTACTTTTGGCGATACTGTTTCAATGTTTGGTAAACTCCCGGTAAGTGTGCTAGCCAATCCCAGAGCAGTTGCGAGCAGTTTTAAAGTCCCTTCGAAAGGATGTCGTCGCAGGAGTCTCTGACAACTGCGATAAGCTCTTAGGAGTTTCCCAGTTTCTTGGTGATCGTGGTCCAAGTCGCGATGGAGCATCCAGTACTTGGCGTATTCGTAACACCATTTCAATCCGAAAATGTAAAATACACAACCGGAAAGAACGTAGCCCAAAGCGCTCTCGCTATTTTCCATTGTGCATCAATGAACTTGTTACTAATTTCTGGAATTAAATCAGTTTTCAGTTTCGTTTTCCTCTCTCGGAAGCTTTCTGAATGCTCTGCTCACCTCTTGCAACTATTTCCTTGTGCTATTCATCGGCACAATCTTATCTTCCGTCGTTTGTTGAACGTAAACAAAACCGTTAGACGTAAACGGCACACATTACACAGAAAACATAACAAAGAAGTGGATCCATTTGCTCAACAATATGGCCACTGCGGGAACTCGCGCATGCGCAAAGTCGGTTTTTATCGAAAGAGAGAGGGACCTGCCTTGCCATGTCGTGTATGACCGTTAGGTGGTTCCATCTCTTTCAGTCCATTCAAACTTTTGAATGTTTTGCAACGAGGTGGAGTCTGAGAGACGTCAAACGATGGATTCAAACATCAATAACAACAAATTGAACTCGAAAAATAACCCCAGAATATCTGTGCTCGATTGAAAAAATAGAAACATTAGTTTTTTAAGACAAATAGAATAATGGACAATGACGAGGACGCCGAACGGTCACCAAGACTCGATGGAACTATACGTGCCGATAAGAAAGGAGGGTTCGACTACGACGAAGACAAAGTAAGGTTAGAATGAAAAGAAAAAATCAGAGTCAAAACCGCTGATTTTTGTTCGTTTTATTTTCAGCTCCACGAGATGACAGCATCCTACTCGGAAATATCCTTCGATTCTCAATCCTCCACACCGGCTTCCGAGTTTCCATCATTGATAGAGTCCCTGGATTTGGAAGGCGGCAAATACATGGTTGAAGACTTGGATAAAGTCGAACCCAACAACCTGAGGCCTGATAGTCTCGAGTTGAAAAATGAAGGGGTAAGTCCTGACCAAGAGGACGAAGAGCAGGACGAGGACCTCGACCCTCCAAGCTACCACAAAGCCATTGGTTACCTTCAACTCGAAGGAACTGTGATGCAGGAGGGAGACATGGTCCTATTTGTCGCTGAGGATTTGGAAAACAAGATTAAATTATCTAGTCCAGTAACGAAGAAAGGAGATACTCCCTCATTCCCGGGATCACGCAGCTCAACACCCTGTCTATACAGACAAGCATTGACACCCCAGCTACCCATACTAGACCACAATGTGCTTAATGAGCTGGAAATGGAAGCCCGTAAAGTGGCGACATCTGTTGATTCTCTTACTGAAAATCTTGCTGCAATATTGCACAGTGTAAGGGATGAACGGATGAATTATTGGGGCTGATGCTCGCAAAGCTTTCAGAAAATATTACAGCAGGAATATAAGCATATATGTAGCAAACATGGCCAGAACTTGATGCTCACTGTAGTTTATCAAAAGCATTTCTTCTGTTCCGCAGGTATCTGCCCTGACTGTCGATTGCTTAGAGACTTACAGAGACGCCGTATGCAAAACTTGCGATGCTGTAGACCACAACATAAAGTCAATGTATCAACTGATGGCGAAGTGTGAAGAATTATCGAAATCTATGGGACCGATATACAAGCTTGCGGAAAGAATGTGAGTCTCATTTCTTTCTTCTTCAAAGTTTTCTTAAATATGAAACGTCTTTTGTCATTCGTAATATTATTTTCGATTAAAACCCGTGATTCTGCATATTGATGGTGATTTTTCTTTACATTGGAAGGGTTCGGTATTATTAATTGAATTTTTTTAATCTCGTTTCGATACGAACGGGAAAATATAATTTATTTGATAGATAAATTTGTATATTCGTTCGGAAAATAAAGAAGAAGAAGAAAACTAAACTAAAACGAAGCATAGCGTCGAATGATGATTTTTTAAAATAGAAATGCGATCAATTCACGCGCAAGTTCTTTGTGAGAAGTTGATATCTGTATGAATGCAGGATAAACCTCGGGGTTGGAAAGCCCTCGAATCAATGTGAGATTCGCAGCACCGATTCTTGAATAAATATTCATAAAAAATTATCTCTCCGCGTTTAAAAATCTCAAGTTTTTATATCTCTCCCTGTTTTATACGCGTTCGACGTAGCTGCAGCAATTACCTTAAAATTACTGCTGCTCTTTCTCAATTAGCGGCGTTGAAAAGCCCCGGATTAGATATTTGGATAAAATTAAATAAGCAATAATTTATACCGCCTTCAACCCCTTTTTTCACAATTTCTCTCTACCTCTCTCTTTTATAAATGCGCGTGTATACTAAAGATGGTTAGTGTCTAATTCTTTTTCTGGTATAATCCGATCATTTTTTAACCATATATATAGTTCATTCAACTTTGAACAGAGAAAAATAAAATTATGAAAAAAAGTTGAAAAAAAAAAGAAGAAAAACAGGCGAAATTTCTTTGCCACTTTGTTTGCCACTCACTAATTGGAACGTATAGAAATACATAGGAATGTGTACATGTGTGTGTGAAAATCTAAAAAAGAAGCTAAAGCACGTAAAATTAAAAGAGACCGTGTGAAGTAAAGACGTTGGTTGTTGCTGCGGTGGCTGCGGTTGGATTATGCAAAAATCGTTTATTTTTGTATTTTTATTTTCTTTATTTTTTTTCCTCTGCCTCCGCAGACAATTAAACGAGCTGTTCTTGATACAAAGGAGAGGGGTGCAGGGGAGGGAGACGGGGTGGGAGAGGAGGGATAAAAACTCGCTTAATTGGGAAGAATCGCAACAAACAGCATTTAGTTAATCTGTTGGTGCAGTTTGTGAATACATATGCATAGCATCCATACCTACGTAGAGTAAAAAAAAAAAAAGAAGAAAAAAAAACAAATTCTACAATTATCGTTATTGCATATTATAGCCGCAGATATATATAACAGGAAACGTTCGTTTCGTCCTTTTTTTCTAATTTTTTATTCTTCTTTATTTTTTGTCTATTTTGTCTATTCACAGAAAGGAGATGAAGAGGATGCTGGAACTGTTTGAGAACGCGATGAATCTGTGAATAATTTATTATCATACCTACACTATATAGGGTTGACTAATTTAGGAAACTTAATTACTTTTACCTACGCATGTACTCGATCGTTATTATTTATAACACCGCAAATTTTTTGCAAATAGAGATAATGGTGTTTAACTTTTTAACCGGAAGGTACAACGCGTCGTTGTCATTAGCGTTTCCATTGAGGGGTTAACGTTCGTTAGTGCTACTAGGCAGTGGCATGATTACGTATAATCTAGTTTCCTCGCTTTTCACCTGCTGCTGCTTCTCTTCTCTTCTCTGCTCTCCTCTCCTCGTATCTTCTCTCCTCTCCTCTCCTCTCCTCTTCCGTCAATCAATCGACGCACATACACCTTTACTCTCTTCCCTCAGCTTCGGCATATAGTGAAGAGGGTTAATTATACTAACGATGTATTAATACTTTATGTACCACTTACCTATGTATAGAGGTTTAAACACAACAATTTATCGAATCAAAACACGTCCGATAATAATACCGATGGGTAGCCATGATTCACTGCGTTCATTTCATTCTTCAGAAGCCATAGGCACCTATACCTTATAATATGTACTCGAGAGTCCCAGCTAAAGGGGTAGACTCAGGGTTTCAAGCTAATGGGAAGCCGTGTTCGGTTAATCTTAATTAAGCACAGCTTAAGGAACTGCGTTTAAAGGGTAGAGGGATATCGTTTGTAAATTGATTTCACACTTTATTTTTCAGCTCTATTCACAGGTGGTTAAAACCCGTGAATAAAAATCGGCGTTGATCTGTTAATGTCACGAATTTCCTTACCTATTTTCCTCTGTTATTGTTGATCGATTAGTTGTTTAACCCCTGAGATTTGTAACGAGGTTAAAGCTGTATTATTAAAGTTTAAACATCTCTAATCCACTGTACATGTATCCTTTAACTTTTATGTAAATTAAATATTGTAAATGATTAATAAACGGTAAACAAACAATGTAATCAACTATTTCCTCCAACTTCACCGTTGTCCATCACTTTCTCTAATTGAATACAAATCACACCGAGAAACTTTCCTAATTATGTGTCTTGTTCGTTGATTAATCGCTGCAGATATTTGGAGAAAGAAAAAAAGCGTGATATAGCAACCGTTTCATACTCTACGTCTACGCTTTCCAATTCTTGCTCAATCAGATTTGTGCTGTTTGTGCAACTTCTTGGTAGGAGGCTGATTGGCCGGACGAAAGAGACGCGATATCATTCCCAGCGTTATGTTATGGCCCCAGGGTGCCACCTGGTGCGCCGGATGTGTTCTGCAAATTGTGCGGCGGGCGACTGTTCCGGATAATTTATAGAACCGGATTCATGAAATTCTGGGGCGAACTGGTGCAATTAGACAAAAGTACACGCGACAGAGAGAAGGTCACGTAAATTTCAAGGTACGAGTTCAACCTTGTTCATTAGTGTCCTCGATCATCACAAGCCCCGCTTTTCCTTCCCGAAAAAAAATCTGCATCATTAGTTAAAGTCAAAGCAAAAAATTATATTTTGGCTTGACATTTTCCACTCGGAAATTATATGTAAGCAGTGAATGTGGGAGAGAAAATGTCGAACCTTCAAACGCCTCCTTTGGAATGGCTGAACGATTTTTCGCCCCAAAGTTACATGAGATGGAAAAAATGGCACCTCTCAGAAGTCCGGGTTTTTGGGAAAATAATGTTGCGACTTTGAGGCGTGGAAGTTTTGTAAAGGAATACTGATTTTTTTCGAACCACTATGGCAGAGGTGAGCGACAATGGGAGGCATGATTGTCAAAGATCAAATGATGAAAGGGAAGCGTGCGTGACCGATCCCAGGCGTGTTTTGGTTCCACAATGGCAATTCCTACGGTTTAGACTTCAGTCGATGAAGTCTGCTCGGCGACTGACGCGGATATTTCGGGGTTTAGTTTGACCTTGATGAATGAACCATCGGAACAAAAAGCCGCGACCCAATGTCGGCTCGAACCTGCAGGGCCGAGCCGATCAGCCACCCACTTTCCTTTGTCTGGAGGTAAACTGCAGTTGCAGGTGTCCATCCGCGTCGACAATATGTCCTCGTAATCGGGTGTGTGGACAAACTTCAAAGCGAAAGATCCCCGGCGTAGGTACAGATTCCACAATCCTTTCCAATCACAGGAATTGACCGACCGGCTTGACGTTGATTACAATTCACTCTGCGGAAGGGACGAATTCACAGGCTTTTGTCTCTATAGGTGTGTCCGTCGGTGAGTGAATCTGCTCCGAAGGACATTATTTCCTCATCCTTTTTTGCATTTCTATTTTTAGTAGCGGATGATGATGGTGGCTGTGTCTTTAATGGGAAAAAAGAAAACTGCACTTCAAGATCCCACAGAGTTTTGTGGAAGTGTTTTACTGGGCAATACCACATGCGACTGGTTCCAATTTAGGTCCGTGCCAAGCTGCAGGGGTGGTTTAATAACGTTAAAGTCTGGGAACAAGATTACCATAGAAATGTGAAGATCGCGAGTGGGTAGGCGAGCGAGTCCGTGGGGGTGATACATTATAACGTCATTTAATCCGCCCGTGCCGAATGTAGCGCGCTACCGTTATCAGCACTTTTACGACTACCTCCAACTCCACTAACTTCTTAGTCGTCGCCAACGCGATCTCTATTAGCGGAGAACACACGAAATTGTATCCGGCATAATTTACCACCATTGGCGTAACGTAGCTTTACCTAACAAAATCCCGACCAAATTAATTCCATACGCAGTATTTTATTCCACCCCTCGAAATCCTTCGTCATCAGTTTCCCAACTTTTTATCCTTCTCCGTTCTTCTTTTTTCTTTATATTTTTTTTCAACGGGCAGAATTTCCCATCCTCTATCATCGGCACCGTATTATCCCATAGGAATAATGATCGCTGCAGTTTCTTCTTTATTGTAGAAACTATCTTCATCGATTCTAACGAAATTCCATGATTCTATTTTTGAATTTAATCTCAAAAGAGTGGAATTCAAGATGGTGCCTTATCGTCGTAAATCTTCATCTGCCCTTCTGAATGTCTCCTTTTTTAGCTCAGATTCGTAACCAGCGATGCAAAAAAATCGCTGAATATTGTTTTTCTGTGAACTTTTCTATGTATGCACACTGCAACCCTGCTGTCCTACGCTATTGTAGTTTTTCAGATCCACGTGTTAATAGGTTGTAGACCGGGCTGAATATAGGTTAGGTAGGGCGTGCTTCAGGGGTGTATAAAACGCGGTAAAAGTCACGCAGTAATCAGTCGAAATAACATGCAGGATTTAGTGCCCGTAGAGAGTGAAGGGGACTGCAGTAGTGGTGGAAGTCAACGACGTTGGAGGTCGCGGTCGGCGTCTCTAATCGAAGTTATAATAACGTGGAAAAGTTTGAATTGCAGTAGATATAACGTAGCCGTAGGTATATATATATACATATACATATATACATTATAATACGAGGATCTAGGAAGTAAATTTTTTTTCTCTTCCATTTTTCTTTCCATTTGTATATCGGCATTAACTCGGAACTTGACGTTATAACAACAACGAACAGTTCCACGAACTTTAATTTAATATTCCTATAATTGTAAAATATTGCCATCTCCGGGGAAAACCGTGGGACGACGTAGTACGCTGAGAACGTTAAGTGGATTTAAATGAAATTCCATCTCAACGTATATATTCCGGATATCGTCGAGTCGCTTCCGCGTACACAGACTGTAAACGTATGTTTAATCGTGTATCGTTAAATGAACAGATTCTGTATGAATGCATGATCGTATAATACCTACACGACAATGTTGAATTTTGTTTTTATTTTTCTCTCTTTGTTCAGGTTGTCGATGTCTCGACGAAATTTTTCACACTATATATGATAAAGAAGAAGGGATGGATTTTGGGCTCCTCGAGGTTTGCTGGGGTATCGCCTTATCCCTTCTTCAGCTAATTTGGGTAGTCCCACGCGTTTCATGAGGCGTCGATAATCCTCTATGATGATCGATGGCCGTTGAATCGGAAGTAAGGAAGGGAAAAACCGGGGGCTTTGGTATAAGAGGAAAGAGGGTGAAAATAAAGGAGACGGAGATGGGGTCTACTTTGTAACCAAAGACCAGAGGCGTCGTGACGCTAGGGGGAAATACAGATCATATTCCAGGATGTGCATTAGAAGCTCGAGCCCTGTGGCCTGTGGCCTGCGGCCACCCACTCGCTCACCAAAGAAATGGAGCAATACTCTAACCGCTAACGCCAAGGGGGCGAGTGGCTGCCTACTTTACCGACCGCTTTTTAACCCCAAAATAACTGAGGATTGATCCAAGACTGTAAATATTTATTCGCCATTCCGCATGGTCAAGAAAACATGAAGGAGTAAAATAGGAAGTATCAGATCCTTGTAAATTTATTGTTGAAAAAACTAATTGCTTCGTACTTCATACATGGGGTACATGCATAGACGTAATATTTAATTATTGAGTTGATAATGAAGAAACACCTTGTTAATTTATTCCCGTGTCCCACGACTATATTGAAATTGAAAAGGTTGATGTACGGATGGATGATGCATAGCATAGCATAGCCTGGTGGTGCAGGAAGCTGCCGGTAGCGTCAGAACTCACAACGGGGCTGGGTCCCGTCCCGCCTTTTGTGCGTATCATCCAACTATTATGTGTCCTGCAGGGCATTGAAAGTAATTTCAGAGAGTTTCATGATCCAGACAGACAGCGGCCATTGACTATTGTCGAGTGGGCACACTGAGCCGCAACAAATATAAACGCAATTTTCATTTTATTATATACTTTGGAAAAAAAAAATGTGAAAGACTTTTATCACCGTGCGCTGTCTGCAGACACGGACTTCATTCAATTTGACAACAAAAAGGTGGAAAAAGAAGAAAGAATCTTATCCCCCAAACCCGGTGACGTTTGTGATAAGCAGCCTTTTTGTGGGTCTGTTGGTTTCCTTGGAAAAAGTAACAGAGGAAAGCAGCCGAGAAAGTGACTTTGGGATCGTAATGACTAAATAAAAGATGGAGGCAGATAGCCAGCGTGTTTGTTTACTCGGTTCTGCACGTCGAGCACTCAGCTGGTATCCCCTGCACACCGTGACATGTTGTGTTTACTTTGGTCAATGCCTTGAAGAGGATGCCGCGACGACATTAAGTCTTGTCTTTGATCCTAACTTGTATGAATCTTGATGGCGCTGCGGAGAGACCCTTGTCGCTATGAGTTCTTCGGAGATAGAGATCATCATACTAGCTGCAGGGACTCAAACCCTGGATTATGGGCTCGGGGTCAGACCACAATTCAATTTCATTCGTCGTTAATTATGGCCGTTGAACATTTATTCTCATACTTGAGTGAATCGAAATGTCTCAATGAATGAATAAAAGAAAGGACGAAATGTAAAGAAACGAAGAAAGCACAAAAGGGAGGACTTACGTCAATTTATATTGTTCGGATTCTTTTTTAATCAGAAAATATGTACATGTATCCAAGCGCCGAAAAGTCTTGACTTTAGTGCATTCGGCCAAAAGAAGCTCTACATTTCTTCAAGGGTGGGAGGGGGGGGGGGGGGGGGCGAACTCCCCAACCGTAGACGAAGTAGGTATTCTGTCATTTTGTCGAAGAAATGTGGAACGCGTCAGCAGCGTCATCCCCCTCTCTTCTTCTTCTTCTTCTCTCTCCCTCCTGCACGGAATGGTTGGGTAGACAAAAAGGAAATAAGAAGTACTCCGCAGATCACAGGCCGCTAATTAAAAAAACCCCACAAGGACTTATTCCCCTCGCTGTCACGACTCAGACTCTGATTGTATCCACGGATGCTTTTAGCCAGGATCGCGAGGAAGGGCGTATATTACTGATATTTGATATCTTCAGAACGTGGACCCAGGGGGCCTCGATGTCCACTTGACATTTTCCCACACGGTTCACACACTGCCGTTTGTTTCTACGCTGACGGTGACGGTGATAGTAAAATATCATAAAAATTGTCCTCAGCTTTCGCTCCCTGTAAGAATTATAACCGGCAAAATGTTGTTTTTACCAAAAGCGAACCATAAAATCGGATCGAGGCCATATCCCTACCCGTGCAGATTGTCAAGAAAACGATATTTCTTCTCTCGGCGTAACAGCCAGCCAGTCACAGAATGCAGATGTTCGACCGAACAAATCGTTTTCTGATGCCAACGAAACTGGTGGAACCACCTGAACCCTGGCCATTTATGTGTGCCCGTATTTATTGCTCGTTACTTTTTACCTCGCTGTATATGTATTCATGGAACAGACTCGTAACAAAATCTGGGTTCATTTCTCTTTGAAGTATTTCACCCACAACCCTTTTCATATAAATTCGAAGTTCGAAGTATATCGACGTACTCTGGTCCAGAAATTGCGGCAACAAATACTAGACTGCTAGACAAACCATCACCTGTTCACAAGGGGTCGTATGGCGTCGAAACGAGTTTGCTGATTCACGATTCTGCACGGGATATTGGTGCCGGCACGACACCAAAACACAAACACAAAGACGACGTCCTTTGACGCACCGCGTGCGAAAGAGGACAGCATGATACTCCTTTGACTCATCGTAGTGACTATTCATTTCGTGACCCATCGACAGTGTAAAGTTAACTGTAAGGAAGTAGTTCATAGTATACATGTATCTTTAAGCCAGCCCTGGCCCTGTAGAGAATTTGATCGGTTTTAGTTAATTAAGCCAACATCGGAGGGAGGCCCCCCTACTCCTTCTTCTATCTCTGGAGTAGCTGTGTTTTGGAGTTGGGTTAACGGAGGAGGAGTGCCAAGCGGAGGATGGATCGTGCTAACTCGCGAACTGAGTGAACCGGGGGTAGTAGCCCTGAGTAATCTAATGAGTCGCAGGTTTACCAACTGAAACCTCTGCTGCATCAGTGTCGAGGGCATGTAGACGGGCGAGGTTGAACGCGGATTTCGCTTTTGCTTTCCGTTCGGGTTTGGGTTTGGGTTTAGGTTTGGGTTTCGGTTTGGCGCCAGTTTTGTGGTCGAGGTTCTGATTCTGGTTCTGGCTCTGGCTCTGGTTCTGGTTCTGGTTCTGGTTACTGGTTCGGCGAGTGCACCAGCGACGAGAGGCGAAGGAATGGTTTGAGGAACCTTGAAGAACCTAGCAATTAAATCGAGCTCCGTAAATTAACTTTGGTAATTATAAGTGCGACGAAGGGGGTGACTTCTCAGATAAAGAGCGAGGAACAAGCTTTACCCCAAGCCCGTAGACCGGGGTAAAGAACTTTTTCAACTTTTCAACTTTTTCCTCGAGCTTTTTATTCAACTTTTCTTGTTAAGATTTCGATTATGAATCCCCGATTTGCTGTCGGAAGTAAGAATTCCTGTGCAGTAGGTAGGTACCCACTTTGTGTATGTGTGTTTGTATATTGTGCGGAAGAAAATTGACCTCGAAGCGGCATTCATGAATACAAATGTACCCATCAACACGTTCACACATCTAGATATACGATTCTGCGTATTCGATATAACCGCCACGACACCAGCAGCACACGCGAGGACAAACTTTTCGTACGGATTTTCCACCCTCCTCGAATCAATTCGAGACTTACCAAGTCTTATTGTCTGCAAACCCGCTTAAACCTCGGGTAATTAAACAGAGTTGAGCTTCTTAGAGTTGGTACTGAGCTTTCGCACTACCAGCTCATGGCTCCGGCGAGGTGGTGAAGCTATCTAACCATCTCTCCACATTATCTTGTTCACGAAATGGAAATTAATGTGTGCGGGTAACAGTGTGTGCGGATATACATATATATATATATATATAGTCGCGTGAGTACACTCGGAGTTAGTCGGTCGACCAGGTCCATATCGACTGTGAAGAGGGCAGACCACTTGAACGGGTTATAGGCAAACACATATGCATATTCCGTCAGCTATCATGGATATTATTGATACACCATTACGCGTCCAGGGTATAAAACGTAAGGATGAAGAAAAGGAAGTGAGTTTCAAGTTTGGTCGTAAATCTGAAAGCCTAAGGCTGAAAGCTTTATTCAACAAAATAATGAATCGAATTGAGTCAAAAATGTGCTTATTAAAAGTTTCCCCGAGCAATATTTATACCTTGTATCAATTGAGTCAAGTTCAACTGGCAATATGGGGGGAATAAATAAGTTAACAATAATCAATACAGCATTTGTTTTATTTTGGGTAAAGATTGCTGGTGAATACCAGTGTTGGTTGATTAAATAAAGTGGTAATTGGAAAGTGATCGATTGGAGTTTACTCCCAACTTAAGTTTAGAGCTCGAAAACTCGGCGGTAACAAAGACGCAGTTTCCATGAGTTTTACTATCGTGAGAAGGAAGAAGGCTCGTAAAATCGTAGTGGAGGATCACCTCGTTTCGTACCTTATCGAGCGAGGTCTTATCGATAGATAAAGCGAAGGCTGACTGCGTCAAGTGAATCTTCGTTCAAAGTTTGCGTGCAAGTTGTGCGAGCTAACGCCTACCGGAGTAACGGCTTATTGATTAAGAGATTCTTGTCTGTTTAAAGAACCCTGACGTACGCTTGACGACCCGTGAAGATAATTTCATCTCTTTACCACTTACACCATTTCACTTATCCACTGTTCACACAACACTTCCGCACTGAGCTACTAAACACCGTCACGAATCAGCGGGCGTGGATCATCGTGGATTCATCGTCGAATCAATTGGTAGCCTTTGGATCAAACGATTTAATACCAACGGCCTTCCGCGGATAACGTCGTTCATTCCATTCGTGTAAATCCTCGCTTCCAAGTAACTTTGCAACTCATTTCCCAAATCTCCTTGATGGTAACGGTTCCTAACGAGCTTCCTCAAAGCTCTAGCACACAGCTGAATCGTTTATCCGATTAATGGAATCAAATATTAATAGCGATTATAAAACCGACTTTTCTTTTTCCACCAATTTTATGATCCTGCTGATAGTGCAAATGGAATTTACATTTCTCACTTTTTTCACCAAACATGTACCATCCGTCTTCATTTTTTGTTTTTCTGTTCCTTCTTTTTTCCTTTAAACCAAGTTCATTTCTTCCCCGGTCGATCAAGGATTCAGACTCTCAAAGCTCTTCCATATTCGCTATCAACGAACACGCCTCTGTCCAGCTCCATTAACTGTGTCCATGTCGTGATCAATACCTTTGTTAATCTGGACCCAACTCACACGGTTCCAGGTCAAACAATGTTCAACGATTAATCATAATTACAACGCGAGAACTATGATACATCACTGCGCGCGCCATCGTTGAGGTGGCTTATTTTGAAGGATCGGTGTTATCCCGAAAGAGTTTTTCAATAAACTTTAGAAAATTTTCATCACGCCACACTTTTTCAAATACAATCCTGCCAGCCAGGAGTCGAGATGTATGAGCCATCCTTCTGACGGTCAATTGCAGTCGGAGTAAAAGTAATGGGGCTTGAATTTAAGATTGCCTGATCATCTGCAGTTGTTTGGAGGACAAATCCCCGTAATGCGATGAACAGCTAATAATCTTCACATTGCAAACCCCCCTTTAGACTCACTTACAGGATATTTTTGATCAGGGATTGGATACCAATAAGTGAGTTTATTGGTAACACCAAAACAATTGACATTTGACATAACAAATTGCATACTTATCTCGAAATTGAAGAATAGTCCAAGAATGTCAACCAGACGTTTTCCATTTGTGCTTCGTTGCATTGAGATTCGCTGTTTTCTTCGCTCAGAACGATTGATATAACGGATTTGCATACTTACTATCAGATCTGCGGTTCGAGGATCCAGTGGAGGAAATCCAAAATCGGCATAACAGAAAACTGCATAAATTTCACAAGATATTAAACCAATAAATGACAACAAAAGAACGCCATTTTGGCACAGAACTGCGTCTTGTGACTTGCGTCGTGAACCTTCTCTTTCTCTCTTTATGCTATGCTCTGCTCTGTTTGCAGTTTACCGCGTAGGCCTGCAGCAGCAGAGTTGCGTGTGAAAAGTGTCGTGAACGGAAAAGCATGCTATACGTCGGTTTCCATGAACATATGCTGCATATATGCGCGTTCCTCATATCCAACAGACTATTCTCTATAATATGTACATACATACACTGTGCGGAACCAAGCGCAACTCGTAACGATATACTCACTACGGTATGGGATGCGATGCGATGGATGCGATGCGATGGGATGCGATGGGATGCGATGCGATGCGATGGTAGCGCGTTCCGTATACCAAAGTAGTAGAGGGTCGTGGTTGTTGTAAGGTCTTGGACTGTTCTCCGTTCCAGTATACCCGTTAGTCGACGCCGAGCTGCCGCCGAGTGAGGAGCTCAGAGCGGGCGCCCCCGAAGCGGGTTAAAATTACTTAGGTTAGGGTTAGAGGAGGTTGTCGATTATACCGGGTGACGATCTATAGGCGACCGCGTATATTATTGACAATAAAAATAAGCTCGTCGTGCGTGCGTGCGGTCTTTTTTGAAATTTTGGTTTTTTTTTTTTTTAGTTTTTTTTTTCATTTATTCTTCATTTCTTTTGGTTATAATAATCCAAGAGTTCATTCTCAACAGGATTTATTCCAACAGAAATAAACAAACAAAAAAAAAACAAAAAAAACAAAACCAACAAAACAAAAAAACTAAACAAATCAAGAAAGGAGACAAAATGACGAGAAAAAAAACCTCGATCATTTCTCCTGTTTTAGTTTTCGTTTTCGTTTTCGCATTTTTCCTATCGTTACCAAAACTGTAATTTATACATTTATCATTCTAACAGTTGCAAGTTTTGAACGGTACCTAGAACCTAAAACTGCGGTGAAAATCTGAAAGTGAAATAATAATAATAATAATAATAATAATAATAAAAGTTGATAAATAAATGGATAAATGGATAAACGAAAAACTATAAAACTAAGTGCGGTTTGAACAGAGTTTAACATTTAAAAAATAAAAAAAAAACGAATTAAATACCACGAAAATAATCAAATAAATAAACAAACAAATAAATAAACAGATACAGAATTATATTGTGAGTTTCTTTTTGGAGGATACCTGCTGCTGGTACTGGCTATCGCTGTTTCTGTTGCTGTTGCTGCTACTCTATTGTACACGCGGCACGCTGTGTGAGAGAGAGAGCGAGCAAGAACGAGAGAAAGAAGCCGAAAGTCATGGACTTTGTCATTTTGAAGGTAAGCAAGAGCCCTAGCCGCCCCGCGTTACTATATTCTTTAGTCTCGTATAGCCCTGTGTGGCTTTGGATGGTGGCTGGTGGCCTGTGGCTGTTGCTGTTACTGTTACTGTTACTGTTACTGTAGCTGTAGCTGTGGTCGTAGCTGTGGCTTTGGCTGTGGCTGTGGCTTTGGCTGCTTTTCTCTTGCGCCTCGAGTTACTCTTCTCACTCGTTTACATTCTATCCCCTCCCCACTACGTCCTCATCCACCTCTTTATCTGTCTACTCCTGCTGCACTGCTGCTGTTGTCGGTGGTGGCGGTGCTGCAGTCTCCCACGTCTCGTCTCGTCTCGTATCGTACGTTCATTCGTTCTCGTTCGTTTTCTGCGTGCATTGTCGCTCCTTGTTCTGCTATTATTATTTTAATACTAGATTAAGCAGGAATAACGAGAATGAGATCGAGGGAGAGAGAGAAAGGGAGAAAAGAGAGAGAGAGAGAGATAGAGAGATGGAGAGCAAACTATTGTTTGGCGGAGAAAATCAACCCAATCGCATTTTATACGAAATGAAGAATTTTATATGATAGCGGTTCTATAAACTTTTGTACATTGAGAGAGTGTATGTATAAGTCAGTAAAACTTGTTACTTTGGTTTCTCCTCCTGTTGTTGTTTTTTATTTATCCAACATCCTAACAATAGTTATTATTCTTATCACTAATGTTATCAATAATACCAAACAATCAATCAATAAGTTGTTTTTGTAATTATAAGTAGAAGTACTTTTCGATACTAGTGCGAAAGTGTTGATTCTCGTACGAGCGTGAAGTTTTTCGCCCGAGCGAAGCGAGGGTGATAATCACACGAGTCGAGAATCATCTTTCGCACGTGTATCAAACTTTATTTTTCAACACAACGCGCGTTGAGTTGGATTTTATGCACGCGAAGCGTGCGCAAAATCGAACTTTGCGCACGCAGTGTGGAAAAAATAAAATCGACATTGAAAGTTGTGTTCCCTTCTCAATATGTAATTGTTACGTTTATCATATGTGTGGTATTGTGTATGGGTATAATATACAGAAATGAATCGGCTTCAAGTAGCTTTGAACCTTGCAATAATATCGTATCGTATCGTATCATATCATACTTACACGTGTAACGTGTGTGTGTAGGTGTAAGTCGATGCGATACATCGTTTCAATCGACGCACGAAGAATAATAAGAATAATAGAATAATAAAAGGGAGAAGAAAAAAGTAAGATAAAAAGAAGAAAGAGAAGAAAGAAGGAGAAGAAAATAAAACACGACAGAAAAATCGAAGAAGACGAAGAAGAAGGAAAATTATTGTCTGCTAACGAGTATAAAGAAAAGAAGAAGAAGAAAAATCGAGGAAGAAGAGAAAATCTCGCTCTCTTTACCTATATGAGAGGCGGACGCGGCAGCAGGCGGCAACCGCGTGCGCGCGGTTAGTTGTTGTTGTGAAAAGGGATATATATTTTAATTGTAAGAAATGAGTTAGTGTTCGGTTTCGGCCTTGCCTTTTACCTTCCCTCATCGCCGCAATGAGAATAAAACTTGAAGAGATAAAATAAAAATAAAATGTTTCTATTCTATCTCTTCGTTAATTTTCCTGTTCCTTTTTCGTTCAGAGAAGAAAATAAAGAGTAACAAATTTTGTCGTATATTTATTTCCTTTGTTCTCATAGTCTTAGGTACCACACACATTGTAGTTTGAGAAAATTTCGAGTCGTTAGTAATTTACTTTCTCTTTCTTCTCTTATCCGCTGCTGAGTGCTGCTGGCTGCTGCTATGGGAAGAGTAACAGTAGTTGATTCCCCGTTCGGTTTTAACTGCGAGAGAGGATGAGGTGGCCCGCCCGACGACTCTTTCCTACTCCGTCCTCTCTCTCCATCCATTAGATAGTAATTTGTGAAAATTGTGAATCTACTCGTTGTTACGTCTGAGATCATCGCCGGCGCGGTTCGTTCCATCGCATCGCATCGTATCGCATCGTGTTCTAAATCGTTCTTTTCTCGTACAGTATTCACTTATTCTTTCACCCAAAATTATCGACTACTTTATTTTCGTATTATTTTTTTCTTTCCTGTCTTCGTTCTTCTTTTTTTCGCCACTTAACGTACGCGTCTGCTGCTCGCGTCAAATTCTTCTTTTATTTCGATACTGGGCTATTATACACATCGTTTATTCTTTACACTGAACAAATAACTGAGTATAAATTCAATGCTCGTTATTAAAGTGTATAAATAATATAATAATAATAATAATAATAATAATATACGCCCTTTATTTCGCTTCTATTTTATACCCTGGTGAATACTGACTGTATGTCTATTTATCTCATATACCTATCTATCCAATATCCATATATACATATCCACTACCAATACCCGCGAGGGCCACAATGTGTGAGGTTTTCTTTTTTCACGGTGTTTTGTCGCGTCTGTTTCCGTGTAACCCGACCTGACCTGATCCCTCCTCCACCCCTTTAGCGTGGGTCCCTCGCCTTTGCTCAAACGTATACTATTCTACATCCGCATACATAACATATGTATATTATATGTATACACTAATAAATCATATTTTCTCTCTCAATTTCACGAAGAAGAAAAATACAAAGAAGAATAAAGGCAATAAGGAGTGTAGCTGATGCTGAGTTGCGGAACGCACATATGTATATGAAATTTTATCTACAAAAGAAAAGGAAATTGAAGAAAGATGAAGAAGAAACACTGACACTATATATTCACTATCAATTTATCGAAATTTATTGTAAATAATTACAGTGTACTTCAAATTTTCTTCTTCCACTCTCCACTATCATTTTAATACGTAATTAAATATCGTTTGTGTGTTATGGTTTATTCTATTACCCCCTCACCTATTCGTTAACACGTGTCTTATTACCTGTATACACTATACACGCATAACATACTTTGGCGGATATTTTATTATACAACAACACAAACGGTAGAAGCGTATAGCAGTACGTATATATCACGTATGTGCATTTCGAGCGGAATTACCATCTATATATTCTCTTCCCTGTTGCCGATTTGTAAATAATCTCGCTCTCTCTTTTTCTATTTCTGTCTATATCTATCTCCTTTTTCATGATTTGTATCGCATTCCATTGTGTCGCGAATGGCAGGTGGGGGACGAGGGTGGCAACCATTACGAAAATTGTTGCAGAAATTGCGCTTTTACCAAAAAGCGAGAGATCGAGAGACACAGACAGACAGATGATTTTCGATCACAACCACATCAAACGTTATATATACATGCATACTCATTCATATACAGGAGTGTTTGTTATTTTCCTTATACATATAGGATATCTAATTTTATAACAATTTCTGCTTTCTTTCTCTTTCTCTTTTTCTTATTATTGTTTTAGTCGTCACTCGCTCTCTCCACTGATTCAATTATAATTTTCATCGCGATTATTATATTGTATTGGGACAGCAAAAAGAATATCACTTCGAGAATTCTGAATGAAATTTTAGTAAAGAGACCAAATCTTTTCTTTTTTCTGAATTAAATGAAACGAGAACGAAAATTGATACTTCGTAACGACAAAATCTCGAAAGAAAGAAAAAGAGAGATGAGTTTGAAGTAAAAAGTAAAAAGTAAAAAATAAGGGCAAAACTTTTTTCTTGCACAGCAAGCCACGTGCGGTCCTGCTACAGGGTACAGCGAAGATAGAATGGGAGGAAACGGGAGAATTACCATGATACAAACTCGCACGAATTTTCTTGCGATACAAAGTTTTGGGATTCTTGGTCTTGTTTTTGTTCTTCTTCTTGTTCTTGTTCTTGTTCTTCTTCTTGGTCTTGTAATTCTTTGGGGATGGAAACTGTGTGCCTAATTATTAAGACAAAAAACCACAAATGAAACAAATAAAAAATGGAAAAGAAAAACCGGGAAGAAACCGTAATCTTCATTTTATTTTTTGTTTCAATCGATTGATCAATGTTATACAAATGAAATGATTGTATGTGAGTAATAAGTGAGGGAAGGAAGAAACGCCGAGGATTATAATAGACAAAATTTATTCCTCCATTGCGGATTAGTTGGTTTTCTCTCCCGCGTGGTGCCTGGCGTGAGTCTAGATTATCGTAATACAGGTTGAGTTAAATTAATCGTATTAAATGCGTGGGGGGGTAAAGGTCCAAGAAGGAAGAAGGATGAGGAAGGTGCGGTGTGGTGGTGTGGTGGAGAAATCAAGGGGTTGGTAAATATCGGGTATTAAGATGATATCTTCGTGCGTCATACCTTTTAACTTATTATATAGCTGGAGAATTTAGGTTACTGAATAATAAATAACGAAAACACAAAAAAGGAAAAATATTCATGAAAATATAATAGGAATTTTTTCATCACAGTGATTTATAATTTCGTGAATTTCAATATATTATATTATACCAACGAAATTTCAAGAAAATTTCAAGATATTTAACAAAATATGTGAACATAATTATATTAGGAGGGAGGAGGCCTGCGCGTCCAGATAACTTTACGAATTACATGCTTCGATTTTTGCATCATTTTCATTAGATGCGATGATGTTTTAAATAAAATCTGACAAAATGATAAATAACGCTGCAGAAAAAAAGAAGAAAGAATTGGGGGGAAAGAAGAAAAAAAAACGAAAAGATTATATATCGTCGAAAGTTTGACCCACCCCCACGATCTGCAGTTTACAGACCCGGCTTTGTAGGGTCAGAGACCGAACGAGCGACCCCGCACGTAAATAGCATGAATTTGTTGGTAAGGGAAGGAAAGGGAAGTGAAATGGAAAGGGAAAGGGTAGCAGTAGGTACTAGACGTCGGGACCAGCAGAAGCAGTAGCAGCACCAGATGAGGGGCGGTGTTTATTATCGCTAATTATCGTGTTATGAAGTGGACGTTGATTGGTGTTTTCACAAGAACTGTGCGTAGGAGTCGACCACATATATACCTACACGAATACATGGACCCATACATATACAGCTATCTTTTTCTGATCACCAATCGCACCCCATCCCTGTAATTACGATTCAAAGATGTATTTACGATCCATTATACACCCGTATGTGGAATTGTATGTGAACACAGTCATTCGAAATTACGATTCTGTCGCCAATTTTTTGCGATGTATTCATTGAGCCATGATGAGTGTCGAGTATTTTTTTCCCTTTTCCAATTTTTAACACTCGTCGATATTGGGATATGAATTTTTTAATGTTACGAAAAGTAACGAAATAAAATTTTCGATTCCATCCGATTGATGTACAAATTTGAATTTCAGTTTTTGACACCTATTATTTTTTTATTTTTTGTAATATTCTCCGATCCTCGTTCCTCTTTACTTATTTTATTCTCCCGGTTATATCGTCTCTTCATGTAATAGAATTGCCATTTGCTCCAATAAAGATCAGATTCAGAAAAGTTCGAACACCGACTCTTCTCGTCTTTTCTCTTATCATCCATCGCGATCTGTCTCTTTCAAACTCTTGGATATCTAGTTAACGACCTTTGAGTTTGTTCTGCTCTCCTCTCCTCTTCTCTCATCTCATGTTTCTTCTTTCCTTCAGTCTTCAGCCTTCAGAGTTCAGAGTTCAGACTTCAGCCGTTTCCTCGATTCGTTAACAAATAAGTGGGTGTATATATGATTGCTGATTTTTTACGATGATATATCTACCATACAGGGTGAATATTCTCCGGGGTCTGATCTGGGAGGAGCTTCGACATTCTTCTATCCATACTCGTTCGCTTGATAATAATAATAGTGATTAATAGGATTATCAAGCAGATACCTTCGTCTCAAAATTCGTTTACATCCAAAATAGGAGAAGGCGGAGCTTGATCGGCACAATAAGGCTCCTCCCAGATCAGACCCCTGAGAATATTCACCCTGTATAATACTCATTACTTGCGAGCTGTTATTGTAGTCAAAGTTGAGTAAATTTGTCCGCTCTTTCGCCTTTCGTATATTATAGTTACTACGTTAGTACAGAGAGCTGTTATTACACAGAGAAGCAAATGAGCTAAGCCATTGTAAGTTTGCTTAATTAGTAATTAAGTGTACAGCAAGAGCAGCAGCAGAAGCGGCGAAGGAACCTCGAGACGTTGCGGTCCAACGACAAACTATTAGCCTTTACTAGACACTAATTCCTCTCTGTTGGTCGTGATGTTATACACAAACATATCTTTACTACTTACTCGTCTTGTCTTGTTTCGAGGTCTTGAGACTATTATATTATATTATATTATATCATATTATATTATATCTTGAATCCAGGACAGTCTCTAACTTCACGGTTACCCTCGTTACACAATAGGTGGTCTGAAGACAGACCGTGTTTCTCTGAGCCTTATTAACTGTAATTTGTGGGAATTAAATGAGTGAAGGAAGAAATAGTTATTTTCGTACCATGGGCGTAAAGTACGACTTTACGCCCGCGGTGCGAACATTATTTTTTGTCTTAGTAGGCGTAAAGTACGCATTTTTGGCCTACTCAGACGAAAATTTATATTTCACAAGAAATAGCACGAAAAATTTGAGATTCTGGTCTTTTTTTTTGATTCGTCGATTATTATAGGACCTTCCATGCAATTCATATTTTGCTGTTCTTTCATCGATATTAAATGTGGAAAAATCAAGTTTAGGGAGAAAAATGACTAGCGTGTAAAGAAAGAGAGGTTGAGGAAGGGGATTTTTCTTACCCTCTTTATTTTGGCTCACAGCTCTTTTGTATGATAATCTAACTTGACCTCTATATAACCCCGGTGTAATTAGCCCCTTTTCAATTAATTAATGAATTAATTAAATAATTAATTAGTTGGTTAATTAGCCGATTAATGAATGGATTAATTAATTTATTTATTAATTAACGGGCTGAAGTAGCCTGTATAAACATTCTAAAAAGATCTGTTGTACAAAAAAGTACCTCGTACTTCTTCCGGCACTCTAAATTATGTTTTAAAGTCCCGTTTATGAAGATTGAATTGGAACGAAAATGCGGAGACATGAAAAAAAAAAAATTAAAAATTAAATGAACAAAGTGAAAGTAAAATTCGTAAGGGACACCCGGTGTAAAGAATTTTATATACCTGAGTTTTTCAAGCAAGGTATAGAAGGACGACGAAAACTCAGCATCGACGTGAACAGCAGTTAAAGATTTTCAACCGTTTGCTTTCCGCCCCCTTTTCCTCTGTACCCCCGTATTTTCCTCCCTTGCTTCTTCCTTCAGCACTCTTTGGCTAAGTGCGGCTCCGTTGGAGCGAAAAATTTCAGAAGACGAATACGGGGACAGGTTATAAGGAAATAACGAATGAAATGGAAAGTAGAGGAGAGGAAAAAAAAGGAAAGGAAAGGAAAGGAAAGGAAAGGAGAGAAAATGAAAGGAGAGTAAAGGAAAGGAAAGGAAAGGAAAGGAAAGGAGAATAGAGCAAAGGAAGGGAAGGAAAAGACATGGAGTGGTGAAGAAAAGTGATGTAATGCTCGTCCATCTCTAGCGATAAGTGTTTCATTTATTTCGCAACGATTTAACTGCAGTAAACGTAAGACAGAAGAAAAAAAAATGCATCATCCCCCCCGAGATGATAGAATTCCACGCTTTAACGGTGGTTTTAATCCTTTCGCCGGAGGGGAGCTGGAAGTCGGTAGAGTTAGCTCTTATAGGGTCGTTGATCATATCATTATTATTGTACAAGGCTGAAATCGAAAGTGCAGTGGAATTCAAAATTACGAATGAAAATTCAGGATTGAACATGCAACACAGTTTTCAAGAAAAATCAGGATTTTTTTTTGTCATCCTCTATCTTCTTCATCGTCTCCGATACCACTTTTCTAATTTCGATCCCGAAAATCGTTGAGAACCGATTTCCACGAAGATCGAACAGATTTTTGAATTTTCGTCCGCCGAAATTTCTCAGTTTCGATCTGAAGTTTGTGATCAGGAATCCAGAGAACATTTGGAAATGAATTTTCACTCAAATCTGACGATTGTTATTTCACGATTTTCGGTTCATTCGTTCGTCCGCCGTTCTGAATTTCACTATTTCGACCAAAAATTCAAAAGAAAGTAGAAGGAGGAACCCCTCGGATATAAAATTCCGTGAAATCGATCAAACAGTTTGCGAAGTGAAATAGAAAGTTAAGAAAAACTCGAAGAAACGAATTCAAAATTTCAACGGTCGTTCTCAAATTCGAAAACGTAACACACTGTTACAAACCGCATCCCAAAAGTTCTGTCCAATTATCTCACGACCCTGTGCCACCAAATGGGTCCAAACTTGACTCATTTCAGTGTGAATATCAAACGGCGAATGGTACGGAGATAAGCGAGACGTTCTACACTAACAATACAAACACCCTCAGTTTCAATGCTCGATGTACGTTTCCGAGAGATCCCTTATAGCTTTGTTCTATCTGGGTTACGTTTGAAACTTGTTGTTGGAGAGCTGGTAAACGGGTAAACCTGAAGGCTAAAATAGTTTCAAGTGATTCAAATCGCTCTTTTGCACCAAGTGGTTCGAATAACTCATCGTTAGTTTTGTTTTCCAAATCATTACCAGTTTTCGTCAACTTCTTTCTTTCCATTTTACATATCATTCATTTCTTTCATGCTGCGATCAGAATTGGCATCCAAACAACTTTCCGATGTATTGGAAAGTGTTCTGAACAAAAAAGCAAGAAAACAAGAAAACAATTACGAGCATCATATCGTGTGACATGGAGGAAAGAATAACTCCTGTGGAAACAGAATGGGAGGGATAGAATATATATTATGTATACCTTTTCGCGTATGGAAAGTGTGCGAAAAGTTCAAAAAGTGACGATTACCTTGTGTTCAAAAAGTGGAATGAAGACGGTCGAGAATAAAGAGCGAAAGAATCTACAACATATGAATTCACTGTTTCCTCTGGCTTCGTAGAAAAACATCCTTTTTGATACGCGGTGCGCAAGATTCGACTTTTCGTGCATATTTTGCGTGTGCAAAGTAACTACTTGTGTACATTCTCGTAATACACTAGTGTGATTGTCGCCCCTGCTTCGCTCGGGCAACAAATTTCACACTAGTGTCAGAATCACCAGCTTTGCGCACTAGTTGCACAATGTACTATTTTCTTATTCGACGACAATCACATGCTGCAAATCCCGTGCGAAAGTGATGACGGAGAAGTTGCACCGTGCAAAGAGAGAAAGAGAGAAGAAAAAAGGAAAACTACAGACTGTATAAAAGACTGCATGAATTAAGCATTTCCTGATTTCTTGTTCTTATTCTTATTTCACCCTATGATGAAGAAAAAAAATTGAAGAAAAAACACAGAAATCAGAGATTTGGACTACTCTTAAAAAATGAAATCCTATTCGGGTTGAATCCCTCCCTTACAGCAGCAGCAGCAGCACAGAATCACTAACTATAATTCCAGAATTTGTATGATCAAACTCATCACTGGCATATAATATGTACCTACAACAGACAGACAAGGGGTTGGAAAACTGCTTGTATTTGCCAAATGAACACGACGGTATAATTACTACTCCGGTGAAAATTGGCAATCCGAAAATAAATTGTAATCACATACAGAGTAGTACCTACGTTTCGGGCCCATAATCACAAACGGTGATTAATAATTCCTATGTAGTTATACACAATGAAGAGGAGGAGGTTACCGACTCATTCGGTGATCAACCATTGTTGCAAAAAAAAAAAAAAAAATGTTTCCCCTCTTTCGTTATCATCAGTTTTTATTTTTGGTTTTAATTTTTTTTATTTTCTCAAAGTGAAGAAAGCTAACACAGACAATTATAATTATTGTGGAAAGAAATAAGCCGAGAGCAGATTTCTTCGCTTTGAAAATAGGTGCATACGTCCATACAGCAGCATATCGCTTTCACCAGGATGTGGAAATCTTTACGATTTCGGATACCGGCTTCGTATCGTTAATCGTTCAAGGAGAAGCATAAGCCTACTTATTCCTCTTTTCCTCAATCTTTATTTGTGGATAATATACATATAGTCGGTTTACATATTTCCATAAAATATACGAAACGCGATCGTAACTCTGCTTTCGAGAGACGTTCCGATTTCTAAACTGAAAGGCGAAAATTTTCAACCTTCTGATAAAAACGTCAGCCAATAGACTTGAGTGCCAGACGTTTCGTATACTGAATGTTTGATCGTTAGTTGACCACGTAATTAGTTGCCTATCGATAATTAACCGAACCCCTCCACGCCGTTTTTAAACCTCTCTTTAACGTTCGCAAAAAGTTTTATTCAACCGCCTCTTGGTGCGCACCGACGATGTAGTGCAGCTCAACTCTTTCACTCTTCAGCAGCGAGCTTTGACTTCGTATCATCATTTCATTTTTATTATATTCATTCATCTTATTCTTCATTTTTAATTCGAGGATTATTAGGTATTCGAAAACTGAAAAGCACCTCTCGATATTTTTGTTTTCGATATTCAATATTGTTATCGCAGTCTGAGACATGAGGCACATGAGAATTTCGCTTTGCATATTCTCTGTTAATTCACTTTCCCAAACTATTACGGTCCACACTACATACTCTCTTGACTCCTGGTCGTGGCAACTCCATCCTCTACGAAATATCGTAAACGCTAGAAGGCAATTAGTTTGCTCTAACTTTAGAAATGTGCTTTGTGATAATGCCACGTGGGCAAATGCAGTCCTTCGCCGAATCCACTTCCGGTATTCGGTCCTTCAATTACTTCAAACTTCACCTTCAAATCGAGGAACCGGAATGCAAGAACGAATTCGAAGTATGCCGTTGCACAAGAATCACAAGAAAAAGAAGAAAGAGAAAACAAATGGGTTTGAAATCGATGTGCAAAAAATAACTTCGAAACCCTCGCAGAGATTATTCAAAACTATTCGAAATAGCTCAAGTTTTTCGATCGCCTATTTTATACCTAAATTTTTACATTGTGTACTAGAACGACGGACTCGTGTCAGTCATTTTGATACTTGTGTTCTATTTTTCGGTCGAGCCGTTTCCGTGGAATGTAGACGACACAGAACCGCGGTAACTGTTCCAACTGACAAAAGAATTTTCTCGAAACCTTCCACGTTCCTTTTTTCTCCAGCGTTTCGAATGAGTAGTTCGTTGTTTTGTCGCTGTTTACTGGGGGGTCGGTGATTCTTTAGAGTAAACGGTGTTTCTATGGTGGTCCTCAGTCACCGTACGTCGAGACTTTGATCTTTATCAAATCCACAGGCACCGTTTCTTCGCAGCTAGTTAGTTACAGGCCGTTTAATTAGAGGGAGCCGCTAATTGCGCCTCTAGCACATAATTAATAATTGTCAAGTTATCCGCGTTGTTGTGGACGTTATTAGGTGGATAGGTAGGTAGGTAGGTATGTGCCCTAAATACAGTTTTCAACAAATTGTTAGCCAGAATTTTGGAGAGATATTGATCGACAAACACTCTGCGAATACGGATATGCAGATTCCACAATCTCTAAAGCCTGTACAACCACGAACTTAGCATTCTAGTTAATATATAATGCACTCCCAACATCTGCTACGACCCAGACCCGTGAGATTAGCCGCGTTAATATCTCCAGTTCAATTCACAGCTGACTCTTAATGACAGTTCTTTCAATATGCCACGCTGGAGGAACGGGAAAAACTTAGTCCATTCATTAAAACTGCATAGAACGCTGGATAAAACGCTTTAAAGTCGTGAGGTGGAGACGAACCGCTGTCCGCCGTGACGCCATGTTTGATTTTGGCTATTTAGCTGAATTTCGAAGTTATATACGATTGATTTGTATCAAACTTTGGCTACGAGGGTTTTTGATGAAATTCTACCGTCCTGAAATAGCTAATGAAAAACTCTCTCTCTCTTTAAACTCTCTCTCTCTCTCTCTCTCTCTGCGGCATTAACCCCCTTAATGAGCACACGTGGTTAACGAGATTTTACAGATTGATCAAATTACATGAATTAGCTGCACTGGAGGGCGGTAATATTCACGTAGTGGATGATTACCCTTAGGTAGGGTATAGGGTCATCCCTGATTGTTTACAACGTACATGAGGTAAACAACGAACGCCTTCAGAGCTGATATCTCGTATCTCGTAGCTCATAGTTCTCGAGCGATATCCACCTCAGGCGACATTTCGATTTCAAAGTGAGCGAGCGAGCGAGCGAGTGAGTGAGTGACAGACATCGTGCCCGATTACGTCACAGAAATCAGGAATTCAGAAGGCAAACCGTACCACGTCGGGATTGAGTTTGCTAACGCATGAATATTCATTGTTGACGATCCGACCCTCCCTTCCCAGCTATTTCCCTATACACTGCGTCGAGGCTATGTGTCCAGTGTAAAGTGTATACATTTTATTTTTATTTTTATTTTTTATTTTTTATTTATTTATTTTTTTTATTTATTTTATTTTTATTTTTTTCTCTATATAATTTATACAATGTATCTCAAACGCCTTCAATATAAATTGGAAACTCTGCTATAGATTACAGTCAAAGTGAAGAGAGAAAGAAGATTTTCTATGCTGTTTTATCGAAAAATTTTGGAACTACGTACAAAACGTTGTTTTGTAAACTATAGAAACTTTCTTTAGAATTTCGAGATTAAAAAATTCGAATAAAATTTTATTTAATACACGTACCCATTTTGGTGCGGCAGTATATCAGTCTGAACATTCTATCGAGTTATTATACGTATTCAGAAATGCGAAAGTTATGGGTTTTCGAAATTCGAACAGAAATACTTGAGAACAAGAAGCAACTACTTGTTACTCGACTCTGTACACGGCATGGCATAACATAACTTAATGAGACACTAAAAGTGGTTATAGGTACGTACAGTAGGTAGCTACGTCGAGGTGGGTGGTGCAGACTTGACGGCATAGTTTCTGAATTACCTCGTAATCGCGTTAACATTCCTCCAGGAGCTATGCGTTAACCACAAACCACTGCGCAACAACTTAAATACCAAAACCAAAATCCATCCCCAGCTGCTGCTCGAACATAAAATCTGCATTTCACGTATTACCCACCCATAGCTACCTTGCGATTTATCTAATTCATTCGACAATTTTTCACCAACTTTGTTTTACATCCCAAAAATTACTCATCAGCTTGCTATTCATTTTTTTTTTTTTTTCTTCCTTTTTTCTTTTTTCTTTTTACGATTGATTTGCAGAATTTAAAGAAGTAGATAATAAGATTTGGTTGAATCGTGATCAAGACGATTCGACTCTTGGTTGGAATTTAAAATGGAGAAGTGCAGGGATGAATATTTTAGCCCTTTTATCTCGGCGATTTCTATCTCTCTCTCTCTCTCTCTCACTTTCTCTCTTATTTCAACGGTTTAAAACAACTGGAAGGAAGAATCAGCATAACAAAAGAATTTTTAGAGGTAACCGTAGGTATATGAAATAAGAAACGGATGTCCAATTTCATTCGTTCGTTCGTTCGTTCGTTCGTTCGTTCGTTTGCTAAGTCAGAATCACCAGTAGCAGCAGTGGTGAGAGGAGTGAAAGCTACGTATGTACGTTGAGGAAAGAATGAAAGAGAAAAGAAGAAAAGAAAAAGGAAGAGAGAAGTATAAGAAAAATAAAAAAAAAAAAAAAAAGCAAAAGACAAGAAAAGAAGCGAAAAATTACAGCCAACAACGCGGGAAACTCCGGAACCCAACCGAAGAGCGTCGAAAGAGAATCAATATTGATTGGCACCCTAAAGAAGACAGACACATTCCACCCCAAAAGCACGAAGCTGGTAACAGCAGTCAAATTTAATTCCTTAAAACCCTGCGGAAACTTATTTCTTTCCATAGACTTTTTTGTTTATGTGTCCGCTTCGAACGACTTTCAATGAGAAGACAAAAAACGAGAAGAAGAAGGAAGGAGGAGACGCAGATTTTTTCGAAAATTAAATCTTCCTTTCCATTTTTTTTTTCCCGAATCGCTTTTTCGTTTGTTTAATAAAATCGGGAAATTTTCCCAGAATACGGTTTTTTTCTTATATTTAATAGACAACGAAAAGTTATCCAAAGAATACCGATTCGAAGAAGTCTACACATCCTGAGGCTATTTTTTTCGTAGATTTTTTCAGCATTTTTTTAATCGCGTTATCAATTCAGTCCAACTAGATGTAGACACATGTCTATATACCGTAGAAATGCTATGGGGGCGTATATAAACTCATATATATATATATATATATATACATATAAACACCCATATATACTAATGTATGTAAATAAGATACGGGCAAGGGCACCTGGTTCTTCCTGGAAAAAGAGGAGGAGTAGGTATCATCGGAAACAGTGGATGGGTTTGTTGTAACCTGTGCGTGGTTCTCAGAGACAGAAATAAAGAACTTAAAATGAAACAATATACGAGGCGAGGCACGCGATACGGCGTGCAGCAGGAAATTACCTGTGAGTTTAAAAAATAAAATGAAAAACGTCGTCAGTCGGTGCCGATTTTTCTCCAAATCATTTCGATTCTCATAATCCAGGGTTGGATTCAGACAGAGTATCAGTTTTATCCATTAAACACGCCGCCGGTTTCTCGGAAATGAACAAAGATCGTTATTTTTGCTAACGATTTTGCTGCAAATATTCTAGTTTTCATAATTTGCCATCAGATTCAAAGTGAGAATGATTCTGGATAATCAAAACGGACTACTTTTCCTCATTGAAATATCGACGAGAAAATGTATTTAAAACCGTTACTCATCGTTGCCGATTTTTCGCACATGGCCATTGAATTTATTTCGAACTACAACAACGCTCCAAGTCACAAAGACTGTGATACGATGGAGTGGACTTCGATTTTCTGAAAAAATATTAAAATCGTTATCTTTTATTACCGATTCATCGAAAAATCGGTAATAATTAATCTCCACGAATCAAGCAACTCGAAATTTTATCAGAAATGAAAAGAGCGACTGAAATCGTTACTTTTCATTGCCGATTTCTTCGGATCGAAGAATTCTGGAACTATCGCATATCTTACGAGCCGCACCTAGTTCGGTAAATTGTGAATTGAAGGAAAACGAGTATTTCTTGTGAATCCAGAGACCGTTTAAGTTACACAAAAATCTATATACCTCTTCCAAAATTCATACAAAGATCAGAGGCTCGGAAATCGCGATATGAAATCTGCGCCCGAGACTCAAACCGAGGTCTTTTTCGTTTTAGTGAAAATTCAGAGTAGCTGGTAAACCTGACGAAAAAATTTACTGTATAAACCAGTGTGTACACAGTACACGATTTCGGTTGAAAGCTGTCGTTATACCAGAACGAAGGCAGCCAGCCACCACGCTGTCAGGCTGAGGTAACGATAAGTCTGAGCACGATAACATCCTAGAGTGATATTCAAATCGGTGTCTGAGAAAAGATGTGAATATAGATATACAAGCAAAGTGAAAAGTACCCACGGGCAGAAGAAAAAAAATTGTGAAAAACGCTCAATCTAAGAACTGAAAATATGTTTTTGAATCCGTTATTCTGCGACATCAAATTTGGTGATAAATGAAAGAAAATTAAGGGATGGGGGGGAGGTACCGTCGCGATCGTAGGGAAACGTACGTACATATATGGGTAAACAAATCGTATTTCAAAGGCATCATCAAAGTTGAATAATCCAGCGGTAAAGTGAGGGACGCGTTGCTGCAGGGCGTTGAATGGTAACGAAAATGATTGACGGGGGTTCCCCTGGAGGCTGCAGAGCAGGGTCGCACACCAGCAAAATGGAAAAGGTTTCAATGGAGATCATTTTTCTTGGCGTCGCGGTCGTGCGTCGTGGTTCCAGAAATTCTTTCCTTTCAAAGAGCAAAGAGCGACCAGAGCAGAGGCAGAGCAAAGCAGAGTAGAGAGAATGAGAGCAGGGAGGTTGCGCCTGGACCAGTTGGTTCGTCGATTCTCCCGCTCTTCTAGATTCCCTTTTTCTTCTTCGTCTTCCTCGTCTTCGTCTTCATCTCGGTCTTCTCAATCTCTGAAGTACCACATAGCGGAGAAAAACTAACCAGTTTGAACCCAAGGAGCGAAAAGCAGGACCGCCCAAATTCCCATTGGTTCCAAACGGACAATATTGTCAAATATCTACAGCTGCCATGTCATTGGGGGCCTTGTCGCATCTGTTTCGCCACGGGGGCACTACATGGTCTTCAAATTTCAAGCCCAGAGATTAGAGGGTCGAAATCCACCGTCAGCTTCAGGCCAAACCTTACGTTCTCCGTAATTCTGCGATCAGACAATAGTTGAACTGAAGAATCATTCGACGATTTTTTGATTCCCAAATCCAAAAAGGTGGCAAGAATTTTTGTTTTCTTTCTCTTCATTCTTTCTTTCTCTCTCAACGCGATTCAAGGGAAAAATAAATCACCGACGCTATTACTCCACGGTATAGTTAATCTGCAATGAGTCAGTTACTCCTGATAATCGAAACGATAATATCATCTGAAAATGTGCCTGACGAAGTTTTTCTACCCGCGATTGTATGGACTAAACCCGCACCAGACACATTGTGTTTGGTTTATATCCATGTGTGCTATTTGTCATTGTTCTTAGGGGACCCGGTGCCCCAGAACCTCATAAAGCTTCTATTCCATTGTACCTTCTCTCCTCTCTCCCGTTCCAATACGATTTTTCCCCGTCGTGCTCGTTTCATTCTCTCTTATTTCCTCCTACTTCTTCTTTCTCTTCTTATTCTTATTCTTATTCGACCACTACCATTCTCAACGGTGAATCGATGGGCCCTGAAATTCTCCACATCCACATCCACATGGATTTTGCCACCACTCAACGACCCACTGCTTGCTCGTGCTGATGCTGCTTACGGTATGAAGTCCCTAAAAAATTCTTCACCAAGTTTCCGTCTGCTGGAGAACACAAAAATATACCATTTCTGTGTAATTTTCTTGTCCTAGGATCATGGTGTAATAGGATTTCATATAGAATCACGAATTCGTTGTGGAATAATGACGAAGGACCTTCACAAAGCGCCGGAATTCAAATGGCGAACAACAGCCGGACCTTCGAAAGTTTCCCTTCGAATAATATGCTAGCTGCTTGCTGTTTTCGGTCTTCTTACTGACCGACACTATATATACCTATACCTACATATATAAGCTGGTTTCGGGTTCTTCTGTGGCCGTATTACTATACCGACCCGATCAGGTTTAGAATAACAAATAAGCTTTTCAATCCAAGTTTCTCATACGATGAACGGACCTCGCTCTAGGGTCCTCCCGACGTTCGCTATGTATGTATGTATATGTATGTATGTATAATGTATATCTATGCAAAGAAACTGAAAATACAGACTGCCTCTTTCTACGGAATAGTTTTACTATATCTTCGTAGACACTTTTGGTTGAAAAATAAACTCTCAGTAGTTTGAAAATGGGAAAAAAATTGATGAAAAAGAACAGAAAAATCGATAACTGATTTTTTTTTTAATCGATGATTACGAAGATGACTTTTTCATTGCCGAATTCAAGATTCTAGAATTCAGATTCGTGATCAGCGACCCCGAACACCTTTGGAAACCGATTTTTGAACTTTCGTCGATCTGTTGGAAAAAATTGAAATCGTTTGTCACTAGAGGATCGATGAATACCCTCAGCTGATGTCTAGAATATAGAAGGTTTCGAAATCGGCATTTCACCTTCAAATATATTATACCGATCTTCTTTCTCTGCTATAAAATAAAAAAGAAAGAAAAAAACTAGAATAATTTCATAAGCCCCCAATGAAAAAGCGTTGTTCTTTATGTTTCAGGTAAGCAGAGTTTCCTTCCGACGTCCTACGCTGGCATTCGCGTGGTGCGGCTATAACCTACCGTACCAAATAGTTGATAAATGTGGGTGGTAAGTGTCTGGCTAAAGCGAAGGCATGTCCTTAATTGAAGGCATTCGTCATTTCCGTTGTGAGCAAGCAAGGCAAGCAAGGAAAGGCAAGGCAAGGCAAGGCAAGGCAAGGAGCACGATGTGGTGTCGACGGCGTTTGGGGTTCAATTTAAAGTTTCCCTGTTCGTTCGTTCGTTCGTTCGTTCGTTGGGGAGAGAGTAAAGAGAGGAGAGACGGGGATAGGGATGGGGTTCTCTGGGAGAGGGGTTAAGCTTTCACCGTGTCTAAAACCTGGGGGATTATTTGGCGAAGGTATAGAGGTGTAGGTGTAGGTAAAATTCGTCTCGCGAGAAGAAGAGGAGGCAGAGGATGAGGATGAGGATGAGGACGAGGACGAGGACGAGGAGGAGGAGGATCGCGTGTTGTATACCCACATCAGATTCCGGGGGCTCGTTTTTAGATCGACAACAATCTGTGGAAGAGTAGGAAGAGGAAGTGACGAAGAAGAAGGGATGAAGAGAAGCCGGAGAGAGACCGATCGCCAGATTTCACTCTGTGAGAAGTTTGGCGGTCCTGGTACCAGCTATACCAGAGAAAGAGCTGAAGCTGCAGCAGCAATGAGGGTGTGGGTCTCGTCTAGCTTCCGCGAGAAGAGCGAAGTAGCAAGATAAATTGACGCAGTTTGGATTTAGCTCAGAACGAAAACGTGACGAAATCGAGACCGATATTTTATCAGATCCCCCCGGGCGAACGCTAAAAATATTTTCGGTTTGAACGTTTGCAATTCACAAATTGAATATGAAAAATATATTCAATACCGCAGGTGAAAAACTCCACTAACTTTTAATTGCAGGAGAAAAAGGGCGGAAAAAAAATCGGTTACAGAAAGAGGCATTTGCTTTTCTCTTCCTCGAGTCACTCGACATTTATTTAGTGTGAAAATAGACCGTGGAAACTTCACAAAAAGTTCGATAAAGCAAACGGGTCTTCTGACTATCGGGTCTCAATTTACCCAGCAGAAGCACAGAAGCAAGCAAGCCGAGTAGTAAGTCAGTCTGTTCTCTATCAGATCCCTGTTTACTTTAGACCGTATCGATAGCTGCCCTTCGCACCCTAAAAGTATATCGACGGTTCTTTCGGCCACCCACATACCGAGAGTTTTCCATGAAACTGCCGGCCGAGCCTCGCGCGCGCGGTACGTGTCTGTGTTGGTTTCGCCGCAGGGAGGGGGTCACCAGTTTCACCGGTACCTCTCGGTATAATATCTCACCGCGTTGGATTTTCACTTCTTATTTCTCAATTTTCGATTTCTTATTCCTCGACCTCATTTAGACCTGAATTTAAAATGAAAATTCGTCATCTCCTCATCTCCTCATCGCGTGTATATCGAAATCTAATTTCGTCCTTTTGTACAAAAAACAAAGTAGCATAGCTCTTCCTTCGATATTTCCTCGGGGCAGGAATGATGAAAGCAATTTGAAAAGAAACTTTTGGTTCTTCTCTTTTTTTTTCGTGATTTTTTTTTTTTGTTTTTGCCACTTTTTCGCACAGCTGCAGCAGCAGCAGCAACAGCTCGGTGCTTTTGTGAGGCTTGCCGTAGCCCGCCATCCAACTTACTTACATCCTTCCTCCCTTAGTTATTTTCTTCTTTTCTTATTCATTCGGCACCGTTGAAATAAGTATTTAACGATCACATCTGCAGTTGTTCGTTGGAACAGCGTGTATTACCAAACTTTCAGACTCTCTCAGTGCCGGGATCTGTATGCCTATATACTACCTCTTTGCCTTGCTATAACTCACCCTCGAGAATACCTGAATATAGTATTTCAATGGGTCGTTACTATGTTGCGACAGCAACAGCAGAGCAGCAGGCCGAATGACTGAATGAATGAATGAATGAATGAATAAATGAACGAATGAATGAATGAATGAATGAAGGGATGAATGACTGACTGACTGACTGACCACTTTTATTTATTCAGTAACACGGTGTATCACACAGCCAACAATGGGGTGGAGGGGATCAGTGTTCGTTTAATCGTTGACACGCGGATTTAACGGGGGGGGGGGGGGGGGGGGGGGCAAAAAATAGAACGAAAAACATACCTAAAAACCAAAAACCGAGGGGAAAAAAAGAAAAAAAGAATAAAAAAACACAAAACAGAATTACCGCGGAAACAGAATATGAAGTTATGATATTATACATAAAGAATTCAGTTTGTCATTCGAAAAATGAGAAATACATGACAATTATTTCATGTAGTACCTACCCATTAAATCTGAATGTAAAATTCTGCGTAAATTTGAGATTGTTTAATTATTTTTTTTTGCTATCAATTATATATTAATAATCGATCTTTTTGTTTTATATTCTACCGTATTTCTTCGGGGGGGCCACTCGATTCGTCAAAAATCGTGCGAATATTCGTAAGAGTGAAAAGTATTGAAGTAGAAACTTCGTTAACTTGAATTTCTATTTCGTTTTAAATTTTTGATTTTTCCTTTTTTTTTTTACTCAACTTTTCTTTGTTTTTTTCTTTCTTTTTCTTCTTTCTCTCTCTCTCTCTCTCTCTCTTACAGTATTTTTCGAAGTGGTTTAACTTTACTTGTATAACCAACGCGGTATCCAATTATCACAGTGAATATAACTGATATACTATATATATATATATATATATTTCCACCGCAGCTCGAGGGGTTCGTCTTGATCGAATTTGTTATTATTATCATTATTATATTATCATTCAATTATTCAATCGGTTTTGATTAAATTGATTCCTGTCACACTATACTCATAATCTTTCCTCTTTTAAAATGTCTTATAAATAAATTATTTAAATATATAGTAGGTATCTATACATATAATATATCTATATATAATAATATACAATTATCATTAATTATTATAAAAAAAAAAAAAAAAATATATATATATATATATATATAATAACATATTACAATTACTATATTATATGCGATGCTGGATGGTATAATTGTGCGAGCGAAATTAGCTATGTGTAATAAATTGTAATAGCACCCAGACTTTTACAGTAGAGTTTCTAATTATTTTATTTCCACGTATTAATAACGAACTAGTTTAAAGGGTTTCAAATGAGTGAGGTGGTGAGTTTGACTTCATAAAAAAATTTTATTTTTTTATTTTTTTCAACATTTCAGTTAGGGAACCATGAGCAGCAGCTATATAAAGGGTAGGTTTGTATATAGTATATACCTATGCGGCCTGCACTCTGCAGCGAGGTAAATTTATTTCTATACTTTTAGCTCACTTTCTCTCTCTCCCAATTAAGAAAAGTTCCGATTTTCTTCCTCTTCTTCTTCTTCTTCTTCTTCTTCTCTTCCTCTTTATCGAGAGTAATTCATTTCCCGATGTGCGGGGGAAAGGGGAATAATTTTCTCTCGGCTTCAAAATACCTCGCAATTATCCCCCCCCCCCCCCCCCCGGGTCCCTCCCACGAAAGTTTTGTTCAACATTTTGTCGGTACGATTTTCGACTGACAACAAACTCCTTATACCCTTACCCCCCTCCGATTCCCTCGCCCATCGAGTTATTAAAGAAAGTCTATAAAACCAATTTTGACTTCAAGCCGGGGCCTAAAACCGTCGAAAAGTCAGCTTGAAATATGTTTAATTAGTGGTACGAGGCGGATACTCTTCGTCCGGGACACCCACGAGGCTTAGGGTCTGTCTCATCGCCGTTTCGGAGAGGAGAGAAAGAGTTTTGGACTTTAGAGAGCACGCAGCTCTATACGAACATCCACGGTAGATTATTCCAGTTTAAACTTGGTCCAGGACGTTTTGTGTTACTCTTATTCCTTTTACTCTTTACTCTTTACTCTTCACTCTCGCATACTCTATCTCTCGCTTCATCGCGGTTGAAAATTCTCTGTGACCCCATTAACGACCTTCGCTGACCCAGTCATTAGCGTCGCATTGTGTGACAGGTGGCATGTGCTTCTCGTTTAGAGATTTTTTTTTATTCTTTTTTATTACCCTATACGTATAATAGTACGAGCTGAAACCCCTGCGGTGAGAAATTTTTTCAATTAAAAAAAACTTTCATTACATTTTGTAATTTCACATACGCGTATTATACTGTAATCTATGTACGAGAGACTCTCGAGTTAGTTTTTTTACACTATTTTTCAGACGGAAATTTTCTGCAGATATTCAGACTGCTGCAGGTTTTGTTGATAAACATAAAATATCTGATAAGATATATGAAGAGAATTTCGATGAGCGGTCATTCTTCTTACCGATCTTGCTCCAAACTTTTCAATTTTTAGAATTATAGTCGAACTAATTCTCTGTAGATCAAATTAACCCAAACTTTCTCGAAAGTGTGCAAAAAGTATGTTGAATAATTATTTTTCGCTGCCGATTTCTATGAAAACTGTTTCATTCGCATAAATTGGAGCCATATCCACTGCGAGAATCAGGCTGGAGTTATTAGGCTGAAATCCGTTTGAAATCGTTATCTTTTCGTTGCCGATTTTTCTCCCTCAGATTTAGATTCGGGGACAGAATCGTTCTGTATCTATCAGGCGGGTTACGGTTTTCCGATAGATCGACAAAAATCTATATGATCGTTAGTCGTGAAGAATAAACCGGCTTTGGAATTAATCAAGAATTGAAATCAGGGTCTGAAATCGTTACTATTGATCACCAATTTATTACGATCGATAAATCCTCCGACTATCGGTCGTTCAACGATTTCTACCTCGCCCTGCAGTAGATTATAAAATATACTTTGACCTGAAATAAAAGCGCATAAAGACTACTGCAGTTGCAGAGAAGCATATCCCATCTATGTGTATATCTAGTACCGCGAACGTGGCTTTGAACCGTTTATTTTTAGACCGATTTGTGTCTGGTTACTGTCTGACGATTACTCAGAACTCTAAGCTCGTACAACAGGCTAGTATACGTTCTCGTTGATGAGAAAATAATTCGCCTCAACATTATGTTCACATCTTGGTAATACCCTTCTCTCCGAAGCTCCGAAGCTCCGAAACATAACGATCGGTAAATATCGGCAATACAATGTTACCGATTTTTTTTCATTTTTCTAGAAAATCATCTACTTAACGTTCTCTTCAAAATTCGACGCGATTATGAGGATGAAAAATGATCATTTTTTGCCTCACATCTCCCTCCCTCGTTTTTTCCCTATTTTTTTTTTTTCTCGGTACCAAGTAAACACCATAAAACACCGAGCTATATTCCACTGGCGTTCAATTGTTTTGATAAGTCACTCAAAGGGGTAACACGTGCGTTTAACGAAAGCACGCGCATGCGTCTTCGAAGTTAAAGAAATAGAAGCATGAGAAGAAGTGAACAAAAAAATGGAACGAGAATTATTCAGAAAAGGATTTTTATAGAAGTTTTTCTTTTTTTGTTCGCTCTCTCTCTATCTCTGTTTTTTCAAATTTTGATCACCGCTTTGTTTAAATCCGTAAAAATACGCGTACCGCGACCGCGAAAACGTTAATTTCTACTTTTTAATTTCCTGAATCGTGGATTGCCGCGGGACAGCACCAACCCTAGTCCCTAAACCCTAAACCCTAAATCCTCCTGTAGGGTAGAAATTATGTGTGACTCGACGTAAATCGCCCCTCTCGTACGTCCAATAATAAAATTCCAACGTCCCAGAAATTATTTGACCCTCAATTCTCTTGTCTCGGGTTCATACCTACGGTTCATTTAGTCTGTCGCTAAAGTGCGGAACAATTAAAAGCGATTCATCTGCTAAACAGAGAAAAGTGGAAAGGAGAATTGACTTCTCTCTCTAGTTTTCACAATTTTCGAAAAAGAAACATACTGAAACAAAAAACAAAAAACAAAAAAAAACGGAAGAAGAACCGTCTTCGACTCTCAGAAGCGGTTAGTAGGTCTTTGTGCCTCTTCTCCGGGGAGTCCGCGGCCGTAGAGCGTACATCTGCCTACGTTACGTTACGTCGACGCAAAGCGCGGTGCGGATTGTTCCGTTCTGTTCTGTTCCGTTCCGTTCAGTTCCGTTCGGCACAGTTCGTCGAGGGGATTAACTTGTGCACAAATCATACGTCAGGCGCCGCGCTCCGAGTAGATACAGGCGGATGGGTAGAGCGTTAGTAGCAAGTATCTACATAGTAGCTATAGCATTACAGCAACGAGCGTCGAGCAGTGAGTAGTTAGTAACCAACTAGTGACTCGGAGCGTTGGAATGTCTGTCTTTCTGCGTTATACTCCGTCTAGCCACATACTACCGCTACTACTGCTCTCGCTGCTGCTGCTGCTGTCGCTGCTGCTGCTACTGCGGCTATTTGCTCGCTCGTGTTTTATACTAATGCGGGGTACCCTGTGCGCAACTAGCGAGCCTATCTTTTCCCACCACTTGGGAGTCATATGTATACTCAGAATGGCTACGTACGGTATTAAAAAGGGCGAATTACGCTATACAGAGGGCGGTTTTTCTCCTCTTTTAATACGCGCAGAAAATCTGTGTAGCAAAAATTGATGCTACGTCCATGAAATTCTTTTTTATTTTATTTTTATCAGTATATGTACCCCAATTAAAACTTGATATAACGTATCCTTTTGGCCAAGTTTTTTGTTGTTCTTCTCTTTCTTATATCGCCTACTCATTTTATTCGATCGATACGTGATTATTTTACGATCTTTTTATACTTCGTAATTGCATTGTGGCATATTAGCATGTGTGAGTATATCTAGAATCTAAATGCAGTCTTATTACTAGCGACTAAGACTCTTGGCTATATAATCTATTATTAGGGTACACGGTGTTTACTCGTAGTAAACCAAGTTGCATACAGTAGGTTCGGTGCCTCAGCTATAGGGCCGAAGTCGAGTCGATTCAAGTCAAGTCGAGTCGACTTGAGTCGAGTTAAAATCAAGTAAAGGTCGAGTCAGTCTCGTAGGTGTACTATACCTACTATAGACGCGTGTATTATACATGCATACCCCCATAGAGTGCATAAACTGCTTTATGGATGTTATTTCTGCTGCAGTCGAGAGCATTACACCACCGGTGCAGCACCGGTTTATATTTCACGGACTATACAACCGAGGTATTCCTTATGGGTATAATGTACAGTAGGTATACACACCGGTGCTGGGTGGTGATACTGCACCAGCCGCAGTTACTCACTCATTCACTTCTCCACCCTCAACATGGTATAGAATTAATTAGTATCCTTTAACTAGAGGAGTCGTGTCGCTTAATTAGTAATCTTTTTATTTTCGGATCCCTTTTTATTCTCAGTTCTGTTTCTACTTTGACATTGTTACCTTCTGGTAAAGAATTTTTTCACCCTTTTTCTTTCGGAAAATTGAAAAATTTCGGTTTTCTCAAAATAACTATATCCTATTTTCAGCCCTCACTACATTCTTTGTTGAAATTCTCTTTTTGCGTGTGTGTGTGTGCGTATCATATCAAAAAAAAAAAAAAAGGTAATCGTCGCTTTTCTGATCCGAACCGATGAAAATCGACTTATTTATTATAATTTTAATTAAAAACGACTTAGATAATATTAACGTTTTATGTAGGTAGGTAGGTACTATACTTATTATTGGAAAGGATTATTAAAGTCGACTATATATATATATATATATACGTTGAACGGGGGTGGTGTAGGTATTTGCAACTAGGAAAAGTAGGTACCTACTACGTCCGTGATGGGTATGCGGGGGGGTATAATATTCATCCCTTCTTTAATTCTTTTCTCTACTTCCTGCGCCCCAAGAATGAAGAACGTGGGTACCTATAGTAATATAGATAAGCTCAATATATTAATCTTCTAATTAGAAAATCGTTGATAAAGAGAAGAAGAGGAGTAAAGATGATCAAATTCTTCCCGCTGTTCTTCTCGTTCATGAAAATAGTTGAAAAAAAAATAAAAAAATCTACCTTGGCCTTTAGGGGTTGTGTAATTTTTTTTTTGTTCATTCATTTTTTTAAATTTTCTTAAGAAACGCGAACTATACGTAGATATATAAGGAAGAAAGTATAATAAGTGAAAAGAAAAGAAAAGAAAAAAGAAAAAAAAAACAAATACGATAGACGTTTCGATCCGATTTTTCATCCCCTTTCTGATGCTATACTCGCGGTTCTCGAAGGCTATAGGCAGTAGCGTAAGCCGATTTCATTCCTTCTCAACGTCCGCGTCGCGTCGTAGTGGTAGAGTAACGTAGGTACTAGTAGTAACAGTAGTATTAGTAGTCCTATACCCTCAAATGACCAAATCGTCTCAATTCACCATTTTCCAATCTTCAGAAGGAACGAACACTCCTCTACCGTCTCCGACCACCGACGAAACCCACCCCATTTGAATTAAATCGATTCTATAAACGCGAAAGTCAAAGTCTCTTTCTTTATTCTTTTTCTCTTTTTTGTTTTTTGCTTTTTTGCTTTTTGTTTTACTTTTTGTTTCATATTCTTATCGAAGAAAAGTAAAGAAAAGAAAATAAACGAAGATGATGCGAATTGAATAATTATCGACAAAAATTGGAAAAAAAATGTACTATTTTTACCATCTTCTTTTTCCCTATTTTCGCCCCCCCCCCCCCTTTTTCTTTCTCTATCTTACGGAACTGAGAAAATTTTACTTCCGAATCTTGTGACAGTGTATAGAATTTCGCAGATCTCAGCGGTGTTCGCGGAGTTAAGAAAACTTTCAACGCGGAAAAAGAGAAAAACGTGAATTCTCGTATATATTTCCGAATATATTCTTTAATATAGATTATATATATTCATATTTATATTCGCCTTTATATATATACTATATTATACCTGAATGAAGAAGTTTGCGGAATAAATTTTGCAATTTTTTTTTTTTGTTCATGCATATTTTTGCCCGCAAAAAAGAAAAAAAGACGAATTCGAATTATTATTGTATCAATATTTCCACAGTGTCCTCATATATACTGATAATATTGATATATATATATATTATATACATGTACATATATATAAATATATTTAGAATACCAAATCTGCGGTTTAATATCGTTTGGTTTTGCGGTGCAGCAATAACAGCATATGTAGAATTATATTTTAGTTCAATCGTTTGTGAAAAATTAATCATCCCCCAAATCCATTGATTGATTCATTATTTTATTTATTAATTAATTTGTTATTCATTCAACCGCACATAGGTAGGTATGTGTTATAATGTTTCTCTCATATTATGTCTACTAAATACGTGAGCTATCATTTCATTTTTCATTTCATTATAATTTGAATTTTTTTAATTGCGAACTCGATATATAAAAGGCCGAGATTTCACCCTTGCTGCGAACGAATTTTTTCGCTCCTTCGTCACGGCAGGAATTTAAGATTTTGAAAAAGAAAGAAAGAAAAAAAAAAATCGGAAAAAAGTGAAAAAACGGGAAAAAATTTTTATGTGGGTACCACTACGCCCCAGAGGCCTATTACACCCCGCCTTACCCCATAAAAATATTCTAGCAGCATTTCGTATAGTGATCTGATTTGCGATTCCAATTTTTTTCAATTTTTTTTTCATCGAAACGGCAAAAAAAAACGTTTACCCACTTTGGGTCTTCGGTAAAAAAAAAGTTTGATATCTGACACAGAATTTTTCAGAATTTTTATAATCCTTAGAATCATGGACAACGATGTGTTAATTTTTAAAAATTATTTGAGTAAATCAGCCAATTTTTGAAAAATTAGAAAAGAACGAATCTGAACCCCTTTTAGAATGGGGAAAACAACATGAAAAAAAAAAAAAAAAAAACGTGAACCGAATCCGAGAGGTCGAGGGTCAGATCCAGGTCGATTCGGTATAGAGATTTATTGCTGCGCTTATTGGATTTATTGGAATCACGTTTTTCACTTTTAATATTATTGCATGTTGAGTTCATTTCTATATTATAAATATTGACCTTTCTGATTCAGTGATTTATGTATTGAACCATACCCACCCGAACGATGATGCTTTTTGGCAACAATATATCATCTACTATACTTGTACAAAGAGGAGGGAGGGTATAACTGCGTATAGGTACCTATAATATGTTATACACTAATCATTGGGGTGTGGGTTTTGAAAAAGGGCGATGGACGAACGAGCGACCGAACGCGGTCCTTTCTTTTCGTGGGAAATATATTTTCATCATCTATATAAATATAGATACCTACATATGTATACCTATATACACATACGTAACATATCATATAGTATATATGTGTAACATAAAAACGGGGGCAGACTTCCTTCGCATAAATCATAAATCACTTATATACTGCGATTCACCCCTCTCCTGCACGGATAACATAAATTATTTACTAGGTAGGTATATGATATATCCTCATATTTTATTTTATTTCATTTTATTAATTCCATTTTATTTTCGCTTTCGTATGAGTAGAACGATTGAAAAATAAAGAAAGAAATAAATTGTTGGCACATTATACCGAGAGGGTTTCGCCGCAGGGTGGGGGTCACCAGTTTCACCGAAAACTCTTGGTATACTATGTACAGTAGGTTGAGTATATCTGTAGGTACGCCAGACGGCTGATATTTGCTCTACACAATCAACCGGATTGTGATTTACCTATTTGCACTTCGAATTCTTCTTTTTTTTTCGATTTTTTCTTTCATTTTCTTTCTTTTTACACGAAATTGATAAACGAAATTTCGAATATCGTAAAGTATGTGTAAAGCTTCTCGAATTTTTATCAAAACTCAAAAATCTATAAATAAATAAATAAACCCACGAGGTACTGTTCCAATTTGTTTTATATTGTATTTTGGTTTTTTTTTTGCAATATAATTTTTTCCAGCTCTCATCAGATATATTTTTTATTTTTTCTTCCCTCCTCCTCGTTCAAAAAGGCCAACAACGAAATCGACTATTTTATACTCACGTATAACGCGAAGAAATACGAGCATGGAAAGTTTCTGATTCACAGAATCCAGACAATAGGCATATCCCAGCATATACCTATATCCCGCTCTCTTAGCTATGCTCTACTTCCTGTTCCATACATTATATACACAGGGTGTCCCAAAGAAAGGGAAGAAAAAAGAAAAAAGAAAAATAAAAAAGAAAAAAATTTATACATTCTTCGGATTTTATTTTATCAAAATTTTCAAATCGATATGAATTTATCCCCCAAACATGAAAGTCGCGTCTTTTCTAGTTTTGATAAAAATTTGCTCGGAATCTACATTTTTCCGCAAAAGAAAAACCGCGTCACGTGTTCGTTGAGAAAATTGACGAAACCGAAATTTAGTGCATATCCTATCCTTCAGTTTTTACTTCTCGTCCTTATTTTCGTTAGATTTTTTCCTTGTTTGACTACCTGTATATACCTAGGTATACTATATACGACGCTACAGGGAGAAAATTCTCCAAGGGTTGAAAATAGGAAAAAACAAAAAAAAAAGGAAAATAAAATAACACGATGCCGCGCAACGTGTCAAAGGGTCAAGTCAGAAGAGTTGCCTTTTTTGAACCCCAGGGGGGGAAAGAAGTAGGTAACTCACAGTCTCGAACGTCTGTATAGTTAGTTTCTTCTTCTTCTTTTCCTTCTTCGTCTTATTCTGACTGACGTTAGTGTTTGAGAAACCTTTGAGACGCCTTTGATGGATCCACTCTTTTTTCTCTTCTTTTACTTTACTTTCCCTTTTTTTCTCCATTTTCTTTTCTTTTCTTTTCTTTTTATTCATTTTTGTAGTCAACTCGACGATGAAGAGGAGCAGGAGGGTAAAAGTAGCAGCAAACTATAAAGAAAATTACAATCTTCCCTTACCCTGGGGTAGGCACCTACCCTACCTGATTCTCGCAGTGATGCGAATTATTTTCTATGAAATTTCCATTCTCTTAATTTTCTTCAATTTCTTTGTCAAATTTCCTCCAATTTTGTTCTTTCTTCATTCACAGATCGAAATTTTAGTCAGAAGTAATTTCACCCTAGTTTCGAGTTTGGTTTTCAAATTTTTCTGCATTTTATTTCAGTTTTTCTCTTTTCTCTTTTTTCATTTTTTTCGTTTTCACTTTCGTTCCGCTCATAAAATGAGGGAAAAAATCACGAGGTAAAAATCGAAGCAACGTATAACACCGCAACGGGTATTAAACCCGGAAATTTTAGGGAGCATATATAATATATATATACATAGGGATATATACCTATATGGTGCAGGGAAACCAAACAGAGCAGATGAAAAATTGGGGTGTAAACGTGGGATGGGTAGATATAGTATGGAAGATAAAAGAATTAAATTGACGAAGTGAGTATAGGAGATAAAAAAATTCTGCTGTTTTTTTTTTTCTCTCTTTTTTATTTTTGTTTTTCTCTTTAATTGCCCGTAATTGACTACACCCTCGATCATTTTCGCATACATACCTACTACGTGTGTACATATATATATATATTATATATTCACACGTACAGGTGTAAGTATATATATATCTACGTAGCGTTTTTCTGTTTTTTTTTTTCGTTGATTTGAAAATAATTTTTATCATCCACAAAGCAGAGAGAGAGAGAGAGAGGAGAAAAAAAAAGTTTCTCAACTTCGAGGATCAATCATTATATTAGATTCAATAAATCTTATATAAAATCCGGGGTAATTGATTCATTTTATTTCTGTTTCACGAGTAAGACCAAAATTTTGGGGGTTCCAAATCGCCCCCGGCTCGTATGTGTGTGTATATGTATATTTTACCTATATATGTGTGATTTTGAGTAGAACAACGCCTACTCTGATGATCATCGTTGTTTATGCAAATCCTTAGAGACCCTAGAAGGGTAGGTATAGGACAAGGTGGTAGAACAGGGCTGCTGCAGGGTTGGATTCTGTAATATACCTACTAGGCCGCGCGCAACCCTTCCTGCGGGAACATGCCCCAGAATTATTAACTGGGATTTGGTAAATTTCTTTTTACAAACTAACTTTCGAATTATACTCATTTATTGATTTATTAGTATAAATATTGTAATATTATAAAAAGAAAGTAATTTTTGCTTCTATGCTTTTCGAAAATTTTCTTATTCAATAAAATTTATATTCTAACTTCTTGCACGTGAAAATCTGCACGGTTTTCTTTTTTTTTTTTTTTGGTCTTTTTATGTTTTTTGTGTTCTTTTTTTACTTATGACAGATTTTTAGCACCGGGTGTTAGTGACTTTGAGAATTCATAGTAGATATGCGATAAATCTCTCCCAGATATTTCTTACAGCTTGAAAAATTTTACCGGATATAAGCTGCAGCGTGCAGTGATTGACGGGTACATATAAATTCGATTCGATTCAATTCAATTCAATATCTAGATATAATATGCTAAGGTCTGTAAATTTTGTTGAAAATATTTTCATACGGAGAAAATAATAGTATATTATGCAACAAGTGCGCAATAATCTTACGCACGAATTTCACACGATATTTTTTTACACGGCGTGCGTAAAATGAAATTTTGCGCACACTACATCGAAAAATGCATTATCCCTCGAATTATTATGTATAAAAATAGAAAAACCACCACTGGGATTTCTGGTGAAAGAAAAAAAGAGAAAAGAATAAGGAAAGTAGTAAAATCGGATTTTCGTCCTGCGGCTTAAAGAAAAGCTCCTCGTGAGTGAGTCAAGTTTTTGCTAATAATCCTTTAAGCAAGGACGAGGCCTCGAATATGTATACCGTAGGTATATCCTGGCAAAAACCACCTGCGTCACGCTTCGCAATATCATATTTAGCTGACGCCTCGCTCCCATCGCACCATTAAGTAGGTAGGTAGGTATAGCCACCCCTAGCTTCGAGCTGTCAGGTAACGGTGTCAATTTTTTTTTCCTTTTTTTCTTTACACGGTATATGCATAGGTATATAGATATATGAACATCATTCGTCGTTCTAAACCCCATCATCACCAACGAGGATTAAAACGCAACGTTTTTGTGCTTATTTTAGAAATTTTTTTAACATTTAGATCGTCAGTAATTATACCGCGTCGTAATAAACTAGCGTTTCTCCATTTCGTAACCAATTTTGGAAATATCTAGACCCAAAACGCTCAAGTTTTTCACCCCTAATCAACGGCTGATTAAACTATAGCGTGAAGAAAAGAACGAAGAAATTCGTTTAGGGGATGATTTTTGAACATTGTGCAATCTGCAGCACGGTGAACACCCTATACCAAGAACGCGGGATCTGAAGGCTGAAACTAAGACATCAAAATGACGGATATAGATCTGCCTTTCGCGTGAACTAAGGAGAATTTCATGGGACTAGTAAAACTTCGGAAATTTCGAAAAGAACGAAGAAATTCTTTTAGGGGATGATTTTTGAACACTGTGCAATCTGCAGCACGGTGAACACCCTATACCAAGAACGCGGTATCTGAAAGCTAAAACTAAGACACCAAAATGACGGATATAGATCTGCCTTTCGCGTGAGCTGAAGAGAATTTCATGGGACTAATAAGACTTCGAAAATTTTGAAAATATTCGACACAGTCTCGGAAAAAAAAACGCAATTCTGCTTCTAACTTCCGGCTAGTTATTCCGATTAAAAATTGCCTATCTCGTTTTCGTTTTCGAGTCGGTTTTCACGTCCCATTATCATATTCATCGTCATACTCGCATCATCATTATTATTCCACCCCCGAATACTTAATCAGTGTTTCGTTTGTGAAACAGATATATTACTTCCATACGACGACAGAGGGGTGACTTTATCACTCCACGGGTGGTCTCATCTTATTTTCAATGGAAAACAGAACCAAGAACCACCTCCGCACGTATATACATACACATAAATGTGAAAAAAGAAAAATTCTTATTTCTCATCAGCTGCAACGAGCACACATAGTGTTGTTTGTGCGGTAAGAAACATCTTCGTCTATACCCGTCGTACGGATTCTGCGGTCTTTATTTCCTTCTCCATCCCCCCTGAAAAATGTACCTCACCTTCTTCTTATTTTTAACAATAAATTCTTCTTCATGTCCCGTTTTCTTTCACCCCTAAATTTATTATTCTTATTTCTGTCTTTCTTTCTTTCTGTCTTTCTTTCTTTCTTTCTTTCTTTCTTTATTTCATTCTTTCTCTTTTATTCAAGAATGGGAATAAGAATGGAGAGAAAACGTTATTAGTTCCCTTCTTACGGTAACCGAAATGTCCGGTCGTTCCGTATCTCTGAATCTGACCACGGATCTGCCCCATTACCTAACTAAATTCTAATACGATATTTTGACCCGCGGTTAAAGGGTCGTAACATTTCGGGGGTTAATTCTACCACAATTTTGTAGGTATAACTATCGTTTAAATCACGGATCTCACTGCGGTATACTACGGTCTGACGGTTAACTTTACTGCGAACGTATTAAAATCTGGTCTCGGTATAACTTGATTTCCCTCGCTTTACGGAAGTTCCGGTTCACAAAGGGGTTCCTCAAAATGAATTTAAACAATGCCAGACACCGCGTGTGCTATACAATAGCTACATATATACCTACAACGTACATATACACCCACGAAATAATTCTATTCAACCATATAAAACTAAGATTTGTATACAATTTCATAAATAATTATCCCATTCATGAAACAGAAATAAAATTATGAATAGATCAATTGAATTCAACTCTTTTCGAATTTTTTTGTTTCTTTTATTTTCAATCGAAATATTCACGGTAATAACGAAGGTCGTGATAAATCTAGAGGTAAAAAGAGAAAGAACGTAATTTACGAATTTTAGGAAGTAAATGACGATATTTAAAGCTGTATTGAAGTTCTGAATTGAGGAATGGAGTTCGGCAGGGGTTGAAGAGTCGAAAAACTGTCGAAGTACAGAGAGCAAAAGAAAATGAAAAAAAAGAAAGAAATGTGTAACCCGGTGCTTATACAGCGAGTGAAAATCGGGATTTGAAACAAAGGGACTCGTATTTAACCCAGTCACGTTTAGTCGCTACAATTTCATGGCTCGATGCCTTTTTGGGTTCGTTTCCTATTTATAGGAAAAGGCCTCACGCTTGATGCGCCCCTCAGAAATTAGGAACGCGGATACCAAGCTCTGTCTAGAAGAGGTGGTGCGCGATGTTGCTTATGAAAGCGATAAAACTGGATAAAATAATTCTCTCCGTCGCCTCTCTCGCCTTTCTCACCTCTTTTAGTATACCCCCCGGAAAGAAAAGAGCAGAAGAAGAAAAAAATGTTCAAAACGAAAGAAGAAGAAGAAGAAGAGGAAAAAAAATGAAACCTCCCTCGATGATTTGTTCTCGATTTTTTAGTTACGATTTTTCGTCGTTGGTTTTTGTTAGGGGTTGGAGTTCTGAGCCGGAGGCGGAGGCGGAGGCGGCGTGGCTTTTGGTTTTGTAATTCTTTTTCTTCTGGTTTTGCGGGGCTCATTGGGAAGCCGGATGCGAAACTGCGTGAGCCCTGAAACGTGCTAATTTTGGGTCAGAATCCCGGTCGAGGTCCGATGAAGATAGTCTTCCGCAGTAGATCGGACATCCCCTTGAGAAGGAGATCGGAGTAAGGGGATGTTGGCACCCCTAATTTCTAACCCTCTGTTCGAACGGGTCCACAATTTCCACCGTCGTGTCGTGGTAGAATAGTAAAACGATTTTAGATTCCCTAACTAGAATACACAATTTTTAGGCACCCTGCAGCAACCCTTGAAAAAATCTGTCCATCGTTTTTTCGATTTTTCTTTTCTCGTTGTTTGTTCTTCTGTTCCTTTCTTCGAAGGAAGAAGAATTCATTAAAAATAAAAAAATAAAACAAAATAGAATGCAATGTGTTGTATGTTGAAGATGATTCCAAAAAATTGATTTCTTCCCCCTCCCATCGCCCCATCGCCGCATCTTTTTTTCTTTCGTTAAAAAATTCATTTCTGAAAGGAAACTGAGAAATCCAGGCAAATGCTGCAGACAGCTGCACCGCACACCTATGTTCTCTGATGGGGTTAAAAACGTTGAAAATCATGACTACGACGACGACGTAGGTTATAGTAGGTACACATACGTGTGCAGGGGTAGGTATATAATGTATGACCTCTACTACGCCCACCAACCAACCATGTTGAGTCAAGAGGCTGACGACACTTGACGTACGTCCTTCCCGTAAAAGCCTTGCGGATGCAGCAGCGTTTGCGAACAAATAGAGAGAAAATGAAAAATGAAAAATGAAAAAAAAAAATGAAAAATGAACAAAAATTGAAATCTAACACGCATGTTCACGGATCACCGTGGGGTATAGAGTAAAATGAAATTCTAGAATCTGAATAAAATTCAGCCCTAGTAAAGATCATTTAGTATAGAATTTCATTCATCTTTAATTTGATCTAGATGATTGTTTCCATTAATCATTGGATTATCCTCGATTAAGATTGAAAGTGTGATAATTTATAATTGATTAGCAATTTCTTCCTCGACTGGTTCAGGGGACCAGTACAGCGACTTTTCGAGAAATTATCATAGTCCGAAATGAATTTATTTCATACCCAAAGTTCGTTTCACATCAAAATATTTTTCTTTTTCCAAATCATGTGTCGTAAGGATTTTGGCACACCGTTGGTCCAATTCAATCTCTTGACGTCTCATTTTCTCCGGTGAATCATTCCTCATCTTGTGAATGTAGGGATTTTAAAATGAAAAATTATGTCATAAGTTATGATCGATTTACCAAATTTACAAAAATTATTATCACTCATTTCTTAAATAACTTGGCCAAAACGAAAAATTTTCAAAATTCCTACATTCACATGATGAGGATTTGTTTTCTGAAGAAAATGAATCCAAGATGACCTGAATCGGTCCAACGGTGCTCTAAAATCCTTACGACACATGATTTGGAAAAAGACAAATATTTTGATGTGAAATGAACTTTGGTGATGAAATAAATTGATTTTGGACTGTGATAATAATTTCTCGAAAAGTCGCTGTACTGGTCCCCTTAAGATGTTGAAAATTTTGCAACACAAATGGCGAATTGTAATTGAGCGTTGAGTGCAGAGAGCTTTGAGTACCTACCAGTCGCATTGTCGAATCTCTTCAACCCCGGTGCACCATCAGATATTAATATTCGAAAGTTGACGAAGTTCAAGACCCAGGTGTACACCCAGTCCGTTAGACATACCTACCTACCTACCGATATATACCCGCGTCTGTGCTATATCCACACGCAATTTATATACCGACGTACGTAGTGGGCGGGTTTGGGGTAGATTGGCAAAGGGCAAAGGGGTGAGTGTACTTGCACTTTGAAGGTAAAGCGACAGACGCTAAGTACAGATTGCTCGAACCCACCCAGCACGTTGCTGCCTCTGACTCTGACTCTGACTATGGCCATGGCTACGGCCATGGCTATGGCTATGGCTGTGGCTACGGGGCTACGTACTCGCCATTCACTCCTACAACCGAGTTCTTGACTCTGGTGTGTTTGAGTTCCCTCTGGCAGTCGGTGCTTGGCCAGCACTGGTCTGACAGTGCGATAAGAGAAGTGACTGATTGCTGTTCTACGGATGATAAACTTCGAGGGAAAGATCAACCTCCATTTCTCCCTCCCTCTCTCTCTCTCTCTCTATCTTTCTCTCCGTCGTTTTTAGTTTTTGGTTTCATTCCTTTTAGCGACAAGTGCGAAACTCTTCAAGAACTGCACGAGTTTCCAGGATCTCGATAAGGCTCTTCTTTCACATCATGATTTGGGAGTAGGAAATGTGCTTTTCAGACGATTAGCATCCTGGTGCAGGACTGAGGGGGTGAGGGAGGGAACGAAGAAGTGTCTCTTTGACGACTATCGCCGTCATGTCATGAGGAGGAGAAAGTTTGGCCAGAATCCTGATGGTGGAAAGGAGATGAGAGGAGGGCAACGTTGACAAAATTGATCGAATAAATTTCAAAGGTTTATCCGGCCGCAGAGCCTGCCTGTCTGCCTGCCTGCCTGCGGACCAGGTTCGATTTGAGAGACGCGTTTCAACTGGGAAACGAAACTCCTGGGGTATCCTATCTTGTCCCAATCCCGTCCTAACTCCTATCTCGATTCTATCTCGATCCCATCAACTCTCATCCCCAATTCCTGATCAAATAAACACCACGATTTCTTAGAACCCGTAACCTAACGGAACCCGAACCTAAACTAACCTCCGCCTCCCCCTCCCCCTCCTCTTCCTTGCCATACGATTCCTAATCTGCATCTTGCCAGTCATCGTCCTCGCTGTGTGCGTGTCAGCAAGTATTTTCGTTATCTTTAGGATGCGGGTGCAGGAACAAAAAGAAATTATCTAAGAAGGTGGCGGTGCCAGTGGTTTCGGATCGTCCGAACCACCAGCTGCTTCTCTTCCTGCAGGCCCTCCTATTCTATTCTATTCTCATCTCTCTCCGATTATATGATCGACGGTACAGAAATATCTGACCAAATCCACTGGCCTACTATACTACTACCTACTACTGCGGATTTACGGACGAAGGGAATATCGATAACTAATAAAAATGATAAAGGTCCATGACCAGGATAGTAAAGATATAGAGAGGTAGACCGGGCTGGCAGGAAACAGGAACAAGACCCCAGCACCGTCGGCGGCAGGGAATGCAATATATATGTCCGGGTGACAAATATCTATCCTAAACGGAGCCGGGGGAGCTGGTATGAGTGAGATATAGTTTAGCCTCTTTCCCGCCCTTTTAGGAAGGGATGAGAACCGGGTGAGAAACCGAACAAGAAAAGGCCACGGTGTGCCCCATCGGTCTGGACGGTGCGAAATTTGGGACAATATCGTCTTCGACGTCCATCCAGTTCGAATTTCGCTCATTTTCGTACCTAGAATGAATCTGCTCATCACGTTTTTCTACGGGGTTGAAAATGCTCGATTTTTTTTTTGGTCCTTGTTCAAAATTCATGTCGACGTCGACGTCGGTTTATATCCGGCGCTTATTCCTGACGTGAGAAGCTTACGGACCCTGCAGCGCACTTCCGCCAATCTGGTGAAATATATCGCTCTGATGAACGGGGAAATTTTCAACCTACAGGGGGTCTGGGGCTACCTACCTACTGAATCGACGCACGCCCCTTACACCAAAAATCCCTTCCCCGAAATGTAACGACGACCCAACGAACCAACCTGGTGCTCCTGATGGCTTAGACAGTTTTTTCCATTTTTTTTTTTTTTTTCGTTTTTTTTTTTTATTTCGCGAAGTGGATCGGTTCCCCCGTTTTCGAGACATCGTTTCAAAACTTTGTCCAATATTCAGCCGTTTTATAGCTGTGCGAATAATATGTGTATTTTTTTTTTCATTTTTGAATATCAGTCGTCGAATTGAATTAGAATAAGTTACAAAAGTTTTCTGTTATCTTTGTAAGCAGAGCGAGGGCGGAAATATATTGAGAGGGTTGGAAAAGAGGGATTTCTACCCGTACCATACGACACCCAGTGTGTGGTATAAAATGTAAATTCAGATGTTATAAAAGGGTGTAACCTCGAGGACTTTGCCTCTTGTTAGTCTAGTATAGGGGCTAAAAGAAGAAGAAGAAAAGTTCGATTTTTAAAACCAGTGCGTACAGCAAACAGGACGGCGGGGAAAATTCACCCTAAAAAAAAAAAAAAGGAAAGAAACGTATAATAAGAATGAAAATAAGAAGGAGAGGAAGGAGAGATTCTTTCGCGTTAAAAAACGGTTAAAGATAAATTTCAAACGGAGATTTTCTAAAGAAGAAGAGAAGATGCTTCTATCGTATCTTCGAAGAGAAAAAGAAAAATGTATAAAGAGAAAGGAGCAGAAGGAGAATGAGAGTAAGAGTAAGAAAGAAAAAAAAGATAAAAAGATTGCGAATCCTCAAGGCACACTAAACATTCGAATGATATTACCGCACGGCCATGTTTCCGGACATAATCGACTGGCGTCACAATGCCATGCCATGCCGTGCCATACCATCCAGCTACCAGCCACCACAAGGAGTCTTATCTTTTTTCCACGATAGGAGATGACTTACGTAACGGAAGAGGAAGAAAGGAGCAAGGAGCAAGCCTGCAGCCACCTTTTCCTAGACGACATTAATCGATTTTATGGCCTGTATTCCGGTTTATCTGTAGTACATATCTCTACAACCCTGGAGCATTGGCGTCGTACTGTCTGAAAAAAAGAATAAAAAATAAAAAAAAAAGAAGAAGAGAAAAAAAAGGAAATCAAAATTACCCGGAGAACTTTAAAACCCGACGTAACGTACACTTTGTGAAAATATTTGATCAAGGAGTTGTCTGACGTGATCGGTATGCTCTTTGAGCTGATTGAAGAGACCCCTGGATGGGGAAAAGCGAGCCGATTTGTTTTTTTGGTTTTTTTTTTGTATTTCTTTTCCCTTTTTCTTTTTTCTTTTTTCGTTTATCGACAAACCGAGCTTTTGATGAACTATGGATCGAAAAGTGTAAAAAAAATATTCTATATCCATGTGGTCCGCGGTGTAACGGTCGTTAACCGCTCCGTCAATAGCTCGAATTTACTGCCGAAACGAATTTACTCAATTTGTCGACTCGCACTGGCCCAAAGCTCGCTTTGAGCTTTTTAGTTTTCGACTTCCATGAATTTTTCAGACCGACTGCAGCTCTCTTATAAATTCTATCTTCTCCTTTTTCACAAGGCTTTCATTCGACTCGGTTGCGATTCACCGATGTACATAGGTAGGTACTCGAACCTCGCAAGTTACCCGAAGGAAAGAACCTGGAGGTTCAAGGTTTCCCTCTTTTAAATTTAGATCCATATCGATACGACGAAATTTGATAACACGCACTTGTCGCGATGATGCGGGAGATTCGATGAGGATTTTTCAGGGGTGAAAACTTCCTCTTCAATCTTTTTACCCCTCATTTTTGAACTCTGGATCGAAAATGGCGAACGAAATGGCTGAACAAAATGAAAAACGATTTATTTATCTGGTGGTATAAAATTTTTCGCACCCAAGTTGAAAAACTTCCACTTTGCACCGCCCCGAGTTTCCATCATCTCTTTAAGACCATTCCATGCTGCAGTTACTCCAAGGAGTCATCATCCCTTGGCCAGGTTCGCAATGAATGAATGCCAAGCTAGAGCTGGAATAAGGTGCAGTGGCTTCGTTTCAGGCTGCGAGAAGTCTCTGAAATAGTTTTGATCTCGACAGTGCGATAATATTGTGTGGGCAGCGAGTATTTGCCGCGAGCTTTTCATCTCCTCCTTTTCTTTATCTTTTACTTTTACTTTTTCATTTTCATTTTCATTTTCTTTTACTTCTTTTACCTTTTAAATTTCTTCTCCCTCTCTCGCTCTCTCGTTTCATATTTTCGCTTCTTGCCCTGGAGAATTTTAATGCAAGACAGATAAATGGGGACCGGGTAAATCCGGCGCGTGCAAACTTTCTTTAGAAATATGGAAACTTATAATTCTCTGTCACCTTTAACTCAAACTTTAAGTCCTGCTGAGCTCGAGGCTGTTGAGGTACCTCCTCCTCCTCCTCTCCTCCTTCGCCTCCTCATCCTCATCCTCTTTACCTTTCCTCGTCGCCTCGTCGACTTCTACACTCTACTCTCTAGTGAGCCACCTCTAAGCGTGGAAATCGCGAAATCATTAGTCTAATCTGTTCGAGGAAGGAAGGAAGGAAACCGGGAAATGGAAGAAAATGGAAAAAGGCGTCTCGACCTGACGGACGTCTGCGAAACGGGCCACCGGCCACCACCTCGTCAATATAATACCCAAAAGCCTAACCACCCAACAAATGAAGAGAGCAAGCTAGGAATGTCGAGCGTGAATTTTGCTTCCTCGCTAATTCCTCGATTTCTCGATCGCCAATGCATCGATTTTTGATTTTTTTCTATCAAATTAATCTCCCGAGGTTCCTGCATCTTGTAAGTGCAGTAGTTTTTGATGTTTCCAAAAAAAACCGAAAAAAAAACGCACTGAGGTTGATTTTTTGATTCTTTTCCTGCATTTGTTCTCCATTTCGTATTTCAACCCTTAAAACGTCTCTCTGCAGTTTCCTTCGTGCTTGCGCACGACGTCCGGTTTAAACAATGCGAAAGCACCCCTGGTGCAGCGGTTTTTACGCACGGTGTTAAAATTTGAAAAAAAAATTGACACCCCTTTTCCTTGTGAAATTATTACGAATAGAGAAACTTTATGTGGACTCACTTGCGGTCTATGAAATAAAAATGAGGTTCGTTATACGGCTGAGAGGGCTGGGAGAATGAAAGCGTCGAATTACTGCAGTCGCCCTCTTTTATTCAGATTTTATTACACCACATAGTTTCTAGTCTATCATATCCGTCGGGGTGAGTCGAGATCAGTAACATGGAACCTGCACGCATCGATATATCGAAGGAGGGTATAAAAGGATTACCGTTACTTCTGATGTAGAAGGGAATGTGCCATGTCTGCAAGAATTATTATAGTCGTCAGGTTTGGGAAGAGAAGAGAAGGGAAGGAAAGGGAAGGGAAGGGGTTCGAAGGGGTTGTTTTCTCATCCTTCTTTAATATATCCGGCTAAATCCGCACTTCTGTTTTCTATCTCGACAAACAAATTCTAACCGCTATAAAAAGAAGAAGAAAAAAAAAATAGACGAAGAAAATCGAACCACCGCAGTTCCTTCTTCCCACATGTCGTTCTTCTTTATAGTCGAGGGAGGATGCTGGTCTGGGTGGTTCGGCTTAATTAGCCGATCAAATATCTCGGTTTATTTTCCCTTCATTACAAGTATTTCCCCGCCACTGTTTTTCCACACTGGGGGAAAATATGACGGACAATATTTTCATCCCCCAAACGGAGGGCGAATAACGATATTGATTAAAATCGTATGAATTATTTGGGTGTTGCAAGTAATCAGTTTAATAAACGATAATCAAAATGTCCCTTCCCTCTTATCGATGACAGAAAAAAATTTGAAAAAAATTGCAAAAAATTGAAATGAAAAAAAAAAACCCACACAAATGTTGCATCCCCATCGATCGAGGTGTATGCGCATAGAGAGAGAGAGAGTGGCTCACCACTATCGGTATGACTAATTGAAACAGCAATCAGCGCTACGAGGTCCTTAATTACTCGTGACCTCTTCTCTCCTCTCCTCTCCTCTCCTCATCCCCTCCGAAGCTGAATGGGGTAAGTCCTTCGTTAGTTGAATTGCTGTTTAAGATCTTAATACAAAATGATGATGATAATGATAATGATAATGATAATAATAATAATGATAATGATAATGATAATAACAACGAAATGAAAACAGGAAACGTTATGCTTCGACAAACGAAATCCTCGAATTCAATTAGCCCATCCGCGATGGTGTTCTTTCATCGAAAAGGTTTCCCTGCGCCTATTATCAAGTCGACGACCTATCTGATACAGGAGCTAGCAGGAAGAGAAATTACTCCTTCGTATATTGTTCATCAGGATATCAAGGACTAAGAAAGAAGAAGAGAAAAAAATGATTGTCTTTCGATCTTGAAAAATCCAAAAAAATATGTAATTCGTTGAATCTGCTGCTTTGAACTTATATACTATACGATACTTCCGACTCGTTGAATCTCGGGATCAATTTTAATCGTATTTCGAAAATACTCAAAGGGAATATAGATCGAGTCTCCTCCTTCGTCCCAGACGCGTATTTTATCTCGATGTGCAGTAATACGATGAAAGGGGTAAATGGGAGGTGAGTTGAAAATTATTTTCAGGTACAAAGGTTTCAAAGTAAAAGACTAGACATTCGTACATATCACATCGGTTTTTTATCAGAAATCCTCACTCTTCTCATTCTTTAAACATTTTTGAAAACTTATACCTACTTCGAACGAGCGAGAGAGGGAAAAACGAGAGGAACAGGACTCGTGTCGATTGCCTACTACTCGTACCAATACCTCTTCAAAGTATGAGCCAATCCTCTTTTAACGACACCAACAAATAGCAAAGCGGGTTCCTCTCTCTACCACTCGATGCCTTTATTTCTTCTTCTTCTTCTTCTTCTTCTTCTTCTTTCACCTCTTCGCTCAAAGGTATAAAAAGAAAAAGACCTCCGGCTCTGACTTATGGCCACGGCGTGCGCCGTATCAGGTTTTCTCTTTTACTATTTTTCCCTTTTTCTCTTTTTCTCTTTTTCCCTCCAGCTCCTTAGTCTCCGCTAACAAGCCTCTCTTTCTCGTATAGTATAGAACTCTAATAGATTTCAGGGTGTGAATTATTCGGCCCTTGAATGACGAGGATAAACAAAAAATGAGAAAAAATCAACAATTGCATAAATTTGCTGTCGCCCAGTCAAACGATGAGAACTTTTCGAAAATGGATTTCCCCAGTTCGAAAAGACTCTCAAAACAAGTTAAAAATCCTTCGGGGTTGAAACGGTCGAGTTAGACATCCCCTGCGGTCTCTGCTATCGAAAGGTTGAATCGGTTCGTTAACATAGACCCTTAAACTAGTTAAAATAGAACGTAGTTATCGAGCGCATCATCGTCACAGAGGAAACTCAACTGTAACTAGATTGTTGCGTTTGAGAGCTGCATCAAGGACAAAGTGCAACCGTCTGGAAGCAATCCGGTGTAAAATCAGAATAAGAAGATGATGATGATATGGAAGCGATTAGAAGGCTGACGGATAGTCGGTTGCCTACAGCTAGCGCGATTTTTTTTCGCACACCACGTGTTCGATAGGTCAATCTACTCAGCTTGACCCCCTCTACTGCCTTCCTCATTTTCTGCATTAAGTTGTGGACCACCCTGTATACGAATGATGAAAATATCAACTGGATGCGCACGATTGTTCAACAATTTATTTAATGAATTTATTTACTCGCCATTACTCAAGGGAGAAATATCCAGTCTCTATATATTTATCCGCATATGGTGGTATATGCCTACCTCTCCCACCCCATACAGTAATAAAATTCCCACAGGGTGAATTGGGTGAATTCCCAATGCGATTTAATAAATACGTGTATACCTATACCTGCATACATAGGTACATATGTTGAGAAATAATGGTTTTTCATTTTAGTTCAGAAAATGTTGCATGATGCAGTTGCGCGTATATACTGAGTGAAAACTGCAACCGTGCTACTACTAGGAGGGTGAAATAAGTTGTGGTGAGAGAGGGTATGTCGAGGGATGAAGAATGCGAAAAAGAAGAACCGTCGCTCGCGACTACTACTATCAGACCAAAGAAACGGAACGGGTTGCGGAAGAAATGAGATCGAAACTTTGGTGGATTCTTTTGTTCGGTATATAAACTTCGGAAGCGCATTTTCGAAAATTGAATTATTATCGATATACTCAGCTGATGCAGTTTTATTTATGAGAATAACCGCGCAGTGGGGGTGGAGCTTTAGAAACTTTTATGAGAATCTTATATTTATTTATTTTCCTCATCCTCATCCTCTTCCTCTTCTTCTTCGTTTTCGTTTTCGTCGTTTCATATAATTTTAAGAAAAGCTCGTTTTACTAAACCTTAAATTATTATTACTACAACGATTCCACGCCTCGTTACCTTCTCGTTTACCATCTGCGTGCTACTGCAGAAGCTTTCGCCATAAGGTTGAATTTCGCTGTAGACGACAGTGATTAATTTGTATTCCTGTTACTTTGAGCTTTAGCCAGAGGGATAAACCTCGAGAAGAAGAAGAGGTAGGTAGGTAGGTGGGTAGATGCGAGGAGGAATAAGGATGCTTGCTAAATTTTGTTATACTAATCCTAATAATTTCGCTGACTGAAAAGCTGTCGAAATTTTTTTATACGCAGAAATGAACTTCTTTTTTTCACCGTAACAATTCTTCGGCCTTTCGCGGTCTAAAATCGTTTAAAACTGTGCTTTTTTTTTTATTCTCTTTTCTTTTCTCTTTCTGAAACTCATACGTCGAATCGCACGGCGGTTTAAACCCCGAGATAAAAAAAAATGGAGGCATAAGGCGAGGTGGAAAAATGAAAAAAAAAAAACTAAAACGAAAAAAAAAAAACAAAAAAACAGCGAACGAAGAGATTAGCAAGGTGCGACGCCGAGGGAACGCGTTGCTTCGGTCTAGCATTTTCTTTTTTTCTTTTTTCTTTCCCCACGAAAGTGGAGGCTGCTGGCGCGAGGCGTCGCGTCGCGTCGCATAGCGCCGCTCTCTTTCCTTGGGGTATTTACCCTCTTGGCTTCTCTCGACTTTTCTTTTTATTTTATTTTCATCCGGTTATTTTCTTCTTCGTTTTTTTTTTTTTTCCATCGAATTTGTAGATTTTTCCACCCTGCTGCTGCTAACGGTGGTGGTGGTGGTGCTGCTGGTGCTGCTGCTGATGCAGACGCAGACGTTCTTTTATCCGGAATTCGAACGATCAGTTTTTACCTTTTTTTATTTTTTATTTTTTGTTCTCTTCTTATTCCATTCGGTATTTCGTCGGTCAATAAATTTTCAGTTATTTTAGTCCATTCATCTACATATTTCGTCACGTATTAGCGAAAAGATGATTCCAAACATTCGACTGATACGATCATAGCTACGTGCTACGTATGCATAAAGGGGGATTGCGAACCTGCAGCACAGGAAACGAAGGCGCAAGCACCGGAGATGAAGGTAGACAAGCGAATGATTACTTAAATAAACTCGTGTGTGTTTAGTGGATCAGAGATGTAGTAATACGAAGAAGAAGGGAAAATCCGATAAACTCGTTTGTATCAAAGCCAGCTATCCAGCGTCGATGACCGTGATGCGGCATCTGCAAACACGATATTACCTTTTTTTTTTCATTTTTTATTCGCCATTTTGAATATTGAGGTGAAATTTGCAATCAGATATCCATAAAACTTGTGCAAATGAATTTTCTCGCAGATCCAACGACTTTCAGCTATGTGAACTTGGCCCCCCAATATTTGATACTGTAAAATTTTTCAGGTGGAAACGATTACGCATCGTTTGCGCTTGTTTGCGCACAATTTGCTATCGTTTGCGCCGCCTCGGTTTTCGAGTCAAGAGAAAATCAAATTTAGGGGGGGTAGATTCACACTGCACCCCAACTTTGAATATCTCTTTTTTTCTCTTTGGCCATCGTTTGCGCATCGCTTGCGCACGTTTGCGCCCCTATTACTGTCATTTGCGCCCTCGCCGTTTTCCAGTTATGTCAGAAAGAAAATTTCGGGCTGGCCCCCAGAATAAAAATTTTCCGGTCCTTTTTTTGGCGATCGTCTGCGTTTCGTTTGCGCATGTTTGCGCCGCGATTACTTTCGTTCACACCCTCACCCTTCTTCAGTTATATCATAAATAAATTCTAGGCTGGCCCCCCAGAATTAAAATTTGCTGGTTCATTTTTTTGCGATCGTTTGTGCTTCGTTTGCGCACGTTCGCGCCGTGATTACTTTCATTTGCGCGCTCACCGTTTTCCAGTCATGTCAAGAAATTTTTTTTTCAAAAAACAGGAACATCTTCATTACTAGTGTTGCTACCCCTCCGGGTTTGACCCGGAGTCTACGGGTATAGTAACTCAAGTTTCGTCGGGGAACGCGTGATAGTTTTCGAGATACAATATGAATTGAGTATTTTTTAGATTATTTTTAAGTTTAAATCGTGCGGTCGAGTCGCGGAAAGCTCGGAACGGGTTGTAAAAAATCTGAAGAATACTACTTTTGGTTCCTAAAAAAGAAAACCAAGTTTGGTCGGGAAACGCGAATTCAATACTCGTAAAATTATTGTCAACAATCTTGGTGTAACTGGAATATTCCCACACAGCACACATGTCCGATAGATGTCCATAGGATATCCATAGGATAGCCATTGGATGTCCTATGAATATCCTATGGACATCCATCGGACATGTGTGCTGTGTGGGTTAACATCGATGTATGAAGATAAGTTCTCGCTTCGTAAGCTGGAAGTATCTGCACATAGGCATTGATATTCTTTGATTTGAGTGCCCTTTTAACTAATAATACTGGTTACTAGAAAACGGTAAAGGCGCAAATGACAGTAATCGCGGCGCTAACGTCCACAAGCGATCGCCAAAAAAAGGACCGGGAAATTCTAATTTTGGGGGGCTAGCCCAAAATTTTCTTCGCAACATAACTGAAGAAGGGTGAGGGTGTGAACGAAAGTAATCGCGGCGCAAACATGCGCAAACGAAACGCAAACGATCGCAAAAAATAGGACCGGGAAATTCCAATTTTGGGGGGCTAGCCCAAAATTTTCTCCGCAACATAACTGAAGAAGGGTGAGGGTGTGAACGAAAGTAATCGCGGCGCAAACATGCGCAAACGAAACGCAAACGATCGCAAAAAATAGGACCGGGAAATTCTAATTTTGGGGGGCTAGCCCAAAATTTTCTTCGCAACATAACTGAAGAAGGGTGAGGGTGTGAACGAAAGTAATCGCGGCGCAAACATGCGCAAACGAAACGCAAACGATCGCAAAAAAAAGGACCGGGAAATTCTAATTTTGGGGGGCTAGCCCAAAATTTTCTTGGCAACATAACTGAAGAAGGGTGAGGGTGTGAACGAAAGTAATTGCGGCGCAAACACGCGCAAATGAAACGCAAATGATCGCAAAAAAAAAGGACCGGGAAATTCCAATTTTGGGGGGCTAGCCCAAAATTTTCTTCGCAACATAACTGAAGAAGGGTGAGGGTGTGAACGAAAGTAATTGCGGCGCAAACATGCGCAAACGAAACGCAAACGATCGCCAAAAAAAAGGACCGGAAAATTTTTATTCTGGGGGCCAGCCCGAAATTTCCTTTCTGACATAACTGGAAAACGGTGAGGGCGCAAATGACAGTAATAGGGGCGCAAACGTGCGCAAACGATGGCCAAAAAGAAAAAAAGAGATATTCAAAGTTGGGGTGCAGTGTGAATCTACCCCCCCCCCCCCCCCCTAAATTTGATTTTCTCTTGACTCAAAAACTGAGGCGGCGCAAACGATAGCAAATTGTGCGTAAACAAGCGCAAACGATGCGCAATCGTTTTCACCTGACAAATTTCCCAATATCAAATATTGGGGGGCCAAGTTCACATAGCTACGACTTTCTCATCTTCGAGCCATTTTGAATTTAGAGATTTTGGAAATGATCTATGATTTGAGGTCTGCAAGTTAGATTGAGCTTTCCAATATTTCTACGTCGGATATTTTCCGAGTAGTCTTTTCGCTCTTCTTCTTCATGGTCGTATAGTCGTATTCGGAAATGGAAACGTCGTTGAAGGACGACGCGTCGCTGTGATGCTGACAAGATAACAATTTCCGCTTCTTGATGCTGTAACTACATGGTTTTCAGGTGTGCAGCAGGGAGACCTCGAGGAGGGAGTTTCTAGTCCGAACGTTAGTTGAAATTGAAAGTTTACCTCGTTGAGTAAAAGTTTTGAGTTTTCGCCTCGTTATTTACGGATAAGAAGAAGAACCGTACCTACAGTATTCAACGTTGACGAGTTAGAGGAATAAGAAATGCGAGAGTTCGTCCTCCTCGCTTACTCCTTTCCTTTCCTTTCCTTTCCTTTCCTTTCCGTTCCTTTCCTTTCCTCTCTGGGACCAACCAGTTAAGGAGTTTCTTCTTCCAAGTATTAAGGACGCGGACTCTCCTCTCCCCCCCCTCTCCTCTACTTGTTGAAAGAAAGCTAGTTGTCGAGGAGGCGAAGTTTCTCCCGTATTTAGAAAACTTTTTCCAACCAATTCCTTATACCAGATAAGAGAGCGAGGCACCAGTACGGAACTATACAGCTTCCGCTTTCTCAAAGAACTAAAAACCCCCAACCCCATTTCTTATCCTAGACGATCCCCCCCTCCAGCGGCTTTTGATTAACTTCAAACTATCGACCATCTTCTGCAGGATTGCTGACTATTTGCTTTGGCGAACAGAAACGAACAATCCATCCCTCAAGAGTTGAATTTTTCAATTTAGAAAACCTTCAAATTGTCGTAACAAAGATTCATGGTCCGACCCCCTGACCCTGTAGGATCATCAAACTCACTCAGGGATTTACCCGTCAAACATTTCGGTCAAGTTTAAGATCGGATGTGACTAATTATCCAGGGTTAGCCTCCGACTGTCTGGGGCATGGAATTTCGTTGACAAAAATCACCCCCGGAGGTTTGGGCGGAACGGTGAGGGAAAGGGAGTCTTTTTTTAGCCGTCTAAACAGAGAGGAGAGATGCTGGGGCTAGTGTATGCAGTTTACTACTGGAAACCGAAATCCACGTTTTAATTTCCTTGAGAACTATATTTGGGCCCCTAGAAGCGTGTTTGTACAACGATGCCTAGAGACTCGGTGAACCAGACTTGAAACTAAAAGCGTTTAACTTCCTCCTCCTTCGAATGGCATTCCGCAAAGAAAAGGCATCACCCTGCACCTCGTCCTCGCGGATCAATCATCGTTCAACTTGTATTCTGCGAGTTTGCTCGCATCTCTAAGAGATATTAATAGTACTTTAAACAAGTTGATGCCTTCTGAAAGGACGACGTCGTTTGCATAAGTTCCTGCATCCAATACTCGCACAACTTAAATCATATCATCTTGTCACCATTCGGTGTGACAGTAACATCAGACGCATGGAAGATTCGGCTTTTTTGACTGGCGAAAAATTAACGTCCATTACAGCGATTCACGTCAGTGCAGTTGATGCCTGATGGGCAGGGCAGGGCAGGGCAGGGCAGGATATTTTTCATTGGTATGAAACCGGGTTAATGTACCTGTTTGTTCTTCCGGTTCGCAATAACATGATGGAATGTATATTTCCCCATGCAAGGGGCACAGTGCTACGTTTTAGTGGAGAAATGTAATTGGCAGATAAGCAGAAAAGCAGCAGCAGCAGAAGCTGAAGCTGAAGCCCCTAATACCTAATATACCCTCCCTTTGTTGACCAGGCTAGCCTATACTGGACCAAACTGAATCTCGGTCGAGACGCGCCCCTTTTGTGGCAATCGTCATCCCTCCTGGCTGTGCCTGCTCGTTTCTCTACGCGAATGCTCGTAGTAGGTCGCTAATGACGTCCGAAAGAAAGCACTTTGTTCACCCTGTCAGATAGCGGACGGGCGTAGTCGGGGAGAAAAGGGTAAGGGTGAGAAGGGCGAGGGCGAGGGTGAGGGCAAGGGTAAGGGTAAGGGTAAGGGTAAGGGTTAAAAGGGGCGATCTGCGAGTGAGTTCGGAACACCTAACGGAAATTAAATTAAATCGTACGTGTGGCGCCACTCTCGTTCTCGACTTCCACACACACCGGTCCAAAGTGATGAAGTTCCAAGTGAAAAGGGCGGCCCTTTAAAACGTATACAAAACTAAAGCGAGACACTTTGCCAGATTTTTCGGTTCATTGATCACGAATCCGAACACAAAATCCCAAAGACTTGAAGGTTCTTCATAGTTTTGTTCGCCGATTTAAGTTCCACAATTCCTCTAACGCGTAACGCCGCTGAAGAAAAGCTTCGGCGACCGCATAGTCTGAGGAAATAGATTTTCGTCGACGAATTGAAGCACCTAAGTCGTTGTATTTTTATTGATAAATTTAAGTGAAGTTCGAGAGTAAACGAGAAAACGGGATTAAGAGTGAGTTTGAAACGCTCGCAACTCTCCCAGCTGCAATTGCAGGTAATCCTTGGAGAATGAAGTCTCTTCGGCAGTTCACCGAGAGCAAAGTTTGTTCGATCTATTTTCCTAACGATTGATGATGTGTTAGGGTTTAAAATAGCGGAACTACGGCGCAACGAGAGTGAGTCGGGTATCCAAGTATCGTTGAAAAGTAAATAAAAGAGGTGAAGTCGGAGCAGGCGGGGGTTGAAGCAGTTGAGGAAGAGGAAGCGAGGACGAAGACGAAGACGAAGACGGGTACGGGGACGTTAAACGGCAGTAAAATTGGTCGTAAGCCAAAGGAGCCTGGGCGTGTCATCAGTCACCTCGAATTCTCCGGCCTTAAAGAATTGACTGTGATGTCGAGTGAACCATCGACTCCATAAACCTGTCCGGAGTGGTTTTCTCCTTTCGGTCTTAATTCCTTTTAGCAACTTCGCTCCTCATTTTCGCTTCGTGCTCCTGCAGCCGCTGAGAGAGGCGGAGTAATATCTCCTCCGGGTCTTCGAGCCCGGTTTATATTCACCTCCTCTATAACTCCGTTCCCGAACAATATCGAAGATGAGAGAAAAAGAGAGAAGAAAACGAAGACGAAAACGAAGACGAAGGTGAGGTGGAGATGGATAAGAGAAGGTGCGCAGGAAAGGAAGCCTATCTTTTATACCCTGATTCGATAAAGTCTAGATCAAAGTCGATGTGCGTACGCCCTGCCTCTTTACATTTTAGGGGTGAAAAGAGCCACCCCACCCCACCCCGGCGCGAAAGGGACACCCCCGTGCAGATCGCCACTCGCACCTCAAAAGAACAATTCGTTCACTGAACCAGAGAACTTTAAGTGGAGTTTTACACTTTTCCCGCAAAAACTTGTCTCGTTTGATCATCACTGACTGATCATAGTCCTCTTTCGGTCAGATTCTTCTCACTCCATTACCAGACTTCTGGAAACCTGAGAACCTGGAAGCTTGGAAACCTGGGCCAGGGTAGTTTCGCCCATATTCGTAGTTTCTCTGAACCCGAATCTCGAAGAAAAAAGAATAGGAAGAAGAAGAAGAGCGACAGAATAGCGATAAAAAAATTCTGAATACAGAAGAGTCTTCCTCTTGAATGGGACAAAAGTTTAGGCGAAGAAGACGAGGGGCTATTTGAGGGTCTTCGTGAAATGGACAGCCATTATGTCCACGCTCTGAAGGACGCGGAGCGAAGACCATCGTAAAAATATGATTAGCCGGTCCGACCGCATGGTTGATGGAAAGAAGAAGTAAGGAATGATCCGAGACGGGGTTGCAGGGTTGAGTCAGGCTATACTGAACGAGGCAAAGCCTGATTCGAATGGGGTAGGTGGCTAGGGGTAGGTATATGCGGGGTTCTGTAAGTTAGGTTCGGCTCTTTCTGCTGAAAAAGGGCCTCCTTCCTTCTCATAAAAGGGTCTGCACGGCCGGGCTGTGAGAGGCAACTGTGTCAAGACTGTTCGGTTGATGGTGGTGGGTGATCGCGGTGCAGGGTTCGCGAGTAAAAATATGCTACGTGTATGAAAATATCAAACGATCCAGGGGTATGCTGGGTATAGCATAGTAGCACGGTGCGTCAATATTGAAGTCGGATATTCCTGATGACGTGACAAAACTCTTCCTCCATTTCCCATACAGTATAAAATGGTTGAAAAAAATAAAAAATAAAAAAACTGAACCTCTCAATCCATCCCTCCGTCATCTGGCAGGGGTCAGGGTTGCATATTTTCCTACGAGCTTAAGGGATTACCGCGCAAGAACTCACGACATCCCCTCATCCGAGCTATGGATTTCGGGGATATATCCTCTCTCCGGATCAATACCTACCATTTGAATGGACTGCCGTCATCCATTCAAGACCTATCATATCGAGCTTCATTTACGTCGACCTTTTGTCGAAGATGATAATAAACTGTACCCCTAATTAATTAGGGCCGAATAACCGAGTCTATATCTTCCGCGCCTAAGACATCCGCATCCGGTCGTTGCTGCTCTTCAGCAGAACAGTAGGTACAAGTGCTACGGCAGGATCGAGCTGTAAAAAAGAAACCTTGGAAATGACAAAAATGAATCGTTACAAAGCTATTGTGAGCGTGTCCAAGTGGCATGAAATTCATACGACTTATCATTCGCGTTTTTAATTTGACATATACATTTATATGTTTTTATATACATATTTTTTTTCCCCTCAAGTGCCCAGCTCTCTTCCTTTTCCTCTTCCTCTTCTCTCCCAGAAGATCATCTCAGTCCGCGCGCTAACGATTGTTTCCTTTTCTGTTTTGTTGCAGGTTCGTTTCTGGAGTACCTACCCTACCCTACCCTACCTGTACCCGCGTCTTCTTTCCGCACGCACGAAAAATTGCAAAAATAATACAAAATAAAAGTAAAAATAAAAAATTGTAGAAGGAAAAGGTATGGAAAAAGATACGCCTAAGAGAGGTGTTGTGTTGTCAGGTTTGGCATACCCACGTCACCGTATCTAGGCAACACACTCTACCAGGGTAATGTGTTTCACGGCTAACAACAACTCGAGTTTACCTCGTTCCTTGTGAAATGCAACGGCAATGGTCTTACCTTATGCTCTCACCTTGTGCGGTTGAAACAATTATTTCAAAACCTGATGACAAAAAGTCTATTAAAACGAAATGGGTACGCACGCTGAAATGGCACGACCATTTCTCTAGTATTGTCGAGAACCTCTGCCTCCTCCACTGTTCTCGAAGGCTGTTCATTAAAATGTCATCGTCTTTCTTTTATTTGGCCACCAGGCACCTCAATCTCCTTCCATATTCCCTTCGTCCCTTATTCCCATCCCTTACCTTCACTTCCCTTCCATTCCCTTCCTTTCCTTGCTTTCTTGTTCCTCTTCTTCAGCCTTGATGTGGGGTGAGGGGACAGACAGACGACAAGGAAGACCGGAGATAAAGGAGGCAGAAGGAAGGAAGCGCACCTCCTAGTAGGGAACTCGGAACTGGGAACTGGGAACTGGGAACAGCCAAGACCAGTTGCTAGAGGGTCCCTCGGGAGCCCTGGGGGAAATCCTTAAGTCAATCAGAAGGGATTACTTGTGGCTAGAGAGGAGAAAGCCCCGGAAGGTGCGTGTCCGTCGTCTCGCGTACGCCGTTCAACCATTCGATTCCCCATCGTCAAAGAGACGACGACGTCGGACGGTTGGCTCGTCCGAGAAGGAGATTAGATCCTATTATTCGACCGCGGTATTATTCCTCCAAGAAAGTTATTAGCCGTCAGCTACCTCCAATACCAATCCCAGTCCCAGTCCCAAATCGGGCTTTACCCCTTCCAAGACTCACCCCATCTTCTTCGGCTATGAAAAATTCATGCTTTCGACGTTTCTGCACAAAAAATTACCCATTTAAACAATTTTCAACATCCTCGGCAGCTGTTTCGAGACACACGTTCACCACGTATTCGTCGAAAATTTCTGAACCCCTATATATACTATATCTGATCATCGCAGTTTGTTAGAAAAGCTTTGAAACTTATTTTTCTACTGATAAAAATATACTTCGAATCTCTTTGATCGAATAAGATTTTTATCAGTTGTATAGGTACGCACTCGTATAGCATGTGGATCATTATCAGCTGATGGTGGAGTAGCGCAGATGAATAAACTATATTTCCTATCAGTTATGGACTTTCAGTGCAGACCAAGGACTGAAGGATCTCTCGCAACCTCGAATTTACAGACTTCTTTTCAAAGTAACCCTGCTACAATTCAGTACCCTCTAGTTTTTTTTTTTTTTTTTCCTTTTTTTTCCTTTTTTAATTAGAGGACGAATTTTCTTCCCCATTTGATAATGACATAGGTAATTAACCCATGCACAGCCTCTGAATAATTTATCCCTTCTGTTGATGGTCATGCACCCGTTTCACATCCCGAACCCTTGGTTAATCTTTTCGCTTGGTTTACGTACCCTACGTCCATATACACACAGAGTTGCGAAGGTGAATTTTTTTTTCTTCCCTCCTTTTTCTTTTTCTTTTTCCCGTTTTTTTTTCTCAAAGTATTAAAGTGGGCTCCTTCTTCCAAAGCCTGGGGTGACACTCCCTGAAGACTTTCAGGTATTTTCGAAGAAATGATCGTTTCAACAAGAAGAACAACAAAAAAAGAAAGTTGAACGGAAGAGGTGGTGAGACTTTGGTGCAGCAGACAAAATGACACGAATTTTGGTATTTCATTTCGAAAAACCATATATAATATTTTCTTATCTCGTATTTAACACGTTCTTAGCGTAAAAATTAATTAAGAGACACCCCCCCCCCGGCCCCGTGAGACCTTTCGGATTAATAATACACTGCATATATCTTAGTTTACGATGCGACGAGTTGAACACACACCTGAACAAAAGTTTCAAGAAGTTTCTTCCCTGCGGTATCATAATATTTTCAGCCCTTGCAAAGTATCGTGGGGGGCGGGGGGGGGGGGGAGAGGCGAGGAGGGGTTGAAAACCCTGAACTATAATCCGTTGTCGCATAGGTATTCTTCTCTTTTCCGAGCGTTGCACGTTGGGGGGGGGGAGGGGGGGGAGTTCCGCGCTGCGCGTTCTGAGATGTTTTCTTTCTCTCTTTTTCCTCCATTCAAATGCGTTATATATATAAGAAATGACGATCTTTTGTTGTTTTAGAGAAGAAAAATGGCGAAGAAAAAAAAGAGAAAAAAAAAAGGGGGGCAGAAAAGGCGAAAAGCTCGTATGTAGGTAAAGAATTACATATGGTGCCAAAGTTTTCGCTGCGTGCACGAGCTTGGAGGGAAGTAGAAAAAAAAAAATTCTGGTGTATTATATTATTATATCAGCAGGTATGGCCATACCTAGTCATATAAGTAGTGGGGGTAGTTGTATGCATTTTTTACCACATGTAATTATTTTCATACTTATCTAATTACCAAGTGGAATTAATTTGATCGCTCTGTGTTGAAAAAGTGAAAAAAAAAAAAAAAACCAAAAACAACAAAAAAAAAAAAGGAAAGAAAGAAAGAAAGAGAAAAAACGTGAAGAGAAGAAAGACGGAAGAGTGCATAGAGAGGTAGAGAGAAAGAGAGAAAGATAGAGAGAGAGAGAGAGAGAGAGAGAGAGTGAGAAGAGCTGACGCCCGCTTGCTAAATGAGAATATTTATGCGAAGTGCCGCTAACAACCCTATTAGTAAGAAATTTTCTTCTCTCAAACCCCAACCCCAACCCCCCCCACCAGAAAAGCAGCCAGAGGACCCCAGGCGACCAGAGTAACCAGCAACACCACAAACTCGTCGTAAAAAAAAAAATGAAAAAAAAAAAGAAAAAAAAAAAAAACCGCACGAACGCGAAGCTGCTGCACGAGTCTCACACTCGCGTTGTCGGTTACCGGTGAGTCAAACCTCTTTCCCTTTTTGCTTCCGGCTTAATAAATTCGTCAGGTATAAGGTATATGCCTTAAAAGGAAACCTTAAAGGCAAAGGTAACGCAATATATAATCCCCTAATAAGGTAGTATCAAAAGACACCCCCTCCCCCCCCCGACCCCCTCCCCCCCCGACCCCCCAGTATATGAACGAGGGAGGTACTACGAAAGGTGGAAACAGGGTGTGAGCCATACGTCGTCAACCCTTTCGTATTAATAACGTCTCTAGAAAAATCATTCGGAATATAGTAGTTAGGTATACACCTGTATAGTATTTTATTCGGTTCAAACTAATTAGATTTTCTTTTATTTTTTCTTATTACTACGAATAAGAGCTGATCTCTTTTTTTCATTTTCTTACCACCCCGAAGAGATATATATATATACCTATACCTATACTTCTGATAGAAATCTTCGCCTTTTTCTACTCCATTCTTTTCTCTCTTTCTTTTTATTTTTCTGTTTTTTTTTTGTTCGAAAAGCACTTTTCATCATTTCGATTCAGACAGCGAGAGAAATTTTTTATTTTTTTTTTTTATTTTTTTCGACGAGATTTTATACCAAATCTGAGTGACTATACGAAGCCCTCGTCGTTTTATCGAACCGTCGCGTCGATCGCAGGTCGCACAGATCGTTATGCTCAAATGCGTCAGCTGATATCATCGCTGAACGGTTACACCGATTACACGGAAAAAAATAATTGTTCGTTAGCAAATAAATTTACCTTGCCTCAAGTAAATGAATTACTTGTCTAGTAGCAAATAAATGTGTATTAAGATCAAATAAATATCTTATCAATCGGAATATTTCTCCATAATACAAGCAAGTAGGAGATATTCAAATCAAGAAATCAATTTGTTACCAACAAAAAACAGATGACGAATGTGTCTCGGATCTTCCATCCAAAGCGACCACTTCCTTGAATATAGCAATATCTCTTTGCAACAACCAAATTGAGTATTGGAATCGAAAAATTTCATCACTCGTATTAAATAATCTTGTTGTTTTACTTCAGGCATGACCGCTTTTTTGTTTTAAAAAAAATATGTTTATGGCAACGAAATAAAATATTGGAATCTAAGACATGCAGTCAAGAAAATTAATTAATAGGCGCAATGATAATTATAGTACGAAATCTAATAAACTTTTCTTGTGATGAGTAAATATGAGTTGAGTAAATTGGTTTACTTGAATCAAATAACTTTTTTTTTCCGTGTACCCATATCCGGTGTTCGAATTTAGCGCTAATTGACTGAAAAGCAATTACGAGATGTAGGCACCTATACCATTCGAGAAATGCTTGTAGTCGATACCAGAATAAGAACCGATCCTAAAATCTTGAAAAATCTGAAAAAATCAAGCACATTTTTTGCTCAAGACAGTTTCGAGTCATACCTTGTGGATGGAGTTTTGAATTCTCCATGGATTCGGACTGTTTTTATGGCAACAAAAGAAACGTCTGTGAACTTTTTTTCTGCGAATGTTCGGTATACATGCTTTAAACTTGATTTAAGAAACTTTTTGCCGATCCATAATAGAAGGGAAGAAATGATAATAATAAAGAAGTAGAAGATGTCTGTGAAGCGGAGCTGCAAATCTAAAATGAATTTGAAAAGGGTGGAAGAAATATTAGGGTTCCTCATGATGATGATGTGATGATGATGATACGATGTGCTGGTGAATTATTATCAGATGTGTTGCAAGCGAGAGAAAACACCAAGAAAAAAGGACGAGCATGAGAAGAAGAGGAAGACGAAGCAGGTATAGAGAGAGGCATTGAAAAGGCAGACGGTTCAGTTGCTTTTTCTTTCAGTTTAATGCGAATTTAATGTGTACTCATATTTCTTCGCATTCGACGTCTTTTACCGGCGATATATTCTACTGTGTGCCAATTTCCTAGAACGTTGCGAACTTGGCTCTGAGGATGCTAAGACTCTGGTTTGGGCTGCGGGACTGCAGTCAGTTTCGAATGGTTTCAGGTTTGAAATATTCGTCAAAATGCCTAATTCATTTACCCAGAATTCTTCGGTTATTCAGAGATAAAAACCTGTGGAGAGGTAAGATTTTGTAAAAGGGAATCCCCGAAGAAATACGTCCCTCCGACAAACGCGACTGATGATTCGATTCAACCACCACCACCGTCACCTTCTCGAATTTCGTTCGTTCGTTCGTTCGTTCGTTCGTTCGTTCGTTTGCCCTCGAATGGCTTCTCGATTCCCAATGGGAAACGGAAAACCCTACAGAGTCGCAGGGGCTCGGTTATAGAATTGACTCGCCTCATCAAAATTGGACTCTGTTTGCGGTCGTGCAATCTAACGAAATCTTACCACTGACTCGAACCGATCTTAGAATTCCCGAGTATCAGATCAGATTAGAATTCGGTGAAAATTTCCGTGTGATCTTAACCGACTGGAAAACGTATTTTCAATCCGGAAGAGGAATAATGAGTAAACGAAGATTCGATCACGTTTTAGAATCCTCGAATTGTTAATCGGGGGATATCTGGCTTCTACATTCTCTCCCTTATAAACGAAACGTGTAGAGTCTTCGAGAGACTCGGAAAACTTTCGGAAAATGATTTTTCGCGATCTAGTTCTCACCCTGAACATTTAAAATCGCATATAATTGAAAAGTCCTCGGTTTTCCCATAATCCATATTTCCTGTGACGTTCAGAGTTCGAAATCCGCATCGAATAAGATGGCATTATTCTCGGCTGGCATGGCATGGCATGGTATGGCATGGCATGGCATGGCGTCGGCTCGTTAACGCGAGTAACACACTTGGCGTGAACCTAACACGTCATGGCACCTCGATTTCTACACACAGTCCTGTTTCACTCATCTCTGCAGTAGGTAGGCTGCTATAAATACCAAGATTTCTTTGTCCACGAGTATAGCTGGGACCCGGACGCCTGGAGGCAGGCAGACGAGGCTGTATGGAAAGTCTGAACACTTCGTTTTTTCCGCAAAACTCATGTCGTCTAATAAAGAAAAAGGGAGGAAAAAAAGAGGAGAGAATAAAAAGAAAACGAGAAAATAAGAAAAAAAATGAAAATAAAAAAAAAAGGGAAACCGCACGCCTCTCTCATTTCATGGTATGAAAAATTGTCAAACGGTTGACGGAACTCCATGATTGATTGAAAAATCAGAATGACGGATTGCGAGGAGACTCACCAATCTCACATTTCCTTTACTTATGTTGTCTGTCTCCACCGAGTACCACCGGGGTGTTAGAGGCTTGCCATTTCACCGCTGGCTCCCAACTGCCTCCTCCCAGAATTTTTTTCTTCTTCTTCTTCTTCGTCTTCTTGTTCTTGTTCATTTTTTCTTTCTTGAAGAAATCCGGGGCTCCCTTTCTCGCCCCTTTGCACCGCACTGGCTCAGTTAAGAAACCGTTCATGAAAATCAGGCCGTTCGTTCTTTGCTCGACTTTGGTCCGTCCGTTGAGTGGAAGAGTATGGAACGAATCCAAGAATGCTTTTCGTTTCGAGTCGTTCCGCATCTGTTTTGCGGTAGTGGTCCAGGCGTTTCCTCCTGCACGTCGCGGTGGTAAGCGTCCGTAAATCTCTTGTCAGTATCTGGCCCGCACATGGTACCGTGTAAAAAGCATTGAATGCATGTTGTGGTGGATTCCTGGCTAAACACGAAACCACTAATCTGTTTTCGGCCATGAAGACCGGGAAAAAGGGCCAAGAATATCATATCGTCGGGATTTTCGAAATTGTCAAAATCATAGGATTGATGATTCCCTCAACGAATACGACTAAACCCGACGAATATTTATCAACCGGCGATTCAACTCCTCGAATATTTCGCAAATGCAATGCACCGGGATTATGACCGTGCAATTATGCGGAATATTTAGAATGGAAAAGGCATTCGTTGGAGAAGAGACCTCGCGTTGATGGGCCACAATAGTTTTCTGTGAAACAAAAGAAGTGTATAAATATACGAGGAGGAGAGCTGCTGGTGCACTCTGTGTTGTGCTGGGCTGTGCTGTGCTGTGCTCAGTACTGAGCTACGGTGCAGGTCCGTGAATCAGAAGAGTGCTTCTCTCTTACGATGAGGAACCGTAGTGGGATGTTAGAACCCGGTGGAAGGAAGGAAGGAAGGAAGGCAGGCAGGCAAGCAACTCTGCCTGCCTGCCTGCCTACGGGAACGAATTAATTTATCGACCGGTTGGCAGGACTCCAGAGTCAGACTCTCTTCTTTCCCAGTCCTACGGCAGCAGCATCGTGGGACACTGATCCTTGACGTTCGCCTCTTCCTCTTTCTCTGCCTCTGCCTCGCTCCTATGGTTAGTCGGGATTTTCCGAGTCTAACAAAGCCAGGATTGGGTCTGTTAACTCGACTCCTTCCACGTTTGTTGTTTCCTCCAAGGTCCTCGAGTACCATGGGGTGCTACACCCCATGCAGAACTCGTCTTCTTGATCGAGGACATTAACGCTTAACGAGGATTATCGGGGTGGGTGATACCCGGCCCTCCTCACCTCCTCGGCGCCCTTGGATTAACTTTATACCCTTCGTCCGGCCCGACATTGTTCCTTCGACTCTTCTCCTAATGCTCCTAATCCCACACTTCCTTGGACCACTCTAGAAAATATGGGACTAGGTTCGACCGCTCAAACGACCTGCGGGCGGCTCGAGGGGAGAAAGGACTTTGTCCAGACTGTGGAAGACCTCGAAGGTCGATTCCAAGTTCGAAAGTTTTTAGCTTCGCTCTTGGTTCTGCCTCGCCATTTTGAAATCCACTATCTGGTATCAAGATGTGTCCAAAGTGTCTTCCTCCTGCATGACCTGAAGGGGTTAATATCCCACTTTATTCACCAGTCGGGCAGTAAAATTCTGAACTCAGTGGGGGGAGCTCTATGTGAGTAGGTGAAAAACCGTCGCGTCGTTTGAAAAAACGAGTGCGATAAATCCTTCACTGTCCAGAGCATAGCTAGCTAACGGTATACCAAAAACAAACCACCTATACTTTTGTTTCAATCGCTGAGGCACCAGCAGTCGCACATATGTGTGTATTTCGCACCCTGCATCATGACTGGCCATATTTCATCCGGCTGCACTGCTGGTGCACCATTCTCGCTCAAACGGTGACCCGAAAATAACGATGAAGAGAAATTCTGCGATCTTGGACGTCCAATACTCCGCGTCTTCTTCTTCTTCTTTGTCAGTCAATTAATTAACCTGGGAGTAAACCTCGGGTGATAAAATAAAGAACAGAGGGTCATCGCGCTCTGATTGAACGACTAACCGAGCGAGGCACACTACTGATGATGTCAAACAGAGTGAAACGAGATGTAGCAAAGGGGAAATAAAATGTAGCAAAGTGGGTTTGACCGGCCGCTGGAGACTGGGAATTTCTTTGTGCACTCGGGCGAAATGCCACTGGGCGACATACCCTGCACCACATCTCTTTACACGGTACATTTACCAACAATTTTTTTGCTTATTAACTCTCACATGTCGTGCACTGCAGCTCCCGGAATGGCCACACTCCGCGTTCCACACCGATTCCGGTATCAATGTGATATGGCAATAAAGGATTATCCAAATATACGCTGGGGGATCACAGGATGATTCATCGGTTCATAACCGAGATTCGACCTGACAAGGTGTTTCATGAAAACAACTCATTCTGATGGATCTTTTTATTGCAATGCTGTGAACGGAAGACGGTTCAAATTGGACGATGAACACTTTGAACCGATGCGATGGGTCAAAGTGGTGCGGTGCATCAGTAACGTTGCACACTTTGAATATTTTTGCCATTGCTGAAGGGGAAAATGAGGGTGGGTTGAAAAAGGACGAATGTTGAAACGGCCTGTATACCCATGGGAGTGAGTGAGCCGTAGAGTGAGTTAGTAGCAGACCACTTGTCCGGCATAATCCTCCCCCGGACGATTTCTCATACTGTGTAACCCGGGAGAGGACTATGAAGGTGTACACATACATACACATGTGGGGGACGGAGTTATCTCTCAGGCTCACATAATCCTCGTAAATGTTCGTCCCGGCGTAAAATAATATGTCGACTAGCCAGCGTCAGGCCGTGAAAATCGTCGTGGAAAGGTGCCGAGAAGAAAGAAGAAGAAGAAGTAGTAGTCGGAAAGAGGGGTCTTCAGGACTTACCCTCTGGACCCTCTCATACCCTTGACAATACTTAACATATTTTACCGATATTTCGGAGGGAGATGTATTTCAGAATTCTTCTCAGGATCTTCGGCGCGGGGAAATATTGATTCCCGGTAAATGCGTCATTTTTCTTTCATCCCCATACGTATCGTAAACTCCGGGGGAAAACCTCAATTAGGGATCATGTACCTGATGGATGGATGCGATCCGCAATCTCGACGTGTAAATTGTTCGTCGTCGGCAATACCCCTGAAAAGAAGATGAAGACTTGCATCCCTTCTTTTTTCCTTCTTCTACTTTCAACAAAATGGCGTCAAATTTTTCACCCTTTTCAATGCAAGGGGTGGTGGTGGTTTCTTTCCGGGTATCGAGAATGTTAATTCCTTTCTGCATAGTAAAAATGGGTTTCTAGAATCAGTAAACCGTCTGAAGATTGGCAATTTGTGAAAAAGGTCGCGCAATGTCCACCTCGGCAATGTATAACTATGTAGATGCCTTTCCCCGCGAGGCTTGGCAAGAGGTGGTTTCACCGTTTGCACAAAGAACTAAGTCCTGTCTTCTCATTCTCTTCCTCTTTCTCTTCTGCATTTGGATTCGAACTAGTCCCATCTCGGGCCTCGAGTTCTCGTATCTCGAGCTGGTGTGCAGCATGGTGCACCAGCAGCCGGAGTTTTATTCAAATTGTACAACGTTTCATTTAAATGCAGTTTAGGACATTGGAATAACGCGTCTGGCTCGGTGCCACGCAGAACGAGAAGTAGTTATTGCCGAATCGAGTCACGTTTTGCATATCTCAGCCTCTTCCTGCTAGCCTGTTCCTCGACGGTTCTTACAAATTAAGGAGAAAAAATTAAAAATAAGGGAAGAAGGAAAAATGAAAAGGAAAATTAAGAAACGTCTAAATCAAAACCCCCAGACTTTCTCTCCGTTCCATCCAATACCTCATCCTATCTTCTTTTATCAATTCTTAGTGCAATGAGGAGGGAATGAAGCGTCCCTTCGCGTGTCAAGAAACAAGATTTCTTTTCACTCCGGGGGGATGACGGCTGAAATCCTGAGAATTTCGCTTTTACATGAATCTAAACCAGACCAGACTCCCATGCAATACGAATATGCACATTTTTTCCTGCACCGCATCCCTTCACCGCGATCATCGTTTCCTATGAATGTCTACCACCATGTCGCTTCTCTCTGTTCATACTAGTACTGGTAGTGGAGAGAACCCGGTGCAGGGTGGTGAGTGTTGAGTGGTTATCGCTATAACCACGTCCTTCGCTCGAAAAGAATCCCCCAGCAAGCAGCAGTTCAACCTCACTGTGAAAAGGATGAATCGCTCGATCACGAACCCTGCCACTTTTGCTCAGGCCCTTTTCTTTCTTTCTTTCTTTTTTCTTTCCCCTCTCTCCGCATTTTTCCCTTTATTTTTCTGTCCGCAGGGTATTTTCCCAAACAGTATCGTCTTCGGATGACCGTTTCCTCTTTCACCTCAACTCGTGCGGTTCTTTTTACGACCGTTTCCTATCCGAACTGATTTACGATCATTACATCATGATCGACGCGATCAGCATTGTCGCTTGCACAAGTACGCAGGGCCATATGATTCCGCCTCCTTTCCTTTCCTTTCCTTTTTCACATTTTTCGAATACCGATCGGAACTCGTTCGTTCCTCTTCACCCCTGCGGAACACCAGCCACTACGGAGAAGAGGAGGATCTTTACGATGCTCACGGTGCGCGATCAGCCGTACCTTGCCGATATTGAACTTATCTTATACATCGATGAGAACACGGGGTTCCGAAAGCCCCACCACATTTCCCCTTGATATGACGCCCGCTAAAAATTCAATAGCTTTCACGCTCAGCGAAGTTCGAATCTCTGCCCGGGTGGTTCCTAGAGCGTTATATTTTAATAGCGTGGAACTTTTCGCGGAATTTTCTTTTTTCTTCTTCTTTCTTTCTTTCTTTCTTTCCTTTTTCCTTTTTCCTCTACATTATGCTCCTCCTTTTTGATAATCATTTTATATATTTTTTTTTAAGAATGCGAGGGTCATTCCAACATACATTTCTTTTTCTTCAGAGATTCCCTTTTTCTTTTTTCTCTTTTCTTTTTTTTCTCTTCTCTTTCTTTCTCGCTGAATTTCATATCGTATAATATTTCGGTGAATTTAGTACTTAGAAAATGACATTTATATCCCGAATCACTGACACATTCACGTCGCCTTTTATTCTCGTAACAAAACTCACCGCGGTTCGCTGGTCCCTACTACCTCCTCTTCACCTCTCCCTCTTCTCTTCTTTTCTCTTCTCTTATTTTCTCTTCTCTTCTTTTCCTTTACTCGCAGAGGGAAATAACTGCCTCGAATTTATTCGGAGAGCGAACCACCGTCGTGTATACGTATACGTACATATCGACCTACACATACCGATGTATACACCCATACGTATAAAAACCACATCCATTTATGTAGGAAGTTCTAATCTCTTGAAAACCGGGATTCGATTCCAGGCACGCGTTTTTGACTGACGTTTTTTTAAATCGTTAACCATTCCACGTGTCTATACCTACTCTCAGACGCAGTCTTCCTTTTCACATTATAGATACTGTCTGTTTCAGTCGGGGTCAATCGACAACGAAAATTTACCGGACAAAAAATAACCCCATAGGAAAAATGAAAAGAGACGGAAAAAAAAAGAGAAGAGATGAGATGATCAAAAGTCATTTTTCTACCTGAACCCCGTGATACTTATCTCCAGAGAAATTTATTGCATATTTATAAGTGGATTAGAATATCGGGACCAATCTACTCTGAGAGGAAATTAGATGCTCAATTAATTCGTATGCTTACTCAATCGAGCAGCAGGACGGCTGGGTTCCACTCCCTGATTAACCACCAGGCCCCCTGTGCTGCTGCAGTTTCCTTTCGATTAACACTTACAGTAGGTACTCGTACTCACATGGGGACCCGTTTAATGGTAATCACAATTTGGCCTTAACGAGCCACTGGTTAATTGTGCAAGTTATAGAACCTCGGTGTTGTTGTAGAGGAAGTTCTTATTCTCATCGACATAATATCGGTCTCCCATATTTAAAATAAGAGGGGTGGGGGGGGGTTGGTCCTTTCGTATATTTTGCACGTGCGAATGAACGTTCTTCGATATTACGAAAGTGGTCACTAAAAAGTTGCACCTACTTAGAAATCGCGATAGTCGCGTACCTACAGACGAATGCGAAAATTCTAACTCTGCAGTGTTCATATCAAGGAATGAACACGCGCGAACTGACATCGTGATTCGGTTGGAATTGGCCGATATTGGATTATATGCCCGCTTCATCCCCGGCAGCAAGCCTGGAAGATTCGGAATAATCGTCACATCGAATAAAGCTCAGCTGTATCGATGTCAACATGAAAGAGAGAGAAGTAAAGTTGGTCTTATTCATCTGCAAGTGATACGAAAAGGAGAGAAAGAAATCGAAGAAAGAAAGAAACAACATTGTGAAAGTTACGAGTGTAATGATCCGAAACGCACCCCCTCCACGCGTTTCATTTGCTTTTTTCACCAAGGCTTAAAAATATAGGGGATGAATGGCGGTTGGCGTTTGCGGGAGTAAATTCAAATCACATTTCTCCGCCGCACCATTGTTTTGAATCCCATCTGCACCCTACCAACGAACGATCCGATCCAGCCAGCGAACCCCACGCGTACCTACGCCCTTCGCACCGTTACGGATCAGGAAACGAGCTCAAAACTATAGACCCGTAAAATTTTCCATCAGGAAAATATCAATTTTTTTAAATTTCTTTTATTTTTCACTTTTTTCTTTTTGTTTTTTAATTTTTTAATTTTTTTTTTTTTCTGTTTTTTGTTCATTCTACTTTCGCTTTTCCCTCGTCTCGTTCACTCTATGGTGTTCAAGTCCTGCGGCAGGCCACCATTCAACCAACTACCCCACCACGAACCCCGAGATGCGCTCGTGTTCGTTTCAATATTGAAATTCCGTTCAGCCGGCTCACGATCAGCTCATCGTCAGTCTGATGCAGTTGCTTTTGGTCGGCGATAGCAGCCCATTATCTCCTCCACCACTATTTGCGTGGGAAACCATCTCATCTCAACCCATCATCCCCCCCATGCACAGACACACATATAGTATGTACAGACATTCGACATGTAGGTAGATGTGCTGCAGCAGCTAGGGGATATCGCGCGTCAAGTTGTTACAAATCAGTTTGAAAATTTATCGATAACAACCTGGCGGAGGGTCGAAGATCCTAGAGTAGCTTCTGAGACGTTCCCTATACTGTATAGCCTTTGATAGATGTTGAAAGCTTCTTTGGTGAAGAAATTCTTATTTTTCTCCTCGTAACTTCATTTCGCTTTACTTTTTCTTGCTGCTTTAGTGCATGAGGGTTGAATGTTCCGCACACCTTCGCTTCCTTGTAGTTATGAGTTTTCGTTTTTTTATTCATTTTTTCAGAAACACTTTTTTGCACGTGTATAAATCGTCATCTTCGAATCTGCCGGTGGTCCCTGAAACGCATATCATGTCTATACGATCCTTGAAAGCAACTAACGACGGGTGTACCCGGGTAGGTGCCTTATACCTCCTACCTACAGACGAAGGAAAAGAGAGGAAGAGACTGAGTGAACTTTAGCAGCACGAGCAAACGTTCAACGAGTGTAATTCCCAAGCTCAGTGCAGACTTCAAAGCGAGCAAAGAGCAGCTAAAGCTAATGTTTGCGGTGGTGAAGTGCAACTGAAATTTTCTTACCGACTTTTATGGACTTGTCGTGACGAAATAAATTTGTCTTTAGGGTATGATATCTATCTCGTGTTTGAGGTTGACAATTAACATTCGCAGGTAGGTACTGGGTATAGCTGAAAGATTTCGCGATGAAAATCAAACCAAAAACGAAAACAACAAATTTAAGTCAATTAGCGAGGAAAAACCTGCTACCTTCGTTCTTCACGGTTTTGTTTTTTTCTTATATCGCTTGCTTGTTCGTTCTTTCAGAGAATTCCCTTCCTTTTTTTCTCTTCTTCTTTTTATTTTGAATTTACGGAGGGATACGGTAGAAACTCGATTCCGCCTCGAACTGGCAATTTTCTTCTCTTCTCTTCTCTTCTCTTCTCTTCTCTTCCCTTTTTTGTTCAAGTCCTTTTAGTCTACTCGCGCACCTTTCAACGCGAGACCGACCAACTGGCCACAATTCTGTTTGTTGAACGAAACGCGACGCTGACTCGACCGAAAGTTTCCTCCTACCAAGCAGAGTGAAAACCAGCCAGACCCTTGTTAGAGCAAATTCTAGCATAATTTAAATTTCCCACACGGAGTTTTTGCCCCCCGTCAAACGATAATGTGCTGGTTGCTGGTGATTCACCAGCTGCGTTTATCCTCAGCATCGAATGTCCGCTGCATGGTCAGCTTCATTCCTCCATCCGCTTTCCTCCTCTTCTGCAAGGATGCTCCCTCCCCAGTCAGTTTTCCAAAATTCACCATTCAATCAATTTGCTTGTAAGGATGGGGGTCCACGGAACATACATATGTGGGCCAATTCCAGTCTTTGAATAAAAGAAACGAAAGAGAATAACGGCCACTGGCACTGCCACCTTGCGGTAGAGGAAAATTCGAGAAAATTGAATGGGTATAAGGAAAATAAGAAAAATGTCCAGCGGATATTTATGGCACTATACGGCTACGTGCGTGGTCTCGAGTCACGATGAGGGCGCCAAATGGGTTTCGTGTTCATTTCCTATTGCCCGCGCGCTGCGTATTTGCTCATATTGGTACATTAACCCACAACAATGTGGATGACAGTGCGTCGCTATGCGCAGCACGCAACCGTGATCACATATATCCACCGATCCATAGGCTTGCCCAGGACTATTGGGTACGCCGTGAGGAAGAGGAGAGAAGGAGGATGAGGAATTGGAGGGAATGGGGCCGGTTCCCTATCCCCAGTTGCTCGTGGTTCCCGTCACAGGGATGGGCAGGAATGAAGAGAACCAAAGGTATTTCATCGCAACGTGGAACAGTCCACCTCTATCGAATGTTTCGAAATCGATTACCTCCGCTTCCCACACCATTCTGACCACAAGGTGATCAGAATCTGGTGGTATAAGGTGCCTGCCATTGGAGTTTCTGCATTTGTCCAATTACCTGCAATACAAAACTGCGCAGCAACCCTTTCGAGTTTCCAATCGAAAAATTCTGACCATATCCTGAATCAGTTATGATGGAAAAATCCATCTGACACATTCTTCGTGGTTTTTTTTTCATGGCCTCTAACTCCGGATCCGTTCATTGATTGTACTTTCACGAACAAAACGGCACCCGATGAATGTAACAGTTCGCAAAAATACACCATGCAGTTTTAGCGACAGATCCTTCTCGCATGATGGGAGGAGATAAGTACGACCGTTTTCGAGTTACGTGATCGAAAGTTTTGATGGTAAGGATCGTGTTTACTGTCCAGGATGTTATTTTATTAAGAATCGATCAGCTATTCGAAACTACACTACACCCTGGCGACTGGATTCTTTAGGGGCTCTAGAACGGTCTAGCGGTGTAGTCGCACGAGTCCTGGTGGGAAGAAGAAGTATTCCTCAAAGTACCACTGGGTTTTATTGCCTCCAGTAGGACAGAGTCGTCTCTCTTCTTCTTCGCGGTGGCATTCCCTGACCCCAAGAGATCCTCGTGTAAAACGTAAAGCCGAAAGTTTCTGATCCGCAACTTCTCTATGCAGAGTTGATGGGGCTCCTAGACACTCGTCCAGCTTCCATCCAGAAAAAAAGGAAAAGGAAAAGGAAGAGGAAGTGGAAGAGGAAGAGGAAGAGGAAGAGAAGGAGGGATGGTTTTACGATGTTGACGTTGAACAGTGTCCCGGCCTTATACCCAGTGCTATCCATCGCCGTAAATCGAGGCCAGTATCAACGCCCCGCGGATTTTACTGTCCATAGAATTTTTGACAGGTCATTTGTCATCCTGGGAACTTGGCGCAGACTACCTACCAGTCTATGCACGATTAATGCACAGGATGTGAGCCCGAAAATGCAGAAGTTAAAAATAAGGAACGGTATGAGAAGAAAGACTTCTGCGCTGCTGCTGTCAAGGGGTCGAGCGTTTAATTGTCAGGAGACCCTCTTGTCTTCCCATTATTCTTTGAGGTCGCTTTTAGTATTTCATTCTATTTTTTAAGCTTTTTCCTCTTCTGTACGAAGAGGTGATGGCTACTTTCATAAAAGTACCTACTATGGTGTATTAAGGGTTAAATGGGGCCGTGGAAAACGTCTGCGGTAATAATTTGTCAGAGTCCAATTAAGGGCGAAACAAAGAAAGAAATAACGGGAGAGAGAGAAGTACGGAGTTGGGGAAAATGAAGTTTCCCAGTTGTAGGAATGAAGTTCGAAGATTCGACTTCCTGGAAATAAATGATTTGCGAGACGAAAACGCATTTCATTTCATAAATTGACGTTCATAACACTTTGCGCCACTACTACTTCGAATGAAAATTACACCCCTGATGTTTCTTTGAACCCTCTTGTCATTTGATACGTTCGTGACAATGTCACACCTACGTCACATTCACGGATGGGTGACGACAAAAATTCCACTAAATTACTTGCCCAACCCCTGGTCCGCCCGTCCGTATGTCCGTCCATCAACTGGATGCACTTCAACTTTCATTTCCCCAAGATCTCTCAATTCCTCTACCTAGCCAGGAACAAGAACCTTCCTGCAGAGTATCATTAGAAAATGCTTCTCACCCTCGGGCTCGCGGCACCAGCTCAGGGCTCTGCGTTTACTAACGCCTCAAAACTCGCTGAATTTTAACACATTCTGTTTCACCTTTTTCTACTGCTCCTCTTCTCTCTCTCTCTCTCTCTCTCTCTCTCTCTCTTTCTGGAAGATGTACTTCTGGTTCTCTGCCTTTGTTTTAATCAACGTCAGAAGTCCATGTTTTCTTTCAAATCCTTACTTCTGAAACCTCGATGTAACTTTAACTTGATAATAACTGAACGAAATGGAAAACTAATGTAAAAAGTTTCTCCTCAACGACCGATGAATTTACACTCCTTGAGGTAAAAAGAAAGAAAAAGGAAAGAGAAATAGAAAATAGAAAATGGCTTTATACATGAACACTCGAAAGTTGAAGACTCTAGAGAGAGTAGCAGCAGCAGCAGCAGCAGCAGCAGCAGCAGTTTGGAACTATTTTTCACGTTCATATTTTCACTTCTTCTCTTTTTTTTTTCATCCCTTGTTCTATGCTACCTCCTCTCTGCAGTGATTACTTAGGTCAAATTCATTCGCATGCAGTTTGTTGCAACGCGTTGGATAGGTGTGTAGGTAGGCAGGGTGCAGGCAGACTGCAGGTAGGTAGTGAGGTAACATACATACTTGACATATAAACCAGAGAAAAGAGAGAGGAGTTTTTAAAAAAGGAACAACCCGGCCCGAGTTTTCCATTCGTTGTCATATTCATTCACTTTGGTTAAAAGGTCGAAAATTTTCGAGGCTCAAGCTCGAGGGTAGGACTGGTAAAGATTGTGGGGTACGGTTTGGGGGGTGGGGATGGGGGTGGGGGTGGATAAACTGGGCGATTTTATGTCACGTGCGAAAATTTCGGTCTCGTATATACCTGGCACACCGGCTGGTTGGGTAGGTAGGTAGAACGCGAGCTTTTGAGTAATGAGTGAACTTTGAATAAATTTGCATCTTAATTCGTCGAGGGATTTATGGCTTAATCGGAACTTTAACGGATCCTTATACCGAAAATGTTTCTAACCACGATAATAAAGTATAAATAGGGTATTTAAATTTATGGTGGTTATTAATTTTAACCATCCTCCTAAAATCCCTCTTGGTGTTCCCCCCCTGCCCACTTGCTGCAGAATATATCCAACGCAATTGAGGTGGGAACCGAGTCCGCTATACTTATACTACGAACGGTTCAGAATTTCGGGGAGAGACATCGTGTTTCGAATAAATTGATTCGAAAATGTTGCGGCCATTTAAATACGATATTCCATTATTATCTTTTTTTCCTGAACGCGATTCGCGCTTCTTCGGTACCTAAGAGTAAATCGGAACTTAGCATTTCACCCCACGTCGAAGACAAATGACGTTCTTTATTTAAATCCTATGATGATGATGGTGCTGAGTGGTGCTGCAGAAGAAGTATAACAGCTCCGCGCAGTGTTAAGTTCCTTCCGATTTTCTTCCAAGAGAATTGGAAGGAGATGGAGAATCGGAGGTGAAGGAGGCGAAGGGGATGGATGGGATGGGATGGATGGGATGGGATGGGGTGGCGTATTAAATGAGGAGATGATAAAAGATGAAAAATAAATTACTCGTCTTGGTGCCTTGGAAAAAATAACTGATTAGCATCGCTCCCTTAAGACGCTTGGTTCTGGTCCCGTTACAAGATTTCTTGAAGAGGGTCTCCTCTTCGCCAAACCTAACTTAACTAATGCTAATATGCCTCTAGGCAATGTCAGGGATTCCCTACCACCACTGCCGCCGCCGCCGCCGCACCGCCGCACCCTCCGAATTACTTTATCGTGATTGCGTTACACTCCTGTTAATTGTAGAAAGATTAATGATTTTCCGCCCCAGGGAACTACTTAGGGGCGAGGCTCGTGGCTAGGGCGAAGGGGTCAAACACTCGCTTCGCTCCGCTCGGCTTCTTCTTCTTCTTCCCTTTCCTTCCTCCCCTTCCATTCCCGTCTTCATCCCTCATCGCACACATTTGCTCAATCCCCCTTAATAAACACGCGGGGTTACAAAGGTGTGTACAACTCTTCACACGATCTTGAAGATAATGAAGGGAAGAAGAGGAAGAAAAAGAAGAAGAAGAAAAAAAAAAGAAAAAAATAGATCCCCTTTCCACTGCGGAAGGATGTCTTCAGGTAGTAACGACACACCGTAAAAGGTAATCCTACGCTTTAACTGCACATTCCGCATGCACGAGGAAGTGGGGTAGTGGTGGATAGCTATAGCTACATACCTTGTACCCACCGCTTTTACGAGAATCTTTTTCACTAATATTTACCCCCTAGATCAAGTGCCGGTGGTTATTTTTAGCGAGATGGATATTAAAGTTATTACAAGACCCAAGGCTCCGGTTTCCGGGTCTCCCTGCTCCCTGGTCCCTGCTCCCTGTGCTCCCTTTCCTCCGCCTCCTGGTTGTATGATCATATTTTACCTCACGAAATGGCTTCCCACTTGAGGCCCGGTGTTGAGTTGCACTTTTGTTAATTGTAGAAAGATTAATGACACTCGCTTCGCGTATCGGGTGGTGGACATAAAATAACGAAAAAATGAAAAAATGGAAAAACCGAGAAAAACGAACGAACGGTTGTGCACACAGCACGGCTATTCCAGGAGAGGAAAGTAAAAGTCTTTTCAGGATGGGGGGACGCCGCACAGGACGCTGCTTTCCATCTCCTTAATTTTTCAATCGATTCTCTTATTTCATCCCTGCAACTGTCCCGACCACCCTATTCTCTGCGTTTTACTCCCTGCTGCTTCACTCTGCAACCCCGAGCCCCCGACTCCCGTCCCTCAAGTCCGGGAGGGCTATTTGGCATAATGTCATTAAGTTGTATTAAAGAGTCCCTTTTTCGTACCCGAACCACGCCCTCTGCTGACACGGTCATCTTCCCTCAATGAATTATGAACCGAAAATCCAATTTATTTTCGGCATTTTAGAGCTTGTTGTTTCATACTCCGAGACTCCTAAGACTCTTGAACAATTTGCTACCAAGTTTTGGCATTAAATTTATGCGTCTTGGTGTCTCCCAACCCTCATAGCTGCGGTAGGGCACACTGGGTGTTGAATGGTAAGGTTTATTCGTTCTTATCCCATTCGGAATGAGAGGGGTAACTTTTTCTTCAGCCCCTAAAATCTTATTTGGTTACGAGTACGAGCTGGTAGTCAACGAGAAGTCATAGAAACCCGTAAAAGTATGTAGCTATCTATCCGTGTATGTATATGTATGTATGTATGTATGTATGTGTGTAGGGTGAAAAAGGAATAGGAAAAATGCGAATAAGAAACAAGGGTGGGATATACGAGGGCGTAATAATCTGAGCTTCATTCTGGAAATCTCTTGAGCATCAGAGTTACGTATCATAATAAAGAAATAAAGGCTGAAGAAACTGTGCCGTGATGGTATACCGGGGGAAGGCGAAATGGGCCAAGTTAGGCGGCCCTAGTGCGGAAGGGTAGAGAGAAAACTGGTTGAAAATGGGGGGAGAAAAAGAGAGTTTGAGAATGTTGGATGGAAGAAGGCTTACCGATAAGACTTGCCGGTTGCTCTGCACCGTTTTCCTCGGTAATGGCCACGCTATCAGTCCAGACTTCATCTGTGCGCCTGGAGGTAGGTAGGTAGGTAGGACGATTTCACCTCTTCCCCCAAAAACCCCCCAAGAAAAAAGTCTAAGGGACGAACGTTCCTCCCTTGATAAAATAATGCCCTCCTAAAAATGTGTCGACTGTCGTATATTTTTCAAACGGTTGAATGCCTCTCCTCATCGCTGCTTGAAATATTTCCAGATGTACAGTAATTTCATAAAAAACTGTTTTAGACGACATTATTCGGCACCCCCACCCCCACCCCCACCCCCTATCTCGATCCCCGTTTTACATCTCAACAAACGATGTTTGAACGCCTCCTAGCGCCTTGGCGCGCGTTTCTCGGCTAGCCTGAGCCGTTTTCATCCCTTTTCAAATGTCTGCAGGAATTATTTGTTCCAGATTCTTGATGGACTCCATCATTTAGCTCCGGGGCTGATTAATCCTCTGTCTTATACTCATAGAAACGATTCTCTAGCCCGCAGCTAAGGGAAAAGATTAATGAATATCCTTCCCCCTCTTCACAGACGAAGAAAAATCTAAAAAAACAACACAAACCACTGCAGCGATATTTTTTTTCAGATGTAGAAAACACGGCAAACACACATTCATACATTTTCTACCATGAATTCCTTCCCAAAGATTGAGACGAAAGGAGAAAAAAGGAAAAGGAAATAACCACGACGGACGAAACCCTGCGCAATTTTGTCAAACGGCTCTCCCAGCGTGACGTGGGATTGAGCACATCTGATCTTCACAGTCTTATCAGTACGGATACCCTGAAACAAGTTGCCGCCATTTCTTATCTCATTGTCAGTATAAAGGTTTATTCTTTCACCGTGAAAGAAAGAAATGTCTTTCCCGCTTCGACGTATCACCCACCAATTTAGTGCTTCACCATTACCATTGCCATTGCCATTACGTTTGTGCGTGTGTGTTCGTCAGGAGAATCGTAATCTGACGCAGTGTCGACTGTTTCACGAAAGGCAACCTTACTGTGTGCAAAACAAATCAATCAAATCATTTGCCAGCTAGTGACCCCGTTTATCGTGCATTAATACAACCATTGCCACCATTCTCAATTCTGTATCGACGTTATAATTCTGTCCCAATTCTCCATTGATCTTTTCCTCTCTTTGATTCCAGGTCAACGGAACGGACGTCTCGAACTCGAGCCACGAAGACGCGGTTCGGTGTTTCGAGTCTGCCCAGGAACCGATCATCGTCGAAGTTCTGAGGCGTCAACCAGGCCAGCAAATGGTCCAGCCTCTGCAGTCGCCAAAAGATGTTGTGGAGAGAAGTATGGAGCATGAAAAGCCGGAGAAGGGTGATGAGGACGCGGTGAAAGAGGTCTCCACCAGCCCAGCAAACAGTCCCCTGGTCTCAACTGCAGTGCAAACAGACTGGGCTGGACTGATCGAAGAGGAGCTGATGCTAGACCCGTTAAACATCGAGGAACAGCCGTGCAACGATAGCTTTGAAGACTTTTTGCCACAGCACATAAACTTCGAGGTATGTACGGTGTTTCGAGTTCTGTTCATATTCCTGCGGTAGGTATGGATTTATTTATTTTTCTCGATCGCCTTTATGTTCCGAATGAATAATGTCGAGGGGTTTGTTTCGGCTGGAGTGTTTTCTTGATAAATCTCCACTTCTCTCCCAGTTGATGAAATGGCTGACGATTAGTGGCCCGGAGGGAAACCTAATCGCTCCAATTAAGCCGCATCAAGGAAATCACGGAAATAAGGACCGCGTTTCCTCCGCCACTTTGTTGATCCAGACCGGTTCCGCCGGATCAGTATAACCGCGTGCCATCGGGGATTTATTTCACGTTTCTATTCCGTGACGAGTAAACCTACAGCGGAAGAATGTATCGCGTGATTCTATTTAGCCATTCAACCATTGACGACAATCATCTCGGGTCAGTGTCAGGCTCCGTGCCAACGTTTCGACGTTTCAACGTTTCTCCTCTCTCTCTCCCTTTCTCTCTCTGAAACGGGTCAATCGTGTACGAAATATTGGGGCTCGGTTCGGGACTCCTCCCGCTTCGTTTGGCTTTCAAACGATGAACAATCAGTGTCATCACAGAGTGATTAATGGCTCATACTATACCGCCGCACGGTTATATCGTCGGAGAGCTAAAGTTCAGGGATTTTATTTTACTCTTTGACATGTTTATGTGCATTAGTTGATGGAGCAAAGCGACTTGTATGCAGTCCACAGTTTATCTTTATCTTTTTTCGTTATTTTTCCTTTTTTTCATTTTCTTTCTCTCTCCGCCTTTTTGTCTACCAGGCACAAAGCCTTCGTTTGCATTACGCCACGGCGTTATTCTGTTCGGTATATGAAACCGATGCAGAGCGAAGGAATAGCTGGTTGTACTAGTAACGAGAAATTGGAAATCGACGAAGGGGGGGTCAATGCTCTCGGATCCATATCGGCTCTCCACTCTTTTGTTTTTAGAATTCGAAAAAAATTCAATGTGAGTGAGCTCGCCTCACTTTACCTCCGCTTTGCTGCCTTGTGACGCATTGTTGCTGGAATGCAGAACTCCGCTCATATACAGCTACACACATGGTGTCCCTGAAAACACTGACCAAACTCGAGTCTGCAATACGCTCTCTGTTATTATACATATACCCATGCATCGTCTATTTCTCTCTAGTCTATTCCAATCGACAATTGTCACCGCACTTTCCCTTTCATTTGACAAAGAACTACCCCGATCCCGCTAATCATAGCCATCAGTGGTTCACCATATTTCCTTTACAACGATTTTTTGGGACCTTTAATTTCCTTCCTTCCCTTCGTTTCTTTTTTCTCTTTTTTTCTCTTTTTTTTTTTGTCAGCCTGTATATGCACTCCATTGTACACGAAGGCACTGACTAATTGCTTTTCAAACAGCTACCCGCCCCGACAATAGCCCTCCTCATCCCTGTAGCCGCTGAGTAGGTAGTACATCCCTGTGTTTGTTTGGGCTGCAGGGATATGTCGAAGAGTAGGTAGGGGTAGCATTAATCTTGAGGATTATATCGATTGATGTTACATTTTTTGACCATGTATATCAATTGAACGGATGCTTCGTTCAGATGGTGCAGATAAAACTGCGTTTCGTTATATTCCGCAGGAAGTGACGCTAAGGAAAAGCGGAAGTGCCGAGAAACTCGGGCTCACTGTATGCTACAGTTCTGGTTCTGGGAGTGAAGACGCTGACACCGAGGTATACATCTCGGAAATCGTACCAGAGAGTCTTGCTGCTAGAGATGGACGGCTTAGAGAGGGTGATCAGATACTACGGGTAAGTGAAATCCGGTCTCTCATTACCTCGCAATTCTACTTAACTCTTGCCGCTGCACTCCACATTCAGAGTTTACACGATTCAGCAGATCAAACTGCAGGGTAAACGACCCTAAACACCGACGACAGTGGGTACTACCCGGCTATACTTTGCTACTCTAGCACATCTCAAATCCCCCGTTTCAACTGATCTTGTTAGAGAGATTATAATTACGAACAAAGTGGTTTTCACGGTTCCGATTCAGAACCGAGAACCAGATGACTGTGGAATTGAAGAAGGATTTTCCGCGTCTACGAAACCTCGCAATACCGTATCTTCCAATTTACACTGTGATGAGAAATTGCGACAACGTTTTTCCCCAAGAATTGTCATTCAGTATGAAAACGAGATTTCGTTCAAAAATTTCCAGGTGAACGGAAAAGATGTGGCGAACAAGGAGCAGACCGAGTGTCTTTTCGCTGAGACTAAAAATGCAGTAACTCTTTTGGTCAGCCGTTGCTTCTTTCAGGTAAGGAATAACGCCTTTCGATTTTTTATATTAAATCACGAAAGTTCGAATTTACGGAGTTCTGAATATGAGACCCCCCCGTTTTCACGTTGTTGTTTCAGGACGAGGAATACGACGAGCGTCGCTTATATCAACAGGTAAACAACAATCCCCCGGATTCTTAAATCATCAGTTAAACCCGTTGCAGTCCTCTCCCAACATTTGCTCATCCATTTATGATTGTTTAGCGCCAAAGTCTGACTCAGTTCTCAAGAACTCGACCAGAATCATCGAATCGTGAAACCCCTTGCCGGCCTCGTCTAACGTATTTTCATCATTTATGTCCAGGACTCTCCCTCCAGTTCTCCGGACAACAATCCAGCCTACCAAAATAGCATGATCGAACAGTTGATCAGACAACAACAAGAGTCCGACGACCCCGTCAAAGAGCCGGACTCAAAGAGCCAGAACTCTGCCAAAGTAACACCACCGCCGCCTCCAGTTCCTTCGCACACATCCGAGGACAGGAAACAGTGGATGCAGGACGCGCTCAAAGAGTGTTCGAAGAAAATCGAAGTCCTAAACCTGAGGCCACAACAGCCAGGGCCGCCGGTACCCCCCATTAGATTAATGGAGGCCTATACAAGCCACGTTTGGAGTGACACTGAGCACATTTACGAAACGATACCAGAGTCTGACAGTGAGCCGATATACTCGTCACCGTACGAACACCAGCACTGGATTCATACCCATCAGAACATTGGGACAACAAACAACAAATCTCAAACAACAGTTGATCATGCAAAGCCGTGGAACTGGTCATCGAAGAGCAACAGTTCCGGTGAAGAGAAGGAGAGTTCGAGTGCCTACAACACGGGGGAATCGTGCCACAGCAATCCTCTAACGCTTGAGCTTCATCAGGGCGAAAAAGACCACCATAAAAGTACTCTGGTGTTGTGTCAACCGCAGCAGAAGACACCGCATCAAACTAGAACGAATACAGTGATTGGAAATGTCGTAAATAGCAACGCTACGACGGTAACTGGGTGCTCGTGTCCATTAGGACCATCTCAGTATGGAGGTAAGGTGACGAAGACCCAGCCATCGGCGAGGAAAAGTAGTCATCAATCGCAAAGAGATCACAGGGACGTTACAAACGCTAGTACTTTACCAGCTGATACGATGTACACAAATGCAGCGAACCTTCAACAGACCATTCTACTCCAGCAGGAACTCTTCAAACAGGCTTTAATGACTAGGAGGAGTTCTACGTCCCAAATCCGAGAGGGTGGTACGAGGAAGTCTAAATCACACGGGAATTTTCAAGCTCCTAATCTGACTCGGTACCAATTTGTGGGAAGCCAACAGGTATGCACTTCCGCTTGGGTTCCACCTGAGGATAAGTGCGAGGTACAAATGGAGTGGAAAGTCAAGAGGAGACCCGATGGCACGAGATACATCGCTAGGAGACCGGTCAGAAACCGAATACTGAGGAACAGGGCAATCAAGATATCAGAAGAACGGGCTGGACACACTACAGAGGATGACACCATGTCGGAGATGAAGGTAATGCATGGCCATTCTTTAAATCAATGGTATGATATGATTGTTGTTGAAAATCATAGAAGATCACCTTCGTATCTTTCATCTAGATAACGAAGAAATTTGTGCAAAAAAAAAAAGTATGAAAGATCTTCTTGTCGCCATGAAAATTAATGAAAGTCCATGACAGGGTTTTTGTGTAAAGTGGAAAAAAAAAAAAAAGGTAATACTCGACATCTGGCAACCCTAATCTTTGTTTACAAAAGGAGGATGAAATTAAACACACCTCTCCCTCGTTTTCATTCGCATTAATATTCTCGTTTGCTTGTTTTCTTCCCTTTCTTTTCACTTTCGGGTTTTCAATTTCACTTTGTGCGGGTAGCTGATTCCATTAATCATCAGCATCCATTTGTCCTCGAGTTTTCGTTTTTTTTTTTCTTTTTTTGTTTCTCGGTATTTAATGCGCACAAACATGTGTGTGTCTTGTACGTAGCGATTGTTCATTTTTCGAGCAAGCAGAACGGAATAGAAATTAAAAACGATTTCTCACACCAGGTTGGGAGATACTGGAGTAAAGAGGAACGCAAAAGGCAGCTGGAACGAGCGAGGGAGCGAAAACAGCGTCACCAAGAGCTCCAGCTACAGCAACAACAAACGCAACAACAACAACAACAACAACAGCAACAGCAGCAGCAGCAACAACCACAACAGCCACAACAACAGTTACCGCAGTTGCATACGAACGATCTGACCATAGGCGATTACAACGATGAAAAATTGGTGATGAAAAAACCATTGAACATCGTCGAACTTAGCCAGAAAAAAATGGCACGGAAGAAGACCACCATAGACGACTTTACCACTGTTCAGGAAATGCTCGTTCATGGTAACAGAGTTGGTAGTGGCTCTGGACCTGGGACGGGCGGTAAACACATGGGGCTTTTATCCGTTACTACTGTTTAGGCATTTTATGATAATAACGAAGATTGGCGAAGGAGTGACGTAAGTAGGAAACCGAAACGAATTTTGCTTGATTCAATTTTTGAAAATTTTCCAATAGAACGAAATTGAAGAATATTTTGAAAGATATTTCATCGATTTTTTTTTTCCTCCAAATCTGGTCTCCAGGGGTTTACCTAACTCCCGCTCATTTTGAATTCCAGTTAAAAAGTTCGTATAACTAAAATTCAAAACGGCGGATTTTCAGATATGGAGCGAATGTCAAAAGTCGTCAGTTTCGAACGAAAATTGATTTCTCAACGTTTTGTGGCTCGCTGATTACAAATTTGAAATAAAAATGACAAAATCGAAGATGGCGAACGAAAATTCAAAAGCTACTCGAATTTTGATAAAAATCGATTTCCAACGGTGATTGGGGTCACTAAACATCGAGCGGATCTCAAAACTCGAGAATTCAAAATCGCGAAAAAAAAAATTGCAAAAATGAAAATTCGTCGTCCGAAAATTTCAGTTTTTGTCAATTTTTTTTTGTGTAAAATTTGTAATCAATGAAGTAACCGAAAACCGTTCTTTTTGTTTGTTTTTTTTTTCAAAATTTTAAGCATAATTCGATTTAGTTTCATCGTAGAGACGTAGACTTAAACGAATAATAAAAGAAGCGTTAATAAACCATAGCGTCATATTAAATGTTAAGGTAGCAGCTTTACCTCGAGTGTGCAGCGTCTCGGCTACTGCAGTAATTGTAATTATATATTATTATTATTGATATAGGCGCTAAGTCGCCCCAGCCAGTGGTCACTTTCGTACCTAAAGGTTACGGTGGCTGTGCCTTTTTCTATACGATCACAATTACACAATAAGTCATAATGATTACACTATAATACTGTATTGTACAGTTCAATATATATGATTAAGTTAACGCAACAACAAACTCTACTTTAATATGCATAAATTTATATTATACGTAGAGAAATGTTGTTATTCTATGCGTATTATTATGATATTTACTGCAAGTTTTCAATCGATCCAGAAGCATCATAGGAGCCTGAAAATTCCATTTCGTTATTTAAAATATTCAAAAATTAGAGAATATCTCTTTGGTTGATCATACAGGCATTGGAAAAGCCGGAAAATAGCGAAAAGTCCAACGTTTCGTGATTTTTGCGTGTGCAAAGTGCCCGTTTCTCGCACTAGTGCGAAAAGTAATTACTTTGCGCACCGGTGCGAGAAACGGGACAACTTTTCGCACTAGTGCGTAACACGGGCGCTTTGCACACGCAAAATAGGCACGAAATAGTATATTGCATACCTAGGGCAGTAAAATAAGGAAGGTCCCAGATCACATGTAATTGTCGTCCGAGGCGAAGCCGAGGTCAACAAACATGTGATCTGGGGCTTTCTTATTTACTGCCCGAGGAGTGTATACGATTTTTCGCATCGACGGAGCCGAAAAACGGGAACTTCGTTCCGCGCAGCGGGACGAAAGTTGTCGCTTTCGGCCCGGAGGTGAGAAAAGACAATTTTCCCAATCCCTGGATCGTCAATAAATTTCAAACTATCGTATTTTCTATTTTTTAAGGAACTCTTCGAGTCAAAGAGACGAAATTTTCTCTTTTATAGGCCTTGTTGTTTCAACCGATCCCGATATACCGGGCGATTATGTGGAAATGAAAGGCTCCAAGCGCGCAGGCGCTGATTTATTAGAATATTTCGAGGGTCGCCAATTTCAGACTCGCTACGAATATCCCTAGAGTCCGTCTGCTATTTGTTTCTGATTGTTGTCAAATACAAATGGCGGCAGACCGTGGCAGGAATAGGCTATGTTTGTGTGAATCTAGCAGACGACAGAACTGGGGATATTACTGAAAAGTTGGTGGAGTCGCTGTCGCTATTCTGTCGGCCAATGACATTTAAGTAAATCAAAGTTCGCGCGCTTGGAGCCTTTCATTTCCACATAATCGCCCGGTATATCCTTTGAAAAAAAAAAAAATTCTTTTGTTCCTAAATGTGAACGTCGTCGAGGCCAAAATAATCAAAAATAGACCACAAAAAAGAAAAAGAAAAGGAAAGAAAAAAAACGAAGAATAGGTAGTCGGAAAGCTTGAAATTTTATAACTAGTGTAAATTTTATCGATCAACATCAACTGGTTTTCAGAAACAATTATGAATTACAAAAAAAAAGTAAGTAAAAAAAAAACAAAAAAACAGAACAGAATAAGAAAAATTATGAAACAAAAAAGACTACCGTTTCTGTTCTTATATCGTGTTTCTTGTTCTATACTATCAAATCTAAAAAACATATTGTTCAATATATGTTATCGATTCTTGAGACTATAATAATCGTATTGATGAAAAAAAAACAATATATCCGAGGAGACCAATTCCGTTAACAAATAATACAAATATATAGTATATACAATATATATTATAATATATAATAAATTTACTATGTATGTACTAATGAAAATGCGGTTCTTTCCCTCGTGATGGTATTTGGTATTTGGTATTTGTTTTGTTCCTGATTAGAAAATTTGTATTAGATATATTACCCAGATATTGGAAATAAAGAATAAAAATTACAAAAAAAAGATGAAAAAATAAAATGAAAAAATTCATTAAAATCGCAGGAGCGAAAGAACGCTACGTTCTATCTCTACTATCTACCTATAATATAATAATATACTAATTTATAATCTGAAGTTGAGTAGAAGATTTTGTAAAATTTGTAAACTAAATATAATGAAGAAGAAGAAGCAGAAGAAGAAGAAGAAGAAAAAAATTCAGAAAATAAGATGAAAAATAATAAATATATGATAATAATGGAATACGCGATGTAATTTTAGAGGAAAACCAATCGATTTTAGACTACTTACCTTTAAATAAATAAACATGAGCGATTGTTATACTATTATATTATTATTTATCTTTAATGTGCTTATATAGTATACCTATTGAATAGTAAATATCGATTTAATGAATAAAATAATTCTTGTAGATTATGATAATAATAATAATAATAGCTTATAAACATGAACCGCGATACCTAAGTTGTAAATATTAGTAATACAATAAATTTAATGATTATATTATTATAGTAGGCTGTTTTCACATGAAACTAAATACTAATAAACGAAAAGAAAAGGAATAAATAAAGAAAAAGAGAAAAAAATACCTAATAATAACAATAATAATAATAATAATAACAATAACAATAACAACACGCCATATATAGAAATCTGTAGATATGTATTATAAATCGTAAACGCTATTATAATATTGTAATAAATATATTACTATAATAATAATTGTAACAATAGCTTACCATACCATCATCATCATTACTACTATCATCATTGCTTCGCGAGATATAAAAGAAACGAAAAGAAAATAAAATATTCGAAGAGAAAAATAAATAGAAAGAATTGGAAAATGGGCACGTCAAACTTTCTCAATATTGATTATAATATATTATAAAAATGAATATATTCAGATAACTTAGATTATATTTGATAATTTTTGAATTAATATCAGATTATGATTATTATTATTATTATTATTATGACGCGATTGAAATTAAAAAAAAATCAAATTTCTAATATTGTATAGAATATTATACGGAAGTTATACGGGAATAATAAAATGAATAAAGTCTATGTGGGGATGGAAGATAAAAGATGATAATAAAACGAAGAATTGATTGATTGATTGATTGATTGATTGATTGATCTTTCGGTTTAACAACAGTTGTTATTAAATCGATAATATTGAAAATGTGAGACGTGCTATAAGTATAAAGGCGAGTAACGGTGCAAATACAAGATTGTTGTTTTAAATGCTGTAATATGTGAAATATTGAATGTAGAAATAAAGTGTCTATAATACTATAGAGTATAGAGTACCTATATCGAATGAATTATCCATTTATTTTTAACTTATAAATCAACTATTCAAATATCATCTTGATCCGTTTAAATATTATGCAAAATTATTATATTAGTTTCAAACTAGTTTTCAAAGAATATGAATATACAGTAATGAACAAAAGATAAAGAAGATTAACTGTTTCATACTTATATAAGAAAAAGAAAGAAAGAAAGAAAGAAGATAGGAAGAAAAGGATTTAAAATCTTCAGTCTGAATTTTATTATAATAGTTTTTTTTTTTTTTTATTCATTACTTTCGTTACAAATAATTTCAACCCAAGATGAATTCCATTTGATCGTATCTATTTATTTATTTATTTATTTATTTATTTACTTACTTATTTCTCATTTACCTATATTTAATTTATTTTATTTTATTTTATTTCATTTCATTTCTATCTTCTCTTCTCGCGTTTAATTAAGAGAATTTCCCCCGTCTATGATTCATTATTATCAATATATATATAGTATATCGATATAATAATATTATATTATATTATTATAAAGAGAAGAGAAGAGAAGAGAAGAAAAAATATATATAAAAAAAAAAAAAAACCCTAATTATTATTATTATCAAAGAAATAAATAGTGAAGGTTGCAGGTCGTGTTCTGGGCTAACGTGTGTGCCTTCTTTTATCTAAATAGTATTATTATTATTATTTAAACCTAAAGGCAAATTTTGTTGTTTTTTTTTTTCTTTTTTTATTCCTTTCTCTATTCTTCCCCTCTTTCCTATTACTCAAAATTGGATATTACCAATAATGACCAAGAGACACATACCTATGTGTGTCACGTGAGCTTGCTTTTTCTTTTTCTTCTTCTTCTTCTTCTTCATATCAACGCGATATATTATTATTATTAGTATATCAATATCAATATCAATATCTAATCGAAAAATACTATACCCATATATATTACCTTTCAGATAGGTAATTAATATTATCCATTCAACTAATTAATTTCATAATTTTTATCCAGGTATTTCGATTTCGAAACACCGAATTACAGGTAGTTACACGCTGTATATTTTTCATCAAACGTTTAATAAATACTAGCGAAGCTCACGTAAACATTCTCTACTTATCTCTCTCTTTCTCTCTCTTCCTCGTTATCTGCCTCTATTATTATTATTATTAATATTAATATTATTATTATTATTTATATTCATATCTTTAATTTGAGAAAACAATTTGCCGACTCGTTTATATTATTACAGTATAATGAAATTAACTGTTATTCGATTCGGTGACGTTAACAACAACCGCATCACTACTGCTAGTCGCTGCAGATGGTAATCGAGATTGTTTCAAACTATCCAAATATTCTTGTTGCGATGTGGCCAATACTTGTGAAAGTATATCGCTGTCTTCCCAGTCCGTTAAACCTGTTTTTATTCATTTTTATTTTCTCGAAAATTATCAAATACGAATCCTAATGATTACAAAAAAAAAAATAATAAACATTTCTTACCAAAAACCTCAGGCGGTAAACGATTGAACAACGATATATCGGGAGATGCGTGTGTCTCCTTACTGCTACCTGGTACAGGCTCTTGCGGTGTTGGCGGAACGCTGAATTCGGATGATAAATGAGCGCCTCCTTGTCCCTGGGATGATTGATGCTGGGGAGATCGCTTGCTGTTATACCTCATAGAGTCGGTTACCTGAAATTATTTAATACATTTTCGAACTCTGTGCTGATGTAGTAGTACATACTACATTATAAAATGGTAGTTTGCGCACATATGTATATTTTTTTTCTTCACACCTGCTCCGAAAATGCCCCTTTGCGACCTCTTGAGCGGGCGCAAAACAGAACTTTGCGGCCCTCGGGCGCAAAGTCCAGTTTTGCGCCCGCTCCCTCGGTCTCAACAGAGGCATTTATGCAGAGCAGGTATTAAGAAAAATATCGTGTGCATCACGGGCGCAAGGCTATTTTGGCGAGTGTGCATGCAGCACACTCGCCTTAGGCTCGTGCCGCATATTGCACACTCGTAATATAGTTCTTTCCGCCCTTGATACGCAATGTACTATTTCAACACAATGCGAAAAATTCGACTTTTATAAACTACGTGCGAAAAGTACGATTTTGCGCACGCGGTGTGTAAAAAATTACCATTTCGTGCCTATTTCGCGTGCGGAAAGTGCTAGTTTCTCGCACTAGTGCTAGAAAGTAGGTACTTTGCGCACGCATAATAAACACGAAAAGTCGAATTTTTCGTACCGCGTTTGAAAAACTCTCTTTCAATATTCTTTTTCTCACCTCCGGGCCGAAAGCGACAACTTTCGTCCCGCTGCGCGGAACGAAGTTCCCGTTTTTCGGCTCCGTCGATGCGAAAAATCGTTTTTGTGGGCTATTTTATTATATTAGCGCTCGCTACGTCGAGCAGCGGGCGTTTTTATTATATGAGCGCCCGCTACGTCGAGCAGCGGGCGTTTTTATTATATGAGCGCCCGCTACTTCGAGCAGCGGGCGTTTTTATTATATGAGCGCCCGCTACTCGAGCATAAGCGGGCGCTAATAATCTGAAAACGCCCGCTGAAATATTTTTCAATATTTGCGAGAAAATTATGAATTATGAAGAAAAAACGCGAAAATCGTGCTGTCACAAAAAATATGGTGTGCACCAAGGGCTAAGTAGGCTTTTTGACCTTGTGTGGTTGCAGTACTCGTCTTCGGCTCGCAGACGCACTCGTCTTCGACTCGTGCTACCTCGCCTCCGACTCATACTGCAAACTCCACACTCGGTCTAAAAAAGCCCACTTTACGCCCTTGGTACACAATATACTAATACACTCCTCGGGCAGTAAATAAGAAAGCCCCAGATAACATGTTTGTCGATCTCGGCTTCGCCTCGGACGACAATTACATGTGATCTAGGACCTTCCTTATTTTACTGCCCTAAGTATTTAATATACTATTCCACACTGCGTGCGCAAAGTTCGATTTGGCGCACGCTTTGCGTGCATAAAATCCAACTCAACACGCGTTGTGTTAAAAAATGAAGTTTGATACACGTGCGAAAGATGATTCTCGACTCGTGTGATTATCACCCTCACTTCGCTCGGACGAAAAACTTCACACTCGTCCGAGAATCAACACTTTCGCACTAGTATCGAAAAGTACTGTTTATCGACAATTTTCTAAATCGAACGAACAGACTCGAAGCGATTCTATTTCACCTTTGGGGAATTACGGACAGATTCTTGACTGGATTGGGTCGTAGTTGGGGACGATGTTAGACCTCGTGTTTGTCCACGACCACCATGCGTGTGAAAATGATTGTGACTATGTTGGGCGCTGGTCACTGTGCTCGTACTGCTGCTGCTAGCTGACCGCTTAAACAAAAAGTCAAGCTACTAAGCGGAGATAATCAAATCATCGATGATTATAACATTAGAGAAACTTGTTTTTTCTTTAAATTCATGATGGAGATTGAAATTATACAAATAAAGCATTACTATATTTACATGTATGGGTAGGTATTATCTTTTCATTGAACATTTATACAATAAGCTTATTAAAAGTCGGATTTTCGGTGTTCAAAAGAAGTAGATTACCGTTAATCAACATGATGCAATGTCGGTCATCATCTGACGGCATCATACTTACAGCTTTACGCATTTCATTGTCACGTAACCACTGCAAGTAACTTTCTCTTGCGACTTGTTCCTCGATTGCTTCATTAGTCGCTTCCCAATCTGTTGCTTTTATCTTGTCTTCAAGCATGGTCTGTACAAATGATGAATAGTAAAATTACAAAAGGCATTTGGATCAGTTTGAAGACCGATAAAAACTATGGGATAAGAAGAGTAGAAAATCCAAAACCACTCCGGACCTGTTCGATGTGCAATTCTTCGCTTTGCCTAACGGCGTCAGAAACCAGAGCTCTGTCAGCTGCCCCAGGATTGTACGAAGGTAGACCAAGACCGACGCCAATAGTCGCTTTGTAAGGGTTTACAATGCTGTTGTAGTGGCTTGCTCGTTGATAAGACAACCGTATTGGTTCGTTATCGCTCTTGTGTACTCCGTGAAAGATGTTTATCGGTTCTGTATTGATAGAAAAAAAAAAAATTAGTCATACAGTTTTTGAACGATTCACACAGACGAAAGAAAGAAATATGTAAAACACACGTACCAGTTCCGTAACAGAAGAGTTCAACACTGCGATTATACATCTCAGACATTGCCTGCATTTCTATGTGATTACCGTGTACATATTCTTGTCGTTTTCTGTCTACATAAGTGGAGAAATCCTCTGCTACAAAGTGCGAAAAGAATTCCTGATTAGCAGCCTGAAATAGAAAAGAAAGATAAATTGTATAAATATCAGAAGAATATCATACGGTGTATATAGACCCCCTATAGACTCACAATGTAATCCATACAATGCTTTCGTACAACGGTATGCATTTCTTGATCTCCGTAAACCTGATCTGCAACAGCTCTGAAAAGGCATGCGCCGTCCTCGCCCATTTTCTTAACGACAAAACCCATCTTTCGAATACGTTTTTCGAACCATCTATCACGCTGTTGATAAAGAAAGAAGGGTTTGGTGAATGATAAAATCGACGATGGCTAATTTTTTTAAGAAAAGAAACGGGCGATTATTTCATCGACAATAATAATAATTGCGAACCTCTTGCCATTCGGCAACAGTAAGATTGTTTCCTGTACGCCCTGTGTACTCATCGCCGCTGTTATATCCGTTTGCTAATTCAGGCTCAAGATTTGGAGTACCGGCGACAATGGCCATTCTATTATTTCCAATGACTGTAGTATCAGTGCCTTTGCGTACATGGGATATAAAAAAATGAGTACATGTTGTCTTTCTCTCTTTCTCTACAATGACGTAGTGAACTTATAATCACAATGATCATTGCTAGATAATAAAACGTTTCATCTCACCCTGCAAACCGCTGCAAGATGCAGTCGGTGGAGTAGCTTGTCTCTCCCGTTCTCTTTCCCTCTCGCGACCCCTGTCCCTCTCTCTTTCTCGCTTAGAACGAGACGTTCTACCGATACAACTGCTGGATTAGAAAAATTTCAAAAATAGAATATCGAAGGCAATATGGAGTTCGAATATTCCCTCAAAGTCAGATGATGATAATATCTACCTATGAGGACTGGCGCGTTGTCTGTGTCGTTTACCATGGCTCGATCCGCTCGCCTCTTCGAAGTGTTTCTCTTCCCGTCGATCGACGCTAGTCTGCAAAAAGAGAAACATATGAATTCAGATTTACAGTGTGAGCAAATGTTGATATAAGACGTAGCTAAGGGTACAATGACTCTTATTCAGAGAAAAAACTAAAAAACTAAAAAAAGTAATACATAAAAGTCGGTAAGGCAGTTTCCTCTCATTTCCCGTTCAACATCAAAGTAAGAAATTTACATGCGTGTTGATCGTCTATCAATTAGTGTATGAATTTGGGTTGAAAATATATCATTGCACGTATATAGGTGCACAAGATAAATAGTAGATAAATAGTGACTGTGAAGTCCAAGATGATTTATTTTCTAAGATAAATTAACTATCTGAATAGTAAATATAGAAACTAAAAGACTCGAACTGCATACACTTAGTTGAACAAAAGAATCAGGATAGAATGCTAGTTGAAAAATCGGTAATCGTTGAAACGTTAAAACAACAAAAACAAGAACAAAGAATGCTCCCTCTACTTTCTCATCATCATTATTATTATCATTATTATTATCGTCTAATTAATTCTAGTCTACGTAAACGCGATAGAGAGAAGGAGAGAGAGAGAGAGAGTGATAAATGATGTCGTGTCTTCAAGGCCTTTGTTCTAGTAGCTGTACTATACCTGATAAGAGCTATTTGGAATAGCGATTGGCCCAGTGCCGTGTTCGACTTGTACACCATGGACATCAACCTCAGTCCCGCTTCCTGGCTCTCGTCTGTCTTTAGTACCGTTTGGTTTTTTTTTCGCTAAAATAGTCATGACGACTCGATATCTTATCAAGTTAAGTTAACACAACTAACTGACTCCACTGAACTTCACTTTACTTCACTTCACTTCACTTCAATTCAATTCAATTCACTTCACTTCACTTTACTACGATACTTGAATAAACGATATTGTAAATATACCTATCGCGTGCAGCATACATACGTAGTGTTATAGTCTATGACGAAGTATGTATGCACTAGTCAGTTTAGTCAGTCAGTCAAGTCAGTCAATCTGTCTGTCTGTCTGTCTTTCCGCACCTTGAACACCACCTTATAGTTGTTGAAAATATTTTCTCGAAGACTAGTTTATAGTTGAGACAGCAGTTGAAACCGATTGGATTTCATACCGTGAAGGTCATAGAGACATGTTTAGTGGTATTCGTATGAAATGACGTAAATTTAACATCCAGTGTTAGAGACGCATCGCTATGTCACCCATTAATTATTTTTATTATGTATAATAATAAGATATACGCAGCACTCGATCGACGACTCGTGCGTTTTCTTTAGAATTTCGAAAGATAATTATCACCGATATTATCGTATATTGTTATACAAAATTGGGGAATATTGGGGCCGTTTATGTCGGACTTGTTTATAACAGATTTTAGTTACTATCCCGGTATTGGATTAATCCACACAATATCAGAGACCACTGTTGTTTTAAACGCTTTGTGAAGCCGCCATGTTTCCACTATATCATCATCAGCGATTGCAAGGAGGCATGGAAAGCAACGTAGACGAGCACGTCGGTGGGGAAATAACACTCGAGAATATCGACTAGGGCGACAGTGTGGCGGATCTGGTGAAACCGACGGCTAACTAATCGTGTTATCGCTGTCGGCAAAGGCGGACTATAGATAGTCGATAACTTGGTGCATTTGTTTCTGTACACACTCGTGATGTTATACAGAAACGCGTAACAACGAGCGTCTGCAAAAGACACCCTCATGCCTCATCATTTTCGAGAATGAGTATAAAAGAGTGGGGACATAATTGGGACGTGCGGTATTTCAGTCCGTGAATACGTACACTGGAATTGTTCGGAGGAATTGACGTTGATCGGAATCGTTGCGTAAAATAAATTGTTATTAATAAATTGTTCATCGCTCGTCCAGCTGTTCATTGCGATTGTCCTTAGTCCATTGACGAGGATCTGGTACAGACTCGAAAGGAGACGACGGCGGAGATAAAGGAGCGAAGAGAAGAGGAGAGGAGAGGAGAGAGAAGATAGACTAAAATGGATGAATGGCAGGTGCTTGCGTATTTAGAATGAGAACAAGGGACATTATTGGAAACAGTATAATCGTCTGGGCGGAATTGAATGTACCATAGAATCTTGCGTAATACAGGTTTCTTTATCTGCGGTTCTGAATAACGCTACCCCTAACCCACACCCTGGCTATGGCTTTCATGAAAATCTGCAAAACCCTCTTCGCGACACACCAATGCCACCGCCAACGGCTCCCTCTGGATTTTCGAGCTTTTGCTGCTTGCAGAGGGACGACGGGGGATGCTTTACCACCCCTACAACATCCCTACCTTGACTCTCCCTGATCCCTACTACGATACCTTATGATGCCTCCACCACTGTCTGGGCTCTGGAAGTGGGGAGCGAAGGCGAGGCGCGGCGGTAGAAGGGAGCCGTTTTTTCCACCCACGTAATCAATAGCAGGCCTACAGCTTCTACTGAATGGACTTTGCCATCCCTGTACCCTCGACGCCTACCCAACCCCCTGTATTGATTACTACGACGTAGGGGGGCTCTATCGACCCACCCAGCTGTATTACACTTCATTCATAAATTTTCGGTTTTCATTCGCAATCGGCGAATATGCCTTGCGACTTAGTGCTCATTATTTATATTTGTTATATCTGTAGTTCCAACCCGTCTGAATGGTCAATGAACGTGAGCATGATGACCTCTCCTTTGGCCATGGATTTCGTTGTATAATCGTTCAGCAAAAGGCCATTCATAGACTGGATCAGTATTAACGTGTTGCTTAAATTGAGGACGAAATCCATGTTTGAAGAATCGTTGTATGTACTTTGCTTCGTGGAATTAGATCGCGACGAGACATCGTGATTGGATTAACTGGAAGTCGGCTCGAAGGACCTTATCGTTTGTCGTTGGTCATTGTTGGTTCAATCCATCGCTAATATCTCTGTCTCTCATCGTTCGAATTGGAGTACCTTATACCGACACTAAGAGATCGACAGATGAGAGACGAGAGTATCTTTTAATCATCCCAAATCCTGGCTATATGGATAGGAGATCAATAGTACGAGATTAATATGTGATGACGCCAGTAGTACGCGTTTTCCTGTGACGCAATAGGCTGGCTACGACATGCGAACAGAGAGTCTCGAGACAAAGTGAAATACAAATTCCTGGGAAACCCACTCCAGTCTCCAATCCAGTGTTGTCTTTCATGATTAGACTCCAGGTCTGCCTCGGCCGCGAGTTTCGTGAAAACAACAGCTTGAACGACACAAAACGTAGACAGTAGCCAGAACTCCGGTCGGAATCTAATATTAACGTGGCATTCAGGATCTCCGAGGGTGATAGCGAGCGAATAATTGAAAATTTTACGTCAAACAATAATTTCAAATTTTCTGATCCTTTTTTCACCCCCAAAAATAGCCAGAGTTCTACTCAACTCTAAGTGAAATCGATTTCCGTTTCCGTGAAAAGAAATTTCCTCCCTGCATTGTGACGAAATGCATCGGCTTTCACTGCAGTTGCGGGCACAGAATGCCATTTCTGGAATAAAAAAACTACTGCACATTGTTAGTTTCGCACTTGTCGAGGTGTCTACCCATTCGAAATACGTGGATCAATCAAGAAAAGAATTGCTCTTCAGGGAAGGATTTCCACCGAACTGCTGCAGAAGGCAGCTATTCAACAACTCGTTCAAGCTGTGAATCGATTCTAATATTTACCTGTTATCATCGTGTACTTTATTTGCTGTACTAATGTATGTTGCTATTGTTTGTACAACGATAATACTAGGAAATTGCAATAAACCTATTCTCCATTATAATCTATTCTATCAGTTCATCCCGTCCATCTGTATGCTTCCGCTCTTCGAAGAACAACAACGGTCAATGTTTCCTATTTATCCACAGCTGCAGCAAGGGCTCACATTGCAATCTGAGCTGACTACATTTGTCCGAGTGAAAGAGCTTGAGTAATGGCTGACAATTAAAGCAGACGAATGCTCACGGTATTGAATTGGCAGCCATTCCTTATCGGTAGATTCGCAGCTGTGAAGTGCGACATAACGTTGGATCTCAGCAAGTGAACATATACATATATACGTATGAAGAACAGTATCATTCAGAACAAAAGTCAGAAAAAAAGTTGGCCACTGCGAACCCATTGATGAACGTTACTGTACAATTCCATTGAAAGAAGGAGCGAAAGCAGCTCTTCAAAATGGTCTAATCGCAAATATACATACATACATACTTATATACCGGGAGTATTCGGGGAAACGTTTCATAGGGAAGTCAAGCGATTACGTTTTATTTCGCATATTGCGTGCCCATTGGCTACGTGGGAACAAAACCTAATCGCTTGATGTTTGAGTTGCCGGTATGCAGCCGTCCTATGATGCGTTTTCACGAATACTACTCCCGATGGGTATATCAAGAGCAACTTTGAAGACTAACTTTATCTCAGTATCTTTTATACAGATTCCTTCTGGCGTCTTTGTTTTCGTGAAAAAAAAATGAAAAGAAAGGAGAATCTCGATAATTTAAAAGGGCTCTGGCAGACAAGCTCCAATTTTCATTGTCTGCACCCACGCAACTTATCCTTTCATCCTATGTATGCAAAATGGGTGTACGAGTATTTTTAGACGATTTGTTGTAGCTGTAAAATATCGAACAGTGGAAACGCGGCGTTGCAGGTTCATGTAACTCTAACTGTGTGGATAATTGTGCACCGATGGATGTTTCGAGTAGTTGCAAAAGGAGGTGTTAACCCATTTCAGCACTCCTCTCAATTTGAATCCCTACGCGGACTGGGGCAGCGGATGCAAATATCCTCGATCAGGTTAATCACTGCGGGGTAGGACTTGTGCAAACTGTGGGCCAGCATGTTTAATTCAGGAGGGTCAACTGACGGATCAATTCAATCAGTACGCTGGCACGGTTTGACGTAGCTAATTGATTGGTCGGTATGACAAGCCTATGTATCACCGATCTTTCAATTTTCCGTGGAAGATTGCCGGTGTAATAAATTGTCTACAATCGTACCCGCAGAATTCAACAGCGATAGAATTCCTTGCGGTGATATTTTCACCCTGAAGCCAGCATCCACGTCGGAAAAGGTCAAAGTGAAAAATAACCCGACATCCGGAACAAAGATGTAAAATTCAGGAACAAAAATTTTCTAGATAAGGTAATACTCCCACGAACCCTGCCTCGCCCCGGCTAGGATTCATCATAAGAACGAGTGCGGGATCCGTCAACATTTCAGCTTACTCATCCGGGTGGAATAATTTATTCCATTGTGCCTGTGGAACCGTGGACCCGTGGGCTCTCTATAGTTCAGTGGAAATTGTTCGAAATACTAATTTTTTTAAGGCACTTCGTTTAATTGAAGCTGCTTCTTGCTCCCGGTAAATATCACTCGTTCGACACTCTTTACATTTCCTTTATTACACCCGGGGCTCAGGATTATTCATTATATCCCCTTTCAAGTGGTTTGAAGTGAGCGTTTACTCAAAATTTTATTGACTTTCTCGGAGTTAACGTTCCGCACGTTCATGAATGGGTGTACAACCGTGCAGAATGTTCAAACCTCGATTTCCTTTAAGTAGGGTACATATCAACGTCCATCCACTATGGCATGCATCTATAGAGCTAAAGGCGCCAGGAAATCCCGGTGACCATAAATCGGATTTTTCCACTGCTCTTGCTGCTGATGCTGCAGCGCAAGGACGCAAGCTGTGCTACGCGTCCATTTCTATTTTCGGCCAGTCGCTGCCTTGATGCAAGTTGTATGCTCGTTCAAGACGCGCAAAAGGCTGTCATACAGAATTTCTTGGCTACATTCATATCCAACAGCGACCAACAGTTTGCCGCCTCGCGATTGGCCGGCTGCCTCGCCCTCCGCTGTCTATTTTCTACCCCTAACCAGCAGATGTGGTATATAGCTATTAGGTACATACACAACTTCCGAGAAGATACACTGAAGTCAAGTGACTCTCGGAAAAACGACTGCGTTCTGCTACTGAAATTCATGACCCACAACATTGAGTCATTGGAAATTTATGGTCAAATTATTTTTCCGGCAGAAGATGCAGAAGAAAAATAATAAGAATAAGCAAGCAAATTTTTCTATAGAGTTGCTTGGGGGTTGAAAACTCCAACATGATTTTGAGTTCAAAGCGAATTTACTGCAGTGTTACAGGCGTGATGATTGATGGGTTTTCTTTAATTTCGTTTCATCTCGTTTGACATAAATTAAAGAAAATATGGTTCAGAGACGTTGACAAATAGCAACTCGTCCACAAAATTCCTCAAAGAAAACTCAAGGCGCAAAGCCTTTGCCCAGGGAGAAGAGGCTTCTTCGTTCTTCTTCCTACTACGGTACTCTGCCACTTCCATGAGCTTTCCGCCCCCGCACCCTAAAACCCCCTTAACAATCCCCTACCAGGATCGTTTCCACCTCCACTACCACTTCCATCGTCATTCATCCCCACCATAAATCCAGGGAAGGGATGAAAGGCACAGCCTGTACGTAGACAGAGACTGTCCTAGCAGAGGGTGGAGAATTTCCCGGCGCGTTAGGAGCGGGCTAGGGGTGGTTGGAATGGAATGGAATGGAGTGGAGTGGAGCGGAGTGGAGGCGGTTGCCTTAGGGGTGCAAAAGAGAGGCGAGACTGGAGAAAATGACAGCTATATGTGACTTGGGGTAGCAAAATTCCAAAACCCCTACGTAAAGAGCAGAGACGCGCAAGCCGGCGTCGTCACATCAGTAGATCCACGGTTTCCGGACTCTACGGACAAACCAGGTGAGTTGGTAACTTAAAAAACAATAATTCATTGCTGAGAGCATTAAGCCCAGAGCCAATTTTATTGGTGCCTTTAAACAACGCGAGTTCCTAGACTTGTAGCTCATTTTTCTTGCGGTATTTCGTTGCGGTTCATCCCCATCATCATCATCTTCTTTTTGTACGTTTTTCTAATAAAATTATTCATCTGCTTTTGTTCACCGTGTTTGTCGCTCAAATTCTTTGCCCTTGTCTTTCCTCGTCGCAATTCAATTTCGGCTACTTCTTCTTCGGCTACTACGTGCTTAGATTACGATATCGCGATTATTCATCAGACGTGAAGTAATGCATAAATGATTATCGTGATTGAGATGAGACCGTGCGTTGCACGATCAGAATTGTATTGTTTTTCCAACTGCCTGCTGCAATGGCTGGAAAAGTATCACGTATCGCATACAGAAGCGCGAAACTACGCAAAGTTATGAATGGACGAGAGCTAGCTGAGGGAGATTCATTGATTGACAATAGAACCAAAGGGAACGTAAGCCACTTGTTGCAACCCAAGATGTGCCATTGCAGAAGCCTGCTTGATAGTGTGAATACTGTAGTGTGGAGTTAAACTTCTTTGATAATCTAATTATGGGCAATAAATTTTCGCCAAGGTATCTCAACGAGTCTGCATCTGTGTGTCTGTGACAATGATGAGCGTAAACATCACTGCGGTTACCAATATTTGACCGTAATATTTATTCATTCCTTGATTACATTAAATGGTACGACCGCGGTTAATGGCCAGACAATATTTTTACCCACGTAGAATCGATTCGGGTGGTTGAAAAATGTTTCCCAGAAAATTCACCTCGCCTCAATCAATGGCTAACGAGCTTTTTTCCAGATATATTGAAGCCTTTAAATCACTTTTGACCGAATTTCTGATGGAATGAAAATTCGGTAGGTAATATTTTTATCGTTCATTCGATCATCGGGAAAGATTTTTAGTTACACTTTTTCGACGGCTCATGATGTACCACATTGAATTATTTATTTTCCTCAAGACTGAAGGATAATACAATTCATTGACCATGAGGCCCATTGCTTCGGTTTGTTACATAAATGTGGGATTTATTGGTCAAGTTAATTCCCCAATACTCTAATCCACCGATGCTCTAATTCCCGTTCGCATAACCATTAGCACTTTCCGTTAAACATAGCAATATCTAAAGCCTTCCAAAATTAATATATCGCACAGTTAACGGTTGATGCAATCACGTATCTACGTAGTTTGTATAATCCTGTTACAACCAGCAAGCTGTGCCAATAGCAATAAATTACCTCAGTTTACCCACGCTAGTGTACAGTCTTAAATCACTTTATCGCGTTGACGGTTCTCTGGGGGAATGCAATGCGACAAGAGGCACAAAATAAAGTCTAATTTATATAAATCCCGTGACATTTTCGACGGTCAATTTTTCTCTTATTTATCCCAACTATATTCTTTCATCAGCCGATTTAACGGATCGACAAATTCCAATTCGATTTATTAGATGATTTAATGAAATACTTGAGACTCGGACTGCTAAGGCTCATGCCTTTGATCGCAGAGTGAAGAAGCAATAGAAGATAAATCAAAAACAAATGTGGAATATTTTTGAATAAAAAAGGAACAAGAACGGTGTTTCCAAGGTATTTTACGAGATATTTTCAACCCAAGTTTACAAATCGTTGTTTCCTATGCGATTCAATCTCATACTCCTCGGATGAAGTTAGGATAAGTTAAGTTGGTCTCAAACGACGTCTAGCTAAGATCCCTTTTAAGTAATCCGGCATTATCACAAACCCACCCTTGTCGTAGCGGACGTGAGGTTCCCACTTGTAGCTTCGACTGAACACCACAATTTCAACGGACACTACAGCACGATCGTCTAGAGCTATCTTTAGCTATTTAGCGCGGCGTTTAACCGTCTGAAAAATGGTGACAGCGGTGGGATCACTGCTATTCGGATTTAAGAGGCTTTCAATATTGGAGTCAAATTTCCTCCTACAATGATAATGACCATAATTTGTGTTCCACGAGTGCTCTATTCTTTCGGAACGTTTATATACTTCTCGGAATTCCGAAAGAAAATAAACGGAAAAGGTATCTTGAGAGTAGATTAGGCTATAAGACTTGACGTCCCTACAGGCTTCTGTATTTTCCTTTGGTCTAATACGGCGCGGGTGGATGGGTTACTAATTGAATTCGTGAGATGGGGACTTGACGAAACTCATCGAAACCTCGTTTCGCGCGTGAACTAACGTCTTGGGTATCTATATAGCCACTTTTCCGCCAAGATTATAGTTTTACTTGGAACAGAAAAAAAAATAAAAAAAAATCGGTAATAATGGCAGGTGTTAGACATATACCTATACAAATATATTTTTTCTTTTTTTTTGGATGCTGGAATATGAGTTCTTCCACATAGTAAATAGAATATGGATTAGTACCACGTTTCGACTGGCATATAAATGTTAAGGTTTTTCTCTTGTTCTAAAAATAGATAATGAAGATTATCTGAATACATTTTTTTGACTTTTCTTTTTTTCTTTCTTTTTTTTTTTTCTTGGTTTGGGGCGAACCCCTCGCGGCTATGTTTCGCATTCGTGTGTCGTCATTTGTCAAAGCTCCTCCGTGACGTCAGCCACTTATCGATCCGCCGGGTCTTCCCCGATGGGCAAATAATAACTAAAGTATTTGTTGCTGTATAGAATTATTATTATATTATACCCGGAGTTTATATTCTAGGCATTTAACCGTTTGCCAATTAATTTAATAATAATAATTACAAGTTGATGTAATCCGTTAAGATTTGTAGCTGGAAGAAATATAGTAATAATTTTTCGAAATAATGTTAGTGCGGCTAAACGAGCGCTCGTTTGTCTTTTGTTTTTTGACACTTTTAAATCCCTGCTTTATAATACGCCGCTGCAAAGACGCGAAGGATAATAATAAATTTGAATTAATGAATATTTAATTAAATTTTAATATTAATGATCAAGAATTAAAATTTTTCTTACTTTTTTCGAGTAATATTTTTTCGCTATCCTAATTATAGTCCGCAAACAGTTTCTTTCTTCTCTTCCTCATCTTTTTACATCAGACACAAATTTCGAAAATCAAGTTGTTAAGATATTACATATACAGCTATGTAATATATATATATACCTATCTACATTTATATTAAACTTTTTAACAAGTTTGTTGTAATACGAGAACTTGGAGTTTTTTAACTTTTCAATAAAATATACCGCGTTGTAAGCGCTTATACAGGTGATCAGAAGAAAGTTTTGAATTTTCCAAAGTGGGGGAAGGGAGAAAAAAGAAAAAAAAAAAAAAAAAAAAGGAAAGAAAAGAAAATGGAACAAAACCGAATTTTCTCCAGGAACAAATCTCGCCTTGTTGTTACTCCGAGTCTCAGGATATCTTACACTCGAAAAGTTTTTCTTTCTATCTTCCTCGTCTCCGTTCTTGAAGAAATCGGTCTTTATTTCAATTCGAAGAGAGAGAGAGAGAGAGGGAGAGAGAGAGAGAAAGAGAAGGAAAAAAAAGTGAAAAATCCTTTCATTCAAAGTTATTTACGCACGATTTTAGGCTGTATTAATATAATTGAGGGAATCCCCTTCGTCGAACATTCATTGAAGCTTTTTTTATTGCATGAATATACGCATATATGTATATGCATACATCATGTATGGGGGATCATTGAAAAAACGAATTATTCTCCAATCGATACGGATACACCTATATAAATTTACCTAACTAGTCTGTTTAAGGATTTGCAATCACGATTATTCTGACTATATATGCTTATATCATAAGTCCGCTATATAAAAGCGAATCAGCGAGGGAAAAATGAATCGCAACGTTGTGTATCATATGGAAAAGTTCAACTTTTTCCGTACAGCTGGGTATCAAACGAGCTAAGCCGATGGGTAAACATTCAGTTATGGAAGTACTGACCTATAAAGTTCTCAGATTGAAATTTTTCTCTCTGCCTCAAAGAGGAGAGAAGAGAAATGGGGCAAATGCTTCGGAAGGTTAATTGCTTTGCATGGGAATGAATAAACCTAAAGGCAGTCCTTTACATTCCTTGACTAGAACTAGCCAGCTGGTTTATTACTTTTTCAAGAAATATGGTACCCCGTGGTTTAATATATTATGCAAAACTGGTAACTGTTCGTACCTATTAACAACTGACTAGATAGTTGAAGCTCGTTAAATATTCCATTCGCGTAGTTCGTTAGCAAAAAACAATTAACTTTTCCCCGGCCTAAAATATCGTCAATACATTAACCACCGCATGTGTTCATCTCTTCGTCCGAAGAAGAACCAAAAAACCAAAAAAAAACCAAAAAGGAAAAAGCATTGCAATAAACCCTGAAGAGTGCTTGGCGACTTTCGATTGCTGCAAGCTCCGTGGCGTGAATCAGTGACGGGTTTTCTCTCATCAATCCGTTTAATGAATGACCACATTCTCGAGAGCCGAAGGGTTGCTTAATTGTGTTTACAGATTTCTGATGTGCTGAAGGGTTCTCTGTTCATTCGAGTTGTCATAATCTTTTCTTCATTGCTCATTCCTCATTGCAGGCGATATAGAGGCTTCGAAAACCCAATTTTATTTTAAATCACGTTATTCGATTGATATGTGTATGCATCTATGCTCTGGGTAGATCCTTTGTGCTTCGAAAGCACTCCCCACCTTTTTCAATGAAAATTAATTAGTTTGCCTTTGAGGTAATATCCCTGCAGGGAACACGACTAAACTATGTTGATATAACTTGAAAGCGTATACCTACCTTACTACCTTCTGGTCGATCAAACTGAGTTAGTGACCAAACAGCGTGAGTGGTCGCTCCAGAATCTATAGTTGAGGGTCGAATTGCATCCATCAGCCTAACTTTATGGAGAATGTAAATCGTCTTTGATGTATCTTGGGAAAAAGTTTAACCTGCGTAAACCAGGACCCTGTACTGCCCCCCGATCGCGGGTTCGGAATTAAATTTACCCAGTAGCTACCCCCGAGATGGGTCGGTACTTTGAATAAAGATTAAAACAGAATCCGGCTACTTTCTTCCCTGATTAATTAACACCTACTTCATTATTTGACATTATACTTATACAAGCTCGTTAATATACACTGATCGTTTTCGTCGGAAGTTTAATTAATTAATTAATTATTATCGACCCTAGTGAAAAAAATAAAAATAAAAAAAACCTTCAGAGGGTGAAAGAGATCGACTATCGGTAGAGATCTTCGAATTTTTATTTCGACGATCTTACTTCTACCCTCCGGCCACCAATATCTTAGATTTCAGATACCTAGCCACCTACCACCTCGATACCTTCTGCTCCAATTTACAATCGACCTCGAGTATTTACACGGGATTTCTGGGTCTAGGAACGGAGCCGTTAGAGGAAATTCTTCGCAGCCCTAGTGGCTATCGATCGTCGAAACTTTTAAAAGCATATACTATATATGTCCCGGGAATATAATACACCAATACCCAATAATTCAAAACCACAAGTGTCAGAGTTGAAGAGTTCGCCAATTCTCAACCGCGAATCACTCGTCGTATGTAATATCATCGAATAAATAAGCTATACTCGTTTATGCCTATTTTTTCCCCTTTTTTCTCCCTTCTCATTTCTCATTTCTGAATGTTTACCAGTTATGCGATAGAAGATCAATCATGAATTTTTTGATTAATTTTTGTATTTTCAATCAAATCGCGAGAATTGGCTGATTGTAAAAGTGAAACCGTACCAATTCTAAGATACATATCTATGGGTTTTTACGTTCGTCTTGTTTCCCCATAAAGGGAAGTCGGTCAAAAGTATACGACAGGGAATTTTACCCAGAAACGAACTCCTCGGTGTTCCACGATGCGCACCTGTGTGTGTGCGTGTGCGTGTACCCTGAAATGTATAAAAATAACGCTTCTCTTTCATTCATCTCGTTTTTTTGAATGCCTCGCTCACATCGTTGGTCTGAAAATAGAAAAAGAAAAAAAAACGCACACACACACGCACCATGAACGCCCACTTGACTAATGCGCATCAACATCTTCTGAGTTCATTGATTAAAATACTGCATACAGTGCAGTAGGTATGTACATACCTATATGACACCTAGATACGAGTGTATACGGTATAGAAACGATTTTCTAAAACAAAGAAAACGAAATGCTGAAAAGCCCCCAAAGCTCCTGGCTAAGTGCTTTATACGGGGATTGCAGTCCATCCGAACGTCCTGTTTCCTGCGCACTAATCGAATTCGTGAAATCGTTTCGAAACTGCAATGCAGCTAGCTATTTAAGCGAAATAAGAGTTGAGAGAACACCATTCCATATATTCCAGTTTAATCCTGAATCGGTGGTTTCAAATGCTGTCTGAATTCCATAGAAACTTGATATTCCCAAAGTTTATAGTAATGCAAAACCCACTTATAACCTGCAGCAGTTATATGGGTCGATGCTTTATTCCCATATACTCGCGTAGCTGGTGAATTATCATTTTATCGCTCACCGCCGGCACAGCCTAAGGTTTGACGTCACCGAACACCCCTTGGTCGATGGTTATTCTTGTTATTGTTCGAACCATTATTAGCACCATTATATTGTCATCATTATTATTATCACATCGGGGGTTCATGAGCGAGAAAATATCGTGCAGATTTTTAGTCATGGATGTGAAAAATGTAGTAAAATTTGAGTTTACTAAATCCCATTTGATTCGTCATTTCATTCTATTATTTTATATAGTACCTTATACCCCTTTCTGTTACTCTATTTGGGGTGTACTTAGGATATATTTTATAGAGCCACCCCGTAACCCCGTTGAAATAATTCAACGGTAACATAAATCATTACGGTGTTATACTCCGGAGTATAAAGATGAACAAAACTAGGGGAGACCCAAGGGACGGCAAGACGTCTATTCTAAGATCAGCCTGCTTACGCCCACACAGCTGCGATACCGTTTCCTTAGCCAGCTTATCCCCTCAGCGTCGACTCAGATACTGTACAATATCAGTTTTGGAGCCGTGGTAACGAGCATCGAGATCCCATCGTGGTTCTATGGGCTCCTTAAATTACTTTGTCGCGATCCGCTTTTCGTCTTCGGGTCTGATTTTCTCTCTCGCCTCGAAAGGTACGATAATACACTATTTTACCACTATACATACTATACATACATATGTATAGGGAGCTGCAGACACCGTGTAAAGAATTGGCTACAAAATTATCAGAAGACAAAAAAATACATGAATATCTTCGTTTTTTTTTTATCGCCCTCCTCTTCAATCGCGTTGATGATGCAACTTTTTCGACAACGGACCGCCCCTCCCCCTCTTCGATCTCTCGTAATTATTTCACCTGACTCTGGCTTCATTCTCTTCTTCGTTTATTACAGATCGTTAAATCACGGTGCATATCTCGCAACATATCTGTAGAAACAATATTCAATAACGTGTAACGTGCGGCTTGCGAGGAAAGACTGAAAACAACAACAACAACAACAAAAAGGTTGGTCAAACTTTCATTTTTCTTCTAATTTTCATCGTTTTATGTATTTCCAATTTTCACTGTCGAGAAATGAGGGTTTGTTATGGATTGCACATGTGCATGCCTCGCGTGACGTACGTACGTATATAGGTGAATAACATCTGGCGCGAATAATATATAATATTATATATAATTATTTGGCAAGAGGGTGAAATTTATGGGATAAACTAATCCGCTTAAAGGTGCGGGAAGGCAGGCAGGCAGTCAGCCAGGCAAGTAGTAGCACACACATGACGCTCGACGCCGGTAATATGCATACGGGTTTATTCGATATAGTAGCTTACCTATCACGTAGTTTCAGCCTTCAAGTAAACCAAAGTTAATTAGAAGTTTGAAATTTCCATGGATCAGTGGCGACGACCTAAAGTATGATAAAATCTGAACGTTTATTGTCACACCGAGAGGGTGGCTTGTATTCATTCCAGAGCCTTTCTTCTTCGTATTCTGATCGGCCGAGTAGACCCACCCCTGGTACCTGTGCAATCGCCTATTTGAACTTCTAATGCAAACAAGATCGGACTCTGAAGGACCGCTTGACATATGAACCGACCTAGAGTGGAATGCAATTAAAGTTGTTAACGTCAGTTGAAAAACGAGAAAATCAATTCGGATCACATCAACAATCGGAAATGAAACTAAAGCGAGACATTTGAGAGACCGGAAATTGGCACTGAGTGTATATTCCCATCAAGCATTATGCCAAACCAACCGAGTAATCCTGATCCCTGAACCCTTATACCGATTGCAGACGCGGATCGAATTACTCGCATGAATATACATACGGACACTACCTGTGCAGTTTTCTTATTTTTCGTTTTTTTTTTTCGTTTACACGTAGGTTTCTACTTTCAGAGAATGCAGGTCATTGTCGGTTTGGTTAGCTTTCACGTGTTGCTTGCGAGCAACATAATGGGAACTAAGGGTCAGCAATACGATGTCCATCCGATGAACCCCGGAATGGGTATTCCCATTGCAGCAGCATCGGCGGTAGGAGGGTTCGGCGAGAAACGGGGGAATATGGAGGAGCCATCTTGCGAAGAGCTCAGAGCCATGTGGAGATACAGTAAAAGGCAAAGTAGGGCGGCCGAAATCACCAACGAAATACCCACCTACCGTGATCCTTTCTCGTACAACGTTTGGGAACCGTATCTTGATCGGGCCCATTCATCCCTGGTATATCGAGGTAAGAACTTCCTGGGACTAGAGACCAGCGTTTAATCGCGGCATCAGAGCCTCGCCGACTAAAACTTCACACCATCATCTTAGGAAGGGATAATTTTTGTCGAAATTGTGAAACTGGGTTGTTCAATTTGTGCTTTAAGGGGCGAACACGCCTTACAGTTTTTTTTTCTTCAACATTCTGTTTATTCTGGAAAGAGTAATCCTCTCGACAACAGCCCCCTTGACACTTTCATGCTCTAGCTGGATCAATAAAAGGAACGTCATATCCTGCGGGTAATCAGGCGTCAAAGTTTAATCCTTGAACTTGGTATAATTGTATGATCGGATTTTTGTTCATCTTCGTTTTTTTTTTCTTCGTTTTTTTCCCCTTCATCCCTGATGGCTCTTTGTCTCTTAATCTTTGGCGCTGAAGAGCTGCGAACGAACGATCGTCGATTACTAATACTGATGAAAACCTTTTGTCTTATGGTTCAAAGGACCCACAGGACCAGCCAGAGCCAGGGGAGCAGGGGGTGCACCGATCTATGGTAGAGTGATCCACAAAGCTCCAGCGGGTCAGAGTCTGCGCAATGGTATGCCCGACAGAACTCGTGCTTTTGAAGAGGTAACGCGCCTTTATGGTACTGTGAATCGTCATCAGGTACAAACGCCGAGGCATCGTCCAAGTTTTCGTACCGGTGGACCATCACCTTCGTCAACGGACCCCATATCCCACGTACCACAGGCCGGAAGCTTCCAGCATCTGAAGGAACTGATCCGCACCGAAAGAGCCAGAGAACTTCAGGTGATCACCATCGTCCCTTTTGCAGATCAATTTATACAATAGAATAGAAAATCGTCGTTACGTACTGCAAACCCTTTGACAACTAAGTCTTAGTACGGGTTTTGCAATGGTCTTCACTGTGCAAACTCCAATGGCTGTGGCCAACCACTTCTTAAACCACTGGGGGTGATAAACTTTTCGTCTGACGAACTAAACGGGCGTGGGTTGTTCGGAGTTCAGAGGCTGTTGGATCTTGTGGTAAACAGAACGGTGCCCCAAACTCCCTCTCTCTCTCTCTCCGATCTCTTCCTTCTTCATTCTATAATGTCAACAAACTCTAAATCAAGTTTTGAGTAAATAATATGACTACCCTTCGTCTAAAGCAGCTTTGATTTGACCACTGATGTCACTGTCACACGATATCAGGGGCAGTCCGAAGCCCTGATCACTCGAACATTGAACAAACCATTATTTTTCTATTCCTATCGCTCTCTCTCTCTTACCCGCTATCGCTTCTGTATTGGCGATTGAATCCAGTCGACGATAAGCTGATTCGGTGATTATGAGGGTGCCCAGAGTTATTAGCTCATCACCATTCACCATACTCGTGCGAGAGGGTTAGATATATACACGTGAACTTACACCCGACATATATCATCCCCCGAATATCTCATTAAGCGAAGAGGTTTCCCGGACTTTGTAACTGACGCATAAACTCGGCAATTTGTTAACAGGAACAACGTATTGCTGAAGAGGTGGCAGCCAGGGCTGCGGCACTTAAGGAAATGACAAACGGCCGACGACAAGGTGAGCCAGATACTCGTCAGCACTACTTGAACTCCCTGCAACCGTATAACGAAATGAAAAACGTTAATTACAACGATTACGACCAGGTTCAATACGTGTCGAACGTTGGAAACTTGGGACAGTCTTTATCGGTGAGTTTTATTCAACAGTCATTAAACTATCACATATACGAATTTCATAAGATATATATTTGAACACGCTGTGCGTAAATTTCGATTTTCCGCACGCTCCGCGTGTATAAAATTCACCCCATCGCGCTCTGTGTTAAAAAACAAAGTCCGACACTAGTGCGAAAGATGATTCTCGACTCGTCTGGTCGGCATGCTCCTCTAGGGCAAGAACTTAGTACTTTCGCACTAGTATCGAAAAGTGCTGAAATTTCGTTTTTTACTTTACGGAACTCCTCAGTAATATAAATGAACATATTTTAGCTACGGTCTGAGCAGATAACAACATCGTATCTGAACAAGACTATATTATGAGATACGATGTCGTTCTGGTCAATAAAATCGCGATATTCGCACAATGATTTTATTCGATTTGAATTTTTAGAGAGGTGATCAGTACGGACGTGGTTATTCACTTCGTTAAAACGATGGAATGGACTGATCACGTTATGACGACAATATGCGATTTAGGAAGTATATAGTAATCTGAAACTACGACCCGCACGAACAAGGCCAATTAATGAAAAGAAAACAAAAAAGAAGAAAAAAAAGTCAAAAGTCAAAAAAAAAAAATAAAAAAAATAAAAATAAAAAGGTATTACGATTGTGATTCGATGAGAAAAAATCTGCAGCATACCTACTTAGTTATTGACAATTATGTAGTTATGATGTATATGTATATATATACGTACTACATGTATAATGACCTACGGTGAAAATCATATCTATTTTGATAAGGTCTCACCGTTGTTATACCTATCATATACCTATATGTGTGGGATTAATTTTGATTTAATTTCTCAATTTTTCACTCTTATTACAATTATTATATAAATAACGATGAGAAGAGAACTTTTTTTTTTTCTCCCTGTTGCAAGGTGGTGAGACGCGACACTGTAATAAAAACCATAAGCCGTAATTCCAAAAAAATTGTCTCAAAACACTATATATATCGAGTTTACAGCGCGCGAGTGAAGAAAAGTTTTAAACGCAATCGTTTCCGAACACCTCGCACGGTTTAATCCCGTCTGATGGGGGAAAGACTTAAGAAATTGGTTTATCCAAGATACGCGAGAAAGAAAGAAAGAAAAAAAGAATGAGAAAAGAAAAAAGAAAAGAGGATGAAAAAACCTGAAACATAAAGAAAATAGAGAAAAAAAAAGAAGATTCGTACGAACACAGGCTCTCGCGTTTCTTTGAGGTGTTCGATTGACTCAATCATCTGCTATACTTGAGATCGAACGTTTTCTTACAAAACCAAGATACATATACTATACATATACTATACTATAGATTATCGGAGATGAAATGAAGCGGAAATTTTTTCTTGGCGTTGATGTATGGCATGGCGAGAAAGAAAGAAAGAAAAAATCTAATATGCATAATCCGCGGATAAAGAACTTAATACAACATACATATAAGATGGATTAGGTCAAAAAAAAACGAAAAAAATCAAATAACAAAGATAAATCTCTACACAATAACTATAAATACCTAAACGTGCGGAATTAATTCTCTGATATTCAAATTATACGTGTACGTACACCTGTAGAATGCGGTTCATGAAGTTTCACTTTTTTCTTTTTTCTTTTTATCTTTTTATTTTTCTATTTCACACATCCTTTCTATATTAGTTCGTCTTCATATTTAAGGAGATTAGCCACTGCTGACTGTAACTTTCAATTATTATAGAAACTAAGCCTATTAATGTTAATACGTAGGTATATATTGACTATATTATTAATAGTGGGGAAGAGACCCTTGCGTTGAGAGAATAATTTTGTGTCTTGTGCTTTTTTTTTTTCTATAATTATTATTGTTATTATTATTATTATATATTTTAGGAATTGTTGCTATAATAGCTATATATAACGTATATAGTATAAATATGCAAGTAATGCAGCGGTTTTATTAAACGAGAAATGAGACTCCCTCGACGCAAGTTTCTTGACTGTATCGAATTGATGAAAACATTCTGACAATAACATGTAGTATTATCAATATAGGGTATAAGAGGAGAAGAGATGATAAAATTTTTTAAATTATATATATATTTCAAAGAAAAATAAATGAATAAATAAATGAATAAATAAATAAATAAATAAATGAATAAATAAAATAAAATAATTAATATCGATCCCACTGAGCGAAGTATTATACTATATACTAATAATATGTATATCAAACACCGGGAGTATCTCGAGGGTTAATTCGCCAATAATAGAAATAATATCTTACGCTTCATTATAATATTATATAATATATATATATATATATATATACAACTGAAAAAAAAAAAAAAATGATTAAAAAAATTTTAAATTGAAAAATTGAAAAATTGAATAAATAAAAAAAACAAAAATCCCTTGACAATAATTAACAATTACTTAAATCAAAGTTCGATATACCGTTTCAGCATTTTATTATAGATAAATAAATAATTATTATCGCGTAAAAAAATAATTCAATTTTGGTAGAAAAACTCGAGAGTTTAACGATGCTTGATTAATAATTATTTCTCATGTGTTATATATATATAATTATGTGGCCATCGGAGCTATCTAGGAAAATATATTATATATATACTTTGGGTTAATATATATATACTATATATCTATAAATTAATAACAACCACAATAAAAATGAAAAAAATATTAAAAAAAAGAACAACTACAACTACAACAACAATAAATATATAACGTAACAAGATCATTTTACGTGAGAGAAAAAAAAAACCAATATGAGGTATATTTTGACGGAGTTTTTGGCAAGTTTAGAGAGGCAATATTTCTGTGTTAAAAATGTACGGCACATTACCGCACGAATCAATTATTCAAAATCCATGGTATAACTTATTTATATTATACTGTAAATTGTAATGTTATATAACATGAAAAAGCAAAGAAACAAAAAAATGGATTGAAAAATGTTAAATTATATTCGATTGAAGATTTAATTTGAAAAAAAAAAACGAAAAAAAAAAATTGAAGAAATAATTCAATCGTGGTAAGTAAGTGCAGTTTAATCAAACGTACAATTTAACGCAGATAATAATAATTATATATGTCCTCGCCTAAGGTGAAATGTGTCAGACAATAATATGGCTTAATATATTGTTAATGGTCATTAAGCCTGACTAAATTAAATTTAGGTATTACTATTATATTATATTAAATTATATTATAGTATTACTATACATATACATGAAATACTATATATTATATATTATTGCATTAGTGAATATCCGATATGAACATTATTCAATTATTATATCGATAGAATTTTACTTTATTTTTGTTTTTTTGTTTTTTTTCGTTTCTTTCCAACTAAAAGAAATTATCTCGCTTGGATCGCGAATAGAGATAAAATAATTAAACAAATTTAACCACCCATATAAAGGAAAAATAGAAATTAAACTTTCACAAAGACTAAAGATAGTATAAAACAAAAACCATGATAATGATGATAATGATGAATAATAATATACGAAATTGAATGATGAGAAGAAAGAAAGAAAAATGAATATCATATCAGTAGCATATTATTATTATTATTATTATTCCCATACGTCATATACATATAACAGGAAATAATGAAATATGGCCAGTACACACATATCCTCAGAATTGTCATGATATGATATTTGAATAGCGAGATAAAACTGATAATATATTATTATACTATTATAGTTGCGCGTCTTTAATATCGGTAAACTGATCATTAAAAGAATAATTAATTTTATAAGAGATCTATTAATACTATACACATATTATATATTATATTCTATAGCGTAAACGTGTTCGATCATATATTATAATATTAATATTATATTATAACCATTATACGACGTCAAAGCAATGCAGCTAATTTATTTGCAATAAATTTAGCCCGTAGAATTCAATGATTAATTGAAACTCTATCACACATTCATTCAGAACTTTCAAATGAGCTGACATCTTCCCGCTAATATCGTATATTAGGTCTGTGCGCATGTTCCTGAAATTCACAGCCTTGTGGCTTTGCCAGTTCGCCGTGTTAAGCGACCGCAGCGCCTTGTTGGCGGGCTCACGCCGGAACTTTGAATTCGAAGATGCTGAAAGTGTAATTCATACACGAATTTAAATAACGAAACGACTGAATTGGTTGAAGCTATACTGCAATAAATTCAATACTTTGCATTAATAACGTTTTCCCATTCGATATGAGACCAGGAACCATTTCTATATACGTATTTAGACAAAGTGCCACCATGATCAATTTTCTTCATATTTCGATGATTCAAATCGTCGTTCGAACAGCTTACAAAGTTTCGGCTTCTGTCCACCAGGAGAGCGCTGCAAGACGACTTGCAGCGTAAGCCTTGATAATGAGTCCGCCAAAAATGAATTAATTTCTGATAATCAATTGAGATTTTTGTGTAATGAATATTATACCATAGCGATAAATAATATTCATTTGGCTTATGATTAGCTGCAAAAATCCTGACGGTAATTATTATATTTTATTTATATATAATTATTCGCTCTCGTGGTTGTATATATACGTGATATATCTGATATACCCTACAGTTGTCTACAAGAAAAAAAAAAGAAGGAAAATAGAAGAGAAAAGAAAAAAAAAGAAAAAATTACTAATGAAATATCCTCATATCGCTGTTATATCTATAATATATCGATATATTATGCACGAACTTGAATATACGTTTAATTTGAAAAAAAAAACGAGAAAGAAAAATGAAAAAAACAAAAAAAAAACTGTGTATATTTGACAATAACTAATTATATCTGATACTATATGTATATTCAAACATGATAGAATAATCCAAATGAAAAAAAAAAAAAAATGAAAAAAAAAGGAAACCTCTTCTTTCAATCGTGTGGCTCATGACGAGATATAATAGCTTCTATTCTACGTATATGTACATACACAAGCATGCGAAGAAGCACGTACTGCACATACACATGCACATATTGATACCATGATATGTGAAACGTTGTGTTTTTAGGTACTATATAAATTAACTTAAGCCTACTGACTGCATGTGCATTTATTCAGGTAATTTTCTGCCCTTCTTATATTCGTGAACATAATTACATTTAAATGAATGAAAAAAGGTGTTTTTTTTCGTTTTATTCTTTGGAAGAAATTAATCTTTGAATTATTATATCATACATTAACAATGGCTATTTAATTGTTAAACATATCTATATCGACTATATTATATCGATGAAGACATATCCGGGCAGGAATTTGTTAAACATATAAATTGCGTTCAAAGTCCACATTATATGCATATAATACTATAATAATGATATTAATAAAAATGGTTTTAAGTTATTAAGTGTATCTAAATAATTGAATAAAATAAATGATATAATATATAATATATTATATTATACTATAATAGTTCACGAAATAAGAATTGTAGAAAAAAAAAGCCGAAGCATTGACAATAATTAATATTAAAGGTAATTTAACGTTATATTATATATATATACTTACGTACATACATAATACATATATTATATACTATATTAATATTGCTAGGAAATGATTGCGTAATCTGACAATACATATATATGTATATATATTATCAAAATATATAATATGTATATTGAGACGAAGAACATTATCAATCAAGAATTGTATTATTTCGCTGATGGTAAAATACGTAAAGTGTCTTAGCAAGTAATTTGACGTATTTTAATTGAAGGTATAGATCGCGCGCATTAATTGCCGCTTATAAACGGTATTATACATATAAATAAATAAATAAATAAATAAATGAATGAATATTGAATCATTGAATTTGAAAATAATTCAAAATTATTCAAAAATTATTACTCAATTCAATATAATAATTATTATATCGCGATTACAAAACGATTAATTTATTACATATATCCGTTTCTATACATACCTACTGTATAACTATATAATTATTCTGCACTACTCTATCGTCTGTAACATATCAAACAAAAACAAACAAAACAAAAACTATATTAATTAATAATAGCGAAAGAAACAAGAATATTTTACCGATAAGCCTGCGGTGCAGATACATAAGGAAATAAAGGAGATTACATACATTTTGAGTTTGTTTTTTTTCTTTTATTTATAATTATTCTACTGAAACTTATAACTATATAATAATATCGAACGTCAACAATCAATACAACATATCCCAGCTTTTTGAATAATATAAATTGCTTACAGCATATATTATACCGATTGTTGTGAAGTTATACAGGGTGAGTTTTCTCCAGCGTCTGGAAAGGGTGTGGCTTCAATCGGCTGAGACTCCGCCTCCTCCTATTTATACTCGTCATTATCAGGGGAATGATTGCCTTTAGATAATAAATAATCCATTTATAAATTAGAGTGAATAGTATAATGTCTCATTGTTTTGACAATGCTGTATGAATTTTCGTCTATTATGCAGATGACACGGCAAGACCTGAATAAATAGTAGCTGACAATAGTAAGAATTGTTATTCTGAAAATGACAAGTATGAATAGAAGGAGGCGGAGTCTCAGTCGATTCAAGCCACACCTTTTCCACACACCGGAGAAAACTCACCCTGTATAGATGCTATAACGTCACATTTTTATGAAAAGGAAAACTATTGGTAAAGAATATTTAAACTATTATGATGAAATAAATTGAAAAATTCCTCAATTTCGACTGATTAATGTCTCCATCTGTTATATTACCATAGTTTCGTAAATAATAATTGTTACCTCGACACGTCGCTATATCGATTATTAATTGAAATATATATTCTATAAATACATATTATCAAAATGCGATAATATCCCTGCTTAGCATATAATATAAAAATATCAAATATATTTACTTGATGTAAATGATGAATAACGTAAATACCTACTATTATAGTTTACGTTTTATTTCTATATAGTTATACTTTTTGATCACTTATATAATTGATTATTGATCATTTGATTTGAAAACTAATACAACTGAATAAAGAAAAATGAAATATAATAATGATAACGTGGATGCTATAATTTAAGATTCCGACAGAGACACGTAAGGCGGAACCAAACTATAGGTAGAGAGATATGAAGTATGTAGGTCTCTAAGACATATACCTATATAGTATAAATATCCGCTTATTGAAAAAAAAAAAAATAACATCAAAATATTTCTGTATCAATTATGATACAGCTTATAAGACGGAAATAATTGTTCTAAAATTTAACCATGAGTCATAGCATTGAGGCAGATATAGTTGCTCTATATGCATATTCAATAACGTAATTTAAACACTATATGTCAATAGTTATAACGTCCTACTATCGTCCTACTGCAAACAGGTTTCCTTCTTATACATCAACTCATCAATATTCATTGCAGATTTCGTTCATGGTATTGATGATTTAGTATAACTATACAATATTCATCAGAAAATTATAACAGCTGACATAATTATACGTATAACAAATTCAATAGTGATGAATTTCATTTTTAATGGCAGACTCGAATACTTGAATGATTAATATATTTTTATTTTCTTATGGGGTCGGAAGCAGGGCGATATATTTATTGATAACAAATGTATCTGTGTATTATATTTAATTATAAAACAATATTTTGTTTTTGAAAATATAATATGTATGTCTATCATCGAACTGGTATTGTCGTTTTATGAAACCCTATATACACATATTTTCATATTTCGATCATTATTAATGGTTGGAAACTAAAAACATAAATGGAACTCAAATAATTCACGGCTATTGAACATAATATCGATGGAAATAAATCATTTCCGGTAATTGGAATTCATAGTTTTTGTTTTATCTTTTTCCTTGGGACTGCGGTCAGCGCTAACTTGAGACTGTGGCGGCCTACTAGTACCTGGGATTTTTAAACTCATGGGGGAATTGGGATTTTGCCTTGGCGTTGACTGAGTAATACAGGCTGTTACCCTATTAATTTTTTGCATTCATTTCTGGGACACCGTGTAGAAAGACAGATCATCTTGGGTAAATTAATTTGTGAGCCGACTGAGTAGGCTAGAAGTGGGTTCGGGGTTGCAAACGGTATCTGAAATACCGATTGGAATTTACAGTTTCACGTAGCTGTGAGCTGACTCGGGAGGTAAAGTGAGATTGATAATAGTAGGGACCTTGGACACTCGCTGCGACGTGGTTTTAGGGCGCGTGTTTTTTCTCCACTTTATCGACTATGGGCAAAAACAAATTTCTGACTCTGGATACTTTGCACCGTAGATTCATAGTGTAGTTTCATAGGAAATCTACTTTGAATATTTATTTGTAATAGATATGATTGATAACTTGTTGAATTGCGTAGGTGTGAAAGGTGGTCCGCTTGTAAATGAAAATGAGCCTGAAACCAAAGAGCAGATTGTTCCCGATTGCAAATTCATACCCGACGCGATGAGAAGCAGTTGACTGTAACGCAAAGCGGTGTGGTAATTGTTGTATATGAAATGTCGAGTGCCCAGATGCACAAAATTTCCGCTCGTGCGATCATCAGTCTCATTCCTGAGCTTGATTATTCGCATTCGATGTGTGTTCTGGTATTCTCATTGTTAAATAATCTTTCTCTCCATCTCTTGAAGCATCGGCGTTCATTTGGACGTACGTTGCATCGAAATCGAAGTAATGCTGAAATGCATTCTGACATAAGAATCATGGTAGAATTTCATTGGACATGTGATCCGTAATGCGTTCGACTGTGAGATGATAAACGCTCACATATCTCGAATGCCATATATCAGTAGACTGAGATTCAATCGTAAACGTTTCATACGTTCATACGAATCAAATTCCGGAAAGTAACGATACGACATACAACGAATCGACTTACCGTCTTCACACACTCTTCCAGTATATCACCAATGCTCTGAGCGATCTTCTTGAAGGATGGTCGCTGAGATGGTTCCGCATCCCAGCAACGCAGCATTATTTGGTATCTGGAACGGAGATTGGAATTGATGATAGTGCGAATGGGGTGAAATCGACACTCATTGATTTGTAAATTGTATACAATTATACCCACATTTCACGGGTCGCGAGCTTAGGCCGCGCCATGCGGAATCCATCGGTTAGCTTCTGGCAAAGAGTATCGGGCCGCATCCCTGGATAGGGAGTTTCAGCAAGGCTGTAGAATTCCCACAAGACTACTCCATACGACCAGATGTCCGAGTGGACTGAGAAAACGCGATTTCTCAGGGATTCGATCGCCATCCATTTGAAGGGAAGAGGGTCGTGCCCTTTCTTGTGATAATTGTCGTCCTCGAGAAGGGCCCTCGCCATCCCGAAATCACATATTTTCACGACATTGTCACCCGTAAGGAGGATGTTCCTAGCCGCTAAATCTCCATGCAATACCTGGAACAGAAGTGACGGTGACTTCATCGTTATAATGAAACTATGAATCCTGAATCCTCCAGTTTGATCCTATGGCCAGGTGCGACCCCAACGCAGATATCCTATATTATATATAATATAGGATATCGAGTAGGGGATACAGATATATATAATATAGGATATCGAGTAGGGGATACAGATATCCTATATTATATATAATATAGGATATCGAGTTGGGGATACAGATATCCTATATTATATATAATATAGGATATCTGTATCCCCAACTCAATATTTATATTATATATAATATCGCATAGTTATATACTCAACTCAATATTTATATAATGATTCATATCTTCGGAAAAAATCTCTGAATATCAATATTTTCACTATACACAGAAAAAAAGATTAAATTGGTAAAAAAAAATTTTTGTTCCAATAAAATTTTCTGCAATTCGCATTGTAAACCGAAATTTTCTTCAGTCAATAAAAAAATTTGCTTGAGCCAAGACAATTCTCTTGGTTTGAAAAAATTTTGACTTGGCTCGGGAGATTTTTCGGTCTTCAATATAATTTTCTTGGCCCAAGTGAACCTTTTTTTCTGTGTATGATCGAATGGGGATATCCCCAGGACGTCAGATATATCTTGGTAATGTGATGGAATATCCTATGGATGTTTCGATGATCCTGGACATATACAGAATATCCATAGGATATCCGAATGATCCTGGATATATATAGGCTGTATAAGACATAAAAAGGACATTCGATGGACGTCCTGTGCTGTGTGGGTATGTTGGAATAATCAACGAATAGAAATTGGTAGGGCAATTGAAATGAATTAAGGGGCGATTGTTTAGTGTATAAAAAATTAGAAAATATAAAAAAATTCCAATCCTGTTTTTGAATTTTTAGAGTTTTTCAGTCTATTCGTTGACTGAAAAATATAAGTTTAATAAGTTGGACTAATCATGAAACTTTATGTAACTATTTAATAACATTAATACTCCAATTTCAACTTACTTTGTGAATATGTATTATGTAACATTATAATAACTACATGTTAGATTACTATAGAAATAAATACTATATTATCACCGTTGTTGTTATATTATTATATTATTCACAAATACATGACCGCTCCTAATCCCAAGACCACATACATAAGTGTTTGTTTTCATTTCTGCTTCACTCTGATCAAGTCTGTTGACCTTTAACTGGCATCGTTCACAAAAATCAAAATATACACTTCTGGAGTCGTTTGATTGAGTGTTGCTAAAGTAATCAGTGTCACTTATATTTCAAACTTATTTCCAGACCGAGATGATGATTGGATCAATATCTGGTTTTATAATTCTCACAGTTATCTCGTCTATTTGGTAAATTATATCATTGAGTGACTGCTGTTAGGTAGTAAGGAATCAATTTCAATTATTCTTCTTACATCATCGCCATCGCAGAGATTATACAGAGCATTTTGGACACTTTTGTGGAATTCATTGTTACGGAGCGTACAAAGTTGATTCCAGACCATGGAAGCTGGCGCAATGTGCAGTAACGCCGATCATCCAGTTCTAAAAAGCAGCTTTGATCATCTTGATTCGCCACAGTACGTTAACTTCAATGATGGTAATGATCCAGAGACGAAGGATTCATATTTCGGTAAATAATTTTCTGAAGCTATAGTGCACCGGTCACTACAATCGCATTTGCTATCATCTGCATTTCTTTTGCATCGTGTTGCATTCGAGGCATCGTGTCGATGATGCAATCTTACCATTTGATACTTGCATACAATGATATATATTTTGGATTATAAACGTAGAGCTCAAAACAGAGGACTCTTCAGAAGAGCAGCTGCTAATCTCCAAAAAGCTTCAAGAACTGCCCAGAGATTTTGAAGATGATTTAATGCCGCAGTGAGTATAACGCGCAGTGAGTCAGAGACTTAATGCACGATGCATACATTTCTCTTGTTCCACAGGGATCAGGATCAGGCGGGCCAGAATGAAAGCGATCCACCTGCAGAGAACAATAACGACAACAACCGAAAAGAGTCCAGTGATTTTGGGAATGATTTAGTACAGTAAGCGCAGAAACAAGTTCTCTAATAGATCTTAAGTCCAAACGACCAAAAGAAAGTGCATTTCAAGACAAAACTAGTGTCATTCAACTTGTAGATCAGAAGATAAGAGGAAAATATGATATCCTAATAAACTACTGCACAATCGATGGAACTTCTTTATTTCAGAGCCGTACAAACACTCGAGGTGGGTCAGCCTCGTCCAATTGAAGCTAGGGAAGTCGTTACCAGCACACCGTTTCGTATCAATGGTGTAGAGCCTATGCTATGGAGAGCAAACACGAAGGTTTTTTTGAATAATTCATGAGTTTCTGTGTGCATAAGTTGAGAAAATATGATTCACAGCTATGCAATTTTGTTATTCTACAGCCCGAGACTAGACACTGTACAAAACCTAAAGCCTTTAGTTTCGAGGAGCGTAACAAGCAGATGCTACAGCGCAAAACACGTCGTATACAGACGGTTTGTATCATTACATACAATAGCATTTCAAAAAGCGACTCTTCCCCATTATCACTAAGATATCAGCTCTATTTTACATTTAGATTTTACAAGCTGAAAGAGCGGCGAGGCAATTTCGAGCCAATCCAGTTCCAAAATTCATGCAAAGATCAACATCGAGTAACAATCCCAAACAAAATGCAAGTTGCGATGCAGAAAAGAAATCAAAAGCTACCCAGACGCTGCAGAGCTTAGCACCAATACCGTTCAAGGCCAGATCACCCAAGGTATAAGATATACTAAAGAAGTATGTTATCGATAGAGAAGAATTAAATGATTTGGACTATTAAAAAATTCTTGATATTCTATACTTCCAAGGTGCTTCGAAGACCTGCATTTCAACCGAACTTGCCGAGGCAACCCCTAGCGCCGCCAAAACCATTTGTTCTAAGTTCTGAACTGAGAGCAAAAGAAAGAGAACTATTCGACAATTGCATCAAAGAAAAGGAGCGCTTGGATCAACAGCTGAGAGAATTGGTAAGTTATTATGTTTATCTTGAGATTTTGCGATAATCATGAAAAATTTACATCATCGTCTGAACCGCAGAGAGAAGCTGCACGGAAGAGACGAGAGGAAGAAGAAATAGTTAAAATGAGAAAAGAGATGGTGATAAAGGCTCAGCCCATTAGAAAGTTCAAATTTGTATCAACGCCAGTGGCCAAACGCGCTCTCACAGAGCCGTTGACTCCAGTGATGATAAAGCGTCAGAGACGCTAGCTAAATCATCATTTAATTGTTTTTATAAGAAGTCAGCTGATCGATGGTAATCGATTAGGGAATTTTAAATACTACTTTCATAACTGCTTTTATTTGTAGATTATTTTACCAAATCTGGATTTAAAATATCGCTAACTTGCCAGCTAGTAGAAGATCTGTAATTTCATGACTGTGTAATTAAGGCGAGGGATTAGGTAGAGATATTGAAGCCGTTTTAAGGTAACCAGTTTTATTGTCGTTCAATCTGTTTCGGTTCAGTGATTAACAAATTGGCATATTTGAATACGAATAGTTTTAATTTAAAGACGGAATGATGATTGTAACTATCGATGGCATTGGGTAGTGCTTAACATAATTAATAGTAAGAATAATACTGTTGATAGTTTATCTTTGTTTTTCTTCTTATTTTCTCTCATATATATGCGAGTAAATTAATTCGTCAGCTCTTAATAAATATATTTAAATATAGAGGTATGTATATGGTAAACGTTTGTGTGACGTGTGTAATAACTTTGTCTGATAATTTTATATTTATGAAAACTATGTAATAATGATTGTAAACATTGCTATAAAATCAAAAAATAATTGTAGTATAATATAAGATCGCGCACTATGATAATAATACTTGAAGAGATTCAAAAAATGATCAAAAGAATCGCTGCAGTTATCACGCTTTTAGTAAAATCCATAGAATTTAAGAAAAGTCTGATATGTACTTTAATATAAAATAATATAATACAATGTAAGAAAATGATATCTTTTTATTTCAAAGTCAGTTTCTTTTATGTCATGAACTTTAAAGGTATGTTTTTAGGAACCGTACTTGTATATAATAAGAGTCGTTATAATTAATATCAGTATGATCGCACCAAACTGGGAGAGAATATTTCTTCAACGACTTATTTGTCACCTTGGCTTATTCATCGCTAACACTCTACTTAACGTTGCAATAAAATAATATCAATATAATATAGTATAGTATATATATGTATATATAATATACGATCATATAACAACATGTAAGTTATATAACTAAACTCATATACTCACATACAGAACGAGGCACACAAAGTGTTACGAGTCGATATATCAGGTCATTTACAATAGGTACAATATCAATTTTTTAACGGCTGTTATTTCGACATGTAACACGTACAGTAACAATATCGAATATCTCAACGTAGTATATAACGTTCGCTTTATTTCAGATTCAGAAACAACTGAAATCTAGTCAATGTACGCAAGTTAAAATTATCATCGACGAGGAAGAATTCTTTTCTATTCAACAAAGTCAATGTTTCTTATTCTCCTTTTCAACGATTCAGCGTACAAATAAAATCTCACATTACTTTAGCATCCTGTATATGAACAACAATCTTGAATATATATATTTTTTCTTTGTGTATCTTGTTAAAAAGATTTGATACGCTTATTATGTTAGTTAGTTAGTTAGTTAGTTAATTAGTTAAGATACTTTTCATACTTTACGCAACACACATACATATATATTACATTATACGATATAATCACAAATGTTTCTCTTCTATTATCCTCAATTTTTGCTCGAAAATTAATCGAATCAAGTAAAACTTGTTGAGTTAACTTTACCCTGAAACATAATACTGCAATTATCTAGCTGCTTTTTACTCCCCAAAGACGCTATTACAACAAAAATCTCAAAAGTTATTCCCAATCTTCTGACGAAACGATATAAATTTGTGCAATTTTTTCTCGAACGAATAAAAGAGACTAATCAAAACGTTATCTGTCCCATATATTCGAAATCTCCCTTCGATTTCTGTTATTGAATCGTTAATTGATAATCAGTGTCTAGTTTAAACATCAGTCAAGTTCGTTGTTAACTTTTCGTTTGTTGTTTCTACCAATCGAAGATCCCGCCTGCGAAGGTTCAAGGTATAATAGAGTGGACGAAGGAGAAGGCGGTAGCGACGGTGACGGAGGACCTCTTGCCGCTAGCGCTTCTAGTTCGCCACAATGAAACTGGCAGACTGTACTCGAAGTGCTGAGCGTAGATTCTGACAACATTCCTCTTCCTTTTCTCCGCTCTCTTTCTCGCTCGCGTTCTCTCTCTCTGTCTCTTCCTTTGGAGCGATCTTTGTCCTTGCGGGCCTTCCCCACCCCAGTCGTGGTCTCCTCGATGTCTTTTTGAAACCGTAGCCGGAACCAGGAGGTCGAGAATCTAGAGAAAATCAATAGATTTGATATAGAATATTAGAATAGAGACTCATTGTCTCACAGGATCAAAGAAGCCAGGAATTAGCTGCACCTGGGATACTGATATTGAGCAAAGTGCCTCGACGGTCCAATAACTGCTAAAACAGGGCAGAGAAACAGCGTAGCATAGATCCAGCTTATCCCCATAACCAGTACTAGAAATATTCCAATTTGGATGTAAGCTAAAACTTGAGAAGGCAGCATTAGGGCGCCGGCAGCTCCGCTGGTCACAGCTGCCATCAATGTAGGCCCTCCCATTTGCTCGAGGGCACATTTGACACGATCTACTCTTTCCTCGGAGGCAGAAGCTCGGTAGCTGACCCCATAGTGGAGACTGAAGTCGACGGTGAGACCTGGGGATAGATTTTGAAGACATAAGAATCGAGAATAATATTTTCAGAGTTTATTTTTGCTCTTGTGTGTTTACCGATGGCTGTAGAGACCGCCACGCTCTCTAGAACGTTAAGTCTCCATCCTAGGAGAACCAGACATGCAACTGTGACCACAATTGCCGCCCCAATTGCAAGAATCGCGTACAAACTGACCAGAGGATTGAGCGTGACTAGCGCAAGGACGAACAGTGCGAGACCCATGGATACTCCCATTGCCCATAGAGTACCTTCGTAAAGAGTGCGTTGTAGTTCGTAAAATTCTAATCTACTGATGAACCAGCCGCTTCGCATTCCAGTTGGAGCGTTAAGGAGCTGTTCTTTCATCCAGCTTTCGACCTGTGAGAAAAAATCGACAATTTGCAATCCAAAATCGACCCGAGAAACGTTATCCCGAGTTTACCTGACGATAAAAGTTGTCCATTTCAGAAAAAGACAGACTGTAAGTGAACGTGCTGTCGTACTCGATGATCAAGGCCCTGATTTTAGGTCGTGGAATTTTTGTCTCATTGGGATTAAGCCGGTAGTTTTCTTTGAGGAACTTGAGACCCGCAGCAGTGGAAGTTTCGCCTCCCCAAATCTGGGAGGGCGTTCTATAAAGGTCAGCGTTCGCTTCGGCTGCGCAGTGCTCTAGGACTGATGGAGAGTAAGGAAAGATGCTGTTCTCGCAGCACGGGGTACGATCTATCCTTGGATCTATTGGATCCACACAACGTCGCTGCATGAAAGCCTTGAGGGATTCAACGAAGCAGTTTGGAAGCAGTGGGCCCAATGTGCTTCGATAAAATGGCTGCGATCTAAGGCCACGGCAAAATTGCAGCAGCCATAGCTGCGCCTTTTGACTTGATACGTCAAATGTATCGTCCCATTCCAGCGTCCCTCTCGCTCCAGGATCCAAGTAGTTTCCATTGTCAACTGGTTTCACTCCCCAGACGAAACGGAGCGGCAAAACCTCGCCGCCGTCGCCCTAAAGCGGTTTTCAGATGATGATAGATGGTTTTTGGTAATTAAAATTGGACTAGGATAAAAAATGTGAAATCTGTTAGATGTTAAAGAAAACTGAAGATTAAAACAAATAAATTCATCGGATTTTTACCATTTCCAGTTTCTCGAACCAGAATTTTTGTGAGAATACCAAATCGTACTTTTCGAACAAATGGGAGCTATCGAATAGCTGGAAGTCCGGTGAATCGGGCAACTGCAAGCCTGGATATCTGAAGACTATGAAGCTAGCAGCGACGGCAATAGATCCTAGTATTACGAGCCAAACCCATCTGAGTTCTATGGCAATTCTTGATAGTAGTTTACCAAAGTCGTTTGCTATTTTACCAATGAAAATTCTAAGAGGTCGATAGATCTTTCTGACCATAAAATTAGCCGGGGATAAAAGCGTGAGATGACAGTGTTCAGAGACGACAACGCTGGCCGGCAGCCACGTCACCATTAGAAAAAAATTCGCGATTACAGTCATCCCGGAAAATAGACTAAAGCAATTAATTGCAGTGACGTTGCTGACTATAGATGCAAAGAAGGCAACCGCGGTCGTCAGAGACGTTACTAGCATCGAAGGAACCGCATGCTTCATAGTTTCCTGGACCAGACTGACCAGACCGCCGTTTGGAAGCTTTTGTTGCTTTCCACACTCCCATACTTTGCAGAAAATGAAAGCATCGTCTGCCCCGATTCCTGAAAGGGATTAAATAAGGTCACGGACCACTCAGGCACCTAAACGTGCCGACTTTCTTACCAACTGCGACGACGATAGCCAGCAGATTCATAAACGGAAAGAAGTTTATACGCAACACCAGAGTGTAGAAGGCGTATGATATCCCCAAGCTGAATAATACGGCAAGAATTGTCGCCACCGTGAGTATTATCGAGCCTGTATAGGCCCATATGCAAATAGTTACAAAAGCAAAGCCCGCCAGTACAAGAGAAGAGTCTGAGACCAAGAGGCGATCGAACAATGTACTTTTTAGTCCCAGCTGCATGCCCTGTACCTTGAACCTCCCGTAGGTCAAACCGGCCTGGTTTAAACCTTTGTAAAAATCTAGACTAGCCGAACTTGCTGCCATTGGTAAAAACAGCATGGCCGAACTCAGAGTGGTGTTCATTTGAATCGGTGTGCTTCCGTTCTGGAAAAATAGACAACAAATTTTCTACGTCTGATTAAAAAAACGGCCAGATCTTGGGAGGAGACACTCACATTGGATGGAATGAACTCAGTGTCTAGCAGATAATAGAGAAGATGATAAACGGCATTGTGCAAATAGCATTCAGAGGGTCTCACACGTCTCTGGCAATTGGAGTCATCCTCACACTCCGGAGTCAGCTGAAGGTTGTGATAAAATTGGGCGCATTTTCTGAGCAAAGCTTTGACTCTAGTGAGGTCACTCTCCGTCACTCCCAAACAAGACGTTCTGTTTGATAACTGAGCAACGTAGTTGGCTGGCGACCAACTCCGGCAACATATTTGCCCCGAATTTTTGCCGCTTTGATTTTGCGTTTGGCAGAGGGAAGGGAAGTGGTCGTTTGCGCGAAGTGCTGCATCTATGTGACATTGGGCCAGTATTCCTTCCAAGGACCACAAGTCTTCTGTCCCGGAAACAGAGCCTAGGACAAAACGAGCATAAGAGGAACTGGGGAGATTGCAGAAGAACCCATCACTGTCCAAGTGAACTTGATTCCTCATGATTTCCAGACCCTCCGAGTGGTTGTTTTTGTTATTTCTCAACTGTTTCAACTCCTGCCATTTATCTTTCGTGCCATTTTCTTCCGGCTCTTTGTCAGCGCTATTTTTATTCTTGCTGTGTTTCTTGCCCTTTTTTTTGTTCCTGTTTCGAGGCCTTTTTTGCCCCGCTCCTTGCGTTGTGCCGTTCTGATTCCACGCGTTTGTTTCATTCTGTGTTGTGAATGGGAAAAAATTGATTTGGAATTGTGCCTATGACTGGTTTTGCATCTTTTCAAATGCAGGACTTATTCAATTGCTAGAATTCACACAATCTGAATCAGTATTGTGCGTTTTAGTCATATACCTGGCTGATAGATTGCATAACATGGTGATAATACTCTAGAGGATTAGCTACTAGATCTCCTCTTGGACTTATAGCTTCCATTAAATTTTGCCATGTTGTTAATCTTGACGCTAAGACTGTTCCTCTTGCCTCAAAACCCTGTAGGATTTTATCACATCCATGTAGAAATGATCAAAATGATTGACAAAATAATTGCTGTATGAAAAAAACGGGTTTGCATCCGAAAAAAATTCATGGTAACAAAGCAGCTACTACAACATTCATTTCGTAGTTCATTTTTTCCGCGATATTTCGTTAAGCGGGGAATTCCCCTAATGGAACTTTTTTAAAGGTATTTTGTTTTTTTTAAATTTCATAGCAATAATAAAATTGCGATATTTTCATTCGCAATAAATTGTTCCAACAGTAAAACATGCAGTGAAGCAATGAAATACGACAAACCGTTTTCACGGTATGAGAAAAACGCTTGTTGCATTGACTGTTGATGTCAGGGGATTCCCCGTTCGGATTATTAGCGCGAAAAATATTAATCCATATAGTTCGTAAATTCTGTAGATATATGGAGAGTTACTATACTCGCAGTTCGTAGATCGTTGTTCAGGGAATAAAACAAGCCAATTAATACACATAAATGATTATATACATGAAACGCACTTGATGAAACTATTTTTTCATGGCGTAAGAATTTTTTTTATTAATTGTTAATCAGGGGATTCCCCGGCACGTGTATGTATCAACTAGTTACACATACGCTAGGCACGTACAATTCCAGTACGCTACTAGTGTGTGTAGAATTTGTGCATGTATACGACCGCCAGCGCCGCCTAACTTCTGTGCCAGGCAACTCTGGGGTGAAAATCGCATGCATGTATACGAAAACACAAGCTTGTTCGTACGAGTGTAGTAGTACGAGCCTAGCGTATATGATCAATGTCATCAAAGCAGACAACAAACATAAATATGATAACCGATATTGATACATATAATATAGATAAATGTATATACTTACTAATTGCGGATCGGAAAAATCGGGGAATTTTTTAGTTGCCAATGGAACGATCAAACAAGTTGAAGAGAATACAAAGACAGCAGCAAGTATAGCGTAAGGATGGTAAGCAACGACGCGAGAAAACCACCAAATCTCCATTATTTAATATTACTATTTACATATAATACTGATTAATGTAATAATGGATATAACATATAGTATACATATATATTAGACATTAAAAACTAATGGAAAAATTGAGCAATATAGTTTCCAGCGAGTAATAACACCGATACTTAAGCACGTTATATACTATTTAAAATTTGGCACCAAAATTCGTTACGTAGAAAATCGAATCCGTTCGAACAAATAAGGCTATCGCAATTTTTGTTTACAAATACAGCTGTCAGAGCGAAAATACGTTTATCCGTTAAAACTTAAAACAAGGTTCTGCATGAGTTGGGAGTAGTCAAAAAATCTATCCGCCTTACAACAGGGTCAGATATCGTTCTTAACGTCATACCGCTTCGGTTATTTATAAACCAAACCGTTTACGTTTATGTTCGAAATTTGAATTATTGAATATCCACATCGTCAGTGGCGAGAGATCTTCATTTGTTTTTAACAAACCGAACAGTTTTTAGGTTATGTAAAATGTTGCGCTTTGTTGCGCATGCGCAGTAGCAGTTAGAGACAAAACCCCCAGAAAACCCTTCTAGTCTCTTTTCGCTCTGAATTTCTATTGGCTAATACAACCGGAAACGGATTAAACGCCAGGGAATCCTGCCGCATAACTTCTTCTAAACTCCGTCAGGTGGCGTTACTATCGTGAGAAATTTGGCAACGATCTATGAGGCTTATGCTGTATGGTTGTGCGTCTTAAATGGAGAAATGCTTTGTCGATCCGCCGTATCACGGGTTACTATACTATTTTAATATTATATAAATACAGTACTGTGAGTAAAAGCTGAAGGTGTATTTCACGTTTGTTTATATAAATAAAAAAATCTAACAAGTGAGCCAACCCGTAAGAAATATACCCATAGATTAGAAGCATTAAATTCGTGTCAACAATCGTATGTCAAACTGGTTGATGTACCAGGCTTATTATTATTCAGACGCCATTTTTTTACTTCGCGCCTATTACCACCAACCACCGATCTCGGCTCTACTTCGAGTAGGTATAATAGCATCACGATTCTCCAGGGGGTGTGTTGCGAGTAAAGAGGAATCGGAGAAAGGAGGAAAATAAGAAAAAACAAAAAAACAAAAAAAAAACGAGAGAAAAATATAAGATCGTGTGCGCGCACCGCCAATACAAGAAGCTGTAAGAATATATCAACTTTTAAACTTGACTACAACTCTCGGGAGGACGTCGAGCCCTAAACAAAACACTATCTCTATATAGATGATAGTTTCTGGGAGGTAACGCGAAGGTAATGTTACTCACGACTCATCTGCGTCAAAATTGAACGCGCCAAAATTGATAAACCGTTTATTCCTTATTGTAATATAATATACTGTATCACGTGATTAAGATTCTTGGTATCATGATTCGTTGAAAAATAAGCACATAACAAACCTTGTTCCTTTTCTTTTCTTTAATTTCCTTCCCGTCCCAGGTCGTCGTTAATATTATACTCTGACTAAAATTCACTGTCATACTTTCATGGAATAAGGAGAGGAGTCAATCAACAAATGAATATCAATTCTGCAAGCTGAAATTCTTGAAACCTCAATACAATACGCTCTTTACTTTCTAAGCTTGTGGCCATAAATCTTGAAGCCTTTTTTCTTCACACTGTCTCTGTATCCTTACTATACTATACAAATTTTTTGTCCATTAATAAAGAGTAGATGAAACAATCTTTGAATAATTTTGTTTTTACTGTATTTACTTTCTACTTCCTATTCGCGATGGTTTTAAGAATCTAATGATTATCGACTTGTTGGAACCACCGAACAAAAGAATAACATGCGTCTTTAGATTTCCTGAACTCCTTATTCAACTCCTGCAGCATACTGGTATCACATATCTCAGAAACACAATGCTATACCATGAAACACTGAGATAATCATTGCAAGACATTTTTGATTGCAATTTTTATTGGGTTCTCTAACACTGTATTGGCAGAGTGTGTTTTCATCCTCTACCTATGAATGCTGTTACAGTAGAATGAAAATACAGTCACTAAAATCAGTAAATTCTGATCAAAGTCATTTTATATTCATTCTGTGACTCATATAACATAACAAACATCGTTATACAGAAATCTCATTCTATTCCATTGAATATCGCCTTCTATCTTCATATGGCTATCATTCTGGCTGAAATAAACTGATAAGATGTAAAATATCATTGAACAGGAACTGAAAACATGATAAAATCGACTAGTCTTATCTAGTTATATCGTCGTTTTGGTCAATAATTTGGAATATCTCATTGTGGTATATTAAATATTGCTTTGTACTTAGATTGTGCTACCATTTTGACTAGAACAAACTGATACGATGCAACATACCATCCAATGAGAACCAAAGTGTGATAAAGAGATTCTATCATCTTTTCAGTTTAGATTTTATCATATTCTACACGATCTCATTGATTCTTAATTCTATTAAGGACCAAGCATTGAAATCTTCCTGGAGAAGATACTTTAATATACTTTCAGGCCTTAATAACTGTTAAGAATATTATACCAGCGAGTAGGTCAAGGACGGATCAAAAGATTGTTAATTCAATGATTCTTGTCATCCATCCTTGACCTAATCGCCAATATGATATTCTCAATGTTGCAAAATAGGTCAGAGAGATACAGCTGTACTAATAACTGTATCAAATGTTCATAACGAAACACAAGACTCTCAATTCATGAATATTCGATACATTACTTGTTACATTGAATTCTCTCTGCATTGAATACATTTGTGCAATGAGACAGTGAAATTACGAAATAGAAGTAATTTTCATGATTCTATCAATGAATTTCACTCAAAGTTGCCTGAATGGCTTTGTGAGAATTCACTCTCTGATCTAGTATGGAATGACATTTAATCGAGAAACCCATGAAAGACAATTAAAGTGGAAAATAATCCATTAGGCTGAAGTTTTTCAGTACTACCAGGTCTTTAATCACCCCATTTGCCCCTTCTCTTTTCCGCACAACGTAACAATGAATGTTACATAAGAATTGGTAACTTTCAGTTGAGTTGTGTCAGAAGATTGCTAAGATTACTTCAACATAGTTGATGTTACTCTAACACCTAGAATGGTAGCAATAAGAAGATGAGGTTTACGACGGGGCAAGAGCCAGGGGACCGGGCAGAACTCGGCCACGACCGACTCCCGGACAATCTAGACGACAGTATGATGGCTGCCAGTGGTTGTACTGAACCAGTTGACGGTAGCTGCGTAGAGGAGGGTTCCATGATATCAAATCTTCCTCTATTATTCGCTGACGGCTACCCGACTTCCCTGGAAAAAATTACTTTGGTAATTAGATCAGCCTTCAGCCTTCAGCAATGCCCGATCATCATAGTGCAGTCGAATCATTAGTTCCCCAACTTGAGGCCTCGGAAATCTTCTGAATGTTATTTTTCCTTTATCCAGCTCCAACTAGAACGGTTCATCACATTTATGGTGCAATGTTCGTTCGGCCATGACACTGCCAAGGTGATAAAAGAGCCGCAATGGTGGCCTAAGGAGATCAAATTCACAAACCCTTTCGTACGTCCCCGGAAGATAAACGAGGTGATTAATTGGCCAAGTTGGACATTAGTCTGTGGAAAATTGGTTCCAATGATTAAAGACTAACTATTTGTTATAGAGTTGGATGGGGATCCTAAAGAAGTTGGTTTTCCGGTGCTACACGTACCACCGAAGCGAATATTTGCTCAGGTTTTGTTCCCATCTAGCTCAACACCCAAGAGACAAACTGGAGTACGTTGATAACTGGGATTCGACTACTAGTCTCTTTCACAAAAGCACTGGAAAGCTTCTGGTCACATTCCGCAACGAGAACATGGTGTGCTTGATGGCTTAAAGCGACGTTACGCATCTTTTTTCAATCATGATGCTGTGTTTGTTCGTTTTATTAACTCGTTTTTATCCGCTTACAGAATTATGACAAGAAAATTGAAAGCCCACGAAGACTGCTGCTTCCTAGAAATGGCGGCACATCTGGACCTGCGGGAAAAACGAAACAACAACAACTGCGGCCTATGCTGCAGCCCGTATTGTGCGACGATATATATCTCTGCGATAATTGCGACTCGGAGTTTGATGGATTCAAGAAAATGAAGGTACGGTATTATTCGGCGAAGATTACATGCCGGGAAAGTAAGAGATGATTAAAAGACGCGGGAATAAGCTCCTGAGAATATTGTTTCAACCTTCTAAAAGAATTGGCAAACTTCCAGGAACATGAGAAAATGTGTTGCGACCAAGAGCAGAGTAGCGGAAGTTCGCGTCCCGTGTCTCCGGAGGTTTCTGCAGGTCCACAAGCTACACAAGATCAGTTTTTGGAATATTTTTTGTTATCTTCTAATGAGAAAAAACCCGATGTTGAAAAATCCTGCGAAGAAACTACAAAGGATAAGAGTTCCGATGGGAATAGGAGCTCCAGAAGGATGAGGGGGTCTGTGAACCTCGCCAGATGTCCTACTATACCGTTTTCGTCACCAGCGGGCATAGCTATGGCGAAAAAATCTCGGACAATGACTGAAGTTACACAACAAGAAAGATTGGAGAGGATAGAGAGATATCTGATTGCTCCACCTCTCAATAACGGATCTAGACCCAGATGGCTAGATAGAGTTGCGGACTTCAGTAGATGGACAGTTTCCCATAAAGCTAATCGCGAGAAACCTTCTCAGGACGACTACGTACATGAGTACAAGTTCAATTACTTCAGGGGCAAACCTAGTACGTATTGAAGATAGAGTTTAATAGCGCGAAGGATGAGGAATCTATGAGGAGTTGGAATGACGTTGTTCAATTATAAAGGAAATAAGACCATTCGATTATAAGATTTGGTGATGATGATACTGATTTTGCTGATTAATTTTGTATATTAAATTAGGTAGTTCTAATTTTGAAAATAACGCAATAGAAGAAGCTAGGAATAATACTACGTGAAGATCTTTATACAGTAAGTTGGGGGGATGAATAAAAGCGAAATAGATCATTTGTTAGAAATATTTGTTATTGACTGTAGTCTTCATACCGAAAGAAATATTTTTTGAGGAAACGACCAAGTTTTCTAAATTTTCGAAAACTTATTTAACGACCTTTCAATTCAAACTCCTCATATGTTCTAATCTTGAAAGTTGGGAATATTTGGGGTCGAATGGAAAATGATTTGAAAAGAATACAATGAAATTCCGTTTATTATTTTATCGCCCTGTTTTTATGAGAGATAAAGAGAGATGAAGGAAGAAAATTAGCGGAAGTAGTAGTTAGCAGCAAGACGTATGAAATGGTAGAATAGAAAAAAAAAAGATGTTTTTAATCCCGATTCATTAATTCTGTAAAATGAAAAATCTCTGATATCTTCTCTCTTTATGTTATTAATATCTATAAGCGAGAAAAAGGTGGCAAATTAAATAACGAATAACCCGTCTTTTATTTAACTAACATCAAAACCGATATCGAGGCATTATTTCTTATTTCTTATTTCTTATTCTTTTGTAAAACGTTTTAATAAAATCTCTTTTCTAATTAAATAAAACCAAGATCTTATTCCTCTGTTTATCATAATTCCAAAAATTCTCATATATTTTCTTATCTCTAAAATATCTGACTCCAAATATTCTCTTCTCCTTCCAAAAAAAAAAAAAACTAAAAAAAAAAAAAGGTATAAAAAAATTAAACACACACACACACACCCTTGCCTTAAATAAACGACAAATATCGTTTTCTATTTCAGTATTAGATATCAGATCGCAGATACTCTGCGTAGCATGTCGCAAGGCGATAGTTCCCCTGACTTTATTAACGCCAGAACAAATTGAGGAGTTGAAAAAGAACCCTTACAAATATGATCGTAAAAAACGGCGGGGTGAAATGGAGGGAAGAACACGACCCGCGCCTAAATCAAAGCGTCGGATAGTTCAGCCGGCTTTAAACCAGAAGCGTAAACACCCCGGGGATGTTAGCTGTCCGATAATAATCGACGACGAAGAGCTGGCAACGCTCACGCCGATTCCTGCTCCGGATATATCCGACCCACTACAAATGGCTGAGAGTTTTTCCAGGTCTTCCGTTCTCCTGGAGGCCAAAAGGCCTAGAGAGAGTTCAGAGACGGAGGATAAATACTGCATCAATAAAAACTTGAGCCAATTGACGGGGAAAGACGCCGTTGCGGTCATTGATCTTTGTTCATCTGACGAAGAGGGCGATTCAAATAGCGGTAAAAATAAATGCGATGAAAACAGAAACCCAATGAATGGGAATAATCAAAAGGTGACTTCAACTATCGTCAGGAATTTTATACCGAAAATAATTCACGTTGAAAGTTGCGTTTACCCTGCAGACTCTACTAGCGATTGGCTTAAAAGGATACCCGAATCTTGCACAAGTCTTTTCGAATAATACAGAGCTGATAGGGTTTTTTGATCAGTCGTTTTGTACCAGAATGCTATGTGATTGGGATCACGGTGTTCGTTCAAACTCGTAACGTGAAAGCGAGTTTCTACTCATTTTTTGCTTTAATATCAAAGATTGACTGCTAATCTTCTTAAGTACGTTAAAATCGTTCATAGCGTTTCATCCCAGATCCTAGTAGTCAGTTTTTCAACGAATTCAAGTATCCAAATCATCCTCTACCATTTGCTATGCAAGACATATGCTGATGGTAGCAATTGATGCGTTGGCACGAAATGTCGTTAAACTCAGGCCATGGATCTAAGAGGCACTAAAACTATGAACGTTTTTTACTTCAGGATGTCAGATGTGGGATTCAGAAGCTTTCCAGTTAATCTTCGCCATGAGTTGTTGCATAATGTACATAGGTATAGGTAGATAAATGAAGGAGAGATTGTGATAGAATCACACGGCTTTTGGCATCGAATGTTCCATCGCACGTTTATATCGAACTCTGATCTTTGGAGCGACGTTTAGCAATAGAAAAGGGTTGGCATAGCTTATTGAGAATTGCTTTTTGCCCATAATGAATCAAATGCTACAAAACTGGCTTATTTTGAGCCAAAAATTCGGTAACCAGTTCCTCAAAAGCTCCACTTTCTTTTTTATGTTTCAATGAATTTTCGTGAAACTACGTACATACAACATCCTTAGGACATTGAAACAAGCGAAGTTGATCCTTTCAAGATCCCTTTTCAAACGTGGCTTTAAAAATCCGAGATCAAGATAAAGATGGATGTATATGGTGCTTGCCGCGTAAAATTAGCAGCCGATTTAAGTTCAATTTTAAGTGGAATGCTCCATATACAGTTTGAACCCTGATCAATAAGCAAACATGTTATTCACCTGTCCAGACCAGAACTAAGACCAAGAATTATTTAAAAATGAAGATTTTTTTTCTCGAGAAAATGAGCTCCTTTCTCGATCCGTACTTAGAAACTAAGTAGAATCGCGTCAAAATGCTCAAAAGAAATGTAGACTCTCAACATACCCCCCAGTGGAATAAAAATTCCTTCACTTATTATTAATTAATCGAAATAACGATTTATCATCATTATCATTATCATTATCAGTATGATTTCCAAGATGCTAATATATCTATCGCTAATCATAGGTGCTACGAATGTCACTAGATAAGATATAGTGCCTTTGATTCGATTATTAAATCTCTGATTTAACGTACATCAGTAGGTATATTCGCAATCAAACTACTTAAATTATTTACGTAAATAATTTCTATTCGATTTATTATCAGGCAGTAATTACTTTTCATTCGATTTCTTATTATTTTTTTTTTTATCTTTCATTTTTTCTTCCTGTTAATATTTCTATTAATATTACGACCAAACAATTTATAGTCACACATCGTAAGCTCTATACGATTTAAAAACTCGTACTCATTTATTATCTAATTATTAATTCACGATCATTAAAATTTCTTTTATTTTTCTTTTTTCTTCCCCCTTTTTTTTGGTTTTTTTTTTCGTTTCACGCTTTGAATCGTATTCTAAAAACTATATATATATAAAAAAAAAAAGATAAAAAAAAATTACCTATCGCGAAAGATTTTTAACCAGATTCCTACGATTCTATAATAATATGTATTAGGTATATACTATAGTATAGTATTATTATAGTTCATGAAATTAAATCGGAAAAATTTATCATTATTTATTTATTTTATTAATCCGTTATTTTATTATATATATAATATTATACACATCTACTATTACTATTACTATTATAGGTATTATAACATTAATTGCAACGAACAAACGATATTATTATAGGTATACTATACTACGAAATAGAAAATACGAAACTCTATCATACGAACGATATCGATCTGCCCCTAATAATTATAGTAGCTTGATTATCTTATTTTTTACTACATATTATATTGCTTATATTTTTATTTTTCATTTTCTCCTCTTCTATTTTTCTTCTGTTGATAATTTGTATTTTACATCGATTTTAAATATTTTTCGTAAATTTTTTTTTTTCACGTTCTTTCCCACTTTCTTTTCTTTTCTTTACTTTTATTGTTCAATACGTTCTATATAATATATTATATACTTTTGTATGCTGTACTATGTGCAAAATGAAACAAAGACAAAAAAACAAAAAAAAAACAAAAAAACAAGAAGACTAAACAATACGCTGTTGTTTCTTCATATTTTTGTTATTCAAATTTCAATGTAAGTATAACATTGTTGACCTTATATTATGTTATACGTATACTATACACAATTATGACACTTCAACCTACCCAGTATATCCATAATACGAAAATGAAAAAATAATCAAAAACGAAGAGAGAAAATAAAAAAGAAAAGAGCTAATAAGTTATTTAATAGAAAATCGGAATTATACTGTATAGACAACAGTATAAATATAATATGTAGGTACACGATTAGTTCGAATATGGACGGGTGAATAATAAAAAATATCTTCATTTCACCGCCAATTTTGATTTTCTTATTAATAAACAATAATAACAAAGAAGAAGAAGAAGAAGAAGTAGAAGAAAAAAAATGAAAAAATAAAAGAACACCATAATATTTGACTTTTAACTGCGGTAAAATTAAAATTTGTATATGATTATATATACAATACATATATAATATGTATAAGATAACGATCGTCATAGATAATATTGTTATCATCATTATTATTAATATTATTGTTGTATGACTTATGAACCGATAACTATATAATATGATCGTTTTGATATATAATGTATGTAGAAACACACGAAAACACAAACACAAACGTACGCATTTACGTACAATGTTATTATTATTATTATTATTATTATTATTATTATTATTATTATTATTATTATTATTATTATTATTATTATTAATATTATTATTATAGGGAATTATAAGTATTTAGTAGCTAATTAAATATAAGTACCTATATATTATACAGGGTGAGTTCCTAACGTCTGAACACTTGGAGTAGTGTTCGCAGGTGGCCAAGAGTCCAGCACCGCCAATTGTTCCCCAAAACAAATATAATAATTGACAATTTTTACTCGTGGCCACCTCAACGCTGCTCCGAATGTTCAGACGTTAGAAATTCTCCCTGTATATATATATATATATATATATAATATATATATATTTTCTCATTGTATATAGATACATATTATTATAGTATACAGCTGAGGTATTTTCCCCCAAGTGAGACAGTTTCGGACCCTTACCCTGTTCAATTTTTTTTATAATCTTTTTTCTCGTCATCAACAACTCAAGAATAACCCACGTGAATTATTTCGAATTTTTCTTCCGTGTACTTTTTGAGTTGGATATTTTGAATTATTTTCTAGTATTGTAATTTTCAAATAATTATAACTCGGCTCTGGCTGGTCGAAATCACAAAAAACAGAAATACCTACGTATGAAAACGACTGTTAGAAAATGTACTTTTCGAATAAAATATTGTTGAAATTTCATGACGTACTATCTTAAAACATTATTTTTCGGTTTAAAGTATGCGCAAGACAAATTTGAAATAATTCACATAGGTTCTTTTCGAGTCTACGATGGCAGAAAAAATAATACAAAAACAAAAAAATAGCAAAAAAATTGATCAGTGTGAGGGTCCGAACCTGTCTCACTTGGGAACGAATATACCTCACGTGTCTATATAACATTATACTCACGAAATATTTTATTTGACAATTATTTTCTCGACATATTATTATGATTATTATTATATGTATTTAATTAAATCGTTAAACACATTATACATAAAAAAAAAAAAAAAAAAAACTGCAATCACACCCATATGTGAGCGAGATAGGTGCGGATACATATACCTATATACCTATTATATATAATATCATATATTATCATATTATGTATTTATATATTACTAACGTCATATTATGCTTGTTTAAAAATATTTCGCGAACCATTCAGCTGTTTCATCACTCCACTACCATCCATCGTATATATTGTAATAGGTAGTTCATATTATATTATTAATGAATTTATTAAAAAGATCATCATTTGTCATAATTTATTTTTTGCATTGTTATACTGTTATTATTTCTTAGTCAAGGAATTTTGATACAACTTATTCTTTCCTATATAATAGTATTATATATATATACCCGATTATTGGGTACATAGCTTATAAAATCGTAGAACAAAAAAACTAAAAAAAAAAACAGTATAAGATTATACCTTTTCATTTTTATCTTCGTTTCAATTCCTAATATCAATCTATGATAAATTAAGTTTCAACGATTCACGTCTTACCAACTACGAGGTTTTTACTACTTAAAGTCTTGAAATTAACGTTTTTAAAAATTAAACAAAATTTCAAACTCAAATTAGGAAACCTTTAAATACCAACGACGCAACGCGGCAAATTCTTTCGTACAGATGCTTGTAACTTTTTCTTAAACTTATCAAAGTCGGAAGTATTTAAAAACAAAAACAAAAAACAGTATAATGAATAAGAAAATCATTGAAAATTGAAAAGAAATCGCAGTTTCTTTTTTTTTTTGTCAATTTCTTTTATTGTCTACCGAAAAAATGTAATTTCATGTCTTCATATTTTTTTGGACTGCTTGTATAGTCGCTTTCGATATTGAATAAAAACGTGCAATAGCTAGATTCGCCCTTCTGGATTTCGCCATGATCACCTTGGCGCGGCGTTGAGCTACATATAAAGTTCTAGGAATCATCAAAATGAAACGGGGGATGATTAATCCAGACATATATATATAAACGGGTTTGTTCTTTACTCACCTGTGCATGCATCGTCGAGGGTGATTTCATATATTCTACCAAGAATCGCACCACCCCCGTAAACTAGGTCGCAGTCGATCATGAGTCATGGATCAACCCCTGCAGACCACCTATATAAGTTATAACATATATTACCATATGCCTTTCGAAATGTTTCACAACTTGAGGCAATTCGTCAAGATACCATACATCAACATCATTATATTGTGCGAAAGAAGCTAACGAGGGATGAAATTCTATGGAACGATCTCTACTATGCATTAACAGATGATGAGAATTATTTTCATCCACGGATCAAGATGTAAGAAAAATAAAGTAGAACTTATAATACATGTTATATCTCATATCCCAGTAAACGAAAAGGAATTGAGTATGTGGAAAACGGAATTAGATTGGATTAAAAAGACCTGTGTGTCAATTCTTTGTAATTCTTTTGAATTCTTTTGATTAATCTTATTCAATTCGTGTTAATTCCGTTTTCCACATACTCAATTCCTTTTCGTTCACTGGGATGAAAGTGAAAAAAAAAAAGTGATTAAAAGGTTGATGAAAATAAAAAGTAAAGAATTATTATATATGTTAGGGATTCTTGAATCAATGATTAATCCAATGCTAATACGATTAGGTATGTTTGAGAAAATTTAGCGTGGTATTGGACCCATAAATCACGCTGTACCTATTATGGTTGACGTCATCCCCGGAAATCTGTGGGCATTGTGAATAATTGTCTAATACCGGGTCTTGCCAAATTCTACTCATTGTCAGATTCTGAGAACCACGATTCTTTGATCTAATACAGAATACTACCATATCGCGCTTCAAGAATCAAATTTCTTGATCAGTATAAGTCACTCCTCCTACATACAGAGCGATTCTCTGGAAAGTAACGCGCCTCGCCGTCATATAGGCAGCCCGAACATCAAGCGATTGTGCTTCATTTCGCATATCGCGTGTTTGAGCTCATGTTTGAGCTGCTGTATGCATGCGTCTTCGCGCTTGCCTATCTTTTAGGCGCGTTACTTTCCAGCGAATAGCTCTGTATGAGATTCATCATATATATTCCTCCTCGTGAAAGAGTCACAAATTAATCAGAGCTGTCCAAACCGTTATACCAAGTTATCATTGTTCTTAATCTTCTTAATCGCCAAAGAATGAAATTCAGATCCTTTATGAGATTTTCAGAAAATTGAACGCTTGATTCCGAGAGTAGAGAGATTACATTGTGAATACAGATCATCAGCTGGGATTCCTCGAGTGAACAAGAAATTAGAATAAGATATTGATTGTTGATTATCTTCTTTTTTTTCTCCATTTTTTCTTCAAATTCTTATTCGTTTTCTATTTCGAACGAAATACCTGCGTCGTACATCATTATAGTTGGCACGATCATCAGACTGCTATATAATGACAAAGATTAGCATCATCTGTTTGTCAAAAAACAAAATATATCTTTTATAAACTATCTTACGATTATTAACAGTCTAATCAATTCTGACGTACGAACGGCTGACTGTTAATTACACTAATTAGATGAAGAAGAAAAAGTACTGTATATCGAACGTCATTGCACATAGATAGTTGTCTTTCGAAATTTTACAAGCTATATGGGATCTGGTGATCTGAATATACTTCTATTTTTAGGAGGTGTAAAAAAGACAAGCAAATATTGACGTTCTTATGGATTATTCTTTCTTCCTTTTTTTTTTCTTCTTCTTTTTTTCTGGCCAACCCATTTCTTGGAGTTTTGCGGTAATTATAGTTAGTTATAGTTGGTTAGTTAAGAGTCTTAACTTTCGTAGCTAAGGGCCGAGTACACCTTGAAAGAAATCTCAAGCTAATTATACATACACTCGGCAATTAAGCCGTGCAAGATGGTGTTAATTTCGAACACGAATATATCTATGTTTAAACGTCTATTCTTGGAAATAGTTGTTACTAATTCTATTTTTGAAATAACGTAACGTCCCTGAATCACTCTTAGATAACTAATATATACATTATATACAACATAATATGTACACTAAAAAGATGAGTATATAGTTATGCACGTATCGCACGAAACAGGTCAAGAGAATAGGAGTTTGGGAACACGGTTCGAAAAAACGACCGTTGGGAAACTACAAATGATAAAATATATCTACAGTGAAGTAATTAAACAGACAATAATCGAGATATTTAACATATTTATTGATATTTTTGAGTACATTGCCGGAGAATATTGACTGACAGTTAAAATTGAACGGATTTACTTTTAGGAACACAATTCAAAAACAAAAAAAACTACCGTTGGGAAACTGATAGGGAAACTGTAGATATGTGATCGAGAAGGCGATGATCAATGTCCTCAGCATCTTCGTAGATCTTTATATCCATATGATGGAATTTATCGTTGAACAATTATTTTAAATTGTAATATACCTACGTATGACGTCATACGCGTCTTGATGTGGAAATTCTTATTATTCTCGCATGATGTTGTGTTCGAAGGTCCTTATTTCACGGTCATATTGCTGATCTATTCGCCCATGTTTAGCCTGTCTGCTATGCACGGTTGTTATGTAAATAAATCAGAAATTTGGGTCGCTATAATGCAAAAAAATATTAAATGGCGCATTACATGCATATGTAATCAGGCGTATATTATATGAAACCGAAAACAGTCTGCAGTATGTTGAATTAAATTTTTTGTTATTTTGAAATAAAACAAAAGAGGATTTTTGATTATAATTTCAACATGATAAGGCACGTGCCCGGTTATTGCTAACTCGATTACGTAACGTCTCATCGAGAGATCTGGAGCTGAGAGAAACCCGATATAACTCAACAATGTTGATCACGAACACAATTGTTGAGTGAACAATTGATACGTCACATTGCAGCAGCTTATCATTGTTCCTTCGCCAAGCCTCCTTTCGGAACCTTCTCTTCGAACCTGTCATTCAGCCGTTTACAGTGTTACATCGCCTTCAGCTGCCCAATTTTTCAAAACGTCAAGGAAACTCGTTGGAATTGTTGTAAAATTAGATTCATAATGTTCATTGTAACGTATATATTGTAATGTTTTTCTTTATTGTCTTATATATATAATAACGATGATATTTGTTCGAGAAATCCTATAAAGCAAAATCAAAAAAGGACAGGGCATTATGGGAACTCGTAAAATGTGGACAATTTTTTGTTTCTCTTCTTTCCTTTTCTGTTATTTATGTAATTTTAGAAAAACAGTAAAAACAAATCTCAGAAAAATGAACGTAAAATCATTTACTGTCGTGTTTCTGTTGCGTTTTTTACTTTGCCACGTTGCACACGGATCCTCGTTATTTCCAAAGGTGTCATCGACAACTGACGCACCTGATTTGTCCAGGAAACGCGCGGGCACGTGCAGCCAGAGCCGCAGTCGTTAAGGGGAATCACATAATCATTTTTGACCTTCAGTTTAAAGGTGGATTTTGGAAATGCGCTAACGCATTGAATCGGTACATGTTTTATCAATGAAAGCTGAATGTTCGTGAAATTTTTCAAATTTATATACGAAAGATGTTTGAACTGGCCAAAATGATAATATTTGACCGGAAATGCGAAATTCCATTACGAAAAATGGCTATTTTTAAATCGTTTATAGTATAACCGTTTGAAAGATGCGAGGGAGGATAGTCGAGCTCTGATTGAAAATAGAATGACTAATCCGTCGGGTTTATTTACGCGAATTTTTTCGCTAACTATAATCTTATAACCGCGTGTTCTCGTACCTAGTTCATGCGCGTGTTATATAGATATCTATAGAAGAGATTCCAAGCGCGGGTAGTAGAATCAAAACAAGAATACAGGAATAGACTACCGACATTCCCGAATGGCATATGTGTTACTAAAAATACACCATTCAGAACTATTTATAGTATATAGCTTGCTCTACACCCTAACCTATAAGCTCGAGAGGTTACTACGCGCTCCTCGACTTCTACGCCTCCTCAGGAACCGCAGATTATATATGATGCAAGCGCGCACATATATATGTATATTTACGATATGACCGAAGAATGACACGCAGATTTTAACTCGATCAAATACAATCATCATTATAATAGCGAATCGGACCGATCATTCCAACGGCGTGAAAACGCTTTTTGAAAATTGAGCGGGAAAAACCGTTAATTCAAACGAACTGCCTTCCAAATTGGTAGCTTTAATCATTGCCCTCAATCCTGGGTATTACAGGACTTAAGCCCGACGCCCAGAGCCTCTTAATTGCTTTGGGTCATGGCCTGAACACGTTTCGAGGCCGAACTATTAGTGATGGTAAAGAAAAAACGATTTTCTCAGGGGTGCGCGTCTAAGCCTATGTGTAATCTTACACCGACTTCTGCGCTTCTTTAATCCGGTACAGATGAGGGTTTCGATAATAGAAGAAGGAAAAAATGAATAAAAAAAACAACTTGCGATGAAGTAGAAACATTTTATTCCCTTTTACTAATCCATATATGTATTTAGGGTACAAGCGTATTAAAAATGACGAATTGCGATCGATATATATAATCGAGAACACGAAAGTCGCGCGACTTTTGGTTGGAAGAAAAAAAAGAACTAGGTGAAATTAATGGCCGGATGAATCACCTTGACTGCGTGGGAACTTGAGACACTAAATTTGCTCAATAAAACACCGTAATAACAGCTGTAAGAATATTGACAGTTTCGAGCTACTACTAGCTTAACGAATACATACATCTAGATAGATAAATTTTTGACTCATTTTCCGGAATTGCTGTATCCCAGCCAAGTCGAAGAATTCCGATGCTTTATAGGATATTTTGTCGAGTAGGTAATATACAAGGTAGAGGGTAGGTACCAGCTATTTCTAGGATTTGATTTTATAAATAATTTTCAAGAAATCATGAATCCGGCTCGGTACTATAAATATTTTTGAATAAAAGACAGATAAAATGCGGAATGAAAAAAGATTGGAATTTTTATATTATTATACCTACCTATGATATAATGAAACTTTGGTATATGTGTATAATTCTATTTTCGAAATCTACCTACATTCCACGAAACCGATATTACATCCATTACCATTGGAATATTAATCGACTAGGTGGTGCGAGTTTCGGGAAAACTAATCAAGCTTATAAAATGTTAACAATTCTCGGACGCAATTTCTCCATCGATTATATTGACGCATGATGAAAAATAAAAGTAGGCACTGCTAAATGTTATTCCGGAGATACTTGGAAAGCCACATTCTGCATGAATCGAATTTTTAAAAATCGTACGGAATTCAATTCGTCCCCATATTATATAATGCGATAGGCGAAAATAAAAACCAGCACATAGCAAGTTGTGAAAATATTTTTTTCAATTTTATTTCGCTAATAAACAAATTGCGATATTCTGATGTCACCGCGCACACAGCTCTATACACGGTAGCTGCAGGGTATATCACATATTATTATTACATAATTTTGAAATAACGACAATTAATTATCATTCCGGAACCTCGTTTCTGCTGAGCAGGATGTCTGCGACTATTAGCCTTATATAGACTTAGCCACATTACATGATGTGTGTATTTCAGTTCTTTGATATTCACTGCGGCATATTATGTGCTGGGTAAGGCCCGCAATAATTAATGTATAATTAAAATCAGCTTAAAGTATGATTCTCTGAAATACCCTAGATCCACACTAGCACTATCAATGCTCTTCCTAGTCGTCTATACATTCACATCGTATAACTGTATATTTATTATACACTCTAAAAACTACAGAAGAACGAACCGGATATAGGTGGATCAGTCGGACTAATACCACAGTTAGAAAGAAAAAAAAAATGCCTAACAAATTTATTAATTAAGGCCAATATCGGGGCATTCCATAGACGATTTTTTATGTTATCGTCCCAACTCTGAAAAGGACATGGATTTTTATGTCAAATTTTTAAAAAATCGTCTCAATAACTAACGATTTTTCGAAGTGAACACATCGTTGGCCATCATTTTTAAATCTTGGAAAATTCGAAAAAATCTTGTGTCAGATGATTGCCATGCAGTTTGTAGCGGCGAGTCATCAGTCCTGGGCTTTTCATCGATCGAGAAACGGTCTCGACCTATTTATTACGAAAAATTCTTGGAACATAATTAACAACCCTTTGTTTTATCAGTAAATGTCGTAATTGAAATTAGAATTTGTTTGTATGCCTATAGGAGGCGGGCGTCGGATATACGATTCCATGAAATAGAACGACAAGGAGAATGTCTCCATGCGATTAGACTGGATATTTATTACCCCCTGGTTCTCGGAATGTGATAAACGAGACCCACCCATATAGTGGGGTTGGCTTTGCGTCAATTTCATTCATGCTTTTCATTTCAAGCTATGTCGTCATAGTCGATAACGGGTCAGGGGAGGTCTTCCGCATTTCTATGTGTAACACAGCGGTGTGTGTGGGTGTAGCTTTAAGTTGAATTCCACCGATCGTTACACTACTTATTAACACCTTTAACGAACTGCGCCTACACCGATACGGTTCCTTCCAAACTTCATTCCTTCAGACAATTTATATCATTCTATCAGTTTTTGCTTGTTTTTGTTTGTTCTGTTTAGATCGGGGTTCAAGTTGCCTGTATGCAGGCGTCCTATGAATCGTTTCCACGAATACTCCCGCTATACGAGCTCCTGCAATTATTATTATTATTATCAACTATTACCTAACAACGTAGTTGACAAATGACTAAAACGTGGGATCTAGGCTGTTCGTGAGATCGTTTCATTCATTGTTTCCAAATCCTTGATAAGAAATCTTCTTCCTTAACTGCAGCGCATTAAACTACCCATATAATTGTTAAATAATTGAGGTAGGCATACTACACGTATACCTATAGGATAATTTTTTTTAAAGAAGACAAACTATCTCTGCTTCGTATATGCCTATGTGTACATACTTATAGCATGTACTACATAGAAAATTGCAGCAGTTCATTTGTTTCTATCATTCACACGGCATTATTTCAACGGCTACTTTATCTCCCTTCCTTTTTCTTTATCCTTTTCTTCTTATCCAGTCTTTTTCTTATTATTATCTTTTTCATTCACTTTATGTACCCAAGCCCGCGTATAACGTACACCTTATACCTGACGACAATAATTATGCCAGTCATTTTCTCTAAAACAATCGCGTGTTTGTTCTTTGTACTTAAAGCAGTTCTATATTTTTCCAAGAGCTGATGGAAACCGCGGCACCTGTTTCTCGCTACTCTAATACTCGGAATCATTCGTTACATGATATCTCAAACTATAATAACATATAGATACCTAATAACTATACGGTATATACATGTGTACGTATGTATACATCCGACTCTAGTTCTTAACAGAGTATTTATCGTCCTTGCAGCTGTACTCTCTCTCTCTCTCTCCCTCTCTCTACCTTCACATATATGTACAATATACATACATATGTATTTATAAGCCGAAACTATAAGAGGTCTAATCCCAAATGGATTTAGACAATCAAATTCATTGTCATTTTTCAAAACTAATCAGTTTGTTTTTTCAAATCCACAAAGTCACGTAGTGAATCGCAAAAACGCAATTTATTGATTTCATTTATTCAAAAATCGAACTACCTATTCCTGATTCAAAAAATGAGAAGAAGAAAAAAAAAAAAAACGCGAGAACGAGTCATCGGTTTAAATGCCCCTTATAGTAAGGTATAACGGTCGTTTAGAGGTAATAGGCATATTGCTGCAGTGTCTGTTATTATTATTAATAACATAGACGCAAGATCCAGTCGCAGGGATATTTAACGATGCATCATCACTTTAATACCGGTGTGTTTAATACATCATTTGGGCTTGTAACCAATTCCGAGATCTCAATGCAGTCTAGTTTTAATCTAGACAAATTTTATCATATCCAGCTTTAATACGGGGGTAGAATTTTGTCATATTTTTTAATATGCACACACATGACGTATGGATTGGTCCAAATATCACTGTCACTGTTTCTGTAATGTAATTATTATATCGACGAGGGAATATAGGTTCTAATTTCTATAACTGACATTGATTTGTCCCAATTTCGTACGTATTGACCCGTATAAAACCGTGCGAAACGTATTGCATGCCGTTAGAAATATCGGCTAGTATCAAATCTTCAGCGAGTTCGGATTCGTTGAAATGAGAAGTTTCTATTTAAAAGAAAACATAAGAAAGTAATGAAACAGAGTGAAACAGGAGCAAAGGGTAAAAAAGAATACATACCTATGTATAAGAAATTGAACGAGTTAGAAATGCTCTTTATTCTCAAATAGACACAGATATAGATATACGTGGCGCAGTGATTCGACAGCGATAGCATACGCTGATCCGGATCGAATCTAGAACCTCTGGGATTCCCCGCCCGGTCCGGTGACAAGCGCGGTAGATCGGCGCAAGTTCCGAAATGTATAGTAGGTACCTACCTACGTGATTCGTTGACGCGTAGTTCCGGTTCCGTGAGACCTTAGCGCGAAATTCAGAACGCCGTGTCGGTAATTATTTTCTACGTGACAATTACAGCATAGATCATCAAGGCGATCGAGTAATATGTATGTGTAGGTATATGGACTGGCGAACCGGAGATACTTATACATATATGTACATATTAAATTAAACATACGCATATTTTATCTATATCTAGATACATTATTTCTGTAATAAATGATAATTATAATGTCACATGATAGATACGTTGTTATTATTATCATTGTAACTATCATTTATATACATATTCATCTGATATACCTATATAACCGAGTTTTAATACTCATACGAATATACAGGGTGTCCCATAACTGAATGAAAAAAATCAAGAGGGTAACAGGGCAAATTGATCTATATAGAACATGTGGTTTCGGGAGTACCCGCCGCGAGGTACGGGGGCTTAAAAAATCGCGCTTGGCGCCGGCATGTAGGCAACCGACCACAGAGCAGGCATCGGTTAGCGCTTCATTCATAACGCTTCAGAGGTCAGGAATTTCTAATGAAAACACTTTCGACATTGAATTTTCGCCTAACACAACAACATTACTTGTTTTCATAATAAAATTCTATATCAAAAGCATTTTTGTTTGAAATTTTCGAATCAAAAAGTGTTATGACTCGCATCAGAAGTCAAACGCGCCTATCAATCAGTCGGTTGCCTACATGCCGGCGCGTAGCGCGATTTTTTAAGCGGCCGTACCTCGCGACCGGTGTTTCGGAGAGCACATGTTCTATAAGGTCAATTCAGTCGGCTAGATGAAATCATTAATAAAAACGGATCTAGATAATATGAATGGTTTTTTTCAATACTACGAACCACTTTAACTTGTAATTAAAATTCTGTCATATACCCATAATTCTATATCTATAATATATTCCCTCCTATGTATATGTATGTATAATAATTCTTATATAATCCCGCGAGTTTCACAGGGTACGTATATCATAGGTGTATAGAATTACTGGAATCCAATCTAGTCCTTCGCAGGAATGAGGGAACTACTTCTGAGAAAATGATTCCGCGAGTTTTATCGTCAGCTTTCTGCGACGATGAGTTGTACCCTGCGTGCCGTAGGTATAAGGTAGGTATATACCATGTATATATATAGATATATATATATACACGTCGCGTCGTTGATAAACGATGACGCAGCACCAAACTACGACTATGCGACGTTAGCTGGTTCAACTGGATTCTATGTGCCTATGTATATGGGGCTTTCCTCGTCAAGTTAGCAGCCCATTTCCCTCATCCCCTTCGATTTTTATCATTTATTAGTATGGTGTTGTTACCGACCCATAAAGGTCTCGGAATTTTTTTCAGATTTTTTTAAACCACTCGGAATTTGAATTAGAATCGGAGTGTGAATTTTTTCAGATTAAAAAAAACTGACGTTTTTGAAATGATTTTTTTTTCGATTTCACTGGTGGTTAAAAAAATCTGATAAAAATTCCGAGACCCTTTTGCGTGAGTGGCAACATCATACTAAAAAATAATCGAAATCGAAGGTGCTGAGGGAAACCGGCTGCTAATTTGCCGCGGAAAGCCCCATAAGATACAGAGCTTCAAAATTATACCATATCTACCCTATTATACACCCGCAGTCGTTGCACACGTCTAATGAGTAACAACAGAGTAAAATTCATGTTACTCATCTAATTGGTGCAGTAGAGGACGCAGAATGCTGTGACAATCTTTTCTTCATTTTTACACTCTACTTTTTTTTTTTTTCTTTGATAATTGATTTTTTTTTTTAGGAATATGTAGTTATACACGCACGTACCTAGATAGATTTAGTCTGACGTCTTGGGTGACTCAACTCTCGTAGAATACTACATCATATATTATATCACCTATTACCGTCACGAAATTTATTTGAGAATATAAAACACGGAACAAAGAATAAAGGAAAGAGATTCCCTTGAAGAAATTCATACTTCTACGAGTTTTAACAAATTTTTAGGGAAATTGAAACATTTTATAGTTTTCCATTGAAAGTTTCATTAAAACGAAATTGCAGATTCTCGTAGTTTTTCATAAAAAGTTATAAGTTCTCGTAGTTTTTCATTTACAATTGTAGATTCTCGTAGTCTTTCATTTACAATTGTAGATTTTCGTAGTTTCTCATCAACAATATTGTAGGCTTTCGTCCTTATTCATCAAAAATTGTAGATTTTCGTAGTTTGTAATTAAAAATTGTAGATGCTCGTAGTATTTCATCAACAATTGTAGATTCTGGTAGTTTGCAATTGAAAATTGTAGATTCTCGTCCTTCCATATTCATTAAAAATTGTAGATTTTCGTAGTTAGTAATCAGAAATTGTAGATTCTCGTAGTTTTTCATTAATAATTGTAGATTTTCGTAGTTTTCAATTAAAAATTGTAGATTTGGGAAAAGTTTCAGAAATAATGCGCTTCTTTTGTCAATAAAATTTGAAAAAAAAAGAACTACAATTTCTCGTGAAATACTATACGAAAACTACCAATTTCCGTATAATAAATTGTAGAAATTTGTAGATCTATTTTCACCAGGAAGAGGAACCAGTGAACCCTTATACCAGGGGTTGACACAGTTATATTATCATCAAATATGTCTCTGGGAAGTTTTTTGCTCCGAAATGTCCATGTAGCTATTAATGCTGATATAGTTTGCATTTGAAAACTGTGTAATACCTAAAACTATATTTTCTTCGAAAAGGTGCTGAAAAGGTTGAAAAATTCTCTATATTACGACATCTAAATGTCCCGATATTTGAAGAATCTTTTTTATCAATTTTTATCAATTTTCATTCAAGGTGATAATAGCGTAGGTATTCTATATCATGATTACGTCATATCGCGTCATAGAATATGACTTAGATTAGGACCGTTAATTGTATGTGGAAATGCGCGTTGGTATATGGATATATACTATATACATATATGTACATGTATGTATATTATAACTGCTGCTTCGTCCCCGACGATTTCGAACTGAAACATGGTCCAGCAGGTGTTGCGAGGCCCCCCAGGGAAAAGAATTATACCCACAAGATCATATCGTCGTATTGGGAGTCTGATGGGACTCGCGTAGCTTTCAGGATTGGGAATTCCCCCTACCAATCTAATACCTTCTTAGATACACTATATGTATACATATATACCTATATATACGTGCAGTATACTATAAACCTTCTCCATATACTTTAGATGTAATAGAATTAACTGTTCTGCACAGCTGGATACATTAGCCAACGATTTTTATGGCTTATGGTGATGCAGTGTATATATACATATATATATATATATATGGTACTGATTTCACTCGCGAAATAAGTGTTAGTATATAATGTATATAGATATATATAAAAATGTATATAAAATAATGGGATCGAAATTCAACCTCGTTTTTTCTTTTCTTTATTGATTCGATGAAATTGTGAAAAATTTCTCATTTTTGTATCTAATTTTTTCAATCTATATATTCTATGCAGTAAAAATACATCGTCATACATATCCACTCCGAAATTAATGGGATGAAAAAGAAAGTTAGTAATTCGGAGCCAATCGCGAATGAAGCTCGATGTAGGTACGTAGGTATACGTAAAAATATATGTAAAAAAATAAAAATACAAAAAACAAAAAGAGAGGAGAAGAAAAAAACACCGTTGGAATTTCGTACAATCTGTGTTCGAACATCGCAGGAATTCCCTACGTGTCTCAACCCATTCGAATTTTAAGATGTTGATCTGGGCGTTCTTGATTTTTTTTATATTTCTTTTTTTTTTTTATCTATTTCTTGTAACATATAAAAATTATATATATACGTATATATTCATCTGTGTTTCGTTAAATGCTAATTTTTTTTACGACTCCAAGGTGCAATATATCATATCGCTGCAAGTTATACATATATACCTATATATCTACTGCAGTTCACAGATCCTCTCTATATACTTTGGTATTATACTTTTTTTTCTTTTAATTTTTCTTCCTGGCGCGAAAAGACTTTTTCAAAAATAGTCATTCTACACGTATTTTTGATTTTTGTGAACCAAATATGGAAATGATTTGAACATGCGTGAATAAATATTTTCAAAATTTGAACCATACGTTTTATTGAAGGAAATTATAATTCGAATTGCACGCTCTTAGGATTATCCGCGTAGGTGCAGCACCTCGGGATATGTTGGATTGACGTTGATTTTGCAGCTATGACGTAGTAAGATTTTGCAACTACAAGCGTAATTTACAGTTGTATTTCTTCGCGTGACGTCACACGCAATAATAAAGATCTATTTTGAGAGAACGCAGACTCAGCGTGCGGCTGATCGCTTGCAACATTGAACATATATAGGTATATATTATACATGTTACATATGCATGTATCAGGGTGGTCCTTAATTTGATCATTTTAGAATTTTAGAACATGTACAAAAAAGTCTAGCCAAATCCCCGGATTTCGATGCCTTCGAATTTTCCGATTTATAAATATATCATTTTTTTTCTTTTCAATTCCAAAATTCGAAATTCTGATTTTGTAATTCTTATTTAAATCGTTTTCGAGACTGATCAATGGATTCCTCAAATCTATTCCAGAAGATGGATAAAGTCAGAGTATAAAGTACAAAATCTAACGATGATTGTAATATACAGATATAGGAATATCTGTGATTCCCCGTGCCTTTCATATTTATGAAAAGAATTTTAATAGGTATAATATGGTGTATCGTATCGATGAGTAAGGAAAACAAGAATCGCATTTTTATAAACGATCGAATGTTTCGTTAACAGAAATTATTTATTGATCAGGAATACATACACTTAATATTATTAATTCAATCGGCACGTATCTATCTATATATTATACATATAATTTCTACACCCATATAACGTATATTATTATATTACATATTATATATTTTATTGAAATGAAACTAAAATATAATTACAACGATATATTATGGAATGAATAATGAACTTAGTACGTGTAATTAAAATTAAACCTTATACAACATGATCTACAATAATTTATTACAACGCTTATTACATCCTAACGCATATATCATATCGATAAAATTATTATTAAACACAATTATCTAACAGTTGAAATAAACAAACATAATAACAATAATTTAATACACTATTTTATTCCCGAAGAAATTATTTCGAATCTTGTGCAGAAAAACAAAAAAATTGGCAAAATTTTTTCGAAATCGTTGACCTTATCTTATAGACGAATTTCTATCTTAGACTTTGAGGAAATTTGACTGTCTCGTAAAAATCTGTTGTAACTAAAAATCTAACGAAATTAATTCATCGCGGATGATTTAAAACGGTCCAAAACGTTTGAATCATCCGATTTTCGTGATCATTTATATCTTTATCGTTAGAATCAACCTGCACGTGTCGTTCCAATGCTACATGACATCGTGACAGCGTAAATCAGACGCAGATCTTGATTTTTTTAATTTTAGTTAATAGATGGAGAAATTTTTTTACACGATACAGCAACAAGTCTTCTTCGCGTTTTTTGTTTCTTTTTTCTTTTTTATTCGAATAGATTTTTTTATATAATGACTGCAGAGATTCTCCGACGATTTTTATAAACTAAATTCCACAACGATTCTCGAGGCGGAGAGAGATTGCACGAGAAACTAAAACAATTTTCAAATTTCGCGACCTCGAATGCGAAGTCGAAGAACGATTTTTGGTGAAATAAGTGTTATTTAAATCGATTCTTGAAAATGATGTTCACTTGCAGGAATAATTCGACGTCTTTTTACCGGTTTTTTGAGGACATTTCGGAGCCAACGGACACCCGTAGAACGAAGAGTCTGATGATGAGCTGTCCGGTTCACAGTCAGAACAATCGCAAGATGAGGTGGAAGACATATCTTCTGAAAAAAAAGAAACAACGAGACACGAAACTTGTAGTTCTTTTACAAAAAAAAAAACAAAAAAACGAAGAAGAAGAAGATGAGAAAAGCAAAAAGAATTTGAAGAAATGAAAGAAAACGAACGCCGCAGTAGTGTGTTTCGTAATTTTAAAATTATGAATTCTCGTCACAATTTATTCTCCTTATTCCTAGCCTTTTGTACTTTCATTATTACTCTCCATCTCTCTTGTGGTATTTCGTTCTTCCTTCTTTGTCTCTTTCTTTATCTCACCTGTCTTCACGTACACCAAATTCAAACTAACGGTTACACGTCGTTTAGAACAGGGATCGGTTGATCGTGAATCGAATATTGATCACAGAACCGAAATGAAAGAAGCGTCTGCGATAAACGGCCTACTTACTTTCACGTTCATTTTTCTTCTTCGATTTTCCACTCTTGCCTTTTTTCGCCTTAGGCTTTTTACCCTTCATCTTTAATTTACCCTTAGATTTTCCCTTCCCCGATCGTCGCCGCGGCCCGCAATCAGATTCTGAACACGAACTACAACTGCAACTTGAATCCGACTCGGAACTTGAATCTGACGAGTCGGAATCAGAACTGCAATCGTCACACACCTCGGACTTCTTAGATCGAACTTTTCTCGACTTCGGGGGTGCCATTACGTTTGAAATCGTTATTCTCCTAGAAATTATCAATCCTTTTCTGGTACCGGTCAAAATTTTATCAGGACTAATGGAAACCTCAGCGAAATATAACAACGCGGACGACGTTCTCCGATGTTATGGTCAACAAGCTGACCGAAACACAGACCTCGGTGTCTCTCGACGAAATATTTGAATAGATTTTGGTGAAAAACGTTTTGTTTTCATCGGAGAATGGGGGAAAGATTTGCCGTAGGTATTGTTTCGCGTTTGGAAGCAAGAAAAAAAAAAAATTGAATTTCGAATTACGAGTCTCACATATATACGGACGGAGATTTCAATTTGATTTCGTCTTTTTTTTTCTTAGATATTTTTCTGATCACATACAGGTAGGTATATCTCATTTATTCAGCTCCTGCAGCCCTCGGGCGTTAATTACTTAAACCTGAAGCGATAAACCTGCACTAATTAGTAAGTCGCACAGGCCACTTCCGCCGGCTGCTTACATATGTCAATGTAAATTTGAAAAACAGGAATAATTCCACGCCCAATTTAGTTGGACACGTAAAAAGCGTTTTATTACATCGATAACATAGTGTGAAGTTGGAAAAAAGAAAAAAAAAAAAAAAAAAAATGGAAAAAATATGAAGTAAAGTGTGAATCAAATTTTTCAACGTACCCAAAGCGGACTCTGCATATGTCAGCGCTCGATTTCTGTTTCAGGAGGAAAAAAATTCAGGGAATTTGCGCATTTTTGACATTTTTTTTTCACGATTATCCTGAAACGTAGATCGAAGTATATATGTACGTAAATCTGTGCGGATGCGATCGGTGTATGTATAGGTATATCCGCAGTGCAGATCACCCGGTCAATTATACCAAGAAGAAAAATAAAAAAAAAAAAATATTCCCACCCACCCAAATAGCATAAATAAACTAAAAGCCAACCGCTTAATGTTAGCTTCTCTTGTTTTAGCTTTTCACCTAAATAAACCTGTAACAATAATAAAGTTTGGGGTGGGGGTGCGGGGTGGACCAGAAAACACCACAAATGAGTCACCCGTACCACAGATCTTACCATATCCGGTTCCCGAAAAATGGCGTTAGAAGGAGAAGAAGAAAATGAAGAAAAAATGATACAAACGAAATAAAAAAACAACCAAATTTCTCCGGTATGATTTAATTTCTGTCCAAAAATTTGATCCCAATCAAAACCATTGAGGAGAAAATTTTGTATGAATTGGAAAAAAACAAAAAGAAATAAAGAAATAAATCGATGATCGCCCACGCGCAGATATATATACCTACATGTATGTATATATATATGCGTGTTCAAAAAAGGCAAACTAAGGAATGAATAAATTAGCCATACGTCCAAGGATTATTGCCGTTAACATTATATACCTACACACGTGTCTACGAGTGTGTTCAGATATTTTATTAGATTAAGAAAGAACAGGTGTTTCTTTATTATAATATTATACAGCAAGACATTATCAGCTGTTTAAAAGGCTGCTTAAATTTTATCCGAAATTCGACTGTATAATATAATATTGATACACCCACTTTGATCGAGTGAATTTGATCATGATGAAATTTTTATAGATATTAGGTGAAAGAAGAAGAAGAAAAAAAAACGTGAGAATGAGGTGAAACAGCACGGTCGATTCGCGCCAACGCCGACTGACTTAAGTTTTTACAGGGCGAAAATGTCGCTAGGGATTTTCTAGCGCAACGAGTGGCTGTTCGTATAAAATAGGAATTATTCGGCGCCTGCGCGCTTCGACCGTGCTGTTTCGCCTGATTCTCACGGTATATACTACATATAGGCAGATTCAAATGTTTTGGTTCCAAACGATAAGATTCGGAGGTCGTATTTTTTTTTTCAATTGAAAAACTGGAGCTTATCAATCCGCATCGTCGAGGATTTCTGTACTCCATTCTATTTCGCCTTATTTATATGATGAATCTTTTTTTTCTTTCCATTTTCCTTCGATGAATAGATTTAACTACCTCGTTTTGGTATACGCTGCACCTATAGGTATAAATGGTCGGATATGTACCGGGCTATAAAGAAAGAAATTGAAGAAAGCTCGCATTAAGTGAAAACTACAAAGCTGAATACATAAAAGTGTGTATATACACTATACATATACCTACCTTCCTTCGTTCCTTCACTAGGTACTGACTTAAAGAAATTTCAAAACCTAAGCGTGGGTGGTTTCGGTGTGGGCGATTCTTCGCCGCTATACTGCTACGCCGCGTGCTCGCCCATTTAATAATACAATTATAAAACCCGTGTTAAGCTACGTTCATCCATGCCCTACGAGAATATATATATATACAGGGTGTTCCGATGAAAGAAAAAAAAGGAAAAGAAAATACGAAAAATCGAAACCAACGAATCGACGATTGCGATGAATTCCTAAGACAGAGAGAGAGAGAGAGGGACAGGAGTCGCTGGAAATTTGAAACTAGTATTTAAGACCGGTAACGACGTCGTTAAGACTCGAGTTATCAATTAATAAATCACTCGGAAGTTATCCGAGAAACTATTATATTATGCGAACACATTTTGTGAATATAAGCAGGCGGAGTCTCAGCCGATTTAAGCCACACCCTCTCCTCAGAAACCCGGAGTAAAATCACCCTGTATATCCTTTTTTCTTCAGTAAAATTCAACTGGCTGATCCTCAGGATCAGATTAGCGATTTCGCTTCGCGAAAGAGTCTTAAATTAGCGTTCGAAGTCATTAATGGTTTTCGTGTACATATAGGTTTGCGTATGTACTTTCATAAACACTATTTATAGACATATATATACATAGGTATATATATATATGCGCGAGTAGATATAACGAAATTCATGGACAATTTCTTTATGCTATATAGATATATATATCTATGAAGATAAACTCCGGTATATAAATATATATAGCTATAGGTACGCATGTGTATATGATGTTTGTTCAACAAATAAATCAAAGTGTTTGTTAAGTAGTAGTTTACCGCTGTGATACAACTAAATTATTATTAGGAGTGACAGTCCTCAAACACTTATTATACATACATCACTATATTATATAGGAAGAACTTCGTGTATATGAAGATGAATCGAAAAATCTAGTCAATTTGAAGAAAATGTGTAAAAATAAACTAAACATACAAATTTATACACGCGTGAGTTTTATCACTCGTTTTAATTCACTACGAACGTCTATCCCTCTTTCATCCCCTTATATACATACATATATATGTATATATAAAATATATGTATACTACAGTAGAGATTCATTCTAGACGCACCTGTCACTCAACTGCGTCGAGACAGCTGGTACTGTTGGAACGTTACCACTCGACGTCGACGTCGACGTCGACGTCGGTGTTACTGTTAGTGCACCAGCATATATATATAGCAAGGCGAGGTATATAAGAGTGTCATTTGTTTCAAGTGGACACTTTGTTGTTTGAGTTTCAGCGAGGGGTTGAAAAATTTAAGAAAAGTCACGCCGTGGATGAAAAAATAACGTATTCGAACGTGTCGACTCGGTTTGGGAAAAATCTTCGAATTTTATTGCCAGTTTACCTAATCGCTACCACGCGAGAAAAAAAGAAAGAAAGAAAGAAAGCAGAGAGGAGCAGATTGCTGTTTCACACGAATTTCGATCGTATATAGGTTTACGTATACGTCGATGATGCGATCTGGGATTCTGCGGAATTACAAGACGCTGGACCGATCGATTAACCCTGATCTTACTACCAGGACGACTCGACGTTCGTTCGTTCGTTCGTTCGTTCGTTCGTTCGTCTGACTCTTAGTCGTATTTAGAAATTCGTCATTGTCAAATCATTCGTAAAATCTAGCAACGGGTAGGCTGTGGGTACCTATCTAAGCCTGGTGTGAAAGTGCCACTCGATATGTGAGATGAACCCGGAATTCACGGATTTATCATCGAACTATTCAAAGACTTTACGAAGAATTTATCATTCCTAATGAAAAAATAAAGAAATAAAATAAAACAAGAGTCTTCGTCTCTTGATTGAGATCGACCACCCTGTGCGGTTTCTGCATTTAACGTTCTTCTACTCCGTGTATTTCATAACTGCAGCAGCTAATAGCTTTTTATGTACATTCAAGGAGCTGCAGCGGAGCCAGATGATCTCTTTTTACCTTCACTGATGCTAATAAATCCCAACCAACAATAGACGCGTTAATATAATGCCATACAATTTTTGTAATTTTCAAGATAGTGGTAAACATTTTATAGACATGGCCGTGAGGTCTGTCCTGCGTTCCATTTGTGCTATGGAAAAGGATCCCCATAATGCAGCCAATAGTTTCACCGTTCTCTTCACCTAACATGAATTTATGAATTTCTTCGATGACTAAGTCTGTCGGTTTTGATCAAAGAATTTGATGAACTTTGATTGAAAAATGATTAAAAAAAAAACGGCGTGAAAATTTGGCCAATGATTTTCCCTCGTCGGTAGTGACCATCGTCCAGCATCTAAGGAACACAGGGTTTACTTGGCTCCTATAAAACTCGGAAGGATAACCGGCGAGATGACTTCGTGTGCGGTCTTCGTGGTCTCGTCTGTCCTTTTCCCGGTTTTTATAGATACGATAGCATCATCTTTATCCGGCGCTTAAACGAGCCGAAAAAAAGATGCGCACGCGCTCGACTCTTACGATAAATAAAGTTCTTGAAAGTTTGAGGTAGCTGTAGATCGTGGATTAATATACTGTACAAGGAATGGGATAGGAGATTCCAAGAGATTATATTAGACTTGCCCTCAGGGTATATCTGGGACTTGGGAGACCATTGATTAGAGGAGAGACACTGCGGACGTGTATCGTGTATGGATAGCTGATCAATGATCACGTACACACGATGATGAATTAACTACGATTGATTGAGTCAAAAGGGCGTCAAGAATTTATCGACATGTAACCCCAGAGTTGGATTTCGATTGCAGTCAATCTTGTTAACAATTATTAATCAATGGAGTCAAATGCTCCAGTCGGACAATTAACGAGCCGTCAATCACTGCGGAATGAACCTCTGATGGATCAATCTTTATCGGTTTTTATCCGAAAGATGTTTTTCTTTGGATTTTATTTTTCCAAAAAGTCGATAAATTACTTTTTTCTCCCCGCTTGTGTGTACGCTTCATCGAGAGTAGAAACTTAGTCACGCGTTAGCTTTTCATTATTTCATGTGAAATTGGTACCTACAAATTTTGTCGCGCAAATTAGTCATGATATTTGTGTTAATTTTACTCGGAATAAATTTCTTCATTAAAATGAGTAAATTCTTCTAGAAATGAATTCATTGCGGTGTTCTGTTTAACTGAATTTACCAATTGGCTGCAATCCTGGATTTCAAATGTTTGAGAAAAAATGATGAAGTTTATGCAACGAAGCGTCGAATTTCGGAGACTTACGAGACAAGGAAAATCGGATTCATTCTAACAAGAACGGAGAAACATGATTGCGTGTTATTTTTTCATATATTTTCTATAAATATTCGGTAAGAAAGTCTGTAGACATGTAATTACTGATTATCGGTGACTAGTGAGTTATAAAATCGTCACGAAGCGAGTTTCCATGGTTATATTGCCTCGCGAGTTACTTTTACTACGAGAAAACGCTCGAGGGTTTCAAGGCGTCGTGTCCACCTGCCCGAGGCGTTACGAACTATTCAACTATCCGCGGGCAAGTTTCAAACCTAATGTGTTAATATAGTATAATATTACATCTTATTTTCTGTAGATAATGAAAACATGTTTGTGTTAAACAACATTTGTTCAACTCATAAGCTGACTATTATGTTAGAAAATTTTAAGGTCAACACAAATAGCAATATAATATGTTACGTCGTTTTCCTTCGCCATTAATATCGAGGAAAATTTTATTTTCCTTCAACATGGTTTTACTTTCGCAGAAAAGAACATTCTCGAACTTAATTTGCGGGATATAATGAACGAGATAACTTTCTTTCGTTTTGGTAACCGGCTACTCAATTTTCATGAAAAATTCACGACTTGCAGTGACTGTGCTACGAGTTTGGATATCTTCGATTCACAGTTTTTCGAAAGGGTATTTTCAGTTTTGTGATTTACTTTTTGAAAAGGAAAACAAGTTTTGAAATCCTGTCAAATATTGACGACATCATGAGGTCATCGATTGAAATAGATGAAAATGAGTCTTCGTAAAGAGGGTCTCGACTAGAACGGACTCATTTTTGTCTTCACATTGTGAAAAATAGACGAAAATTTTCAATATTTTGGGCTTTCGGTGGTCTGGACTTTCGGCATTTGGATTCTTGCAGCTTGAACGTTTCGAAGAATTCGAAATCGTCTGAAACGAATTCGGAACTTTTGGTCTTCCGAATTTATTCTCGTTGAGGGAATCAACCCCATTTGATAATGCGGAAGGTGAGGAGGTAAATAAATGGTGTTTTTTGACAATAGCGAGATATCAGTGCGTGGGGGCAATGAAAGAGATTCAAACTCGGAGTTAATACCATTCTAATACCAAACCGGTGGCAATAGTGAAGTGAAGTGAGGTGAAGTGGAGTGAAGTGAAGTGTAGTGAAGTGTAGTGAAGTGAAGTGAAGAGAAGGCGCAGCTGATTGTGAGAATATGGGTCGGGCACCGTATATGTAACTTCAAATTCCCAATACATATAGGTATGTATCTGGTATGGAATATAAGCGAGAGGACGAAGCCGTAGAGAGAGCGGCGTGCAGGCCCCGTCCGAGACAAAAATAAAGAAGCCATGGTAGTAGGATGCGTGGTACTATAGACATGTACCACCTACCCATGTATGTATGTATACAAGTGCATTGCTCTTTCAGGCAGCTCGAAGAACGTGGAATACGTCTTTGCGTCTGATCTTGAAACCGTGAGAACTTTAAGAAACCTTCAAAAAGCGATTCCAGCACTCTTCGGACGATCGCGATGGTCCTTTTACATCCCCTCGCCAACCCCCCATCCTCCCCGATTATTTTTCAAACATTTACAATCAAGAATATACATACACATGCACACGTTGAGAATAATTTCCTTTTCAAACCACTGTCATACACTTTCCAGAAACATTTCATTGATTCAGTGTCTTTTATTTATTTTTTTTCTGTTGTTATACCTGATTCCTAGTATTTTTAAACATTTTTCAGAATTTTGTCATGTTGGGTACAGAGGTCACACATCGTTCGTCAAAATCTTTTCAAATTTGGATGAGATATTCTCGGACTCAATGAATTCAATGAATCTAATTCTTAGATCGAAGATTTTGGCGAAAATAAATCTTAAAATGAAACAAATTTAGTATGAATTCATCAAATTCATTCGCATATTTCGTACATCAATTAACATACATTTATTTATTATTGTAATTGGGCAAGATACGTAGTACACGTATGGCGTATCTCCAATGTGATTCTTAGAGGGAGAAAATCTCTTCCTGGCAATTCCCGGTTATAATTCAACTTAAATATATGATTATCGTATTCGCGATGACAATTTATAAGTTGATGTAAATAAAATTCAGCCGCGTTCCTAGTACCGCCTATTTAATATCAGTTCGATGAAATCCGTCAGTTTTCCCAAAACTCCTTGGTACTATATGAGTATTTTTCGTTCATTATCCAATGTGATAACATATTTATAAAAACTCGTAAAATTTTCGCGAAACGTTTACGCTATATTCAGGATCTAACCCGTGATTCTAATACCTCTGAAAGCTAATCGCTATGTGTTACATATCAATTTCAAAATTTCTTCACTTTTCATGATAAAAGGTAATTCCTCACAGCCCGTACTTCCGGTGAATCATGAATACCGCAAAACCTGCCATCGGCCTCTTGGAACGCGAAGACATTGATCCATCTCTGACCCCCTCACTCCTCTTCGCTTCCAACTCATTTTACTTCCCTTTACACACCTGTCGTGCAAAATACACGTGGGTGGTCTCCACGAGTAATCGTTTAAACCGTTTTCTTTCCTTTCCTTTCTCTCTATCTCTTTTTTTTTTCAATTTTTTTCTGCTACTCCAACTGCAGCAATGTATGATGCAAATTGAAGTACGAAACCGATGTACTATAATCGAGTTTAATTAAGGAGATTTCTTAATTCTTATTTCTTATGTATGCGCAAAATGTTCTTATAAACAAGTTGTATATAGGTACGATGAATAAACTGCACCACTATACAGTGTAGTGTACCTTCTTGGAAGATCATTAATTCGACCCTCCGCTCGACTCGGTATTGTATTGAATGATTGCACGAGTACAATCGTAATAATCTTCGATCGATTATACAGCGTTGCATCAATTTACCGCATGTATACACGTATGCAGATACAATATGACATAGTATAGGTATGCGTTTTAATAAAATCATAAACAATAACTTGTTATAAAATATATTCGCACTGTTATACTTCAGTGATCAAATCTTTTGATTTACACCAACACATACTTCATACTTAATTCAAATAAATCTTACGAGTTTGTCACTTTATATAACAACTCTTCATCCGGTATGAATACTTATCGCATACAAGACGAGCGTCGCTTTTCAATATCGCAAATATGTATAACATACATATCTATATCTATATATATCTATATATCTATATGTATATATATATATATGACAGGGATAATGGATTTCAAAATTTAATCAAAACTTCCAAATAAAGATAGAGGGAGAGATGATATCAAAACGCGACGTGACGGTGCAACGTAGCAAAGAGACGATCATCGGTTCGGTCAGGGTTCCCGGAGGCATGACCGACGTATAGACGGGTGGGGTAGTGGTAGGTGGCTCTGCAAGAGTGAGAAAATAAATGGTGAGGGAGTTACGAGAGAGAGAAAGAAAGAGAGACAGAGAAAGAGAGATAGAGTTATAAAAGAGAGAGAAACACACCGGAGAATATATACATGCTCGCTTAAACACGCGTCGAGTCAGTCAGTCGCAAGCGGCCGTTGTGTCGACGTATGTAACGTACGTTCTGTACCTACCTTCCATCGTACGGTACCCCACATGAAACAAATAAACCGAGGAGAGCGCACATTCCTTGTACCAAGAAGATAAAATACTATACGAATGTTTTATCAATCGGGAATCTTGTAGTAATTTAATTTGAAAAAAAAAAAAAAATCCAAAAAAAAAAAAAAAAAAAAAACGAAGAATTTTTTTCTATTTTTTTATTTTTTTTTTTTTTTCAGTGAAACAAAGTTGTGCAATTTTTCTTTCTTCTCTTCTGATCTCTCGAAAAATCGTATAAAAAAAAAAAAAAGAAAAAAAATCGAACGATAGGATAAAAAATAAATAAAAAATAAAAAATAAAAAAAAAAAACGTAAACCAACGTGTCGATCATGAGTCGATTTATAATGACTGAATTGAGAGAATTTGAAAACTTTATAACTCATAACCACCAGACAGAATTTAATAAGAAAATTATTAATTGAAGAGAAAAACGAAAAGAAAAAAAAGAAAAAATTATTATATTAATTAATGATATAATTGGAAAAAAAAAAAAACAAAAAAAAAACAACTATGTGTGAGTTTTACGCGAGTGGAAGTGAATAATATAAACTATATATATATATGTATATATAGTGAACTTAATAATACATATAAGAACAGACGAAATTAAGGAATAGAGAAAAGAAGGAAACTTTTATTATTATTAATAATAAATAAATAAATAAATAAGGAATTGGATAGTTTTGATTAAAAAAAAAAAACTGGCCGTAAATCAGGCCACAATTAAATGCACCTAGGGCTATGGGCAAGTATTTAATAAAATCTTCGGAATCTCAATGTGAAAGAAAATTATCCGATTATAAGAAATCGTCGAATAGTATATTGTTCGGTAAAGAAAATAATAATAGTAATAATAATAATAATAATAATAACAATACTAGTGATAGTATAAAATTTGAAAACGATCTGCAGTCATTGAGGATAATCGGGGAGGGAGGGAGATGGAATTACAATAAAGAGTGTATTGATACTGGGGCAAGGATTAAGACCGCGAAAATATCCCGCTGTTTGAGTAATCGATTATTTATCGGAAGTTATTTTGTACCAGTTTTAATAGCCATGACTTTGTCGTGTGGAATAACACTAGCCTCGCCTACTCCCTCCCTCAATAATGATGTGAAATATATCATCGAAAACCACGTTCATCATCATCGTGATAATAAAATAAACGTCGTCGAAAGTTTCGAAACGGAGTACGATTTTTCAAACGAAGATACAAAGCCCGCGTCGAGCGATGGACGCAAGCCCGGGAATTTCGACTCCGAGGAATTGGATAAATTGAGAAAAACTATTATGGAGGATATCGGACTGACCAGAATTCCCGATCCGAGAAAGGTGATTGATCAATTTTCTCCATTTCCATTTCCATTTTTATACCCGTATACCCATGTACAATATACATACATACAATGCGTTGCGTTATATATAGGCGGTGATTAGAATTCGCTAATCAAATACAACGCGGCGATAATTAGATAAAGTTTACTCGTTATCCAAACTTCGTACAGTAGTGTGTACTGTATCAATCTCGACTTCTATGTATGTACGTAACTCTCTTTCGTAAATTGATTAAATAAATCGAAAGTTAAATACCGATTAAATTATTGGGAAAAATCTGCTTAATTGATAAACTGATATTAGTCACCCATTCTGTTATTAGACACAACGAAAGTACGTAATCGTCAAGGAATTTCGGGGCTGTATTATAGTATATAGGTACTATACGTTATTACATACGTTATTTTCGACTCACTTAACGCTATACATATATAGGACATTCCATACCAAATCAACCTGGATCTCTGACCCTCGACCTTCGGATTCGGTTCATCTCGTTTTTTCATCCATAAAAAGGAGCCAAAATTTTCTCAAAAATTATTGTCCGATTTACTTATGATCTTTCAAAAATTAACACATGATCGTTGGATGTGATTCTAATATCTGAAAAAAATTCTGATAAATCCTGTGTCAAACATCAACATTTTTCATTTTTTTTACCGTTTGTGCAATGATGTGTTCATTCACAAAAATCGGAAGTACCTACGTCAGACGATTTTTGAAAAATTTGACAAAAAAATCCGAGACCTTTTCAGAGCCTGGGCGATAACGTGAAAAATCGTTGACCGAATCCGAGAGGTCGAGGGTCACACATAATATATTATGTATGCAATGATTACGATGAGGAAGAATGAGGACGTGCTATCGTCACATATCGATTGATATAAAAAAAAAATGAAAAAAAAATTTGGAGAAGACAGATCTTGATTTTGAAAGCGAATTCATTTCACAACGAAACCTATACGAACTTGTCGAGTTTTCAATGCGGAGATTTCGATCGCGGTTCCGAAACTTGTAACTTTATTTTGTATAAAAATGAATGATATACAAGGAGAAAGGAGTTGCAGCGGTTTACATTCTTCATTCTTTTTCACAATTATCAATTACACGCCCCTGAACACAAGACGCTGGTTGCGATTTGATCAGGTCTCGATGCCGATGCCGATGCCGATGCCGATGCCGATGGCGATTGTCTTTTCTCATATTTTCTATCTTTCTCTCTCTCTCTCTCTCTCTCTCGCTCTCTGACTTTCCTGGAACTGTTAGATCGCCCGAGGGACATAAGTTGCTTTCAAATTACACTTACAGGATTTCCTCCAACCGATTCAAAGTCGTTCCGAATAATTGTTCATTCCATTCCATCAGTCAGAATTCATAATATATAATACATATAGAATAATATATAAAAAAGAAATGTATGTATGTATGCAAATCGTTATATATTTCGTTCGTTCATTTCGATCGAATCAAATACATATATGCTCCAAACGGACCTGGGATTTACCAGCTTCAATTCCGATGACCAACGCGATCGTCGAGTCGAAGACAATATAGGAGAAAATAATTTTTTGCGATAAAATACCCAAACGAATCAGTTTCTATTTTATTTTGATCAAATCTAATTGATATTAGGTATGTAGGTGTACAGGGGGTATTCCACGTCGAATTAGCAGCCCGTTTGCCCCACCTCCTCCGATTTGGATCATTTCTTACAGCACGATGTTGTCGAATTCGAGAAAAATCGGTAAACCAATACCGAAAACGTCATTTTTTTTTAAAATCTAAAAAAAAATTCACACCGATTCTATGATTCGAAATACGATGGGGCTGCTAATTTCACGCGGAAATCCCCATATATATACGCACATATATATGGTATATGTAAACGGAACTGGGATTTACCAGGTATGGAGATAGGGTCGGTTCAATTCTATGATGATGAGTAAATCGAGCGATCATGAAACTCTGTTGTCTCATAATGCTTCCCAGGACGTATATACATAGATATATAATCGCCATAGATTGTTATTAAAAAGTAATCCGGGTTTATAATTCCGTGGACTTACGTTATTTTTTTTTTTCTATTTTTTTTTATTGGAATTAAAACTCATTAGCAACGACAGGCGTGTATAAATAGCACAGGGAATTACATATAGGAACAAGCTTCACTCACCTATATACCCACATGACCGTTGTACATACAGTATAATAGAAACCCGCAAGATCATCCGTCTTTCTCGACATCGGACAAGGCGACCTCTTTAGCCTTCCTTCTCTTTCTCAAGGCTCGAGTTTCTCAACTTACTGCACTTATCAGACTTCAGGCTTTGGTTTTTCTCTAAATAAAAAGAAAAGAATGAAAATAAAAAAGAAGAAAGAAAAAAAAAAAAAGTCAGCACTTTTTAGATAAGCACGTATAACGAGCTAAGACAGAAAAAATCGCGTTTCGTCTTTTTTTTTTTTTTTTTTTTTTTTTTTTTGAAAAATCAAATTCGAACTCCACTATCTGCAAGTGTACAGAATCGATCACCAATTCGTGTATATCCAACTCCTTTCCTTCTATTTTTCTTATCGGAAGCAGCTGGCCTGCACATATTACCGCCTTATCGTTATGTAATATACCTACACTTGCGTGTTCAAGGGGAAACCCTAACTATTTCCATCCATCCAAGCCTTTCGGAGTAATTCACAGCCTTAAATTTTCCCTGTAACATGAAAAAAAGTAAGCAAAAAAAAAAATTTATATATATATCCAATCGACACACAAGATATGGATAATGCAATCTTTGAATTCCTCGGAAGATACTTACTGCGATACAGTAATAAAAAATAAAAGAAAAAAAAAAAAAATTTGATCGAGATAATGTACAATATATTAGCACTTTTAGCTACGATGTGTAATTTCTTTAGTACCTATACTACATACTTGAGGATATAAATTATTATGGTGAGAAAATAAGAAAGAAAAAAGTCAATTTTTATTCTTTCGTTTTCTATGATATATTTTAATCCCCTTAAAAAATACACCCACGCGATGAGCTGCGAGTGCGACTTCTCCGCGATGTATGAACATATGCATAGATATATATATATATATATTTTGGTATATGTATGCATATGTTTGCTACACCTAGATTCGCTCTGTGTATGTCAGCTATTTATAGATCCAGTGTTTAGCTTATCTTTGTCGACCGTAAGCGGCATTGTATTTGTATCGAGCAGCTTGGCTTAGCGGAGTCTGCAGCACTGTAGACTATACATACATATCTACGTTACATATCGCATGTGAGAGAAACTGCAACGGTAGGTATAAGGTACACTTTGGCAGACGGTTGGATCAAGGATCTGCAGGCACGAATAGCGCGCACAGTTCTGAAAATATAAATTTGCGAAAATGGAATTTAACGATCGAGTTATTCCCCATAACGGATATGTACGGGGGCTTGATACTTTCACCTAATTGGCACATACCTAATCCCGGTTTACAACGGTTCATAGGTACCGACTTATTTTCGATTTAGAAACCGGTAATACTATCATGCCGCTGCAAGTTTTCACTTCACTGCATGAAAAGTTGATGGATTAACACACGACATGGCATTCATTGAGAATAGTCGTGTGGTACGAATTTCTGGAAATAATATCATCCAGGGTCTGGTTTTTGGTACCAATTGCATTGCACAAACATTTTTTGAACATCCGGAATCGGTTTATGGTTGAAAAAGTAACTGCATAGACATGTCGTTGATTGAAAACCGTCGTGTGGTACGAATTTCTGGAAATAATATCATCCAGGGTCTGGTTTTTGGTACCAACTGCATTCCACATACATTTTTTGAACATCCAGAATCGGTTTATGGTTGAAAAAGTAACTGCATAGACATGTCGTTAATCGAAAATAGTAGTGTGGTACGAATTCATGGGAATGATATTATCCAGGGTCTGGTTTTTGGTACCAATTGCATTCCACATACATTCTTCTGACATCCAAAATCGGTTTATGGTTGAAAAAGTAAATGCATAGACATATCATTGATCGAAAATAGTAGTGTGGTACGAATTCATGGGAATAATATGATCCAGGGTCTGGTTTTTGGTACCAATTGCATTCCACATACATTCTTCTGACATCCAAAATCGGTTTATGGTTGAAAAAGTAAATGCATAGACATATCGTTGATCGAAAATAGTAGTGTGGTACGAATTCATGGGAATAATATGATCCAGGGTCTGGTTTTTGGTACCGGTACCAATTACATTTCACGACATGCAAGAATTAGCATGGCGGACAGAAGACGGTACTACTGTACGAATTTTCCTCGTTGAAATTTCACGCAGGGGGGTGTCTATTTATCCAAGTATCACTATCCTCGTTACAGTTTTCATAAATGTTATGGTTTTACTGAGTTCCTCAACCCAATTTGAGATCTACGTTTCATTCGCTAAGCCAAAATTCCTGCAATCCGGGATAAATGCCGCATGATTATCCCATAATTTTAATGAGTTACACCACATTGTAGTAGATAGTTTGAAGAATGATCACTATCAAATACATTGGTTAATAATATCCATTTTTGTAGAAGTTACTAATTTTCTCAAAAAAGTGCGGAATCTCTCCGCACTTTACCTTATATTAATAAAAAATGTTAATCACATATCTTCGATCAAGAGATTTTGAAAAGTTGTGAAATGTTAGTGCCTTAGTTTGACAGTCTCGTGACACTTCGCCGAGACACATTGGGCCGAATCTTTTTTCACGATCGTGCGTGGGCCGTGTCCTTTTTTTTTTTTCTGACACGTGAATTTCAACTGGCTTCAGTGACTGCAGTGAAGTCTTGGTAGCCACATCACAGCTTTCCGCCAGGGGATAACAGACTCATAAAACGGAACGGATGGAACTAGCGAAATTGGCCAAATTAAGCTTCGCCTCCTAAAGAGACGTTGGCAAAACCGGTGCAGTTGTTGACTCAGCCAATTATTGCACTCCTACCTACTTATGGTACACCAGCAATTTCCAGCCTTGAATTGACCCGAAAATGAATAGGAAAAAAAAAAGAGAAGAATTTTTTAGTTCGTTTTTCAATCATTAAGCATACCAAAAGGTAAATCAGATTCGAAGAACCCTGACGATCTTTCAGCTGGCCAAATTATACGCAAATGCAAATGCAAACTGCGGACGTTCAATTCGCTCTTCCAAGAAGAATGCTAATAATTCCCAGGACAATCAGCACTGGCTACCTGGCTATTTGCCATTTTACCTTTTCGCACATCAGTTTGTCTATAACGTTCTGTAGTATAACATACTACGTAATTACGGAGAGCTTATTCAATTTAAAGAGTGTGGCAAGGGCGTGCTGTTATCTTCGAACGAATAGGAGGAGCTGAGTATCTCTTTTCATATACTCGTAAAGAATCTGTTGCTGGATTGTAGTTAATTAGAATTTAGAAAAGAAGAAGAAAAAGAAAAAAAACGATAACAGAAATAGTGTGAAGACATTAGTTACACAGGAGCCGCGATAGTCAAATGAAAATTACATATATAGGAGAATGCGAAAGGGGTAAAGAAACGAAAAAAAAAACCGGACATGAGTTACAATTTCGTTTTTCTTCGCCTTTTTTCTTCACTCTATAGTCTATCTGAATTAGGAGATTGTAACACAGAATTTATTACATGATAATGTAAATTGATGTATATACTATGTATAGGGATAATGAATGATCGAATTAATGAATTTTCTATCCCTTTCTTTCGTTTTTTTCTTTCAAATTTGAAAACGTTTTTCTTCATTCGTCATCTTTTCAGAGACGATTCGGTGGAACTTATATATATGCGACGAAGTATATACGTGTATGAGTGTCGGGTAATTATATAGTAGATATCTCCGGACCTCGACGACGCCTTTGACTTCCCGAGAATCAATTAAAAGGGCAAAGCTCAGAGCAAGAGTTTAATCACAGTTTCATAAATGGTATATATATATATATATATACATATATGTAGCAATATGTTGTGATCTTTTACCCGTTCAAGTATATGTGAGCATTTCAGCTTACATACTCAACTATAAATTCGACATCAATTTATTGCCGACCTGCGTTACCTACTCCCGTTTACCTAATTATTAATTTATATTGTGACGATTTCCAAATTTTTACAAATTTGCATAAATGAATTTTGAAAAATTGAAATTTCTGTTAACAGGCGAACGTGAGTCAGACAGAGTATGAAAAAGCGCACAGAGAGTACCTGAAAAGAGTGGAATTGTCGAAAGGACAAGATCAGAGAACGAGAAGAAGACTGCACGTCTTTCACCCCGCAGGTAATTAGAAAAATTAATTTTTATTTTACTCTATGTGGTAAACCAAAGCGAAAAAAAATTCCTTTTCCTTCTTTTCTTTTTTGAAAAGAAAAACAAAAAAAAAATTAAAACAGAAAATCACCATTATACATGATGTATAAATACCTATATAGGTATGTATATTGTGTCAGAGCTGAAACTAGCTTCAAGTAAATTGATACAGAAAGGTTCGAAAAGATGTTTTTTTTTTCTTTATTTCCTCCTCGTTTTTCTCTTTGAAGAAAAAAAGAAAAAGAAAAAGAAAGAGAAAAAAGAAAAAGAAAAAGGTGAAAATTTCAACACTCAATTTTCTTGCGGCTTCTCGCTTCTCACACTGTGATTTATTTTACGTTTTTTTCTTTTTTGTTATATGGCAAATTCCTTTCTCTTCAACGAAATCGGCTAGGGTTACAAAATTTTTATACTTATAACTATACGCGTACATAGGTACGTTGAGACCAGCAGGTTGTCAGGATTCAGTATCGATATTGCATGACAGACGATATTGCGTATAAAAAAATAAAGTCAAATAACCCATCGTCAATGCGTGTAGACGAGAATTGAGATTTCTTTGGATACTTTAAGGCCTGGTTTTGGGAAATAGTTTGAAAAAGAAAAATCAAAAAATTGTCGGAAAAAAAACAAAAAAAAAAAAACCAAGGGAAATGCGTTTATATAAAAGACCCCCGACGATTTCACCGGTGACTAAATTTAGTATAAATTGTTTCGCTGATGGGATAACTGATGACTTAAACGATTAGTTTTAGTTTAGTCTTCAGATCTTTATACTGTAGAGCTGAGCAGATAACTGACAAGTAATAATATACAGAGAAAGAAAACCCTTTGCCCTTCGCTACTATTAATAATATTTTTCTTTCGTAATTGAAACGGAGTTTCTCTCACGTATATCTATATACCTATATATTGTATATCTATGTAGATGTATGTATGTACGTCTCTCACGCTGGAGATTTCCTTTTTTTTTTTTTTTTAATTTTTCTATTTTTTTCATTTTTTTCGTGTATGTAAGTATATATATTACATATATATCACACATAACTATCTATGTATCTATTTAAGCCAGGGAACTTACGTGGTACCAAGAAACTCCTAGATATAGGATGATAAATAAATATTTAGTGCACCTACCTAGGCTGTAGGTATCACAAAATACATATATTCTACCTCACATATATTATACATGTGTATATAGATTATGGAAAGCTCGTAATACAGAATTTTTCTCACACACACCCTGTGTGTGTCTTTTTTCTTTTTTTTTTTCCAAATTTGTTTCATTTTTCTTTTTTTTTCTCGCCTTTCCCTTCCTTTCGATAATATAGCTTGCTGTATCTTTAGCTGCTGCTCCTCCTCCTCCTCCTTCCTGAAAGGCAGTTTATTTTCCTGATCCAGGATATCCTCGACATCTGCGGAGGAGGAAAAAAAAACATCTTACAATTCACGGAAGCTGGAAAGTCTATTAGAGATTTTTTTAGTTTTCTTGTAACAGAATTTTCACGTGTAATGCACCACATTTTTACTCTTCTATCTTCTCGATTCTTCAGTCTAGTTTTAAACCGTAAATCACCTATAGCATCTACTATCTCAGTGAATCATTACATTACGTGGATAAAACTCGGTGGGAATAACAATTAGTCGTCATAATCCAGCCAATACTTCAAAATACGTAATTCAATTAAAATCCCCTCGCTTCTTTTCCACAGAAATTCAAAAAAACGAATCTTCAATTTTCCATGAATTTTGTCACAGGAAACTTAGAAATTTTTTCACTTATCTCTTGCCTCTTCCGTAATATAGTCACTTCAGTATATAGTTATCGCTTTTTTGACAAGTAATTCGAAAATTGACTGAATTTTTATTCGCGTTTTCATATATGATTTCAACTTTTCCGGACGTATTCTTCGATTTTCAACAGCAACTTGATAGTTTCTTGACTTTTCCTTCATTTTTCCACAGTAACTTAAATTTTTCCTTCAGTTTTCAAAGTAACTTGATAGTTTCCTGATGTTTTCCTTCATTTGTCCATGGTAACTTTAAAAGTTTTAAAAACCTTTTCATAGATTTTCAACAGCAACTTGATAGTTTCTTGACTTTTCCTTCATTTTTCCACAGTAACTTAAATTTTTCCTTCAGTTTTCAAAGTAACTTGATAGTTTCCTGATGTTTTCTTAATTTTTCCATGGTAACTTTAAAAGTTTTAAAAACCTTTTCATAGATTTTCAACAGCAACTTGATAGTTTCTTGACTTTTCCTTCATTTTTCCACAGTAACTTAAATTTTTCCTTCAGTTTTCAAAGTAACTTGATAGTTTCCTGATGTTTTCTTAATTTTTCCATGGTAACTTTAAAAGTTTTAAAAACCTTTTCATAGATTTTCAACAGCAACTTGATAGTTTCTTGACTTTTCCTTCATTTTTCCACAGTAACTTAAATTTTTCCTTCAGTTTTCAAAGTAACTTGATAGTTTCCTGATGTTTTCTTCATTTTTCCATGGTAACTTTAAAAGTTTTAAAAACTTTTTCATCGATTTTCAACAGCGACTTGACTTTTCCTTCATTTTTCCACAGTAACTTAAATTTTTCCTTCAGTTTCCAAAGTAACTTGATAGTTTCCTGATGTTTTCTTCATTTTTCCATGGTAACTTTAAAGGTTTTAAAAACCTTTTCATCGATTTTCAACAGCAACTTGATAGTTTCTCGATCTTTTCTTCGCTTTTTCGACATTAACTTGAACTTCTCCTTCATTTGTCCACAGTAACTTTAAAGTTTATCGACTTCGTGTCTTCTTTTGAATAGTGATTTAAAAATTCCCTGACTTTTCTTCTAACTTTCGAATAACAGTATGAAAATTCTAAAAGTTTCTCGATTTTTTCACAGAAGCTCGTATCCTTTCCTGATCTTTCTCTAATTTTTTTCACCAAAGCTAAAATATTATAAAATTATAATTTTCCATCTTGATACAAAATGTCGTTACTGCCGCGTCTCTTTCATATAACACTTACATAAACGGGTTTCGTCAGACTTTCCGCAGACCATCCTACAATATATAGGTATGTAGGTACTATATACACCTATATCCATACAATATGGTATACCAAGCCTTTTGTTTTTGACCTGAGAAATTTTTGCCCCGAAGGTTTTTAATTTTTCTTCAAACACGTACCTACGTACATACCTACCTTCCACCAATCGTCACTACAGCGGTGATTACTTCGCGATAAAATAACCGCCGCAGTATTCCACACCAATGTAGTATATATCCACATATCTTTCATATACTGGGTTGTTAACTGGCATATGAATCGAGTGAGTGTAAAGTAAGTATCTATAGAAAAAGAGAAAACCTATGATGTGTCCTTTGAGACAGCTAGCCGAGAGGCATAATTACATTGATTGGTATCACATGCCGAAGAAAGGAGGTAATATTAACATTGAGAAAACGATATTAAATACTGAATATTAATCAAGGTTTTAGAACAATTTAAATAAAGTAAAGATTCGTAGGAAAATTTTTCTGCCCAAAAATCGATCAATGAAACGGATGGTCGAGCTTTAAAAAAAATTTCAAGCTAATTCATTCCGCTCGCTTAACCAAAGGGCATAACTCAGATAGTTTATGTCTTTAGAATCCAGACTCCGCAGGCTCCCACGCCTAGGCTCTATCCTCAAATGATCGGTAATTCTATAGGCTGCTTTCTCCCTTTACCTAAATAAAGAAAAAATTCAGTATTTTTCTACTCAAATTTCTATCCGGTTTTTGTTTTTTCGAAATTAATTTTTCTCAAAATACACACACATAGATCGCGAACTTTTATCAATACGATACGCGTAACGATTTTCAAAAAACAACCACGGCGCAAGCATGTAGGATATCGAATCATTTTCCTCATTATTACACATTTCAAAGTGCAGACGCCGGCGCCGACGCCGGCGCCGTTACACACCTACGTACCCTACATACCTACAGTCGATATCACACATAGACTGAATAGGCTTAATCCCGCACTGACGCGCATACAGATGTATATATATATATATATTTCCTACTACTGAGTACTGCCGACCGGTTAATTAAAAGAACGTATATAGATAACGGATAAATTTATTTTTATACTACCACGCTAACATGTGTATGTTGAAGCGAATCGTTGAAATTCTTCAACTAAATTATCACCATCTCATGCAGGGGCGATTATTATTTATCTCACAGATATTATTGATGGAAAGAAAAAATAAATAATATTGAATGGGGGTATATCAAGAAATTATGATCGATTTTTCGTACGCTGATTAATTAAATTCATATACCTAAATGTATATAGTTGTCTGAATAATTTATGCGAGAAAGCTAATAATGCAGACGTTTCCTTTTCTTTTTTCTTTTTTCAAATGAAAACCTGTCTTTTGATGAGTAGCTAACATACATACATACATACGTACATACAGTTGGAGTACCTTGAGTTTTCAAAGAAATTTGCGAAATTTCAACTTCTCTACGTAACGATAGAAATTTTACTACGTTATCGAAATGTTTGAAAATAAACGAAAGCTTTATCACAGCTTAAGTCGGAATTTGTTTAAGCAGTGATTTAATCCCCGAAGTAGTTTAACCGATTATCCTAAATTTAGGATGGGATAATGTAAAGCCTGTCGTAAAATTGGGCTGAATTTAATTCCGTGTCAGTTTTTTTCTCTCGATATTTGGAATAATGGGACGAGGTTTTCTTCCTTTTGGTATTTTTTTTTCCTTTTTTTTTTTCTTTTCTTTTCTTGTTGGAACTAAAAAATGAAACGGTTTTAGAGATTGAGACGATTTTTTTAGACGAAATGCATACGAAGAGACGATCACTGCTGCAGCTGTAGAAGCTGGGAGTTTGAGTTCGGGTTTGAATACGTGTATATAGTTACGTTATAGTATGGATATATGTTAGTCGCGTTCGAAGTTCTAGAATAACTTTGACCTATATATTTGAATAACGTCGACGTGTTTTAAACCGATCTGTAATAATTGATAAGCACCCGACTACATTAGACCGCGTATACCCCATATGTATACATATATATATATGTATGTATATACACATCAATCCGCAAGTATATACAATTATATTGAAACATATATGATAATTTCAATTACCACCAATCAACTATATCACAAGACCAGAACGAAATATCAATTAAGATTGAAGGCTGTTTTTTTCCTTTTCTTCATCTTCATCTTCTCCTCCTTCTTCTTCTTCTTCTTCTTCTTATGACTTTTTCTGTTTCATCTATTAAGACCCTCGCATGTAGGTACTACCTACATTATACGTGGAATCCGGCTAAACTTTTATTTCCACCGGAGATTCATCTCATTTCACTTTTTTGCATGCATACATACGTATGGCATGTAAAACTGAAATAAATGATATATATATGTATAAAGAATGAAAAAACTTCGCCGTCTCATTGTGTCGATGTGTCTTCGATCCATTCCTTCTTTTTTTTTCTTTTTTTCTTTTTTTCTTTTTCTGACATAAGTGCTGTAATAAAGCGACATATACGCGTGTTACAGTGGCCTAATATACACCGTGTGTATGTACCTCTACCTTGTCGTCAACCTTACGCACAGCCTTGGTCCATCGAGTTGTTAGTGATGCTGTGGTTCGATGTTATGAAATAGAAATCCCAGTTCCGATGGAATGCCGAGTGACCAGTTTCTTTGAATAAGTTAAACAAAACCGTGTCTCTATATAGCTGTATAGGTACATGTGATAGAGGGAAGAGAGGAGACATGAAATAAAATAAAAATAACAAAAAAGAACTAAGCAAAGGACCAAAAATCAGATGGGGAAACAAGGAAAAGTAAGATAGAGAAGGATGTAGGGTGAAAAAAAAGATCTTCTTCTTATGAGACCGAACAGATACATATATATAAGAGAATTGGTTGTTTTTTATGTAATACAATCAGTTATTTACACTCTGATCTCTTAATTCTATCTCTTTTTACATATATAGACAATTTTCAAATCATTCCGTAGTTTTCTCTTCTACATCCAATAGATGCTATGATCTTCCCCCAGTAAAGTATTAGATAAAGTAGAACTGGGTATATATAGGTAGTATGTGTATACGTAGTACATATACCATGTTTTATTATACGTAGCACAACGTTATGTGTGTCCATACGTATATACCATACGTATATACTTATTTAGGCATATATGCCCACGTTCTATAGGTACCTACCCAATAAGTGTAAGAATAGATCAGGGCTTATCTAATTGTGCATCGAATCCTGTATGGAGATCAGAAAAAGTAAGAATAAAAAAAAAAAAAAAAAATTAAAAAAAAAAAACGGTTCAGGTTCCTATCTACACAAATTTATTATTCCTAGATATGTATGTATGTACGTATGTATGTATAACTATGTTCATGCATCTGTGCACCGTATGTAGGTATGTATTATTATATTACTGCAGCCTAGTCAGAGGCGTGAATTCGGAAATAAAAATACAGATAAAACTAAAATTCCAATCAACCTTAAGATATAAATCTCAACCGGTAAGACCACGCGCAAGAATTTATGTTCAGATAGTGTGTATATTATGTACATATATATATGTATACATACCTATTCCTTATAAGATTGAAAAGAAACTTTTAACGGAATTTTATATATTCGAATTGGAAAGAGCCGAAACGGCACCGTGAAAAATTGATCAATTTGATGATCAAAAACCATGTTTTCAAACACAGATTGTATATTATTTAAGAAAATAAATTTACTCACATACCTAGTATATATATATACGTACAGGCTAGATAATATGAAGAACCAAAATTCGTCTTCATATATTAGTAATTATTTTTGTAATACGGTAAAGTAATTCGAAAAAATTCTCAATTTATTTGTCAACTATTTCTAGACTGAGAAGGGACCAAGATTTATTTATATAAAGAGTGAAAAGTAAAAAAAAAAAAAACTCTCGTGGGCGATGGAAGTTATTTTTAATATTATTACACCGAATGCCAATTCGATTCATCTGCAAGTATTTATAATACATTTATAGGTACATATATTATATGTGTTCTAGTTTTGACGTACCTATTATCATCCCCCGCGATTTATATACTTTAATTATTCTTATGTTTTGGTCTAGTGCCGCGCGATCAGTGGCAAGTTTGTCATTAAAATTTTGATAATATGCTAAAAAGATTAAAAAATCATCTTAGTTATGCTCAGGGTTTGTAATACACATATTTCTAAATACAAATAGCATAGCTGATCATGATTCTCCTTTCTAATCAATTTACATACTTGCGTTGAAAAAAGTTTATGTAACTAAATTACGCGGCTCTGTTATAAATTATTATTTTTCTCTTCTTTTTACTATACTCGTACGATCAAACTTGGGTATTAAGTGTTACACGATTTTTCATTCACTTAGATAGAGAAAAAAAAAAAAATAAAAAACAATGAAAAGAAAAATGTTTGCCTCGTCCTCGAGGAAAATCATCATCGTATGGGATATATCCATACATACATTTCATATTTAGTTAAAACTTTTCATAACGTCGTAAAGTATTATTAACCGAGACGTGTTGAGGTTTAACAACAATATATTGAACTACGTAGTAGTTAGTTTGATCTTTCGATAAATGCCATCATGTATCTTCTCACATCTCGCAAATGCCATACGTTCATTATATTATTCGATATATTACTTATACGACCGTATGTGCGTATAGGTGGACGGCTATACACTGACCCTTTCGGGATTGGAGAAATCCAGTATGAAGAAACTCCACAATGAGAGACCTTTGAGAGTTTCTTAAGGTCGTTGATTACCAATGTGATAGAAAAATTGCGAAATTTAATATGTCAGATAAAAATGACACGAAATTCTGGTTTAAAATTGTCAGTTTTTGGTCTCTTTTTCGTCATCGTGCGTCTGCTATTTTCAAATTCAATATTTTGACGCCAGAATCGTGATCAGCGATCCCAAAAACCAATAGAAACCGATTTTCACCGAAATCAAACCAGTTTTTGGACCTTAGCCCGCCATCTTAGATCCGCCATGTTGGATTTTCAGCTTTAACCTCAAATCGACAAAAAGGAATGGCGAAAACCCGTGGGAAACGAAGTTAATTCTCGCAAATCGTTATAGACTCTATGGCGTCTAGTTTACATACGTTCCGGCTTTTTGCATATCATGATAAATCATTGGCTGTCACCCATCACTACATCAGCCATGATCATAATTAATCTTCCTCCGTCGATATCCGGAATTTTGTTAGGCATCTGAATAACCGATTAACTTTTTTTCATTCTTCTTCTTCTTCTTCTTCTTCTTCTTGCAATCAATGAATAAACCTATTCCTTTTTTTCTTTTGCTGTTCCAGATCCTGTTTTCGACTACAACTCGTCTAGCATAAATTTCGCTGATAGAAAAACTCCTCATTCCATATACTTCCCGGTTGATATAAGCCCGGAAAACCACGCCGTTGATCACGCCACCTTGCGGATATTGATAAGCCACGAGAACGAGAACGACAACGACGAAGAGACGAACTACAATCAGGACCTCGAAGACTTTGTCGAAGTCTCGATATACCAGCGAACAAGAAGTTCGTCGAGGCGTCTGATAGCAAATCAGCGAGTTTCGATCGGTCCTTGGTCATCCCGATGGGCAGAATTCGATGCAACGGAAGCAGTGGCTTCATGGCTATACGACGGCGAAGAGAACCTCGGATTTGAGATGGAAATAAGACGACATGGGGCGCCAGTGAGGTGGAATGAGCCAGCCCCAGCAGCGCTGAACGTATTCACAATATCCGAAGTTCGCACGGGCGCTGGAAGAAGTCGAAGAGCAACGCCGGACCAGTTGATGTCACTTCACCGAGGTCGAAGAACCGAGTGTAAAGGTCAGAACAAAAAGTGTTGTCGACACCAGATGATGGTGATATTCAAAGACTTAAAGGGTTTCGAGTTCATAATACAACCGAAAGATTTCGACGCCGGTTACTGCAAGGGACGTTGTCCCCCTAGGTACAACCCCGCCCACCATCACGCTCTCTTGCAAAGTTTAATATGGAAAGAAGACAGAAAAAAGGCACCAAGACCGTGCTGTGCACCAAGTAAATTGACCGAACTCGAGATACTTTATTTCGATGAAAATGACTCGAGCAAATTGAAGGTGTCGAACTGGAAGAATATGAAGGTTTTAGAGTGCGCGTGTTCTTAGTGAAACTGGCCAGAGGGGTTTTGCAGAAATATATACAGAGCGATTATCCGAAAACGTAACGCATACAGACAACCCAAACATCAAGCGATTGTGTTTCATTTCGCATATCGTGTGCACTTTGTCTACCTGGGAAATAAAAACCAATCGTCGATCTTTGAGCTGCTCGATGCAGGCGTCTTCACGCTTGCCTACCTTTTAGGCGCTTTACTTTCCAGAGAATCGCTCTGTATATACACCCATGTTCTATATTGACTATAAGACAGAATTTAGTGCGTGGTATAATAATAATAATAATAATAATACATAATAATGATAATACATATAAACAATAACAATAATAATAATAAATAATAAATAATAAATAATAATAAGGTGAAGGACTGATAATAATATGAGTCCTTCATTATTTAATTATTATTTGCATTAGGTATATAATATAAATTATTTATCGACTAACCAAAGAATTTTAAAGATTTTCGGTCGACCCTTGGCGATGATTATTATTATTTATTTATTCCCAGGGTGTTGCGCTGCTTTGACTGTGATATATATAAAAAAACAAAACAAAACAAAAAAAAAATTAAATTACACGTGTTAAATTATACTATATGATATACTATATACTATATACTATATATAATTATTTTAGTGATATTATATATTGTATATATTGTATGTTTAATGATCTAGTTTATAATATAATAATATCATTAGGCATTTTGTACTCTCATCTAGATATTTTATTATCAATTTATAATAATAATATCAATTATTATTATTATCGTATAACGTAACGTAACGTAACGTAACTATATATAATATACTATTTAGTGTATTTTAATATATTTAGACGGAGCTATACATACTATATAGTTATTGGTCGTTATATATTGAGAAAATTAAACTAGAAGCACACGTTTTTTTTCTTTTTTTTTTTTTTTCTAAATCGTTCGATTTATTTCGTATTTTTGCTTTTCATTCAAAATTAGAAAATTTATATGCATTTCAAAAGTTAGAACGACCAAACGACTATTTTCTAACTATATTATACATACTATTATTATGTATAATAAACATTTACACATAGTATATATATATGTACACACTTATACACTGCACGTATGACAGAGACAGACAGAAAACTGATAAACAAAGACAGACAAGTTGTAGTATATGTAGTATATATATTATATATATTATATATATACGTACTTGGATATGTAATTATTTATTAATTTATTATAAACAATTAAGGATTATATATATTATATATATATATATTATATATACATATATATATAACACTCATTTAATATGATATACCGAGAGTTTTCGGTGAAGCTGGCGACCCCCTCCCTGCTTTCGCCGCAGGGAGGAGGTCGCCAGTTTCACCGAAAACTCACGGTATGTATATATATATGTATGTATGTATTAATTATAGCTCTGTGCACAAATTTGCTAATCGAACAATTTACCACTATATATACATACATTATACATATATGTATATATTATACATAGGTATATACAGTTTTTCGTAAAAACTACAGTCGGCTTCGGATAAAGAATACTATATATAGGCGTATTTATTACCATTTCAAAAATTGATGCTACCTGTATCTGATATAATCGTCTTATAATATAGGTATATATAAATATATATACTATATGAAAAAAGAAAAGAAAAAAAAAACCATTTCTTAGTTCCTATGTATGTTTAGTTTACAGATCCAGATCCATCTGCCATGAAATTTTTTTCTTTTTCTTTCTATTTCTTTCGTATAGATATATAATTTATTAGAAAGATTGTAAATTAAATAATTTCCATTTCGCTCGCTCTCTCTCTCTCTCTCTCTCTCTCTCTCAATTTTTTTTGTATCTATATTGTTATTATTATTATGATTATTATTATTATTATTATTGTTGCTGTAATAATGCAATATTCCGTAATGTGTTCATATTATAATATTATATACATAATAATAACTAAATTCACGGTATTGTTTCTAATCGCCAACGTTATATGATTATTATATTATTAGTTAAACTATTTTATTGATTCGATAATAATTCGTTGAGGGAAGAGAAAATTTGTGTTTTTTTTTTCTAGAAAAAAAGTTTCTTCTCATATACATAACGTATACCTATATACTACTATAGTTGGTTTTTTGCATCAATTGGAAATGGAAAAAACAAAAAAAATCGTTATTTTAAACACGCGTTTTATAATATGTATACGTGTTTGGAAAATGTGTTTTTTTTTCTTCTTCTTCAACCAGTTATATACCTATATGTATACTATTATATAGGATGTACGTATATGTTGTAGCCGGTATATAAATGTTTTTTAAAAAGTATACATGCATAATGTATAACATAGAGAATTAGAAAAATGAAGGAAAAAAAAATAGGAGAGCGAAAGAGAGAGAGAGAGAGAGAAAAAAAATAAGAAAGAAAAACATAAATAAAACAACAAGAAATGGTAATTTTTGTAGCGCTGACACCCGCACTCGACCAAGAGCTGCGAGTACGAGCCATGAGCGCGCGCGTACACGCGCGCGCTTCTATTCCGTGTTTAAAACCCGTCAACATGTTATAAAGCTGGACCAATACTCAATTCAAGATCTTATATTCGGCTTTAATGCGCACCACCCATTACGCACCGCGCGCGTTTACAAACGAATTTACATAATTTTAGAAGAGTCAGGAAAAATCGTACGTTTTACTATGCATACCTATGTGTATGTATAATGTATATATATATAATATACATTAATCATTATTATTATTATTGTTAGATGATTTTTTTTTTTTTTTTACCGGCTTAGGATAAATCGTCGACTCTTACAAATATACATATTATGAAAAAATGATTATTCCTTATAAATTTTCATTCTTGTTTTTCTTTTGATTATATCATTCTCATGATTCATCCGCACCGATCTATTTATTGCATTAATAAACACACACACACACACACACACACATACATACACACACACATGCGCACGTATGCAGATTTAAAAATATTTTGAGATTTGTAATTCAGGTGTATAAAAAAAAAAAAAAAAGAAATGATCTTGTTCGACACAATTTGATAAGAATCGATCTCATATAGTATATATAGTAGTATATATAAAGATCGATGCACAATATAGTATATAGGTATATTATGTAAATATTATTAATTCCTCGTAATCCGCAGCGGCTAAACGAATTACAGAATTGAATAAATGATTATTTGATTACAAATATGATGATTTTTCATTTTTACTCGTATACAGTCATTGATCCTTCCTCCTGAATATTCCTCATCGTGAGTAGAAATTCTTCGGAATTAAAAAGTTGGCAAAAATGGAGAAAGAAAAAAAATGAGATATCAATTTTTTCTATTTCGGGTGTATTATAATGTAGGATTGAATATAACATATGCATATGTGTAGCGACAAAATCTGCCGCCATCACCGTTGTTTACAGTATTTTAATTGGTATATACATCAGTCGCCATATTGTTATAAAAGATATAGAATGTGTGAAATTGATAAAATAATTATATTATAATTGCACAATTATACTCGCGATGTCTGATACGCTGATCGTTCTCTATTGACGATGGGCGTGTGTCACTTTTATTTAAGAAACATAGTAGTGCAGATACAGAATGAGAAATATATGTACTGTATATCATAATTCCATATGTATACCCATCTATTATATATATTATATGTATGTATAGCGGAATGGTCAATGATCACGAATACTTGATTTAAAAACAGGAGGAGCCAACGCAGCATCACTCTCGGGGTTATCAGACCTCGGGCTGGTCTATCGTATACGGCAATAATAAACATATCTTGCCAGAGCGTGACTTTGCCTGATGAGGTCAAAGGTCGTCAAGCTCCCGTTACGCAACTTTAGTCATTGATTCAACACCCCGTCATGCACTAAAAAAAAAAAAAAAAAAAAAAATACATATATATATATATATATGTATCATTCAATCATCTTTTCACACTGGATTAATCATTATTTTCAATTCTAAATACCGATGAAAATCTCAAACTATGTTAGGTACTGATTCAATCGATCTGGCGAAGCACATTTCTCTCCATCAATCGAATGGTGCCAAACCTGATACATTGTCTTCATCCCTCTACCGCATGTTCCTCTTTCCATTTGACTGTGAGAGAGAGAATGCGTTTGTTTCCCGAACAATAAATCATTGATCGAATTCACTCCACTCGAGAGACTCCAATCGTTGAACAAGCCATTCTCCAAGAAGATGACTTACACAGTTCGATCGTAGTGCTCTCTTTTGTGTCTTGTTCAACAAGATTGAATTATCATTTCATCACACTGCAGGGAATATAAGCTGGCGAAATATTGTGTCCAGTCATGTTTGTTTTATAAACGAAAAGAAAAGTATGCAAAAAAAATGATCAATCTCGTGCGAAAAATAGTGATTTCGGAATCAAAGACATGTACGGAAAAATTGGGGTCCATTTGCACTGGAGAGGAAGAAGATTGCGAATATATTCTTCAGCCTGGTGCAGTCGGGAAAATCTTTTTGGAATTCCTTCATTTTTTTAAATCGGTGTTCAAGTTCGGAGTATTTTGATTCTGTTTTCTCGATTTTTAAATCGTGTTGTGGGTCAAATGCTCTACACAAATGTGAAAGCTCGATGTGTGGCTGATGAGTGAGTTGAGTATTATGACTGGCTTTTATCAGTGTGAAATTGCAGCAATTGCATTGATTATAAATTGCAGCATCCCAATACATCATTCGCTGTTTGTTTCTCTTTCCTCTTACATTTAGCTGGAAAGACCCCACTGCGAGTATTTATTGATATATTTTTATCAATTCAATGAGAGAACGGGGCAGATACCTACTCTTGTTATTCGTGCAATTAAAAGTTGAAACACATTCTGAAATTTCGAATTCTGAGTTGTTCAGGATTCGAATGTCCTCTTTGAGTAGATGCCGGGGAATTTGCAAAAGTTTAGTCATTAATCGCTGATCGTTAATATTTAAAATAAATGCGATAAACTTTTGACGATTTATTTTATCAATAGATAAATTACTCCACGACATTTGTCGCTGAATACCAATGATGTTTCCTGGGGACAGTAAGTGCGAGCCGATTTATGTACACTGCAGTGTGAGTGCTGCAGAATTCCTGGTGCAGAAATCGTGCAAAACGCGACCAGGCTGCAGTACCAAGAAGTTCAAGAATCTGAACGATACCAGAATTCCTGGGATTCCCCGAGCTGGACGAATTCCTGATCTGCGCTCTCCTTCGTACGAGGAGAGCAGCCCATTACCCAAGGGGCAGAGAGAGAGAGAGAGCGAAAGGCTGAATATCTTACTCATCGTTGGTAATGATTAACGTGGAAAATAAATTGCGATGAATAAATAAAAAGAGGTAATTCTTTTGGTCCAAAGGAGATAGGATTCGTTCATTCGTGTCACGCACCGATGATACCTATACAGGTAAAGGACGAGTGGAATCTGGAGCGAATTAAATGGTGAAGTAGATGTCAGGTTGATCTGATAACATGTGGGGTATAATAACCGGTTGGAAATTCCGATTGCTCACTGAGACGAAAGATCGAATAAAAGCATTTCCGGTTATGCGGTTGCAGGTATAATGTATAGTGGTCAGCGAAAGTAAGAGGGGTTCAGTGATTCCCAGGTGGCGAACTTCCGGCCAATCGACAATCACCCATATCCTGTTGTAAAAATTTTAAATAAATTGTAATTTGAAAATCTGATCAGCGATTTTTCTGTTCCAACATAAATTTATCTCTTCTTGTCTCTTTTCGATTTCCCTTTCTTTCCTATTCTTCTCTTTTCCGATGGTATGGTAGCGATTGCGACGTAATAGCATATTATAACTTATGCGATTTATTTGTTACTAAATATTCGAAGCCGTTGCGTGGTCAATGGTTCAAGGATCGTGAGTATAAACCAGTTCCTGTAATCCCTACGCTTTTCGATCCAATAAGAAAGAGCGATAATATTAAGTCTTGTTGTATTAGATCTGGAGAAGATATTATTATCTATTTGTTAATCTATCATCCGTGCAATTCGATTTCTTGCGATCGGATTCATTGCACAGTCTAATCTGACCCGATCCGATCCGATCTGATCTTGGAATATAATAACGACTGGCTATAAAACAGATTGCAGCGAGGTAGAGAGATGTTTGAAAATTTATACAGAGTCGTTGCTTGCTCAATATATGTATTGTAACATATGTACACATACACACGTATGTATACGCGTGATCGTCGTAGATCGGCACGCGCCAATGAGTCAGTATTCAAAAATGAAACATGTTTTCGGTAACCTTTTAAGGATTGCTCGACGGATTGAGATTTTTTTTTTTTTTTTTTTTTACTATCAATGATGTATAATTGTAAGCTCATCTGAAACCGGAACTAAATACCAAAATTATCCTCTTTCATTATATTCTTAGGTAGGATATAAGACGACGATTTGTTTTTTAATTAATTAATCAATTATTCATCTACTTATTTAATTTTCACTTTTTTCAGCCACAGTCTCAAACCAATGTCACCTGACGCTTATTACCTATTACTGGCAAGGTGACTGACTTTATTATAACTATTATACCGTAGTACTGTTCTAAGTCAGATCTGCGGATGTGATAAATAGCTAACAAGGCCAAGGCCGGGCAATCAACTTATCGAACCTGTTTTTAAATTGAGATAAAAGAAAGGGGAAAATCGAACTGAAATATTGCAATTATTTATTTCGGATTGACGTTTGATATCGAGCTTTTTTGCAATTTCGAAAAAAAATTCCAATTTTTTTCCTCCTATATTTACGAATTGCAGTAGTACCTACTGTTCTATTCATTTTTTCTCGACAGGAAATTTACAGAGAGATTGAAGCAGAATAAAAAAAAAACCCTTTTAAGACTTTTTAAAAGAGAGAGAGAGAGTTTGAAAAATTATGCGAATTTAATGATGATTTACTGTAATTATGTATGATGTATGTGTAATTTTAAAAGATGATGGTATCACGTGTATACATAGTATATTTCCATGGTTAATTACTGATTTGGAATTATAGAGGTGGTGACTAAGCAGCTAAGATATTCATGACGAATTAATACAGTAAAACATCGCGAGTTTCTTATAGGTGTAATGGACGTTAGTACGAGAATTAAAATAACTCATTCCACAAGCAAGAACACAGACTGCTTTCTCTGTTATAAAACCGAAACGATCGCTGATCGTAGTAACATACTGCCTATACTATACGATCGGGTTTGTATGTAACGATACCCACTTTCATCAATGTGCGACTCACCAAAGTCATAAAAATTATATATCTTTACCTACTTTCGATCAAGTAAGGTGTACATAATGCAAGAACAGAAAAATAGTTTAATTAGGAATGAGTGAAATTAATTTGAATTTTTTTTTATGACAGAATTTTTATTAAACTTGTATTATAGTTAGCTAGAATCATAAATCGAAAAGAAACTTGAAATCAGACATAGGATATCTTGGTTTTAGTCTAATCTGCGATTGTGGTAGCATAACATATTCAGAAATATTAAAATTCGTGGCTTTCAACGCAATTTTGATAATCTTTGCGCCCTAATAGAGGCAACACAACACTCCGATGCGTAACTGGGAATAGTTCGCTTCATTAAAGTGGAGTGGCGCCACGAATCGATGTCAGCGGCAGCGGGAATACTATCTATATATTAATACTAATGCGAAGGCCATCTGTGATACCGAGTGAAAGTTACAGTTTCACGTAGCTGCGAGCTGACTCATGGGGTAAATTGAGATTGATAATAGTAGGGACCTTAAGATACTCGCACTACACTTTAATTCAACAAATGACGTTTCATCGCCCGCCCGCGTATGCCTTCGACAACGTCGCAGCGCCGCCACGGAGCCGCTGGAACGTGATGCTTCGAATTTGCATCGATTCAATAATTAATTTTGACGAAACTGAAGCTCAAATCTGAATGAAAAAATTCATGGTTTATCCTCGTAGTATGGACGAGGTACGGTATTTTTTTCAAGCATTGATGTTATATTTACGTTGATAATGAATTGAAAATAAGTAAAGAAAAGTGTATCTCCGCTTCTAATAATGATGATGTTTTATTTTTTGGTTTAATTCCCGCCTTGAAACAGACATAACGATATCAAAAATTGATTTTCGTAAGTCAATAATTTCAGTCCTAATACTATTTGTTGATTAAGAGGAGGGTATACTCAAATTTTACCGACCGGTGTATTTCTCGATTTTCTCCGAAACGGGGCTATCAATCGATTTGTCCTTTTGGCAGCCGATGTTTGACGAGTAATGAGTTCGAACTGGTACGTTCGATCGGATGAAATGCCGCTCCCAACCGTGGAAATCGCGAAAATTACCACAAAAACGTAGAATACAACTGGCCCCTTCATCGTTGTCGGAAACAAAGATGTTTTGAGATGGTTGTGTTCGGAATTCCATATAGAATCGGGCTCTCACGGCCGATTTTGCATTTTTGATATTAATGATAGTAATGATCGTAATGATAGTCATGATGGGATTGATAATAATGATAGTAATGATGGTGAAGATAATAATGGTATAACTAATGATAATAATGATAGTTAGGATGAGCCAAAAAAACGTTAGCATCGGAATCTGATTCCTATCTTTTCCATCTTTACTATCTTTTCCATCTTTACTATCTTCTCTATCCTTTCTATCTTTTCCATCTTAAAGTAATTTAGTGATAGAATAATAGTTATGATAGTAATGATAATGATGATAGTAATGATGATATAGATTATATTGATAGTAATGATAGAATGATAGTATTATTAATAATCCTAGGAGTATATATTTTCCCCATACCCTGATTTTCGAAATACCTATTAACACATTAAGTGCAATAGAAATCTGTTTTGGTGAGAAATCCCACGTTTACGTTATCCAATAATTATGAATCAATCCTAAATACTAAATAAACCTTCGATTAATACCTCATACCAGTCATTAGTTAATATTTTTGATTGATTCTCGAAATTTGGAAAGGAAAGGATATATCGATAGTAATGATAGTAATGATGATAATGATAGTGATGATAATGATGACAATATTGATAATAATGATAGTTATGATAGTAACCATCATAGATGATTGATCCAAATTCTGAATTTTCGATGAAAACGGAAACCTTTCGATTCCGTCATATGTATAATTAAAGAGTCTGAAATTTGTATGTTTGTACAAAAAAATTTCCGAAAAAATCACATTTTTACCCGACTACGATAAAATGACCATATTCCATCCCTGTAACGCGGGGAGAAAGTAACCAATTTTTGACCAGGGGGAAAAAAAAGTCATTTTTCGGGTAAAAAAGTAATTTATGCCACAAGGGAGGTGCGTGATTTTCACCTCGTGCTCGTGCGGCCCTCGCTTCGCTCGGGCAGCAAACCTCGCACTCGGCAAAAATCACGCACTTTCCTCCCTTATAGCATAATGTACTATTTCTACGTGTACGTTTTCGCCATAATCGATAAAGTGGAGAAATAATATCCGTAAGAAAACAATGTAACTGCGAGTATTCAAGGTCCCTACTATTATCAATCTGAATTTACCCCACGAAACAACTCGCAGCTACGCGAAACTCTAAATTTCAGTCGGTATGACAGATACCCTTTGCAACGCCCAGCCCACTTAATCGGTTCAACAATTTAACCAAGGTAAGCTGTAGGCTACATTCTATAATAGGAAATAAGCCAAAACGGCACAAAAAAAAGGTAAGCTGTCTTTACATTACTCAGTCAACGGATTGATTAGTTGAACTAGTATAGTATAATAAAAGTTGAGAAATATCAAACTCGCCGGTTAATCTTCATAGATCCTACATACTTATTTGGCAATTCTCCCGCTAAAAGTAATCTATGCCATATGTGACGTGCTAGGTACCTCTGGTAACTACCAGTAGGCGTCCGCATGAGTTTGTTTTTAAATAGGCTGAACTTCGTTAGTCGCCAAAGTTCTAATGAACACTTCAGCAAGAAATTGGACAAAATTATTGAGAGAAGAAGGATTGGTATGAAGAGGTGAAATTATGATGCAATATATACTGAGAGCACCTAATTATTTTATTGAAATATAAGATTGAGACAATTCTATGTGTAACTTGACCGAATCCCAAGATAGAAGTGAGTCTCAGGCGGATCTCCAGGGAGGAAGATCCGCACACACACACAAGCTTTTTTCATATATCTATTTAACATACATCTTAACCTAGCCTTAAGGGGTAAGAAAATACAGCGGAGGGGCAAATGCGCCATAGCCCTCCTCCGACTACGGGGGTTGGGCCTTGCCCCTTCTTGAGATCGTCCCGTTTTCTCGGACCTTCTTTCCAGAGCACTTGTCGATGCGTCTGGTCTATATCACCTATCGCCTATCCATTTATGCATCCCCGAGTTCGATTCTCACGAACGTTGGTCCGTGGGAACGTAAACAATTGCAAACGGACTTTCTTTAAGTGTTATTTATATTGAACTCTCTATTGCTTGCAACCTAAATATAATATATAATCTTTTAGTTGAAGTGTTCTGTAAATATTAACAAAAGTTAGAGGGAACGTTCAGTTTCTCATCTATAATTATTTTATATTATTCATTTGAATATCTAATTGGACTTTTATTCAAATATTAGCGCGCACGTCAAGTGGCGTCACCTATCAAACTACTAGATTGCTGCTGGTGACGTCACACATACATAGTAGTACTTATATCGATGTTCTTTAATCTCTCACATTTCCGCTTCGGAGTTTGCGTCAAGTAAAAGACGAGACCTCTCTCTACATGAATTATATGACTGCGACTATGGCCGACCAATAGAATGACCGCCTTTCAGGCACATTCACATAATTCTCATAGAAAGGAACCGGGCGCTGTGACTAATCGTCAAAAAAGATGTTGACAAAACCCTATCAGATCTTAGTTTTAATACATCGTGCATACGTTCTGGAATTCTGTAAAAAGCTAGCGCATACTTATGTATCGACATTGGACTATAGTATAAAATAAATGTCAACGCTATCCGCGCGTCACTCCTCTTCAAAAGGTTGTGACGTTTATTAAACTGATAAAAATGAACGAATTAAAGTGAACATAAAAATAATCAAATAGATTGTGAATTGAATGAATATTGTCTTCAAACGAGTAAAAATTTCGATAGTGAATAAATGTGATAACAATAATCTTCGAAGCTCCAAAAACACGTTAAACAAAAAAAAAACAAGAAGTACGAATTTAAATAACCTAACCTAACCTAACTTCTATAAAAATTGATTATTGTTAAAGGTTTGTCATGTCAGTCAGTTCCAAGCGTTTGCAGTTAATCAGAAAATCGGAGTCATCACATATATTATTGACAAAGAGCGTGTCGCGCTAGTCGCAGTAATGCGGTTATAAAAGTCAGAAAAAACAAGAGAACATCTACCAAGAACAATATAAACGAAGACAGATACATACAATAATAATAAGAAGAAGAGGAGTTTAACAAACGGGAAAATGATGTAATCACGATCAAGCCATCAACGCGCGATCACGCTCCAGTTATAACAATAATATGGGTGAGTTTGGCTAAAATACGAAATAGAAACACACACAGATAACAGGAAAGATTCACAAATATTGTCGTCTGAAAATATCTGACAATTTTATTCCAAACTCGATTTTTCGTCGATGCAAAGAAAAAAACAACAAACAAAATCAAAAACCTCCTTTTTTCGTTTTCCTCCAAAACTTTTAAACTAATTTCTTTCTCCAGTTATGGCAGGGAATGAGAATGGGGCGGGTCCTGCGTCGGCGGACGATCCGTTAACTTCGAGATTGCAGTGGCTCCAGCAGCGTCGTCAAGCATTGCAAGAAAAATTGATATTGAAGAATAACGAGTTGAAAAATTTGTGCATAGACGAGGCTGAGCTGACGGGTATACTGCCACCAGAAATACCGTTAGAACCTGGCGAAAGTCCACCAAGTTTTAGACGTAGAGTTGGAACGGCTTTTACCTACCCGCAGAATTTGATAAACAAGTTGAAAAGCACAGAGGCTGTGAGTGAATGTTGAAGAAATGCTCATCATTCCATTTTCACATTTATTTAACAACGATTTCCCATTTTCAGGAGGAATCTGCCCTGGAGTTGGAGCGCCAAGTCCAAGTTCGTATAGCAGAGGCGGCTTTGGGTATATTCAACGACGCTGGAGAGAGCAAAGCCGTTCGTCGTAAACACCGACTTGTTTATCAACAGAGTCAAAGACAGCTTCAGGAACTCGATTCTAGACTCAGTTTCATCAGACACGGGCATGGTAAAGGTGTAAGGAACTCACAGCCCCAGCATAATCACAATATATTGAATTATGGTAGTCAACCGAGCCCGCAGGGCGGACATGGAAAGCATAGGAGCAAGAAGCCCAGACCACCTTTGGAAGGTGATGATCTCATAACTCGACGTCTGTGGACTTGAGAACCACCGTCTAGTACCTCAGAAATGCACTCTTTATGTCTTTCAGGTACGGAGAGGTCCTCAAAATCGTCTAGAGGATTACTGCAGGAGGGTGGCGTGTCGCTTAGCCCACTCGGTCAAGAACAGAACTACAATACTTATCCGGGAACCGGATATCACGAAGTAGACTCTCCACAGATCCCCTCCGCCCCTATCTACAACCATAATCGTCCTTTGGTTCAACACCCGGTTCAACGACAGAGTCCAAAACTGTTGGTTTCAAACGATTTGAACGATAATCACAACGTCTATATTCTCCCTGATCAATACAGAGCCAGAACTTACTCTCACGGAAGTGGAGGATCGCGGAATAATCCAAACCACTATTTAGACACGGAAAGAAACTACCGCCCGGTGCCCAACACTTACACGGAACAAGAGAGACTGGTTCGTTATCGTCCGCACCAACTACCGCCTCAACAACAACAACAGCTCTTAAAAAACCACCAGCAATACCCAGAGTACAAAAGCCCGGATAACGAACCGGCCCGATACCACCATCAGACTAATCCCCAGTTTTATCACGACGGAGACTCGAGCAGGAGATACACGCACACACCGGACTACCAGAATGCGTTGAAGCCCCAACCACACCAGAGTCTTCAGAGAAGAGAACAACGCGACGTCGTTACAACGTCCGGCAGAGTTTCTTCCTCGCGGAACAACGGCCCGCCTACCGACCCGCATCAACCTCCTGGTTACTGGGTCAGATACGAAGACGAGATTGTCTGGTGCCCTGACCAGGAGTCTACGGTAGATAAATTCGGGAGTCTTGATAGAAGGAAGAGGAACACCGTTCAGCACGCTAATACGACCGCTGGTATCGGTTCGGAACAACAAATTAGATACCATACTGTCGCGGGGAGCAAAAGTACTTCGATATTACCGAGGCATAATGTGCCTCTGAACCCGCCACAGCAGGAACAAAACACAGCGCAGATGCCGAGTCGGATGTTGCTGAGAACTCAGTCTTTGGGAAGCGTCGAGACCTGGCATTCTGGACAGTCGCAGGAATCGCAAGACAAGGAGAACGCGGATAGCGCCAATTCCAAGGCCAAGGAGAAAGGGTGGTACGAGACTTCCCTAGATTCAGGCCCAGCGGTTTCGCCGAACAGTTTAACGCCCAAGAAATTAGGCAGGAATTATATAGCGAAGGAAATAACTGCCGCGGAAGATGTGCAACCGCATAAGCAACGACCGCAACAAAACAGATACCATCAGCCTCCGAAGATACTCGAAATACCTGCGGAGTCTAAATTAATTGATAATAACAACGAGAGGGGATTAGAGTCGCCGAAAAATTGCACGGTTGTTCAAGCCGGGAAATATCAGCCTTATAGAGAGGTGACAAAGCCATTTGAGATGTCTGACTTCTACAAATATTCTACAAAGTACAGAAAGAGGAACGAGAACGTTAACGCTCCGGTTTATGGCCAGGCGCAAAGTCCTGTTGGTATAGCGAGCGGAAATAATAGTTCAAATAAATTGCCACAAGATCCTAGGGTCAATATGATGATTCAAATGAGCCAGGAATTGAGATTAGAGAATGTTGATGAACGCTCGGCTCCCAGTCCGGTTCAAAAACGGATTTATCAACCTTTACAGCGGATGACTTGCCAGCCGTACAACGCGCTGAGGTATTTCAACGCGGGAGAGGAATAATTCGATGCCGTTTTTTCTGCTTTTTTTCGTTTTTCATATTTACAGAAATAATTTATTGTTCATTGTTTATTACAGGGCCGAAGAAGGCAGCGAGGAATGGTACGTGTCTGAGAAAGAAGCTGCGTCTAGTGCGACGCTTGTTTGATACAAACATGGAATTTGAGGAATCCGGTTTTAGTTGATAATTATTGAATAGTTTTCGAGATTTCGGATCTTTTTTTTCTCTCTCCTTTTTATTATGGGAGAGAATATTCTGATACTATGAAGGATAGTAGAATGTAGAGAGGTAACATTAAAGAAGTGCCTTAGTTAAGTTTTGGATAAAACACCCGCCTTACTATGAATAAAGTTAAATTAACATATTTAAGATTGTTGCGTTAATGTTGTTTAGCTTTTTAGGCAAAAGCATATAAGTGATAGAAAAATTGATAAAGTAATGAAACTTATGTATCTAATGTACAAAAGACGGATAAGACAAATGTTATAGAAAAACAAAAGTTATACTGTAGTCGTTAAGAGTTTTGCGTCTAAATAAGATAGCAATTTGCTGATTTATATTTACCTTATAATATAATTAGAAAGAAATGAAGAAACTGTTCATTAATATTAGATAAAGAGTAACACAGTATGTAATCGCGGTAGTTATCAAACTACGGTAATCAAACGTGTATAAATGAATTGCAAGTGCCTTTACACGTATACAGTAACGATAATATATTTATAGCCGAAGAAACATATTCTTGTATTTTTTAAGAGCCAAAGACTACGCGGGGAGTTATTCTCGCGTATTACTTTAACAAATTGGTTCAAAAACAAAATGTCTGATATTTATTTGAATAAATACCTTTTTCTACACAATATCGTATCTGGAATATTGATTAGATTGAAAAATCTGCTTAATTCCTCGCCGAGTTTCTCGTCATTGGGTTCAAATCGCCCCTCTTTTTATTATTCAATATACAATTCGTATTTACATTAATCGATTATTACCAATGCGGCAGCTTTGCGACTAGCATTATCTAGTCGACGCCGACTACTCATCCAATGGTCTATGATGAATCGTTCTTTCTTTTTCATCAACAATTTCTAGCGGATAGAATAGAGATTGAAAAAAGCAAATAAAACCATATGGCATAAAGAGTAAAAGAAAGTCTATTAAAAATTGATATGTTACGTACATAGATGGTATACCGGGAATATTCGGTGAATTAGAACGATCCCCTTCCTACGGCCAAACCAACACAAGCCCGCACCGCGTGCGTGAGGCTCGTTCGGGTGGGGATGCAATGCTACTGGCACCTTATTCCCTGCCGAACGAGCCTCACGCACGCGGTGCGCGCCTGTGTTGGTTTGGCCGTAGGAAGGGGATCGTTCTAACTCACCGAATATTCCCGGTATATAGATAAGGACAAGGCACAGATCTACGATATTCATTAATAGGGGATATATAGAAGCATTTCTCTTAGTATAGAGTAACGGATGCTTTTTCTTTTCTCTTTTTTTTTTTTTGTTTTGCACTTTTCAAACATAAAATCATATTTATTACCAATTTTATTCCTTTCTATGATCATTTTTAAGAATTTTTCTAGAAACTATATATTATATCATATAGTAATTTGATATCTTGGCAGTTGGGCGTTTTAAGCTTGTTAATAATATATTCAACCTATATGTATATATATATGTAATTTATGTATGTATACGTATGTATATTCTATGTATTCAATTAAGACAATGATTACCAACGATATACACATCATCACTATCTATATATTCTACCTATAAGGAGTTAAAAAATAAACTCCTATACATATAATCTTTTCGGTTCTTCCGGTTTTCCTATTTCCCGTTTTATGTTTTCTGTTTTCATACTTTTCTCCTTTTTTCTCATCATCTATTATAATCTATAATAGGTAATCATTAATGATTATAGTATTTATATGTTTTCTTTCTTTTTTTGTTTTTTTCGCTTTTGCTTTTTCTTTCTCTTTTATAATACGCATCGATAAGATGCAAGGAGATAAAACTAAACATTTAATTAATGCAATATCAATATCAATATCAATATCAATATGAATAATAATAATAATAGTAAAAGAATAAAACAAGATGCTTAATATTATAACAATAATTATAGCGTAGAACCGCCATGCCCTGTCCTTCTTATTATTATACATCGTGGGCTGAGCTATATATACTAGGTAAGGATATTTTTTTTTCGTTTTTCGTTTTTTTTTTTTTTTTTAATTTACAAAATACGTAGTAGTACTGTACTAATTAATTAATTAAATAATCAACAAGTAAACTGGCCTGAATTAGTATATAATTGTGAAGTGTTTGTTTGTTTTTTTTATTTTTTATTTGTTTTTACTATTTTATTTTCTATTTGTTAACCGGAGTAGGTACTTATATAGATATTTAAAAACTTGTAACTTAACAAATGTGTTTACTATTTGTATACCTATATATATTAAATAATTGAATGACTAATAAATTTGTGAATCCTGATTTTACTTAACAAAAATAGAGACAAAAAAAAACACGTTCTAATACAGTATAGTTCTATTATTGATTGAATCGTGAAAAAAAAAAAAAAAATGATATGATTATAAAATGAAGTAAAATAAAATGATATTATTTAATTAAAAAACAAACCGCAGCTATGTTTTTTTCTTTTTTTTTTATAATCTATTGTATAATTCGTTTTCTATTATAATATTATCTATATATTGTTGGTTTTTCTTTTCTCTTCTTTTCTATTCTTTTTTTTAGAGTTACAATTTCTATTATAGAAAATAATTAATTAATAAATTAATTAATTGATTAATAAATTAATTAATTAATCAATCAATTAATTAATTGATTAATTACTTTGGTAATAAAGTTTGAAAATGTGTGTTTAGAATAGCTTATGTATCTTTGTTTCTTCTTTCATTTTTTTCTACTAGTTTTCTCATTTTTCTGATCAAAGATCGAATTAATCAATTAATTAAATATTACCTACTACATACACTTTTACTATACTAATCATCGTTGAAGAATTTTTTTTTTGTTTTGTTTTCTTTTTGTTCTTTTCTTTTCTTAGTTATGTTTCTTTTTCTTTCATCTATTTTTTATAATTAATATTAACATATTATTGTGTTTAAATGAACAATCGATCGAACATATATACCATTTAGATTTACCACATTAATATAATTTCCATAAGAATCCATATGATATCATCGATCGTCTCACAGTCTGTCTAATATAGCGATGATGTAAAAATAGTTATAACAATTTAATTAGGAATGGGCCGATGCTCTCTCACTTTTTTTTTCTCCTTCTCCCTCTCTCTCTCTCTCTTTCTCTATCTTTTTCAAACAATACATATACATTATCTATATATTAAATATAAATTTCGATTCTTCTTTTTCTTCTTTTTTCTTTTTTTTCACAAAGTCAAAATATATATTTAATCGAACCAAATCTAATATCCTATTCATTTATATTTATCTCTTTCTCATTTTCTTTTTCTCTTTCATTAATTCTCCCCCCTCCCTCACTCAAAAGGCATATTTAATTTATTAGCAGCTATTTGGTCGGCGACTAAAAATTTTTCGTATTTTTCATCAAGAGCCGCAATATCTTTAAAATATAATTAACGATGTCGATTTTTGTTTTTTCTTCTTTTTTCTTTTTCATTTTCTTTTTCCTTTTCTTACAATCAACAGGACATATTAATATAACATAATACAACGAAAGAATATTTTCATTTTCATTTTAATTTATATTCTAATTAGGGTAATACCGCAATTTATATAGAGTATAGGAATAAAACCTCTCATCTGCCCAAGCCTAATAATCTCTAGTTAGTTATTTTAGTTAATTAGTTAGTTAATTAATTAATTAATCAATTAATTATTTAATTAATACGTTTTAAACCGGATATAATAATAATAATAATAATAATTAATATAATTAATAAATCACTGTACATAAAGCTATCTTAATAAATACAGCAACAATACCCAACGAAGGCAGTAGCAATGTTTCCAGGCGTGGCTCTCCGCCTTGTCTAACTATCACATATTATTTAATTATATATCGTCTATTAATTTTCCTTTTTTTTCTTTCTTTCTTTCTTTTATTTATTTATTCATTATTATTCTTCCAGCTCTTAGTTTCGTTTTTTATTTGTTTTTTCTTGTTTTTTGGATTTATTTTTTTAATCTCTCTCTCTCCCTACCCATATGATAGATACTGTGAAATTTTACCCCATTCTTACACACATACAGGTACATACACAGAAATACACGCGCGCGCGCGCGCGCGCACACACACACACACACAGTCATACAGACAGACAGACATGCCACATACAGAAAAATGTTAATTATCCTCACCTAACGAAAAAAGAGCAAAAAAAAAAGAAAAGAAAAAGAAATATACGTTATAATTCACATTCACACTAAAAAACTAACATGGTAATAAAGTAATGCCTATAAAGTTTCCTTTTCGATAACAATAATTATTAGTTATAATAGTAATGATAATGATAATAATTTAACGCGTAATTTAGAGGTAAAGGTTTATACTATATCATCGCATTTAATAGTGTTATTAGTTTTATTTAGTAGCCTCGGAGTTTAATTATAGTTTAAGTATAAAACGACTTTACTGCAATTTCATTGAATTGAGAAAATACAGTTTTTTCTTTTTTTTCTTTCTTTCTCCTAATCAAACTCAAAGGTCTTTAGATAGTAATAACAAAAAGAGAAAAAAATAAAAATCAATAAAAATAATGAGAAGACGGGCGGTAGAGAATTATTACCTACTTTCAACTAAAATGCTCTGATAATGATGATTTTGTATTCGAAAAGAGATTTAATGAATTGTTTCGTTTTTTTCCTTTGTTTTTGTTTTTTAACGCGTGACGGCGAGACCCCCCGGGAATCGGAATTATAAATTGGGAAAAATTCATATATACTACGATTTACTAATCGAAGAATAACTCGTATTCTGACCAATCGGAGTCTTCCGAATCTGAGAAAAACGCTACGATTTCTTCCAGGTCGTCGATACTGTACATCCAACGACTGTCTCGCTCGTCTAGGAAATCCCAGAGGATCATCTGCTGCGGATAGACAATATCAGGCTTATTTATTTAGATTTTAGAAAATTCATTCACCTAATTAATTATTTATTATTATAGAATTCTTAATTACTATAATAACTGAGAGATTCACGAATTTGAAAAGAGTTTTAAACATTTTTTTTTTTTTTTATTATTATCATCAAACAGAATTTATAATTGTTCGCATTTTCATGTCCGAAGTTAGAAGATCAATTTTTTTTCTTTCTTTCGCCAAGTTGGAAGAAGTTGAATTTTTCATTCCAAAATCGTAAAGAATCTCGGAATAGTATCATCTATTTTTTTTTAATAGTAAATCTATTTTTTGTTTTTGCAACAGTGCGAAAAATTCGACTTTTCGTACCTTTTGCGTGTGGAAAGTGCCAGTTTCTCGCACTAGTATTTAAAAGTAATCAATTTGCGCACTAGTGCGCGAAACCGGCACTTTCCACACGCAGAATAGGTACGAAAAGTTGAATTTTGCGCACCGTGTTTTGAAAATTGTTTTTTTTTCTAATTTTTTTAATCCTGAAATAAAATGTTATTAAAAACTGAAGATAAGAAGAAAGAAATACCTAAATAAAATAAAATAAAATAAACAAAAATTTCGGTCGAGCTGCTTTTTGATCTTTGAGATCGTTTTGTAGGGAGGTGAAATTCTACGTGGATCATAGTAAAGATCTCATCGTGATTTATCCACCGCCACATAAAAACTTACTTGTAGAAAATCAATGTCTGCGTCGGCGTAGCGATGATGCCTTACCGGTGGTCCGACGTCGGTTTTAGTACCGTCCGGCAAAGCGTGTAGATAAAAACACTTGTTTCCAAAGGGACACTTCCCACGACCCTTGTTAAAGTACTTGCAGTCCTTGGTGCTGGATATAAAATGAAAGAAAGAAAAAAAACACACAAATTGATTAATAGGAAGAAGATTAAACATGTTCAATACTCTCTGTGATTTATTCACCTCAGCGCTTCTTTGTAGTCTGTTATAAGTTTCTCCTTATCTTCTTTAGTATCTACCCAATACATGCTCGGACAAACGAAATCTGATGATACCCTGCACTCTGGACAAGCTCGTATAATTTTATTGTCGAATTGTTTAGCCTGTCGCCATTTTCTGATACAAGTTAAACAGAAACAGTGATTGCAGTTTGGTAATATTCCGAATCTCTGCTCTCGAGATGATTTCTCCATTATTGTTTCAAAGCATACGCCGCACGACTTTTCCCTGCTTCTCTGAATTGCAAACGACAATTCCATGTCTACTTCGTGCTGTTTAACGCAAGCCTGTGAAAAATTGAATACCAAATTACAATATTTGCACAACAACGTCAACGTCTGTACTTAAAATACCAACAAGGTATTATCATCATCTTTACATTTGTGTGTTTTTTTCTGTGTTCTTCGTTGTGCGGATGCAGCGCCGCTCTACCACACAATTCGCACATGTCTCCGTGCAAATACGTGCAGTTTGTCTTCTTACAGATTCCGCTGGCCTCTGCGTAAGGACAGAGCGGCTCGGAAGCGGGATTCGAGGTCTGGCCATGAGGGTTTAACGCCTGTGCATAAGAAACGGGAGTAGATGTGGTCGCCGAGGCACTGGCCGTGTCTTCACAGGTTGAAGATGACGATGAGGCTGTTGGCAACGATGAAGGAACAAATTCTGGGGCTTTTACCCATTCTTCTGCACGTCGGAGGTCCTTGCTGATGCGATAAGGCAGAATAAAGAGTTTTTAGTCATTTCAGGTGCTGGTATTGTGAGCTTTTCGAGAGGGAACGGAGCTTTTATTTTAGGATTGTTAATTAAGGGGTTGAATAATATACTATCTGCAAAATACACCCACTCGTCTTCTGAGTTTTCCGCGGTTGTTTTACTCGTTGAGTTTTTGTTATTTGAAGAGGAAGATGTGCTGGCGGTGTTATTCGACTCGTCTGTAGTTTCCGAATGTCCGAATCTACATCGACCTCCAAACTTGCAGGATCCTTGTTTGAAGAATCTGCAAACTCCTGTACTGTTGGTTTCATTACTGTTATTACCGGCTTGTTGGTCTCCGACCAAAACAGGACCTGAATCATCTTCTCTTGTTGTTGATGCTACATGTTGGTATCTGCAGTTACTTCCTTCTCGACATATTCCGTTCACGAAATACCTTCAATCACATTAACAAGGTCGTGGATATTGAGCTTTCACGTTATTTAGGAGAGTTCGCGTCTAAATAAGAAGCAATTTGCTGATTCACATTCACCTTTTAATATAAGTAAAAGAAATGAAGAAACTGTTCATTGATATTAGATAAAGAGTAACACGGTATGTTATCGCGGTAGTTATCAAACTACGGTAATCAAACGTGTATAAATGAATTGCAAGTGCATTCACACGTATACAGTAACGATAATATATTTATAGCCGAAGAAACATATTCTTGTATTTTTTGAGAGCCAAATACTACGCGGGGAGTAATTCTCGCGTATTACTTTAACAGATTGGTTCAAAAACGAAATATCTGATATTTATTTGAATAAATACCATTTTCTACACAATATCATGTCTGGAATATTGATTAGATTGAAAAATCTGCTCAATTCCTCGCCAAGTTTCTCGTCATTGGGTTCAAATCGCCCCTCTTCTTATTATTCAATATACAATTCGTATTTACATTAATCGATCATTACCAGTGCGGCAGCTTTGCGACTAGCATTATCTAGTCGACGCCAACTACGCATCCAATGGTCTATGATGAATCGTTCTTTCTTTTTCATCAACAATTTCTAGCGGATACAATAGAGATTGAAAAAAGCAAATAAAACCATGTGGGGTAAAGAGTGAAAGAAAGTCTATTAAAAATTGATATGTTACATACATAGATGGTATATATAAGGACAAGGCATAAAATATAAAATTACATTCATAACTAATTGCATTTGTTTTTTGACAATCTTAAAAATTGTCCTTAAAACTAAACGTGACGTATCATCTAGTTGAACATCTTCTTCATAACGTCTTCTTCATAACGTCTTCTTCGATCCCTAATTCCTAATGACAACTTTACAGCTAGAAGTAATCCAAGAAATAAACAACCATCATAACGATAATCATAATGTGGTAGCACGTAATAGAATCTTAGTTAGTGAGTTGTAACGGCCATGTCAATATTTACTCAACGTGTACCTAGATAGAGCGAAAGAGAGAGATCGAACGAAGTTAGAGATAGAGCGAGATAGAACGATCGTAGTGTTTATGTTTGACGGAGTTTTTCGCCTCTACAAAACCGAGGATTTCTTCTCTACGGATTTAAATAGATAGTATACGAGTTTGTTAAACATTTAGAAATTTAATCAAGTCGATATTAACACTCAATAGTTTAATAAATTGATTTTTCTTACCGGCATATTACGCTTTGTTTCCAAGTGTCGGCCATTTTGTTGAAATACTCCGATTATTATTATTCTATTATTTTTTTTATTATTTATTTATTTTTTTTTATGTGGTTTACAACAATGGAATGAACTATAAAACTAGCGAAATTATTTTTCACCTCGGTTATTATATTCAACACCCGATTACGTTGTACATTAGGTAGTATCCCGATTTATCTGTGATATAGTTTATGCCTTTAGTACTCTTTGTCTCATATATTTAAGGGGTTCTTCTTACTCTCCGACCTTTCTTAATTAACTAAACTTCGACTATGTTGTGTATCGCTACTTTTTCTATTTCAGGCTTATTGCTTTTCAATATTTTTCTGGTAGATGTACGCCCTTTAATATTCTATATACTGGTCTGTTTCTTTAGCCTATAAGTTTTTTTCTCCTTTTTTATAACCACTCGCGTTTTCTGCTCGATGTTTTGACTTTTAATCACTAGTTCGCTATTCGCTACCTCGATTAACAGTTCTACCAGCATCGTGATGATGTCACTATATTTAAAAAATACACCTCTCGCGGTAGTTCCTGGAAACTATTCACCAGAATTCGTCGGTGCTACTCTCTCGACGGGCTACCTTCGAAGTTACTTGATTAAATTCACCAATAGTACCTAACGGGTATCATAGGAGTCGTCTAGTAGCTTTAGAGACGCTTAAATTTATCCATAAACGATATGACTTTCAACATCATTTATCCATTAGTACTTTTACTTATAAATCGTCAACTTATCGACTACAGAGTCACGTTTTAATTCAGCTACGGTAACCGAATTGAAACACATTGTAGATAAGGTAGCATTACAGGCATGGTATCATTTTTAGCAGATAATTTGAAAATTATATTGCGAGAGAGACGGAGAGAGAAAGTTTATACAGTTTACAAAAATATCAATGTATTTTGAATATATTGTACTTCATGTATACCGAGAGTATTCGTGCAAACGCTTTATGGGACGCCTGCATACACGCAACTCAAACATCAAGCGATTAGATTTTGTTCCCACGTAGCCTATAGGCACGCAATATGCGAAATAAGACGTAATCGCTTGACTTCTGAGTTGCCTGTATGTAGGCGTTTTGGATTTCCTATGAAGCGTTTCCACGAATACTCTCGGGGTATTTGAAGCATGTTACTTCACGAATTCCGAGAAAGAAGAACGTTTATGTTTTTTTCGGAATTTAGGGGATGTTCATGCTGCACCTAGATGTAAGAAAAGAAAGAAAAAAGAAAAAAATGTATACAGAGCAGCGAAATAAAAGGGTAAGACAGGGTAGACGTGTCTTTCGAAATAAGGCGTCGAAAGGGTGAAAAGGGTTGTAATATCCGGCGCAACCCCAGCCCTCTAATTCTCCAGTAATTATACGTATTTTCCAGTCTCTCTGTCGACTTTTCTTCATTTACTTGTCTTACGCTTTTCGAGGATTCGTTATTTACGCTAAATATCGCAGGAAGGGTGAAACCCATTTTTTCTTTTTTCTGCACTCCTAATTATTAAATGAACATTCCATTTCCCAAAAATTTTCGGGCGTTACCTTCTTAGCCGCAAATCAACAATCGTATTTGCTTTCCATCCGGCTTTTCCCGTCGCATTTTAGCCGAGGAAAAGCGAAAAGCGAAAAGCGGAAAGCGAAAAACGAAAAGCGAAAAACGCAAAGCTGAAAACGAAAAGCTAAAAGCGAAAAGCGAAAAGGCTGCAAAAGTGTTTGTAACACGGGTCACGTCCGAGGGCTGGATTTCCGAATTGATAAAAAGTTTGGTCGCACCTCCTTGCCTCGTCCACTATATATTATATATTATATTATCGATATATGAATATAGAAAAGTGCGAGGGGGTAAATCCGGAGGGATTTCAACATCCACGTTTGATTCTTGTATTCACTTTGTATATACCTATGTAATATAACCATGTGTATCCTTTAGTAGTAAGGGTGGTTCCTGCTCCCCCTCCTTCCCCTACACACACCGCGTTGGCTATTCAACGTAAAATAAAAATACACCCTTCCTATATAGTCGCACGAAATATCCCTATTTCGGACATCGTAAACTATATGAATATTATATATCCTACGAATTTGTATTATAGTATCTGAAATTTTCGGATAGTATTTTCCTCGAGATTTTCATCCCTAAGCATACCAACAATTTTGCTAGCCAGGGGATAATTTAGCGAAATTATAAATCGAGCCCCCTGGGGGCTCGGTATATCCCCTGAAATCTTGGTAAATACAATTATTATTACGCTACCAGAACGAGAGTGCGCGGGGGGTAAGTATAATTTTATCATAACGAATCGAGAAATCCAAAACAACAAAATGATACCCTAGTTTCTCTCCTTAGCGATGGTGGAGGAGGATACGGTTCAAAGTTTTCGAAACCCTAAATCTCAAGGCTTGGCTTATGCTTCGTAATATCGTAATATCGCAGCAGTTGGGTATAATTAAAGTGGAAGTGTCTTTTAAACAGCCCGAGGTGATTGCGGCAAGTAGATCCTCCCTCCCCCCGTTCCCGCAAGTTGTTCGACTCCAAAACACAGGGAAAACCGAGTAGGTACCTAAAACCCCCAACATCGGGCGCGAAACTATATCGTTTGGAAGAAAAAAAAGCCAAAAAAGTGGAGAATTCGAAAAGTTGGACAGCTTATCCCCGAGAAGGGAGGAAAAAAAAAATGAACATTTTTGAAGGCAGATAATGGCTTCTTTTTTTTTTTTGTTTTTCAAACTATCGAATTGGCAAAAATTTCGAGAGTATTATCCAGTGAATTTTTTTTTTTTTCCACGGGCAGGGTAAAGAGGGGTGGTTATACTGCCTGGCGTAATCAGTAATCAAATTTATTAGTTTCTATTGTCTTGGGGGGTGAAATTCTTTTCCGATTTTATGGTGTGGAAAGACGATATAATAAGGAGAGCGAGAGAGGTGAACTCTGCGCAGAGCGCCTTATAGTACCAGAGCTATATGCTGTGAAACTGGGCTGCGAGTAACGAGGGAATAAGAATGGGCTTTTTTTTTTTTTTTTTTTTTTTTTTCTTTTTTAGGGGGATGGTTACGTATACCCGCCAACGTTTTTAAGATTTACTGGACTCTCGACTAGCCGGCAACTTTGCCTTTTACCAGTTAAAGGCCCTCTCTCAGCCATTCAGGATGCCAGAAGAAATTAAAAACGTAGCTGGGTATATATATAGTAAGTTTTGCCTTGACTGCACCGAGATAACACGTAGATATATAAATTGTAAAATTTCTCCGTGGATTAGTAGATTTTTTTGAAAAACAAAAATGGAAAAAAGAAAAAATAATAATAGTAAATTTTGTTTACCCGTTTCCCACAATTTTTTTTATTTTATTTTTTCGCCGTACTTTGCAGCGATATCAAATACAAGTTTGAAACTTTATAACCGATAAGAAATAAAATTTGCCGACTCAGGTCGATCGATTTTGCAACCAGATTTTAGAGACGTTTGTCAAAACGAAAAGAGAAAAAAAAAGGAAAAAAAAATATATATATATAATATATAATACGTATGGCAATAAAAATAAATATCTTTCACCCTTGGTAGGTATATGTATGTACGTTCGCGTTTAGGTACGTGTAGTTCGAAAGTTTTTTTTCGGGGGTGGTGGGGTGGAGAACATGTTATTTTATACCTATACAGTTTTATGTCTGCATATAGGTATATGTGCACCGCCTAAGCTCCATAACGATATATAAAGCCCATATATTTGAAGAATAATATATATTTTTAAATCTAAGGGTCTAAACGACCAATAAACTGGAAACACTGCTCAATGTCGCTTTTTCGTGGGTCTCCTCGCTGTATCGAATGTAATTTTTCTTTTTTTTTTCTCACGGATAACATGTTTCTCAAATATATTATACATAGATTATACATATAATATATATTTATAGATATAGCGGAATAAAAATATGATGTTTTTTTCTTTTGTTGTTCATGTTTGAATTTAGACAAACTTTTTTTCTGCCTTATTTTATTTATCATAGAAAGTTTCGAATTCACACGTCGATATACATATTTTATAGTTAATCATCTTTTTATCACACCAATTCAAAGATTAATTCTTATACTTTGAAACGAGACTATCGACGAGTCTTTTACGATGAGTCAATTAAAATTTATTAGCTTTTTAAACGAAAATAAAACAAGAAAACAAAAAATGAGTCCGTTCTTTACTCCTATCTTCTTCTTTATACGCGTTATTATATTATCGCAATTTCACTGCTAGTCAATTTAAGGAAGGAAAGATTATCCTGAATTATAAATTAATCGCTATTTGATATACCATGTGAAAATATTTTCCGAAATACTTTCAAAAAACTTAAAATAAATATCCCTCAATTTGAAATTTGATTCAAACGAAGGAGGATTAGAAATAGCTGGAGACTTTTTTCTTCAAATTGTTTTTCAAAAGGCTAGAAATTTTTTTCTTCTTCTTCTTGTCAGTATGATTTGTTGAAACGCAAGCACATGTACGAGGATGTATAAAATAATTTAATTGCATGCCCTGTCGCATGGCATGTATCACATGTACTACTAGCTTGACGCCACGCGACAAATCGCTGGTTTAACTCGCTTCCCTAATTCTTGTGGTTCAAGATAATATCTTGTTTTCCAAGGTAGGTAGGTAGGTAGAAAGGTAGGTAGATATACACCGTGTTACGAATAGGCAACGCCGGGTTATACCATGTATATGAAACTTTAATTATTATCACCACTTTGTGGGGTTTAAGTGAGCTATTAAACCTAAACTTCCCTTAATCTTGCCGGATTCTAAACGAGCTATTTTGCCCACAGAATCGTTATCGCTACCCCACCTCTTTTACTTATTTATTCATTAATTCATTCGTTCATTTGTCCCTAAAAAGAAGAAAAGGAAAGAAAAAAAGAAGGGAAAATTATTACATCATCATCGCACGTTTTCATGAAGTGGTAGTACAACATGAATTCTATCCTCCTCTTCATCTCCTCATTCTTCTTCTCCCTCAACACTGAATTTCGTATAATTTAATGTCGCGTGATCGTTTATCAAATAAATTTATAGTTTTTAGATAAAAGTTTCTTCCGCTCGGTAGAGTTGTGCGTAACATTATGTATTCTCTTAAGTTGTTTCGTTTGGTATTCAAGAGAAGCCACTGCTATGCCTTTCCGATCAGGGTGTCGGACCCTGCACCCCTGTTTCTTGGCCTCGGCAAAGCCAGCCAGCAAGCCAGCGCGAGTATTCAACCCCCAGGTTTTAAACCCATACTGAGACAGGGTTTAAACACAAATACATACAGGACGTATCCACGACTACCACTTTTCTTCGAGACCGAGCTGCCCGTGGGGATTGTAATGGGATGCAACATCTTGCGGAGTAGTTCACACGCTCTAGCTCTTAGGTCTTGAGAAGTAGCAGCCTGGTGTTGCCACTGGTCGTTTTAACTTTTCCTCCTCACCAACGCAACGTCGAAACACGCCTGCCGTATTCATCCCTTAGTTTTTTATTTTTCATTTCATTTTCGAAACAATTCCAATCGGAAACTGGGTGCTTTTCATGATAGTGCAGCAGTTCCTCTCAAGAAATCATCCCTCTGCGATACAAGGTACAATAAATCCCCCAACTGCGTTTCGCGTGCGCGGCTAAAACCGGGGAGGCGAAATATACTCAAGACTCAAAGATCACCCGAGCAACACTTCCGGGGATCCATTAGCAACTATTATCCCAAAAAATCAACGATCCAAAACCGCAGAAAGATCTATGCGAGGGAGTTCATTCAAGGGGGTAGTTTAGCTCTCTGTCATTACTTTTCTCAATTTACGTCTTCTCCACCTTTAAAGTAAGTATCTATTATAGTGCCTACTTAATTTTCGGTCAAGGGTCCGACACACTGCAGATTCTCACCCTCGGTGAAAAAAAGTGAAGAAAAAAACGAACAGCCCTTAAACAACGGAATCGATTTACCGATTCTCCCATAATCTTGCGCAAAGTATGTAACCGCATAGAAATCATTGAGTAACGAAGTGATTTTTTCTTCTTCTAAGGGTGCAAATCTGCAGGTCAGGAGTCAGGGTATCAGTTGTTTATACTTTAAATCGTGAACGCGATAACTTTGGACGTATCGAAGTAATTTGAAGAATTTCTTTTTTTCGTTCATTTTTGATTTTTAATTTTATTCAAGATCGTGGTGGTTGATGTATTTTTATGGGGGTGAAAAGAAACTGGCGTCTAACTTACCGGAAGACCAATTACAATTCGTCTTTTGGAATATCCGATGCGGGGCTGTAAAGACGTGATTTTATTTTTAAGCATTTCGCGTCAATACCCTCTGAATATTCCTGATTTCTACTTCTTAGTTGAGGAGAGACACTCTCTGTACTATAGCTCAGGCTAAAAAAGACAGGAATACAGAGAGCTTTAGCTGAGAAGTGGCGAAGGGTAAGGGGGTGGTTTGAAGTCCTTCGCGGCATTCCTAATTTGATTTTCTGCGCCAGAAAGTATTTCATCTGTTCTGTTCTCTTCGTTCTTCTCTTTTCGTGTGGCTTTTATATACGTATACCTATATATATCATTTATATGTATAACGCGACCGCGTTGTAAGAAAGTTATGCAGATTTTTCCCTCTTGTAATCCTGTCACCTTCACTTCTGTCTCTGTTTTCATTTTCCTTTTTTTCCAACATCCCCCGGACTCTTATTTGCACGATTTGTCTTTCTTAATTGCAGCCCCTCCCCCCGGATATCTGTACAGGAAAATATTCATTTCCACCTAAATTACCCCCTCCGTTACCTTCCGACAGTTTTACACCCCTAGAAACGCAGGAAGAAAAATGCGGAAGCCAGATCCTCAAAGTTGTACCTACAACGTCGATGAGAGGTGCTTCTATAGAAGTCGAATCAGTCGAATTGAACGATCTCCACGAGTATAAGTAAAACCGTTTTCTAATTCTTCATCGTGTCTTATCGTTCGATAAGGGTGATTTCGTAACAAGTAAGAGGGACTAGATCATCGATCGTAAAGGTCCTGTAGCCAAGTTAACACTTTATCCCTGACAATCCTTAGCGCAAGGCTTTACCTCGAAAGACAAATGATTCTATTCGGGGTGGTGTTTTTTTTTCACCGGGGGGTAAGAGGAAAAAAAAAAACAAAAAAGAAGGAAATCTAGGCTAACATCTGTTCATATTAATGTCGGGTAATTAAATTGGTATATTTAAATTCTCCTTCATCCTTTCAAGCTCCGACCGTTTATTTTAAACGATTTTACGGCGAAGGGAACGAGGGGGGGGCTAAAAACGTTGAATATTGTTTTATATAAATGTGAAACGAGTTGCAGCCGGGGAGAGTCTTCTCTAAAAGTGAATCCATCGTTGAGAAATCGCTGATGAGATGGCTGGTATTAGTTTTAATACACCCCATTACTCAGTCTTAAGTCGAGGTCATAAGGTATAATTGTTTGCGCGAAGTCTTCCTCGTTAGTCATGCAAAACTCCTTTTCCAAACGCGGAGAAGGGGATGGTCAATTTTGACCACTTTTACTCGAGGGAAAGAAAATGTCCAGAACTTTTAATTCAAGGAAAATAGAACTGAGGCTGATGACAAAATGTCTGGGAGGACAGCCAGCGATTTTCATTCCGTTAAAAAGGGTTCAATGCACATGCCCTTCGCCGGGTTGCGATCGCCGAAGGTGTAGCCAAAGTTTTTGGTTATTCTAATTAATTCCCCTTGTCAGAGCATCTCGGCGGACAATATTGCTGGCCATTTAGTTCGACAGAATCCTAGCACGACTCTTGCTATTCGCCCATCGCTCTCCAACCCCTTTTCAAACGCGGCTACGACGAGAAACGGGGTAACTTTGTGAACAAGCATCCAGTAAAGCTTTCCCTACCCCCCAATACGGCCCTCGTGCCACATACCAGCCGTCAATATCAGCCTGGTGTAATTAAACATAACAGATCAACATTATAGGTACCCACTCCCCCTCCTGCCCCATCCTCATCCTCCTCATCCTCATCCTCATCCTCCGTCTCCTCCTCTTTCTAAAGGGTGCAGACCAGATCGAGAACCAGCATTGGTTAATTGGATAAATGTCCATCGGATTTGCTCTCCATCTCTTTTACATACCATCTCCTTTTCCAGACTTCAACCTCGACTAGGGGTCGAACGAAAAACAAACAACAAAAAGGGAACAAAAAAGCTGAAGAATTTCTCCAAAGCGATGCACCGACTGAAAATTTCAAGACATTTTGCTTCTGCAGGTATGAGCACATTATGTTCCGAGTTAATTAAACCACCACAACAATGTCCGTCTATTTATTAGGGCTTTGTTAATACCGTCGCGAATATTGAGCCTCTTGGAGCAGTCAGAACGGTCCCATTTATCTTTTGAGCATTCTGTCGCCTGGCAGAGAGGCAAGGTCGCAGAGACTTAACAGATAGCAGATATTCGAGAGTGGAGTGGAATGGAATGGAGTGGAGAAGGGCTCACCTCTTCGCCCTAGCCCTCGCCCTCGCCCTCATCCCCTAAGAGCTTTAATTCAACATATAATGCAACAAAAAACACAGTTACACATTCCCCACCACCCTTGACAGAAGCACACACGTGTGTAACAACGTTTTGCTAATTAGGACACGGTATCTTTGCGGATTAACGGATGGGCGAGACTGACGACATCAGCTGGCTTTCCCCTTGAGCTTTCAAGATCGTTTGGTAAGTATTTAATTGCCTCCCAGACGTCTCGTCTCTAATAAATCTCCGACAACACCTGCATGATATCTCCTATATATTTCGCTTCTATACAGGGTGCCCGCGAATCAAGGGCTTTAATTTTGCGGCACGATGCTATTCTCAGTGCTAATCTTCGTTGCGGCGTCTCTGAGATAACAAATCGTTTGAAAAGTCACACCGGCGCCTGTATTCATGCAGCAAACTACACGGAGGTGACCAGTGGGCTGTCTGGTCTCAGGCGAAGTTTCGCAGTTCAAGAATTCCGAAAATATTCTAAACCAACTCTTTAGTATGTTGTTTTCACGTAGTCCAGTGATTCATGAACTGAAAAAGTGTTGTGATGCGCTTCAGCGGTCACGTGCGCCTAAAACCAGACAGCCCACTGGTCACCGCTGTGCAATTGGCTGCCCGAATGCAGGCGTTAACTTTTTGAATAATCTGTATCTCAGAGACGCAGAAACGGAGATTATTGTTTCGAACGTCAAGCCGACAAGCTAGACCCCCATGGATCATCCCCGAAAATTAAAGCACCTTGTTCGCAGCCACCCTGTATAGAAACTCATACTGTTTATCGTTGGATTCCTGTAAGGAGGAAGTGGGTATACGTTTAGTAGAGAATTTATATCCTCCTCCTCCTCCTCCTCCTCTTAATCCTGACGATCCTTGCTGCAGTTGTGAATGATGGTGTTATACCCATGTATGTGTGTACAGATAATCCAAGTTTGATTAATCTTTGATATCGTATCCGGTGCTAGCTGCTGGTGAACACGTGATGTGGACCGAATTTTTCTTCAGTTTAGTTAACTTTGAATTAGATTAGAACCCTGCAAGGGTTTAATGACTGTGATTTAGGATAGTTAAGGTCAAGGTTGGGCTGCCACTGATGGTTTCCATTACGAGATTCTCCGGAAGTTTCACTGAGGTTTCTCTTCCGGATAGAATCGTTCCGAATCGTTGTTCTGAAGAAGAGTGATGCCTGATCATTGAAACCGCGAATTTTCATGAGAGGAAAATTCCATTGATCTAGAGTCCGCCGATTGTGGGGTAAAAGTTCCTCTTAGAGGTAAGAATGAAACGATATACCTACCTACCTACCCAATTCGCGGATTCTGTATTTAAGGGTATTTGGTAATGCACAAAGCTTACCGCGCGGGGGCTGGAGTACCGCAATCGCTCCTCTTTGAGGATCCCCAAAACGAAGTGGCGAGGAAAAGAGAGATGCGATAATAAGAGTGGAGGATCCCCTCCGCATCTAAGACCCTCAAAATAAGAATAGTAAATAATGTATTCGAGCGAGAGGAGGCGTAAGACGGTGGTTCTTCACCACCCCGGAGTTTGAGCGTGATGAAAAAAGCCGGCGCCATACCTTTAAATAAAATAAATCCCTTGATAACTCGAGACCGGAAATAAAGAAACAGTTATCAAAAACAAGGATGATCAATTTCATCAAGTAAGGGAGGATTTGGGGCCATGCAAGAATTACGTATAAGGGATTCGCGAAACTGGCCAATAAGAAATAAATACAAGGATTAAGCGAAAAGTTGCTTCCTCTTCCTCGTTTTTTTCTTATTCTCCTTTTCTTCTTCTTCTTCTTCATATTATGTTTTTTTTTTTTCTCCACTCCTCCTCTTCTCCAAGGAAAGATTACTCGGCCAATCGGGTAGGCAATTCAAAATAACATCGGAAGACGTGAGTTCCGATATCCTTCTGAGAGATTGGGATAAGCCGATGGGGGTCAGATAGTAACGTACCACTATTACATTGGCTAGTTCGGATGTGTAGCAGCCATAAGCAGTAACCATAACAGGACCATAGCAGAAAAACACTCGGACATTGCCGGAGCCCGTCTCTTTATTATTTTTTCCAATTTTTGTTACGTATGACATAATTGTCCGACGTAGAAGAATCAAAAAAAAAAAAAAAAAACCCCTTCACACATTTCTATACAAGTATTTTGACGTCTTAAGCCTGTACCGTGATACCGGAGACCTTAACTGCAGCTCGGGGATCTCAGTGCAGCTCTTCCAAGATTAGCTGATACGATTAAGTTTTAGGGGAAAACCAGTGGGTATCTTTTAGCGAGCGGGGAATCCCCTTGTTTACAACCCCTAACCCTGTTTCTACTTTAACTCAGTTTTACTTCTGATATAATTTATTGTTCTTTTCATTCAAATCAGCCATTAACTTCTTTTTATTTCACCTCCACGTCTTCGGATTCTGATTCTTATTCTTATTCTTATTCGGGGGTTGTTGATTCTATTTTTGAATCGTACAAGGCCAGGTATTGGTGGCTGAGGGAGTTAGGGAAAGGTTTTGCTCCCGTTTTTGCTGGCTGTTTACGCGCTGACCAGATCGCCGCCTTTCTGTAAGGTCATCATTGGTTTCCTCCCAAAGCTTGTACAACCCTTAGCGGTTTCTTGTGTATAGATATACCCGAAGGTGGCGACATCCTTCACCCTATTTGTTAGACCGCTCCCACGCACGATGCACACGTATCATATCTGACAAATACGGGAGTATCAGGAAATCGATGTTTACCAAAAAGCTCATAACTTTTTATCGAATTGATGTAAAAGGTTCCGCATAGTCTCATTTTGAAGGAGAAGAATTCGTCTCTCGATTATTATAACGCAATTTTGTTTCACGTTGCCCCGGAACCGGGATATAGAGCGTTGAAGTTTTTCCGCCTTTTTAATAACTTGAAAAAAATTCCGTAATAGTCATGCTTCCTTGATGCACTGTATCGATTACACAACGTAGTTGCAGTTTCCTGACATAAAATCATGTTTACGATAGTCCTGCTCCCCGGAGCAGAGTTTTCGGGTAAGGGTAACTTGGTAAGCCTTGGTTATGTCGAAGATTATCCCTTTTTCAGGGTAGGACAAGCTCTCGTACCATAGCAGAAAAACAGCAAACGATCAACGGCCAGTCCTGAGGTCATCGCGGCGGGCACTTTAATGGTTCTTTGATTTAATCGGGGTCCCAAATCGCTACGTAAAAAGTGTGGACTGTGCGGAATTAGGTTCAGCACCATTCCATTTCCTCTCCTCTTCTTTCCTTTCCTCTCCTTTCCTTTCCTTTCCTTTCCTTTCCTTTCGCCGAATGTCTGTACGGAATAGGGGCGGACAGGGAGTGTAAACGGTGGAAGAAAAGAAGAGCGAAGAAGAAGAAGAAGAGAAGAAACAAGTCGCTGGAAATAACGGCAAAGACAAAGACAAACCCCGTACCAAAGGGGGATGAAATCGCCCCCTGCTGCACTGCAGCTTTATCAAGTATCGACTTCACTCAACCATTAACCAGATATCCACTACCGAATTCAAACGTATGCAGACTCGGTATCTACGCTATTTATTCTTCAAAGATTCAGAGTCTCGTTTCTCGCTTCACTCGTTAAAGATAACAAAAACTTCGGGGTGTAATTCGAAGCTGGGATCCAAGTTGTAGAGAGATAACTGCAGCAGATCTTATAAGCTCCTATTATCGCTTTCGATTTTCGATCGAATTGCATTATCCATGATTATTCGTGTTTCCATAAAATGATGGCAAGATATTTCATAACTCGATGAATTTTGAAGATCATTTGATTATCGTCATTATTTTGTTTTTTTTTTTCAATTTTTCTCTTTTTGTTCTCCGCTCTTCTTTGAGAACATATTGCGAGGCATATTATCATACATGTAATGTTACCTGCACGACTAACGTAAATTAGAGCTCTTGTTAAGTCCGTTTCACCGCACTGGTCAGGACGCGTAGAGCCTACAAGAGAAATATATATGTATATATATATGTATATGTGCCCCTTTCATCCCCATCACATCTTTACAAAGCGATTGCCTCTGGGTATGGCCGGGCTAAACACCAAGCAGTTACAGAATTACAAACCAATTCTCCGCGTTTATTCTTGCGTGTAGAATTTTCGGACATTGCACCAGCCGCACACACACACACATATATATGTATGTATACGGTCCACCCGCGTCTTCAAAGCGATGAAAAAAGGGCTGCTTAACTCATTCTTTGTACTACATATGGTATATTCAAAGGTGGTATGAATTTCAATGAAAATTAATCCCCCGAAAAGGAAAAAAATAAATAAAAGAATGAAAAGAGAAATAAAAAATTTCTTCAACCCTTTAATTATATTTTATTAATACAAGTATACACGCGGATGTACAGAGATCGTATATAATGCTATCCAAAGGAAAGTGTCGACGCTGGTGTATATATATATATATATATATATATAGGTATATACCTAGGTATATGCAGTCTGTTGTTTGGGCCACTCTGAAGTATAGTGAAAATAAAAAAAATAAAAAAACTACCCCCCTAAAGAAGAAGGGTGTTTAGGGTGGTTGTTTACGGCACCGATTTCTTCCCGGTCAATAACTCCTAACCAACCCTCAGGCCCGATTCGTCTGTCCATCGGCTTCCACATTATTTGCTGACACAGCTATATATACAGTCTCGCCGCTCACAGCTCAGCCTTTCGAAATCTCACCCCTATATATATATATATTTTATAACATATTATTATTAAACATGGAATATTTATTTGGTATATAAATTTTGGGGTATACAATATATATATATGTATTTGGATATAGGTGGTAAGAAAATTTTTCAACACTGGGAATTAACCCCTCATTTATTTACAACCAGGGTATACCGTGTGCTTATTATTTAATGGAAGAAATTTGTCGAAGAAATTCTGCGCTCCGGTCCGTTAAAATTTTTCCAAGTGTTTATTACGCGAATATGTGCAGATCTAGGAGGGTTTGTTAAAAAAATAGAAAAAAATGTATAGAAGAGAAGCGGGAAGAGGGTGAATAATAAAAAATAAAGCAAAAAAAAGAAGAAAAAAAAAAAGAATAAGAAAATATGTATAAAGGGGATGTTATTATAAGTAGCGACGATTTTTTCCTTTTTTTCGTTTTTTTTCTTCTTCTTATTCTTCTTCTTTGCATCGACTAAAGTTGAATGGGGTTGTAGCACAACAAGATAGCAACGCTTGCTAGAGCTGGCTATGGGAATAAAGCTGAGTAAAGGGATGAGGCGCGAAAGAGAAAAGTGAGTATAGGGCGTCGTAGCATAGCCATGATGGGCCATCCGGCGACGCGACCGCCTTACAAATGATCCCCATTGATTCCGTATAATGTGTTTAGTTATTTCGTCTGACTATAAACCAGCTCCTTGCTTCGCCTGTTCAAGAACGAGCGAAAAGACACGACGAAAAAGAGAAAAAAGAGAAAGAAAAAAGAAAAAAGTAGAATAAAGAAACAACAAGGGGTCGAATTTGCATCCGTTATATTATCGTCCACGTGGAAAACCACCCCCACAGCCATGTACTCCTTTCTCATGTATAGTAGAAGCTCCGTGAAACTGAGAAAATTCGTAAAATAAAGAATAGAATGGAAGGAGAATATGAGAAAAGAAAATAATTGCCACAGATACGTTGTGTAGGTGATGATAATTTGTGCGTTAAACGCGAATGCAGAAGAGGAGGAAGGGAAGTTAAATAGCCGGGAATGAGAATCTATCGATCGTCGGAATTATGGCAGTGTGTCAAAGCGGGGTTTCCCTCTACTCGTCGAGTAGTATATGAGATAGTATGGGGATGTAAAATGTTCTCCCCGTACCCGACTACCGGCGCTTATAACCCCCGGGCTCTTTTTGAATGCCGGGCTTTAACCCTCGAGCAAAACCGAGCAAAAGCTGGCCCGATATTAAAACAATCAGACCTTGTAGCCCGCGCTGTTTCCCTTAAATTTGCAAAATACAAGAGTGAAGTGTGAATTTATTCGCCGAAGAACCGAGGCTGCACGCTTTAAAACGTTAAACGGGAAAACGGGAAAACGGGAAAAGCGAAAAGCGAAAAGCGAAACACCATCCCCGTATCCGAAAAAGAAAATTTTCGAAATTTTTCTTTTTTCAAATTATCAGGAACTGATCTTCTCCGTTATACTCTTGTCGCCGCACTGGATGGGATTACCATAACCCTTCTGCACCCCCGAAATAACCCCCCCCCCCCCACCCCCTCCACCACCCTTCATTAAAATACAAACAAACCGACTGAACCAACCCTCAAACTTTTAATCTATATTCGTTAAGTCGCCTTAAGCAAGTCGTCTTCGCGTCTGAATTAATTTATTATTTTCACCGGCTGAATTTTACATTCCTATAGTATATAAAAATATATATAGGTATATGTTGGTACCTATGTATGAAAATTTCGTGAAAAACATCTTCCATATACCTACTTGTTTTTTTTTTTTTTTTTTTTTTTTCTCGAATTTTGTATAAATAAATGGCGATATATTATTACGTTTTCAGAGATTTTCAAATAAGGCGACTTTCGATAAACAAGTATATAGCAGAAATTCGGGAGGGAGAACTTCCGGCCTAATGTAGTATCCTACTTGGGTAATATGGAAAGAGGAATTGGAACTGGGAAACTCTTGATGGTTGGTACTAAGTGGGATCAGTCTAGTACACATATACAAAAATAAGGAAAATACTAATCCAATCGAAGCATGGAGTGATCACTGATCAGTATACAGATATATACATATATATATATTTATCTGTCCAATAGTAATATTGAATCGAAATTGGGCCATTATACTTTGCCAGTTTCTCTTTCCCTATAACAGTATGAGTGTATGCCACAGTATCAGTAACAGCAAGATACCTAGATATACTCGAATAAACAAGCTATTTGGGTACGAATTCATCCCTCAGAGGAATAGCTGATATACAAATGGAGAAAGTGGTTGGGTGTCCTGAAAAAATCTTCGAAACTCTTTTTGCGCCCTTATCCTCGTATCCGAAACGTAGTTCTGCAGGAGCTGATTATTATGCGAGGTTTAAAGTGTCTCGGATTTGGGACCTCGAGCTGTTTGGGACAAACTCATATCTTGTTTAGTGCGGTTTGACAGATTGCGAGGAAATTCGAAAGTTGAAAGTTTTCGAATTTTCTCACGGCATATTTTGACTCGAGGAAGAAAAAAATAAATAAAATAAAGCCAAGAAACTGGCGAGAGTTTGTCATGCACAGGTTCGTTATACTACGAGAAAGAAGAAAAGAAAAAAAAACCGCGGATATACCATATATAAGTCTACGTCTACGTCTTCCGCTGAACCTGCGCACCATCAGATGATGAACTTTTCTTTCTTCGGCTATGTATATTACATTTTGCTGGGTTTCGTAAATTTAAAAACTTTTTTAAGTACGTTTGCCTCCTGCAAGTTAGACGCCTCTGTCCTGCTCGTGATGATCACGCACAGGTCTTCCTCCCTGCCCTTATATTCGAGGTAAAATTTACTAGGTAGGATCTACCATCCTGTACCCGCCGGTTAGAGTTTGCCACCAAATTCGTCTCTGTTTCATCGCCAGTCATCAACCATTCCGGAAACTCCCTCGAACCTCTCTGGCAGGTTGTCTATTTCGTATAACTTTGGCACAAACCACGATGCAGATTAACTCGGTGCGACACTGGAAAATAACACCTCTCTACCTCTTCCGCGAGGAAAACGACTTCATTTCAACACCCCCACCCCAAAATTACACTGCGATACCTCTTTACACAGAGACGTTGAACAACTATTGCATCAACCTTCCATTTTTGAACAATCTGGATCATTCGAGTTCATTTCTTCATGCAAAAAGTGATACCGGTAACTAAAGTCTGAGAAGTGATTAACGGAATTTGATTTTAGGGTTGAAAAAATGAAAACACTATTCCTTCTTCCTGATCGTGCTTTCTGGCGATTGGTACAGGCACCGGGAGATTGTTCCTCTTGCAAGTCTGTACAGCATAGAATCCTAGTGGGTGTAGAAAAAGCTTTTCCAATCACGGGCAGGATTACGTCGCTACGATTCGTTATTAAAAATACAACGACGTACGTTATATGCTCCTGACGACGCCGACGTGACGTGACGACGCAGTCCACCTCGAGGATGAGGAACAAACATGATCGGATTTCCTGCTCTGCGTCAATTGAGAATTGAATATTTTTTTTATTTACTTACCGCGGATCGAATCGTTCATTTTCTCAACAAATTCGGAAAGGATGTACAAACTATAAGAGATTCACTCCCTCGATGTCTAATTACGGAAAATTCATTAATCAACTTTGCTGCGGCTTTTCGATAATTGAATATAGCTTCTTTATACACAAGTTACAGAAATACACCTAGCGTCACGCAAACCTTTTTAATATTTAATACAAGGTACTGCGTACACCGAGACATTTACGACGATGATTAAGGGTAGCTGTATATAAAAGCACAATAATTATCATCCTTGAACATGGAACGCGGTGCCTACTGTCCTCCAATAATTAATGATCCGCGAAGATTTTTCATTCAATTGTTACACCGAATTCATTTCGATTAATTTAAAAACTGAAATATGTATTATTTGAACCAACGTTGAAATACACCACCCCGAGAGACTACCCTTATTTTACCACCTACCTCTTTTAATGTCTTTCACAAGTTTTAAGCTTTCCAATGCACCATTATTACACCAAGACCGAGGAGACTCGAGTCTTTTGTGAAATCTCTAATTAATTACAACGATTCTTGTATTTTAATAATTGTCATGTCGTCTTTGAACTGCTTTGCGGTATCTGAAAATTTTTGTTTCACACCAACAGAGGGACATTTGGTTTTCAATTTTAGTCAATCATCGATACCACATAGTCCGATACAGCTGTTTCAGCCATTATTACTTCAGAGAGAAATGTAGTTCAGTTTAAAGAGACTAGAAATTGTTGAATTAATAATTCAGTTGGTTGTTACGGTGGATTAGAGTGGCTGTACCTACAGAGAAGAGGGTTTGAAACATGGCAATTATTAAAATTAGAAAGATAAAAAAAAAATACCGCGAAAGAAATTCACTCGCGCTAGTAGCAAACTTATACCAATGCGAATGGTGTAAAATAAGGGTTGGTATACGTAAGCGCGGGTATCTCGGACAGCAAAACCATTCGCAATTCTAAATCCCTTTGTGCATAGAAAAGTGGTCAAGGACGGTTCTTCGTCTTCTTCATCATTCCAAAGAAGTGCGTTAGCATTAATATTGCAAAATAGCACAATGGTCGCTGGTCGCTTTCACACGGAATTGCATATACGAATGAATTCCTCTTCCATCCGTAAAATTTTGTTTGTGAAATACATTTATCAGTCCCTTCCGGTCCTTCTTCTGCTCCTTTAATTTTAATCCTTGAGAAAAAAAGAAAGAAAGAAAAAAAGAAACACACAAAAATCATCGAGCCACGGGGGTAGGTATGTACCTACCTATGTATGTATGGGTATGTAAAAGGGGGCTTTTTCTCACCCTACATAAAATTTCAACCCGGTATCACGTCCTCGCCGTAAAATACCCCCAAGGTTTTCTTCGTCCTTAAAATTTCGTGGTGATAAATTAACCCAGTTGCCTCGCTGCCTCTTTAACCCTCTCGTCTTTATCTCCGTCTTGGGTGTAATCGGTGTACATAATGTTATTATATTTATTTATAATAACTCTTGAAACTTTCAAATATTTTCTGAATTTTTTTTCTCTATTTTTGGAACCGATTAATGATTCCATGCAGAAAAAAGGAGAAAAGAAGAAAAAAAACCAACAGAAAATAGACGAAAAAAAGAATTAGGTGAAGGATAACAGCGACGTCATCGTGGCCCACGTGGTCCCTAGGGATACTACCTACTTGCGGTTTTAGTACAACGTCATCAAAACACCGCAACTTTTGAGAGCACAACAGAATTTCCATGAAAAAGGTTATACTGGGCACTCCCCGGGCCAAAAAGAGCTTAACAATAATAGGTATATCATCATCTCTCCTCTTATCGTCGGCTCGATTTTAGGTGATAGATGAGTGCCTGCCACCCCCTACGCCCACGCCCTTGTTGAGCCTCCAATCGTCTACGAGGAGCCAGTCAGCCTTTGGCCTTTACTTATCGCTTTTTACTTCCGAGGAGTAAACAACCAGGAACATTATACTTCCGCCTTCGAAACACCCACGCGAAATCTGTGAGATGCCCCAGAAGGCAGGCATTAAAATCACCGAATTTAGGAAAGAAGAAAAAATTAATCTACCCCTCTCTACTTTTTTACCAATTTTTTTCCTCATTCTCGAATAGCAAAATTCGTTTACGAAAGATTCAATCCGGTAGATTTTAGTCGGAGATAACGTCTTCGTTAGAAAAAGAAAAAGTGGTGACAGCGGTGGGATAGCTGGTGTCATTCAACCGAGGAGGAAATTTTTCACACAAACGTATTGACCGTTTGTTCGTTTTTCTTGTGGAAAAAATGGAATTTTCCTTTTTTTGGAAGTAATTTTATAGGAATTTATTCAAAAAGTAGAAATCTATCTACTCTTGATTTTCCATATTATAGTCTGTAAGCTGATATTTCAACCCCCTCCCTCCCCCTCCCGTCCAAAGAAAACTTTATATATTATAATATAATATAATTCAGATATTAAATATGAAAATGCATGAATATTTATGAACAATAAATATATTTATACAATATAAAGACTGCAGACTACGCGAAGGACTTAGGTGGTTATATATTAATTAAATTCATGCTAATATCAAACCTTAGCTGAGTGAGACGTCGAAAGTCAAAGTTAAAACTCTGCAGGGGGTAGGTAGCTAATTAATAATTATAAACCTATGTATAGGTATATATATACGTATAATTACCTTAGGTATAATGCTATTGAAAAATCAGATATTAAATATACATGTTTGTATTTCCATGATTTTTCTTCCTTTCTTTTTCTCGTTTCTTAATAAGTTACGGAATTAATATATTTTTAAATATAAATGTCAAGTGGGTAAGCAATCCGAGTATAAAACGGCGCCGAGACGGTAAAAATGTACATCTTAATAGATTAATTAATATAATCTCTTAAGCAGACTGGTGTTCTCGTCTCTTTTCTGCTGCAGCAGGAGCACCAGCACCAGCAGTAGATCCTTCGAAATGAATACAATTAGGGTTAATTATAATTGGTAAAAAATCTTGCTCAAATATTTTAACTCCGATGATTATTAAGCCGGTATGAAAATTCTTCGTTCTCTGAATCGCGGTAGTATAGGTATAATTGAAAATCAAATAAGAAGAAAGGAGAATAAGAAAAAGAAGACGAAGCTAAAAGGAGTAGTAAAACTTGTCTTACTACTTTGTTGATTATCTCGAGATCCTTAAGTTTTTTGGTAAAATTTTTGGAACAAAAATTTTGCCTCTTGATCAGCCGGAACTTTTTTATTCAGTATAAATTTTCGACAACACAAACCGTTGCGGAGATAAATTGAGATCATTTTTGAAATAGCTGCGCTAAGGAAAAACACTTTTAGTTGTGTGTTGATAATTTGATTGGAAATTTTTTTTTCGGATAATTGACACGCGAAATTCAACGCTTAGGAATATTACGATGTAAAATTGTACAGGCTTCGCGGTGGTAGTAATCGGAAAATATTTAATTAAGGTAAAAACGAAAAATTTCGTGGTTTCGTTCAACGGTTACAGGCACGTTGGCCCCAGGCCCCCATGTCCACTCGGAATCCACGCTCTGTCGCGTTCCTTTCTTTATCGGTGATATAATATAGTATAATATACACCGGTAAACGAGTATTTAATTAACTCGCGTGAAAAACTTTGTTTTTCATTTAATTTTCCTTTCGTTTTTTTTTTGTTGCAATTTTTTGTTCTTCAATTTTCCCCAGAAAAGGAAAAATTAACATCGACGATAAGGTCAATCGTTAGAGAAACGTTTGAAAAATTTTACACTCGAGTCTTTCAACCCTTAAGAAGCGAGAAAAGAAAAACGACGATACGAGAGGGAAAATTTTTTTTTTTGGAAAGTATAAAAGTGCAGCAGGAGCATTTTTCATCATCCCCTGCAGATATATACACGTATGTATATACCTATAAGCGAAACCGATCCGGGGGTTAAATAAATATATATAGTCCTATAACTGTATATAGTATTGCTTTCCGAAAATCGATGGAAAGTTCAACTTTATCCTGATTTCGTATAGGAGTTTGGCAAATACTTGTTCCGCGCAATTGACTTTAACAACGCCTTCCATGGGGATTCCCTTGCCTATTCACCCCTGCCTACTACCCCTCTCGGTCCCTTTTCTCTCTCCTCTCTCTTGGTGTTTAGAATTATTAGTTTGTTTTCGTGTTTCGGTTGCCCCGTTAGCTTATAGGCGATTTCTCTATAATTGACGAGACATTTGCGATATATATACCCGTACACACATTTGTGTAATAAAATATACAGATCAATAAACGGATTACAAATTTTGAAAATGAAATATCTGCTTTAGAGGGATGAAATAATAAATGCTAATAAAAAAAAAACCATATAGTTTTATATCGAGATTTTCATTCTCCCCAATTTAAGGGTAAATCAATCTACATAATATCGTCGAAGAAGAATTGGAATGAGAGAGAGGGAGAGAGAGGGAGAGAGAGAGAGTGAGTCCTAGAATCCCCGATGCAAATCCGGTCTATATATCTGTTTTTTATTTCGCTGTTATAAAAGTTTTAGCAAAGTTTCCAGCTCCTCCACGTTTCTATTTTTCTTTTCCTTTTCCTTTTCCTATTTCTTCACTTTTTTTCTTTTCTCTTTTGCTCTCTTCCTCCTTTGCGGAACCTGCTTCATCCACCCTCCCACTCATCCTACGTCCATTTTATCGCCAAACGCAATATTTCCGACGATTTTAATGCTATTGATTGCCAAGTGGTATATAGCTGTAGGTATAAATATATATAGATATATATTTATCGTGTATATATGCATATCTATATAGATATACGTATATATATATAGCTGAGATGGGGTGACGAGTTTCGTCGGATAAAGAAAAAAAGAAGAAAGAAGAAAAAAAGGATGATGCCATAGAAAACTGTGAGAAATGTGCGATTCATGGGAAAAACAACTATTAAACTGTATGAAAATATTACACAGATTTATTTATTTATTTTCAAAATATATGTATAATATACCTTCGGATTTACCACGTAAAATTTATAGGTAAATAATTCAGAGAGAGAGAGGGATAAAATTTTCGTCGCATTTTTTGATCCTCGTCATTTCTCACGGAAGTGGTATAGTACGCTGAAAAAAGTAACAGAAGAAAGGGAGGGGAAAAGAAAAAAAATCGAAAAAAATTCAAATGGGGTGAAAAAAATGAAGAAGCGACAGGCGAATGTCGCATGCAGAGCACCTCGCATCCTATCTTGGAAAAATAAGGCCAAGTAATCCAGCAATTTGTATTTATTTCCCGCACCTAGGCAACGCGGCGGTGGTGCACCGTAGTCTACGGGGGTTTGAGGAAACGTTAACAATGAAAAATTCTCTCTCCCAGTAGAGAAGAGAGAAAAAAAATGAAATAAAGTCAAAAAATAATACATGTGTGTTCGTACAGTACCGAATCGACCTGGATCTGACCCTCGACATTTCGGATTTGATTCACGATTTTTTATATCGTTTTCCCAACTCCAAAAATGACTCAGATTTTTTGTTTTTAAAATTTTTTCAAAAATTGTCTGATTTATCTACAATTTTTGAAAATGAACACATCGATGGCCATAATTCTTAAAACTAGTGAAAAACATTTTCAAAAATCTTCCCTGTTTTTATTTCATTAAAGGGAAGCATCAGACTTTCGAAGCTATGTGAACTTGGCCCCCCAATATTTGATATTGTGAAATTTTTCAGGTGGAAACGATTGCGCATCGTTTGCGCTTGTTTGCGCACAATTTGCTATCGTTTGCGCCGCCTCAGTTTTCGAGTCAAGAGAAAATCAAATTTAGGGGGGGTAGATTCACACTGCACCCCAACTTTGAATATCTCTTTTTTTCTTTTTGGCCATCGTTTGCGCACGTTTGCGCCCCGATTACTGTCATTTGCGCCCTCGCTGTTTTCCAGTTATGTCAGAAAGAAAATTTCGGGCTGGCCCCCAGAATAAAAATTTTCCGGTCCTTTTTTTGGCGATCGTTTGCGTTTCGTTTGCGCATGTTTGCGCCGCGATTACTTTCGTTCACACCCTCACCCTTCTTCAGTTATATCATAAATAAATTCTAGGCTGGCCCCCCAGAATTAAAATTTGCTGGTTAATTTTTTTGCGATCGTTTGTGCTTCGTTTGCGCACGTTCGCGCCGTGATTACTTTCATTTGCGCCCTCACCGTTTTCCAGTCATGTCAAGAAATTTTTTTTTCAAAAAAACGGGAACATCTTCATTACTAGTGTTGCTACCCCTCCGGGTTTGACGCGGAGTCTACGGGTATAGTAACGCAAGTTTCGTCGGGGAACGCGTGATAGTTTTCGAGATACAATATAAATTGAGCATTTTTTAGAATATTTTTAAGTTTAAATCTTGCGGTCGAGTCGCGGAAAGCTCGGAACGGGTTGTAAAAAATCTGAAAAATACTACTTTTGGTTCCGAAAAAAGAAAACCAAGTTTGGTCGGGGAACGCGAATTCAATACTCGTAAAATTATTCTCAACAATCTTGATGTAACTGGAATATTCCCATACAGCACACATGTCCGATAGATGTCCATAGGATATCCATAGGATAGCCATTGGATGTCCTATGGATATCCTATGGACATCCATCGGACATGTGTGCTGTGTGGGTTAGCATCGATGTATGAAGATAAGTTCTCGCTTCGTAAGCTGGAAGTATCTGCACATACGTATTGATATTCTTTGATTTGAGTGCCCTTTTAACTAATAATACTGGTTACTAGAAAACGGTGATGGCGCAAATGACAGTAATCGCGGCGCTAACGTCCGCAAGCGATCGCAAAAAAAAGGACAGGGAAATTCTAATTTTGGGGGGTTAGCCCAAAATTTTCTTCGCAACATAACTGAAGAATGGTAAGGGTGTGAACGAAAGTAATCGCGGCGCAAACATGCGCAAACGAAACGCAAACGATCGCAAAAAAAAGGACCGGGAAATTCTAATTTTGGGTGGCTAGCCCAAAATTTTCTTCGCAACATAACTGAAGAAGGGTGAGGGTGTGAACGAAAGTAATCGCGGCGCAAACATGCGCAAACGAAACGCAAACGATCGCAAAAAAAAGGACCGGGAAATTTTAATTTTGGGGGGCTAGCCCAAAATTTTCTTCGCAACATAACTGAAGAAGGGTGAGGGTGTGAACGAAAGTAATCGCGGCGCAAACATGCGCAAACGAAACGCAAACGATCGCAAAAAAAAGGACCGGGAAATTCTAATTTTGGGGGGCTAGCCCAAAATTTTCTTCGTGACATAACTGAGGAAGGGTGCGGGTGTGAACGAAAGTAATCGCGGCGCAAACATGCTCAAACGAAACGCAAACGGTCGCAAAAAAAAGGACCGGGAAATTTCAATTCTGGGGGGCCAGTCTGGAATTTTCTTGATGACATAACTGGAAAACGGTAAAGGCGCGAATGATAGTAATAGGGGCGCAAACGTGCGCAAACGATGTGCAAACGATGGCCAAAAAGAAAAAAAGAGATATTCAAAGTTGGGGTGCAGTGTGAATCTACCTTCCCCTAAATTTGATTTTCTCTTGACTCAAAAACTGAGACGGCGCAAACGATAGCAAATTGTGCGTTGACAAGCGCAAACCATGCGCAATCGTTTTCACCTGACAAATTTCCCAATATCAAATATTGGGGGGCCAAGTTCACATAGCTGACCTTCGAGCAAGAAAAAAAAAAAAAAAATTCATCGTTCAGACATAGTTTGTTACAGTTTTTCCAATTTCTTATGATGAATAGTTGATTAAGGGTGTGGAAGCGTTATAGCCAATCGGATTTCACGAACTGCGGCAGGGGCTCAGGGGCTGGCTAATTAGTCAGATAAACAGACAACGACGTGAGAAATTCATCTCCGCCAAGGGAAAAGGGTGGTTTGCATTTATTTCCGCCTTGGTCATATAGTTACGCTCAACCCAGGTGGAAGGGAAGTTTTGAAGTTGTAGTTCGATGAATACCTGTATCATCCCCTAAAATTAATTGGCGAAAGAAAAATTGAATTTCACAAAAAACAAATCAGTTTTTTTTTCACCAATCGAAGAACAAGAAGAATAAATAAATAAACATCATAATTATTGCAGAATAAATGATCTGAATAAATAAATAAATGATTGAAATTTCCTTAGGGGTAGGACAGGGGCGGGTATATCATATGTCATAACCGTTACACCAATTTCCGTGAATTATTGAGAGAATAAATATCGAAGAAATAAAAAATAATAAAAAATAATTCCAAATCCTGAAGCTCGACGATATATTTATATTTATATCAAGAGGTGGAGGTGAAAAAAGTTTATTAAAATGGTGAAAAAGAAAAAAAGAAACAGAGAGGGAGAAAGAGGAAATATACATATTCCGATACACTTGAACGGGCAGCGGGGGCGGAAACCTGCAGGGATACTTTTCGTTTTAATTTTTTTTTCTTTTTTCTTTTTTGCCAGTTTGATAATACTACGTGAGGGCGATCGAGTAAAGAGCTGGAGAACCACTTTAATTTGTAAACCAAAATAAGCCGAAATCGCTATTAAAACGTCCTCGCAGCAACGAGTGGATCCACTGCAGGATCGAGGGTCAAAGTCCCTTCGGTAAAAGGTTTGGCAAACAGCTCTTTCAACCTCTCTAGGCTAATGGAAGAATGTCTATACCTATGGTCTTTTCCAGCCTGTTCTCTTTTTTCTTTTTCTATTTTTTCCTTTTTCACATTTTTTGCAACCTGGGTTCGATTTTCCTTGATAGACAATTCGAAAATTTAATCCAAAAACGATTTTTCATTCTCATCCTCATCTTTGACCACGCAGGGATCAAACTCAACTCATCGTCACACGACTATACGAACGAGGGATAAAATAGGGGTGATATATTTCTCGAGCTAAACAAATGACCAAAACCGATGCTGACTCGGGCGATATCTCGGATCCCTATTAGTTCCCTGGACCTGTCCTTTTCGCTTCTGCAGCCAGAAGCACGTTTCCATAGTCTGATTCTGACCCGTAAAATTCTGACGAAAGATTAGAAAAACCAAGGGAGAATTTCGGGCCGATCAAAAACTCAAAAATTATAAGAAGAATTGAAATTTTTCCAAAATTTTAGGGGGATGAAATTTTGGCAAATTATGTAAACCGCACTGAAAAACTTCGTCGTAAAGTATCCGCGTGCCAAAATTTCCCGACGACTCTTCGATCGAAGTTCCAAGATTTTAGGGGTGGCTCGGTAAATTTTGGGCATGGAACTGTTTTGGGAAGCGATATATAAACGGTCGAATCTCTCTCATCAGTAAATCGCGAACGGTTCTAGTACGTTCTCGCAGTTTCTAGGGGTAGTTTCTCCACATGCGGGTATTCTATTATGCAATTAGGAGGGCAGGCCGAATTCTAAGGGAGTATCCGGCAAAGGACGCTGAGGTATATCGCTATCTGACATGACAGAACACGGCGGACCGACACACCCTTACGACGTATTCTTCCCTCACCATGTCCCTCTTGCTGGACCAATTTTATGGCTTATCTATGGGCATATTATCGCGGCTCTGGCCACTCCGTGGGGGTTGAAAGGCAGATTTCTGTTTTCGAAAAGTTTGGACAGCGTAAGAAACGGAGATATTTAACCAACTCGTGGTTTCATCGCACACCTACGATTGCAGGGGCTGCAGTTATCAACATCTTCCAGTTTCTAGAATATCTTTCAAATCCCTTCTGATATTATTATAATTTATCGTTATATATAAGGGTGAAATAATAAAGTAAATGACACTCCTAAACGGGGTGCTCGCAGATTACGTAGAGCAAAGTGGCTAAGGAGTCTGTATATATCTTTGAATCCAATTTAAAATAAATGAGAACTATAAAATTTCCATCAAATACTTACTTTTATATATTCTTACAGTTGATTTTAACCCCCGGCAAAAATAAGTCCCCGACACATTTCGAGGGGTTGAAGTATCGCTGGAGGACTGCTTTAAGAATTCTTATCATTCTTATTATTACGAGAACTCATCTCCCGTCTGAACCGTACGTTTCATCGAAAAATGTATCGGATAAAAGTTGCAGAGAAAACTATACCGAATCATTAGTATCTCATCAATTTTAATCTTAAATTCATTTTTGAGCATGCTAGGCGAGTTTTTAGAGAAAATTAATCCTCGAAGGGATGATTTCCTCGTTATGAACTTTGAACTCATCCCTCGTCTCAACCGTACATTTTATCGAAAAATATGCCAAGTGAAAGTTGTAGGTGAGTATAATTCGAACCAATAATGTTCCATACATTTTTGACGTAAATTGATTTTTGAGAAAGCTAGACGAGTTTTTCGAGAAAATGATCACCTAGTATGAACAAGACCCTGCATAATTATAATATAATTCACATAATCGAATCGTGGGGCGAAGTTACGGCCGAGATTATAGAGAGATTTCCTAGTTCTGCTTCTGGTTCTATTATAAGCCAGAAGGTCTGTCCCCGAGCCGTGAGTTGTGGGTTTGAAGCGTGTTTTGAATATAATAGTTTATAATCAGATGTCACCAAATCCGAGATATATCTTACATTATGCGGGCGAAGGATTCTCCCAATCGTTCAAATACACGAAGATATGTCCGAATCCAAGCTGCTCATGTCCATCTCTTCATCGCATCAAATTTTCTAATCCCGTTTAAAGAGCCAATCGAAGTGGCGACGAGAATAAAAAAATCAAGAATCGCTAAGCTGTTGAATACGAAGACTATGATATGACCGAGACCTGCACGACCATACAGGACCTTGAAATCGCGAGTTTTAGATGGACCATAAAATGACGAAAAATAAACGGATGAAATACCGATTGATTGTATATTCGCGTAGTAGGAGTGGCCTGAAGTGATTTGGGCGGTAGCCGAAGGTGCGCATGCGATATAAGCTAGGGAAAATTTGTCTAGGAATGAAAAATATAAAGAGAGAAAGATCAGATTGAATTTAAAATTTTCATCCCCAAACTGGCGACGAGAGAAGAGAAAACCGAACGAAACAAATGTAGAATAGAAAATAGGAAATAGAAAATAAGATGGATTTGCGTAGAAAATATTTTGAGTGAAAAAAAAAAAATTTTGTGGATTGTTGAATTATTTTTGAGGCAATTTTTGAACGAGGATGTAAACCATAATCGTATGTGACTGCAGACGATTTGCAATGTTTACTTATTATATAGTATATGTGTCTATAGTGATCACGATCGGAGTCTAATTGAGCAAATAAAACAGTTAATAGACAATGCATGTATACGTATAGAATATTGAATCGTTTGTAATTGGAATGTCGATATTGTTGGCACAGTTGTGTGTACAATTATAACCGCAGTGACGTATACGTGGTCATTCGAAATCACCGCAACTGCACAGGTCGTGGGTGGATTTCGTACGGAAATCTGGAGCTGAGTGAAATCCAAAAAGGAATTTGAGAGTTCGGCACTTTCCGAGATACGCGATCAGGTGCTAGTCCGATAATTATACGCGATTATGTGAAAGGGACGGATCTGGAGTGTGATTGATCAGTGAACGTGATGGACCGACTGTTTCACTTCGAATTGTATTCTTAGGCACTATTAGCGTCACCTTTGACTCAAAATTCACAATGGCCAGATTCTTCATTTCTAATGCATCTTCATTCTAATGATCGAAAAAGTGCGACATAAGCCTGAATGTAGTTCCGATTATTGATCAGGATACGAGAGATTCGTGGAGATCCGAATCTCACTGATGAAATTGAAACTTTTTCCCAAAATTTCACCAAACCAACGAAAATAATCGATTTTTTGGGAATCAGGATTCAAAAATTTGAAACTGCGTGGGTGATTCTTGGATTTTTTCGGCACCCAATGCAAGTTCATCTTAAATGCTGTTCTGATTATTAGCCAGGGTTGCAAGTACGTGAGATTTGATAATTGCCCTGATTCTTCGGTGAAATTTAAGTTTTTTTTCAGAAAATTTAATCTCGAAATTATTCGATGTTTGAGTTTTCGGAAATTCAGAATTCAGGAGGGTCGTGTACTATGTACAGATATATGTCGACTATTATCGTCGACTAAAGGGTCGTAGTCAATTAGCTCGAATTACTTGGTATCGGTAGCTAATTGTTTGCATGAATAAATCAACCTGATGGCAAATAAATTTTAAATCACATCCGCAAATCGGTTTCGCTTCCATATGTGGATCCGTAACTACATACACACAGACGTTAATGTTAAATTATTATCTCGACACTATATTACAGTACGTATGTACCACACTCATCACGGGATCGTGGTACGAGGAAACAGGATTCAGAGTACCGTTTCAATTGGCGAAAAATTAAGAATTTTCAAATTTGGAGACCATATTCGTGATCTGCGACCCCAAACACAGTTGGAAACCGATTTTAATAGAAATCGAACAATTCGTGTCAAATTCGTAATCATCAACCCAAAAAGCATTTGGAAATTATTTGACAACAGAATTGATTAGCTTTTTGATTTCGATCGCTACATTGGATCCGCCATTTCAAATTTCACTGAAAAACAATCAAGATCATCAACGTGTAAATTCGAAACTGTTTTTTTGATCAATTAGAGCCATAAAAATGTAAAATCCGATCAGATTCCGACCCTAAACTATTCGCGAAACCAAACGTAACGTACGCTTGACTTCACCTGTGAGAAAGCCTGACACCTGGCGGTCAATCCGTAACTAAAATGAGCCGATTGCTCTTCACAGTACGTTTCGAGCTATCAGAGCGTGAAAAAAAAAACAGAGGCAGTCCCCAAGTTTATTGAAGATTGTGATTCTGAAATGTGGTTCTCTGTTCGTATCCATGGGGGAGAGTAGCTCAACGAAACTGCTTTGTATGCAGCTTGAGAGTCTGGCTTCTTAGTGGATGGTTGAGGTAAGTGCGATAAGACGGGTCTGAAGGATTCTCCGGGTACGTATAGCTGTTCTCCAAGAACCTGGTTCCTAATATAATCGGTAATAATATCGGTTAGGTTTGGGTGTAAATAACCCCATGGGCATGGGGGCTGCAGTGTCTCCCTTATACAACAAGGAGTGAGAATTTGACCCACTGTCTAGAGTCTAGACCCACCTATAGACCGCCAGCTGGGATCGGATTCCGCTTCCTCTCTCGAACCCTTAATTTAATATAAGGGATGCTAGACACACTAAAATGTCGATCCTATCCTCCCCATGAGCTACATCCGAATCCACGAACCAGAAGTCGCCTTTTGCCAGCCAAGAGGTTAATTCCCAAGGAATGGTTATCGCGAGAATCCCCCAACTCAATTTAGCGGGCACCCCAAACCCCCGATCTATGCTAATTCGAATTCTTGGATTAATAGCTATCTATACTAATCGTTGGAACCCGAATTCGGCAATATTTTGCAAAAAATAAATACAAGAACAAATAAAAGAAGAAAAAAAAGTCGAAGATTTGAGGAGAGAAAATTTAGGGGATGGTCTCTCGCTGTTCTTGAAAAATGATTAATCGCGTTTTTTGTATCGGTATTATATGGAGACGTGGGTGTAATTTGAATTTCATGACTGTTTAACGATCTTAATTAGGAGCTCTCGATTAAGCTAGAGGCTTCCATCTTAGCTTAGCCTCGAGAAGTTTACTCGAGGAGAGACACGCTAAGCTAGGAGGGAGACAGTAGTGTTGATTCACGAATTAACAAGAGCCCTAAATTAACCCAGAACAAATCATTTATCTAGCTACAACAGTTTAGTAAACAAGACAACCTCGCGTTCTTCCACTCGATTTATTCAACTATACCTAGTGTATACCATATACACCCACGTATAATAATTAAGCTTTCGCAAACTATACGATTATCACGAAACTGAGACACAGGTCATGTTTCAGATTCATCTTCTTTGTTTTTTTCTTTTTCAAGAATGATGTAAATTCGATTCTTCTTCTTCTTCTTCTCTTTTTCAACCCCCTTTTAGACAGAATTTCCTAAGAAATAATAAAAAAAGAAAAGAAAATAAAAAAGCAAAAAACTTTTTCTTTACCCTGATACAATTTATTAACGGATTTACGAAGCGTCGTAAACCCTTTGGCCTTACCTCAGCTCCTCATCTCCTTTGGCATTCGATTTATAATATAAGTGACATAGGCTGCAGTAGAGGGTTGGGGCGGAGGGGTTTGACGCCTGGAATGTTACGGGGGTGTAGGATCAGACTGGGAAGCGGTTGGGCAGAAAATAGCTTTTCACTTCAGACTTAAAGCTCAGACTGATACCCAAGGCTCACCTCCATTTATACGATTCTGGTTTTCGGAACCACGAACGGAGTGGAATTTCCAAAAACTAAAACCCCCCCCCGCCGCGAAAAAAAAAAAAAAAAAAAAGTGGAGGAGGAAACGCGACAGCTTATATTTTCTCTCCGGGAAAAAATCGTAAATGCATCTATTTCGTAGAAAACAAAGAAGGAATATGGACAGCCGGTTATGAATGTGTTCGGAAAATGGACAATGGGCAGCGTTTGGCGACCCTAAGAGAAACATAAATAAGACAAATAGGCCAATCGACAATAGAAAATATCGAATGTGGAGAATACTCCATAAATTGGGGTGGCTGGGGTGACTGGCCAGCCGGGAAAAAGAAAGGAGGTTCCCTCGGCTATGGTATAGTGATCTTTTTATGTACCAACGCGCTCCCTTGACTTTTAGAAATATACAACTATGGCCAATATCAAATTTTGCAAACGATCTCTGAGTTTCGACTTTATTTTTATTGGGAAAAAAGTGTAAGAAGGAGATACTTGAAAGACGACTATATTTTTTTCATCGATTTCCCATATGATTTTTTTGGCAGGGTTGTCCCGGGTCCGTTCAGAATTGGAACATATTGTTTGGCAATGGTTTTTATCTGCGGGTGTTTCAACTATTCTATGAAAAACACGAGAATAAAAAAAAAACAGGATATGTAATAATGTTGTGCTTTTTGAAATTTATTAACTCGGCTAAATATTTATTGCCAACAGCTGCCAAAATATAGAATATAAAACGGGTACGAAGTACATTATCACGTTAGTGGCCTGGGCTTAACTACCACAATCCTGATAATTGATGTCCTTTATAAATAACTATTTTTTATTATCTTTACTAGTTTCATTTATTCATCAATTTAACTTCATCTCGCCTTTTCTCTGATCGATTTATCAATTAATAATAAACAAATGAAACTATTAATTGGTGGGACTTTTAACTGGAAAACTTTTCGTTCAAATACCAGCTACTTAAACTTGTAAAGGATATAGGTAGTGGGTGAACGTGGAAATAAGGTTGAAGTGAATATCGAGCTTTCTGAACTTTTTAGAGCTTCTTTTTTTAGGACCTGCAGCGGGGATTTGTTTAGACTTTAAATCGATACTTTGGTTAAACTGTGTACCTAGCTAGTTGATCGTAAACTATTTATTTCCTTAATTTTGGGGGGTCGTTCAACAACTATTTGGCAAATGTAACAAATTTCAAAGATATTTGACGGAGTTTAAGTTTTCCGAGAAAAAGCGAGGCTGTTATAATAATATATCGTAGACAAGGAAATACTCTCTTGGCAAAACGTGCCTCGAGCTTTACCGGGTTTCTATCAAACGTGAAAAACATTTTCGAAAGTTCGATGGCGTATAAGTGCTTAGGCGCTACCTTAAACCGTTTAAGGGTGCAATAAAACAATTCCCCCTACTTTCCCGGCACGTCTCTTTCATCCTCTCTCCTCTCTCCTCTCTCCTCTCTGCTCTCTCCTCACTCCTTTATTTCTCTCCTTGGTAAAGCGAAAGAACGGAACAACTAACGATAGGGAGGAGTGTTGCGCCTCGCGAAGACGAGAGAAGAGGCATCAAACCTTAGGAAGAGGAAAGTTAAGCTTGCAGAGCTTGCGAGGGAGTCGGAAAGAGAGAGGTTCAATTTGGGGAGCGAGAGGAATTCGAGTTACTAAGGCACACCTCTACATCCTAAAACTACCTACCATTCACGGTATGGTACTTTTGGGACATATGTGAACACCTCTAACTTCCCGGAAAATTATCAAGCTTTACGCAGAGCGGAAGCTTAATTGCAGATTGCAACTATTTCATTGGTTCAAAGATCAAGGACGAAGCTGTTCAAGGAGAAGTACAATATTTTTTCCATGGGAAGAGTTCAACAAATAAGCTTTTCATTCACATGAATTAGTCGATTATTATCAACGATTAGTTGCAAGCTCGTATTGATGCTACTCAGACGAAATTATGTTTGTAGATTTTAAAAGGTATGTATTGAGTCTCGGTATAGTTTAGATTAATATCTGGACAATCTATGAGTCAATTTTATGAAGAAAATTAGTTGCAAGCTCACACACGCTACTATTGAGGTGAAGGATTATCCGTCTCTAGTTTTATTCAACATTACTTTAATATACGAGGAGCTTGTACAATTAGAAATATGTTTTCTTGTCTATACGTTATTCAGTAGAATATATAAATAATTAGTTGCAAGCTCGCGCCACTAATAACGGGGAAGCTCTCTTACGTCTGTCCCTCAATTACGTGTCATTTTTTAGTATAAACAGGTTGGGGAAATTTTGTCTTTCTTGTCTGGTAAATTTGGTAAAAAAATTATAATAATTAGTTGCAAGCTCTTAATGTGGTAGAAAACAATTTCTCTTTCTCTCTTTACTACTCCAATTAAAATTCCGATCAGTTTCTGAGAATACTCTCAGCCTTTACCTGAGAGATTTCTCTGTACATTGAATAAATAATTTGTTGCAAGCTCGCTCACTAAGAATGAGAAAGCTTTCTCGTCTGTCGATCATTTACGTTTTTGAGTATGAGAAGTCTCAGAAATCCAATCCTTCTCGTTTCAGAGGTTTAGTAGAAAATTGTAATGACTAGTCGCAAGCTCTCGCCTCTATTGAGGAAGAAGCCTATTTTCGTCTGTTTTTCGATGACGTGTCATTTTCGGGTATTAAAAGTTTGGAAAATTCTGTTTTTCTCTTCTGAAAAAAATGAGTCGAAATATTTTTAATAATTAGTTGCAAGCTCGCGCTGCCTAAATACGGTATAATGGTATACGATGTGATTTCGTTCTAAAATATCCGCCGAGATTCTGGTAGGCAGTAAATTCCACGAAAGCGCAACAACGCAGCTATCTTACATGTAGCTATTTAATCTATATATTTAAGTAATTGTCTGTATATCCATGCCAGCGCCAAAGGAATTAGTAGACGGCTTGCAAGCAATGTCTCTGACAAACTACTCGGAGCACGTTGCTCGGGGATGAGGCAGAGCTGGTACATTACGAGATAGTCGTCCGCTTAGCACTAATGATAATTAGAACGTCGAGGGTGAGAAGTAGACGGAATTTAAATTGCAAATTTCATCTCTTGATGCACTTTGTTTGTCACAGTCTGAACTATATTTTTACATCATTTTTTCTTCATCTCCAATTTCCATGCTGCATCCTTACATATCTCCTTTTCTCTTCTCCTTCGAATCCCCCGTTTCTTACTTCTCGACCCATCGTTACCAAAGATTCTTATCCATTTTCATAAATACAACGACAAAACCAACCCCGACCCCCACCCCAGGGTTATTCCAACATCGTTTTATTTCGCCTGAGGCTAAAGTAATTAACAAACTTTAACCGAAGTTTCTGTATCAGTTGAACGATAAATTAAGACAAGGTAATTTTCGTTATTGTATCGTTTTTTGGTGGGATGATAAAATTGTTTATCAATCGATTGGATCGTTGACTTGAACGATTGATATTCATTGTTTCGTCAATATTTTCAGGAACTATATTGGTAACAGAATGATAATTATCTGTTTTATTTTTCTCCAGAGAACTAGCATGGAAAATGAAAAATAATGGGGGATGATATTGTTTTATCAACTGGTCAACGATTAGGAGTGAAATAAATGGTTGAATCGAATAAAAGCTCGGTAATTTCGACCGGTACGAAACCGTCGCGGATTTCGTGGCTGGGAAATGCTAAACAGTCTTGTTTTCTCGTAAATCAGTTTGGCGTCACCCTCTCGTAGCTTTCGGTGAGGGAGACTGTAGGGAAGACCCTAATGACTCCGGGTATCTCTGGAGTCTGGGGTTGTGTGAGGGAGTAAAATGCGAGAAAGATAGAAAAACGGGAGAAAAGTGAGGAGGAAAATAAGGCGGAAAGAGAAAAAGCGAGACAGAGCAATGTATAAAACATTAAGAATAAGATGGTAAGAATTATCGCGGCACAACAAAAGCCGTCGATTTAATTTCACCCCAGGGTTTCCAACCCCTGTAAAATTATACAAGGACGAAAAATCATCCCGAACAAGAACGAGGAAAGAAAGAGGAGAAAAGTGGCTGGCGTGAAGCAAACGAGAAACGGAAGTGGTCAAAAGCTCCAATTTATTTATCTAGATTTGGGAATAACTTGTTCGAATTAAAAGCTCAAAGCTTCATTTCTCTCTCTTCCTTTCTTCCTCTTTCTCAGCTATAGTGGAATGAAATTCGAAGCTAATTAATTATAAATAAATTAGAGGACATGATTCGCTTAATGGCTAAATAGCTTGTTTGTTAATTCCACCTTCCCTGTTGACTGGACATGGCTTCGTGTTATTTTTACCCAAAAGTGAAACTGCCGCGTAGATTAGCCACACTCAACTAGATAGAATTACAAGATGTAATTCTTTAAAGTCCTGGACGAACTGACCTCCTGACCTTCATCCTATAGGGCTTCTAAATTCTCGACGTTATACTGAAAACGGTTTATTCCCCTCGTCGGATCGAGGTTCTATTTCGCGAAATAAGCTACCAGCTGAACGATAAATAAATAGAAAGAAACTCGTTTTTTCATACAATTTTCCACCAAGGCTCAAACTTTTTTTTAGCCAACTAAAAAGCTCGGGGGTAACTCAGGAGGAGCCATTGGTCTTTTCTCGTGAGATCGCTGATCGAATCGCGTTTGAGATTTGGAATAGATATTTTGGAGGTGAATTAGTGTGTAAAAATGTGATTAATTCAAAAATAAAATGAACGAAAAAGTGAAGAGACGTGTGTGGAAAGCTCTGGAAGCCTGCACCAGATTTCGGTAATATATAATTCAGGGAAAGGAGAGAGAAAAGAGAGCACGAGGAAGGGGGTGAGGGTGAGATCATTTTGAAATACAGAAAAATACTATGTAATTATAATTCCATTGAAAAGTTGGAGCAGTCAGTTTGCGTATAGGACAGCGGGCAGTAGTACCAGCCTATCGTGAAATATCTCTAATTATAAAAGTCTTCGAACAATGGGAAATGGCCATGGAACTCGGGCCACTCTCTCCAAATGGATGGGCCAGTTAAACAAAGCCATCGAGCTCATGTCCATGCAGACGTAGATGGGTGAAATTTAACGTAGCTATGTCGAGGATGAAAAGATCGTCTGTCTGGTGCCCGCGGAGACCCTAGAACGGTGAATTTTTGTTTTTACTTTACAGATACCCATACAGTTTTCATCCGCAGCCTCGATCGCGTTCTTGATAATCGATCGGATTTTCCGCTGCGACGAAAGAGAAAAAGAAAAAAAATAAAAGGAAATGAAGTAAAATGATATCCGCGGTATTTTGTTTATCACCCGACGCGAAATTGTTGTTATTATTTTCCAGACGACGCGCTGGGGTCCAGGAATTATGCGGAACTAGGGGAGGCGAAGATTTTATCTCGCACTTACTACCCCGGGATACAAGACACGACGCGAAGAATGTCACGTCATACATGACTCGTGAAATTTTCTCATAGTTATATTCACCGCTCTCGACTAGTTTTTAGCCACAGTTAGTTCGGAAATGGTTTGACGAAAAAATTCATTGAACATAAATCGTTCTTCTATCTTAGGACCACAACTTTTGTATGAAACAATTTTCGATCGGACTTAAACCGGGAGGGCTATACGTCTGGACACGTGTGGATAGAAGTTCGGGCGAAACGACCGACTAAAAGTGTGATAGATCGTTGGGAATCGGTTTTTCGACAAAAATTACCTGAACATAAAACGTGCGTCTGAGTCAGGCCTACAACTTTTGTAGAGACTATTTTTCGATGTGACCTAAGGCTGAGGACATAGGCTGAAAATAGTTGTTTGAAGGGTTGAAAAAACGCGAATATCATCGAAGAGGCGAAAAGCTCTCTCTTATTCTTTGTGTGTGTATTTCGCTTGGTTTTCACGAGTGACTTTATCCGCCTCGAATAACGGATAAAGGGTAGAGATATTAAGCGGTACGGAAAGCCGAAAAGTCGCCACAAATCCGACGCCGACAGGGACAGAGTTATATATATATATTTACGTACTTGTACATAGGTAGAACGAGAGAGAGCGAGAGAGAGAGAGAGAGAGACCGAGTAAGGGTCGGGGGTTGGGGTTGGGGTTGGGGGTTGGTAAACAAACAGTGAAAATAATATAATTTACAGAGGATTAGAAGCGGTTGCGGTGGTCGCATGGTGCACACTGAATTGTTTCTGGTTATAATTGATATCCTTGCAAAGCTCTATAATCTACCCTCTCTCTCTCTCCTCTCTCGTTCTCGACTGGCAAAAGTCGGATGAAATTCACCACCATCCTCAAAAATTCACAATTCAAAATTCAGATCTTTGATCATCTCTTAATAACAAAAACGAATAAAAATGAAAAACAGGAACCAACCCCTGATCCCGAAAAGCTCTGTAAGTGAAGGAAAAAGTTCACGAGTACCTATATCGAATATCGTATAGGAGGGGAATCAAAGATATGAGAAAAAATAGAAAAATAAAAAACACTTGCATATAATTTTTTTTTTTAAATTTGCACCAATGTTGTGTGTATTGGTATATACCTATATATATACGTTCATGTGGTATACTAGTTAAACTGCAATTGCAGTGAAGCTATTTTCAAATCTAGGAAGCATATTAAATCAACGGGTTTATCTTTTGGCGCATACATTGCCCATGCGAGGTGGGTGCGATCTCTGAAACGTTAGGGTATACATACATAGGTATATATATACGTGTATGTATACGCATACGTATATAAATGCGTATACTGGGATAAACTTAATACCCTTTAGCATTTGCGAGGGGATGAGAAGCTCGAAATGCAGCTGTATATATATATATGTATAGGAAAACATATATACAGGAATTACTATACAGCGTAGAAAATAGAAAAGTTCAATTTATTGGCGGGGAAATGTGCAAAATATTTTTCTCGAATGTTTTTGGATTCTGATAGAAATTTCAGAAAAATTATCACTCGCTTTCAAAATTTTTTACTCATTTGTCAAACAATTATCGATTTCTTCTACAATATTTCAATAAATTTTCATCAACTTCTTCAGTGTATTATTATTATTAATATTATTACTATTGTTTAAATTATTGAAAGAAAGAAAATAAAAAAAACTAATTGGAGAAATTTATTTCCATAAAAGATGACTAAACTTCACACGTATACGCAGTATGCCTATAGCAGAATGTAGGATATACTATACAATAACTGGCATTCCCATCATTTCGATGTTTGTGAATGGTAATTAAGTTATCGATTCTTTACTCTTACAGCAGGGTGCATGCAACAGCAACGGCAATGGCAATGGCAAGCCGGGTAACTATTGTTTAAAGCTTATAAACCCTTAACGAGCTGCAAGCCACCCCATTTTCTCTATCTTGGTAAATATCAATTATAATTACAATGTGTATGTTTATATCTATATCGTTTTGTATTTTACACATAACGATAGAAGACTTAGCCCGTACTAGTATACATACAATGCTCAGGATATAGTAAAATTGTGTAATACAATATACTGCATCTGGGGTACGTCGTGTTTTCAGGATAGATTCCTTGCTGAATTCTAAGACTAAATTTCCTTTACCAAAAATTCTTGGGCACCGTAGTTTCCGAATTACGGAAGATCTCAGTTGACCAATCGCAGAACTTACACGTGACTCATACAGCGCTGACCATGCGCGTGAGTTGCGCAGTCCCGAGTCTGTGCGATCTATACGCGCCGCGATTGGTAAACTGAGATCTCCCGTAGCTCGGAAACTATCGGTCCCGCGAATTTTTGGCAAAGGAAATTTAGTCTTAGATTTTCACGGAGAATCTACTCTCGGAATCTAGCATGCTTTCTGTTTTTTTTTTTTTTTTTCAACTATGCGCGAGGAAAAATTCAAAATTGATCGACGATCTTGTCATTTTGAAAGAATGAATTTACTGGAATTAACAAAAATGGAATGAAACTTTTTTGAACTTTCGTTATTTTTGGAAAAGAAACATTAATAAGTAAATGAAAAATTTACAAACCTATGTCTATAGTTTGTGTATATTTGTCACATTTCGTGTTGAACAATTAGCATTCTTTGGTGACAAATATCTATATCTATACATATACTGCACCTACCTATATGCATGTTTCGGCTTCGATAGCAAACAGTCGCTATATCGATCAGTATGACTCTGGTAAACAACTATTGTAGGAACTAGAGAGAGAGAGAGAGATAGGATAAGAGAGTATAGAATGCTCTTGGGCAACCCCTTTTATCCCCCGTTTTATCCCCGTCACACACTATCACGATATGACTGCTTACGTGTCTCGAACAAGGCTATAGGTCTTCTCCCTTCTGCTGTTGCAGGGCTGCATTTCAAAATTTTTTACAAAAAATCAACCAAAAGCGAAAAGGACTTTAACAAAAAAATAAATGAATAATAGAAAATGGAAAAAGATGTATAGGGGTTGAAAATCTGATTCGAATGAATTTTTGTTTTTTTTTGTTGTTGCTTCCAACATTATTTGTAAACTGAAGACAAGAAAATGTCACGATTTGTTTATTGATGAGAATTTTTGTACATATACTCGTATAATTTCTGGGGGATTTCCCGAGGCGTAAATCGTTTTTTTTATTTTTTATTTTAATTTTTTTTAATTTTCTTTTTCTCGGGGGTTTGAAAAAGCGCGCGTATGGTGTTCGTGGTGGGTTTTGGGCATAGGTATAGGTATTATTATTTCGAAGAGATAGAGAGGATATGGGGTGTATACGTATATATGAGTATACGTATAGGATTGTGGAAAACGCGGCCCTGGCTTGGTGCTAATCATCTTGGCGTTGGGTTTTCCCCCTTAGGGCAGCAGGCACCCTAACAGCCCGCTTAACCAAACAACCCTGATAAATTATGCAAAAATCAACAATACAACAAAATACACAACAAACAACAGAGGAAAGGAGAAGAGACGAGGTAAAGAGAGGAGAGGAGAGAAGAGGAGATGAGAGGAGAGAAAAGGGTGGTGGACCAACGAGGCCAAAGCGTGGGAGACAGAAAATCCTCTCTAAATTATATAATATATATGTGTATATATAATATATATATACCCACCAGCTATATACACACACACTCACACATACAAATACATGATAGGTATATTTATATATAATATATAATATATTACGTCCTCGAGAATAATAATAATCGATCAAGTTGAGTAAATAAAAATATATATACTAACACACAGCGATACATATAATTATAATTTATTTATTCATTTATTTGTTTATTTGTTCATTGATTCATTCGAATTATTTATCCAACCAGTCGCGGTTAATTATTATTTTTAAAATTGATAGTAATAATAATAATTATTACATACCTCGTTGTATCAATAATTCTCTTACATACAGCATACTTGTAGCTACACCCTACTATATATATTATGTATGTATCTACAGTTTTTTTGTTCGGATTTTTATTCAGATGAAAGAGAAGGAGAAAAGGAAAATTTTAACACCAAAGAAATGCACGCCAATATTATTCTGCAATTTTCTATAAACGTTACGTAACATACGTATATTATAATATATATATATATAGGTAGGTGGTATATAATGTATCTAGAATGCCTAGAAAACTTTGTAAAAGTATATTAAATTGGTAGAAATTGGAATCGGCCAGATTTTATATCGCGTGTTAGAAATTGGCTGTACCTATGTATGTACGTAGTGATCATTATTTGGCACGATATTAGCTATGGATGAGTGTGTTAATAATACAGAGTGATTCAGATTAAGCCGTTTATATTTTGCTGGTAGATTATTCCTTCGGAAATTTCAAGACTAAATTTAGTTTACCGAAAATTCGAGAGACCAATAGTTTCCGAGTTACGAAAGATCTTAGTTTACCAATCGCAAAACTCGCACGTGACTCGGACAGCGCTGCGCTGGCCTGCATACGCGTGAGTTGCGCAGTACCGAGTCTATGCGACCTATACGCAGCGCTATTGGTAAATCGAGATCTTCCCTAACTCGGAAACTGTTGGGCCCTTGAATTTTTGGTAAAGGAAATTTAGTCTTAGAATTTCGCAAGGAATCTACGGTTAAAATATGGGCCCCGGGGCCCAACCTGATTCATGCTGTACACGTGTATGCGATATCGGTGAAATTTTTCAAAATATATTTTTATTATGTTTTGCAAGTTTTATACTCCATTGAAGAATATAATATACTATTATATACATATACATATATATACGAAGATATATGGTAATAAGGCATAAAAGACGAGGGCATTATTATCGCCAGTATAATACTATAATAGAAGCTATATACGTATCGCGGCTTTAGTTTTTAAACAGTAGGCCGAATCGATACGTGAATAACTAGACACATGAGAATCTACAACCCCGCGGTTATATATTCCCCCATTACCACGAAAGCACGTGTCAAAAGTCAGTTATTATAACCGCGTACGAGAAGAACGGAATAAAAAAAAATAAAAAACCAATGAACTGAAATTAAAAATGCAAAGTGTGATTAGAATTTTTTTTTCAAAATTTCAAACATACATAAAGAAATGAATAAATAAAAAAAAAAAAGGAACAAAAAGTACCCGTAAAAAAAATTTGTCCTTCATTTTTTCGATGCGTAAAATTTTTATTCTACTCTATAATTTGTCTTTTTTTTGCATTTCGCGAAACAAGAAATGCTTAAACATTGAAAAAAGCTCTCTGTCACGTTTATCATTATACTTTGATTGAGTAAGAAATTCGTGATGAAAAAGAAGAAATGTTATTGACGAAATAATTTTTGTCAAAAAACTGTTCGAAATATGTCCCGAAAAAAAAAGAAATTTCATGTTTCAATTTAATTTGCCCGCGAAAAATCGCAAGTAAACCGTGTGACAGAAATATGTATAATATAGTATATATGTATATATACATGTGTAGATGTATATAATATATATAGATATACACGAGGTTGATAATAAAATCGTATCTATCCCAGTGCGCCGACGCCGGTACCGCCGCCACCGCATGGACTGGGTGGTGCGTCGCGGCGCACAGAGTCGCCAAACGGCAGTCGACAGGCGCGCGAAACTCAGCTGCTGCCCGCGACGCCGAGTTTTTGAGAAAATATTTCGAGAAAATTTTTAGAAACAGACAATATAAATATATATATAATTATATATATATATACATATATATTATATATATAGATATATATGTATAAATAATAATTTTGACTAATTTTTTTTATTTCTCTCTCTCTCTTCATATATACATACATATATATATATATATTTATAGGTATATATATATATACATAAATATATCTATGTATATAATATATATTACATCAGAAATTTGAAACTGCAGCAAAATATCGTAATCGAAAAATTTGCAGCAAAAAGAGAAGAGAAAGGAGCAAAAGCAAAAGGAAGAAAAAAAAAACAAGAACAAGAACAAGAACAAGAACAACAACAACAAAAACAACGAAATAAATTTGATAAAGAGACGAGGATCAACAAAAAAAAAAAAAAAAATCAACATCTGACAAGAATGGTGATTTATTTTTGATCGGTTTATTGCAACAACAGCAACAACAACAGCAAGAACAAGAAGAAGAAGAAGAACAACGGAAGAGTTATCGATGAAAATTACGTTAAATTGCGTTGAGGAGAAAATTTAAAAGAGAGAAGGAAAGCAAGATAGAAAGGAGACGAGAGAGAGAGAGAGAGAGAGGGAGAGAGACAAATTTCGGAGGTGGAGGTGAACTGCAGGGGTTGAAAAAGGAAAGAAGAAAAAGGACACACAGTAAAACGACGATATAAAGAACGAGAAGAAGAAAAGAGAATATAAATAAATTGATTAATTAAAAAAAAAAAAACGAAAAAAGAGAAGAAAAGGAAGAGGGAAAGGAGAAAGAGAATAAATAGGAGTGGAGGATCAGATAAACGTAATAATAATATTTTATCAATAAAGAAGAATAGATCATCGGATCGGGACGAACGACGACCTGCATCTTTCTTCAGGATATGCTGGAGCCACGTTGGAGACCAGTGCAGGTAGAGATCAGCTAATGAAACACACCTACGCCTATAGAAAAAAAAAAAAAAAAATTATATATATGCCTGAATGAATGCCTGCAAAAAAAAAAAACCTGCAACCTGCAACCTGCAACCTGCCACCTGCCATCTGCAAACCTGCAAACCTGCACCTGCACCTAATAATATATATATATATAATAATAATATATATATGTACATGCACCATGTCGCAAAACTTTTTTTTTTAGCTTATTTATTATACCTATATGCTTATTTTTTAAAATAATATATATATTTATATATATATTATTATTTATATATATATATGTAATTATTTTTATATTATATTGCTGCTGATATATCATTACTATTATCATTATGATCCCATTCATATATATGTATATAGTGTATATCATATATTTTTGTTTTTTCATATGCATATTATATAGTATGATTCAGTATAGATTGATATCTATATATATATATATAATATATATACGCACGTGTACGTATCAATATATACTGGAACTCGTAATGTATTATGTATCAAGATTGTATATACTATGTGTATATATATGTGCAATTATATTCGACCATATAGATAGAAGAGCGTATTTTTACAATGAACTTACAGATCGAACCATAAATTTTTCTTTTTATCTTTTCATTTTTCTTAAAATTTTTCAAATTTTCTTTCAATGTCGTATTTAATTCTCCGTTCTTCCACCGGATTCTATATACATATAATATAGGAATATACTTAAGGGATGATAAGTTCAAAGCTTTTTCTAAATCCTGAACCGTAGAATAAGTTGAAAAAAAAAGAAGAACAACATGACAGAACCTTTTCAAAAAAGAAAAAAATTGTCGTTTGCTATAAACAAAATTTTGACAAAAAATAAATTTCCAGTTTGATGACGATAATTATTTGTTCGATATGCGTGTGGATACGTACACACATACATGCTCATAAATTATCTACAAGGTCAGCTAGATCAGCTATCAAATTAAATTATCAAATCGGTATGCGAGGGTGCGATAAGGGTGCATTCAGATTTTTTGAAAGACAAAAAAAAAGAAAAAAAAAAAAAAAAACAACAGGTAGAAAAATCGTAGAAATTATCATCGTAAGAATTTGAAGAGATCTATGTTGCAGGAAAAAAAAAAAAAATAATAATAATAATAATAATAATTCAAATAATTCGGGAAATTATCAAAATTAGGAAACAAAAATTGAAGCAATTGAAAAAAAATTAGAAAAAACTTGGAAACATGGAGATTTGAAATCTCTGCGATCTTTGGGGTAGTTTACGTGTTACTAAAGCTCGACTTACACGTGTACACGTATATGCATGTCGTATATATGTATATATATATATAGATATATGACCGCGAATGGAGATTTTGAACATGGAATGTGGATGTAGAAGTAGATACATAGGTAGATAGGTAGATAGGTAGTGGGCGGAAGGCGAGACCGTAGGAAACCGGAAGTATGGTTGGAGGATGTTGAAGGTTTGAGCAAAAGAAGGGGCGGATCCTATACTCTCTGTGCTTCAGGCTAGGGGCGTTAAAGATGCTGGTGGGGGATACATTCGCCACCCCTAAAGTCGGAACCCGCACTTTTTTTCCTTACTACGCGAGAAAAGCGAGAAAACAAGGAGAAAAGAAGAAAAAAAGAAAAAAAAAATTCCAAAAAAAAATCGTATTTAAAAAAAAAATAATTTCAAACTTCATAAAAAAAGAAGCTTCACCACCCACCCCTCTTCAGTCTCCATTACACACACAAAAAAAAAGAAGAAAATCGAACAAATGGAAAAATCAAATTATTATTTTATTTTTACATCTAGGTGCAGTAATAAATTTTCTGTACCAAATTTTGGAACGAAATTTTGAGAAGAAAAGAAAAGAAAATGTTTTTCATTTTTTAACCCAAGACGGTCATATGGGGTGTGACACACCCCAAGTTATTTTCGAGCTCGAATTTCGGCCTCTTAATCCCGGAAACCGACGTTATTACCTCTAACTAGAGTTTTTATTTTTTTTTTAAATTTTTTTTTTTTTTTCTCGCAAATTTTTTTTTCACGAATTTTTTAAACATACTTAAAGCTAAAATTTTCGTTTCATTCTTGAATGGGTTAATAGAGAAACGTTTGAAATATGTTCTCAATTTTTTTGGGGCCCCCCGGATAATTCTACGAAATTCTACAGCGCTTCGAAGTGCTGGGGTGTGTTACACCCCATATGACCACCACGGGATTCTCATGAGGTGTGACCGTCTTGGGTTAACTTATATTGGATTTCGAATTTTTTTTACGATCTCGTGGATTTGCTTTTTTTTTTTTTCTTCTTTTCTTTCATGTCATAAATATGTCGAAATAGGAACACATGTCCAGAGGTATACGGGGTAATGGTACCTATAACGTGCATTTATCTGCACCACAACCACGCGAAAGTACTTTGCAGATATTATGGACACAGTACGGTTTCCTCGGCTCCGCCTACTTTTATATTAATCACGTCTTTTCGTATGTATGTATGTATGTATGGTATGTACCTAGCTGGCTAGCTAGCTACTGAGAGCTGCTGCTTCGGCGCAGAAATATTTTAGGAAAATTTCGTTAATGATGTGATGCTGCATCAAATTCAGGGAGAAGGAGAAGCCATTCTTGAATAATGCGAGGAAACTGCTACAGTAGGAAATTGGAAAATTACTACCTCGTATCGTTTGATTCAATGGATTCAGAGATTTGATTAGGAAAATTAATTAAGAATCAGAGATAACGTGAAAACCGAAGTTTCAATTAGCGTTTTGAATTAGAGAAAAACAAAAAACGAAAAACGATAGCGGCGAAATAAATTGACAAAATAGAAAAATTCGCGTCAGAATCAACGCAGCGCAGTTTTATATACAGTGCGTACATCATAAACTAGAATCCAAACCGCGCAGGGTTGAACAAAAAATATCAAATTGATTTGTATAAGTGTGCCTTCCGCGTGAACTATGAAAAAATCAATACGACTTACTGGTCCGAAGATAAAATCAAAATAGTAAAGAAAACCCCACTTTTTTTTTTTTACTGTTTTTGATAAACTCGATATTTTCAACTTTTGAATAATCGTGTTGATCTCTCCGTAGTTCATACGAAAAACACAACCATACTAATCATTTTAGAATTTTTTTTTCGTATTTTAGATCATCCGTTTTCAGTGCAGGATGTACACCACACATGAAAGAGCTAACGAAGTTGATAATCGTCAGTAAAAACTATTCTCCGAAATTGATTTTCACGGTTTCTTTTTCCTTTTTTATTCTTCTTTCGTTTCATCAACTCTTGTTTTGCGATGTACCATCAGAAAGTCCGTACTTCTGCACCCCTGAAATCTCGTTTGCGATGGGGTCAATTAGCGAAATAAGCGTAAACGACGAGAATCATTCATTCATTTGTTCATTTCATTTTTTTCGCAAATTATCCAAAATTGATTCCACGATATGGAATGCACAATAAAATTCAAGTTCGTTAAATAACCGGCTCTAACATTGCGAATCGAAAGATTTCTCGTGCGAATAAGCCCGTCTACCTATTTCTGTCTAGAAAACGCCATTAAACTGTCGCTACCTTAAGACGACACGTCGTCAGCTGTTTTCCCGAGATTCAGAATCGAGCAACAAAACTGCAGTAGGTATGTACCTACGTAATTTGCAGTACGACACTGCAACTGCACTCATGACTTCCGTCCTAATGCCGTCAGCCCATAGGCTGCGGTACGATTATATCGAATTTCCTCAAAGTTGAAGAAAAATGAAAATCTGATTCCTCGTCAAGTTTTTTGATTTTTTTTCGATTTTTCTTATCGATTTCGATCGTGCGTATAGTCTTCGGGTAATTTTGATTCCTACAGCATGGAATATCTGTGGTAACTGTTTCTGGCGTAAACAGAGAGTGAATTGAATAGGTGCAGCGCTGCACAGGTCATAAGGCAATATATCACCGAATACATTATAACAGCTGTGTGCATAGGTTGTTCTTAGCCAGTAATCGCGACTGACTCTTGTTTCCCGCGGGAATTATCGAATGACACGCATGTCCCCCGACCCGTTGTCTATAATAATTGATCACGTTTTGCAACGGTCATTTCACGCTATTCGCTATTTCGAATAATTTGTCCGCCCCTGTTCACATCCCCGTCGGAAATCAGCGTAACTTATATGGAGGCATGAAAATTGGTCCGGAATGAAGAAGATTATATGATGTTCGAATTTTGGCGTTTTTATTTCTAATCTAAAAATTTCGGTTCATTTTTCGTTCGGTTAATGAAATTTAGTGTGTTTCTTCAATCCAACCGAGTCATATGCGCCTTTCTCACAGCTAGGCGAGAATTAGTTGACACAAGATCGAAGCTTATCGATTTGGCACCGTTTATATTTGAACCATTTCCTCTGTTTTATGTATCACACCGCACGCGCGAATGACGTCAATGTTTCGCGAATACCAACTATGTGACGAATATTTAATTTATTATTACGGTTTGGTGTATCGGGTGCACCGGTAGAGTACACACGCCATAGTTAGTCACGTGTACTTACGTACGATTTTCAAGTTAGCAAATTAATTTTATTTCGTCGTGAATGTTCACGAGTGATTCAGAACAAAAAGATAACAAAAATTATATACTATTCAGGAATTATATTACCGCGATCAATATGTCCTGAAATATTAACTTTTCGAAAAAGTGTTTCAGACAAAAGTTGGAAAGCTTATCAATCTGCGTCTTTTATTATCTCACAAATTTTGCCGCAAGATCGACCAGTTAGGAGTTATCATTCAATTCCAAATATTGTATATTTTGTTTTCACTCATTTGCCATTTCGATCACTGCATAGCACCTATCATACCGTTTTTCGATTTAGTGCGATAATATCGCGAATCAATTATAAACCAGATTCGTACACAACGAAATTGCATCGATGAATTCAGCCCTGATCTATCAGCGAATGAAATTTGTTGAGAGAAACGCACGGTTTTACGTATCGAAATATGTGGTCACACGTCGGTTTTATCATGCAAAATATTTTTGCATACAAGCAAATTCTCACCTCTTATCATACATTTTTTATGTTTTTCGTTTTCTTTCTTTTTTCCCATTTTCATTTCATTTTTTCTTCTTCAATTCTATTTCTTACATTCTATTTTATATTTCTTATCTTATATTTCTTTAAATTATGTTACAAATTTACCGTTTATACGTGGTGCGATATGTATATTTTTATTTTTTATTTTTTATTTTATTTCTTTCTTCCCGAAGATTCAGTGAACAGTTAATGCGATATCAGAACAAGAGCGTGACTTGATCAGTAAATATTAGCAAAAGAATTAAAAATAAATAAACACCTTTGCAAAGATTGTAGATTGCTAAACAGCCTTATCAGCGTTTGTTAACTTACTTATTCAATCTTGCTTCACTTCACTTCAGAGTTTCACGCATTTGAATACTGTCAAGAAGTATACAGATACGCGTACTACGTGCCAATTCTTCAAAATATACAAAAATATATCATTTTTAAAAAGGAAGGAACAAAAAAAACAAAAAATTTCAGTTTGTGAATATCGCAGCTTAGTGTTCTTTTTTGTTCTTCAGATTTGAAAGAGACCTCGAAGAAGAAAGAAAGATAGAAAAACAAAAAAAAATTTCACATACAATTAAGCAATCAAAATTTTCAACATTAAAATCCGTGTAATTTTCTTTCTTCAAATAACGAAAATAATAAATAATAAAATAAAGACTCAGATAACAGTGCAGTGGTCTCTTTTTAATTGTTCAAAAATTATTTTGAGTTAATCTAGTGTAAAAAACTTTCGAAAGTTTGGAAATGTATTTTATCGTTGGGTGGCGCGAAGGAGGTATAAAAATTCCGAATTTGTGAATGATCGTCGGACCAGAAGAGTGAATAAAAAGGTTTGTTTATAACTCCATCCAAAAGAAAAAACGAAAGACAAAAAAAAGGAACAAAAGACAAATTGTCAAAATGAAAAACTGTGTGTTTTCAATTTATTGAATAATCAGAAAGGAAAATTTGTTTTCGTCCTTGAAACAAATGGAATCATTATCTTTGCGGGTAATAAATTTATGCAGAAATATTTCCATAGCTGTAATGTATAACGAGACTGGAAACTTTCCTCGAGCTTTAAACTCGGCTAAAAACTGTTTTCTTTTATTTTTTTGTTTTTTTTTCTGTTTCCTCAATCAGCAGATAATACCGAAGGACTAATTTTTGAACCACTATCAGCAAACTATCAGCATTCGAAATTTAACTCAAATATCAATCCATCTATCTGGGTCATGCTAAGAATTATAGCTTTTGTAATTAGCGATGAAACTACGCGGAAGTTGTTGCTTACAATAGTTTCAGGTCGATAGATCAAGCGTACAAACAAATTTGTAATCCAATGTTTATAGATGGATTATAAGGTGATTAGGGAATAATACATCAATTGATTCGGGCATTTATTCGTAAGTAAATTACCGTTGCCATTAATTATATAAATCTGTACGGTAACTTGCGCGCTAATACGGATACGTCTCTCTTTAGTTATACCGATGAAATCAAAAAAATCATTTTTCTCTACTTTTACTATTTCTGGCTATGAGATCGAGACTGGAGCAAAATTTTTCCCGGAAAATTTCACCCCCGAAGATCTACAGTCTCCCAAAACAGAATTTAGAATGAAATTAACAATTCTATCCCACCGCTGTCACCACGCGTGTTACACCCTGGAGGCCGAGCACAGGATTCTTGACTCGTCCTATTCCAGCGGGACTAATCGGTTTGAAAAAAGCGTGTTTCCTTCTGACGAAAAGAGTGAATTTGAGATCCGAAAATCTTGCGAATTGATCATTTCTAGCCAATGCGAATTCATCCGTTTGCCATATTCTGGTTAGACTATGTGTTTATTGTTAATTTTCCGAAGGCTGCAAGGAGGATGAGATACGGGAGTTGGTATAATGCAAAACAGTAAATGACGATTATGTAACCTGCAGCGTAGGTACTTAAGCTAGAAACATTTGCGAAACAGATTTATGCGTGGGACGAATAAGCGTCTTGCGAATAAGCCGGGGCTCTCGCGTCGTGTGCGAATTGTTGGGATGAATCTACTTAACACCACTCTCTGGCCCTGATACACTGGATATACACTACGAAATAATTGCAGAAGACGATTGGAAGTTTCCTGTCGGTCACGTGAGCTTACCGCTGTACACCGGACCAACGATACCATCATAGGATAGCCGTGCAGGACAGAATAGCTGTATACAAACCATCATAGATACGAACTCGTGAATTCAGAAAGAAAAGAAAAAAAAGAAAAAAAAATTCAATCGCAGAATCAAAAAATGAAACGAACCCAAAAAACAAAAGGGTTCAAACGATGTGAGCTTTTCGAAAACGTGATCATGAATTTGTAATTAATTTTCAAAAGTTTAATCTTCAAATAATTCGTTGCAATTTTTTGGACGAAAAATGGAAACGGGTTTCTCAAAATCGGTGTTTTTTTGTTATTTTCAAACGTGTAAAAATTCTGTAAAATTTTTCGACAAACTATTTACGTATATGGATGATTCGAGATACAATTTGTTTTTTTTTCTTACCAATATTCTTCGGATCTTTTGGCATATTCTATCTGTAGGTCAGGAAAGGTTGCGTTCGCTATCTATCTATAACGATATACTCAGCTGATAATATCATGCCATCTATTTTGTAATAGAAACAACGGAAGAACCTAATTCCAGTAGGCAGTTCTACACAAGCTTAGCTAACGTAGATACCCACATATGTGTATTTCATGTATATATTATATATATATACATATATATTTCGTCGCATATCAACTCTCGTCAACTATATCAGATATACATATATATTTACATATATATATAGGTACCTAATCAACATATATATAGACATACTTAATATACTCATGGCACGAGACATTATATGGGTGATATCCAACAGTTTACGTGATTTGAACAAGATATTTAATTGCACCCAATTATAGAAACAATTCATTGCCAGCTATATATAGTACCTATATAATACATAATATCTTGTAGAATATTTTATCGGGGTTTCTTTTTTTTTTTCAATCATCATCTTCTTTTGCTTCTTCTTCTTCGCAATTTTCTCTTTTTTTTCTTCTTTTATGTTTCATTAATTAACACACATTTTCACACATGTGAAAATTTATCATATTCAAGTAAAATTAGGAAAAACTAAAAAAACCACGGTCATTTCTTACCAATTATTATAATATATGTAGAGGTAGTACCTAGCGATGCTTTGCTGGGGATGCATGAGTGTAAATTATTAATAGTTTTAAATCAGAAATAGATTCATATACATATATATGTACATACATACCATGTATTCTCTTCAAAATTAGTATTAAAGTCCGAAACTACCGATACTACTTGGAAGTCTAATGAATAAGGAGAAAAATAAATGAATCGTATTGTTTTTTGAACAAATTTTTCGAAAACTTTATCTTCTTTTCAATTTTCTTTTCTTTTCTTTTTGTTCTTTTCCTTCTATCGTCCGATGCAGTTTACAAGTCGATTTTGAAAACGCAGTCGCATGCAGCTGCATAGCAAAAGCCAGGTGGCGCAATAGAATCTATGCAAACATATTATGCCCGTTCTCAAGGGAATCGATTTCCTCCACCGCATAAAGAGAAACGAGGAGGTAGGTATAGGGAGAGACAGAGAGAGACAGAGAAAGAAAGAGAGAGAGAGAAGGAGAGGGTGAAGATGGGGTAGTTGATTTTCCTATATGACGTAACTTATGCCGCGTCACGATTCGCGTAGGCTGGAATGTGATTAGCGTGAAATCGAAGACTAGTCGATATTTGTGTATATTTTATTTTTTCGGCAAAGAACAAACAAAAAAAAATGAACAAGATAAAAATGATAGAAAATAGAAGAAAAAAGAAACGATTTCTTGATCTTTTATCGAGAAATCGAGAAAATAGAAAACCAAGAAAAGTCGAAAAAGGAACGAGCGGATCTTTCAGAGTCGTAAAGTCTCGAGCGTGAGGTAGGGCTCCGCGTGTACGAAACGGCTATGTTCATTCATCGAAATCACGGGGGCCGCGGACTAGGTCACTGTGACGGAATTAAATGCTGCAGCTTGCGCGTTTTACTCTGTGACGCGTCACGGCGAAACTAGATTCGCTAAAGCTATGCGTGTATGCACATCCATCCATACATACATACATACACATACGTGGTATGTACATACACGTACGTGTATATATGTACATCATATACTATGTATATATAGATGCGGTGTTAGAGCGAGCGAATGAATCTGTTTCATCGACCGAGTATGAGCCAAAACAGCTGCTACGGTTTCGAAAATACCCCAACAAACCCTGTCTATTCACTTGTTACCTTAATTCAAACCCGAAATAGGTATCTGAATTGAACCATGGAAGAGCCCAGACAATTTTGCCATTTTTTTTTTCTTTCTCTAACCATTCATTCGATTTTTCGTTCCGCTTTTAGCAGCTTGAAGCTCATAGCTATGGAAATAACGAAGCAAGGAGCGCTTTTCTCGCTCTTCTTGTTCTTCTTGTTCTTCTAGGCTGCAGCATAGCCTCGGAAGAGGTTGTTTATAAATAGGATCCTAAAACTGCAACACAGACGTAAAAATCAACGGTGAATAGAAAAAAAAAACCAAAAAACAGAAAAAAAAACGAAAAAACAAAAAATCAGAAAGAGAACAGGAGAGGCTCGTAACTCGAAGAATGTTCACACCCAACAAGCTCAAAGCTCAGTTTTAACCCGCGTAAGAAGAACAGCTAGAAGACGAATGCGGCTAGCTGCAGTGAGATAGTGGAGTCAGAAAATTAGCAATAAATTCAATCTTTTGGGAAAAATGGAAAATAATTGAAAAATCATTTCCTAGAGTGATCTGTGATCACACGTCATTACATTACATATATCATACCTTCGGGTTTTCTCGATTCACAGGAAATTGAAACTAATGATTGAATCGAAGAAAGAAAGAAAGCAAAAAAAAAAAGAAGAATGATGTGATACATACAGTAAAATTATAGATTCTATATACACATATGTAAATATATGATGAATTATATTATATACTGTATAGAGTTTCAGCTTGTGAACATACTATGCACAGCCGATCCCATATTTTCTTAATTCAGTACAGGGTATAGAGAGCGTGGTGGGTTCGATCTGTGTGAATATATATATATACACCTACGAGGTATAGGTACATATAGTTTAGCCAGGGTAGGTCGTTAAAATAATAACACATCAGAATATAACGACTCCCAGGTTCGTTTTGTGCGGGTGAATTGAACCGATACGTTCAAGAGGTTCGAGAGATTATACATAGGTATACAGGTATATATTATACACGTGTACATACATCGTATTGTATAATAAAGAGTTTTCAGGTATAGAAAGAGCTTCTAGAAGTACATGGGAAATAAATTTTCCTATAATTATCATGAAATATAATATATTACGAGTATCGGAGAGAATCAACGGTTTATAATAAAAATGATGAAAAATCATTGAGACATTCTACGCGTTTCTTCATTCATGTAATTATTGGCAGAATCATTCCGTCTAAGTCTTCTGCGCCAGGACACTTCATCAATCCGAAGTTCAAATCCAGATTAAAAATGTTCATCTGTCTTCATTCGGGCATAGATGTCATCCAGAATGTTTTTCAGTCATTTTCAAGACCGAATCTTATGTCTAAAGCAAGTCTCAGAATAGAGTGTGCTCTTACTTTGATGTCTAAATGTCTTATATGTCTTAAAAGTCCATAAGAATTTTGAATCGTCTGCAGCTAAGAATTTTCACGAGGTCTCAATGCCAAGACATCAAAAGACATCATGATGAAAAAAATAGTGTCCTCGAAATGTTCTTATAGCTTAGACATTTGATTTATAATGAAATTACTGAAATGATTAATAAATCACTACATGCAGCATGTCTTGCAGTGAAATTCGAAACATGAATGGATTTTGATGCCCGTTGCAAAAGACATAACGATATGGATGAATGAAAAATAAGTAATTGGAGAATTGTAAGAGCTCAAAAACCGGTCATAATTTATGTTTAAAATAGCTTCCGCTCTTAGTGTATAAAATAGAACACAGAGAGCTTGACAAAAGTGAGCCTTCCGTAGGAGGCTTGATTCTCTCGCCGATCCACGCGCCTCATGTAATTCCATTCGTCTGACTTGACTTGTGAGAAAGTCTGACATAAGCGCGTTGAACGTACTTATAGTACACCTATAGCAGGAGATTTGACGCTGTAATATAGAGTAGGAGAGAATTTCACGGCTTGGTTAGCTGTCTTAAAATTCGTGGTTATTGACGTGGGTGGGAAAGGGAGGAAGAGGAGGAAGAGGCGGAGGAGGAGGGGGGGGGGGGGAGGACTTTTCATTAACAGCCCCAAAATTGCAAAACAGTGAAAATGAGGGGAAAGGACGAAGTGAAGGAAAAGTATACAGAGTAACAAATTCACAGCGGACTTTATTCCCCTGAATTAGTTGCCGTTTCGGCTGACAATGCAGTCTCAGCAACACGCCACCCTTCCTCGACGGTTCTCCATCTCGATCTCGACTTCTCTTCTTTTCTCTACTCTTCTCTGTTTCACCAACGAAGGTTGGGCAGTTTTCCCTTTTTCCCTTTTTTTTTTTTGTCTTTTTTTTGTTTTTACGTGTGACTTTTCCCTCCAACTCTTTCTCACTCTTGTCCTGAAAAAATTCTGCAGTTGGTTTTCACTCTCTTTCGCTATTCTCTTTCCCCTTACAATTCCTTTAATGAAAAGAACCGTCCGCGGGTTTCCACGCCAGTACGCGAAGGCCACTCACTGTGTTTTTTTTTTCCTTCTTTCTTTTTTCGTTTTTTCGTTTTTTTTTTTTCGTTTTGTTTTTTCACTTCATTCAGTTTCATCAGGAACTCCGCACGGAATAATGAACGACGTTTCTCTCTACGCTGCGACACCTCGTCACCCAAAAAGTTGAACTTTCAATTTTTACTTTTTCTTTTTCTTTTTTCGTTTGGAAAAAAAACTATAAATCAAGGGTAAAATTTCTTCATTGTCTATTTCAAATATATCTATATATACAATATATATTGATTAATTATTGACGAGAGTATATTATAATTATATTATTAGTTTTTCGTCGATAAGAAAAAACGAAATGAAAAATTTCTTTGTTTGTTTTCTCATAAAATTTCGGTGGCGAGTCGTGAAAGAATTTTTCTTTTCTTTTCTTTTCTCCTTCTTCTTCTTCTTCTGCCTCTTCTTCTTCTTGTTGGTGTCGTTCAAAATTATAATACTCATTAGTTGATGATATTAGAAGTATCCAGATACACACATATATATATATTTAGGTATATAAAAGTTAGGCAGAGGGATGGAGGAAGGGAGGGAGGGAGGCAGTCTGCTCAGGTTTCTGTTCCTCGCGGGAGTATGAATATAAAACTAGATGGGGGTGCAGGCCATCTTTTTATAACCGTTCTTGGTCTGAGGGTGGGTCTCTCGCGCGACGGAGAATATGATTAGTATATCATTTTAAAGGAATACTGGTGATACTTAAATTAAGTTTATTGAGCAGTTTTCACGGCATCATACCCTCCCCTGTTTCTTCTCGAGGTGAAACCCGCCGAGAATTTTTACCCGAGCAGCCAACCACCACCTCCCCCCCCCCCCCCCCTGTCACAGAAAATTCAGGCTATAATAAAACTGCTACTCCTGCCAAAACAGGGGGCCGAAGGGGGGCCGGGGGGGGAGGTATCTTGCGAATCTTCCAATCCGTGGAATAAGGAAAGGTCGGATTTTCGGAGACGTTCACGACCTCTAAGATTTTCCGATTCGTTTCGATTAAAAAGGGAGAGGGAAAAGATGAAAAAAATTAAGAAAAAAATAGTAGAACAAGAAAGATTATAGAATCCTTGATTTTGTAATTACAGTTTTTTTTAAATTAAATACAAATAGATCTTTGACGATCGTGTGAAAATGACGGAGAGAAAAAAAGAAAAAAGAAAGGAAGACAGAGCATTCCGTGGGGTGGGGTGGGGTGGGGCGGGGGGGGGGGGGAAATTGACGAGAACTGAGTAAATGAAGGAAATAAAAGAAAAATAAACGAAAGAAAAGAAGAAGAAGAGGAAGAAGAGAAAAAAAAATTCTTGAACCCTTGTTTTGAACGAAGTAATAATAATCGAGGCGTATTTAATTTAGCTCGGAAAAAAACAGGTCGTACCGGGTTAACCGCAACGAGAACAGAAAGGAAAAGAAAAAAAAAAAAAACTAAAATAAAAACAAAAAAAAAGAAAATAAAATGAAAAAAAAAAGAAAAAAAGAAAAGAAAGAAAGAAGAAAGGAGAAGCTTTTTCGCTGTTCGCTGTTCGCAATTAACTATACTTTTATAACACCTTATTTAGTCAGCAACTGGACCATGCCATGCCATGAGAAAAAAAAAAAAAAAAAAAATTAGCCCCGAGTTGATTGAGTCGCTCTGCTATCGCGTTCCTCTTGGGTATATACCTACCGATTGAAGGGGGTGAGCGAGACGCTCGGTAAAGAACGGAGTAAGTGGTTTCGCGCTGACTTTAGACTTTTACGAGTTTTAAAACTTTCCCTTCTTTCTTTCTTGGGTTTTTTTTCTCTCTCTCTCTCTCTCTCTCTTGCCCCGAACCTACACCCCCCCCCCCGCAGCCCCCCCCTATTTTTTTCATTATTCTTTTTCGAACGATCGCACCCCTTTTACTTATATACGGAATATTGTGGAGACGCGGTAAACAATTAATCGTTCCTTCAATTAATTATTTTTATATTATAATTAAAAATCAACAAAAGATCATAATATCGATTTTAACGTCAGTACCTACGAAAAAATGTATCTCTAGATATTATGCGTGTGCCAGGGTAGTCCTTGCGATTCAGTACCTAATATTCGAATTTCGATGCTCTCATGGGCCAGAACGTCTCGAAATATGTGAAAAAAAATTCAACCAAAATCCCAGGTTCCTATCTAAATTTTAGGTACTGCCGCATCCAGGGGGCATTGAATTTGAAAAATGATCAAATCAAGGATCACCCAGCTAGTGTGAATTTTTTTGGATAATTATTTTTGAAATAGTTTTATAGACGTTGATGTAGGTGTGTGCATGTGTGTGTATCTTTTTTTCTTTCGCTCTATTTTTTTTTTTTTTGTTGTTAATCCTCTTTAATAATAGAGCTGCTGGTCTTCCTGGAAAATGCAATTAGTTGCTGGGAAGGCATCCGCCCCGCTTCTTAATCTGGTATTGATTGCCAAAACTCGACAGCCACCCCTGCGGTGCCCAGGAACCTGGAAAATCAAGAAAAATGCTTTAAATTCAGACCAGCTTGATTGATTATATTAATAAGAAAGTTTTTATTCCCTCTAACGCTTATCTTCGAGGTAAGCCAGCGTCTCTCTGCACCTTACGGACATCCTAAAACCTCCCTTAAATAGCTCCGAGGAAATGCGACACTTTCTGCGACGATGTTTATGAATAAAGCCGAGCTGTCAATATGTCCATGAAATTAGCTGAGATTAATTTCGATAAAAGAAGAAAAAAGAACAAAAATATGAGAAAGAATTCAAATCAAAATTCAAATAGAATAAATAAATGAAAAATGAACTCAGCCGATGCCTTCAGTGTGACGTAAGATAATAATTTATACTAATTCATATATTTTTCTCCTTTCTATTTTTCAGGTAATCACAGAACTCGTTATATCTACTCGGTGAGAATTCATCCGATCATTTCCTTACTTTGAAGGTAATTAATAATACTACTAGCACTATAAAACCATTTTATCCAAAAACTATACTGTAATGGGCAAGAAAGCTGGAAATTAGACGTGCGAAGGTCGTATACCCATCGCTTGGGGGCTTTTAGGAACTTTACATATAATACGTGCTCTCGCATATGAGAGAGATTTGCATCCCAGCGCCATCTATGCAGCGGCAAACTTTCAAAGTCCGATATCGTCGGATTGGACTGACGAAATAGACATTATTGGGTATCGTTGGATTCGGCTTGACTTTCTCTACCGTTTTTCCCGGGAATAATAAGGCATTAACAAAATATTATGTCCTCTCTTCGAAATTGAATGTTTTTTTTCTTTCTCTTGAGAACGGTCATCCCCCAGCGATAAGTCTGAATTGTTTCGTTCGTTTTTCGTTCGTTCGAACAACTCAAACCTAGGTCTGGACTTAAAAATGGTCGGTAGAGGAAGAAGACTAAACAATTACAGTTGGTGTTTGCAAGGGTCGGTTCTCGTTTAAGTAGCAGACTTTTGGCAAACTCCAACTAAAGACAGAGAGAGAGAGAGAACACTGGCTTATCACGGCAATAATTAATGCGTCGCGGACAAACTTTGAAAGTTCTTTTACTTAACGCAAACACAAATTGCTTGTTTAATAGATTATTTATCCGCACCATTTTCTCGGCCTGTCGTCCTGCAGCCCCTGCCTCAGGGGTTGGGCGATTCCCTGTCGATGGTAGGTTAATCGATAATTTAACGGTTATCCAAGGTAGAAAGGTAGGTAGGTAGGTAGGTAGGTGTATGTTTGAAATTTAAAACTTTTTAAAAATAATAAGAAATAAGAAGAAGAAGAAGGAGAGGGAGAGGGAGAGGAGGGGTTGTTCTGTCGAGAGTTTGTTATAATTGAGTTTTATTAAGGAGTATAAAAATCGAGAATTCGAGTAGGTATTTTGCTTTTCTGTATTATTTACCAAAGTTAAAGCAATTTATTTCTCATTCTCTTGTGTGTGCATATATACACATATAATACCCTTCTACATAGTGTAGTACCTATATAGGTATGTACCTACCTACGTTAGAGAAATAAATTGAAGGAACACGTCCCAGCTCTTTCGCGGGACAATGCCTTCGGCTTAAACAAATGGGCAGCAAGTTTTCGCGATACTAATTACCAAAACTTAAGAAACTGAAATTGTCGCCGAGAGGGTTTCGAATGAATCGAATAAACATCCCTTCGCCCCGTCTCATTTTCGCTCTCTCCGACTACTACCAACCCTTACCATTACCAAATCAACCCCCACACCCCCTACTTTCTTCCTGATTTATGTTAATGTTTTTGTCTCGCGGTGAAATACACCAAAAACCGATCCAAATACGCCATTAAAACGATTAATTTCAACCATTACCGAAACTGGTCTGAGACCATCCCCTATTCTACACCTTATAGCTTCGATTGCATCTGCAACAGAAAAAAAAAGGAAAACGAAATGGCACCTCTTAAAAATATCTTCAAATATCTTTAAAAAAAGGGACTATTGCTGAAATTTCGTTTTTTCTTTCGTCGCCATGAAACGACAAGAGGGTTAATTTAACCAGCTCCAATATGAATGTAACTCGTTAAATTTACTTCATTTTCTGTTATCGAACCGCTTTAACAAATTTGCGACAAGTTTTTTTCTTTCTTTTCAACAATGAAAGTCGACGATTCAATAAATTATACATACCCTGCACCTCAATAGCATACATATATATATGTAATGCAATTTCTATATTGATTTAAATAATAGGTATAGAAAATATTGCACAATGGTTTGAACCGAGCGAATAAAAACTTCACCCTTTACAGGTATGTAGGTATATAAGGTTTGAGAAAAAAAATTTCAATTCCGATTAATAACAGAAACTGCGCTGTATAGTAGGTAATATATATAGTATAAGCTGTTCATTGTCTTTACTTTAGAAGTAGATTTTTGTTGCCAATTGCACGGAGACTATTCTCGGATAGGTATCTAGGTACTCAGAATTCATTCGAGCGTAGAATTCTAAGGGGATGATAAACTGGATAATATCTAAAGATCCTGTAGCAGGATGTTATTATTAAACCAACAAAGAAACTCTTCCTTCTCTTCAAGGGTTCTATGCATTTGATAAGAAAACTTTTTGCTTGTACCTCTACCGATATATGTATGTAGGTACCTACTTCGGTCGACGATATATCGCGAGTTTTGAGTGATGCGAAAAAATACTTGAAATAAAATATGTGGGGTGAATCAACGCCGACATTTTATGTTCAGTAAAATTTTTCGTCAAACTCACGGACAAGCCGCTGTAGTATAATATAATAATGATAAAATATCAATAGCGGTTTATTAAATGTCTATGGTGAAAATGTTTTCCCAGTTAAGAAACAAGCTTTTTCCCAAAGCTTTTACCAGTTTACTAAAGCTAAACCGCGTGTATAAACATTGCGTTAAAAAGTCGATCTCAGCTCGGAGAAGTAGGTATAACCCGAGCGAACACCCTCCACCCCCCCACTCGAACGAACTTCTTAATAATCCGAAAAAGCTCTCACCCCAAAAAGCACTTGGGGGAGGGGAGGTTCCATAAAAAGCAGCATAACAATTAATAGCTCGAAAATACTTTCAACAACGCGTAAATACGTGGTGGTAGCTATAGATGGTAGTTATTGGCCGGTTCACTGCTGGTAGGGGTAGGGGTAGGGGGTGGCTCTGACTTCGACGAACAGCAATATTTTCTAACATTTCGAAATCGCGTGGTTAATCGGGTATAACAATTATTGAGCTGCAGTGGTGTTGTTTATTGTTTTCCACAACGCCCGGCTAAGTTTATATTAAATTGCACCGACCCGACCCCGTGTGCATGGTGCAGTCGCGAAAATTCTATGTAATATGCGAAACTTCGTCTAAGTGTATAAACTGCGTGCAACTATATACTCGTTTGAAAACGTAGAGGGAATAATGGGGGAGTATAAGGGGTGCAGGCTGTACTAAGGGTTGCCAAACCCGAGTTTCGACAATTTTCACTTCCGGATTACCTTATCTGCCAAGAGTCACTCGGCACTGGCCAATCCGAATGGGAAAATCCGAGCTACGTGACGGAGTGCAGGTCAAGGAAGACCTCGTATCTTTCCGCGTTTTTGCTTTCGAGTCGGAATTATTTCCCGACTGAAATATCGCCGGAGATATTTTTCAGCGGCTGATCATCTCGAAATTGGAAATGAGGCGAAATCGATCTTGAATTGGAAATCAGCGAGGCGTAAGACGTTTGGAAATCGATTTTTCTGAAGATCGAACGATTTTTTAGTTTCGTTTTTGAATTTATTCATTTGGAAAAAAGAGAGCGAAGGTTTTGATGTTCGACTATGAGACATCGGAGAGAGATGCGCGAATAGCGTATGAATACTCTTCGGCAAAAAGGAGACAGCAAAGTATAACGAAGATGAGAATTTAAGATTGGAGTTTCGGGGTTGTAAATTAATTTGTTTATTATAACGGTAACTGTAATTGCTTCAGACTTGGTATAAGCGAATAATTGACGACGACCTGGTGCAGTTATACTAAGTATATCAGTCTGATACAAACGCTTTACCCCCATACCGAAATTTCCTCACAACTTTGGGTCGCGGGTCTTAATCGGTTTTAGTGGGCAAACATTCTACCCGCACTATCCGATTACACACTAAAATATAATGATAACAATTATAGTAGTTACAATAATCCTCGTTCACCGCATATATCACAAGCCAGTTTCGACGCCATTCCAATTAATGATCTAATGAAAATGATAAAACCAAAAATGAACGTCAAATAAATCGAAAAAAAAAAAACGGAACATCATTTTTCTTCTCTTCTTCTTCCAATTTCCGATGTATGTTCAAAGATACGAGTAGGTATACCTTATGCCGGTGACATACTCTCGCAATTAGTCTTTCTTGCGTCTCTTCATAGAAAATATATGGCTCCGCATTTCACGAGGAAATATAAATGTATGTATGTACGTGTCTGTTATCTCATGTATGGTGACCAGCCATTGGAGATACGATATCGTATCGTGTCTGTAAGGTATATACGATGGTGTTCATTTCCACTATTATAGGATTGTTATTGTCCTGTTTACTTTTTAATTGAACGTTGTGGAAGTGGTGGTAAACCACAGAGCACAATCTCCCCATTCTTAAAGTATATTGGTTGAATTACAAATGCGGAGTTCGTATACATCATCTTCTCTCTTGTTATCCCCTCCTGCAGTAGTTCTTGGCTATTTTTATTTATTTCAATACGACGACTTTACTCTCTCAACTTCTCTTTCATCTTTGATAAGAAGTCCTGACATATTCAATGCGACGTGGAAGAAAAATATATGTAGTACATATTCTTCGGGGAAAAATATGAATCGGGAAAATATTATACTGTTTTTCTCAATCATGTTATTTTTATTATCCGAATATGGCCGAACAGTTGAAACTTATTAACACAAACAGCCCGATTATAACACATGTGTGTGTTTTTTTTTTCTTTTTCTGGACTGGTAGCTGTGTACCTAATATTTCGCTCAAAACTCTGAACGAGAATTTAAACGATTTTCATCAATTTATATTATCAGTGAACCGTGAGGTTGAGATTACCACATCGTTCATTTATCCACTGTGTACCAGGTTGCACCAAAGGCAGACGTGCTCAACGTCAGCGTCTAATCCTACCGGAATTAAGTCGCGACTAACAACGTTACCTGCATCCTCGATTTATTGGTATGTTATAAAATCATCGTTAGTTGGTCTCGGAGTGATGCTACAAAAAAAAGTGCTGAATATAAAACGCGCGTCTTGTCAAGCTCCACGACTTTTGTAGGAAACATTTTTTCGTCGGATCTAAAGCTCGCGAGATATGCGCGATATTATCCGAGAGTATTCTCAGGTTTGAAATAAGTTGGTGTTTATGCTGAGAAAATGATCGCGAAATGAAATAAATTTTCAAAAAACTGGCAGAAGAAGAACTCCGTCGAGATATAAGTTACAGGCCATTCCCCTCTTTAAGTAGCTCCTGGTTATCCTCGGGGAACCCCAAGGAACAGGCCTAATCGTGCGGGGAAGGGGAATCCCGACGATACACGAGGGAGCTGACCATTGCTAAACGCAGTTTTACCTCAGGGGAAAAATTTCCACGGTTAGTAGCTGCTGTTGATGCAGCTGGCGAAGAGAGTAGGTAAACGATGATCTGGGACCTTGAATTGCGTCATATTTTATCAAAAGGAAAAAAGGAAATATAGATTTTCAGAAGTCCTGAGAGGTCCCAGTGATCGTAGAATGAGAAATAATGAATAAAGTGAATAAAAATGGGAAAAATTAAAAGCTTAGATGATCTGCAAGGTATAAGGAACGAGGTTGGGACACATATCTTTGCACAGCGTGGGGCGACTCACTTGGGTTTATTAACGTTAAGATAAATAAACAAACGAACGTGTATGTACATATAGGTAGAAAAGATCGTTCCAGACTCAGAACAAGACAGAGTGTAGAAAAGGATAGAACGAAACAAAAAATAACGAAAAAAACAGAAAAAAAAAAGAGAAGAGGAAACAGAGAAGAGAATAGGAGTTAGTCAGAGAGTAAGAGAGAGGGTAGACATTAGTGTGTGTACAACAACGCGTGTGGGTTCGGGGCACATAGGACCGCGTGTTTGAACAGCCATACTGTTAGTCATCTGACGTTTTGTACGATTCAACCACGTAGCAAAAGTATCGAAGAGCCCGTGTTTGACGGGGCGAAAAAAATGAAAATGGAAAAAAAATAATAGTAAATTGTTCATCAATTTTCGGTTTGAAATAAGTAAAGCAAATTCTTTTATAATCTTTTTATTACGGATGGAGAAATTCGTGATGTGTTAGAATTTCGGACAAAATTTTTTACAAGCATATGTGGCCAGGGAAATATCCCGGTTACGTAATACACAGTTGCGGGATGAAGACGTGTCATGTCGATACTATTATTTATAATTCCTTGAACGAGTACTGCGGCAGCAACGAGTCGAGTCGAGTCAATCACCGAAGCGGAGCGAATAACAACAATTATTATTATGTTAGGTTGTAAATAACCGAGAAACACCCACACCCACACCCGAGGAACCAGCTAGCTCCGATGGCAACGGCGATGTTGGTCTCTGCGGGGATAAAAAAAATGTTGTCGCAAACAAATAATGTACGGAGAAGTACTAAACATCCTAAAGACGTTTGAATTGGAGATGCCGACGTCACGGCAATAACTTCAAACTCCTCGTGGTTATTTTTTTTTTTCAATTTTCATTATCTTTTTCGCTCTTGTCTCGTGGCTCTGACAATCAGTTCTGACGTCACGTCTCGAGCCCATGAACGAATCGCCAACTCCACGACACAGTCATCGACACGTTCACTGCACAAGCACGATCCATCGGTATGTTGATCGATTCATCATGCATTGGGATAATTGGGATTGTCTTATCTGACGTGAGGCTGGTACCTGAAATGCAAACAATCTTGAACGGTATAAACGAAAACGAACAATGTCCTGACTTAGAGTCTCCTGAACCTCGAAATATACCAACGATATCGTCGGTGTACTCGAGTACTTTAACCCAGAATGCGTATTTTCGAAAACTATTGACGGATGGCTGGCTCAGCGACGGATTATGAACCGGCGAATATCTGAACGGGTATTCGCGCCATTCGGAACAATCGGATATCGCGTGGCTCGTAATTACGATTACGGCACTGCAGCGAATATGCTGCGAGGGGTAAAGGGGGGGAGATGGAGAGAGACAGGGTATGTAGTGTTCCCGCGACTGATACATAGCGGTGTTGGTGGTGACGGTGACGGTGACGACGCGACACACACGGCTAAACAAAGCACGATACAACACGGCATAATACTGGAGCTAAAGGAAGACAGGGCGAGCGGCGGGCGGCGGGCGGCTGTTAGCGAGCGAGAAGCAGCGAGTAGAGCGATGCGGCACGGGCGAGGTAGCTCGCCGGGGGGCGACAGGGGCCAGAGGGGAAGGCAAAATGCGTAAACAGAGAGTCAACATGTAAACAGGCCACTCGCGAGACAAACAACGTGGGGGCCGCGGAGCTCTGCGCCGCACCAGCCGAGCCAACAGCCAGCCAGCTCTGGCTGCCTTACCGAGTGAGTGAGTGAGTCTCTCGCGTAAAGCGGCGTATAAACTAGTAGCTTGATCCGCGCTCGTTTCTTATCCGTATGAGACGAACGTTATTTTTTTTCGCGTACCACGTTTTTGTACAAAAATCGCAACAAACACGCTAATTCATACACACCGTTCGTCATATTATTTTTATATAAATATACAACAACTCGTCGGCTGTATCACACATCAATTTCAACCTGAACTACTGGTACCCGCGCTTACATCGATATCTATACCACAACTGCAGCAATACGGAGCACCGCCGTGAGAGTGAGGAGCCTGAAACGAGACTAGACTGTGTCGTCGCGTGGGATCAAACGTCGAGAATCGATATTATAACTCGGTAATATATCGCGGGCTAAGATCGATTGTGTTTTATCGATAGTGTGCACGTGGGTGTGTGCGTGTGTGTGTGTGTGCGCGCGCGCGCGGTGTGTTCAGTGAGCCTTTGGATTTTTCGATAAGTGAATTGTTCGTGTGTGCGTGCGTGCGTGCGTGCGTGTGGTCAATTTTAGTGTCACACTGCAATTGCGGAGGATAACATAAAAAACTTAAACTAAAAAGCGATAAATTTCCTACATTCTTTAGTCGGGATGAGAATTCAGCTTAGAGCGACTCACGCGCGGTTCTCGTTTTGAGTGTCTATTTCGAGGAAATGAGGAGGGATTCGAAGAATTCAAGGCAATGTCTTAGTTTTTGAATCTAGCGCGTTTAGGGTGCGATATAAGGGGTTCGAAAACGGAAAGAAAAAAAAAAAAATCACAAACGACTAAGCAAAAGTAACGAGTCAAGAAAAACTAGCAATAACAATAATGACAATAATCATGCGACGCCATAAACAGAATCGAACAAACAACTGATATGCAAATAATGAGTTGTGCGGCATTTAAAGATTGTATTGCACCGAACGGCGATACTTCTTTCTCGCTTTATTCCATGGTGCAGTAGGTACCTGTATACCTATACCTATACCTATACCAACATATAATCATGCGTATAGGTTATTTTAAAGAAACTGTATACAATCCTTCTTAGTTCGTTTGTATTATTAAAAGAAACTATTGTCGAGTCTTGTTAACAATGCCTTGTTATTAAACTCGCAGTCAATACAATACATATAAGTGTACACCGGGCTGAACGGAACGAACTGCTTTTCGCCTTGTTCGAAGGTATATTCTATCAGCTGCAACTCGCGATTGCGTATTTTTAACGCTTTAATATACATGGGTACGAGAATCTGAAACTGTTTCCTCAAACTCTATCTTCGTTATTATTATTGAAAGCGAAATCTGTCGGTAATACGATACCAGTCGAACGTTTGTATCGATATCAATCCGCACGGCCTCGCGCAGACTGACGCTTGTCGTCTGTTTACATGCCCGCGTCGCCGCGGACCACCTCGCCGCCACCTCGAGACTTTGAATCGGTATATCTCAGCCGGTTTTAAACCTACTGTATAGAACTTGTGATCTATCGAAATCTCTGGATTGAACCTTTATTTTCGTACAGAATAATATCACCGCGGATGTCGAACGCATGCGTGGCTACATTCGCTGGAACCGTTCTATGAACGATGCTGAGACGCTGATTGAATTGGTGAGTTTAAATTTCGAATCTAATTCTCCTCATTCTGGTTTCGACATTTTTTTATTATACTTTTCTCCGAATCGTTCAGGACCTCGCATTGTGATTTTTGGACAAAAATCCCTGTGTATCAACGCGCCGTTTCTTTGAACTCCCGGAGTATTTAGGCTGATAAATCCTGACCGAGCGGATGAGGTGTTTAGCTCGCGACCTTGTGCTCTAAGCGCGGTTGGTCTAAAAATACATAGTAAATAATTTAATTCAACAATTTCACGACGAATTCTTACAACGATGTACGGATTTTCCTTTCTCTTATGTTTGTCGTCAAAGAAACGATCATTTCTCATTGTCTATGCGGGTCGGATTGATTGTAACGACATTCCGCAATGTGCAGACCGAGCTCTTCCGCAAAAGGAGGAGAAAAAAATATATATATACTATACATATATATAAGAACGACGATTGTTTCGGATGTATTGAAATTTCGAGGAAGGTGATCACATTATACCCGCAGATATACCTGCGGCAATAGCGCGGGTTTCAGAAATACGGAGTTTAGCCTCGAGCGGGATGCATACCTAGCAGCTAGCACATAATGGTGTTTGGAAACAATGCAGAATGCAGTTTAATTCAGTTTTCTTCGTTTTAGAACCGGCTCGACATGTTTACTTCGTCGATCGGCCCTCGTTTGTACACTCTTTCACAAAAATACACAACAACAACAGGATTTTACCATAATATCATTTTTACTCAATAATTCATCTGGTTTTTTTCCACCAATTACATTCACCATGCTATGATAAATTTCAAATGAAATCAGAAACAAGAAGTTAAAGTTGCAATGATTCATGATCGTAGATACGTATAAACGAGATAATTCGACTAGAAATTTCTTATACCTGTTATACGTATAACATACATATGTAGGTATATATAGTCAGTTATGTATATGCAGTGCCAAATTGAATCGGCAATCATACACAATTACTAAAAACAGCTCCTGAAATGAGGATTTCCTGTTTAGTTTATAACAACTATGTAACCGCGCAAGATCTGGCCAGGTCACGTCCGACTCGCAAGACGACGCTCATACGTATGTATAAGCATAAATTCCCGCTTGCCATTTGTCTATGCGTGAATGCAGACTGTGGAAATACATCATATTTACGATAAATAATGAGAATGAATAACGCGAGCGGGGATGAGAGATCTCATTCTTGCCGTTTGCCGTGCTCTTCTTTTTTAATTTGAGGTTAAAATAGCGATATCCAAAATGGCGGATGAACAGATCGATCGAATATCAAAAAGTCGTTTGATTTTCATGAAAATTAATTTCTGCGGGTTTTCTGGCTCGCTGATTACGAATTTGAAGTCTAAATAGCGAAATTCGAGAGCGCAGATCCAAGATGGCGAATAAAAATTTGAAAAATCATTCGATCATCGCAGAAATCGGTTTGGAACGGATTTTCGAGTCGACGATCACGAATCTGAGCCGAGAATTCGGGGATCGAAAAACTTGAACGAAATCACATGTATGACAATGTGGAGCTGCAGGGGTTTGTGACGTGGCCATTTCTTCCACCTCGGAATGTCTCCTCGCGAGCTATTCCCTTGGTCTGTGAACTGGCGGGTTAAAACGGGGGCGAGATTCACCGCGCCATGCATAACAATTAGGTCTCTAAAATCATGAAAACGTTGCAGACCTCTTTTGACTGGAAGTCCTCCACCTTCACCTCCACCTCCATCTCCAGCTCCCACACCCTCGCGGAGGAGATAACGAAGAGTTACACGTCCTCCGTTAACCCCTTGCTTGCCAAAATTACACGTGATGCAGATTCTTATTCCGAACTAGAGGCAACGAAGGTAGATAGTTTGGAGTCAAGTTGAAGTAAATAAGACCGAGAAAAAACTCTGAAAACAGTTTCGGAGGAAAGATGATTTTTTGACCCGATGAAAAAAGGGCTGCGAATATCACAGGGCGGATTGGAAAAGGTTCGAGGATGTGTAAGAAATCGTATATAGTAACCTTGCGGGTAATCAGGAATGACAAGAAGCGGAAATAAGCGGATCTGCAGAAGGCGGAGAACGAGCCATGAGCATCAGGGACACACGCACGTTCGCGCATATTAGGATCGTTGTAATATATGGGATTCCTTAGGGAAGGAAGGGTCCGTCGACCCCGTGATTTACACCTTCTTATACAATACGCCCAATTTTGAACGGCTGTGAAATTAGCACCCCAAACTATAATCTATAGCAATGGGAGCTAATCATTAGGGATATAACAAAATTATTGCATTAGTGCAGCTTTTGAGCTTTCTCAAAGATTTTTAGCGATTTCAATGTTTGAAATTTCGCGATATCGTACAATGTTTTTTCAACCATCGTTCGCCATATTGAATTTCGCCATTTGGACCTATTGATTCGTAATCATTTAATCAACTACTCAGTCGATGTGTGGAAATCAATTTTCACGGAAATCGACGGACATTTCAATTCCGATTTCGTTTGTTCTTCCGCCATTTGGAATGTCGCCATCATGACCTGAAATAAAATGTGAAAAAAGCAGCACGAGCGAGCAAATTTCGAACAAATATACCGGTGCAGAGTCGCATAAGATTCTGGGGATGAAGAAAGTGGACCGTAACGAAGTAATAAATTTGTCTTAATTCTAAATATACTATATGAGAATGAGGAATTGCTTGCGACTAATAATAGGGGGACCGGGCGGCGGGAAATTTGAATTTATATTTGTATTCGTATTCGTATTCGTATTCGTTAATTTTCGCATTTACGCAGACGGAGTAGTAGGAGAAATGCGGAATGATGGTGCTAGAGGGCTGATTCAGAGTAGGTAGTGTAACGTTGCGTTGCGTCGCGTCGTCGCATCGTGTCTTTCGTCGATGAATTACGACCCTGTTGAGAAACAGCCCAGGTACTACCTAATCTTTAGTAAAGGGTTGAGCGTATGTCCGGTTAGGAAATAACTTTCTTACCTACTTATGCCTTCATCTCCTCTTCACCGGGGAGAGTCTAACCCGTTAGAGTTGCTTTGCTTTCGTCTGAATCTCTCAGACCATTAAATAACCCCATAACCATCTAGTATATGTACCTACTTTCCCCATACATACATAATGCAGCCGTCTGTTTTTATTAATTCCAAGAATGCATAGGTAAATTACCTAATAAAATTGCAGAGGAAAAAAAATGGAGGGGGTGGAGTCCAGGGTGATTGTATATCAATTTATGGGATTATGACTATATTTTTTATTAATTTCCATAGCAACGTTGAATACATGGGTATGTGTACAACATGTGTACCTACACGTATGATATAATGTGTGAAATTTTCCGTGAAGGGATGTTTATACGAAAACGTGCAGTTTCCCCCCGTCGCGTAACGTAGCGTATACCGTAGTTGGTCTCCAGTTCTTGGTACGATAAAGTTATTTAAACTGGACTTAGCAGCTTTCGCACCACCTGCTATGGAATAGGTAACCTGCAAGCTTTGGAATAGGTTCAGTGTCGCCGATTAGAACGACCTGCGCCATGGTACTCACTGTATGAAACTATACATGCTTGAAAAAAAATGAAAACAAAAAAAACTTCGATCAATGTTATAGACTAATTAATTAACTTCATTATTTCTTGTCGAAAATTTAGATAGAGCGAAAATATCGACCTTTCAACTTTCTCTTTCTCTCTCTTTCTCTCTATCTCTCTTCCCATTGCATATGTACATATATTTATGGATTGTCTACGTAGAACAGATGCGGTATAACGTAAATCGATGCAATTAGCGTAGGTCAGTTTGTCGACCTTGAGCGTTTCACAGCCTTTCAATGCACTTTCAAAATTGTTGTTCGAATAACTGGTTTACACAATAATGGATGTAATGACACACACACAAATTGAGTGATCTTGTGGTTTAATATGTCGAAAAATTAATGGTTTTTTTTTTTGAAAGAGTACATAGGTAGGTAGGTAGGTATGAGAAAATTTTCTAAGAATAATTAGACGTCAATTTTCGCTGGCTAAAGCGATAGAGCAGAATTTCTGTTTTTTATACTTTTGGTAATAACTCCGTTAATATAGGTCTGATGAAAAAATGTTTTCCACAAAAGTTGTGCGCGCATAACACACGCGGATTTTATAATCAATGATTTTTTCTCTCAGATCAATTCCCAATGAGTTGGAATCATTTTTCTATCGTCTATCACCGCCCAGATATTTCATATGTACTCTGGGATAAGAAACACCACCTCATATAAGCCAGAATCGGAAATAATTCTAATTCCAATCCGATATGAAACGGTTGTGGGTATTATATATCGATCGTGAAAACTATCGCGTTACAGACTGAAAATCCACTTTGGCTCGATAAGACTTTACCTACGGCTCTTATTTCTCATCTAGTTTTAACAATTCCAATAAGTCAATTCTTAGCTCTTCAATTTGAATAGGTGAAAGTGATAATATGTAACACGTTTTATCATTTTCTGTACAAGAATCATATATAAAAAAAAAAGAAAAAAAACATCCGATAATGTAATCATTTTCATCCCTTATATTAGAACCAATTCATTAAATGCTATAGTTTTCCTGATAAATTATTATCAACCCATTAATGACATAGTTGGGCCAATTCTTTTTTTATCAAGGGATATAAAAAAATTTTGCAAGCCTCCATAACTAGAAATTTTTCATCCTCTGCTTAGTGGGTTGTAAAAGAAATGTTTGCTACACACTTGTATAATAGTCACTCTGTATAGCAGGTGGGCATTGGCGAAGTGGGGGGTAGGGGGTGGCGTATAGCTGTCTGAAATTAAAAATAAAAAGGAGTTACAAGGGGATGAAATTCAGTCCAGGGTTTAAGGGGACTTAAAGAATTATACGAACGTGAGAGAAAGCGAGACGTTTTCGAGTAGTGGAACACGAGTTCAGAAATTATCTCGTCGCTGAGACGTTTTCGGGGATTTAGGGGATGCTAACGGTCATGTAATTCGCTCCACCTCGCGAGAAATAGGTGAAGGAATTGCGGGAATAAACACTCTCCCGCAGGGGTCTCGGCCTAATAAACCCTGAATTATTCCGAGCAATATTAAAAAAGAAAAAAAAAAATAATGATGACAAAAATAAAAAAATTCTGAATTCAAAAAGCGGTTTTTCTTTCTTCTCTTTTCTTCTTCAAGTTCTCTTTCCTCGATTAATTGAAATAATTATTCTTTTTAATTGTAAAATTTGTGAAAAAAAAGAAAAAAAATGAAAAACTCTGAAAAAAAAGAGGCGAAAGAAGGGAAGCAAAAGGACAATTAAAAGGCGAGGATTTTTGGTGGATGTTTAACGGCTAATAGTTTGTCTCCGTTCCCCGGCTGCAACTTCCGGCGTCTCATTTCACCCGGCAGTCATTTTCTCCCTCTTACTTTACCCTGCCACCCTGACTTCCAGCGAAAGGGCAAAACGCTGGGACTTACGCGGATTATAAACTACAATTGTTTTCATTAAACGCCCTAAATTGCCAAGATACTGTGCGAACCTGCAGTGTTACCCTCCCTCGACTTACGACTTTTATAATTTTATAATTATCCATGAATGCGTTACACGTCTTGTTGTTTCATTGCGTTTCCGGAATTCGGAAGAAAAATAGGAAAATCAAAATTGATTCGAAAATTTTGAATTGGAATAAAAAACGAGCGAAAAATATCGTGAAATTTATCAATTTTTGAAGAGGGTAATCGAGTTGTGAAGACATTTTTTTCATTTTTTTTTTCAATGTATTGAGGGTTCAAAAATCAGGGGTTGAACCATGGAGTTCATTTTCTTTCGAATCTGAACCTGCGAACTTGACGCAGAGCGGATCAGGGCAGGGCATATCTGCCAGGGTAAGTAAGTAAGCAAGCAAGCAGGCAGGAGAGATGGACTCGAGATTTTTCATTAGCGCAACGTCGACTCAGCTGATTTTCCAAAAGAAAAGGGATCTCCATCTCCTTCTCCTCCTCCTCCCCTATTCCGAGCACAGGGTGCGATAAGCAGGAGAACCTCGGGTGAAACTCGGAGAAGAGACGGGATTATAATACGGTGGATTAATTCCCGCTCAAAATCTGTCACCTAAAAAAAGTTATTAGCGCTCCGGGCTCAGCTGAAAATTTTGTTTTATATTTTTTCTCATTATTGTATGTATACATTTTTTTTTAATCGGTTTTTTACATTTTTCATTTTCCACCCCTTTTTGTTTCTTATTAATCAAAAAAAAAAAAGAATGAAACTACTTTATTTAATTTTATTTTAATTTTTTTTTTTGTTCAACCCCTAAATTTACACGTCTTCTACAAAGGAGTAAGTTGAGTTGGTGCATCGCGGCCGGTTGTCTGGCTAATAAAAGAAACATGAGGTTTCATATGTGTTGATGTGTGGGAGGCCAGGCAAGGCATTGAGACATGAGCCCTTTAAGCCCTTTTTTCCTCCCTCTAATAAAAGCCTGGGCGAGAGTTATCATTGTTTTTTTGTCACATACGGCGGTGGTGGTGATGCTGCATCGTGGACTCGACTAAAGGGTGTAAAGAGCACCTTTTCAAAAGGACACAATCCCAGGCTCTCCCCCATATACACATAACATACACACGTCAATAAAATATGAGGTTAAATTGAAGAATTATCACACCTTGGCTCTTAGGGTCCGTTCCTCACCTCGCGCAAACGAAAACAAAAAAAGTAAAATTTCAAAGAAAAAGGGGATGTGAAAAAAAAGGAAAATTCAGAAAAACACTTCATCTTGGCTTTTAGCTTTATCCTGACCATGTTTGACAGGCAGTTTTCAATTCATAGATTTTTCAAAATTTCAATTCATTAGTTTTTCGACTTTTTCAATTCTTTCATCATACAATTTTCCGATTTTTCGATTCTTCAATTTTCCAATTTTGCAATTCTTCCAATTCTTTCATCATCAAAATTGTTCAATTTTTCAATTTGTCAATTATCCAATTTCGCTATTCTCTCATCACCAAATTCTTTCATTTTTCAATTCTCCAATGTTTCAATTTCGCAATTGTTCAATTTTGCAATTCTGCAATTTTGCAATTCTGCAATTCATCATCATCAAATTCTTCAATGTTTCAATTTTTCAATTCTTCAAGTTTGCAATTCTGCAATTCATCATCATCAAATTCTTCAATGTTTCAATTCCTTCATTATCAAATTCTTCAATTTTTCAATTCTTCGATTCTTCTATTCTTCAATTCTTCAATTTTGCGATCCTTCATTTTCGGAATTGTTCAATTTTCCCAATCCCTTCATCATCAAATTCTTCAATTATTCAATTCTCCCCCTTTCAATAATTCAATTCACCAATTTCCGAATATTTCAAAACGTCGATTTTCCAAGATTTCTCTATTGTTCGCTATTTTTCATAATTTCTCAATTTTCAAGTTCCTGTAACGGAACCTTCAATTCAACTATTTCTTTTCGTTCGTTTTCAAAAAAAAAACAAAAAATAAGAGAGAATAGAGTGTTTTACTACATCTATATATCTCCCTCACACGCGGTCCAAGACCTCGGGTTTATCCAAGGTTGATTTGAAATTCACAGAGATTCTCTACACAGTGCAAAGGTCCTGCAGGACGAATCGTGGGCCGGCATATTATACAAGAATTTACTACTAAACCGCGACAATAACGGTTTTCCGTAACTGAGCGCATAAACGACGCCGTGAGTTCTCATAATCAACCAGGTCGGATCAACCTCGTTGGCTATTTTCGAACGACTACATATACATATATATATATATACAGACTGCAATTATCCAGGCATATGTAAATCGGCATTTCATAAAAATCATATAAACAAGTAAAAATCGATAAAAAAAATTGAAAAAATTTGTCAAAAATTTGTCAAGTGATGTCAATTTTGATTCCCAAATTTTTTTCTGCGACCTCAACTGTCTCGAATAATGAAAATTTAATTTCTTTGCATACGATTCGTTCCTTTTATTACGAATGCAAATAATAATAATCGATTGAGTGTTCCGGCCGCTATAGCGGCTAGTATAGGTATAGGTAGTAGGATATACAGACGATATGTGACATTGCAGCAGCGAAGGGTAAAATTCAACCTTATATATATCTATATATGGAAATGTATAATATATATGTATTCCTCGACGATATGGCATGTTTTTTGTTATTTTCCTGTTTTTTATTTTCATTTTTTTGTTATTTTTATTTTCATTTTCATTTCTCGCTTTTCATAACGCCGGAATAACGGTCAACTGCAACCCGATTTCCCTCAAGGGAAATTATACGCTCCTATAGATCCCTCGCGGACTTGTCCCTCAGCACACGATGTGATACCGGACGGAGCCTGAGTGTTGAATATCTACTCAATATCTACATCACATGACCAGTCAGTCACCTGTCGTCCGAATTATTTCCACCTCAACATTTCCACTTTGATTTTAGTTTTCCGAAAAAGAAAACGAAAAATAAAAAAGAAAAATGTCTCGAAATTTTTCTTCTCTTTCTCTTGTCTCTTTTTTATCTACTATACCTATCGCCTGTATACTTGGATAAAACTTTAACCGAAGTGTTTCATTCCACGTCAATTATTTACTACACGAAGTAATCGAAGTTGGCTGACGTCTATTCGTGCATCTAGCTTCGGCTAGGCTCGTGAAAATTACTCCAAACAACGCTGGTTCTACCTATACCTATATAGTCATTCGCCCTGGGCGCATATACGTATACATATAACAGCTTTTACATCGGTGCCTGACCCCTCGCGCTTTTAGCTCGCCAAGTACGCGGGCTGGTGCATACATGTTAACGTACACTGCACAACTATAGAGACTCTCTTACATAGGTATATGCAGAAATCACAGTTACGGCAAACTCGGGCGCGTCTGTCCGCGTAATAGTTCATTCACACGCGAACCGTTTCTAACCGTTCGGTTCGGTTCTCTTCTCTTCTGTTCTGTTTGGTTCTGTTCTGTTCTGTTCTGTTCGGTTCGGAGTTCTGCCCTGAACCCGTCCGTCCACTTCTTCTCAATCGCTAACTTTAACTTTGTATCTGCCTAGACTGCGAGGCGTAGCCTGCCAGATACTCATTACGTACTATGTGTGGACTTTAAGGGCTGCCAAGTAGCACTTCACGATACAAATTCCCCAATTATTCGTCCGATAATTTAGATAGAAGAAAAATCCTCGTACAAAAGTCTTAGGGCTTGTTAAACTGCATGTTTTATATTCACTGAAATTTTTTGACAAATCATTATTACGGCTCCTGGCTCGGATTCTGTGCGGTACTGTTCAATCGGGATTAAGCAACTTTGTTGGTCTCACGTTTACAGGTGAATACAGCGTGAAGTATGGGTCTGATTGAAAAATGTTTCATACAAAACTTGTCCAGCTATTAAAACTACACATCTTTTATCCCGAGAGATTTTTCGTCAAATCATTATTTCAGCCACAATACTACCGTTTCTGATGTTTACTCGAAAATCGTGAACCTCGTCCGTTCGGTCTTTGCACGCATATATCTAATCATCTATAAATCTAATCGAAAAATGTCTGAAATAAAACTTGTAGCACTTATCGAGACGCAGATTTTTTGTCCTATAAATTTATGGCGTTCGATGACCGTGGTCTTTTTTATTCTCCGATTAATCTCGGGCATGAATTGAACTACCATAAATCCCATCGCCGCACTGCAACAATTCGCGATAGTTTTTAGTGAATTCAATTTATTCATTGGCCGGTTTTCTCGCAAGGAGAAAATAGATCGAAGAAAAAGTATACATTTGTATATGCACATGTGAAAGAAGATAAAAAAAGATAGAAAGATAAAAAAAAAAAAAAAAATTACGTGTCCCTAAGAATCGAACGTATATGCGTATGTATGTTAGTACGACTATCGCGAGGAAAGGCAAGCAGGCAGGCAGGGAGGCTCTACTGCTTCGGACGGCGGACACGGTAGCCGGTCGATGAATAATGGATGGGTTTCTCGCTGTAAACGTATTTATAGCATATCCGAAACGACCTGTTTATCCCTTTGTATAGCTAGTAGAATTTTCAATAATTTTACTATCCATTTGTCGATAAGCTCAAAATTCGATTTCACCCACCTAAAGCGATGTATGTATATTGTTTTTTATATCACCCTGTGCTGCCTCGACTTGATCCAAGATTTTCCGCAAATCTCATTAGAAGAGAAGAAAAATGAAATAAAAATGAAATAAAAATGAAATGAAAATGAAGAAAAGAAATAGATTCGTTCTTTGCGATCAGCAGCTGGACGTGTACGTGTTATACCCACAAACCTCAGCGTTACTTAGACGGTATGTAAACCCGTATACCAACAACCCGACTACGAGGTCTCACAGTTATAAATATAAGTCATCTGTTTGTATAATGCAAACCGACATTTCAGTCGATCTACTTTTAACTCGCGGCATGTCACATCGATAGCGAACGACACGAAGATGCGATATGTTTAAAAATGTACGTGACTCATTCTATACATACTTCATTCTCCACTGTTCTAAAGTCTCTCGTCTTAGAGCAGCGAGTTCTTTACAGAAGAAGAAGAAAAAAAAAAAAAAAATAGGAACAAAAAAAAAATTACACTTTCCAATCGAATGTTCATTTTCACACAATTTTTCCATCTCCGATCTCTTTGGTTTAGTTTTCCGATTTTTCCATGACGTCAAAGCTCTTGCTTCTATTGTACCATAGAGAGGCTGTAGGGCTGTTTTTACACCTTCATCGTTAGTCTCATTGTTGTCATCGATGATTTAGTTCCTCGTTCGGATCTCTATATTTTTTTGGTCAGTTCGAAAAATCGACTCTGCAGGCCAATGTCCGAGGCTAGAAAAGTGGCCGGCGAATTCGCACGTATGCACACAGATACGGATAGATATATATATGTATACATCCAGTTTTTCACAGCCAACCCCCTCTCCAACCCCCCCTCCCGACCCCCAACCCCAAGATACGTATTTTGATATCGGACTTTACGCCCCATTAGCTTCAGTCGACGATTATTTTCGAAACGGGACCGGACAATACCTAGTCACGATACTGACCATTGAATTCCTCCTCCCCAAATACCAACCCCTTATTTTAGTATATTTTTTTCTACTCTTCCTCTTTTCTTCTTTTCCCTGCTCTTCTATAGGTACGTTTTTTCTCATATTATACCCAAAAACCTTTTCACTCATTCCTTTGTTCATATTGTAATGTGTGGTATTATATAGTATAACACATAACACGTATCGGTATACATGTGTATGTATGTAGTACCCTAGTATCTACTGAATTTGTCAGAATCGATCATCCAGGATATGAGGCTGACCCAAGGAGCCGAATATCAGAACCGCAGACCACTCCTATGTTCCTTTTTCCCTAATACCTACATATCGATATTTCGGGGCGAGGGTTGAAGTTCAAAATTCGTTTGAGACAATTTCGAATTTTTCAAAAACGTTGAAGTCTAAAAATTGAACGTAGGTATTTTTCAGAATGCTTTAGAAATTTTTAAGTTCTTTTTTCTTCAAATTTGTACCTCTTCTAAAATTTGTCATTTTTATTTTCCTCGCATCTACACGATGGGCAAGAAAACAACAGAATATATAATATATATATTACATATGCATATAGGTATATGTATATTCCCTCGCGGAAAATGAGCGGAAAATGTAGTAGTACGAGGTAAAAAGCTAGATATCAGCTAGCTAACAAGATCCCCGAGGAGATTTTACCAGCTCTCGTAAACGTCGTGCCCAGTAAACTGATAAAACTAAAATAAAAGAGAATAAAAATTGCAGGGCCGAAATATAAGTCTCGGACAAAAATATTCTTTATCGTGATAATTATATATCGCGTGCTTTAATCGGAGGAAAAAAAAAAAATAGGGGGTGAAAAAACGAAAAAAAATTGAAATTAATTAACGATGAACATGAAATTGATGAATTTTTATAAGAAATAAATAAATGAAGGAATCATGCATATAATGTTAAAAGAAAATGAAAATCCACATTCGCAGGGAAAATAAACCCTCCGCAAATTTCTGACGTACCCTATACCCTACCCTTAGGCCTTCGAAGTTGGTTGAAGCGCGGGTCTTGTTCTTGGGATTAGTATACCTACTACGTTATTATAAACCCTTGGCCTTGAAATTTTGGTGTAGTTATTCAAGATATCTTGAAGTTGTATCGCACACACTATGAACTATTATACATATGTGTATACTCGTGCAACAATGCTGGTTGGTTGTGTTTCTCCTTGTAAGACGACGGCGAAACAAGGGCCATACCAGAATTATATCTCCTCAGGATATCTCTGCTATTATAGTACCTACTATGGTGTGTGTTACGAGTTTGTGGGTATGGGTATGGGTATGGGTATGGGTATGAGGTAAGGAGTCTAGACCTCAGCGAAGTATCCTTACTGCCAACCCACGTTAGACCCGTACCAAAGTACGACCCTCAACTTACCCGAGGATTTCCCTACCTCCTAATTAATTTACAACTATCGCTAGACAGTCAACATGTCCTCGAAATAGCTCAGACCGAAAATTAGCGGTAATGCTGTTTCAGCAACAGGTCAAGAGACTCGAATGTTCACCCCTGTTTCGTCAAATACTGAGGATTTAAATTATCAGCCAATTTTCATGAGTCAAGGATTGCTTTTGGGCGGCAAAAATCTGTCTTAACTTTGACGGTTTGCTTGAAATAGTGCGGGGGTAAGCTAGCCCGGTTTAGGGTAGTATAAACTGCGAATTGAACCCTCACTACCATAATGCCGAAGTGGAAGGGTAGTAATTGTATACCGGGTAGTAGTAGAATGGCAAGATAAACAGAACTATGTAAGATTGGCCCCCATTAATATACATATCTCTTGGCGGACTCTTAGTTGGTCGAAACTCAGCCTAGCTGGTTCCACCCTCAGCCTCACCCTCACCCTCACCCTCTTATTCTCGAAAATTTGCTCGTGGTGGTAGAGGCGTCGTCTTCTTGGCTCTTGGAGGCCTTGGGAGTTTAACGTAGGCCGAATATCCGACGAAGGCAGGAAACCAGGAAGGAAGGTACACAATGGATATTGAGGCAGTAATTCACCACTGATTGTTAGCCAGAAACCCAATCTATGAATTCCGCTACCATAGCATAGCCAGTACCAAACGCCATGTGTACCCCTCAGCTCTGCCAAGGCCGTACCTTATTCCATAATGTTTGCATTAAGCTGCAGACCCAGTTGACCTAAGATGGCATCAATTATGCCCACTACGATGCCCTATCTAGAGCCCAGCATCCATTATGCAGATCCGTTCCTTCATCGATGCTCGTCGGGGTTGGGTTCGAGTTCCGAATTCCTAAATTTAAGAAAACGAAGATTTCGGTCCATTCCTCAGGATGCGGAGACGAAGGATAGGTCATTCTGATCTATCGATCCTCTGCATAACAAATTGACAGTATTTTGAAACTTTGATTTGAGATTTAATTTGACCACTTATTGGTTTCGAACTATTGAATGAATGCATGTGCGTCAATTTCACTTTGCAGATTTTGAAATTCAAGCCCATCCCCTGCTCGTCAAATTATTTCGAAATATTTTCGTTCGAAAATATGTTGAAAAAGATAGAAAGAAAAAATAAATCCTTTTAGCACCGAGTGTGGAAGTGGCGTCGAAGTTGTTTTCGAATCGGAGTTTCATACAACTATAGAATACATAATGGATATGGAACAATGACCGGTGACGTGTGCGATGATTGGATGCGGCGAAGGTATACTTTTCAGTTAATCGTGGAGCGCTGTATATTCGTAGCGGATATCTCTATACGATGGGAATATCAATTATAATAGCAATTATTATCTTATTTCTATTTCTACTTCTGTGTCTTTGTGAAACAACTGTTTGTCTAGAGCTCGCCGTCTGGGAACGACAAATGTCACAGCATTCGGTTATGCATGTGTGCACATAGCCGGTGTACATGGAGCTAACAGGAATATTGTACATCGTCGCAGCAAAATGACATTTAGCAATTACAAAAGCATGAAATATCAGCGAAATGGAAATAAGGAGCTCAAATCCAGAAGAGCGGAAAGTCTGCATTGCGACTAGCACCACGATGATGAACGATATAACATGCAGCACAGCTACACCAACATAACATTGCAAAGTCGATACCCAACCAGCACTGATGCTAGGGATCAGAGCGTGTACCGGCGAGTTTAAATTCGCCAAACTCTGCAGAAAGCAATCGATATCATATAGTAGGGAAACGGCGAAGAATGTGCATGCACTGTGAGGAGAGGATATGAACAAACGTTGTGTACTGTGCTGCCGGTTGTTACTTCATTGTTTCACACTCTCTGATGAGGATCTGGTGTTGATGATAAAATCGAATGAAATGGAAGGGGAGGCGAAAGGAAAGGACGACCGGACACGATACACCCTTACTCCAGCTTCCATATCATCCGCCTCTTCGCCTATCAAGCTCTTCTATAATCGCGTGGTGATCGCATAGATCCCGGACGCTTTTGGCACCCCAGAAACTGCAGGGTGTTGTAAATTTGATTGAAAAATATGTGCAAAGGCGTTCCGAATCTTCGACGAGTTTCTCAGCTCGTTTTAAAGCAGCGTGGGTATACATGCCTTTATTATACAATGGTTGGAATTTTGACAGCAGTTGTTGCGAACAGCACTTACCTTTTAGGGTTTTCTCCACGAACACATACACCCCCTCCCCTCTCCCCCCACACATATATATATATATATATACAATTTCTATTATCGTTGCACATCTCGCAGCCCACCAACGTATCTGCAGCAAACAAATTCGCCTCCAACATTTACAACGAAACTTTTCGACAAGAGTTGAAACTTCCTCCAGGGGTTTACGACATACATTCTTATTTTATCATCTATTTATCTCAGGATTTCTGCGAAAACCGTATCAAACCAACCCCATAGGTATGTACATAATATATATGTCCAACTATGAATGGTGACTGAATAAAAAACATTTATTGGGGATTATTTTGGGAGTATTAAAATTTGCCAATAACTTAATGGGGTGGTTTGATAGGTAAACGATATTTACTTGACTTTTTTTTTTCTGTTTTTTTTTCTTTCAATCGCAGAATGTGCTCGTGGGTTATGGAATCTATAATACAATACCCGTTTACCCGTTCCACTTCCACTATGTGTAAGTTTAATACCAAAAAGGGCTTACAATATCGTATGTGGTGGGGTAGGTGGTGCAGGTACTATCCACGAAGCCAAGAAATATTAGTATTCTGCTAATTAAAATTTAGCTGGAGAAATTGCAGCCAGTATTCTGCTGGCTGCTGCATCCCATATTCTCGTTATTAAATGATACACACTTACCCGTTTCACATGTACACGAATTCTATCTGAATATTAATAGTGTGCCTGTCTCCCTATGCCTTAATAACTATTGGCTATAAACTAGCTCGACCCCTCTCTATATCTCTCTCTTTCTCTCGGTATTAATAAAAGCAATTCTACCGGTGATAATAATCGACTTTTGTCTCTGATGCAATGCACCACCTGAATTTGTTGACTGAACTGCATTTATTAATTAGCAAGCATATGATTCGGGGCTCCGGAGCAGCAACCCTTTCTTTTTCATTCGTGTTTGAAACACAATTTAATCATGTTTGTTATTTACCCCACGCCAACATCAATTATTATGGTAAAATTCATTTCGGAAATTAGGCACTTTGAGTCCTTTTGTCGAATTTTCACATATTCCAATCCCTCGGATTCCTCGGTTAACAAATTACCGAAAAATGGTTTTCTCGCATCGTATAAATAATACATGTTACTGTCGAGTGAGGCGAATAATTAGGGAGGTAATTATAAGCTTGTGAGAATTATTTCTCTATTCAGTAGCTATGCGGGATTCTCGAGTTTAGGGGCTGGGGGATGGGGGCTGGGGGCCTGGATTGGGGTAGGAGACAGTAGACAATATTACAAAAAGCTCTGCTCTCAGTTGGTGGCCGGTGGTGGGTCAGGTATAATTACACCCAACATAAATACAATCCTGCATTTTCGGGGGTTGTAATTTTTTCTCTCACTCTCTCGCTCTCTAAGCTCAAAAGCTCCCGGACCTGCGGAGACCACTGTCCTATAAGCGGCTGTTACGCGAGTTCCATACCACATACATATATACCTTTTCAGAAACGCTTTTCCAAATCAATTTATTACGACGGAAAACGCAACCCCCTTTTTTCCCCCCTCTCCGGGCAGAGTCCAGCGGCGTATATCGTCTAAAATTTTGTTTCTTTTGGCCAATTAACGAACAGTGGTAAATATAATTACACTAGCGTTGTACATCCTCGGTTTTCTCCGGAAGGGATGGCTTCACAAAAAATTTGTAGGAATATGAAAGTTGCAGCTAGTCGGGCACTACAACTTTTGTTCCGAACTATTTTTTGAGAATATTATGGTTACGGAAATACCTGACGAATTAGAACTGACGATTTAGGGGTTGGTTTTTCGACCCGTTATATATATCCTAATATTTGTCGGTAACGGTTGATCTGGGTAAAAAACTTGTGAGGAACAAAAAGTTGCAGCTTGTCAAGTGCTACATTTTTTATTTCAGACAATTTTTCGAGAAGTTGATGACAGCTGAGATAATTAACGAGATATAAAAAAAAAAAAAAGAAAAAAACAAGATTATCACGTGATTCTTTGAACTCGTGGTATAGGTGCGTATGTTATATTGGATCTCGTTTATTTTCTTTCCTCTACTTGTAATTACAAAAGACCAATTGTACGCCCTAAGACCGCTCTTAAAGTATAAATATAAATAGATATAAAACAGGATCTTAATCCCTGACGTGTAAGTATACAGATATACATTCTCTCTATTAACCTGGTTATCGCTGGTAAGCCAACCCTCGCGATGAAGGAACCCGGAAAATAGCGAGGGCCTCGAACAGCCCCAAGCCGATAAATTGGGGCGATAAATTTTCGTCCAATTTTTAATGTCGTCGGACAATACGTGGACAGGAGACAATAGGGATGAACATTTTTTTGAGGGTGGATGAAAATATTTGCCCTGAAAATAATAGAAATTCGTAAATATTAGAAAACCGAAAACGCAAAGATTTGTTCGAATTTTTTCTCTGCTCGAATCCGTTCCTCCGAGGGAGATCCCTTTCTGAATCGTCTCACATTCTACCCTCCTCAGAGGAGGATACAAATACACAACAACGGAGTCGTTTAACGGCACGACGCCGTGCCGTGGCGAGCCGCCTTCGCCTCTTGCGTCTCGCCCCCTCATAGTCACCCCAGAAAAACGGCGGATCGTGGAGGGCGGAATTCCCGCTATTTCCAGGTTTTTCTCACGTTCTTGGAAGCCACTTTTGTTAAGCGGTTAAGAGTGGATTGCCACCGCGGCGCAAAAGAGTCGAGGGCGGCTATTTGCCACCTGATAAAAATACATCCGGAGAAGAGTCCTCCCGATTCTCGAGAGAATAATTGACTTGACTTTCGGCAAAGATTAAGGGTGGAAATGATATAAAAGCGAGACGATCATTAGGGGTTGAATTCATCTGTACACGGTTATCACACGTCAGTAAAATGCAAAAATCAAGGGCGACATAATGTTATTTTCGAATTTGACGGACTGAGAATCAAAAGTCCTCAGATCTTCGTCGAAATTGATTTCCCGAGGCTCTCCGGGTCGCTGACCACGAATCAGAGATTGAAATTTGGAAACTTCACCCTGACAAATGTCCTGATTATTCTCATACCGAAAGCCTATGGGTTTCTGCCGAAACGCGTGAATGATTAGGTGTAATAATGGTTTTAAAAAAAGGGAGGGTGGGAATTGGTTTTTCGCCTACCTATGTCTTTGACGGGACTCGAATGGTCACGAATCGAGCCATCAGGGACCGTGTCGAAGAAGGACTGCACCGGCTTGGTATAGGGCGCGAGAGAGATAGGGGTGAAAAAAATATGGGGTTGCATCAGCAGGCCAAATAATGCCATCGATATAAGCGGCTCCTTTCCTAATAGAAACCGATTTGTCAAAGAGCTTTTACATTTCACCACATGGATTTTCGCACCCGATAACCAACGTCCTACCGTCTTCTGGTTATCCCACGGGACCTACTCCGCGACCCTTATCCCCGTCCAAGCCAGGGACAAACCTCGATCCCTGACAGCACCGACTACTAGATAGAAATCTTATAAAATGCCCCCGTCAAGTGACAAATATTTCCCGACCTAAACCCGGAGGAAAATCACCCCCACGGTTTTAACAGAGATTTTCTTACGAAACCTTCAGCCCCCCTTTTTGTTATTTAAGAAAAAAAAGACTGAGCAATGAAGTGTTTGCGTTTTCAAAAAAAAAAAAAAAAATCCCAACTTTTCTATTCCGCAAGATGCCTCGACGAACTTTGGAGGCCTAGTCGAGAATTTTTTTGCAACTCAAAAAATCGGAAATCGCATCGAATAATCTTGGGGTTGTGAAGGGTGCAGTGTGAGACGTGTGGAGATTTCGTGTACCACCTATATGTCCTGGATAAAAAATGAAGAAAAAAAAAAGAAAAAATGTCTACGTGTTATAAAAGGAGATGATAATTATGGGGTGGCGATGGGGTGGGAGGGGGTGGCGTGTGCTGTTACAGCAGAGAAGTGAGAGGGTGTAGATGTGGTGGTAGTAGATCCAGAGTTGGGCCAGACAGACAGATGGACAGACAGTCGTTCCCCTGGTGGTGGTGCAGTACGAGGAGACCTGGAAAAGGAATGAAAATAATAATACTTTCGTGCCCTAGGGCCATAGGTGTCAGAACTGAGTGTCCCCGACGAAAGACAGCAGTAGCAGTAGCAGCAGCAACTGAAACTGAAACTGAAACTGAAACTGAAACTGAATACGTTTGGTATATTTTGTCATATGTAAGGCTGCTGCTTTTTCTTCTTTTCGTACAACCCCCTCCCCCACCCCCCCGTCCCTACATGTGTGTATGCATGTGTGTATATATTATCCTTGACTAAATTTTTGATTACGTACAGACATACGGGGAGAACACACACCTTTCACAAACGTGAGATTCACGGTTTTCTAACCCGAAGGGATTTTTCTTTTTCTTTTTCTTTCTTTTTCCTTTTTTTGTTTCTACTGAAGCTTCCAAATCACAGGGTGTGAAATTCTACTCTTCCTCTGATTGTTTCCAGATTTTTGTTCCCTTCTCATACCGCATAATCACTTATGCACACTGTATCAGATTCTGGATGTACCGGATATTTATATACTATACAGGGTGAGTTTTCTCCGGGGTCTGGAGAGGGTGTGGCTTAAATCTACTAGCAGCTACTATTGATTTGACTCCACTCTCATTTCCGAATGGATTATCATTCATCTGAAGGCAATCATTCCCCTAATAATAGGGAGGCGGGGTCTCGGCCGATTTAAGCCCCGCCCATTCCGGACCCCGGAGAAAACTCACCCTGTATACAAGTAGAAATGCGTAATTTGAAGAATTTGAACAAACGCGAAACGAGAAAATAAAGAAGAGGCAATATTTTAAAAGACTTTTTCTTCTTTCTGTTGCCGAAATTATTTGCTATAGTAATAACTTGTATACCCTACCTATACCTATATACCCCATGGCACTGTACAGTACGCGGGATGTAATAAATGGATGTGTAGATTTTGAATAGAACTATCCAGCTATCCAGTCGAGTTACAATAGAGATCGTCGCGATGCATGGAAGGTCGTAGGACAATAATTAACCAATAAATAATAATGAAAACTGTGTATAATACACACAATCAACAATTTATCGAATTCCTTTTCAATGGGACTTTCATCTCCAATATCTATCACACAACGAACATCCTCCCTCCCTATCATCCACCCTGCTGCAATCGTCGTTGGGCTTTGTTACTCTGTTCGACTGACGTTCGTACAATATTATCATAGCTATTGCAATAAATTTTTTCTCCATTTATTTTCTTCTTCTTTTTTATTTTATTTTGCTTTTCGGTTTTTCGTTTTTTTTTCTTCTTATTACACTTTTACCACATACTTTTTTTTTTTTTTTCTAAATCTAGTAGCGTTGTACAAATAAATAGCGAGGAAAAAAATGAAAAAAAAATCTGTTTCATTCAACGTACACAAGTTTTCACAGTTTTATTATCTTTCCTCATGTACATACATACCTATTACTACAAATAGAACATCGCATCGCAACCATCCCGCATATAATATTGTAATGTGTGTTCGCTTTATTTAGAAATTCTTATCCCCGTTTCCTAGGATATTGGTATATGTATATATTATATATACATATATATGCGCGTAGATATTATAGGTATAGCCAACAAACATATAAATTATAATTATATACGTGTATGTACATAGATACATATTTGTGTATTTATTTCCGCGAATGAATATACGCGGGTGACGTAGATCGATCTATTATCTGTGTGTTCTCCAGGGCCCCGATAGCTTATGTATATCTTTTTCCGTTTATTATTTCACCTCATCTTCTTCTAATTCTTCATTTTTCTTGCTACATTTATTTCCGTTTTCTTGTTGTTCCTCTATTTGGTGAACAGCAGGCATAGCATATATCCTTCGTACTTATACATACCTTTATTCTTATTCTTTTTCTTCTTCGTATTCCTCTCCTCTCCTTATCGTATCATCATCATCATCATCGTCGCTGTATCGTCATATGGACTCGACGTTCTTTCCAGCTACTACACATATACATACGCCTATGTACATTATACATACACAAAACTCAGCAACAACGAACGTCGTCGTGTCACCACCCTGTCATTATATTTTCATTCGTATACAAATACCTGTATTGTATCAGCTATTGTATTCTATACTATTCGTATTGATCTCTATGCCGTACTCTGAGCCAATACCAATACCGTATTCTCATCTTCTTTGTTAGTTATACTTATGCACCTCTGCATACACACCTATGTACATAGGCCAACATTTTACATTAATTATTGTTTTACCTATTCCTTTTCATTCTCTTTCGATTCATTCATTCTTTACTCAATTATCTGAAACAATTATTCTTCCCTTCTTATTCTATACACACACGTATAAAGCAGTTCGAAATTTAGTCACATTTATACACACAGCATACCTGTACGATATACCGTGAATTTCTGTGGATGCGGCCCGGCAGGGATACCAATCTAAAACTTTGCTAGTAAAGTCACTGGAAATCGCTAGATTTTTACTGGACATTACCAGATTTTCAGTGATTTTATTCTAGGAAAATATATCAAGTTACTAAACTGCTGCTAACGAGTTTTAGGTTGGTATCCTTGCTGGGCCGGATCCACAGAAATTCACGGTATATATATCAGCAGATACACATACTGCGATGTTTACACAACTCTTTGCCCGGCGGACGCGCGTGCAGATGCGGATGCGGATGGTCCCAAGTTTTTTTGTTATTGTCTACCTAACAGCGTTAGGATTCATTAGCAATCACAGAAAGGGAGTTACCTGGGGCAAAGAGCACCTCGTTTAATGTTTACTCGTTGACATGGACCTGACTACCAGCTATTCGGTACGATTTTATACTTCGGATGAGGAAAACATATATATATCGGATGAGATGGGGTAACTAAAATATTTCTAACTATCTGCCGAATCGTTTTACAGAAATTTTTATTCCACATAAATCGTCCGTTTTTAATCGATTCACAACTTTTGTACGAACAATTTTTTCTTATCATCAACAGTAGCAGAGATATGTAGTAAAAAACAAAATTTGATACTAATAAGTTATTAAGAAGAAAAAACAAAAAAAATACAAAAACACTTGCGAAAACATACACACACACACACACACGCTCATGCATGTGAGGAATCTTATCTTGTTTTACATTTTCTTCATCATCTCGGAGAGTTCTTTTCGAGTCTTGCAAGTTGACGTGGACAACAAGGTAAATACACTACTGCAGCTGTAAACGTAAAAACTTACTAGGAAAGAATTGTGTGCAAACGACTCCAGTCGTTGGCCTGTTTTCGCCACTCGCTTTTTCTTTCACAATATAAACTCTATGCGACTATGGTTGAAAATATCAGGAAGAAACAAATGAGAGATTCGCAAATTGAGTTTCGGAAAAAATTTCATAAATTTCGAATTTACTCGCGAATTTTTGAGGCCGAATTACTTCAAATTGAATGGAATCATTTCAAAATTTCGTTTTTTTTTTGTCTCGAATTCCAAAATTTGATGATAAAATTTGTTTTTTTCTTTCATTTCTTGTGTCACGCGGTTCTGTGTTATATATTTAGGTTGAAATCTTGTTCATCCGTTTATCAAAGGGTTGTGATATCAAAAATACCCTTAACAGGTATATTAGGTACGGTTTAGTATTAAAACCATATGTTACGTGTTTGTCATCTGTATAATATCTGCCCGTTCGAAAACGGTCGAGCAAACATTTCAGAGACGCGACAAAAGTAGTCATGACAACCATATGGAATTAACGAGATCACGTATCAGATAATCCCCGCAGTCTTTGGTCCGCCCTTAACAAGGTAGTGGTGGTGGTGGTGGTGGTGGTGGTCGAAATTTCCTTCTGCACTTACCCGAAATCCCCCCCCCCCCCCCCCCCCCGTACCTTTAATTGTAAACGCCGTTTATTTGTCACCGCTGCGCGTTATCCGCACCATAATCAGGAAACAAAAATTTGAAAAGATCAAACGACGATTTAACCGAAGATTAAACATGCCGAAAGGAGATCCGAACGAATTAGTTTTTTTTTTATTTTTCCAAATTCGCTTCCCATTCCGAAGCCAAATCCAAATCCAAATTCCAAAATTTGCGACTAAAATTTTTCATCTTCTTCTCGTTACGATTTTAGGAATCGCGCGATACGAACAATTTTTTTTTTTGTTTTTTTTTTTAAATTCTTTCGGATTTTTTATTTTCACTTTTTCCTTCTTCTCGCCTCGTTTCATACTCGGCTAGTACGTAAAACGTTTTCTTTCAGATATACATATGTTTATATACTAAACTTCTCCCTTGAGTTAAGTAGCTACTCATCCGTTTCTTTTTCTCTCTTTCTAATTTTTTTCTCTTCTTCTCTTCTTTCTTTCTTTCTTTCTTTAAACAGCTGCGCACAACTCGATCCCTCATCCCTTAATAATCCATTATACTCGCGAACTGCACAGAGGGCACGAGAAAATATTTCAAATTTATTCACCTAATACGGTATATCTATATATATATATATATACACATATACAATATACACTACACTAGATATTTTGGATTGAACAAAAAATTCCAAAATTATTACGTGGTATAATAATAATAATAATAAAAAAAGCAAAAAATCCAATATGTTTCTGTTTTTTGGTTTATATCAATATTCTTCGATTATTTGATAAATTTAATAATATCATATAAAAAAGGATGTCAATAATATTATAACTCTAGAAAATGTTAATATCATTTTATATGTATTCATTCATTTTTTATTTTTTAAAGGGGATCGCACCCTTTATATTATATATATGACGAGCCGCAATTTCTCACTACAAATTTCTGAGTATACCTCACCTATCTAATAATGAAACTCGTATCTATATAGGTATATATATATATAGGGATGATAATACAGAGAATTGGTACTGCGACATGTTGTGCGATCGTAAAAATTTTAACAACGGCGTATATATACCAGCTACGATACAAAATTATCCCCTGTGTATGAAAATGTTAGAGAAATTTTTCCCCAATTATCTGTTTGCTATTTAAAATATTGTGGGAATTTGTCTTTTAATTTTCAAAAAAGTGCAAATTTTCGTCCAATTTGATTTTTCATTCAACTTTGCAGTTTTTCTTTTTTCTTTTCAAAGTTTTCTTTTCTTTTTTTTTTTTTTCTCATCGTTAGCGATGATAAAAACGAGGGGCTGGCGGGGGGATGTATACCTAATTTTTTATTTTTTTTTCCAAACCCTATCTGTAAAATCTGAAAAGGAAAAAGTTTTCTTACGCGACGCGCTGCAGAGAGCAGAGTCTTACAAGCGAAGTAAAAAAAAAAAAAGGATAAAAATTGGAAAAGAAAAAAAAAAAATAAGAAAACAAGGAAGGAAGGAAGGAAGGAAGGAAGGAAGGAAGGAAGAAGAAGAATGAAAAGAAAAAAAAATCCCAAGAATTACGTTATAAAAACGTATAAAAGACCGTCTCGGATTGCGGACCGCGAAGTTTCATACAGCTATGCGGTTTATAGAACATTAAGAAAGGGTTGAAACCCTCAGGCTTTGAGCACCTTTTACCCCACGAATATTCAAAGTAACGCCCGATTTACCTTATAGTTTAATATAATATACCTATACTCCGCGATTTTATCTAATCAACGCGGTTCAAACAAATTGACCGCACATAGGAAATGGAGAAGAATTTTAAAAAAAAAGTTAAAAAAAAATCAGTCATATGGATCAACGATTTTTTTCGTTTTTTATTTCTCATTTTTACAGATATAATTTCGATCGGACGTTCGACAAAGTTTTCTTGACGAAAAACGTTGTTTTTGCAAATTTTTTCTCGTTTTTCGTCGTTTTGTAAATCCAAAACGAAAAAAATTGATGCTTTGAGATGATTAAGAGCGGATAAAAATCGTCACAGCTTTCTGGTATATATATATAGATGCTTGTATATTGTAGTAGTACATAGTGTACCTAGTATATACATAGAAAGGGTTTTTCCCCGCGTAGGCGAAGCACAGTTTTCTTGGCAAAACGCTCGAGGGGGTTTTGCTCAAGCGAAATAGGCCAATCAAATGTAACGAGTTTTTGTGAAGTCAAGGGGTTAAAAAGTCTCGTAGTAGGTAGTACCTATAGCCAGATATTATACCAAGACCGAAATATAATCCGAGAGGTTGCAGTATGAGAAAACAGAAGAAAGCAAAAAAAATTAAATAAATAAATTAGAAATTAGAAAAGTTTGAAAAAAAAAATCAGAAAACTAAAAATTACGACCAATAGGATTGAATTTGTTTTTTGTTTTTTTTTTTTTAATGAAAAATAATTGATGAAAATTTAAAAAATGGAAAATAGAAAAAAAAAAATCTCACATTGCATGCATGCAAAAAAAAAAAAAAAAAATGCAAAAAATATGATATAATAGCGTGTATTCGTTATAGTGTATAACGAGGAGAAAATTTATGAATAATTCATAATGTATACTGTGCAGCAGAAAAGATATTTAGAACGATCGAAAGATGTAAATTAGGTGATAAATTCACCATAGACAAGAATCCGTATTCCCTCATGTAATTCGTTAGAAAAATTTATTGTATATCATTCGATTATTACTAGTATATAGTTTACACCTGGAATTACGCGTATATATTGATTTTTTTTTATCAATCAAACGAACGGTTCGATTTTTTCGATTTTTTTTTTCTTCATACAAATGAATTGAATTTTCAGAAAATTGTGATAATCATCATCATCGAATTATTGAAGAGTGAGGAAAAATTTTCGACGACAGAAGGCGGAGGGCCGTAAGGCTTATCCTTGGCGTAGATCGCTGAGTATCTCGAAGGCCCGTTTGTGGCAACCCCCGAGTAGTCTCGTGGGGGGCGGGGGGTGGGGGGGGGGGGGGGGGGGGTAAGGCTATAGTAGCCCAGAATCTCTCACCCTACTTTATACTTTTAGCCAGTTCCAATTGCTGCGTAAAGGGTTATACAGCTAAACTCATTGCGGTTTTAAACTTTTATGGACGAAATTACGACTTTGCAACTATTTTTACGAGAGTTGTTTCAATTATTTCCTGAACGCCACCCGCGCCGCGTCCGCGCCGCAGCAACGCGAGGAGAGACACAATTTGCAATTAAAAGTCGCCACGATGCGATCCGGCCTCGAAAACTGCCTGCAGAATTGTTAAAAGCCGAATAAGAGACGTGCGACGGAAATTTCATGACGTTGATAATCACTCGATTATTGACTTAGTTAATTCATTAATTAAAAGTAAACAGCTACAAATAAAATCGTATTGTAAAACCGTATTGTATATCCGATTGCGCGGAAATGACAAAAGTACGAAAACAAAGTTTTATTCATTACAGTTTTTCTCGAGAATGGTGCATCCTGTCGAAAAAACTTTGAGGATACAAAATACGCGTCCTGGTCATACCTAGAATTATTGCTTGGGATACTTTCTCCTGAAATCAACGGTTCCCGAGATAATGACGAAATAACACAAGCTAGTGCATTCCGAAACGAAAAGGGGGAAATTTTTACTCACTCTCGTTTTTTTCGAGAACGGTTCATCCTATCGAAAAAATTTTGGGAACATAAAATCCGCACCTTGATTCGGCCTACAATTTTTGTTTGAAACATTTTTCCATCATATGTACGATTACCGAGATAATCGCTAAAAACTTTTCACTAATTTTCGCGTAGGGTATACACGTCCTGCAACAATGTTCAAAATTCTACCCCCTGAGTATTGCACTCGGTCTTAACTCGTTCTATATTCAAGTGCAACAAAGTCTTGAGGGTGTTTTGGGGCAGCGTTAGTACGTATCCTGCCCAGGTACAACCCGAGCTAGTTTCTTGTATTCATTTGATGGTTTCTAATCACGCTATACTGTCATCAGCACCACCTACTCCACAGTCTATTTTCTCTCTCTTTTTCTCTCTCTTTCTCTCTCTTTCTCTCTTTCTCTTTCCCTCTCTTATACACGTTTAACAATTGCATAGTGGCTTAGTCTTACCTCAGAGCATAGATCTTATTACTGTTATTCTCACCCTGACGATGAGCTCACCAGCTGCTAAACCTTCTCAGGGTGCAACCGCGCCGCAAGCTTCCGGTACAATTATAAACGCGATACATCCTATAACGTGAAAATTAACACTCATTACATATAATATAGCTGAACGTAATTGATTAGAATTATTGAAACAATTTTTCTCCTCATCAAAACATACTATGATATGAAAAATTCAAGAATTCGATTTTTCGATGATTTCGCGTGCAATGCACTCATCATTTGGTTCGAAGAAAATCGGCTTTTTGAAAAATTTCGGTTTCTGAATCTTGAACTCATTTTTATTCGGATAAATCGAATCATGTAATGAAAATCGAAATTCAATATCTAGGGTAAAAAAAAAAATAACGCCTTTAATAAAGAAGGGAGGGCAACCCCCGTTACAGAACTGTTTGCTATGTAGGAGAATTGCCGTTAGGAAGTTGAGTGGCTAATATACCCATACCTTATACCTATACCTATGTATAGCTGTATAAGGCAGGTTTATACTACTACTACGTATGTAACCTATTATATGAAGGGATAATTGTAGCTGGTATATTTGTTGGCAGGCGCGCTGCTATTATCAGGTATAATTATGCATTTCAGTTCTACGCGGTGCGGCGCGACGCGGCGGCGTGCCTCAGCGCCTTGTGTATTCAACCCCTTATTACATAAGCTACCTGGGCTATAGCTCGACTCTATAAGCCTGTGTCTATAATCATTAGAATCATTTGTCGTTCCCTATATGTGTAATATATATATACATCTATCTATATACCGAGAGTTTTCGGTGAAACTGGTGCAACTCCTCCTCCCCCCCCCCCCCCTCCTCCGGCGGCGAAACGAACATAGACACGTACCGCAGGGAGGGGGTCGCCAGTTTCACCGAAAACTCTCGGTATGCATATACGTACAGAATCATACGCGCTCCTAATTCATTTATCATTTCTTATCAAATTTCTTAATTAATTTCTTATTCAACCCCTTAGTTCGTCGTTCGACTCAACTTTATTCAATATTTATATTATTCATTTACAATGATGGAAGAGAAAAAAGAGTTCTTAACTTTTTATATGATATCTAGATAGACTAGATTACTCGAAATGAATAAAAACGTTACGGTATAATAATTGACATGGAATAGATGGACGTATCGAATATTCTCCGCTCTAATTACTTCTCATTAACTCTAATATTATGGCAATAATATATATAAGTAAAGTATGACTTATTCACTGTCTATCGCGCTTAATGACACGCGGCGTATTGAGTAATGAGGAAAGACATAACGGAATTAAGACGAACTCGACGGCAATAAGTCGACGAGTCGTTGTCGAGCTTCAATTAGCCAAAGCCTCAAGTGATTAGAGGCGTTCGTATAATAAGACAATTTTACTTTAACGGTGTATCAACGATTATCAATTTATTCTATAATTATACCATAAACCGCGTAAGACAAGACGTACCAGCTGTTGGATAGGATTTAAATTCATTTTCGAATATTTCCGCGTTCCTGGTCGGTTTAGCGAAAAATTTTATAGGACACAAAAGACGCGGCCTGATAATAACTACAACTTTTGTACGAAGTGTTTTTCCGAAAAATCAAAGTGTCTCGAGATAAATGAAAGAAGAGAAACCCCATGAATCAGAGAAGTTTTTACACACATGACAAAAATTTTTGATATTCCCATTTATCTCCGAATCTATCGGTTTGAACGAAAAATTCTATAGAACATAAAAGACGTGGCTTGTTAAAATCTACGATTTTTATTCCGGGTGTTTTTTCGGGAAATCAAAGCACCCTGAGATAATCAAGAAAATGCAAAAACAAAAAAAGTTTTCAAGTCACTGATCTGTTATTTTGAGACATCCTGTAGGTATAGGTAACGCCGTTAGTAAGTAGGGATGATAATTGCTGAAACTTGTGAGTTCAAAGGTAGCATGTGGAACGTGGGCAGGTAGTTCGAGGTGCAGAGAGCGAGAGAGAGAGAGAGAGAAAGGTTCGGGAAACTTAACTTGTATAAAACTTCGATTCGCGAACTTAACTCTGCAGGGTGCAGCACGCTGATTCCTATCTCGCAAACGAGGTTTCAAAACAACAGTATAGCTACCTTCCGGGTAAGGAGTAGTACGTCGGTATACATCTACGACGATTTAAAATAAAAGTCAATTAAACCTGAGCTGCAGCTCCGGTAACGAGGGGTAAGAAGACACAGCTCGAAGACCTCGCCTGCTATGCTGCACTGCTTCGAAAAGTTTCTATCAAATCACCGATTCTTATCTATTCCCAAAAACTCATTTTCAGTCCCGATTATTCAGTCTTGGTTCGGTCATATTCGACTTCCAATGCTCCCATGCTCGAAATGATATAAAAAAAAGGAAAAAAAATGCAGCCAGACCCCAAGTTCCTATCTTGATTCTAAGTACTGCCTCAAGGCCACGGAATTTTCCCAATTGAGTAAAACAGGATTTGGGGAAAAAAGGAGTTTTCATAAATTTTTTCGAAGACAGAGACCTGCGGATGAATTTTCCTGCGTGAGAAAATTTTTGATAGTCAAAACTAGAGCATAGAAATTCCTGATAATGTCTCGAGTCCTAAGAGCGGCCTAACTAAATAAGTAACTACCTTAGTAGCTGCTGTTGGATTGCAAGATTCCGTGTTTACTGCATTTAATGGATGGCATTGGCTAACCACATGCAACTGCGGCATAAGCCGTACCCTAGACACTGCACTGACCTCAGTTTTCCACGCGGTGCGGCGCAGCCCCTGGATGAGGGTGCAGGTCGCCGCGATGCATCTTGTGTTACGATATCTACCTATTGTGTACTACACACATAGGTTTGTAGAATTGAGTGTATATCCCTCAGAGCAGAGTGGGTATGGAATGTATTATAGAATATATAGGGTAGTGCGGAGTAGGTGCAGGCCACACCTTTGGATTTATACCATTAAAGTCTATCCTTGATTGCAGGGAGCCCCGACTACTCTGCATGTCGTACCTACTGCATTCTCATAGATAGGATAACGTACCGTCGCTCAATATTATCTGCGCGATTTCCCACGCCACCAACACCAGGGTAACCAAATTCCCATTATCACTATAAAATTGTGTGGAAATAGGACAGGCCAGTGACAGGCGCGTCTACAGGTAAGAAAAAGAAAGCAAATTGTCGAGTTGCCGTCATTTATATCGCCAATAAGTTCCCGAAGAACTCGGATATTTCCGGGAAATTAGTAGTGGAAAATTCTGGGAATTATGGGAAAACGGTAATTTAGGTAGAAAATTCGTGGAAGACTGGAGAATTATTTTTAAGTATTGACATCTTCTTGAAAAGTCGCTGAAGAACTGGAAAATTCTTGCGAGGAAATTTGGTGAAAAAAAAACAGTCGGTTTTCAAGAAAGTTGTTGGAAAACTAAAATTTTCTTTGAAAGTTATTCAGAAGTTGTCAAATTTTCCTGGATATTTGCGGAAAAACTGTGAAATTAGTGGAAAATTCGGGAGATTGTGGAAAAATGATAATTCCCTAAGAAATTTCATGGTAAACCAGAAAATTGATTTGGAAATCGGTGGAAAAGTCTGAAAAATTGACATTATTAATTGGAAAATTGTAGAGAAGCATTAATTTTGCAGGAAAATTATTGGAAATCTGTGAATTTTTTTTGGTATAGTTCCAGAGAAACTCAGAAATTTATTGAGAATCTTGTGGAAAACACGGGAAATTGTAGTGAAACGGAATTTTTCTGAGAAAATTCGTGGAAAATCAGGAAACTTTCGTAAGAAGGTGGGAAATTTTGAAAATCATATGATAAGATAAAATTTCTCACGAGAATAGTTGAAACAAGTCAGAAATTTTCAAGAAAATTGCTGAAAAATCTTGAAAACTGTCGGAAAGACCGAAAAATTTCGGAAAAATTGTTCGTTCAAGTTATGGAACTTTGGAAAGGGTGGATTTCTGTTGGTCTGTAAATGACCATCAAGTCTTTTCGCAGATAACAGGCATTAGAATGTTGAGGTGGTTGAAAAAAATGCTTGGCTAAATTCCTAACTAAGAGTAAATTTACGACATTAAACCGCAGCCAGTTTGTGTGGCTAGTATCTACCAGTGTAGCCTGCAAACAGTCGAATAAGCTTCGAGTTTATCGTTTTACTTATTTGCCCAACAAACTCCTGCCACAGGGGGGGTCGTAAGGTAGGTATGTGTTCAAAGTCTACACATAATTGTGCCCGGGTTGAAACTTGCCAAATATTATATCTAAACTATATCTCGGTACACGAGAAGGCAGAAAGAAGAAGAAAACTTTTTGAACTTCGATTCGTCAAAGACTGAAGAAAATTGAAACTTTATCAATTGACACTTTTTGTTGAAAATTATCGGAAAACTGACTGATTTTCCCGCTAGATTTATCGGAAAACTGTAAAGGAAATTGTAAAAACTGGCAATTTTTATTCTTCTTCATTTTCTGAATTAGGAAAAATTGTTTTTCCTCAATTTTCTCTTCGTTCATCAGCAGAATCGATTTTTCTTCAACTTCAGATTCTTAACTTCGTTCATTCATTCATAAATCATATTTCCGAACAAATTATGGTGAACTTCGTTTGCGAAAATCTGGGGAAATTCCTCCGGAAAATTGCGGAAAATTAAAATTCCATCAGCCATTGTGTGAAGAAGTGAAATTTTCCGGTGAAAATTTTAGTCAAGTTGAAAGAAAATGATTGAAAAAATTGAAATTTTCACTCCATTTAAATAAAATCGATTTTGTTTCGACTTGAAATTGCTAGCTTCGCTAATTAATTTATCAATCATACTTTTCAGTCGTTTTTTGCTGCCGTATGTGCCGGAAAGTGGTGTTTGTATGTTTCGCAATAGTAGCTGCAGGGTAACAATGTAGGTGGTATTCAGTGTTTGGTTAGTATCGTGGTAGGTAGCCAGTGTTTGTAATTGGTACAGTTTAGGAGCGGCAAAGCAATAGCCTGTATACCCGCGACGAGATTTTCGAGGCTCTATATATTCGTAGCAGTAAAAGTTCCGGCATCAACTAGGAAAGTAGAAACGCACTGTGGCTTCTGCCCCGAAACTTAACTATTGACAATTTCAAATCTGCCAGCTTTCGGACGACGCCAGATGCCGCACGCCGCGTCGCTCCTGTAGATCCTGCACGCGATTAGCCAGTTCGCCAATTTGATATTCGCATGGTTTTCCCATGATGCTCTTGTAATTTAAATAATATTCACTAATTTGCTTCGAACTATTACACGGGAATAAAGAAATTTCACCATTTTTCTAACGTTTCATGTCCTTCGGAAAATTTCGACCGCACTTTTCCGACCGGACATTGGTGAAAAAACTTCAAATTTTCACGGGAAATTTTGTCATTTTCTCGGAAAATAAGGAAACAAGGACATTTTTTGACTTTCCAACGCTCAGCGTGCTTCGGAAAAATTTCCTCCGCGCTTCTCATCTGCACATTATTCTTCTCAGACTTTATGAGAAACTGAAACGTTCTGTGAAAATTGTTGAATTGATCGGGAGAAAATGTAAAACATGTTTAAAAATGTTGTAAGAATTCTGAAATTTTGTCAAAAAATTGGGGCAGAACGACATTGCCGTGAAAATTTTCGAAATGAATATTAAAAGAGGAACAAGGTTGAAAAATTAATTGTGTGAAACAGTCTGGATAACTTTGGGTTCGAAGTATCTTTTGAAACGAAAAAGAATTTGATGCAAAAATTTTCATCACAGATTTCCCATTTCGTTGGATAACAATTTTTACCCCAATAAATGTTTTGTATGTCGAAGTATCGAACCCCTATGGAATTCGAAAACAAAAAATACAAAGGAAAAAAAAAAGTAATGTGGCAGTATGTAGGCAATACCTCTGGTCTCTGAACAATATCGAATTTAGTTATGATTTAATTCCACAGGGGAATGTAGGTACGTGTACAGGTATTGCGATAATATAAGTCAGCTAGTGGAGAATATTTTTTTTTCAAAATCAGAATGAAATCGTTGAAAACGCGGATAACCCATACATATATATAATTGGGTGTGAAAATATTCGCAGAATCTTTCTGTTGATTCACGTAATTTTTTGAAGACTGAAAATTTTCTTCGAGAAGAAGAGGAAAAAAAAAAGGAAAATATAAATGTCCTTTCATAATGAACAGGATGTAAAATATTTGAAATCTCATGGTCGCAAGTTTTATAGTACGAGTAAGAAATGAAAAAATTTCAAAACTTTGTCTCGCGTTTCAGCCCTGTACGTCCTTGGTTCTTGCATTTCGTATTCTGCGGAGAGCAGTGCCACTTATTTGGGGATCAGAAGCGCCTGGGTTCTACTCGTTCCCACCCCCTTTTCCTATATTTCATTTTTAAACAACAAAAAAATGCTAATGTACCACAGGCCCGTTATCGACTCGCTTCTGTGTATATGAAATAATAAATAATCTTCTAAGCTTCTCTCAGCGGTGGCCATTATTCCATTTTTTATTTTTTTCTCGCATTTTTCTCATTTTTTTTATTTTCATTTTTTTATTTTTTTGTTCCTGTTTGTTCATTCGACTTTTGCTATACTTGACGACCCATAACTCTTCCACTATGTTCCCCATCCGTCGAAATCGTTTCTTCTTCTCTTTTTTATCGGCTCAAGAAATCACTCCTCTCCAAGTTACACCAGTGTCTAATGAAAATCTGAAATTATATGGATCGCATACAACATAATCATATAACTTGGAAATTGATTTTATTGGAAAATAGTTGGTACAAAAGTTGTAGAACAGACAAAAAGGCATCTTTTATGTTCCTATCATTTTTTCCTGAAGTCACTTCTTTCCAAGTTATACCGTGTCTAATGAAAATCTGAAATTATACCGATCACATAATTTCAACATTGATATAACAAAATTCGGAGGATTAAACGACCACGTATATCTCATTGGAAATCGGTCTGATTGAAAAATAGTTGAAACAAAAGTTGTAGAACAGACAAAAAGGCATCTTTTATATTTGTATCATTTTTTCCTGAAATCACTTCTCTCCACGTTATACCGTGTCTAATGAAAATCTGAAATTATACCAATCACATAATTTCAACATTATGATATAACAAAATTCGGAGGATTAAAGGACCACGTATATCTCATTGGAAATCGGTCTGATTGAAAAATAGCTCAAACAAAAGTTGTAGAACAGATAAAAAGGCATCTTTTATTCCCTTATCATTTTCCCCTGAAATTACTCCTCCCGGATTTAAACAGCGCCTTAAAAAAATGTTAAATTATATCCGTCAAACTAGCTTTTTCCTTTCATTTTCATCTGGTTAATCCACGCGTTTACCACTTTCGATTTTTATTCAACTTTCTTGTTCTAAACCAGCCTTTTCGAATCGAGTTTATCACCGTTTGCTGAGGGTTAAATTTGCGGCAGGGAACTATGGGCTCGACATTATGTGGCTTTAGAGGTCTATATCGTTTCGTGCACTTTATCACACGCGATCTAGAACTAGAACTAGAGGATAATAATATTACCACTGTACACCGAATGGCAATATTAAACCCGTACGTAACTACACGCTTTACGTCAGCATATTCAGCTTTGGATGCATTGGTTGGGCTAGGTTAGCATTTTTAGTATTTGTCCACCTGCCCATTTCTCACCAGCCACTTTGTGCCCCGCTTTAACCAGACCGACACATGCACAGCCACACATACGTTCCAAGCATTATAAATTTCCCTTCTTTTCTCAATTTCATTTTTCGCTTTTTTTTCCTTATTTCTCGACTTTTTTTTTGAACAAATTAGAAAGAGGCGCGATGGAAGGATGATTTTTCAAGAACCTTTTCAGCCCCGAATATATTTTTATTTTCAAATCGTCTGCAGAAAAAAAAAACAGTTCTCGAATATTTGAATAGGTGCTTCGGCGACCGTTATATGGATGTAACCCGTGCTATGGGTTAAACAAAAAGGGATAAGAAAAATAAAATAAAAAAAGGGTCCAGAGTCAACCGAAGGTTTCGGTCCTCTGCCTCTCTTCTCTACCGCGAATCACTGAGAATCAACTCAACACCTGGAGAAAAGACGCTGCCTAATAAACCAATTCTCAAATTGAGTTGAGTCTGATTCGATTCTGTCCCTTCTGAATATAAAATATTTTTTCTTCCGCTCTTCGCTCCTCTTCTTCACACTTCAACGAAATTCGGAGGGATAAATGATCCCGGATATATACTCGGGAATCCGTATGATTGAAAAATAGTTGAAACAAAAGTTGTAGAACAGATAAAAAGGCACCTTTTATTCCTCTATCATTTTCTTCTGAAGTCACTCATTTCCAAGTTACACGTCGCCTATTAAAAATCTGTAATTACACTGATCAAATAACATTATCACACAACAAAACTCGGAGGATTAAAGTATCGCTAATATCTCTTCGGGAATTAGTCTGATTGAAAAATAGTTCAAACAAAAGTTGTAGAACAGATAAAAAGGCACCTTTTACTCCCCTATCATTTTCTTCTGAAGTCACTCATTTCCAAGTTACACGGTGCCTATTAAAAATCTGAAATTACACTGATCACATAACTTCATCAGACAACGAAACTTGGAGAGCTAAAGTATCGCTAATATCTCTTCGGGCATTGGTTTTATTGGAAAATAGTTGAAACAAAAGTTGTAGAACAGACAAAAAAGCACCTTTTATCTCCCCATCATTTCCCTCAGAAATAACTCCTTCTCAATTCAAACAGTGCCGGAAAAGAAAGAAAACCACATATATACTTATAAGATTATCGTCGTTATAGTTGAATAAGTTCGTAAATTATTCCTGGGCTTAAAGTTTGCTTCCGTTTCTTTACTCACGACTCTCTGTCGAGAGAGAACCCTTCTCGTTAGTTAGTGCAGTCGCAGATTTCTGCGAACGGCTATAGACCCCCTTTACATGTTGCTATCGATATTTATAGAAATTTCTTTCTTTTTTTCTCATCTTTCGTCTCTTTTTCAGTTTTTTTTCTCCACGGTTTCTGCGGGGGCTCAAGTTAAGTGAGAAATGCAATATTTGTTCGGCACTTGGCGGCAATATCAAGTCGTCAGAAAGTCAGGGTGGGTTTGGGGAGCACGTGCGCTCAGAGCGGGTCAGGCTTGGTCAGGCAAGATTTTAGGGTCCACTTCGAGGCAAGTCGTGCGCGCGAATCAGTCAAATGAAGAGAGAACTTTCTGGGGTAGATTTTTGGGGATGAGAATCGGGGCTCTCGACACGGCTAGGTACTGGTGGTAGTGGGGGTGCTGCCGTGATTCGACGATGCTTCAGAGTCGCGAATACGAGTTGCGATCGGAGACCCTTTTTCACAGGGGACTGACTGCTTATCGAGCTTATTGACATTCGCTCAGCATTCTACTATTTCTTTTTTTTCTTTCACCTTCTCCTTCTTCTGCTTCTCTCCTTTTCTTTTTTTTTTCGTTTTTTTTTCATCCCCAAATCAAACCCAACTCACACTTTCGATACCGAGTTGATCTATTCTACGACAGCTTATCGACGAATACTCGTATACATATTACTTGAGACGATTTCGAATTTTCGGAAGGGATGGGGCTTAGAACATTAACATTTCGGAAGTCCAGATCCCAAAGAGCCAAAAGAAACCGAAAATTTTTGTCTATTTCTAAGGATGTGAAGACAAAAAATATTTCATTCTAAAATCGATAACTTCAGCGCGTCATGAATAATTGATAGAAGTTTGAAACTTCATTTTCCGAAAAGTTAATCTCAAGACGATTAATTTGACCACTAATTGGTTTTCGTACGATCGATACATCTCGAGTTATTGAACACTGAATGAACACATGCGCGAATTTCAAGTTTCGGAAGTTTGGCCTTTCGGATCTTGAGCTTTCGAAATTTTGAACCCATCGTGTTCTTTCTTTCAAAGTTTTTCAAATCGGCTATCTAGAATTCTGGGAAAATACCGTTTTTACAAACTGTTCGTCGGTATGTTCAAATTCGGAATTTTCACCCGACCAGAATTCTTGAAAAATTATTGGATTTCAATAAAATTTCATTCCGAAATAGTTTCTCGATCATTATAGTCTGAATCTGACCTAAAAGATCCACGATTAAAGATTGCGGATCCAATATGACTGATGATTTTACAAAACTATGATAGTTTTTGTACGAAATTTGAACTATAACTTATTTTAAAGAATGAAGAACCTGAATGGTTTTGAAAAATTATTTTATTTCAGTACAATTTCATTCCGAAATAGTTTCTCGATCATTCTAGTTTCGATTTTAACCTAAAAGATCCACGATTAAAGATGGCGGATCCAATATGACTGATGATTTTACAAAACTATGATAGTTTTTGTACGAAATTTGAACTATAACTTATTTTAAAGAATGAAGAACCTGAATGGTTTTGAATAATTATTGTATTTCAGTACAATTTCATTCCAAAATAGTTTCTAGATCGTTATAGTCTGATTCTAACCTAAAAGATCCACGATTGAAGATGTCGGATCCAATATGGCTGATGATTTTACAAAAACATGATAGTTTTCGTACGAAATTTGAATTATAACATATCAGAGAATGAATAATTTGAAAATCTGTTAAAAGTTTCCACTGTAAAAGTTTGACGAATAAGAAGAGATGTAAAAAAACTTCTCAGACAGTAATAAATAAGGATTTTCTATGTACTTTGGTCAGACAAACAAATCTAAATCTTTAATTTGGTCTAGAAGATAGAGGGGTTGTTAGGGGTTTCAGCTCGTTGCATCAACGACCGATAATGAGACTCGTATAACATTCTTCTCAGCATTTAAGGTGAAAATAATAGCGTCTACTAAATGCAGCTAAGCCAGCAGTACGAAAGACGTATAAAAAGGGAGAAAATAACAAGAACAAGAGTAAGAAGAAGAATGAAAATAAAAATAAGAACAAGAACAAGAAGACGAAGAAGAAGAGGAAGAAAAAAGAGGCGAAAATTTAGAGGGTTGGGGGTACGTGGGCTGGGGGTTTGTGGGTCGAAGTTGGGTGGCGAAAACGCCCTGAGAATAAGAATGGGGTGTTTATAAGAGAGTATCCTATGTATCAAGCCATATTTACATATAGCTGCCGTTCGGCGAGGCAACCGAGACCGGAGACCGTACGACGCAGCACACAATGCATACAGCTGATATAATAAAAATTAAATATGATATTTCACCGGCACCGTGTATATAAATATCAACTTTTCTCTCTCTCATTCTCTTTCACCCTGTGCACCCTATCTCGTACGGTTTCAAAGAAACTTCAAGGTTATTCAGCTTTTATGGGATAAATTTTGACGTAAAAAACTGTTACTCTCATATTTTTTGACTTTACTACAATACCGTTACAGTTTTTATCCCCCACCCTCTGCCTTACAACCCCTTGATTTACTCGAAATAATTTCAAATAATTCTACAACGGAATCCATCCCTTATTTTATTTTTTCAAATTCTCTCAAAATTCGACTTTCATTCTTGCATTCACACTCTACTATACGCATGTATGTATCATATGTATATCGGTGTGTGGCACACCTTGTGCAAATGCTTGTAGACCGTGTTGGTAGGATTCAAGTGTTCCTTTGGCTCTCGGAGCTCTAGGCACCAATTTCACGGCACTTAAACACAGCTTAAGTGCTAGTCAAGGATTAAATAAAGATTAACAGTAAGATTACCGACTGCTTCTATGCCTAGCCTGGTGCACCACTCGTTGTAGATATATACATACACCCAGATACGGTTTGACTGACTACTTATCGCGCTGAAAATTCCGATAAATCTAAAAATCGGGATCATTGAATTTTGATCAATTCTTATTTCCTCTTCTTCTTGCTCTTCTTAAAAACCAAAAAAACATTGAATGCATGCAAAAAATATATATTTTGAGACCTTCTGGCCCATGGGAGAATCGAAATTCGAATATGACCGAATTGAGGAGCACCCTAATATTATATAGGTATTAATGGGGGTCTGTATGCAGTGAGTTCGAGAAAAAGAGAAAGAGAAAAATAAAGAGAGGAGAAAAGCAGAGGTAGGGAGGGTTTAACCCGGGCGGACGGGAAACTTAACAAAACAATTTGTTCTTAAGCAAACAACGGCATCCGGTTTACTTGTGAATAAACAACATATTTATTTTTAGAGGCACGGACCTCTACTATACTAGCTCTGCTACCTCTATTGCTGCTTATAATCTGTATATATACACGTACGTATTTAAATCGCATTTTCCATCCGCAACATATTGCTTCTTATTTATCGTCTCGATGCAGACTCAAAGAAATGTATAAAAAAAAAGAAAAAAAATTGACTTTTTTTCGTCCAAATGGTAACAAAATTAGAATTTTTTGTATATACAAACAATCGATGTACCTAAATGCATAAAAAACTGAACTTAATCGGTCCTAGGTACTAAACTGTTTTTCTGATCGCGCCCCTAAAACGGCGAGTCTTCTTCTTCTTTCTTTCTTTCTTTTTCTTTTATTTCTCTTCGTTGGAAGATTTATTTTCAAATTCGATAGGTATTGCCAATTACAGTTGGCACCTTGCTCCCTTATGTTTTTTTTTTCTCTTTTTCTTTTTCTTTATCTTTTTCTCTTTTGGGTTACGTGAGTCTGCGTCGATCTGTGTCCGTTCGTACTTAGGTCCTCCCGCGCCTATCCGGCTCCCTCGGCTTGCCACGCTTTATCAGCAGCTCCCGGAATCGCGGTACGATCGCGGATCCTCCATTCGCGAGTGCCTTCACGAATTTATAAACGCGTTTTATGTACAAAACGGGAATCTGAAATTCTGCATAAATCTTTTTCTGAAATATTATTACAATCACCTTTGAGTCTCATCTCTCTCTTTCTCTCCTTCTCTCCTTATCTCGTTCTCTCTTTATCGCTTTCGGCTTTCTCTCTCTGCCTCTAGGGCTTCTGCAGCTGCTGGGTACGTCGTAAAATGTCTATATTTTACATGATTTCTTTATACATCAGATATTCGAATCTCTCACGGCGTCGCGACGCACCGTTCATTCCTCGACAGTAGATATAAGATTCCTCAAATATTCATTCCCATCCCTAGAAATAAGAAGAAGAAAAAAAAACGAAAAAAGAAAAATTTTGATTCCTTCGAAAGCTCGAAAAATAATAACGAAAATGATGTTATATTGAAATTATTTGAATCTATAAATGCCATATATATATAGTACGTACACACTTCATCCCTTATACCTTCGCCGTGAGCCCTGCACCGACCAACACCACGAACAGCAGCCTATGCCAAGGAAGATAAATTGTACTCATTATACCTGGTGATTTATTCGAAAACTGGGACGTTTTTCCCCTCTCCTCGTCATTTTTACCCACCCTTAAAACTCCCCGCGCTATACGCTCTTCTTCAAAAAAGATCCTTTTCCCTCTTTATTCTCACTCACCTTATTTCCTTACTTCCTTCTCTTTCTCTCGGTAGATTATAGGCGGTATGTATAGATATAGGTACTATATAGGGAGAAGTTTAAGTTAAAAGAAAAATAAGGCTTATGGGGTGTAAAGTTGCCTGAAACCCCCTCTGCCCCTCTGCCCTGCAGAATTCACTCGTAGCAAGAATATATCGCATTATTATTATCATTATTTTTTTTCACATTTTTTTTTTGCCATTTTCATTTAGTCTCATCTTCGAATTTGCCCATTTTTACCTATGGCATCGAATCAAAATCGAAAATTTCAATATTTGCAATGAAGAACGGAAATTATGGCTGTTCTTTCATACATCAAATCTTATTTTTGAATTTGAATCTTAATTTTGAAATCCAATATCGCAAACGAAAATCGGAAAAACTAACGTCGTATTTCGAAACATTAGATTTTCAAATCATTTTCAGATCGGAGTAGCGAAATTTGAAAACAAAAACGTTGATTTTTTATCGAAAATTCGTTCCAATTTTAATCCTAAATTCGCCATGCTGTTTTTTGCAAACTGAAAATTGTCTTCCCCCAAAAAACATGCGAATAGTTAAGCTTTTTATTTTCGTTTTGTTCTTGATTTTCGTCCATACCTAATTTTGTAATTTTTATTCGAAAAATTGAAAAAATAAAAAGCGCATAAATTCTATTTTGTTATTATTTATTTTTCAGGGGCATTTAGGAGACAGTCCTTTCGACAACGGATCCTGGATCAAAGAACACTTTCAGCCAACTGCAGTACCCTGGCAATCGAGCCTGAGAGGTCAATCAAGATACGGTGTAAGTTTGACTTATAATTATATTCGTTTACCTAACATGATAAAATAAATTAAATAAGGAAAAGTGTAAGACAGAGAAATCACATTTCTGTTCGCTCGATTTAAATGCGAATAAGAAATGTGACCCTTGCAAAAACGACAATTATGTGAAAAATATGTGACCACGTCAGCACATCACCGTTTATGTTATCAGCTTTGACGGAATTTTCCTATTCTATGTAAATACATACAGGGTTTAAAGTACGCGGAAATTTCTGGAATTGGAAAATGAGAAAAATTCCGACGAATTGATACGGAAGGGGAGGAAAATTGTGAAGATGAGTTTTTTTAACTTGGTGAAACAAATCGAATCAAATTTAGTTTTTGGTTTTCGAAAGATGTACTGACTTTCACCACTTTGTTTTTCAACGTTTCTATTACATCGTATGAGAGGTCTAGCTGTCTTCTACGACTGACTCGAGAATATTAAGAATAATTGAATTACTGATATATACTGACTGACTGTTGACATCCTGCAACTGCAGTTGCTTATCATAGTGTTCGATCGGTTTTCAAATTTTTCCGCACACTTTCCACCGGCCATTATATACTATGGTATACAATGCACATATATAACCGAACAAGAAGAAGAAGAAGAAGAAGAAGACGAAGAAGAAGGTGAGGTGAGAAATTATCCATCGGACGTGGTTTTACAATTTAAATATAAAAACGCTTCGACGAAACCGCGAACTAACAATAAGTCGCAATTCTTCAACGGCGAAAGATCTCGCGGAATATATGTATACCTACATCACCCGTTTTATCAAACTTTTCGTTGATTATACCACCCCAGAAGTATGGCGAATTACATTTTCGATAATTAACCAGTCTGCCAGATTTTCCGTAAGTAAAAAGTGCGAATAATAATTACATCGATTTTTTTGAAAACGATAATTTTTTGGATCAATTATAAACGATGTTTTTTTAATCTTATTTTTCATATCCCATTTTTTCATTCTTCTCGCTCTATCTGTATAAACCATGAGTTGAAAAGTTCCGGATACCCTTAACGTTCGCGGAAGGGAATTCATCCAGTCGTTGTCATCCGGAGTGTAAAAATTAGAGGGTAGTTTATTCTTTCTTCTTATGGTTTTGGGTGGCGGTTATCCCGGTTTCTCCGGTTCCCCCGGTTCCCCCCGAGTCCTTCAGGAATTTTCTTTTTGACTAAATTCAACCCCTATTTCGGGCTGCCTTGCAGCCTTATATAGCCAGAAAACTCGGAAGGGTGTGTATATTCATAATTTGCTTTGTTTTCTGAAAAAGCTGTTTATCTTAGGAGTCGCGGTTTCTTCAACGACCCCCTGCCGAACCCCCTTGCACACCATTTGTTCATCGTTTTATTTTATTTTATTTTCATTTCATTCTTTTCTACCCGCACAATTCCTTATAAAATGAAAGAATTACTTTAAATTAACAACCTGAAAGACTGTTATTTTACTTTATTCTCGTATTATTTCTACCTCTGTTTGTCTATGGTGTTTCAGAAAAAAATATATATCCTAATTCTTCGACGAAAATTCAACAGATTTTTTTCCTCTATCGAGATATTGACGTTAATTTTATTCCAACGAACGGAATCACACGCTTTCATACCGCGCATATTACAGCCTGATCCCATACGAATCCAAAAAGCTCTAATCGGCTCATTTTCGACCCACCAATCTCGAGGTATCGAATTTTCAAGTTGGAAATCGGTTGTTCGAAAATCGGCACTTTTGGACTCGTTGAACGCTCGTAGGATTTTCTTTTCTTTTCTTTTCTTTTCGCGAAGATGTGTAAGTAGAGCCGCCCTCGATATCTTCGAAAATAAATTGTCCGAGAGAAATCGGTTCGCGTAATGATGCGACGCCGATTTCTTTAAAAATCGTGGTAAGAAAGAGAGCGAGAAATTAAACGGCACGTGTCGTTACAGTAGCGATTTATTGACTTCTGACCCATCGCAAATTGACTTGACCTTTGCATCCCAGTCTTATCTTTTCAAAAGATAATTAATAATCGGCTAATTGGTTGCTAATTAGCCGATTATTAATGGCGTATTAATCACGCGATGGAATGTAGACAAACTAATCTACGCTATGTGCAATTCGACGAGATCATATACTGTTGGGGTATATATCAAATAAAAAAAAATTAACAAGAACAGGCAAAAAATTTATTCGCTTATTGCCATTCCGCGTCAGACTTGATTAATCATTAATTAAGCGAGATAAATACGGTTCAAGGGTTAAACACGAGACATACTAGCCTCTACTTCCTCAGATTTTCGCGTAAGATCAAAAAGTTTCTTATTTTTTTTTTTTGCAAATTCTTTCAATAAAATTTAGGTGTACAGAATTTATTCTGTGGTGATTTCGCTCAATTTTCGCACCGTAATGGTTATCTGGCGTTAACCTCAGCTGCAGTCATGGTGACGTCAACAATCGCAGAAGACCGCGAGAGTCATAATTCCGAAGAAATGTTATTTAACGTTTTGCTGACTAAGCGAAAAGCGGATATATTTCATCAGCATACGTTATTCTGAAACTCTAAACGTTCGGCGATTATTCGAACTCTTTAAAAAATCGACCATTTTTTTTTAGCACAAAGGTCGATTGAAATTATTCAAATTTTATTTACTTGTGTTTTAAGTTTCTTCCCGTCTTTTTTTTTTATATATTCTTCTAATTGCATTTTTTACCCAAAATTAAACCCCATCCCACCCGGTGCGGTGCATGCAGCGATATGCATTTATTAACCGGATAGAGAAAGAGAGTCGAGACTTTGCGAAAGGGAAGAGAAGAGAAGAGAAGAGAAGAGAGTTTCGACTCGCCCCAGGGTTTTAAGATATGCAGGACACACACTGTCTTCGTCTTTATTCTCTACTAGCTTGAGACTATTTTAATGCGAATGCGAGAGACAAACCAAGAGAGAAGAGAGGAAGGAGATGGAACGAGGGAAGATCCACTTCTTGATTACAGAACTTTTTACCTAATTACATAACGTTGTTAGCATTTACAACGTCGCGACGCGATTTCATACTCTGACTACTAATAGGAACCCTCGATTAGCCTCCTAAAATTATCACTTTCTTTGTCGCAATCTATTCTGTATACATACAATCGCGTCATATTTCTATACGAAATATGTACATACCTACAAAATTTCAACCGCAATCCCATAAAACATAATCCGTTATAAATCCTCAACTAACTGTCAGAGAAATGGATTTACGTGAAAAATGTATGGAACATAAAATCTCCGCCTCTATCAGCTCTACAAAATTAGTTCGAACATTTTTTCGATCTGACTCACAGCTGCCGAGATATGTTCATAATAATAACACACCACAATTAATCCACTTATATAAATCGGCATCCAGCAGTCTAGGAAATTGATCTGCGTCAAAAATGTATCAGACAAAAAACCTTCGTTTCGATTAGTTCTACAAATTTTATTCGAACATATTTTCCATCAGACTTACACCTGTCGATATATGTCAATTTTTCTAAACTTAAATGTCAAGCATTTATCGCTCAGAGACAAGAAGCTAGTTTAACAACGGCTGTGATGGTTTAGCATAAAAATGTATAGAACATAAAATGTGCAGTGTACTTGACTGCACAACTTTCATTCGACATTTTTTTCGGTATCACTTGACCCGGATGAGTTACGACTACGTGTAAAAAAAAATAAGATATATATTATTTCGATTAGTTATAATAACTGAATGATAAAAATCTACAATTTTTTCTTTTTCTTTTTTCACGGGTTTAACGGAAGCACAAAATCTTGCGACACATCCTTAAAGGGGTAGACAAATCGAGACCACGACCGCGACGTCTGGGGGCTGACGACCTTTCAAGATTAGTCCAAGCGACTCGCTCTATACTGCGACGCGACCTTCCAAGATCCTCGGAACGTTCTGCAAACTGATCCTTACCCAATTTTCTCTCTTTATTATTTTATAATCCCCCATAGGAGGTAGGTACAGGTCGTCGGGTTGTTCCACCCCTCTTCCCTCATTCACCCCATGCCCCATCCCTCCTTTCCGTTTCTACCTTCATTTCAGCTGCGGACCTCAAGATTTCGCTTAGTTTCCTCTCAAAGTAGCTATACCCACCTCTATGTCGCATACTAATGCGTTTTCGCATTTATTAATTATTACTACCCCTCTACATCTCACTCTCTCTTACCCCCTCCTTATTTCCCTTGCAGAGCTTAATCTCATATAATATTACTCCTGCGAGTTTGATTTTCCTGCACTGAAGAAACAAAACTTTTACTTCATTGAACTCGATTCCAATTTTTCATTAGTGAAATGTGTATAATACGTATAGGAACTGATTCCAAAGTTCGTTTGGAGATTATTTTCGAAAAAAATCTTCGATGTATTTCTGCACGTATGTTATATACACTTGTATCGTATAAAGCGGATATTAATTTGCCGGCAGCATCGCCTGGGCCAGCATCGAGGTTTCTCGATACACAGGGGGTGAAACTCACCGTCAACACAACCACCCTATACAGACTACAGTACGGCACAACAAGTGGGGGGGATTCGCCAACCCCCTGTATAGATGTATATAGAGCGAAACAGGCAGGCAGGCGCACGAAGCTCATCCCACGTGCTGTAGCGCCTTCGCATTCCCTCTGTATAGAATTTCTCGTTTTTTTTTTCTCCCTCTAAACAACCCTTAAGAAAACATACACGTGGAAGGATATCAAGAGCAAAAGAGAGAAAGAGAAAGAAGAATGAATCAACGTTGATAGAACATGATTCATTTTGTTTCCTTGATTTGGGCAGATTGGAAATGTTAGGTTGGTAATGCAATAAAACCCCCAGAGAAAGTTTAAAGTCCCTAGAAAATGCCTAACCTCGAGGATTGGACTAGAGGAAAATAAGTTGTCTTTTAAATTCGTGATAAATAAAGAAGAAGTTATAGACTGATCTTTAAATTCCCTGATCTTGTAACAGCGGGACGACTCTGGCGATCAAACATTTGCATACCGCCAACCTTATGTTCTCGAGATTTGTCCAGAATCGTCTCTGAATGATAAAACCCTAGCCGAGTAGAATTGTGCTGTAAAAAATTAGGTATTACACAAACGAGCTGCTCCGATATGAGACAGTGAATTCTCCTTTCATTTTTATCATTTTATTTTATTTTCTGTGTCTTTTTTCGCCTCTTTTTTCCCTGTATTATCCATAGAGATTTAAAAAGTCTCCTGGGTAATGTCCATTCCGAAAATTTGTATGTAGACACATGCTCGTAACCTAGGTCTGATATGCATATATACCCACACCTATATAAGTACATACCTACAACAGTCAGAAGCCCAGATGCCTGGGTTCAACCCCAGGCAAAGCTCAGGCAGCTACCCCCAGACTACCCGAGCTACCTTCATCCCCACCCCCAACCCCCAGCCCCCAAGCCCCCAACCCCCAACCCCCGCCATCTTTCTCGCCTTGTTCTTGACTCGGCCAGTAATAACAGTCAAGATTGATAGTTGGAGAAAATCTGCGAGCGAGCCAGCCAACCCTGGAGCCATCTTCGATTTTATTCGCCTTCACCCACCCCCAAACCCCCCTCACCCACCCCCCAACCTGGCCAGATTTGTTTCGGCCATTTTCCATCTACTCTCTCTCTCTCTCTCTCTCTCTCGCTTTCTTTATCTTTCTCTATCTCTCTCCGTCCAGGTACCTGTGTAAATTTCAAATTCTTACATCGAGGGTGGATTTCCGATCAGGATTGCTACTAAAATACGGTGTTTCGTCAACGATATTATTTCTGTCGTCGGTTCCTCTTGTTCTTTTTTTTTTCTTCTCGTGCTCCAATCATCCCCATCGATTCTACATCATTAATCCATTCCGGAAATGATCATTGCATGAACCCCTTTCTATCACTGTAAAATACCAGACATGACCCCTTTCACTGCATACAACATGCCGGGAACGAAATAGCTTACGGTTCATTCTTCGCCGTTTTTTCACCGCTGAAGTACATCTTGAAAATCGAATGACATGCACGTAGGCATTCCTTGCACACACTCTCTCTCTCTATTGGAATTACAACAACGTATCGTTTGGCTCTTGATGCGAGCCGCTACCAAGACGAGGATGAGGACGAGGATGAGGATGAGGACGAGGATGAGGACGAGGATGAGGATGAGGATGAGGATGAGGATGAGGATGAGGATGAGGAGATGGTGAAGTTGTAGGCGTTACTCGGAGAATTCTGCGGGGGCGTGTCTTCCATTCGAACAGGGCAGGTGGAAAGGTGCGCGTCCACGACGTCGACTCCGCCTTTCGACGGCGACGTTCACTATTTAGAGGAGAGAAGAGAGAAGAGCGAAGAGAGATGAGAGGAGAGAGAGGAGATTCTGACCACCGGAGATAAAGAGGGAGAGAAATCCTACTGTATAGCTAACATCGTAGTGTCAACGCCCCGGCGCGGTGATGTTCGAACGTATGGATGAACGTCCGGTGCTGGTGCAGAATGCAACGTAAATTGTCTTTTCTATCAGCGGCGAACATTTTATCCCTTTCAACTAATGCCTACTATGTAACAGAGCGCCGATGCACTTTTTAAGGATCGTAAATATTCAACGAACTTTGAAAACCTCCACCATCGCTTAATCAAATATCACACTGAATTTATCCACTATCGTTTTTTAACGACGTTAAAACCGTTTCAGAGAATATGCAGGCACCTCTGTCGAAGCCAATTCTTAAACCACTTCGCTGTCACTTATACGAAATGGCCTCATAGCGATCAGAGTGATTTCTAAGGCACTGGCAAGCCGTAGATCATACGGTCTTTGGGTTAGGTTCGTTCGGGGTCCTACTGTAGCTATGAGAAAGGTGGGGGGAGGAGGCTGGCAGACTTTAACTCGTATCTCGGCCGTTTGTGATCTGACGAAAAAATGTTTCGGATAAAATTTGTGGGAAAAAGTCTGACGCACGTTTTATACCCCATGCAATTTTTCGGTAAACCCATTGCTTCAGCCTGTAGATCGACTTTTATGTCGGGTTCAGTTTTATCGCTGGAAAACAACGGACGATATAAAGGTGGGTAAAAATGATGAATCATTTCTTGATTTAGGGGTAACGGGGGACGACCTCAATTACACGACCAGTCATATACATATATACATGCCTTCCGAGTACCTAACGTTGTCGATATCACAATGAGGACGAAAGACGAACGATTCCATTTTGGCTTGTTGAACTATACGTGGGTATACATATACTATATAGATATACGCACATAGCTGGTTTCCTTTAGAAGCACCACCGGCTATTACATCGTCTCCTAAGCTATTACGCCATCTGGAAAAGCGAGGTTCCCTGGGCTGGGTTAAGCGAGGTGATGTATTGAGATCCCATTGTATCCTGGGGAATCCCCCAAGATTGCCAAACGACCTCTCTCCTCCTACGCCCAGACTCTGGTACCTATATAATACGTCACTTCTATAACCCATGGCCCAAAGGCTCCTTCAGACGTAACCAGCTATTCCCTACCTACCCCATACCCGTTCTCCCATAAATACCAAATTCGGATACACGTCCAAATCCATCCACGAGGTGTTACCCAATTATTGGCCAATTTCAATGCGAGCTTTCTCCGGGCCTGAGACGATTTTCTCACTCGACGCGTCATATGCTCTCGATTTGAATCTATTTACTTACACACAGGGTGCCACGACGGTGTTTTTCATTCCGAAGAACAGAAGGAAAGAAAGACTCTAATCCAAGTATAGGAAAATTCCAATTAGTATCGAATCCTGATGAAACTAAAATTCCACCTTCGGTCACTCGGTCTAGCTACAGCTATAGATTCGATTCAGGGTTGGGCGAAAAGTCCTGTTCTATTTGTTCGAATGAAAACAACTCGTATCTAGTGAAACTCTATGTAGGTATATCTGTGGGGAATAGAATTCTCCCTTTTTTTTTTTTAATTTTTTTATCATCGTTTCCGTCTACGTGCGTAGATATGTATGTACATACGTATACCTATAGTACAGTTGTTTTAATACGTACCTATCCTGGCGAATAGCCAGTCATATTCGATTTCGTCGTAATCAGTTTGAACAAGAAAGTTGTTACTCGTTAGTTGCAAAATTAAATTATATATCATTCGCATGAGAAGGGTTGAAGTTCCAAATTTCGATGCATCACCGAGTCTTAGATCGGAAAGAACTAATTTCTGTCTTCACGTCCTCACAAACAGACGAACAAAAATATTTTTCGAGCCTTTCACAGAAATCGATTCATCCACACACGTATGTACAGGAAACAGTCGACTGCGTTAACATATGTCGGTTTTTTGTCCGCTGCTCAAATATCGCCTGAATTAGCGGTGAAGTAAAAATATCTCGGAATTGTGTCCACGTGACGTGGATGGAATCGGTTTTCGTTATTACATGCATATATTGGAGTATATGGGTCTGTACACCTATCCGTGTTTCAGTTCGCTGTTGACAGATATCGTTGTACACATAGCAACAATATCCCTGCATTTCTCGCCCAACAGATAGTGGCTAGATAGCATACACACAATATACACTGTTATCGATTAAATTGTCTCCGTTGATATAAACCTACAACTGTTATTCGACCTTTTATTATGTTTCACATTTTTCGTGACTCTTGATCAGTGTTGTTCGATTTATTATTCCACTGTGTCATTGGCCGAATCAAATTTTGCCAAAAATCTCATCACTCAGTGTACAGCGAGAATTTATACTTCCGATTATCTGCTCTGTAAGAAATAATAGCTGAAAGAAGAAAGACGAGGAAAAAGAAAGAAAGAAAAAATGGGTTTTCGGCAACTAAATCGTGAGTAATTCCGCCATCGTCATCATTTCGCAAAAATTTTGTAGGATATAAAAGACGCGGTTTTCATAGCTCGACAAATTTTGTAGGGAAGATTTTCCGATCGGAGGTCATAATCGGCGAAAATCCGGAAAAAATGAAAGGAAATTTAAGAAAAAGAAAGAAAAAAAATGCACGCTTGGTAACACGTACATTTCGAATTAATAATTCTTTTCACTTTCTTGCGAGAGAAAGCCGGCACGCCACGCTATACTCCGGATCGGCGAGGGTCCTCGTAAAATCCCCGCGAAGAAGAGGACGTCGCGTCGGAAGTCGTCAGGACATTATTAGGACCTAGCGCGTTACTATAGACCCTTGGTGTTGACTGTTGCACGCGGATGCGTCCTCTCCTCGGAATAATATATATATTCCCGTCACGTCCACATCCTTCGAAATCCCTTATACCCACTTCTTATTTTTCTCTACCCTGAACTCTGCGGACAGTGATCCGCACCCTTGATCCACCGGGCCGCGGTCGCTTTCCCGTTACGCCATTTTGAATTTTTTAACTAAACTTTGATTTAAGGGGACCAGTACAGCGACTTTTCGAGAAATTATCATAGTCCGAAATCAATTTATTTCATACCCAAAGTTCATTTCACATCAAAATATTTTTCTTTTCCAAATCATGTGTCGTAAGGATTTTCGCACACCGTTGGTCCAATTCAATCTCTTGACGTCTCATTTTCTCCGGTGAACCATTCCTCATCTTGTGAATGTAGGGATTTTAAAATAAAAAATTATGTCATAAGTTATGATCAATTTACCAAATTTGCAAAAATTATTATCACTCATTTCTTAAATAACTTGGCCAAAACGAAAATTTTTCAAAATTTCTACCTTCACATGATGAGGATTTGTTTTCTGAAGAAAATGAATCCAAGATGACCTGAATCGGTCCAACGGTGCTCTAAAATCCTTACGACACATGATTTGGAAAAAGAAAAATATTCTGATGTGAAATGAACTTTGGTCATGAAATAAATTGATTTCGGACTATGATCATTTCTCGAAAAGTCGCTGTACCGGTTACCTCAACTGGTTTCGAAAAATCGTTGCGTGCTTTTCAGAATAGTAGTATAGTTATTCGTCGTTACGGTTGAAAAACGGAGGGACACTACACCCTAGTATACAAAAGATCAGCTTTCATTATTTAAATTCTTCAGATCAATTAAATAAATAGCGAATTATTAAAAGAAAAAAAAAAACACAAAATTTCGAGAATTTGACATTTTCAAAGAATACAGGGGGTGTGTATGTTTGACTCGTTTTATCTCATCCCCAATAAATGTAAAAAGATTCGATTATCTTTCTCTTCACCTTTTTTTAGATCGCATTGCAGGCAATAAAAACGGGGGCGTAAAAATGCAATAAAAAATAGAATATATAAGATACAGGGAGCCGGGTTTTGATGATAAAATTAGGGATAGGTCTTCGGCTGATAAATTGAACGATGAACAAAATTGAGTGATAGAATAATACTTAAAACTGTGGCGTTTACGCACCCGCAGGATATTTTCACCGAATTTCATTCATTCATTCCTTATTTATTTTATTTTATTTTATTTCCTTTTCTTTTTATTTTTCTTTTTCTTTTTCTCCTCATCTTACTTCTTCCAGTTCGATGAAAATTTACATTTCCTTTATCTCCAGCTGTATAAAACTGTCTGTTTATCCCACTTTCTTTTAAATAGCTGCTGGTGGTATTACGTCCCCATCCCTTAACTCTCGCAACGAGAAAAAAGAAAAAAAAAGAAAAAAAATCTAGAGGGTCGATCCTCAATTTAGAAAGAAAATTACCCACGTGTTTGGGGTGCCATGGCGAGACGAGGCGAGTCTCGAGCTGGCAATAATCAAAAATATGAAGTAGAGTGATAAATTTTCAAAAAAGAAAGTAAAAACAAATGTCCTACACTGTTTGATTATCCTTCGTGATCATTTTTTTATATAAAATATCCCAATTTTTGGAAAAAGAAAAGAAGGACATATTATTCCAGGACGAATGTCTCCCTTCGCGTAAAGAAACGACTTTGAGTTTAAGGAATCACCATGCATTAGAGAATTTAAACTCTTTAAATCCGGTTTCGAAATCGGATGTTAAAATCACCGTTTAATTGAGCTAATTTTTTTCTTCTTCACCCTCATCCTCAACTCCTCGGGGGGCTCACGTTCTTCTTGAGCCATAGAGCTTTCTCTTAATAAACCGAGCTTACTCGTCGAGAGACTAAATAGAAACATTTTTCTGTTGGTTCGTGAGAATCAGACTCAAAGAAAAGAAAATAAAAGTACAAAAAAGAAAGAAAAAAAATATACATTCTTAGACGCTCCTCTTCTTGGTTATTACTCCCGTTTTAACCACCCCTGCATTATAAGTAACCTCGCTCAGCTTCCACTAATTTCGCTTGTAAAAAATTTAGAAAAACTTCATACCTGCGTAGAAAATGATAGACACGTCTTAGTTTTTAAATTGTAAATTTTATTTTCCTCTTTTTTTTTCATTTTATGTGGGGGATTGTGTGGGGAGACGAAACCTTCCCCCCTGTGCGCGTTGTCGCTGTTTGACGAGTCGTGATAATTGGAGATTTAAAATAAGACAACAGGAGGAGCTGCGAGGTATTCGGGTGGAAAAAAAAAGTCGGCTAAGCTTTAAGAATAAAAGAATCGAGTTGGATTTTCAGGCGAAGGGGTCGACTATAGGGATATTTGGTATTCAGAAGAAGAAGAAAAAAGAAAAGAAAAGAAACGAAGAGGCGAACTAAAAAAATGAAACATAAAAACGATATTGAAAATGCATGTTGAAATTGTTTTCTATAAAAAATAAGAAAATTTTGATTGAAATACGCTTTTTTTTTCTTCTTCTTCTTATCTCAACCCTCTTTTGATAAGTACATAAGCAATATTTGATACGCATCGATTATTTTCTATGGTATAAAAATTGCGTAAGGGTAGGGTAGGGTAGGGTAGGGTATGTATAGTCGCGTAGCGTTAGCGTTGAGAAAAGGGCTTCTGGAAAAAATTGAGTAATTATTCGGTATAGGCTTGAAAAATTGCCACCTAATCCTTGAATCGATGGCTCGGAAGGATATGGGAATAGAGATTCTCCCTTCGCCGAACCACCTCACCTCCAGGTCTCCTTATACTTAACGTCTCGAAAATAAGGGCGTATAAGGGAGGGTAGGGAACAAGCCAGGGCGAGGGTAGTGATGGTGGTAACCCATATTACCAAAGTAACGTATCAATATCGCAATAAGGAAAATGATTGCCGTGCGGGTTAGCCGAGGAGAACGATTTTTCATAACCGCATGCTCAAAAGCCTCTGCCCCCATGCCCTCCAGGAATTGATCCTTGAATAAGGATACGATGAATTAGCACCAGGGTGATAATTACTTTTGTTCTTGTTCGTTTCTCTCTCCCTTTTTTTCCCTAATTTTCGAAATTTCTTCCAACAACGTTATCGAAAAATTTTTGGATCCGCAGGATATGGCCAGGAGTCTATAGCGGTTGAGGATGAGACGAGACTGTGCATAATTTATAAAATGGCATTAAATTGTCCATGTCCTTAAGACATGGGGGGTGGGGGGAAAAGCGTGGGGGTAGTTGATGGGTTTGAAGTAAGGATATACTGCTGCTGCTGCTAGGGCAACGAACATATTAGCTCGACTTAAGACTTGGCATAATGATCCTTAGAACGATAACCTTTCTTCTGGGTAGCTCATGGAGCAGTAGCACCCTGCCAAAGCGGGGGATGAGAGTCAGGGAACTGTAGGGAGTCGGAGCAGCCAGCTGAAAGTAAAAGAGAAGACAAGAGAAGAGCAGAGAAGAGAAGAGAATAAACGAGTCTCTGAAAAACCTCTGATTGTCATTTTTAGAGTATATAACGTGAAATAAAAAGGGGAAGTAGGCATAGAAGAGAGTATAACATTCGTGTGGGTCTAGGGGTAGGTAATTTTCGGCGGAAATTCATAGCGAAAAATATCGCGAAAACATGATTTGCAAAAAATTTTATACCCCAGTGGAGCTTTTCTCGGTTAAAACGCTCCTCGATCCTTGCATCTCCACTCTGTGTTGTCCGAAGGATAGACTGCTTCGAGGGACGAGTCCATTCCTCAGGATATGCCAGGACCCTCTGACCATTCCCACACTAAATATGGTCAGTGAGTTGCAATTTTATCACCCCTAGTTTATCGGGCTGACGTATGTAGGTACCTGATGTATGCCCCCGGGCCTGAATCTCGCATAGATTTCTTTTTTTTACACGAGAGCCAAACCGCCCACTCCTTCTCGTCGACGACATCGAAACCATAGATAAATTCCGCGAAATCCTTTCGTTAAAAAATTCGAAATAATATGTTGATGCACGTGGCGGTGGTGCGACAGCTCCGATGGGGCCCCGCAGAGTTCATTCATCATTTTCGATGTTTCAGATGGTTTGTCAAAGCAAACGAGTCCTGACAGTCTGTGGACAGCTCCTGCACTCCGTGTCATTAATAATTCGAGATTCATTCGATCGCGCGCGATTTCTTTGTCCTTCTCCTATTTTTCGCGAACCCTTTTCCGCCAGAAATGACAAAAGGAATTTCAGTCCATGGCACATCACGGTTTCGCGATATTCTTTGATGGTATGGCATGCCTAATTACGTCTTTGATTCTTAGCTTCGGACCGCGTGCAGCGGCTAGCCGGAATTAAAGCAAAGCTTAGTTACCGTAAACCGTTTTCAGTAATGTTACTGATACTCTGCCATTAGAGAGTCCAGTTCCACCTTCGAACTCCCCAATTATTATAGAATTTGGCGTAATCCTATTACCCTCGGCAGCTGGTTAGCTCATTATTTTATAACCATCTTGTACAAGGTATTAGTAGGTGGATTCTCGAGTGGTAGGTATGGATATTAAAAATAGAGATTCTGGAGCGTGCGTGTTAACGTATGAAGATATGGTGTTCGTGAAAACGTGTGTGGGAATAAAAGATGATGAAAGATATCGCCCGATCGTGAAATGAAATTTTGAAAATTAAACGATCCTTTATATTATGGCATGGTACACAGCATAACGGCTAGGTTTTACTCGAATCTAAACAGGATGCGCTAAACAAACGTTGCGGTAGTATGGGGGTACAAAACCCATTAGAGGACCAAACCGACGGCCGACCAACGCGCCTTGAAGTAGATCCATGTTTTCAGAAACATCCCAAACAAACACTGTTCGGATAGAGACGCTTTGGTCGGGATCTCCTTTTGCCATCCAATACTCAAAGAGGTTTGTGATGGTACATATAAACCCCTCTTCTTCTTCTTCTTCTTCTTCTTCTTCTTCTTCTTCTTCTTCTTCTTCTTCTCTTAGTTATCCAGTCGCTCGTTTCATACATCGCGCAAACAATAACCCAGGTGCCATCCGGGTGTTGGGCAAGAGAAGACTCCGACTTTTTTGAAAGAGAATTTTCTTCATGTCTTTGGGAAGCCGAGGCCTGCAATTCCGTTCGATCTTTGTTTAGATCCTAGTCCTGCGTTCCCTGATTATCAGGAGACACATAAACCTCGAACACTTTACTCCTCGAGGATACTGTCCAATCAGACTCGCGGGGGGAATGAGAGACAGAGAAGTTCCTACGAGGGTAATCGCATGTCCACACCTCTGTTGTCAGCTAATGCCCAGGACCATTGTCGGAGGGGTTCCACGTCGTAAGCACCGACTGGCAAAAGACCCGACTATAGGGACAGGCTCGCGATCGGGAGCTGAAATAAGAAAAAGAAAGAGAAAAAAAGAAGGGAACGGGAAAGGGAAAGTCAGATCTGAGGATTTCACCAACACATGGTAGTTTGGCTATCGGACGACTGCTGACCAATCCGAGTAAATCTCTTCCTTCACCGTAAACGGCTAAACAAAGAGAGGTCTATTTCTCAGGACACTTTCGAAAGCTCCCTTTCAAAGAGTGTTTTCCCCTTTTGAGGAAAGCCCGTTTCTTATCTGGCTTTGTCCACCACTTACGGTCATTCGTCTAGATCAGTTCTTACTGATCAACCTCGCTCGCCGGCGCTATACAGGTCCGAAGAAGCTGACCCCCGCGTCGTTTTGAGATTGGGAACTGGGCGGTGGGAAGTGGGCATTTTTTTGGCTTAGTATAGAGAGCGTCATCTCCTCTCCGCTCCTCCTGTATCTCGCCTTTTTTATTTTTAACCATTCTCACTTTCCGCCTCCAATAAAAGTGGAACGCAGATTAATGCTCTCACTCTTGAATCCAATCAACATTATGCCCAGGATAGGACTCACTCCTCTCGGAGCCAATATCCACCTCTCAAGCAATTTGATATTATCAACATTTCTGTGCAGAGACACACCCTCCTACATTCTCCATTACCAAACGATCCGCCACCGCCGCGTCTCCATCTTCTTATTCTTGCTCCGTCCTTTTTCCTGCAGGACTGGCTAACTCACTTTGGTCTTAATTCTAAGGGATGCTGCCATTGATAAGTATGCTAACAAGGATCCCTTCGCGAAAGAAAGAGAGAAACAGAATATTGAAGAATGAGAGAAAAAAAAAGAAAAAGAGAGACCGAGCAATCGCGAAGGATACCAGACACTCACTCCTCTCACAGTTCCAACCAGGAATTAGCAGACTCGTGTCTGTTAACAGGAACGTCGATTCTCCTGTCACTGTTCGTTCCCTTGTAGTACGGCACAGAGGCCATTAACAAAATGCAAAAAACTTCGGCCTGGTTTATTCCCTCTGTATTTATTCCTGCTTTAATCAAACTGGACCGAGTGCTGCAGCCACTCCCCCGATCAGGCATCCAGATAGACCGTTCTTCGTCACAGATACAAGTTTTAACTGCTGAGGAAAGAGTCTGACAAAAAATGTATGGGGACATAAAATTTGCCTATTAAAAAGCTCTACAACTTTTGTATGGAACAAAAATTCGATTGCGTTAACGTGCGGCGAGATATACCCGTGTAAATGAGCGAACTAACTCCCAGCGCGGTTATAAATTTCATAATAAAGTCCAACCGTTGATTTTAGAGAAAAATGTTGCGCACGAAAAATGTCCGTCTTGATCAGCCTGACAACTTTTGTTCGAAAAATTTTTCGATTCGGTCTACCATAAGGTGATTTTTTTCTTATTTTCTTATTTTTTATTCTCTTCTTTCTGCCAAGTCGACTAGATGTGTCTTTACTGCATCACACGTGTGTGCATTATTTCTCTTACCACTGCAGCACGTGTGTCCAAAGCGTATAGACGGTCGTACGCTGTGAGACATTTCGGAACCTATAAAGAAGTGTTTTACGAGGGAAGATAATGCGATGAAAGATTTGACCGGCGAGCAACCATGCCTAAAGAGTAAGCGATCCTGGTGCCCACGGTCAGCGGGGGTTGGCTGGGTACGTTGGACCACAGACCGTCGGCCAGAAGCCTCTATAATATATCAATTTCGTATTCTAATGTCTAGCGGTTAATCCAAAATGTGTCGAGTCGACGGAACCCAAGCGGTCGGACGCCGTCGCCGAGGGGAAAATCCGAGTTTCCTGGGACGCGAGGAACTAACGTCCTGTCCGAGAACACGTCCACCCCCTTGAAACCACGGGGTAAATTTTTCCACCCCATAATAATTTCTATACTGTCCCGAATAATTGGACGAATTTTACACCGCATATACGCGCTGCACTGCAGTTTGCGAAACCCATTTCTATCATGATTGTTTAAATCGTTTAAGGGTTGTTCTGATACCAGGCTTTTCCTTTGTCTAATTTCATCGACAAACGAACAGTCGTTTGACAGAAGAGAATGTTTTCTACCGGTAGAACTCTTCTAGCCAATTTCGTTCTAACGTTCCAATAATTTGATTAGAGTATGAAATAGGGTGTCTTGTTCGATATCCGGGGGTGTAAGCTGGGGATGGTTCAAAACCTCTCGTAGGAATGAGTGAAACAATAGAAAGCGTACGTAAATTTTCCAGCCTCCGTAGTACTAGAGGCAGTAAATTACAAAAGCAAAAGAAATTAGTGGCGAATTCACACGTCGCCCCTTTCTCGGCGAGTGGAATGAGAGGGGTAGAAAAAAAAAGGGGGGTGAAATAAAAAATAAAATGCCACTCTACGAGCCGAGAGGGCGAAACGTTACAGGGAAGGTGGTAAGGGGGACGGGGTTCTGAGATAAAAAATTATCCGTAGTCGCACAAACGTTTTCACCTTAAATCATATATTTATCGCGACATTAATTCAACCCTTTTAGCCCAGAGACCCGTGTGTAACCCTTTTTTCCTCCCGACAGCTCGTTACTCCGCTAATTTCTCAGATTCAAGGATTTTTACGTTTCCTACTCTCCACGCGCGCACATATATACACATTTATACATATATATATACACACACCCCTCTACGCCGGACGGGGGCCAAACCTCTCTTTCATTATTTAGTGCTTCAGGATCCATGCTTCTACTACCCTTAACCATGCATGACCAACCGCTTTTTCTTTCTCTTTCTATAACTTTGTTACCGGCATACCCGACAGCCATTCCTCCTTCATATACGCGTTAAACGATTTATGAACTGCACCATCATCCGCGTCACTCATCGCTTTTCACCCTGCAATTTTAATTCGCGATCCGCGGGGAGGGGGGAGTTTCATTTTTTCTTCGATTCGTCGGTTTTCAAAATACCTCGACGCAGAGTGCCGTCTTATTCTCATTTTTGGAAATAAGGAGTCGGATCATATGATGGAGCTTGTATACCGTGAGTTTCTCTGGACGCGGAACGCCAGGGATACCAACCCAAAAAGTGTGCCTGGCGTTACGCATTCAGAGAAAGTCACGGTACGTGCTACATCCTCGTTCGTACGTATATATAGGCCAGTTTTTCGGTAGTAGTCAATATAACGTCCTGTCCTATAACAACAAATCCTGATCCTTGTCTATGAGTATATAATTGTATAGAAAATTCGTACCAACTGTATATACACGTATACATCTATGTGCATACGTGTGTATTAAAATGGTACCTACATAGATCTGCAGTATACGTGCATCACAGCCATAGGGTATATTTATTGTATAAACAGAGGAAACTGAAGCTGAATCCCTCCGCACTGCACCGGCAAATAATAAAACGTTCTTATTTCACGAAAGCCAATACTTATACACGTATTATATATATTATACAACTATAAGGAACACATATTATACACCTATAAGAAAGAAAAAAAAATCGTTCTCCGAAAGGCGAGATGATGATGACCTAACGCTTCAGCGTTCATCGTCTCACTCTAAACTCTCCCACGATACGAGGATGAGAAAATATAGCTTCGTTCAAACGAATGAACATTCTGATTCCATCGTTTCTTATTCTATCGCTAATTTTCACGATTTCATAAATATTTTGGACTGGATTTTGTCATACTCATCCAAAAATCGTATAGATCGGTACGTCAATTATAAGACTCTCTCATTAGTCACTCCGAAACCGATATACCGTGACTTTCTGGGGACGCGGAACAGCAGGAATACCAGCCCAAAAACTGCTCTATTTCATGGGCAGTTGGTATCCCTGCTGTTTCGCATCCACATGAAAGTCACGGTATGAATTCAAGATAAGGTAACTTCTCCACAAGCGTATCGAGTTCAGTTTGTACTAGATGCTGCAGTCTAGAATGGACCAATTTCTGCACTGAGTAAAACCCCATCAGAATTATCAAAGAGTACCCCAATTTTGGTTCTGATAGGTGATTTCCCCGTCTCTTGATACGGTTAATGGTGAAATAAAGCAGAGACTACTGAACTCCTCATCGCCACTTGAGGAGTAGTTACTCAACGCTCTTATAGTTCCGATTGTGAGAGTATCCCGGATTATCATCGGCTCTAAATTCTGTCATTAAATATCTTGAGATCAATTTCCCAAAGGGATGAAAAGAAACGTGCACGGAACCTATTGGACTATAATCAAGGTGAAAATTCACGACATGAAAGAGAAATAGAAAATAGTGATGTGAAATGGAATGGAAATTGAATGACGTTTCGTCACTCTAACACAACTCCAACCATTCACTCATCCACCTGCACTACCACATGGTGAAAATATACTCGTAGACTCCTAAGCGTTATGGGTGATGCAGGGAAAACGAGTCGCCCGAGGGTAGTAGCAGTTAAGGTTCTACCTAGTCGATGCGATGACCATCATCGTGTCACTGTGCATTACCGATACGGTTTTTATTTAGGGTGGGGGAAATCCGGTGGTAAAATTTCGTTTTTTTTTCCCCCCCCTCTCTCTCTCTCTCTCTCTCTCTCTCTCTGTCTCTTTCTAATCTCTCTTCTTCTTCTTTATTTCTTTATTTTTTTCTCCAACTTCTGGATGGGGGAACTCGCGCGTCTCTATACGTATAACAGCACACGTACGACTTAACAGAGGCAGACAACCGAGGCCTGTTGGTTGGTTTCAACTATATTTGTTTATATTTACACAACAAGCCCCGCACTGCTCTACACACTCTGCCTTCCCCGCTCAACACCCAACCAACCAACCAACCCAGCCAGCTTGCCTGCTGCTGCTGCTGCTGTTGCTGCTGCTGCTGCTGCTGCTGCTGCTTCTATTGCTGTTGCTGTTGCTCTTGCTGCTTTGCGTTACTGCTTTGCGTAGCTGACTGACTACCCAAAGCCTGCCTGCTCTCTCAAGCTCTAGAGTTTAGTGTTTAGAGTAACCTCGACGTGGCCGCAGCAACTCTCTGCTTAAACTTTTGGGGGCCGCCGTCGCCGCCGCCGCTGCCGCCTTAATTCTTCTTCTTCTTGCATTTATATCGCGTCCAAACAAAACTAATCGTACAATCGATGTTAGAAAATTTGTTTCATTAAAAACAAAAAAAATTAAATAAAATAAAAAAGAGATATACTTTTTTTCTTCTTCTTTCTCTCGTTCTCGTTCAATGATTTATAATCGACACGTTGAACAACGAGGATAAAGATAATAAAAAATAAATAAATAAATGAGAAAAAAAAAGAAGGAAATTAATAATAAAAAAAAAAATATAATTTATTCATTATTCTATCATTTATTATCAACTCTTTGGCGTATAGAGTCTTCTTCGTCTCTTTTCATCGTCTGTTTCGTTGCAGTTTTTTTTTTTTCACCTTTTTCACTAGTACGAAACGATAACCGATAATTCGATAAAAAAAAAAAATTTAATCAATAATTGAACAAACAAACAAATACAGTAATTTTTTTTTTTTTTTTCGCAATTTATAATATTTTCATACCTTCGTATATACACTTACTATATATATATATATATAGATAGATAGATATTAGGACATCATGTGTTGTTACGAGTGGAATAATAGTAAATTGTGCAAGTTTTTGGATTATAAATGTTTCACTTTCACGTTGACGCAATTATTTCTAATTTATTGATGAAAATGCTGGATCGATGGATTGATCAAGTAATTTATTATTATTATTATTATTATTATCAATATTAGATTTTATGTACCGCCATTTTTGTTTCTATTCCTCCTTTTTTTTAAATTTTTTGATTTTTTTTTCTACTTCTTTCGTTAAAAAAAATTGATTCAATATTTTATTATATTATGTGTATGTAATATGTATATGTATATGTATATAAATATATAAGATAATATACTATACATAATATACTTATATAGTACACCGTTTGTTCAAATGTACCTATATTACCGGCTTCAGTCGTCGTTCTATTCTATATTTATCTTGCTTTCAAGATTGTTCAACTAGACATAGTATATTATATATATACATACATACAAACATATATATATATATACATATACCTATAAATATAATAAATACACGCTAAGAAAATTCCGTTGTGTTTAAATTAGAAATAAATTTTCTTCACATTATAGAAACACACACACACACACACACACATGCACACACACACACACACACAAAAAGAGAAAAAAGTAATTAATTCAATTAATTCAATCGAAAACGATCAATGATGGATTTTTGGAAAATGAAAATAGAAAATTGTTCTTTTTTTTCCATTTTATTTTCATAATTTTTATTTTCATATTTTTAATTTTTTTTTCTTGTTTCAGGACGATGGCATAATGGATCATGATCAAGACGGGGACGGTGCGATTAACCTGTCAACATCCCAGAGACCATCAGCTTCTACAACCCCAAACGGAGAGACGACAGTTGTTGGTTCTTACGGAAACGATTTGCAGCAGCAGGAAAACGATCAGGTAAAATCGATTTATATATATTATAATAGTATACACCTATATACCTACAATCTTTTTTTTTTTTTGATTTTTCGTTTTTTTTGGATTTTTCGTTATTGCTTTTATTTTTATTTTATTTTATTTTTACAAATAATAAATTTATTACAATTGATACCAAATCGAAAGTTAAATTAATTTTCACCTCAAGCTATGATAATACCTTTCGAAAATTGTATTCTATGTATATATAGGGATGCTATATATCACACATAGCCAGATATATGTATATGTATGTGTATATAGGTACATAATTATAAATTTTCATCACGTCTGCTCGAGGCTATAATTTTCATTATATTATAGCCTAAATAACTATAGGAATTTTACCGTCACAACTATAATATACATATAAATATATGTATATGATATTATATACAAAGGTGAAGAAAATATTCCAAGATTGGTAGTATACATGTGTACAATACACAATATACAATTACATCAAACCCATATAATTAAAATGAATAATTATAAACGTCGTTAAACAAATTTCGTATGGCATAGGAAACTTTTTCTTTTCGTCTCTTTTTTTTCTTTCTTTTTAATCGATACTGTCATCAATGGAAGGGGTAAAAAATACTCAAATCACGAAGAAAAAGAACAAAAAATTAAAAGGAAATGAATTATACAATTATTTATTTACGACGAAGAAATAAACTGCGCAGACAACAACCACGATTATGTGGTATGCGCGCGTGTGTGTGAGTCCACAGGGTGATATCCCAGGGACATCTCAGTACTGCAAGTCTCGACCGTCAGGTGGCTGATAAATATGTGCGCGAAATTATCAGGTTCGCTGCTCGACTATTAGGAAGCTATAGTATAGCCGAAATTCGATCAACGCGATCGTAGCCGCCGAGACTTGCAGTACTGAGATGTCCCTGGAATATCACCCTGTATATTATGATGTTGGATATATATTGTATATCTGGGGTTGAAAGGGCGGGAGAAAGCTTGACACCGCAAGGACGATAAAATCGGATAGACCTGATTTCGAATTCAATTCAAAATCCGCGGTTTCTGCATGCAATATACTTTGCCCCTCGGTGTTGGCGTGTATGTATATCAGAACTGCCACCTCCCGCGTTGTGTTTGGGGTACCAAAACCACGGTTCCGTTTTCCCAACCCCCGTACAAAGGGAAACAAATGTTTTATGGCTTCTAAAGCGTCCTTTTCGCTGCTTTTCAATATACGCCATGGCTCTCGTAATGTTCTTTTATTTTTTCTTAACTTTACCCCATTTTACATCCCTATTTTCGTTCGCACTTTTCTTCGCATTTTTCGATTTCGCATATAAACTTACGTGACATTCTGTTTTTCTACCAGATATTTGAAGATCAATGAGCGTGGGGAAAATCGCTGCACCATTGAATGAATTTGTTCCAAGTTTTGACCGTTCGCGTTGGCATTAGAACAATCGCGAACTTTGCAAGGCGCGAATCCGCCAGGACCTAGTCATGGTTTATTCTTGAGAAATTGGTCAATCGCTGACCTCGGGTTCTTGGGGTTTGCCGAAGAGAGAACTCTGGCCGAAAGTTCTTTGTCCAAAACTTGACCACCTCTCTCTATCTCTCTCTCGCTCTCTCAGCCGTCTTTGTCAAAGTTCAGTTTTCCACCCATAGTTATAATATGTACCTACACATTGCCAAAACGAGGGTATAACAATATGATATAACCGCATCGTGTAACAGAGAAGGATAAAATGATAGAGAGAGAGAGAGAGGGATGATAAAGGGTGAAGGAAGTGAAGGAAGTCAAGTTGACGAAGTGACTGTTTCCTTCGAGGTAGAATCCTGCGGTACAGAGTTTCAACTCTTGTTTAGTAATTTATCAGTACAGCTACACGAAGGTCTCTATATCTGGAAATCCTGCGGTCTTTGAGATGTAGTAACTTCTGCCTCGCAAGGTTCCATCCTATGCTAGTCGAGGTGGATCATGACGGTCCTTAGGTCTCAAGGATATAACGGTGGGACCGTGGCTTGGCAGGTGTCCTTTATTTATTTAAACCAGATCACACCTTCGGCTAAGATTTCTACCGTTGTTAAATGCAGTAACTAACGGTGCTAGATCTACCAGAGGGTAGATTTCCGAAATTGGAAAGAAGAGAGTCGCGGAATTTCAGAGATACACATTTTAGCATGATGAACCTGATGAATCTAGTCAAGCAAATTGAATGACAAAAATTCATGGAGAGGATAAAGGAGCGATGAAAATTGGGGGCACCATCCCTCAAAAGATGTAACGCAACGTGCTGAAGCGCGATTAAAAATTAGCCCGAACACCACTAGGGCAGGAAAAGTTGTGAGACTTTCAAAATTGGAATGAAAGGCATCGGCATGATGTATAGTAAGGAAAAAATCTAAATCAATTTAAGGACGAGTGTAGTCATGCAAGAATAAGAAAAGAGCAGATCCGAGAGTATTGGAATCGCGTGGAGTAAGAGAACATAGCGAAGAATACGAACCACCCCGCATCCCCTATCATTGCAGCAAATTGCAAATAGCTTTGTCTCTTCCAATCAAGTTATACAAAAAGAGATGGAAAATCGTAAAGCAGTAAAGAGGTCCGGGGTTCTTTATTCTTTTCATCTTCTCCTTCTTCACTGAATTTCTCTATCTTATTTTGTCTTCTCTTCTTCTTCTTCTCTTTTTTGTCATATACTTTTTATTTTTTATTTTCTGCTATACCTACCCGAGGAGAGTTGCAGAGAATTTCATTCTTGGTAGGGGAGCCCATGATTGCTGCTGCTGCTACACTCTTAGTGAAATTTTCTTTTTCTTTTCCCTTTCCCTTTCCATTTCCATTTCCCTTCTCCCTTTTATTTTTCTTTTTCTATTCTTTTCTCCTCTAATTGAAATGATTTCATCTAAATTTCTGATATGCTACTGCACAGCTGGGTGAAATATAAAATCTCCAAAACACGCCTCTCTCTCTCTCTCCCTCTCTGATCACTTTTGTTGTTCAAATGTCTAAAGCTATATTATTATATTCATGGGGATTTTACTGTCGAACCTAAGCGCTTCTACCCTCCGCGAAAAAAATCCAACGAGTTCGGTTGAAGTATATTTTCAACACCCCGTCCGTAGAGCGCGATTTCGCGCACAGCGTGCAGAAAATCTAACTTTGCGCACGGCGTGTGGAAAAGTACTATTTACTATCCTAGCCGCCTTATTACACAAAAATTGTATTATCCATGTACAATTTCGAAGATTTACAACGTTTTTTCTTATTTTTTGAGTCCGGATTTTATCTTTCACATTTTTTTTTTTGTTCGTTTTCGCCTATTATCGCACCAAAAGGAGATTCGAGTTCTAAGTTCCGAATTCGGTTCGGCTTTGCCTCCATTATTAACAGTCTGTGAAAACCTTGCCTAGCAGCTGTGTACTCAAATACAATCTGGGAATCAGTCTACCCGTAGACTTTCCTTCCCTGCAGGCATAGCTGTGTATGTATATACGTGTATGTATGTGTATGTATACACATACCGTTGCGATTAATTTCTATTATTCAATAGATAACTTTTGCCCGAAGTTTAAGTCAAGTGAAGTAATAATCTTCGAATGAACTTGGGCGGTTTTCCCTCTTTCCCTCATTTTCTCTCCATCTCGTCTAACACAAACCGAATGAAAAAATAGTTCGAATGAATGTTTTGCGGAAAATGTATCTCCACATATTTTTCAAATGACATTTTTCTCTGAAACTATTCCGCGAACCGCTGGGACGGTTTTTCTACATTTTCTCCCGTCGATCCATAAGCCATATCTTTTCTCACGAGGATTTAGAATCCGCGAGAGGACCATCAGGGGTCGTGCTATGCGTGCAGCTATACCTACACGACGCTATATGTCTGTCCTGTAAAGTCTATGGCTCATAAACATCGGTGACAAAACTGAAACTTTACACCACCTGAAATAACTCATGAGAGCATCGCAGAGGCAAACATACGTGTCACTAGGTGTAAACATTATCAGTGTACAGCCCGCGAGTTGCGCGATGATGCGAACCAGTTTGCGCGGATTCTTCTTCTCCCTTTTTCACACACGCGTATAGTACATATGCGCTTGTGTCGCTTCGTTCCTCTCTCTCTTTATCTTTCGTATAACTAAGTCCCACCTGAAACAACTTGAGGATCAGCACCAGCACTCAATGCAGTTGCGATTTTCAAACAATAATATAAATTGTCGCATATATATATATGTGGATATGTGTATATAGCTATACATACACATATATGTATACGTATCTCCCATGTTGCCAAACTTTCTTCTTTCATCTCAATTTTCTGCAATTTAGGCACGTCCGCGATTTTTCGAATTTATGCGAAATCGTTGTGAATTGAAAATTTCACATGCATTTTAGTAATCGATCATAAAAAGTTACGACCCTATAATATGAAATTATCGAAAGGTGTCTATGATTGCGAATTTTATTGACGATCGCAGGGGTCATATCGCCAGAACTTTTCGCGGACTCGCTATGATTCTTCGAAATTTTTCATTTACTCGCAAATATATTAAAACTGCACGATGTATGATGTACGATGATATTTCATCGCTTGATGTACGAACGAACATAATATAATAATTCATTCATGATTCAGCGTCGTGATTGTCAATTTTGTTATTATTATTTTTTACTGAAAGAAAAAAAAAAGAAAAAAAAAACTGTCGCGCGTTTCGTTATCAATCAATTTTCCTGTATAGGTACTGTATACCTATACTATTTATATTATTAGCTGACTCATTAGATTTAATGCTGCGCAAGGCGGGTTATTATTAATCGCAATATAATTATACCTAACATGAATATACTTCGTGTACAACAAATATCCGTTGATTTTTTTTACGATTTCGACTACACTTTTTGATTTTTTATTTCGAGACGTGATCCTGGCTCATTGAAGTAGGTATTGAAATTCGAGAATGATCAAACCGAGGACCACCCCAATTTATATAAATAAGGGATGAAAATTTTGGAAAAATGAGACTTCTCAATCATATTATGTAACAAATATATAATATTATATGATTAGTTAGGTGTTGAAGCCAGCTATTAGGTATATATTCCATTATATACTATTGTGCATATATACTGAATATATTATATATGGGGTATTCCACGTGAACCGGATCGGTTTTTGGCCGGAGGTCATCGAATTTGACGCCAATGCAGATTCAGATTCCTTGTTACTACATGAGATGTCCCCAACAGCTAGAGAGCATGAAACCAATTGGTTAAATTTATATCGCTGTCATAATTATACCAAAAATTTAATTACTACATTTTCAACTCCACTTATCTTAGCCATGCATGGAAAAAAATCATAACTTCCCATAGTGCATTCTACGCGCATAAATGAGCTCTTTCGAAATATGTAGCGCTTCAATTATTTTTGAAATTCTTAAACATGTAAAACTTAGGAAATATGCGATTTCTTTGTTCTTCTACTTAAAGGGTCTAACCAATTGCCCTGAAATTTTCACCGAAATTACTTCGGGGTGGCACTAAGAAGTGATCAAAATTTCAGCCTACCGTTTTTCTTCTTTTTTTTCCAAAAATCGGCGAAGCATGTAAAACTTGGGGAAAATGTGTTTCCATTTTTTTTCTACTTGAAGAGTCTAATGTATTGCCTTGAAATTTTCAACAAAATTACTTCCAAGTGCCACGAAGAAGTGATAAAATTTCCAGCCTCCCGTTTTTTCCTTTTTTTTTTGCCAAAAACCGATCCGGTTCACGTGGAATACCCCGTATGCATGTGTGTAATTTAGAGTATATTATTTTTATTCAAATCGTACTTTTCTACCTTTCTCACCTTATTTCCTGCGAATACATACCATATGCATATACATACATATATATATATAAAATTCCCACGTACGCAGTCATACCCTACCTTTAACTGTAGGTGCCTTTATACCGAAGGTGGAGACACACAAATGACACAAGAGGCGGCGACCAAATTGAATTTCGGTTCTGGTCTGTGTTTAGATTCCTCACCGACTGTTTAGTTTAGACGTACAAAGAAAACATCTATGTGTTTATTCTAGCCGTCGCTTCTCCGCGTCTCTCTATATCTATCTCTCTCCCATTCTCTCCCACTCACTATTTCTCTTTCTCTTTCCCTGTTTTTTTGTTTTTTTTTCTCTATTTTCCCTTTTTTTTTTTTCATCTTTTACTTTTCTCATCCCTATAACTTAAAAAAGTCGCGAAAGTTTTCCCTCTGCAATAAGGATCGACGTGGTTTGACCTGTGCTCTCTCTCTCTCTCTCGCTCTCTCTCAAATTTTGCATACGCACAGAAAAGCAAAAAGAAAATTGCTCCACATCGATACGAATACGTACCGCGTGCGTGTTGCGTGTCTGTGTTAGTTTCGCCGCAGGGATGGGGTCACCAGTCTCACCGAGAACTCTCGGTATATTATAATACGTGTTTGTAGATTAGGCGACGACGCGCGATACACACTGCAGCAGTACCGCTACTACGGGGAGTTGGAAGGCAGAATTATGTTGAAGGGGTGTAAAGTCCAACCCTTATACTTTGCTCCCTGACAATGATCTCTCTTTCTCTCTTTCTCTCTTTTCTGATCCCTTTTTCTACACATACATATACATATATATATTTTTTCTCTCTTTTTAAACCCTCCAGCGCGTTATTTCGTCGGGTACAGTACATGCTAGCCAGAGCCCAGACTCGATCTACAACAAGTGTGTATGTAGGACGTACGTATACCTCTACCTACGTAATATGTGCTGCAGTGGCAGCCCGGCAGTGTATCTAGTGTTTTCACAAGTCCTCTAAGCATATGGGGCCACAAGACAATCCCATATGATAACAATACACAACCTGCATATCCTATACGTATACTATACCCAGGAAGAAGAATAATGAACGAATAGAGTATATATATAAGGGATGAGAGCGCGGGAAAAGAGTCCCATACAGTCTTATATATTATTTCACGCGTTTGCAGCTAACCGCATCCCCTAATCTCTTTCTCTCTCTATTTTTATTTTCTGTTTTTATTATTACTCATATAGTATATATGTATATATCGTTATTTAATATCGCCTCGTGCTGTAACGTTGGAAAAATATTACGAGCGAGAGATCATGCGTCTGTCTACGTATACCGAGCGAAAACGTGGAAAGAGCCTTGTCGATGCACGCTGATTTCAGACTTTCCACAAATATCCCTAGAGTCCGTCTGCTATTCGTTTACAATTGTTGTCAAATACAAATGGCGGCAGACCGGAGCAGGAATAGGTTATATTTGTCGTGAATCTAGCAGACGACAGAACTAGGGATATTACTGAAAAGTTGGTAGAGCTGCTAGCGCGATTCTGCCATAGTCGAATGAATCAGCGCCTGCGCGCTCGGACCAGACTCTTTCCACGTTTTCTCGCACGGTATATGCAGCGCATGGGATGCTGGAGCATAACGCGATATATGCTTTATATACTCCCAGATTCGTTATATATATTTATTCGTTATATATATAGTATTAGTTTCATTTGCTCGTCTGTCTTTATCTCCCTCTGTCTCGCTTTCTCGCTTTCGCGCTTTCTCGCTTTCTCTATTTCTCTCTTTATACATTTCTCGCTCTCTCCAAGTCCGTCTGTCCGTACGGACGGTAGGAGGTACGCAATTTCTAAAATAAACGTTCTGCACAGCCTTCCTCCGCAAATAATCATCGTGCATGCTTTTAATTAAGTTCTACTGTCTGAGAGCGAGAGAAACTGCACTAAGCACGTACATACCTACCTATACATACCTACCTATCCGTATAGTTTATTGCAATATAAACGCGTTCGGAATTTTGAGTACGCCCAAAAATTCTGAATAAAGATTTACCAATCCAAAAGATTATCCTATTCCTGCAGCGCATCCTCATTTTTTGTTTATTCGAATTTTCAAGAAGAGTAAAAAAAAAAATTAGAAAAAATTCGAAAAAATTAGAAAAAATTAGAAAAAATTCTTCCGCTCCCTTCTTCTTACTCTTCTTCTTCAGTTATTCAAATCTGTAAATAAGATTTGTGGATTATAAATCGTGAGGGATTCGTAATGCGCGGGAGTCTGTATAAGATCGTTTTAATATATCTGGGGTGATCTCATCATTAGAGTGTTTGTTTATTTGAAAATAAATATCAGCTATTTCGCCATACATAATTCCTATACTATATACATATATACATATATATATATATATATGTATCGCTTATATATATATATTCTATATATTATAAGCAACCGGATGGTTTGAGAAATAGCTGATGTAGCTAATGGGTAATGGTATTGGTATATATATATATATGTATACATATATACATATGGTGAATGGTTCGCGGTGTTTCTTCTCCGCGATTTCGAAATATGCCCAGTGTATACAACTGTTTGTTTGCAAGTTATAAATATTTTTACAGCCCCGAAACAGTTTTCGTACATATCGATTTGTTTGCCATTATAATCATAGCATACTGCCGACCACGATATCACACTTTTGTTTAAAAATTCCTAAAAAACGAAAAAACGAAAAAAAAAAAGACGGAAAAAAAAAAACAAAAAACTTTAAATATAAATTCTTTCTGTAAACCGCAGCTATGTGTATACCCTTCTCTCGCTTATAAATCCGATCCTATACACGTGCACCGAGATTTACTAAGATATGCGTTTCTATCTCTTATACACATCGAATCCATAATTAAACAAACATTTCGTCAATTATCAAATATTCGTGCGTGAGAATTCATCAAAACTCATACGAATTTCTGAAGAGTTTAAAAAGAAAGAGAATCACAGATTTAATATCGAGGCAAAAAAAAGGACGTCAATTTTCAATTTATACTTGAAATTTCATAGAATTATTTCTCTTGTTAAAAAATATTGAAAGCTTCGTATACTGTGAAATGAAAAACAGCCTATTTCAAATTTTATTTTCTTCATGCAGGTGAAAGAGAGAAAAAAAAAAAGAAAAATTCGTCAAACCACCTGTAGATCTATGTACAAGTCACATACCATATATAGTAGGTGTATGTGAGACTTAATTTCTCTAAACGATATGAAGTTCATTAATAACGCATCGATTAGTTATATAATATGCGATATGTTGCAAATGAGTAATGAAATGAAAAATCTCATCTGTAAATTTGGAAAAAAAAAAGAAAAAATAATGATTTTGTACCCTGAAATTAAAGTGATGATAAGAATGTATAACTAGTATATAGAAGAGATGGGTATCTCCTTTCATATTCTTGATTGGCGCTCGTGAACCGAATTAACAGATCTGGGATATACAGTGCAGGGTTGTTCCCTATATATCGCGTGCAAGTAGACAGAAGAACGAAGAGGTGAAACGGTGTGAGGGTGAATGAGAGTCCAGGAGGGGGTTGCATTTGCCAGAGAATTGAGAGACGTCTAGATACATATATATATGTATATGTGCGAATGCCAGGGTGTGTGGGTGTGTATATCTACCTGACGTACTATTCACCCACCCTCTGCATCACCTACGTACGTCAGCTACCTCAGTAACGTATAGCACCCAATACAGAAGCAGTAGCAACCGAGTTATATCCTCCACCACCCATCACCCAGCACCCAGCACCCTCAAACCCTTCGGTTCTCAGTTCGAGCCATGGGAATTCATCGTAAAGTACGCATGTACATGTACATATATATACACACATACATGCACCGTTTCTAAATTTGAGCAATAAAACACCTAGGATTATATTTACCCAAGGATATACCTGTAGATTAAGTATCCAGCTAGCTTTGGTACTTTACAATACATACTATACCTATTCACTCTTTATAAATATAATATCATACGTTCGTACATACGTTCAAGTAGAAAAATCGTATATTACTATACTCGCTGTAATGCAAGTACGAAATAAAAATTAAAAAAATAAAGAATAAAAAAACGGACGGAAATATAGACTCGAAAAGCTCTACCAGCTTTTTAATCCATGTTTCACAATTTCAATGCATCATATATTCAGGTACATGAATTTGCGATCATATTGAACTCGTATACATCTATTCAAAAAATTGTTCCTACCGTTTTTAGGCACTTTTAGTTTTGTCCCGAAGTTTTTGACCCGTTTACAAATGTCGAAATGTCGTTTTGGCCATTTTTTTTAAACCGCTTCCAACAGGTTTCATACACTTTACTGTACCCAGGGCCATTTTTAAGGCAAATTATCCCATTTCCAAAAAGTTTTGGACATTTTAAACTCGTGTCCAAAACATTGTGGACCATATTAGGCCGTGTTTGATTGTTTTTGGTCATTTTCAGAAAGTTTTCAGAAGATTTTGGTCCATTTTACTGCGCGTTTGAAGATTGATAGCCTTTAAGGTATCCTTCAGCACCTTTTTGGCCAATTTAAAACATGTATCAATGGTCTTGTTCCATGTTAGTTTATATCTGACCAGCTTCAACCCATCTTCAGATGTCAAAAAAAGGTTTTGGCCACTTTTTTGAACCGCTTTCAAACGGTTCTCATACACTTTACTGTACCCAGGGCCATTTTTAAGGCAAATTATCCCATTTCCAAAAAGTTTTGGCCATTTTAAACTCGTGTCCAAATCATTGTGGACCATATTAGGCCGTGTTTGATTGTTTTTGCTCATTTTCAGAGATTTTCCAGAAGATTTTCATCCATTTCACTGCGCGTTTGACCATTTGTAGCTTTTTAAGGACCTTTCAGCACATATTTGCCCATTCAAAAACACGTCTCCAAGGATTTGGCCCATTTTGATGCCCGTTTAGAAACAGTCTGGGTGCTTTGAGCGCAAATTTTACAAGTCGTAGTCCAATTCAATCCGATCTTGACCATTTGCATCAGTTTCCCAATACCCATTCGGCTAATTTTTTGCCATTTCTGCGTTCATCTTCGATTTCAGCGATTTCAGCATACGTTTGAAAGCCCTAATGGTCAATTCTGTCAAAGCTCAACGCACACAGACTTTTTTTTTTTGTGTTACAAGCTTGAGAAAAATTATTTCGAAATTTTGGGTAATTTTCTGAACGTTTTCCGCAAACTATCAAATAATTCTCTGATTTCGGGAGAATTTCGTTCAGATTTCGTTTACCTTCGGCACGCTCTACAATGTTTGCTGCCGTCAATACGTACAACATAACTATATATAATATAAATACGCATGTATATATCCATGTGTACATAGATAGATAGATAATGAGTGATGATCATCATACACGTACGTACATACATACATAAATATTCATATATATATTATATGTACGTGAAAAGCAAACGATAAAGTGGAGAAAGAACGCGTGTTTGGTTTACAAACGAGAGAGTCTGGGGCCCGTAGACTGAAGAGTCGAGGAGTTGCAGGATCGAGAGTATGGGAAAGTTGGGAAAAGGCAGGGCGAGATAGCCGAGTGTAAGTTGTGCGAGAATAGGATTCGAAAGCAGATTAAAAACTTAAAGTGAGTTTTAAGGTTTATTATATAACATGAGAGAACCGAAGAGAATTGATACATAAAATATTTAAAAAAATAGAGTCGAAATAAAAAAACCAAAATCCAAAAAAAATGAATAAAAAAACATTTTGGACTTCTACAAAAATTGAAATATATATTTTGTTTTTTCAACACAGAAACGGATGAATAAATTAAAAAGTTTATTTATTATTTATAGAGAGGTAAATTTTTAGGTATCTGCAAAGCTTTTCAAATTTTTCGTTTTTCGTTTTTTTTCTTCTTGTTTTTACAAATAAACATTCATACACCATCCCCGGCCAATTATCAGCGGGGGATTATTTCGGGATTTCAAGGTTCACCTCGCTAGAATTAAATGTATAATATTTTTGTTTCGTACAACTTTTGGATAATTTCAGTAGCATATGGGAACAAAAAAATTTCGCGTGCTATACAGAATGAGTGAAATGTGTATGATCATATTTATGAAACTGATTATTTTCATTCCAATATATTATATGTAGTAAAATCGAATTTATATCAATCGAAAATTGGATTCTAAAGTACACGATATATAGATCGAATTTTTTTTATCGTTGAAGAACAAAAAATGAATACAAAAATTTTAAAAAAATCTAAAAAATTAACAAATCGAAATCAAGATAGAAAAACAGTTTTTCCCTCCATGGTACCTGTTGTATAATTTTAATTTTTTTTCTTTTATTCATTTTATTTTTTTCTTGTTAATAATTTACACCTTGGATGTATTCAAATTACTAACACATTTCAAGAGAGGAGAAGGCCAATACATATACACATATACACATGTACACATGTACATTATATTATGTACACTCTTCGGGCTCTTCGCTCTACTCGCTTCAGATAAAATGATTTACTAAATAAACACAAACAATATTATCGTACCAAGCCAGACCTCACTGGCAATTTTATCTCCTCGTCAAGCATATACGTATATATATATATATATATATATGTATGTATACCTATGTATACTATATTATATGTTGATCATATACGGTGTATGAAAAAAATAAAATAAAAATAAATTAATAAACACCAGCGAAAAGTATAACGCGAAATTGAAAAAAGAAAAAAAAAAAAACAAAAAACAAGAACAAAAATACAAATACAACAAACTTCAACATTTTTTGTTGTTTTCTTTCTCACAACATATATATTAGAGTGGTCCTTATTTGGGGCTTGGAACGAATTTTTTAACAGGTGCCCCCCCGAATCGATGCCAAATAATTCGCAGTTACAGATTTTTTTTTTGAGAATTATTACTCTTGGAAAAAAATATATACTGAGAATATAGCCGAAGCACGTGTATTTTAAATTGGGGAATCCACCCTCTTGTGGAGGAGGGGTCAGAGTTGAGATAAAAATTTGAAAAAATTAGGCAATTGTTTTTGAATTATTTGAAACCGATTTGGGAAGCGCCTGCTAAAAAATTCGTCCGTTCCCCAAACAAGGACTTCAGAGAAAGATAGATTACAAATCTTGGATAAAAATTTCGAAAAAATTGAAACATTTCATTAATTTTTTTGTTTTTTTCTTCTTCTCTCTGGCGGGTGGGGTGGGACAAAGTAGTTAAGGGAGGAATTTTTCAACTCGCTAACACAAACGGCTAATCTATTAACACGTTAAATCAAGAAAACTTTTTTTTTCACCCCGCACCCGCGCGTCAACTTTTCTTTTCTTCCCTTATATATGCCTCGCCTTCGCAATGCCACGGCGTTTCCAACTTTTCGCCAATTTTTTTTTATTCTTCCTCGTCTTCTTCTCCTCTTCTTCTTCTTCGTCTTCTCCTCATCCTCCTCTCTTCGTTCTTTACTTCCAAGCGAACGGCGAAACTGAAAAGATTTAAACAATTTATCATCGCCCCGCGCCTCGCGCCAGGTCAAAGACGTGCGACAAACGTCAAAACTTTTTCCAATTTTTTTTTTTTTCTTACCTACTTCGTCTTTTTAATTTATTTTTATTTCTCCCGCGGTTTAAAATAACGATTATAAAAATATCGACGGCTGGGTTGAGTCAATTTTTCTAATTTTCATTCTATTTTCATCTTGTTTTTCCAAATTTGAAAAAACAAATTAGAATCATGATAAGTCGGACAATTTTTGAAAAATTTGAAATTTTGGAATCATGTGATGCTCATAATAAATTCTGTATCAGAAATGAATGACATATGATACAGTAAAAAATGAGAACGTAGAAGAGGATGAAGTGAAAGAAGAAGAAGAAAAAAGAATAAAAATATAAAAAAAACGTAAGCCGAGATACTTCGGGGGTGTACTCCCTTCCTCCTACTTTTTCCACCTCATCCTCTCTCCACCCTGCAGAGTGTAAGAAACTGTCGAGAGAATTGAACCACCAAGCCGTGTGCCTGCCTGCAGCCTGGCCGGAGTTTTCCTCTAATATAAATGTCCCTGTGGAAATGAGACATTCGCTAATTAAAAAACTTGAAAAATTAATACACATTTCTCTTGATTCCTATACTTTAAAACGTGTAACTTCGCATAGTACCTAGTGCATGTATTAATGTATTATGTATAGTTATAGTGGTAGTAGGTGTATATATATATAGCCATATAATATTTCCACCCGGTTTCAGTTTTTTTCTTATATCTTATACTAATCGACCATCTGTTTCTTGACTTTCAAAAATTTCAACCCCTCGCCAGGGCTATAATGGGCGCAGTGCAATTGCTTTCATCGTTTCCCCATTTCTTTCTTTTTTTCTTCTTCTTCTTCTTGCTCTAATTTTCTTCCATTCTTAATTATCACTCGGGCGATTCCTCCCTGCACCAAGGTGTATAATTAATCGTTTTCAATAAATTCATATCCCTCTCTCGCGTAGTCGCAACGTTTAAAGAAACGAAAAAAACAAAACAAAAAAATGAAACAAAAAATCAAAAAAAAATGAAAACATATATCCAGGGGTGGGTTTTTAGTCCTTTGTAAAAAATAGAATGGGGTTTAATTTATTTATATAGTCAGTTTAAACGCCGGGGCTAATTAGATGGCGGTATAAAGATTCATCCCCTTCTCACACTCGGGGGGTGGGTGGGGGTCCCGGTTCTCTCATAACGGGAAGAATAGACAATAGGTTGGATCGTCTTGAAGTCTTTATAGAGTGAATTGAGCCCTGAGACAGGAGCTATCCGGTGGTGAGGCAGGAGTCTATTGTACCCCTGAGCAGTTAACTGCTGAAATCTTCCCTCTGCGCCATGGCCTTTCGAGTTTCGAGTGGCTATAGGCCCCCCAAGACATATACTCCGGGGTGATTTGAAACGCGAAGGTGTTCTCGAGGCGGTCCCGTCACGCTAAACGGTTTATTATAGTTTCCCCCGAAGATTCACCTCTTTATAAAGCTCGGTGCTTAAATACCTGACTATACTTACCAGCTACTCCCTTAAGCTTACGTCGACTGAATACTTCAATCTATCTACAAATCAACGATTCGTCAGAGATTTTTCTTCGGTAAAGCTTTTTTTTCTTCTCCTTTTCTGTCATTTTTCAAAAAAGAGAAAAAAAGCTCAGGCCTCTATCCATTTTTTTCCCCAAATTTCATCGAAAATGAAAATTCTAACGGTGATAATAACAAATACACTCGGACACTGACCTTCACGAAAAGCTTTTTGGCTTTTCAATTTTTATCGGAAATTAGGAGTTTTGGATTTCGAGATAAAAAAACAATTTCAGAATTAAACAGCCAAAGTACCCATTAGCCAGGAAATGATAATCAGAAGCTCCCGAAAATCTGAAGAACACGTCGAGTTTTTCTAGGGTCAAAAAAGCTCCGCGAACATTTTTTTCTTCTGTTCTTCTCCGAGGATCGAAAAAAGCTTTGCAAATACCGAGAACAACGTTTTTAGGGGCGAATAAAAACCAAAATGAAATCCATTTTCTCCAAAAAGAAAAAAAAAAAAGCTTCTTTCGTCTTTCGTTCTTCTACTGTAATATTAAAATAAGGGCGATTTTTCCGTCTGATTCCCGGATCGCAGGCAATTGGTATTATTTTAGGCAAAAATATACGCATTCTTCAGGTAGTACATATTATATGGTAAAATGTCATTTGAATGTGATTTCAATATGATATATATCGTTGCAGGTTTCTTCAATCCGCCTTAAAATAAGGGTTCTTCCTCCCCTCCCTTTCCTCCCCGTTCCAACTTACTATTTACTCGATTGGTTCAACGAAGAATTGAATTGGTAGCTCTACCAAGTTGACGTTGGGGGTTGCAGTTTGGGTTACTGCGAGGGTTTGGGGGTCTGGGGGGTCTGGGGGGGGGGTGGGGGTTGGATGGGAAGCCTTCATACGGATCGGAGCCCGGCTTGAAACCATGAAACCAAAGTATGGAATATTTAACGTTCACTGAGCTACGAAAGCAATTATATGGGGACGGCGAGGGAGCTGGGCGGCGGGGGTGGTTCTATTGTTTGGCCCTTGAGTGTGGCATTGCCGATACGAGGTACGAGCCACGTTTAGACTTTGCCAATCAATGAGGAAAAGATTAAGTAAATATGATCGTCTCTCGATTATTTCGAGGGTTAAAGAATAAAGAAAGAAATAAAGAAGTAGAAAAAAAAAAAGAAGAAGAAGAAAGAAGGAAAGAAAGAGAGAAAGAAAAAAAAATTAACTTTCAACATTTTTCACAATATTTTCGTCATAGGAGTATAAAAGAGAGAATGAGAGTAAATCCGGCAAACTCATTAATCTCCACCCCGCTGTCTGTTTCTGTATATCTTTTTTTTTTTTTTTGTTTTTTTTTGTTTCTACTTTTTTCATTTTTTTTCATTTTTTTTTTCTTCTGTTCGTATAATTGACTCAGTCTGCAGTTTAATCGTTCTTTATCAATGAAAGAGCCATTCGAAACGTACAATTTTGACCGGCTGCTATGGCAGTAGGTATACTATACCTATATGGAGTAAAAAACTGATCGTTGAAGTACCGCGACGGACCAGACCAGACCAGACCAGACCGGACCGGACATTTTAGGACTGTAATTTTCGCAACCCCGACGAAATCAGGGGCTTCTTTCACCACCGAAGCAGTCGGAAATCAAAGTTTATTGCTAAATACTATCCGATCAGCACTTCCTACGCCCAGCTCTCGGCGATGCCGATGGAAACTTGTTAGACCAGAGGGTAGTTAAACGGACGGTCATCATTTACGAACATATATATATATATATGTACACCGTCTATATATATATATATACAGATAAATGAACTGCGTTGAGAAAATTCATCAAAAAATTGTAGAATGTATGAAAACAAAAAAAAAAATGAAAATATCAGAAGGGTTGATTCGAAGGGAGAGGGAGAACTTTTTTTTGTTTCAAATTTTGAGTTAAAGAATCGAGAGAGAAGCCGAATTTTCAATCTCTCTTCTTCTTCTTCTTCTGATAATTTTTTTTTATTTTATTTTATTTTTTCGAATTTATTCTTGTCTCGAGTCCGCAGGTGCGGGTGGCACGAACGACTCTGGGTGTTACTACAGGGATGAAGATTAATTCATTTCGTCTTAATCGGGTAAAAGTTTGAGAGGCGTGAACCTCTCGGAAAAGAGCTGCATACCCTCAACTTTTCACTTTTACTTTAAGCCCCGTTGGATAATCGTATTTAATAATAATATCCCGTCCATATTTTCGCCCCCAATTCAGTTCGGCGTTGCCGGGGTTGGAAAACTTTAAGAAATATAACCGCTTCTTCTTCTTTTTCTTTTTCTTTTTCTTCTCCTCTTTTCTCATTCTTATTTCTATTCTTATTCTTATTCTTATTCTTAGCCGGGCTAAAATGACAACCCTTTTTATTTAGGGCCGAAAGTTTTTCCCTTTAGTGACTGAACAGGCATAAGGGTATAAATCGAATAAACGTGAGGTGTTTCCGGGCTCCCCATACACACATGCAAGGGATATATATAACCATGTATAGGTATAGTTTCCCATTATTTATTCACTTAATTTCATAGAATTTTATAAACCTGCAGCGTTGTTACCTACCTGCTACACCATGCCTAATTTAATATTTGCTGTTTACGTATTCCTCGCGTACTTTGGCGGAAAACGCGTCCGGGATAACCCGGAATCCTTTGTTATTATTCTTTGTGTAATTTTTCGTCCTTAATTCTTTCGGCGAAAATTTCTCTCGTAAATAACGCGATCCCAAGCCACCTCGTATTGTTTTAAAAACTCAACAAAGTCCTTTCACCTCGCCACACTGCTGCAACCTCTCTCTATACAACATCGGGCAAATCCCAGCCACGGATTGCCCGAGCTGAATGCATCACCAAACGATAATAATAACGCGGATAGCTAGGGTGAAATTTTTCTTAGAAAAAAGATAAAAAAAAAGAAAAAAAATTACATCATTTTGCAAGTGTATCGTACGAGTTAATAATTCGCAATTACCTAATTCATGCCATCGAACTACCCTTCGGACTAATTATTATACAACACAATTAAGGGGGAACAAAAAAATTTAAAGAGGTCCCGTATTTTATACATCTACGTATACATCTCGTTTTTTGGTATAGAGTTAATTTTTAACCGTTTCTAATTAAAAGGCTAGTTAAACAAGGCGTGTGCTATTGCCCTCGGGAATTCCCCACCTTTTCACCTCTCTTCACCTTTTCATAATAACGTAAAGTTTATGGAGTTAATTGCGCGACTGAAAACCACCATGGAACGAAGCGTTATTGTGATGCAATACGCTTTCATTTTTGGTATATAGGTACGTATAATATATATGTATGCATGTGTGGCGCCACGCATGATGGGTAAAAATCTGTCATGGGGTGCGAGCGATCGGGTCTCGAGATCCTCGGAGTGATGACGGGAGGATATTTGTCTTGGGAACTCCTTTAGTTCAATAAATAGCTCTATTTGTTCTTGCTACTTTTCCACGAGCGGAGCGATGAGTTTGATCCCCAGCGATTTGAGATCAGCCGATTACGAAAAAGTTGGTAACAACACCGTGAAAAGACGCAAACATTATATAACAGCCGTGTGTATACCTATACCGCATTTTCGCAATCTTCGATCAATGCTTATTCCCTCCACGTGTCATGTCCTACTCTGTTCTGTCTGCCCACTCTGCGATTTTTATTTTTTTACAAAATGCGATAACTTCCGGTTCCGGTATCCTACGATCTTCTACTTGCGCTCATCTGGAAGCTAAAACTTCAGTCTTTAAAATGCTGTACCAAAAATTTTGTCCCCTCTATCGAGAAGCTGAGATATTTGGGGTTGAAGTCATGATCTTAGCTGAGATGCGATCATTGGACAGATTCTTGTGAGAAGTTCAATAACTTTCGATAAAAATATTGCACATCGTTCTACTTGGGCTCATCTGAAAGCTGAAACTTCAAGCTTTGAATCGATATCCTGAAAAATAATTCTCCTCTATACAGAGGTCGAGATACTTCGGGTTGAAATTGGCCTTTGAAAAACTGGAGTTTTCCCCATTTCAGGATCGTCTTATACATCAGCTGGCTCGTTCCTGCGCCTTGCGTTAATTAAATGGTATTAGTAAACGGCGACGTACCTATATGGGGACAGAATGTGGATCTGGGCGGTGACGGGTTGGCATAGGAAAAGGGTTGGGACAGCGTAGTTCGTCGTCCCAAGAACCTGAAGGAGAGTAGCCCAAACTAGTTAGTTTAGTGATTTTAGCGTTTATTGGCCGAGCATACCACGCGACAGCCTTCTCGGCTAGATTGGCTTACCGTCGTTACAAACCCGCTCCGGTTCCTTACATGGACCATCTTCGGAGGTCCTACGGCGAAACCCCTACCCTGTAGAGTTAATATCCTGCAAAGGTGGTTGAGCAATTTAGAGACACAGGCTTAATTGACCGTTTAGGAATTAACTAAACTCGTCTCCCCAAGAGACAATTTGTATCCAACCGTGTAACCGTGTAAAGACGAGACGTACTCCAGCTGGGAACACATGCAACTCGTCTTACCGTTGTAATAAAATTCGTAGAAGTCTTCGTGGTCGATTTACGAAAAAATGTTCCATACAAAAAATGTCACCAATTATACGTTCTACAACTTTTGTACGAAACATTTTTCGATCCAATTCATACTCGACGAAATGTGTCTGGCTCTATGCGCGAGCTGATTGGACGGGCTGGCCAGTGTTCAAAAAATCGTTTATAGTAGCCAGAATATTAGAGCTATGGAAAAATGTGTTGGACATAAAGTGACTGCTTTGATTAGCGCTACAATTTTTATTCCAAGTATTTTTTCATTCGAGGTTCGGTTCGCCACGTAGAAGCTGAAAGCTGAAAAGCAGCGTTGCGTTAATCAGTCTTTAAAGAGTTGCGTTACAGGCGTCTCGTCGAACTTGAAGAATAAATTCTGGCTTAAGCAGATGCTGGAAGTAGCCCCTGAAGACGTGGGCGAAAGTCTATCTCGAACTAGCTCTTGCGGAGGGTGACGAGATGTGTTAGGAGGGAAAGGGTTGCGTCGCGCAGTCTGCGTTAGCTGTGACGGTAGTACAGTATGTTACTAAATGATCCTCTACCCACAGCCATTACATATCCCCTTCCAATTCCGGGTTCCTTCCTTCCTTCCTTCCAGTTCCACCTTAGAATACGCAATTTAATACTCAACCAATTACATACACGAAATCTTGTTAGCCTTGGTTATACGACGATGCTACCCTGGAGATGTTGGCCCAGGATGTGAGTTGTCTGACACCCAGAGGTATTTCCTCACTATTTATACCCAAGTGTGTGCGAGCGGGGTGGGTATGTATGTATGTATGTATGTATGTAGGTACCTATAACCAACTACCCTCGACAAACTTCCACAATTACAGAGAGAACTATAAAATGCGATATTGTCTCCCATCGAGGATCGTGAGCGTGTACCACTCCGGTGGGTGAATCAAAAAAGGGCCCGAATCTGCCGGGTCTTCGAGAAACCCAAGTTGTCAGAATCTTAGGGATGATTTCGTTCAGAGTTCAGCCTTGCAGAATTCTTCAAATACTCGGGGATTTTTCCTATAGACAATATTTCATTACACCCACACCCACCGTCTGCAGAAAGTTTGCTTGTCCGCGGAGAGGCGTATGCGATAATATATTGAAGGGCTCTCGGATGTCACGGATTTGTTAGCGATATCGAAGCACACATGGGATGCTACAGAATCCTACAGGATTTGGCTTCGTTCAAGGGGTGGAAAAATAGCCTTTCTATGGAGTCATATAGAAATAATTTTACTTTTTCTTCAAATTATGCAACTATAAGGAGCACAACTCGAAAGCCGTTGTGAAGGTGGTGCGTAAAATCTTCGAAAGGCTCCGTGTCATCGAAGCATGTTACGAGATTCGTATCCCACAGCTGACACGGGTTGATATACGACAACGAGATGTAACATTTAAACCCATCCTTCATTCCACTATCTCTGATTGTTGGTCCGGAAGAAAATCTTCCCTAACTTTGACTATTTTTTGATTTTTCTTCTGCCTTTTCTTTTTCTGTTCTTGTTATTGGGCAGAGAATTTCATCCGTTTAGATTGTCTCAGACTATATTTATACTGCAGAATGGTTATCGTGATTAATAGCTCACTATAAGCTTCACTAGCGTTGATAGTTGCTCATTAATCCTGCTACGATATCGGTGTGCACAACTCAATGGCTGAGGAACCCTTATCTTACTGACCGAATGGATTGACACTGTAACACTCTTATCGATTTTCACTCGGGTTTAACCCCTGCTGCAGAAAATGAAAGGACATTTTCCAGAGCCATTCAGACATGGGGCAAGCGCTATCATTAGAGAATATAAATGTATTGAAAATTAAATCGAGTCTGATACAAATCTCTGTATTTTTCCGAAACCGTTCAGTTTCCAGATAAATCGTATGAAACATAAAAGTTGGGGTTTTTAAAGGGCTAAAACTTTTGTCTGAAGTATTTTCGAGAAAACAGGACGGTAGCTGAGATAATTCCATCATTGGAGAATATGAATGTATTGAAAATTAAATCGAGTAAGATACAAATCTCTGTATTTCTGCCAAACCGTTCGGTTTCTAGATAAATCGTATTAGACATGAAACTTGGGGTTTTTAAAGGGCTAAAACTTTCGTCTGAAGTATTTTTGAGAAAACTGGACGGTAGCTGAGATAATTTCAAAAATGTGTGGTCGAGTGAATACGATTAATATATGAAAAATGTTTGTCCATATGTTTCAGGTGGGTTCTCATAGCGGTAATTCCTCGACGCAGTGATATGAGTGAGTGTGTAAATTTTGGTAATTAATAAAAGCGAATCGTTCGGCTTCAGGCTAGACTAAAACTACGAAATAATTAAATAGGTATAGTGGTGCAGATTCTAGCTGTTTGACAACATCCCCAACCTCTTTTTCTTGGCAACCCTTAGGGACCACGTCGTAATAATACAGTCTCGATAGCTTCTGCTTATACAAACCCTGCTGCGAGGTAGGCACTCATAATAATCGTACAGTACACGTAGCCTGCAACAACCCCCCAGCCCCCTGTATTTTTATTTTTTATTTTCAACCTCAGAGAAAAAGCCCCTGATAATGAATCGATTAATAGTTTATACCCTTCTATTATCCGCTATCGTCTCTCTATCAATGCACTTAATCTCTTCCATCCCTGAGTCGTTTTCGAGATAAGTAAAGCGAAAATGAAGAAAATCCCGAATATTAATATTACAACGTAGTAGGTAGTATTGTGTTTTAGTTATTATTTGATAAAAATGTGAAAAGGAGGTAATTTTTTTTTCGAATCCTAACAGACAATGGAATATCGATAAGTTAGTCTACGTAACTTCCGGCAAACAAATGAATACGTCTGTATCAATGGTCCGCGCGATCCACGTCCGTGGCAGAACAAACAAGAGAATTAATTGAAATATAATCAGAAATAGAGGGAGTATACTATGAAGTATATTGGTGCAGGGTGGTTTTCCGTGTTCCGTATAGCATATAGACGGGTATCCTGGGAATAGAGAATCAGGATATGATCGGGGATAGCGATGGATGGATGGACGGATGGATGGATGAGACAGAGGAGCGACGTGGCGATGGACGGTTGAATGGATCATCCCCCTTATTTTCCTACTTATATATACCAGTGTATATACTATATACATTATATAATGATGTTTATCTCTTCGCTGACGGGAACAATTGCCCCATCGGTAAATATTTAACGTTATTTCGCCAAATGTTTCGCGAGTTTCGTCAAGCGCTCCTGGTTTTTCGAGGAGATGAAATGGAAGGAGGCCCGAGTTTTCGGGGCATTAGAAACTGAGGGAAATACGCTCGGCCAGGGATTTCTCAGGGGTGTAAATCCCCCGAACAGTCCGCAAACGAAAAAGATAAAGAGGAAGAGAAAATTGAGAAAACAGAGAAAAAAGAATTCCTTGTTGCTGCAGGTATTTTAGTTTCCTTCCCTTTCTCTTTTTTATTTTTCTACCGAGGTATATCTACGACTAAATCATCCCTTGAGCTATCGGCTCGCCAATCTAAAAGTTGTTCCTCGATTTCTACCGCGCGAAAACTGGCTTAGGCTGTTCCCAATCGACACACACGATCTTTAAACTTCGTCGGAATAAAATGCAATTTCCTGAAATGTTTCTTCGCCCGATGATTGCCTCGGATAAAACACCGTTTGGATAAAGTATCAAAGTAATTTCGAACCGATCGACGATCTGTTTTACAGTAAAGTGATAGTCATCCTCATGCGCGAGTTAACATAGTTGCAGCAGTTCGCCTGCGTGCAGTGTAGAACAAAAACTGTGTCTTTCTTCATCATAGTTCAACACTTGATATTGTATTTTCAATTACGGAAGAAAAATTTGGGAAATCATTCGATCCGTATTCATATAACGGCAGTCGTATTCCTCGTGAAAAACCGCGACGATATTCTATCAGCGAAAAATTCGAGAGTCTAACCATTTTCAAATGGCAGCGATTCGAAGAGTCGGCCAATCGCGAGACTGACAGCGGTTCAACGGTCGGCGGGATATCGCCAGACGCCACCGCCAGTCGGCGCGGCGATCGGTAAACTTCTAATCGTTATAATTCGCGAACTATAAGAGGCTCGAATTTTTGGTTCGGACAAAATCGGCTCAGTTTTTTACTACGCATACGATACACCCTACGTACAATAATATAACGACGAAATGACGGTTGACCAACGTCGAAATGGGCATTCCCTCGGGGTTGATCGCGGCGCGGGGTACAGGGGTAGCTAAACAATATCTCGCGGCGATGTAAGGAGCGTCTATTGGGCCATTACCAAGGACGGTGGTCACCATTTGGCTTGGACAGTGCCGCGTCAGCGGACTTTGCCCGCCCTCTCTCTGTCTCTGACCAGGGCGGCGCTGACTACGAGAGAAAGATCTACAGGGGTGTAAAGCGATCCTACCCTTATTGTTAAACGCGATCGACGAGACGTCCTCGCTAGGGCGATTCTTTTCTCATTTTAATTCCCACATGAATATTATTGATAATAACGACAATTTCATTTCTCTCCATCTTCTCCGACTATCCGTCTCTTTTTTTTCCCCCTCTTCTCTAAGAAAAATCGAAAGTTGTTGGTAAAAAAAAAACGAATAATAACGACGAGTAGAGACTGTCAGCTCGTCGTTGGCTCCTTTGATCTAGCCTTTCGATTTTTGCAAACATCTTTAATTTGGCAAACGGGAAGGCAGAACATGAATTGGCATATGGATTCGGATGGAATACTCGGTACGGTTGACTGTGTCTAAATATTAGATAGCAATCGCAAATATTCACTCCAGTCTTGAACTACGCGATATGAACCACTCGGTTACGTTAGCCGAGCAAAGCTCGCGTTCAGACGGCTTCAAGCTTAATTGAAATCACTCAAAACTGGTATATCCAGTATTTGAGTAATAAAGAATGAAAAATTTCGTTCGTTTGAAAAGTTTGATTTTTTTTTTGTTTTTTTTTTGTTTTATTTATCGAGTTTCATTGAGCGTTGATTTTTCGAAAGTGAAGAATAAGAACACCGTCCGTTTGAAGTGACTTTCGTCATTATCTGCATTGATAATTATTTCGCGACAATTATCACATCGAGATATCAACGCGTTACGCGCGCGTCACCCTTTTCGTTTTCCCAACCGAACAGCTGCCTCAAGACTTTTCACCAATTTAAAACCTGATGATGGGCAAGGGCTAAAATATCTCTTTGACAATTTCTTTTGTGTAGTCGACGAAAGATTTCTCACTTCATTTGACTGCACAAGGATTTATCCACCCTCTCTCTATCCATCCATCTCTCTCTCTCTCTCTTTCTCTTTTTCTCTTTTTCTCTTCATCTCAACCACCTCAATTTTCCAACAAGAATCTCTTTTCGACGAACGAAAGCGTAACGACCTTTTTTGACCACTTGATTTTTCCCTTAATTACAATGCAGCCCTTACACTCTCCCGGTCTCTCACGACTTTTAACTTTATAATGGCTCCTCGAAAATAATCGATCGATTAGATATTCTTCGCTAAAAACTAGAAGATGGAAATTTTCACACTTTATTTTATTTCTTTTTTTTTTTTTGTTAATTTATTGAATAAATAAATATCACTGCTGAATCGAATGGAATAAAATACCCACCCTACAAAGCCTGCATACAGAGACATGTGTGTATAAATATATAGGTATAGAATTGGTGGCAGAACCAGAGCAGCAGTATCTCCACTATTCTTTCTTATATATTATCCTGCTGGATCGGCACTTTTTTTCCATTCCAAAGTGTTGGCAATAAATATGGATGGGTTGTTACTACTTCTCCGCAATGGTATATACATAGTATATAGAATTTTTTTATTTTATTTTATTTTTTTTCTGATACGTTGAGAGAGAGAGGCGCATATAAAAGTACAATATGTTTTCTTCTCGTATGTACATTCTCAGCTTTTTTGCCTTTTCGCTTTCTTTTCTCATCCCCTATTCTATTTTTCATAGAATAGGCCAAAAATTGACGTCTGGGGTATAAGTGAAAGAGGGAAACGTACCGGTCGACTCCCATGCACTACTTCGATGAGGGATAGAACGATGTATATAGGTATATAAAGATAGAGAGAAAAGGCGAGAAAAGGGACAGGGAAGGGGACATTCCCACTATTGATCATCAAGGCTCAGAGAGTGTAATGCTAATCATACCCCCTACCCTTACAATCCACGAGTGTCAGAGGGGTAGAAAAGATATCGACTCTAACCCAGCCCAACCCTAACTTTATTTCACTCCTTATTTCACGTAGTCCTAAAACTTCACCTCCGAACAATATTTTTTTCTCTCTTCTCCGCGTTGCAACCCTTCGAGGAGAAAATCGAAATACTCGATATTTCTTTTTCTTTTTCCGTTTCAGATGAGGAAAAAGAATTATTTTCAGAAAAACTTCTCATCACAACTTCTGCACCGTCTCTAGATGCGATATGAATATGTATATCTATACGTGTATGTATGTATTCGCGAAGAAGAGGTCTGGATAATTTTCGGAATTGGTTAATATTTGCTTGCCTTGGTGTAATCAAGCGGAAACGCAGTCTTGTACTCGTATATATATAGTCGGTTTGAGCTAATGAATACCGCAATATTAATGTAGCAAATAAGAAGAAGCTGCCCGGCCAGCAGAACCAATATAATAATTACATCAGCATATCAGCAAACATCAGTCAGCGCTATTCCCAAAACTTTCCCCTCGCATCACTCGCGGGATTCTGATATCTTCCGCACCTCGAGTTTCTCAGTTTCTCAACAAAAAAAAAAAAGAAGAAAAATGTAAATAAATTTCAAATACAACAAATTTAACTAGAGCAAAACATCCCTTCTTTTCCTTTTTTATATTTTTTTTCTTCAAATGGGAAAATCTAAGCCTGTAGTCTATGAGCTCACTCGCCTGTTATATATATATATATATGTATATATGTATATATATATGCAATGCGGAAAACTAAGCCCCTAATTTTTCAGGGTAACTTGCGACCGTCCCCCTAGTTTCCTCCCTTCAGCGGTGGTGATTTTAAAAGTTGGTCAGAGGGGTGGGTGGTGGAAGAATTTTCCCCCCTCTCTTTCTCTCTGTCTCTCTCTCTCTCTTTTTTCTTTTCCTTTTTTTTTTATTTTTTTTTTTGGGGTGCAAAGTCAATCGGCAAAGCCTGCTCACGGTCTGAAGGAGAGTAGAGTAGAGTTTATATTGGAAAAGACACACACCCACAAGCAACACTCTACGGGAGTGAAACGTTTAAACTTTTTATGAGTTGCTGCGTCGTCATTCGAGTGAAGGAATTTCAATTTTGCCAACCCCCTTCCTCTTTCCCTACCTTTATTCACCATCCCTTGCTACCACCTAGCCTCCGCATCCACCTTATCTCTCACCCTACAACAAAAAGATTTCGTACTTCACTTAGAGAGGCGATATTCTTCACACGACTAATTAGCCACCGGTTCTTTGACAGAACACCCTTTCGATTTTACTTTTTTGTTGCCTTCGCTCTTCTTTGTTCTTTCAATAATTGTCGAGTCATTTCTTTAAGCCAATTAACCCCTGCGACGTTTATGCATAATTCGTCGTATACTTCATAATTTATCTCGTAGGCTTTCAGTCCGATCGAAATACACGTCCTACGAAATTCGTAGAGCTAATCAAATCGCGTATTCAATCTTCGGTACATTTTTCTGTAACACCGCTCTGGAAATCGCTAGGCAACATTTACTGCCACTGAACATGTGCGATGTGCAATTTTCACTCGTGTCAGATTATCTCGTCAGGTATTGGTCGGGTGAAAAAATTTTATAGACAATAAATGTACACCTGATTGAGACGAGTATTTTATGCCTTATGCATTTTTTTGTCAGACCATTATCGAGAGGGTTATGCTGCGATTAAGTAGAAAGAAGGTAACTTCATCTTCGTATAAAATATAAGAGGGTAAATTACATCACTGTTCGGCTGGAGGAGATAAAGACGAAAGACTAGTTGAATTACGGTTGAATTTTGTGCTAAGAGAAGGAAAAATGAAAATGAAAAATATTGTACACTGCAAAGTCTTGTTTAAAAAAAATACCAGCTGCAAAGGTCATCTCGGAAAATTCATTTCCCGATTAGTAGAGAAAACTTTGTCGCAAAGAAGAAGCCCGGTGAGGCAACCAACCGACTCAGGCTCCATGAGCCAATACGTTGCCGCCTTGAATATAAGATAAAAACCGAAGTACCGTGAGGGAGAGTAGGGGTGCTACTTCCCCCAGCCCCATGCCCCATACCCCATACCCCATGCCCCAAGCCTCAAGCCCCCAGCCCCCAGCCCCCAGCCCCCAACCCCCAACCCCCAACCCTGTTTGTCCCCACCATTCGGATAGCGCGGAGAGAGCGAAAAGAAACTTTGCTGTAACAACAAAAGACGTTGTTATTGGACAGCATTTGAATCGTCGTTGTGTAGAGATCGCTTCTTATTGGAGGACGCTAAGCGTCGGCGTCGAGGCCAGCTCGTTCGGCGTCGACGTAAAACCGAACAGTGGGGGAAGTGAACCTCAGGAGACTCGTCTTGGCATATACATAATATAGACGGTACCAACCAGCTGCCCTAGGAGTAGGGATGATTTTCTTTTTTGTTTTTTTGTTTTTTTGTTTTTCTTTTAAACGAAAAATAAAGGGAATGAAAAGAACCCCTTTCGTTTCTCGCACCTGAAAACCGCTTTTATCATCCCCTTAAAGACGAAAAAACCTATGCGAACAAAACTCAATTAAAAAAATACAACAACAACAACAAAGTGGTTCAATTATCAAACGTACTCTCAAAATTTGCATGAATTATGAAAACAACAAGAAAATTCTATTTCATCTTGTCCTTGCAGTCTGAAACGTGTGAGCAAAAAAACAGTAAAAAGAGAAGAAAAAAGTATGGAAAAACAATTGTTTCCTCTTTCGTTTGTTTTCCATGTATAGGGGAAAACAAAAAAACGTAACAACAACGACGAACGAAAAGATTCTTGAAAGAATGAAAAAAAAAAAAATGAAACAAAATTGACAACAAAAAACCAGATAAAGTAGCGTCGCGACGCGTCGCGAAGCCGCGCTTGACGGGCGTCGCGGACGTAGTGAAGTAAGTCCTCCTCGGTCGTGCGTATCCCCACTTTTAGCAACGTGTTGGGGGTTGAGGGGTCTGGCGGCAAGAGGGGCGAAGAGAAGAGCGCGGTTTGCGCCGTCTCGGCTCCGTTCATCCCCCACCACGAAGAAGTTCATACTTCGGTCTCACTCCCCCCGATCCCCCCCCCTCGTGCAGTGTTTGGCGACCCAAACCCAGAGCCCAGCTTTCTTTCTCTCTCTCTCTCTCTTTCTCTCTATACGCGGAGTATACCTACACTGCAGCAAGAATCGTACCTACGAGAGAAGATATTCGGGGAAGAGCGTGTGGGAGTTGGGGGGGGGGGAGATTAACAGTGAATCTCGCTCCGGCTACCCTTATCTTCTATAGGGTAACATATCCCATCGGTGCTCTCCCCCCCCCTCTCCTTTCCTCCACCACCATCACTAACACCAGTGGACCACGTCGTTACGAAAATTTCCCCTGAAAACGTATTCCTCCCCCCCCCCCCCCCCTCACCCCCGCCAGCAGATCCAAAGAACAGGAATTTAGTATGCCTAAATATTGGATTATATTGTTTTTGATAAAACAAAAAATGAAATAAAATAAAAGAAAATAATTGCAGAGTGATGATGATACGGAATTCGAGATATTTTATATTGTAACTTGATGGAAAAGCTTGTTGTGCTGTTTTATGTATAGTTTTATTTTGAAATTTAATGATTTTCGAAAGCGATTGGTGCGAGCGTAGGTACAGTTTGTTGGATATCATGTTGATCGGGGTAAAAATAATTAGATAAATAGATAAACAAATAAATAAATAAATAAATAAATAAATAAGTAAATAAGTAAAAAATAATCTGATAGATTCGCATATGGTATTATGTATTATACATATTATATATTATAAATACAATAGAAAATGAAATGTGAGCGATGGGTATATGTGTGCATATTTTAATGATATGGTTGTGTTTCGTTGAATGCATGTATGTGTATATATATATATATATGTGTGTGTGTGTGTATAGTGGAGTTCGACTTGCGCACAAGTTACTCGTTGCTTGTTGGTTAAGAGGTCGAAACCCATCCACCCACCGACCCACCAACATCCACCCATTTACCCTGAAACGTTGAACGTCGGGACGCCTAGACGACGACGACGACGACGACGACGACGACGACGACGACGACGAGGACGACGACAACGACGACGGGTAGGTAGGTAGGTAGGTAGGTAGGTAGGTAGGTGGGTAGGTGTAGGTATAGGTAGAGGTAGGTAACGTCGGGCTTGGTATAACTCGCAACTGCGCGCAACGGCATCAGGACAAACCCTCTCTCCTCGTCTTCTTCTCGCCTCTTGACGCCTCGCCGCACCTCGCTTCTCCTTTTCCTCTCCTCTTCTCTCCATTCCATTCCTTTCCTCTCCTCTTCTCTCCTCTCCTTTCCTCTCGTTTCCACTCCTCTCCGGGCGCAACGGCTCTACTCTCTCTCTATAACCACTTTTCATACTCCCTCCCCCCCTCTCCCCGCGCGCGATAACCCAACCATCTCAAGGCATCCTTAACAACAAGTGTACTACCCTCTATCCATTCGAATCGGCACACAACACAGCAAGCAACCCCAACGACATCACCGCGTTGCAGTTGCTCAGACTAAACAGTGCATCACATCTTCTTGCCCAGTACTACTAAATTTATACCATCTACTATAGAATCTAAGGTATTTTTTTATCACCATGATAATAATATATAATATATATATACTATATACATATATATATATATATATACAACAATATATTAATATATTACATCTGCTTGTTTATGTTTATGTTTATGTTTATTTATTTGTTTATTTATTTATTTGTTTATTTATTTGTTTATTTATTTATTTATTTATTTACTTATTTATTTATTTATGTATTTATTTATCTTTTCTATTTATTATAAATATTTACAACAAATTGTTTGTTTATTTATTTATTTATTTATTTATTTACATTATTGTTGACTAGATGAGTTTTAGAGAATGACTATAAATAACAACTGCATGTTTTTTTTTCTTGTTTTTTGGTTTTTTGCTTTTTGGTTTTCTATCAACGCAATTACCATAAAGGAATAAAATAATTTTAACGAGCTGTTTATAAATAAATTTGTGAAAAAAAGTGATATAAAATGTTATAAAAACAAAACATCGAGTGTTATTTTTATTTTTATTTAGTTTTTTTTTTGAAAATAATAATAATTAACATTATAAAATTTCAACGTGTTTCAAGGAAAATTGTGACAGTGCCACATGGATTCTTCGATTTTGGGTTTTTTATTCATTTTTTTCGGCAAAGTTGTTCTGTGATAAATAATGTCGAAAAATCAGTCGGGATTCGTCATCCCTAAACGTTGAGTGTTTTTTTAAACCGTAATCGCTGTATGTGGTTGGTTAATGCAGGATTGTGAAAATAAATTAGCGTTTGATTAATTTTCTTAAACATCGTATTTCAGGGTTTAAACAATGTTTAACTTGTCGGGAAGTGATTGAATAAAAACTCATTAAAACACATTGTGGTCAGAATATTTATAACTTTCACTGATGACAAAATTTGACGACGACTAATCTGAGAGAACATTAATGATATCAATATCGTGTAATGATCAGTGACGTTTTCGTTCAGTTATTATCATAAACAAAGTGGCATTCGATAAACGACACAATTACGACGATGAGGAAAATGGAAAAAAACTGATCATTTTTCTTTTTCTTTTTCTTTTGCTTAAATATAATTGATAAATTGGTTGAAATTCATCGCGACATATACATACGTGCAATGCCTTGATATTTGACGACGATGGTTACAGTGTCATACTCTTAGATTTCTTTTTTGGGGGTGAAATGCTACAGTTGTTTTTTTTTTTTTTTTCTTTTTTCAATTTTATTGCTTCGATGTATATTATTTAAAATTTGTTTACGGGGGTGCGTGTTGCTGTATCGGGCGCGTAACACGCACTGCGAGGGTATATTTGAAGCGTCGCGTCGCCGGTATAAAGCTCTGGTGTATCGTTGAGCGCCGACGCTCGGCGTCGCTTGCTCCCTCCGCTACTAGCTGAATGAGAGAAATTTCACCCTACCTGCCGACAGTCGGGCTTCCACTGCGACGCCGTACGCACGATACACTGCGAAACATCTAAACAAACCTTTTCAGTCACGTGCTCTGATTCAGGACGATTGAAAGAAGCACGAAAATTGATCAAGGACCACGGATATTGCATGAAAATCTTATCCCCTTTAATTTCACCGGCAAAAAGTTGAGTTTGACCAACGAATTGTCTCGAAATGAACTTTTTTCCCAATCATACAGGATATCGGGATCAGAAAATATCGAGATTAGGAGAAATCCCTTCATCGCGAGGATAAAATTTAAAAACAAGATCCCCAGAGTGACGAGATGAACTCGAATTTCACGGATGCACAAAGTCTAGGAAATGTCATCGTTTTACCATAAAATGTAGTATACTAAACAATACAGGATAGTAATTTATTATTGAGTGAGGTTATACGTGTGTATGAATTAATCTGTAGCTGCTATAAAAGAGCAGATTTAGAGAGCCAGGATTAAAATGCAGAGACATGTAGCTGCGGGGTTTTCATAATCCTGGAAAAGTTTATGTTACACATTCGTAGCTAACAAGGATTACGGATTCAATCCATATCCTTCTTCGTCCATTCATACTGTTCAATTCCCTGCTGTGCAGCCCTCTTCATTTCATATATCATCATTATTAACGCAGTCCAACGAAATGGATTGACACGAGGATACATAACAAGCAACTCGTATCGTACGACAACATGAAATATAACTCGAGCCTCGTGAATTATTGTCCATTATTTTACTCCAATGAGTTATTATTATACCTACCGAAATGCTTCCGGGTGTTGCAAGGAACGTGCGATTTCCTCATCGTATGCACTTCTGAAAACAGTAAACAAAACGGACATGGGACGTACATTGTACACATGGTACGAGGACTGGGATACTTAACTCTCTTCAATGGATACAAATGTCCGGCAAATGTACTTCTCTCTGTCGTTTGTTGATGGACAATTTTCCCTTCTCCCTTTTCCCTTTTCCCTTTTTCCGTTTCCTTTTCTCTTTTTATTTCAACGATACATTCTGCGCTCTGCGGACGGACTGGACTGGCTCTGCTACAGTTGAAACATTTCCAATGTGTACGGAACCCGGGGTAGACAGAAGGGTAAAGTTTTTAAAAGGGCGGTCAGACCACACTTGGAATACACATGAATGGTGGAAGTATGTGAATACATATTTGTTTAGCTAGAAGCATTTCGCTCTTTCGTTGCACTAACCTCCTCCTGCTCCTCCTCATCCTCCTCTTCTCTCTACGTCCATTCCGACGCTGGAAACACTCCTATCCATGACGCTCCGGACTTCGATAAAACTGAACAACCATCTCGTTCGAACTTCGCTTCGCTTCTTTTTCACCCTCAAAAATCCACGATCAGAGCACCGAGTCTGCAGTGTGGACTCACACTGCAGACCATATCTCACGCGTCCTGCCCCAAATCAAGAAATGCTTCGGACAAAAGTCGCGGGTAAAACCAAGACGCAAATTTTGTATTCTAAGAAATTTTCCGTCAAACCACTCCTGGAGCCATTACATCAGCGCGCAATCCCGACTCGTCAATTCCTGTTTCTTTGATCGAAGAGGAACCGAAATTTCTTCCACAAATTTAATCATATCACACGCATCTCACCTCGAACCGAAAAATACCTCCAACAAAAGTTGTGGGCGAAATCAAGATGCAGATTTTATGTCTAATGAAATTCTCTGTGTAACTACTCCTGAGGCCGTTACACCAGTTTTTAATCACAACTGATTAATTCCTGTCTGTATGATCGGAGAGGAACCGACATTGCTCTCTCAAGATTCATCATATCGCACGCATCTCACCTCAAACCGAAAAATACCTCAGACAAAAGTTTTGGGCGAAATGAAGACGCAGATTTTATGTCGTATGAAATTCTTTGTATAACTACTCCTGACGCCATGACACCAGTTTTTAATCCCAACTGATTAATTCCCGTTTCTATAAATGGAGCAAAACCAAAATTGGGAATCGGCCTCTGGCTCTTTGAGTGGGTTGTGAAGTGGAGGTTTTATATCGATTTGTCAAGGAGCGATACCTCCGGTAGGTGAAGGCGAGAGAAAAAAATTTAATATATCCAAATATATCACAGCGGCAGCAGGCGGCGACGATCGGCCATTGAGAGGCACCCATAATTTGATATGCAGCGATATTCGCTTATGTGGAGTGAGGAAATGGTCCCAGGGGTGTGAAGAAGCCCGAGAGAAAATGGCCGGGGGTCAGTTTCGGGGTGGATAAAGGGGGAGTTACTGATGGTATGTCCTCGACAGACCCACCGTGAGCATTAATCCGTCATAACAGACCACTGCCGAAAATTCTTCGCCAATAAGTCTCGTTTTTGCACTATCTTGTCCGGTAACAAGGACCCCACAATTCCCCGGCTCGTTATTCACGTGGCAAAAACGAGTATAAAATAAGAAGGACATAAGCACAGAAGACTGAAACAATGCAGAAAATTTTGAAACTCGTACCCCCACTTGAACCTCCCGTTACTTTCAGATCAGTGGATTTGTTCTTAGGGGGCAAGATCATCCCTTGCTGATGTATAATGCACGTTATTTTTTCACACTGATATGATCGAAGCTGGAAAGAAATAGTTCTCACTTCTGAGCACATTTCACGCTCCTTCTCTCGTTCCTGGCGACAGGGTCCGGCTCAGTCGAGGGTAACGGGAACGGGAACGGGAACGCCAACCCCATTCCAGAACCCTTACCACCCTAGCTTTAGGGCTTAAACAAAACTTTCCTATATTACAAGTCAGTGAAATATGAATACGTTCATGGTTCGTATGGTTCAGGGAGCTGGGAGGTCTACGGTCACTTTTCAACCATTACTGGGCGCACTCCTCCGCACGAGTGTCGTTGGCAAACCCAATTTGTTATCGACTTATCGTTCAAATTACTTACTATTACTGTAGATTTATTTCGCATATTAGTCGCCATTCCGCGAACGACCAGCCCAGACCAGCCGCCGATTCTGTCTCAATTAATTACGAAACCGCTGCATGAATTTTCTCCTCCTATTCGTCGTCGTAGTACTCGTGGAAAAAAAGGGGGGAAAAAAAAGGAAAAAGAACCCCGCAACCCGCCCCACCCCAAAACACTTTTTTAAACTCCACACATGGTGGGGACTATAAACTCCATAAAAGCGCTCGATTTTTTTTCCACCCCTAAACTAAAACTGATATTCATTTAATTTTCGTAATGCACTGAGGCGCTAATATATCTCTTTAATATTTTATTAGATAACTAGTTTTCCCTCTACTATACGCCACCATACTTGCAACGATAAATTCCACACTGCCCCAATTCGGTTCGAAGGGGGTTGCAGGGCAAGAGTCGCCGCATCGTTTTTCCAAACTTTGAAAAACTCGCTCGTTTTCCGCACCTTCGGGAAGAGATTACATCGCATAGGGGATCAATTTTCAAGTGTGAAAAAAACATTCTGACCGAAACCCCGCGTGAGCACGCGATATGTAGAATAGGCGAATGTGCATACGGCTCGCGTTTCGTCAACGTTTCGGTATAGGTATTACAGTTTTTGTTTGGGTACACCATGAGATGTGTATACCTATGTACGTGATAAAAATGTTAAATAAATTGATAATCGTGTGTAAACAAATGCGCTTGAGGTGTACACATGTGTGTTCGTATGTATTATGTACATTGTACATATACCTACGTATATATCTTAGCTTTTCAGAATCCATATCTATTTTTAATGCTCGTCAGAAAGAGAAGAGGAGGAGGAGGAGGAGGAGGAGGAGGAGGAGGATAGTGGGTACAGGGAAAATCTATGTTTGTGGTTGTATTGACGGTGTCGAGGGTCGTCACGTTTCAAAGCGAGCCGAATTCTTCACAAGAATCTTGGTAACCAGTTAAATACACACAATCAACTGTTTAGTTTGTTCGCGGCTCGCGCGTGTTTTCCAAAGGATGGTGTATACGAGGTACATACACGCGTATAGCAGTACCCATATTATACGTACGTACACCAACGCATACACACCGTCTCTTCTTCATCTTCATCTTCCTCTTCTTCTTCATCATCTCTTATGGTATGACTTTCTTTTTCTTCCTTTCTTTCGTTCTCTTATTTCTTCGCTTTTCTTTTCCTCGACTGGTCCGCGGTCGTTCCGAGGACAAAAAACTATACACACACACACACACACATGCATACAAACATTGCCTGCGGTTAGTCAGATATTGTATAAACAATACACGGAGTGACATTAACGGCTCCGCCAAACAAACATCCTTTCTTTTCCCTGTTTCGACTTATTTTATTTTATTTTATTTTCTTTTTATTTTTCTTCTTCTCCATTCTTTCATTGTTTCATTGTTTATTCTGAACCCGTACTGGCCCAGCTGAATATGGCTATTGTCAATTAACCGACTCGCAATCACCGGTTAATTATTTCTCTGATTATATGCCATACAGCCCGGAATCTGAAAGCTAAACTGAATCGCCAATTTCATTTTTCGATTCGGTCGCAGATTAGGAGGAAAGTGCTTCAGTGCAGATTGAAGTTCAGAATCTTGACAGTAAACAGTTTTTCGGTTTTCAGAAAGCGTGTTCTTCCGATCGTCCACATAGCCGATACAAAAAACTTGTTTCAACACGCTGGTTCGTAAAGTTCGATTTTCCGCACGTGCATAAAATCGAAGAAAGTTATATTCTCGACTCGTACGAGAATCAACACTTTCGCACTCGTGTCGAAAAGTTTTACCATTAAACGAAGAACACAGAAAATTTTCGCTCATTATCATTTTCATTTTCATTTTCATTTTACCAAACTTGAAAGTTTCGGGAAATTTTCGTCCTGAACTTTCTGAATTCGGAACTCTGACCCGCAGACATGTGGAAGGAGATGGGGAAAGATCGCGAATTGAATAAAACCGTGTTAGTTATGCTCCCTAAGGCCGTTTATCCAAAGCACGTCCGAGGGCTAATAGATATTTCGGGAAATCTAATAAAAGAGTATAAAAAAATAACACCCCCTCGAGTCTCCGTTGGATCTACATCAATTGGTGTACGGGGGGGTATATTGAAAAATATACCTATCAAGTTATTCGCGTTTCGCGCGACTGACCGTTACGCTGGTTGCATATAAACTGCCAATTTTCGGATACTGACCTCGTAAATCCCGCAAAACTTTTCCCCTTTTTTTCTTGCCTTTCTTTCCTCTTCTCGTTTTCTTTTTCAACCTGAACTTCTTACTTTCATCAAATTTTCCTGTTCTCCTAGTTTAATCAAATTCCTAAATTCTTTCTTTGCAGTTCTTTTTTCTTTTCCTTATTTCCAGCCACCTTCTTATTCTCCTTCTAATTTTTTTTTCCCTCTCTTCTCTTCGTCGTCTAATATCAGATCTATGTACCCTACTTCTATCACCGATTCCCTTGGGACGAAATTTTTCCTTAACGGGGGGAACGCCCGACGGCCGTCGGGACGTCGGAACGTCGGGACGTCGGGACGTCGGGACGCGTCTTACCACCGACCAAAGACAAATCGTATTGAACCTGGCTAAACGACCCTGGAAAAGATCACGTTTTACCTCGAGGGGGTGTCTATGGGGTGAATTGGATAACGACCAAAATATTTTTCAGCCCATCGTACCCTTGGGACAAGTTACTTTAGGGATGGGACTATCTTCGTCACTTACTTTTAACCGACTTCACCTGAACCTAATCGCGTAATATACAAGAATGAAAAAAAAGTTCATCTAATTAAATGAAAAAAAAAAAAAAAAAAACTATCACCTGATATTCGAAAACTAAATTATTTACATGAATATATAAACCGAAGGATTAACTAAAAGACTACAAATGTACACGTCGATAAATCATTCGTTCAATGAACAGCTGGATAAACTCCGATATAGTTACGAATGAGACGGAATCGACGAAGGCTTTCGAAAAGAGAGTAAAGACAGAAAAGAAAAGAAATGGTAAAAAGAAAAAAAGAGAATCGGTTCTTTTCGGCTCGGTTAATAAAACTTTTCATAGAAATTCTTAAAAAGTTATTCGGTTAATTCTCTTTCCACTTTTATACTTATACCTCCATGCAACCAATCTGAAACCTTGCAAACCCCTGCAGCAGGGCAATATCAGGCCTATAATATCGTGTTTGTCAATCGTTAATTCAAAAGTCTTTATAAAATGAAAGATAAAATTCAGAACTCGGTATTCGGGTAATAACTAATTTTTTTTCCATTCTTAATTCTAATTTGTTCTTTCCTAATCATCATTCTTTTTTTAAAATTTATTTATTGATTCTTTCTTTTATCTTTTTTCTCCCATATTTCTGTCCGCAAAAATTCGTTGCGATATAATATGCGAACCGACGACCCCGGGAATTTGTGTTTGTTTAAGCGGTGCTGTGAGACCTTGGCGAGTTGTTTTTCGAGAACACACATATAAACCTCTTCTCGCTGCAAGTGTTTCTCTCGATTTTTGTGAACCGCCTCGTTTATCGCCGTAGCGCTATATTTAAAAAATAAACAAAAAAACAAAAAACAAATTATTTTTGTTGTTATTCGCACGCATACACATACATATATATATGTGCATAGCATATAATTATTAAGCACGAAGTATGACCGTAGATGGACATTCGCTATAGCTATATAAGTGCCGAAGTCACAGACTCGCGATCTTTAGATACTTTTGAAAAATAATCGTACTGAATTCTATGATATTTTTTATCCGGTGTAATTTATTAGATTTTTTATCTGTTTCAGGTCAGTTTATTTCCACAATTGTATAACTACATCAATTATAGATCATCGAACGTACGAGAAGTGAGTAAAACACGTTGATTATATTCCTCATTCGATGTGTGTAATGATATCGAGTATTTCTTCCGAACGGTTGATCTGACGGAAAAACTTGATTTCAGGTAAAAGACGCGGTTTTTAAAGTGTCGAAATTTTGATTCATACAAATTTTCTGTCAAGTCACCCGTCGATGAGATATTCGAATAACTATAAACGATGATGTGACGTCGTTTCACAATTTTTTTTTTTTTTTTTTTTTTTCATTAAAAATTCGAGTTATCATCGAACTCGTTGATTCTATCGAAAAATTTCATTCCACATTAAAGCAGCGGTTAATTGATTTCTACAAATTTGATTCAGGGAAATTTTTTGTTACGTCACAACTGCAGTAGCTGTGGTAATTGATAAACCACATTCTTGATCGGAATATATTTCCACGAATATTACCTAGTTTATCTTCGAATCTTTTGATTATATGATAAAATACGATCACACATAAAACACGCGGTTTTCAAATTTCTACAATTTTTATATCGGCAAATTTTTTCCCACTCTATCCGCTGCATGGATAATCGCAATAAATGATTTGCAAATCTCTCGAAATAATTTTCAAACTATCATGAAGGGGTGCGAAAAATTGTTCTGAATGATAAAATATGTATAGAGCTATGCACGCAGGACTCGGAATAATTTATCAATAATTCAAAGGGTATTCGGATATTATAAAAACGAAATGCATTTTCTCGTTATCCAAATCGGTTGTATCAATGAACAAGACGCAATAAATAAGGGATGGAACAATATTGTGTGTTCCGTTCGCAAACATACGATGATATCATACAGATTCTTTTTTCTTTTCGTTTTTTTATTTCTCTCTTGACAATGGGTAACCGATTCGTTGTATCAGCTATAACAATATATCAATATTCAATTACATATTACGTTAGGGAGGTGTAGCAGTTTTACGAATTTATATCCACACACACATCCACACTACATTACGTAATGTATGCATGTATTCGTATGACGATGTGCGAGAGAATCGACTTTTTGAAAAAGACTTTTTCGGTATGGCATGCGTAAAATTGAACTTTACGCACACCGTGTCGAACAACATCGTATGAAACTCGTGCGTAAAATTTTTACGCACGAGTCGCACAATGTACTATTATGGAGACTTTATTTTATGCGTATTTTAATACGGTTTGAAAAATCCCATCTTTTATCACATACTGTAACATGGATTAGGTATGATTGTGCATATTGTACATAGCATCATATCGTGATAAAAAGAAATAAAAGTTTCGTGTATGATGATAATCGTTTGTGTATTTGAGTCTATAATAATAACGGTATAATATTAACGGTAAACAAAATACCTGTATACGTAATTGGTCTCTTTATAAACGTTCTCTTTTTCTCTCTCTCTCTCTTTTTCTATATATATAGTATATATAGATGTATACATCATACATACATACATAGATATATATAGAAATATGAAAATGATTATACGAACAAACAGGTAAAAAGACAATAGCCTTAAACCAAATATGAAGAAACAAACAAGTCTCAGGGATTAGCTTACGGCTTAAATACTTATATATATATACGTATACTTACCTGTAGTAAATATATAAATATATATATATAGGTATATGTTGACCAATTAACCGCAACTTTTATCTTTCCCTTACAAATATATACTACCTATGTATATTGTATATAGACAACGTTCGCTCGTCCGCATATCGTTGTAAACATTATATTTCGTAACCGTGCGAGAAGTAGGATTTCCCCAATCGTTATACCCATGTGATCATGATAATAATGTTATTTTATTATTATTTTTAGTCAGAAATATATGACTTATGTATATTTTACATTATATACGTATTATAAAATATCCCTTCTGATATATACCTACATCGGCTCTTATCTTGCCTCGAGCTTGACAGAATATGTATATTGCTTATCAAGATCGAAAAATTCACCGTGGAAATATACAAAAATTATTATATATATTTATATGTATAATTATCACGCGTCTATTTCTTCATTTCTTATTATATTTCTTACTACATACTATTTCTATTTCTTTTTCTTTTTTTTTTTCATCTTTTATCACAGTAGGTACAGATCGTTTCTCATTTTTGTTCTTTTTTTTTCTCGTTTTCGCACGGTATGCAAAATACGCATTTTAAGGTTTTCGATTTTCACCAGGATTCTTATATACATATCCATAAACAATACAGGGATCTTTCTCTCTCTTTCTCCCACCTTTTCCGATCAGAACATCCACTGGGACATTAAAGTATTCTTCCCCGCATATATTCTCTGCACATACAGGGTATACTTTTTTTTATTTTATTTTCTTCTTCCTCTTCACATTCAAAACCAAAATTTACCGATATATCTTTTTTCTTTCTTATTCTTTTTTTTTCATCGCGATTTTAGACGCGAAATACGTCGATTTTTTCACATATTTTAATCCCGCAAAAAGTCAAATCTTTCATTTATTTTCTTTTCTTCCCCCCAATCACCGAAACTATTCGAAGAATTTTCGTCAATTTTGAAAAAAAAAATAAATGTTTCCATTTTTCTTGCCTCTTTTTTTCGTTTTCTCTTCAAATTAACTATACCTACACATACGTGACGTACGAAATTATGGGGTAAAATTTTTTTCAAACAAATTATTATTACGTATACCTCCACTATATTTACACACCTTAATATATTTATTGAAACATACGAGATATATGGATGTATAGATGTATAGATATATAGATATATAGGTATACGTTTACTTACATCCAGGTGCGACGAGGTAATGAAGATCGGTTCCTATATATGTATAGCTATAATAATAGTCAGAGCCTACATCAGGGGGTTGGGGGCTAAGGTACACACGAGTGTTAATTGAGACGTTTTATATTGTATGGGGGTGCGGCAGAAATTATTTTTCTTAACTTTAACCGTCTCAAAAGAGAGAAGAGAAAAAAGGATGTACATATATTCGCACATTTTTTTCCAAAAAATTCAGAAAACGAATAACGAAAGAAAAAAGAAAACTTTGAAATAAATCTTATATAATATATTTATGTATAGTATATATGTATGTAAATATAGGGTATAATTCAAGTAGTAAATACACGTGGGCGCATTATATGTGAAAAATATGGTAATAGTAGTTATATTGCTAAAAACATATATATATATATATACGTATGTACACACGTATACATATCTAGGTATATGAAGAAAACAAGCCAACCCTCTCCCCCTTGCATATGAAATATTTGAGATCATCCCTGCAGTCGCAACTTTCTTCAGGATACATATACCTATACATATATATTATATACATATGCAGTATTTATATTGATTCATTAGTTGCCAAAACCTGGAGCGGTATATAGGAAGTATAGATTTATAAAAGTACAACCCATATTTCAATTTTTTAATCAATTTTATCGGAATATTCTATGATTTAAATATTGTTGCGAAGATTAGAATCATGCATTTCAATTTTTTTCGCTTATTTTTTTCTTCCAAATTTGAGAAATCCACGTGTAGTGGCAATCAATTCTCTTTATTATATTTACGATCTGGAGGATCCGACGAAGTTGGAAGAATAAAGAAAAAAATTAAAATACATTCGCTTCGTACCCCCACCCCCGCTCGTTAAATTTAGTAATACACATTTTACCCAAAGGGGGTGAAGTTCGAGGAAAGAACAAAAAAAAAAAAAACATGAAATGAAGAAAAATAAAAAAATAAAAAAACGACGATATAAACGGATTTAGTTATTAAAAAATATAAGAAATTTATTATGGCTTGATTTAAAAGAATCTCTGATTGAAAGGAGACGACTACGACAACTGTTTTGAGGGATGGGAGGGTTGATCGGGACTTTGTGAAACGTTTGCCGAGGGTAAAAACAAGGAGAGTAAATTACGCGATAGAATTTGATGAAAACAGAATCGATTTTTTTCCCCAACAATAATAATGATAATAATAATAATAATAATAATAATAATTTGAAAACCGTTGGATGGAAAAATTTGACGAACTATTATGACACGAGACAATTCGTTCGATTTTTAGCAAAATGAAAAGGAAAAAGAAAAAAGTAACGAACAGATTTCTGTGATTTTATTTCAGTTTATTTGTTAAAAACAAGAAAAAAATGAAGTCTTTTTTTTTCTTGTTCATTTTTATAAAATACCCTTCGTGGAATTAGGTCTATATATTCTTCGTCTGAAGAAATTTTCATCCCTCTATACCGCCTCTCTTACTCTTTCTCTAATGTCAATGTTAATATTCAAGACGTTGAACCGTTGAACGAAATGAATATTAAACCATGGTAATCGTTTTAACTTTTAGTTCTACTATAATCATCTCGAATCTATAGAGTATACGTTATAAGGTACGGAAAAAGAGAGTGAGGACGGACTGGAACTGCGACCCGTAATTTAGCTCTGAAATATCATAAAATAGGGGTAGCATTCATTGAAATCTTCACACCTTTTCTCAATACTTTGATATTGAATAAGAGTAAAAATGCCATGTGATCGTCGTTGAAAATATTCTAAACAAAAAAAAAACTACCCCTAAAAACTACCCCTGTTTTTTTCTCCTCTTCATTCCTTCTTTATTATAATTTTATTCTTTATTCTGATAATTAGGCCGAAGCAAATCAGAGTCAGTTTAGTCTGCAGTTGTGCGACGTGGCTACCAGGTAGTCGCCCCTACCCCGTAGAGGGATGAAAAATATTTGATAATTTTGTTAGTCGAGAAGATTCTAGAAGGGATGTTCCCGTGTTTTAATTGTATCATCAAGAACTCAAGCTGTGCAACAGCCGAAATCACAGTGTGAGAAGAAGAAGTAAGGGGTTGGGCTTTAAGTAATATCAGGTAATTTTTAACCGCACTTTTCCTACCCCCAATTTCGTTTCTTCGCTCTAAGCTTCTCGGACTGACTGTTAGGGTCCAAGGGAATGGGGATGGGAATGGAGATGGAGATGGGGATGGAGATGGAGATGGGGACGGGGATGGGGACGGGGATGGGGATGGGGATCAACCGGATTTCTACCCTTAGTCTTCGCCTCGCTCGTTCTCCTCCCTCTTTACTATATTTACTATTTATTATTCTTATTTATGATTCATCTACCTCTCGGCTCTCTGCCTCCTCCCTCAGCTTCATCACTAGCTTTCTTCATTTTTATGCCTTCGTTCGTCAGGCTAATTATATTACGTATTAATTATTATCAACCGGCCTCAAGATTGCCGCATTCGGCTCGAGGGGTGGTTCCGCAACACAGTCATGATGCGAATTTGTTCTTTCTCAGAAATTTGAAAAAAATGAAATGAAAAAATCATTCATTTCCTCCGTTCTTTTTGGGGGGTTTTTTTGGGGGAAATTAAGGGAGGAGGAAGCTTTTAAATATCCGAATCTGCAGCCGCAAGATCCGCACGCTGCGAATTGAATGAGTGAGCGAGAAAGAGAGCCAAGAAAGGCTTCTTCATAATTCACCCTACCACTAATTGATACTGAATTATTAAGCGGGACAAAAGTCGAGTTTATACCTATACTACAAGATTCCTTATGTGCAGTGGTCCAGGGCGGAATAATTTATCGTAGAAAATTGCGTGGAGCAAAAATGACGAAAGAAAAAAGAAAAACGAAAAAAGAAAATTATTGAAGTTTAGAGGAGAAATTTTCCTCGCGTAAAAATAATAAATCTGAATAAAGAATTACATCGCGATATTTGTGAATAAATCTCAGTTTGTAAAAAACTGGCTGTGGAAATATCGACGAAACAAATTCAGGATAAAAAGGAAATGAAAATTAAAGAAACACAAATAAAATGAGAAAAAGAAGAAAAAAAAACAAAAAAGGGTGCGAGTTCATCCTCTTCTCTTTCCTCTTCCCGCTTTTCTCCCACTCAAGTCCCGCGGTGTGGTAAGCTGATACAGCCGACTAAAGAAAAGGCTGACTAAAGGGGAAAAAGCTCGGAACCAACACTTTTCACTTTTTTTGAAAATGTGTGTGGGTACAGGGTAGGTAGGTAGGTACGTAGGTGCCTAATACCTATACCTTGGTTTCCTCGGCTCGGCTCACCGCGAAGTGAACGTAATTTTTACATTGTTTGATTTTCATTAACAACTCTTGTATACAGGCTGGTTGCTTGTAGCCTGACTACCTGCAAGCAACCTCAAGCTAAAGCTCAGCTTCGCAAGCTCAGATTCAGTTTAGTTTAGTTTTTGCCTAGAGGTCTGAACGAAATTACATGCATATATATATGCGGGGTATTCCACGTGAACCGGATCGGTTTTTGGCCGGAGGTCGTCGAATTTCACGCCAATGCAGATCCAGATTCCTTGTTACTACATGAGATGTCCCCAACAGTTACAGAGCATGAAACCAATTGGTTCAATTTATATCGCTGTCATAATTATACCAAAAATTTAATTACTACATTTTCAACTCCACTTATCTCAGCCATGCATGACCGAAATCATAACTTCCCATAGTGCATTCTACGCGCATAAATGAGCTCTTTCGAAATACGTAGCATTTCAATTATTTTTGAAATTCTTAAACATGTAAAACTTTGGAAATATGCGATTTCTCTGTTCTTCTACTCGAAGGGTCTAACCAATTGCCCTGAAATTTTCACCGAAATTACTTCGAGGTGGCACTAAGAAGTGATCAAAATTTCAGCCTCCCGTTCTTCTCCTTTTTTTTCCAAAAAACGGCGAAGCATGTAAAACTTGGGAAAAATGTGTTTCCATTTTTTTTCTACTTGAAGGGTCTAATGGATTGCCTTGAAATTCTCAACGAAATTACTTCCAAGTGCCACGAAGAAGTGATAAAATTTCCAGCCTCCCGTTTTTTCCTTTTTTTTTGTTGCCAAAAACCGATCCGGTTCACGTGGAATATCCCATATGCATGATTTACCCCTAACCGTACCTATACAGGGTGATTCATATCGAGGGTGGCATATTCTCATGGTATATTACCCGTAAAAATCTAAGACTAAATTTCATTTACAAAAAATTTGAGGGGGCGATAGTTTCCGAGCTACGAAATATCTCGCGATTTACAAATCGCGGAGCGTATAGGTAGCATAAGACTGGGTACTGCGCAGCTTACACCCATTCCCGGCCCAGTCTGAGGCACTAATATAAGTTCCGCGATTGGTAAACCAAGATCTTACGTAGCTCGGAAACTAACGAGCCCCCCGAATTTTTGGTAAAGAAAATTTACTCTCAGAATTTCGCAAGGAATATATCACCCTCAAAATATGACTCGTTCAACTTAATGAATTACCCCGTATAATTGCATGATGCATTTTTCATTTTGTTTCTTCAATTTTTTTTGATTTTTCTTTTTTTTCTTTTTCTCTTCGAAGATATGAGAATGCGAACTCACCCTCACGTGTATGTATAGGGGGGGAGAAAGTTTCCTTCTCCAAATTAAAAGCTTTCCCTCTATCTCTCTCTCTTTCTCTCTGTCTCACTCTGAAAAGATTGAAAAAAATTAAGAAAATTAATACATTCATTACTATTTTGAGTATCACAGCTGTGTTTTTTTCTTTCTTTCTTTTTTTTCATTCTCCAAACCAATACAACCCTTGCAGCGTATTTTTTTTATTGAAAGTTATTTGACCCCTACAGATCTAATTTACATATATAATAAAAATAAAGTTACGATGATCAGTTACATACATCGTGCGGTATACCTGGTACCTGAGGAATGGTTTATAACTATGTCAAATATCCAAGGTGAGACGTTTGTCCACCTGTTAAAATAATACCACAAACACAGGCTTTTCACTAAATTCCAAAAATACATTTTTTATACGACAAGTTTAAATTTCTAACAAATTTTAACTTTCTTTCAAAAAAAAATGAAAACCAATCGAAAAGAATCGAAAAATAAAATGAAATAAAATAAAATCGGAGTTTATAATTTTCAAGTGAAAAATATCGAATCCTTTCAAACGTTTGTGACATTTTTTTTTTCTTCTTTTTTTTTTTGTTTCTTTTCCAAATTCGTTTCCTTTCTTCTTATTGTTATTTCTTCTTGATTTTTGATTTTTTCCCTTTTTCTGGCACCAGTGGGGGGGCGGGAGGGGTACACGAATACAGTTCTACTGGGTGAATAATTTTCAGGCGGGAAATGATCGCGCAAGGCCGTTGCTGCATATTTGCATGCACGTTAGCAACGCCCGTTCATGTTTGTAGAGTCGCTCAGCCGTTTTGTAAGCAAACCCGCAGAATGCTGGAATTATTCCCTTCGATGCACCACCCACCCGGATTCTCTACCTATACACCTACTCGTATCTCTCGCACCCTCGCCTCGTACAACTAATTCCCGTCCTTATATTCCGTCTCGAATTTTCATAGCCGAAAACAGTTTTTCCTACATTATTTCATATTCGTTTCATTTTTCAACTCAATTTTTATCAGGGATGGATTTTTTTTTCTTTTTCTAATCCAAAAAGTTCATCAGGACAGAATAACCTGGGGCTCGATCTCAGCATTCCAGATTTTTCCGGTATCAATCGAAAAGAAAAAAAAAAGGAAAAAAATAAAACACAAAAAATCGAAGAATCGTTCGTAGACACGATTTTGATTTCTTCGCGACGAACATCTTCGTAGAGCGTTGATTAAAATTTGATTAAATTCGTTCGTCGGAGAGGGAGAAAAGCGGGAAAATTAAGGGAAAGAGAAAGGGAAAGGGAAAGTGAAAGTGAAAGTGAAAATCTGTCCAAACAACATCAGACCTGAAAAATTAGCGTATCCGATGGAATCGGATTAACAAAAACCACTGTGTAAACTGTGAGGGTGTCTCTCTGGTCTCTCCTCTCTCCCTCTCTCCCTCTCTCTCTCTCTCTCGTTAAAAGAGCTTTGACATACGTTCTAGTTAGGTATACGTATACAATAGTATAGAACAGATAGGTGGGGAATAGACGTGCCCGGAAAAAGGCGAGGGAGAAACGAGGTAGAAAAATAGAAAAGTGATATGCAGACGTGCATGCAGCATCAGGGGCTGTCCGGCTGCTGCAGATCCGTTACGTTGTAAAAATGATGCGGGGATTCCCCGGGACGAACAAGAGATTCTAGCTTGGGAATCCTGCTCAATCATTCAATGAAACTGCTCGCTGCTTTTCCCCACATATATCCCTCATACTACTGAAATGCTGCAGTCAACGAACGAACGGCGAGCGAAACGTTGCGGACAGTTCGGATAACCCGGGAAATTCGAATCTCAGTTCAAACATGCTAATTGATAGCCGATAGAATAGCGTAGCATTGCATTGTCAATCTCAAAGCCAGATAGGGCGATCATGCAGGTATAGAATAATCGGAAAATACGATCTGCCAGAGGTGGAAATTTTTATTTTTTCTATTTTTACAATTTTTACAATTTTATGCTTTTCCTTCATTCGTCGATTACAGTCTTCAATCGATCGACTATACCAAAGAAAAACGAGAAGAAGAAGAAGAAGAAGAAGAAGAGAGAAAATATTCATCCGTGTTGAAAGAAATGGCCTATTTCAAATTTTACATTCGATCTTGTTTATTTTATTTGGCAATTTTTCAAAACTGAAAACTTGCAAATTCGTATTTCCAGCTGGAGAATTGACATGAATGTCATCCGTCCCGACGGATTCGATATTTTCGATAATTTACTTTCAATTTTGAATGTAGATAGCTACCCCTGTCCATTGAACTTTTATTTCATTCTTTATTTTCATTTTTTTGTAATTTTTTATTTTTTTTTCCCCCATTCAGAGCACTCGAACTATGGTATATATGCATTGATTGGCATCGCTAATCCACCCGACGAGGTGATAAATTTATAAGGTTCGGTCTGACGCACGTCATCACGCGCGGGCTACCCTTCGAAATTTTTGGAAGGAGCTGATATTATAGCATCGACACGTAGACAGAAAATAAAAAAAGTGGGAAATTATATGATGGAATAATAATTGATATTAAAAACGGACACACAACTTTTGAAAAAACTCTCATTCAGAAAAGAAAATGTACAGCTTTCGCAAAATCAGAGTTTCATAGATTTTGCTTTTTTTTCAAAAAAATAAAGAATAAGGCTTCCGCGAATCCAAAATTTCAATCAATCGTTCTTCTTTCTGTTCCGATTGAAAAACTTTGATTTTTTGTCCAACGTCCCTCCGTATTAGAATTCGAAATTTTTTAAATAAATTAAATGCGATATTATCAATGTTGATGAAACGCGTATTTCTGCCCCATCTCGATTTCGAAACGTAGGTACCTATATCTCGCGTGCATATTTGCTTCCGTCTCACCGCGATGCGGATATCTCCTTAATTCTGAATTATTCGCTGCCTGCAGCCTCGCGTTCTCTACGTTCTTCGCTCTTCTTGGGGTGTCATTTGTATTCCGTATTCCGTATTCAAGTTGGGGCGCTGCAGGGGCAGGGGTACAGCATCCAACGTTCTCGAGGATTCACGCCTGTCTCTCCGTCCCTCAAAACCCATAGAAACAACCAGGGTAGATATTCCCAGCGACATATCGGGAAAATAGCGTCGCCTGATTATCTCCAGTCGCGCACCCCCGCGTGCCAGTTCCACCATCCGACCAAGAAACTCTGCAATTTAATATTAAAATATTATGACAAACGTCAACAAGCCGCGTCGAGTCGCGTCTGATTGCAATGCACTAGGAAGAATACCGAATGAGACACGCCGAAGCATCGACAGAAATTTTTTTGAAATTTATCGCTGGAATCATTCGTGCATATTCCTAATGGCAAAAAATCATCCGTCGTGTATAAAAAGTTTCTAGTCTCCGACGGTGGACACGATAATTAAAAAACCATAGAATTTATCGCCTTCAAATTTTAAGGGTAGTTTTCTACCACCTTTATCTTCGGATTAACCTACACTCAGTTTTCTGGCAAGAAAATATTCTCAGAATGAAATTTTTATCAACCTTACGTCCCGTTCAACACCTTTTATCAATTTGCCAGTTGACTAATTTCTGAACTAAGTGTAACGATGTAATGGCCATAGGTCAATCCTCAGATACCAAGGTCCTGAAACTATTCCTCAAATTTGAACTTGACAGATGTAACGGTTGTCCAGCAATCATGGCAACTAGAGATGTTTTCAACCCGGATTGGCCTAAGCTCAATTTTGTGGCAAGAAAATATTCTCAGAATACAATTTTTATCAACCTTACTTCCCGTTCAACACCTTTTATCAATTTGCCAGTTGACTAATTTCTGAACTAAGTTTAACCATGTAATGACCATAGGTCAATCCTCAGATACCAAGGTCCTGAAACTATTTCTCAAATTTGAACTTGACAGATGTAACGGTTGTCCAGCAATCATGGCAACTAGAGATGTTTTCAACCCGGATTGACCTGAACTCAATTTTGTGGCAAGAAAATATTCTCAGAATACAATTATTCTCATCAATTTTTCTTCCGTTCAACACCGTTTTCCAATTTGCCAATTGACTAGTTTGTGAACTAAGTGTAACGATGTGATGACCGCAGGTCAATCCATAGATAACAAGGTTCTAAAACTTTTTTCATTGAGACTAGAGAGTAGAGATGGTTTCAACCCCACATTAAAAATATACTAGGCATCGCGGGTGGGTAAAGAGTACACTGTATACAATCAGGAAAGAGTTGAGCCTAGGGTGAATAAAATGTCATGAAAATGTTTTGTACCATGATTAAGGGAAGGTCGCAATCGGACTTGAGAATTAAATGTTAAGTTTGATAAATCGAGATTAAAGAAAGGTCAATATTTCACATTGTGCTGAGAGGAAAGAGCGTTGAAAATATATCAATGTGATGTAATGGCTATAAATGATAATCCATCTTGGTTTTATCATTGGCATAATTGTTTAAGGGTATAAGGTTTATTATTTTGAGTAGTAAGGGTGCAGAAACCTCGACGCGGTTAGGCTCGTCTGTTATTTTAGTAAACATCGTTGTTATTCGCCGGAGAGTAGAAAAAGATGTGTTTTTGAGTCGTGAAAATTTTTGCACCCTTGTCTCTTTAACCAGTCGAGGTAAAAGCAAAAAAGCGAAAAAGGGGAGAGGGGATGATATTTGCAGTGAAAAAAGAAATAAAAAAGAAAACGGGAAAAAGAGAAAAAGAGAAAGAAGGAGAGGAGAATGATCCCGAAAGATAAAAGCAATATATAAAATACTCCGGGAAGATTTAAGGGGTAGAATAAAAGCCAAACAGTAAACACCAGGAGGGAGGTAAGAATTCTAATATATAAAAGATATGAGCGTCTTTGGTGGGTCTCGGTTCACTCCAGAGTAGTCGTCCTCGCCACACCGCGAAGAGGAGCTAAGGGATTCAAATAAGACGACGGGGCGCACTTTTCATCCCTTGCCTCCTCCTCTTCCACACTGGCAAAGAAGAGTCTGAGAAATCTGAACTGCCAACACGAAGCCCACCGATGCAAGCTTTGCTTAACCTTTTCCTAAAAGAGTCTTACCTCTGATCCTTACCACTCGATGGCCCTAGACTCTTTTCTTCGACACACAAAACTCGAATCCTCTGAAGAATGTACCTAGCCTCCGCGTCTGCTGTGGTATTAATTAGAGGATTGAAATTTAACCGCATACCTCGACCTGCAGGGGATGATTTCGGAAAAGTATTTATTTACCGGTTGTATTTCGCTCGGAGAATAATGGGAATAAGAATGATGGGAGGGGGAGGTTTTCCCGTGAAGAACTCCGCCCGCAGTTTTGTTTTTCTTTTAAACATTTGGCCAGGCTCACGTTTTTCCCCTTTTTATTTTCATCTTTTTTATATTCATTTGACTTGACTCGACAACCGGGGAAAACCACCACCGTCGTACCTACCTTCCTACCTACCTACCTACCTACCTACCTTTCTACCTTCGTACCTCTCTGCTCTGCAAGCCCACGCTCCTGACTAAACATTGATAACGTTGCGCCAAGAATTTCTTTGCATGTTATAAACATACGTAATCGTACACAAATAGGATTAGCATAGGACCCACGGAGGTGGTGGAAGGTGGAATTGCCGGTAGACGCGGCGACAGACAACCAGACGAAAACTGTAGTGTTCCGTAAAATTCACCGACGTGTGACACTCCACCACCACCGACCACCTCATCACCATCCTAGTCGTGGAGTTTTCCTCGGATATACCCTCTCTACGATTCTGCTTGATAATAGAACTTGATAAAACAAATCCCACCGTGTAAACAGAGGCTCGACACAGCGAGTCGGAGTTAGATAGAGGGAAAAGTCCGCGTTAGTCAGTCAAACAGTAGCAGAAACGGAGGGAACACACACCCCGAGAGAATGCCATTAGATAAGATCAATATTGTTGAAAATATGCGGTGATGGAGCTCCTCTTATTCTCGCCCGTACTGGCTGATGTAAATTAATAATGATGATTTGCTTTCCAGGCCGCCTCCCTGTTCAGTGCATTGAAACAACAACAGGCTGTCAGAGAGCGGGAGAGAATTCGCGAGGAAATTGATAGCGAACAACGTGAGGTCAACATCGAGTTTCAGGGCAATGGAAAACTCAGTCCTTCAGGGCAAAATCCACTGACCATCGCACCGATGACCCAGCAAAAGCAGCCCATCGTTTCACAGCAGTCCCAACAACCCAGTTCGGGTGCTCTTGGATCGCAACCAAGTCCAAGACAACAAGGCAGTCCGCAGGCTCCGCAGCAAGGCAGTCCTCCAAACCCTGCTGGTCAGGGACAATCACCTGGAGGGCCGCCGCAACAGATATCACAAACCACATCGCAGATGATGCTCAGCCCTGCAAGTGGGCTTCATCAGATGCAACAACTCCTTCAACAGCATATTCTTAGTCCAAGTCAACTGCAATCTTTTATGCAACAACACACGCTGTATCTTCAGCAACAACAACAGCAGCATCATCAGGTTGGTGAAAGATCGTACTCTTCGTGAGCTGCAGTGTTGTTTTCCGCTTGTGTGGCACATGTTCATTCGATCTTGTTCTTCTCGATCATTTTCATTCCTGTTTCAGGAATCCGCACCTGAACACGTTGCCAATCAGGAGAGATTCGGGTATTTCTCTTCGTTGAAAAACGTAAGTGTACTCATTGTTATCTTCTTTTCGTTTTTTTACTTCATTTTGTTCGAATAACACTCTGGTCAACCCCCAAATTGAATATCTAATTTTCTTTCCCCTCTCCCATTCTTTTCTCATCGTGGATGCCGGGATCTTTCCTCGGCAAATATTATCTCCGATCTCTATACCTATATCATGATATTTTCACAAGAAGCTATACAACCCCTTCATCGCTACCGTCGAATAAATTTCTGGTGCAAACATCCTCGCACTTCTCTTCTCTTCTCTTTTCTCTTTCACGTCGTTCGGATGATGTTGTTTAGCTCGGAGGCCGTATCCAAACTTTTTCGACTGTCTCATTCTCTCTGTAAATTCAATGGCAGATGGTATGGCATGGTGTGGTATGGTTGGAAGGTACGTGTAGATGGTACACCAGGCCTAGAGGCGAGCTCCGAGGACTCAGCCATCACCAAACACTCACCCTTCCCTACGCCAACAAACCACCCCACCTTCTTGATCGGAGTAATTCTAATTATAAAAAACCTAATCATAATATAACGGTATATATATAGCATTAAGTGGTTCCGATCGGAGGCGAAAAAGAATTTCAACATTAGGTAGAGCTAACTTGATGAGAGAATTATTAATTATCAAAGTAATACTTTGAAAAGAATAAGATGAAGAAGAAGAAGAAGCAGAAGAAGAAGGGTCCTGGCTGCTGTTGTCTTAAGGATGGTGTAAAAAAATTTTACGCCATTTTCGGAAGGCTCATAAAATCATTACGTTCACTTTGCGTACGTGTATCATGGAACCTGAAATTGGCGTTTTAGTTATTTTATTTTTCTTCTATTTTCGGGTTGTTTGGGGTGGAAGAAGAGGAGAGAAGAGGAGAGAAAAGGGAAAAGAGCAAAGTCCAGCAGGGACGATGGGTGCATCAACACTATTTCGTTGAAGAACTTTAAGGGGATGGGTATGAAGGGGTGGAATGGGGTTTGGGCGAGAGTGAGAGTGAGATAGGTTGAGGGTGGGTTGATTCTGGGCCTGAGCAAACAGGCAGTCCCTGCTGTATTGTTATCATAACGATATTCGCGTATCAACGTAGAGGAACGAAATGCTTTTCCCATTCGTGAAACCCCACCTTCGGGGGCTTTTCTCCCTTCCACGTAGTACCTACCAAACACCAAACACCCTGACCTCGTGTATAGCGAAGGGAAGGGAAGGCGAAGGAAGGAGAAGAAAGGTCCGATGCCGCCTCGTGTTCAGTTCAGCTCAGTTCAGTTCGGTTAGGTTTGTTCGTGTAAAAACATCAAAGTTTGAATAAAAATAATATCACAAAGAGAGAGAAAAGGAGAGAGGTGAGTGTATAGGGTACCGAAAACATCCGGAGAGGGAAAAAGGGTGATCTGCATCCCAAGCAAACGTACCTTATACACATCCCCACATCTATCTATAATATATACGATTTTCGGTATATAATGTTATACCTATATATATATATATAGGTATAAGGTATATGCATATAGTATATAGAGAGAAAGACGAAAGGCCGAAAGCTTTAACCCCCTAAACCCCCAGCCTCATCAAAGTTGGCACCAACGCATTACGCAATACCGCGAGATCTGTTATATTTTCTAGAAGCTTTAAATATTTGTTTAAGGCTTTACACCCCTTGCCCTTATAGATATTTCGACGGGGTTTTATAAAATAATAATAAATTCTGAACATTGATCTATATTCAACATAGATAATAGTTGATCAACGTTATAATCCATTTCTTGGTGAATTGTTGATTTTTCATCCATCATCAAAATGCAACCCTTGAAATCAAAAAAAAAATTCCGAAAGGGGTAATAGCGCGATGAAAAATAAAAAGGAAATGAAAAAAATACACGAAAAAACAAGCCATGTACTACTACGTAGTCCGACGAGTACAATAAATCAACAGAATAGAACGAAGAAGCAAGATAGAGGGGGTAGTAATGATAATGTGATACCAGGGGTGGGTTGAGTGTAGGAATCTGTTTTAAAGAGGTAGCTTTGCAAAACAGGCATTTATCTTACATAAGGGGGGGTGGAAAAATACACTGATAAATAAAAAATTGCTGTTATAAGTTGGGAGAACAGAGGGTTTGGGGGAGGGTGTTGGTTTGGGGATTGGGGGTCGGGGGTTGGGTATATCATCGCGTAGAAGAAAGCACCGTCGCGACGCAACGCTACCCGACGCGAGCTGCAGGCATTCGTGACGGTGAACACCAAAGACAAACAACAGAGGACAGAGATAGATATAGAAAGAGAGGAAAAGAGAGAGAGAGAGAGAGAGGGGGAGAGAGAGGGAGAGAGTGGCTGATGGCAATAGTTAATTGCCTGGAGACCAGAACTCACCCTTACTTTTTATTTTCTTTCTTTTTATTCTACCTTTTCTGTCCTTATTTTCTTACGTCCGCGAGGCTATAACGCCGCGCCGAGGAGAAAATTCAACGAAAACTTTAATTTTTCTTAATATTTTCATAATTTTTTTTATTTTCATCTTTTCTTCGCTGCCGTAAACGGCATTCATCATATTAGCAAAATCGTAAACAAGAACTAATTATACACAGAGTGGCTGCGAACTCGGTGCTTTCATTTTTGGGGATGATCGGAGATATGGGTCTAGCTTGCTACTCTGCCGTTCGAAAAACTTATCTACGTTGCAGCGTTCGTGAGATACAAGCAATTTAATTAAAGCGCCTGAGTTTAGGCAGCCAACTAAACAGAGGCGAACAGTGGGTCGTCTGGTTTTATGCGTACATGACCGCTGAAACGAGTCACGACACTTTTCCAAGTCGAGAATCACCGAAAGCGTTATTGCACCCCTTCGGCGGTCGTGTGCGCCTGAAACCAGACAGCCCACTGTTCGCCGCTGCGTAGTTTGCTGCCTATATGCCGGCGCTAGCGCGGATTTCTATATTACCTGTATCTCACGGACGGCTTCACGTAGATGAATATTTCAAACGGCAGTATACCAAGCTAGACTTTTCCGATGATCTCCTGACATTAAAGCACATATGGGATAATTAACGCCGTAGGAATATTCGGATGAAGAATAATTCCGCAGATGACCGCGCGAACGGTAGACGCACACATTGCTCTTTTGCCATTCATCCTTATTTCCATACTGCGTTGCATTGCATTACATTGCATTGCATTGTCCTCGAATAAAAACCCTCTTCGAAACCCCACGATTACGAGGGGTGAGTGTTACACTATTGATCTGATTTTTAATTATTTGTCAAGCGAGCGAGAGGCGGAGAGCAAGGACGAGCGAAAAGCTTCGCCCCGTTTCGTTTCTCCAATTCTGCGCGCCACCCCTTTCTTATACTTCAACTTCCTACGCCGGTTTCGGTTTCTGATTTTCATCAATTTTTCTTTGAAATGTTGTTTTTCTTTGTTTTTTCAAGCATCAACAACAGCTCGCGGAATTGGGTCGCAAACAGCTAGAGCAAGCTATGCAACAGCTTCAAGAACAGCTGCAATTGAACTTGATACAACAAACCCACCTACTCCAAACGGCCGACAAAAAAAAGGCATCCGCACCCCTCCAACAATTGGCATTACAACAACAACAGCTTATACAACAATTGCAGATAACACAAAGACAGTATTTACTCCAACAAGGTCTTGGGCTACAGAGTCATAACCATTCATCGGGTAAGTCCAAATTTTCTGTCAGCTAACATACGTATGTACGTATTATGTATATATATATTACATACACCTGTATATACATTGCTTTCTTAATATTAATACAAATCGCGAACGTGTACAGAGGTAAAGAAAAGAAAACAAGATGAAGAACAAAAAAAAACGAAACAAAGAAAATTATGTGTTCTTCACTTTAGAGACGATTTTTACGTTTTTGTAAAATGCAATTCGCCACGATGCGATGTCGAGATGTAGTACTGCAATGTTAATTGTTTTTTGAAATATGATCGTACATAGACTTGTGTAGGCGTTTGTATTTGTTTATCACAAATTTTATACAATATTGTTGTATAAATATGATCACATGTAGGTATAACATGTATAAATTATGGAATCGAGGTCGTCCTTGTACGGAGTAAATGATTTTTTCTTTTTATATATATTTTATAAATATAATATCGAGACAACTGCAACAGTAACAGTAACAGTAACATTAGCAGTAGCAGAAACAGCACAAGAACAGCAATATAGCACAGAAACGTGACAAAAAACGAAAAACAATTTTTGCTTATAGTAAGGCGTACTAAGAGTAAACTACAGAAGATGATCTCATGTGAAGAACAATGCGCAGTCACGTCTCGAAGGTAGGTTGGTGTTGGAGGCTTCCCTGAACATTAAAAATAATAAAAAAAAAAAAAAAAAAAAAAAAAAAAGAAAAAAACGAAACAAAATTTCAATCAAAACGAAAAAGAAAGAACAAAATGATTGTTTATCGAAAAATATTTACATTTCAATGACAATCCTACTACCTCCCCCCCCCCCCCCCCCCCAACGCACACACACTACCTCACCTAAATGAAGAGATAAAAAAAGAAAAAAAAAGAAAAAAAAAAGCCAAACACATTATCAAATCCTTATGTACCTTATTATTGTACCTATATTATCACAATCCCTCAACCCGATGGGCAAAATTTTTCACTTCAGAAATATATGTAATAATATTAATAATGATAATGATAACAATGATATCGATAGCAATAAAAAAAAAAAAATTATTCGCGTATAAGAGCAATTATTGTTTCTCATCAGGTGAGAAAATTCCAAAGCTTGCCATTTTTTTTTTTTTTTTTTCTTTTTTGTTTTTCTTTTTCTACTTCTGATTTCTTTGATTCTCTTTTCTGTTTTTTTTTTTTTTTTTGGTTTTTGTTTTTTTTTTTATTTTTCTGATTTTTCGATTGATTTTTTTCTACACATTGTTTCTTATGATATTTCTTTTCATTACGATTGCTATTTTCTTTCTTGTTTTTTTTTTTTTTTCTCTACATTTTTTTTGTTCTCAATTTCGAACGGATTTTATTCACATCGCGTTTACCAATTTCGCGTAATTATTATTATATCGGTGCGCCTAAAGAATACACGAATAATAGTAATAATAATGATGATAATAATAATAACAATAATAATAATAATAATAATAATATTAATAATAACAATAATAATAATAATAATAATCAATAATCAATAATTTATATCAATTCGAAAGAAATAATTTTTTTCATTTCTTTTTTTTTTTTTTTTTCTTTCTCTTCGTTTCTCAATACGAAAATAATTCACGTGTGAAACAAACTTGCCCATCCCCAAAAAAAAAAAAAAAAAAAATATTCTTCCAAATCCGTTGTGAAATGAAATAAATTCCGGTATTAAAATTCAAAACCAGAGAAAAATGAGAGCAAAAAAAAAGAAAAAAAAAACAATGAAAAAATGAAAAATCAGAAACGAAAAGAAAAGAGAAAAGAAAAAAAGAAAGAAAGAAAGAAAATAATAATAATAATTCGACCCTGAAAGCCGCCTCCTCATCAACTAAAACCTTGAGATTATCATTCTGCGCAGGTTTGATTCACACGTGATATGAATAATGTTCAATAAAGATGATCTCTTCCAAATTTATATTTATATATCTATATAATATAGTATGCAATATATATATATATATATATATACATATATAATATATATACATATTATAGTATATGAAATAGATTTTGGAAAAATGTTATTATTTTCAACGTGTTCACAGTGTTATATTTATAAATTGTTCGACAAGTGGAAATGAAAGAGAAGAAAAAACACAAAATGAAGTAAAAAATTGATTTCTTATTCGAGTATAAAAATCTGTTCTTCAAATCAAGTTAGAAATTATATCTTATTAATGTAATTAATTAATTTTCATCACTTTGGCCGATCAAGTAATGGTGTTTGATTTCGATTTACGATTCAACGGAATCTTTAACATTTTTTTGGAAGTAATCCAGGATTCACATGAAAAATTCACATCCGAATGATGGGCTTGAAAAATTTGCCATATCTCGCATTTCATTTGACTTATAGAAAGAAAGAAAACGTTATTGGATGTATTTCAATTTTTCATGTGACTTATTGGAACTGTGTTTTTGATATGATGAAAATTACCTAGTTTTGAAAAAGGAAAGTCTTTTTTGGATATTCGAATGATATCTGTGCACATGTTGAAAAGATTGCCTTTCGCTTAAGCTTTACCTCGAGGTGAATGAGAGAATTTGAAAATTCAGGTCTACAGCCCGGTGACGGTATGCCAGTTTGGAAAAATGAACCGTCCGACGGATCGGAGGTTCACCAGAATTCGAACCCTCACAAATCCGGTTCAGGCCTTAACGGTAAGTCGAAATATCGCGACTTTGCCGTGAAGAAATGAATTTGATGAAATTTATAAATGAATAAAAATGAATAGAAATGAATAGAAATGAATATTCAAGAATTTATTGGTATGTTTCTGTACGTGTGTGTCGTAGGACTGTTAAATTCAATCGTATCTGGAAATCGTCGTTCGGAAATGAACGGTACATCTTCTATCGAAGAAAAACCATTAGACACATCATGCAGTGACAAAGCCCATCCGCTCTACGGACATGGGGTCTGTAAATGGCCAGGCTGTGAAGTAATCTGTGAAGATTATCAAGCATTCCTTAAGTAAGTTCATCTGCAAATATGCCATATACGGTTATTCAGAATTCTAAAAAACAATATCGGAACACACACAGACAAAAACGATAATAGAAATTCACTTGGAAAGAGGTCAGACCTCGGTGATACCTGGCAGACATGGAGAATTTCGGTTTCACTACGGAACGCGAAAGAAATTAGAAGAATAAAGAATAAAAAAGGAAAAAGGAAAAAAAAAAAAAAATTGCAAGCTTTAGGTTGTTTCATCGATGTTCGTATCTCCTTAAAACAAGCTTTCGAACAAGCCCGCATTACTTAAGGACAAAAAGAAACGCTCATTACGTCCCTCCGCTATTCTTATATTCATTAATATTCAAGAGATTCGAGAACCGCTTCCTCCTTCTTCCTCCAATCTAATCTAACCGCATCCACCTTTTAAAACACCGTTACTGTCATCAAGAAGAACTCTTTATTTCTTAATCGGTTCCTATTTTTTTTTTTTTTTTTTCCCCTTCCATTACTTTTGCCTCAAATTTCCTCTCATCTTCTTATGGCTTTTTTCATAATAATTTCTCGTTTTCGCAATCGTAATCGCAATCGTTATCCCATGGTCTTTTTACAGGCACCTAAACACCGAGCACACATTAGACGACAGATCGACAGCCCAAGCGAGAGTGCAAATGCAGGTTGTTTCCCAGCTAGAAATACAATTGCAAAAAGAACGGGACAGATTGGCGGCCATGATGCACCATTTGCACGTTGCCAAACAGATGGCATCCCCCGAACCTCCCAAGTCGTCAGAATCATCGGTAAGTGGTCACATGCATGTGAACGATTATTTTCATCTTCATTTTTCAACTGTTCGATCATTTTCCCACGAAAATATTAACCGGATTAGAAACTGGTGGGATAGAGCTGAAGGTGATACATTCGGTTCCAAATTTTAACGAAATTCCCAAAATTTCGGTCCATTTCTGAAAAAGGAAAAAAAAGAATAGCAGAAACCCGATTTATATACTTTAATCGACAACCTCGTGATGTCATGAATGATTTACAAGATTTTCCAACTTTTTTGGAACCATACTTATATTGGTTTAAAGTTCCGGAGGTTTGGCCTTTTCGAAATGCAATTTATAAAAACTGCCATTCGGTAATATGAAAATTCCGAAGTTCAACTTGGCCATTCCAGAACAACAACGTTGGTTGTAGACTTTCTCAGTCCTGGCCGTTAGAATCTGGCTAATTTATGCATGAACTTGATACTAATAATTCATAATACATCCGGTTCCAAATTTTAACGAAATTCCGAAAATTTCGGTCCACTTCTGAAAAAGGAGAAAAAAGAATAGCAGAAACACGTTTTATACACTTTAATCGACAACCTCGTGATGTCATGAATGATTTACAAGATTTTCCAACTTTTTTGGAACCATACTTATATTGGTTTAAAGTTCCGGAGGTTTGGCCTTTTCGAAATGCAATTTCGAAAAACTGCCATTCGGTAATACGAAAATTCCGAAGTTCAACTTGGCCATTCCAGAACAACAACGTTGGTTGTAGACTTTCTCAGTCCTGGCCGTTAGAATCTGGCTAATTTATGCATGAAGTTGATACTAATAATTCATAATACATCCGGTTCCAAATTTTAACGAAATTCCGAAAATTTCGGTCCACTTCTGAAAAAGGAGAAAAAAGAATAGCAGAAACACGTTTTATACACTTTAATCGACAACCTCGTGATGTCATGAATGATTTACAAGATTTTCCAACTTTTTTGGAACCATACTTATATTGGTTTAACCCTCTGAACGGAATTGACTGCCAAATCCCGTCGGTGTAACTGGAGAGAGGGAAGGGCCAATCCGGCGCGCTCGAGCTATGTGTTAGTGCGTGACGTCACAGAAAGGCTCTCCCACTCCCGCTGGCCCAATGCTGTAGCTAGCTTCCGCGGATGGGCACAGTGAACGCTTTACGTTACCCAACTCTGCGCACATAGCGGCGGCACTGCGCTGTCTCCCCACCATACGACAATATCGCGTGAGGCTCCGCCAGCCACTGTGGTGGGGAGCCCGCAATTCCGTTCAGAGGGTTAAAGTTCCGGAGGTTTGGCCTTTTCGAAATGCAATTTCGAAAAACTGCCATTCGGTAATACGAAAATTCCGAAGTTCAACTTGGCCATTCCAGAACAACAACGTTGGTTGTAGACTTTCTCAGTCCTGGCCGTTAGAATCTGGCTAATTTATGCATGAAGTTGATACTAATAATTCATAATACATCCGGTTCCAAATTTTAACGAAATTCCGAAAATTTCGGTCCACTTCTGAAAAAGGAGAAAAAAGAATAGCAGAAACACGTTTTATACACTTTAATCGACAACCTAGTGATGTCATGAATGATTTACAAGATTTTCCAACTTTTTTGGAACCATACTTATATTGGTTTAAAGTTCCGGAGGTTTGGCCTTTTCGAAATGCAATTTCTAAAAACTGCCATTCGGTAATATGAAAATTCCGAAGTTCAACTTGGCCATTCCAGAACAACAACGTCGGTTGTAGACTTTCTCAGTCCTGGCCGTTAGAATCTGGCTAATTTATGCATGAAGTTGATATTAATAATTCATATCGGGCCAGATTTATATCACCTTAATTAAAACCCCTAACAAGTTGGCCAGTCCTGGAATATCAATATCGGTTTAGCTCTTAATATCTCCCCTAAAATCCGTCTTGCAGAGGCGAAATGCTGAAGATCTTAAATACGTAATCCCGGTGCGGGTGCAGTGCTACACAGCTGCGATAAAAACTAAAAGCTCTTAGAATTTTCCATTTCTTTTTGTACGATCTTCGCATCGTTTCCGGTAAATAATTCTTCGCGATATTTATACCACTCCACTGGTGCTAATTTACTTGACTTATCGACTTAGACAACCCAAATCCGAATCCAAATCCAATTACATACACCGACAGCAAAGACCTTGATTATAATCCCTCCACGATACTTTGATCCGGATTATTGAATCATCCCTTAAAATTTAAATACAGCAAAATACTCGGGGCTCCTTCCCCGAAGTATCTCTCGGGATATTTACTGCAGCAAAATACAAGACGTCATGTTTTCACCGCACTTTTCGAGACTAATTCCCCTTCTTATTGGATGGTGAAATTCGGGTTTTCAGCCGATTCCTTCATACGATTGCCTCCAATGCTCTTCTTCTTTTCAGACTGGTTCAAGTTTACCCAAATTGAACTTATCCTCGGCTCTGATGAACCAGCCACCACCCAACTTCGGCGTTTCCCAAGTCTCCCCGGTCTCTATGTCCGCGCTAGTATCAGCAGTGAGATCACCGGCTGGTGGTCAACTCCCACCAACAGGTGGGCCGAACTCCATGCCACCTCTGCCAAACATGTCAACAATGCCAGGTATGCCACCGATGCCAAACATGCCGGGAAGTATTCCAAGCATGCCGAGTATGCCCTCGATGGCTGGGCCAATCCGTAGGAGGATCAGCGACAAGTCTGCACTATCATTGGCCGGTGGTGAGATCAATCATAAAATTAACCATTTGTGTTCCCACTCGCCTCGACACACTAACATTTACTGTATTCTACTGTAACGTCATCTCCATCGCCTCTTTTTCACTTCTCAGTAAACACATTGTCCTATCATAGTCATATCATAGTCCATCTGTGTTTCTTCGGGGTGAGTCCACTAAAGATCCATGCACTGAAGTCAATAGATCCTGAAGACTGTTCACAAATAATTGAAGTCTAGACTACAGATCGTTTTTGAAACTAAATTTTTCGACTGAAAGGCTGCATAGGGCAATCCTGGGTCTCCTAGACCATATTTCAGTCCAAAAAACGTAGTTTTTCAATCACCAGAACCCTGGACAGTCTCTTCAAGACGATTTTGCGTGTGGTACGAGATGGTCTCTTGCACCCTTCAGTTCATCTTTGAATCTTTTGGACTGAAGGGATGCATAGCCCAGTATTGGGTCTTCTAGATCATCTTTCAGTTCATGAAACGTATTTTGGAATGAGTAGAACTCTTTACGGTCTCTTGAAGGCGATTTTGCGTGTGGTACGAGATGGTCTCTTGCACCCTTCAGTTCATCTTTGAATCTTTTGGACTGAAGGGATGCATAGCCCAGTATTGGGTCTTCTAGATCATCTTTCAGTTCATGAAACGTATTTTGGAATGAGTAGAACCCTGGACGGTCTCTTCAAGGCGATTTTGCGTGTAGTACGAGATGGTCTCTTGCACCCTTGAAGAGTCTATGTTTGAATCATTTGGATTGGAACGTAAATTTGTCTTCTAAAAGACAGTCTCTCGATCTTTGACTCCATCATTTAGTGCAAAGGACTGGGTATCGCGTTGTCCACTATAGATCATTGTGGCTTCCAGTATGGCGATAATTAAACAATCCTAATATAATAACTACTGACTATGGTTGCCTGGGCTGGTTGGTCTTGCTTCATAAAAGTGTACATATATATCTTTTGGTCACTGTTCATCAATGGTTCTCTTATTTCTTTACTTCTTGTGCTGCCTGCCCTCCCCATCGTGTAGGGCTGCCCTACATGCTGGAGCGCGCTGGCCTAGACGTTCAACAAGGTACTGTCAACCCACCATCTTCTTTCCTGGAGCTTTTCTTTGAAAAATGATAACCAGCTAACTAGACTGAAAAGAATTAACTCAGAAATCGCTTTTTCATTATTATATTAAAGAAAAAACAAAAAAATATCACTCAATCCCTGCAATATATTTTTGTGTAAAAATTGAACCAGCTTTTCCTCAGTATTATATAGCAATATAAAAAATGAAAAAAGAAGCAAAAAACAGAATAAAATTAATAAAATAAAATTTCCAAACATTATTGAACCCAGAAAAAAATATACTTTTTATATTTTTTTGTATATTTTCTTGGTCTGCATGAAATTCTGACCACTTGTTACTCCGTTTTTGGTTTCATCCTCGGCACGGGGTATTCAGACAATTTTTCAGATAATTTATATTTATTTAATAAACTTTTTGTTTACTCTATTTATTTCCATTCGACGATTTTTTTGTTTTATTTTTTCAACATCTATTTATTGTATAACTTGTTAATATTGATTTCAGAAATTCAGCGTAACAGAGAGTTTTACAAAAATGCAGACGTGAGACCACCGTTCACTTACGCCTCTCTAATTCGCCAGGCAAGTGATGTTATACATCTAATTAAAATGATAATAATTATCATATAATTGTATTGAAAATAAATTTACCGTTTCACTAACCTTTTTTATTTTCTATTTTATTTCTTTGTTTATTTTACAATTTTTTTATTTCATCTTATTTTTTGTTTTCCGATCAATTTTTTGATTTTGATTTCGATTTTGATTTCGATATTTTGATATTTTTGATTTTTAATTTTTTTTTTTTTTTTTTTTGCGTTTTTTTATTTGTTACAGTCCATAATCGAGTCACCCGACAAGCAGCTAACACTGAACGAAATCTACAACTGGTTTCAAAATACGTTCTGCTACTTCAGGCGCAACGCGGCAACGTGGAAGGTATATTTTAGTCAAAAACTTTGAAAAAAACAATCAAACAAACAAACACACAAACAAACAAACAAACAACAAACAAACAACAAACAAAAAAGCAGGAAAAAACTAACATAAACAAACAAAAAAACAAGAAGAAACAAACAAAAAAAAAACTACTCCCACCACATTTCGTAAGATTTGAAACTGAAAATCCAATCAGATAACATTCACAGCATCGCCACCATATATATAAACTTATATATATTATATATACCTTTATTACCTATATTAATCAATTAATCACCGCTATAACTATATATATATATGAAAAAAAAAAAAAAGAAAAATTCTTATCCGAATTATTTACAGAATATAATAATTTTCATTAATAATCATAGCTTTTAATATCCTGACTAAATATTATTCGACTAGAATTACTTTCAACCGCTGTTATACCTATGTATCAATCGATCGATCGTTATCCGAAAATCGACTGATAAACTGATTGCCAAAAATCTTAAATATCTTTCGGAAATTTCGAAAATGTTTTATTTTCGTTTTTTTTTCTGTTAATTCTGTTTTGCAAATTGGCAAATTCGGAAGAACAAAAGAAGAAGAAGAAAAAAAACAAAATTAATTTAAAAAAAAATGAAAAATTAATAGAAATTTTTTTTTCTTTTTTTTCGTTTTCAAATTATGAGATGATATATAATAGCGGTGGAAGAGATTCTTTCAGTTGAAAAATAGTTTAAAAGAAAATAATAATAATAATAATAATAATAATAATAATAATAACAAAAAAAACAAAAAAAAATACAGAAAAACTAGAAAAGTTTTTCTCCAAATCGTCGTAAAAAATTAAAATACTATAGGTATTCATCCTCTCCAGGGAGGAATTATAGATAATATATATATATAGACTCGCAGCAACATTCCCTATTATATATATATAGGTATATACTATAATAATTGTTTCTATTAAATGTTTTATTTTTTTATTTCCTTGTATCTTTTTGTGTTTTTTGTTTCACTTTTTTTTTTATTTTTTTGTGGGGGGGCAATATCGGATGTGCGTGGATTAAGAACGTCAATTTTTTTCTTCTTTTATTCCAAGCTCGACTATCATATCGCTACATAAGAGCGATCGAATGAAAATCTATCAGATGACAACAGAATCGAAAGAAAGGAAAGGAAAATCGCGTAAATTTGTGAAAAACAAAAAAAAAAAACGGAATAAAAAGAGAAAAGAAAAATGAAAAGAAAAAAACATTTGTAGACATTTTTGAACGATTTTTCGAAAAACAAGAATTGAAAAAGATGAAAAAATTTGAAGAAAAAAAAAATCATCCCCTCTTTGCTTGGAATAAAAATTGACGTATTTAATCGATATATGTATAATATATATGTATTCAGCGTGCGAGTGAGAAAAGATGGAAGAAAAAAAAAAACAATTTATTATTAAAAATGCGTAGTGACGAAGTATAAATGTATGCGCGCGAGTGTATGCGTGCGTATGTGTGTGCGTGTGCGTGTGTGTGTGTGTGATAAACGTAAACGTTTGCAAAAAGCTTTTGCCTCGCATGGTTCTATGTTGAAAAACAGAAATAGAAAAAAGAAAATCAAAAAAAAAAAAATACAAACAAAGAAAAAACAAAAAAAAAATGCAACCAAACAAACAAATAAACAAATTTAGGTATTAGGAAACGAAGAGATTATGTATGAAGAAGAAAGAAGAACGAAGGTGGGAGAGACGCGGATGCTGCGCTGATCTTCTATATACGAGATTCGGCTGGACGTGCGAGAGCTGAGAATTTAAGCGAAACCTTCGTCTCTGCAGATGCGCAGAGATTGATTAGGGAATTAGTTTCCCGAAATTTTTGATTTTTTAATTTTTTTTTTTTTCCTTCCAATTTTTTGTCTATTTTTTTTTCCCCCCCATTATTATTGTTGAAGACGCTATTTATTACGGCGTGGCATGAATGTGTGTCGTTTAGCCCCTAGCTGCCTAGAATTATTTAGCTGTGCATATACATATACATATATATATTTATATGTATATATATGTATATTATAAAGAATCAAGGAATGCAAATACATATATATGTATATATATATACGTATAATATATAATATACATATTTATGTGTGCGTCCAGAATACATACCTATATGAATTTATTTATGCTGCAGGGTGTTCATTCATCAACTTCACATTTTTGGTTTTGGTGTTGTTTTTTTTTTTTCTCTTCATTTTCTTTTTTTTCTTTCCTTTTTTTCCATTTTTTTCATTTACGAACAAATAAAACGAACAACCGGAGATAGGTAACACGTATCCATTATACACACACACACCTTAGGCAATTTTTTTACACGCGATTTTTGAATAACAATAAATTTTTTTTTTTTTTTTTTCTCATACTCCGAAAATATTTTTCAATCACGATTTTCTTTTTCTTTCTTCAATTCTTTTTTGAATGCATATTATCGTGCATATTATGCAGTCGTGGATAGTCGAAGCTTTCTGAATAGCAGGGAAGGGTTGATAAAACAAAAACAGATATTGAGACAAAAAAAAAAAAACAGAAAAAAGTGGAAAGAAAAATATGAGGATCAACTCACGTTTCTATTTTTTTTTTTTTCTTTTTTTTCCAATGTGAAGTTAATCAATGTACACACTGTGTATAATATTATAAATTATTTTCATTACCATTTATTATAACGCCGCAGTACTCGTTTGAAATTTAATTAATTAATCAATTAATTTTTATTATTATTATTATTATTATTATTATTATTGTTGTTGTTATTATTATTATTATTATCGTGAATTATTACTGATTCCAAATTATCATTTTTCCATACACACATACATACGATATGCACATAAATATACATAATTACATTCAACTTAAAAAAATTAATATTATTCGAGCTCTAAAAATTGATAAAATATTTATATATTTTGAGATATTCCAGGGAAACTCGAAATACAAGATAGAACAAGATTTTTGTGAATTTTTATACATTTTTTAAATCAAGGGTCAAGATGATGATGAGTTTTCAAAAAACTCATCAAACAAAAAACAAAAAACAAAAACCAAGAAAAAAAAATGTTGGGTGATCATAAAAATTTGAAAAACAAAATTCAGTGTCTTTTTTTTTTCGTTTTCTCTTTCTTTTCTGCAGGCACAATATATTACGCAAAAAAATCATGGCTAAAATCGGTAGGGGACAGGGTCAAACGCCCCCGGCTCCCCCTCCTCTTTCCCCGACCCCCCCACTCCCCCCACGTTCTCCTGGAATATTTCATATATATATATACAATACTAGTTGAAGTTGAAAAAAAAAATAAAAAAATCAAATTTTTGTAAAATTTTTTTCGAATTTTTCTTACAATTTTCTTTTTTGTTTTTTTTTCCATATATCTTCATATGTTATCTTTTTATTTCTTATCGTTCAAAGATCATGTATTACATACATAAAAAAAAACATAACGACAATTCATATCATCATCATCATCAACAACCCCACCCCCTTACCAACCCCCCCTTCGACCATTTACCCCACTTCACTTCTCATCAGCCCATCTACGAAACCCAATCGTTGAGTTATGCTTCGTTGGTTTTTTGCGTTGCTTATTTAGTATGTGTATTATTTTGTATAGAACGCAGTGCGACACAACCTGTCTCTCCACAAATGTTTCATGCGAGTCGAAAACGTGAAAGGGGCTGTATGGACGGTGGACGAAGTGGAGTTTTACAAGAGACGTCCGCAGCGCGCTTGCAGCACGACTGGGTACGTTCCCCCCTCGCCCCCCCTCTCCCCGCCCCCCTAAACGCGCGTCTCTCATATATATATTTATGTATATATATATATATATATATATAAATAATAATTATTACAATTATTACATATTTATATATATATATATAATATATTTGTTTAATAATCTCTGAATCTCTTATCAATCGTGTTGTTTTTTTATTTATATACGTATACAGGGTGAGTTTTCTCTAGTATCGCATGAGGGAGGGGCTTATCATCGCAAACGCTCCGCCCCTTCCTATTCACACTCATTGTCTAATGATTTTAACAAATATTAATAGAAAGGGGCGGAGCGTTTGCGATGATAAGCCCCTCCCTCATGCGATACTAGATGAAACTTACCCTGTATATTTATATATTTATATATATATCAATATATGAATATATAATATAATATACATACATAACTATATTTATTACATTACATATATATACGAATACAAATTGCTAAAGTTTTTCTTTTTTTTTTCTTCTTCATTTCGGAAATAAACGTTCATTCGTTTTTCTTTTTACATTTCTTTCTTTCTTTTTCTTTCTTTCTTCGATTTTCCCACAGCTGATACTCGAATTGATGCGAAATCTATTGATTTTTTATTTTTTTTCCAACAAATACCTCAATTCGTTTTCTCCTAAATAAGAGTAGGAAAAAAAAAACTCGATATCTCAAGTTTTTAGCAAAGTTATAAATTTGTTTTTTGCATTTATCTTTTTGTTATTTTCGTTAAAAATGTTTAATCATACTCAAAATTTATCTTAACCAATCTCTCACACTGATAAAAATCTATGATTTTGAGTATCGGCATTGGAAAAAAAGTAGAAACAAAAAGAAAAACTAATGAAAATGAAAAACACGTTTATTTTCGACATATTCTGATATATACGTTTATTACATACACCAACGTATATATATGCATGTTAATAAAATGTATGTATATAAATATTTTTTTGTATTATGAAAATATAGATATGTATTATATATATAATATATAATATACAATATATTTATATATTCTATTTACGCTGCTTTTTTACATCATCTCAGCTTTATTATATTATATATCTCGCCCATATTTATATGTATATATATTCTTTCAATATATATACATATATATACTATTATAATATTATATACATATATATTTTTATATATTTATATTCTATTTAAATATCTCTTTTTATCTCTCTTTTTTATCTCTATTCTCTCTTCTCTCTCTCTATTTCTCTCTCTATATATATACACATATTACTATTATTATTATTATTATTATTATTATTATTATTACCAATATTCATATATATATATTGCTATAATTAAGTCATATACATACATATAAATTATATATATAATTATAGATTTATTACATATATCGTAATTTATTCGTCGCTTGTGTAATTCTGTGTGTGTGTTCTCTTTCTCTTTCTCTCTCTCTCTCTCTCTCTCTCTTTCTATATATTATATATATATACATAATACGCAGTGAACTATATATTAGTAGTATCAAGTTTTCTACGGACAATATATAATTATAATCAAATTTATCATCAGTTAAAAATTATTTGAACAAATGAACAAATGATAAAAAAAATTTGATTATAATTTGTTCCAAAAACATGATACAACGGCGTATTTTCTTTTTTCGTTAATTTTTTTTTCATTTTTCTCGTTTTTTTTTTCTTCATCCTACTCAAATTCAAATATCACTTATGCTGTGTGCAATTGTTGCTTGCGTGGCGTGTGTATACTTATTATATATAATCAATGTCTTTACCTTCGGTTGTGTCGTCTTTTAAATCACAATTTAATTTTTATTTTTATTTCATTTATTTTTGATTTTTTCAATTTTTCATTTTCATGTATTAATAAAACAAAAGTCATCTTGTATATATATATTTATATATATGAATATATATATTGGGTATATTCATACCTATAAATAAAACCGTAAAAATAATAACAATATAGATGAATATACTCGCGATTATATATACATATATATATATATAAATATAAATATATAATATATGATATATAATATATAATATATACCGTGACTTTCTCTGGATGCGGAAGGCCAGGGATACCAACCCAAAAACTTAGCGCGGACTAGTGGAATTGTGTTCAATCGTAGTGCAGCAGCAGTTTAGTAACTTATATTACTAGATGTTCCCAGTAAGTTACTAAATTTACGCAATTCCACCAGTCCGCGCGAAGTTCTGGGTTGGTATCCCTGGCGGTCCGCGTCTGGAGAAAGTCACGGTATATAAATATATAGGTATAATATATTGAATTTAATTTAAAGAGTGCGTGACATGTGTGAGGCGTGGGGTAGAGGTGTGCTTTAAACATATAAGCATGCGAAGGGCTTTGCAGCAACTAACAAAACCATATTATATACATATATATATATATATATATATACATATAGTATATATATATATATATATGTATATAAAAATATATATCTCTATCTCTTCTTTATATTATTATAATATATTATTATCTCACAATATTTATCTCTCTATTTCTCTCTCTTAATTCTCTTTCTTATCTATAATATATATCTAGTATATACCTCTCTTTATATATATATACATCTCTCTCTCTCTCTCTCTCTCTATCTCTGTCTCGATCTCTCTCTCTCGTGCGCGCGTGCGAGAAGAGTACAACGAGATGATGATGATGATGATGATTAGATGGTGCAGTGAACTGCAGAGCTGAAATGGAGAATCGAGGGGGAGACGCGGAGAGAACCGGAAAAAAAGAACAAAACCAAAAACCAAAAAACAAAAAGAAAAACAAAAAAACCAAAAATCTAACAAACACATAATATATATATAAGCCTACGTCACAGGTAGAACGAGGCTTTTCGTTATAGATGAAGAAAAAAAAAACAAAAAAACCACACAGGTTTTTCTTTCCCCCAGCCCCCCTTACCAACCACCCGGCCCCCTTTTTTTCTGTTTCTTTTCTTTCTCATTTAAATTTATATACGTCAACAACAACAACAACGACGACGACGAGCAAAAAACAAAAAACCAAAAAGAAAGATTTATACGATTTTTTTTTTATTTTTGTATCTTTATTAATTTTCGAATTTTTTTTTTTCTTCTCTGTTTTGTTTTTCTTTCTCTTTTTCCCCCCTCTCTTTTGTTGAAAAAATGGACGTCAAGGTAAATTAGAGATTGAAATCGAAAACACTTTGTCTTTTACTCTCTTTTCTCTATTTCTTGGTGGTCTTGTCTGTGTATACAGAACGCGATCCGCACCAATCTATCATTGCACAAGTGTTTTGTGCGGTATGAAGACGACTTTGGGTCATTCTGGATGGTGGACGACGCCGAATTCGTAAAACGCCGGCATCTGTCCCGCGGCCGTCCCAGGAAATATGACCCAACCCCATCACCCACTCCACCCCACCTCTCCGCACAGTAAGCACCACCACTTTTTAGAATTCTCGCTGATGGCTGAATAATCGAATACGTATACCCTGACCTACCCCCAGCCCACCCCCAACCCCCTCAACAAGAAAAAAAAAATTAAAATCAATAAAAAAAAAAAACAGAAAAGAAAAGAAAAGCTAAACCAAAAAACCCACTTCAAAAACTACCCTACCCTATTATACCAACCCCCAACACCTCTAGCTGCAGTATTCAAGTTTTTTTTTGTCTTTTTTTTTTTGTCACAAAAGAAATTGAAATGAATCGAAAAAAGAAAAAGAAAAAAAAACAATCCAAACCCCATGACCGCCCCCAAACCCAAAAACCCAGAGAAAAACCCACCCGCTTAGTCGTTGTTCACACAAAGAGGTCGCCACCTCACCTCTTTCGAAAAAGAAGAGAAGAGAATGAAATATACTCTCTTGTATTCTGATCGGTGAGATTATTATAGTGTTAATTTTTTTTTTTTTTTTTTTTTTTGTTTCCGAGGACAATTTTCGTCCCTTAGTTCTCATCTCTCGCACCCCCTATCTCTGTCTCTATGTTTTTCTCTCCTTTTCACTTATATCTCTAAATCTATTTTTTCTGTATGAATTATTGGAACATCGTTTTGAGGAGAAAAAAAAAAAAAAATTTCAATTTTGCCGGAAAAGTGCAGAGAATAATGATAGGAAGAAAAAAAAAGCCAAAATGACGAGAAATAAAAAAAAACAGGAAAAATTTGAGGTTTTTCTATAGAAAATTCACGGTACGAATAATAATATGAGTAACGAGGTTATCGGAGGTGCCGACCCTTTGAAAAATTAGTTGATATTGAAAAAAATTATTTATCGAAATTCCCCGCATCAATCACCGTTGCTTGCGTCGATGCCCTTTATGATATACCCCCACACGTGTATCCCTTAGATCGTAATAGCTTCCATGTATAGAAGAGTTGGAAAAAAATCTCCCACTGTACGTCTATATGTAAAATTATAATTTATCGTTTTCCTTTTTCTAGTTTTTTTTGTTTTTTTTTTGTTTTTTTGTTTTTCTCAACAATAATTTCTTTCATTTTTCCTATATGTTTATTATCATTACTAGCTTGTTGTATCCCGCATCTACCTGCATAGCTATATAGTGTATATCATACATATTATATATGTGTATACAAATTTTCACAACCCCGGAATAATTTTTTTATTTTTTTCTCTCATTTTTGTTCCGTTTTAGTTCATTTCTTTTATCGGTAAGAATTTTTTTTTTTCTTTTAGTTTTTTTTTTTTGAAAAAAGTAACGAAAAAAAGAAAATCCCGTATGATCTGTATAGATACTTAAGCCAATATATCCCCTCCGTCCAGTATATGATTAGTATCACATCGAGTCGTATTGTCCGCTTCGCTATCATCCCCCAAACCCATATATATATAGTATATACTTAATATTCGTTAGTTAGGTTCCCCGCTTAATTTGCATGAGTAAAAAAAAACAAAAAAAAAAAAAAATATCAAAAACCACATATAGTATATATCGAACAGATATTCTATGAAGAGACGCTTTTCGCTTTTTTCTTCTTTTCACGTGCTTTTTAGTGTGTCTGTTTTCTGTTTCATTCTTTGTTTTTTTACTTTTTTGTTTTTCACGTTTTTCGTTGCTGTTTGATAAACCTCGCTATCTGGACTAATCGGAATTGTATGATTAACAGCTTTCGATCAGTTTCCTCGATTCTTGACCAAAAATGAAATAAAAAAAATAAAAAAAAAAAAAAAAAAACAGAAATGCAAACTACAAATTTTCTCACTTTTTCTTCAGATTTTAAAGAAAATATTTGCGAATATGTATATCCGTGAATTCCAATCGACTTTTTTTTCTTCACATCTTTCGTAAATTGACAGAAAGTAAGGAAAAAAAACTCATATTTCTTACCTTTCTTTTTTTTTTTTGTTTTTTGTTTTGTTCAAAAATTGTTCTTACATATGCGGTTAAGGGTTGTATGTATATATAAAATATATTATATACGTGTGTGCTGTTGAAGAATATATATGTTGATATATATATATTATTATATATACATACATGCATACCTTATCTATACCGCAGCTTATAACATGAAAATAATTTATTTAATTAATTTCTGCTGCATGTGTAAAATGTGTCGTACGCGTGTCCCTTAATTGTAAATATATATTATAATTGAGGCGATCCAGAACTCGTGAGAAAGTGGGAAGTAAATAAAATCGATGATAATTCAAACCAGGTATATAAAACAGACAATATTTATATAAAATAATATATTAATTATATAATATAATCATACATATATATATATACTAATATATTATTATTATTATTATTATTAATATATACAGTAGCTAGTTATATACATATATATAATTTTTTTTTTTTTCTTATATTATTCGTCTTCTTTTCTTCTCTCTCTTCTCTCTCTTTCTCTCTCTCTCTCTCTCTGTCTTTCTCTTAATATTATAGATTAATAATTATCATTATACGCACTATACATAATATAATAATAATATTAAGACATATAGGGGTGTTTTTCTTTTTTTTCTTCTCTTCAAATTTTCTATATCTAATATAATATTACACGTATATAAGATAAACCACATTTTTTCACTATATATATATATTATATATCTATTTTTCTCTTTTATATTTATATATTAAAATATATTAGTAGGTAATAGTTATTTCATGAATGGCCAAAAGGATTTTACGTATTTCTAATCTCTTTTTTTGCTTCACAATTCTGATTGCTAATATTATATAATAATCGATTAATTGATTAATTCATTCATTTGATTAATTAATTGATTAATCACACGGCATGCATGATCAATATACAAGTATAGCGTATACATACATATATCTCGAGATCTTTACATGATTAATTGCAAATAGTTATAAAAATTGTATAAAAATTAGAGAAAAAATAAGAATCTTATACAATTGCAATTAATTATGTGATTTTCTTGGTAATAAATTGGTCAGTAATAAATTTCTGCGGAACGACGACGAGAAAGATTACGTATACATAATATATACGAAACGGTAAGCAATAATTAAGGTAACCTGCGGCCATTCATAAATAACGCAATTGTTACAAATCGAAATTTTAACATCGTTGAATACGATAACAACGATTGAATTTATCAAAATCATAGAAAAAATTCGAAATTCAAAATAAAAAAAAATAAAAAAGTTGATTATAGTTTATTTGTTCTCTTTTCTTTCAAACGATTTGAAACAATCTGTAAATATCGATAGTTTTTCTTATTCTACTTCTTCTTCTTCTTCTTCTTCTTCTTATTCTTATTCTTATTCATCTTCTTCTTATTGTCGTTATTATCGTAGTATTAGGTATATTAAGAAAACTTTTTTATCTAATCTCTCTCAATTTCTGCCAATTATGGTTGTGATGCCATATCATCTTTATACATGACATATATATATTATACAAATTATATTATACTTACACGCGTATATTTATATTTATTATTATATTGTTGATAGTATATATAGTATTATATACATATATACATATATATACTCAATATAAATAAATATATATACGTGTGTATATAATTGGTATAATATTAAACGGTAGGTAAATATTTTCGAAACTCTCTTTTTTACATTCTCTCTCTATCTATTTTTCCATATTATATACATATATTCCATAATATATATTTAAATATATTATATACCTACCTATAATTATTATATCTTTGATGTTTTTCTATTCATATTATATTTATATATTATATAGATGTTTATATATACATATATATCTCTATTTTTCAATATATATATATATATATATACACATAAATTCTATTTTTACTCCTTATATATATATTACTATATTTTTTAGTATGTAAGTATCAATAACCAATTTTCAGGATTGATTTTAGAAAGAGAAAAAAAAAGAAAAAAAAATACCATAATTCTTCAATTTAAATTCTTTAAAAACCAAAAACCATAAAAACACCAGATTCTTCCACTTACATTGTTAACCGATATTTTTATTCCTCTTCAGGGGTGTACCATCGAAAAGTCCAACTCTCACTCACAGCCCGACTATGTACGGCGATGCACTGAACGCGAATCTCCAGGTAACTATCTAAAAAAGAAAGAAAGACAAAAAAGAACAGAAATTTCCAAAGACAAAAACCAGAAAAAAAAAAATTAGAAAATTATAATCCGATCTTTGATTATCGTTTATCGATTAAATACGATCCCACTATGCAAAACCGACGATTTTACTATACAGGGTGAGTTTTCTCCGGTATTGCACGAGGGAGGGGCTTGTCTTCGGAAACCCTTCGCCCCCTTCTATTCACACTTATTATCGCCGTACACGGAGAGAATTTTATGGTAGAGATTACTATAAAATATAGTACAAGAATTTCTGAATCAACTGTTCATCGTATAACAATATTTTTTTTCATTGTAATCAACTGTTTATCGTATAGCATTTGATTGAAAAAACCCTTGTACTATATTTTATAGTAATCTCTACCATAAAATTCTCTCCGTGTGTCGAGAAACCCTACTTTTATTTTCACGCAACGTCAAGACTGATGGTTTCAACAAGTGTAAATAGAAAGGGGTGTAGAGTTTGCGATGATAAGCCCCTCCCCCATGCGATACCAGAGGAAACTCACCCTGTATATAACTACTCTTTTTTTTTTCTTTCCTATGCACCGAATCGTAATTGTCTAAATTTCGTTTTCATTCATTTATCTTTTTCCATTAATTTATTTTGTACCTTTACTAATAATATCTAATAATCTAATGCAATTTGAGTATTTCCAGGCTGCGCTTGGTGAGTCTAACATGGGGTTCTTGAACAACTCTATGTGCACCTCGACGGCGACCAGTCCAGACAAGGATCACTTGTTAGCCCACAATGATTTGATGTGAGTACCTATGCAATATATACAATAATTATGTATATTTCCTAAATATAGTAGGGGGGGGGGGCAAAATGGGGTACCCTTATCTAATTTTATCGTACTTTTTGGAGGGGTACCCCATTTTGCCCGCAAAAAAAAAAAAAAAATTTATATTTTCTTAAGTACCCCCGTTTTGCCCCCCCCCCCCCCCCCCTATACATACTTTTTAATATTTATTTGTAATATTTTTCGTACAAGATTTCGCTGCAAGCGTCGATGTAATAAAAATTAGTTTTTATCACAATCTTTCAACTTATCGTAGATTGTGACAGAATTTTGAAAAAAAATAAAATAATAATCTCTGAAATAAACAAACGTATTAAATATTTGAAATGTTCAAGTACGAATAAAAATACAATTGTAAAAATCGCTACAGTGATCGCGTTGATTTTTACGGATATTGATTGAACCCCGTTCTATTTTCGATCTTTGCTCGTTTTCTTTTGAAAAAAAATAGAATGACGAGTGAATTTGTCTTCTTATTTCTTGTTTCATCGTTACACGATGTAAAGGTCACCGTTGGATGAACCAGGTGTGCACATAAAACAGGAGGGCCAAAGTCCCGAAGGGGGTAAATTATCGAGACTGATAAAACGTGAATTATTAGAAGCTCCGAACGAGCATGACGACGACGGGGTCGTCGACGACAGAGAATATCCAGAAAGTCATGGTCACGATGATTCGGGTCAAGACGAAGACATGGCTGAAGATTTATCAATGGCACCGGACATGCAGATGCCTCCAAGTACGGAAGACCAGATCGAAGCGTAGTATATTCCTCATCGTATATAATAATTAACGAATAGCCCCCCCCCCCACCCACCCCCCACCCACCCATCTTTACGAAAAAAGAACCCAATACTCCCCGTCCTCCCCCCCCCCCCCACCCTCGACCCAATGAAAAAAAAAACAAAAAAGAAAAAAAAAATCCCCTCGATATAATTCATCCCTTACTCGCCATATCCAAAATACCGCCTAAAAAAGCGGTCTAAAGACTAATAAATATTATTACTATTATTATTATTATTACTATTATTATTATTATTATTAATAATAATATTATTCCGCGACTAATCATACATATATATATATATAATATATATTATTATTATTGAAAACATAACATAATATGTTTTGTGTACTGTAGATATTGCAATATTATTATTATTATTATTATTATTGTCATTATTATTAAATAAAAATAATTATCATGATATAAATATGTATGGTAGTAGGTAATAATTTGTTATTACACGGTGCCCCCCCCCCGCCGTATATTATAGTACTACATATAAATATACATATAATATAATAACGAGGATAATAATCTCGAAATTTTTCAATATATATATATATATATATATATATATATATATTCACTTTTTCGAAAATATATATCTATATATTATTCGGGTTTAACGAAATGATCATGCGGGTGGATAAGATTTATTTATGGTTTTTTTTTCTTTTTCTTTCCTCGTACGTCGTGAAACAAAAATAGAAAAAAGAAAAAAAAAACGACAAAAAAGATATGGGAAGAAAATTGTAAGAATCTGATATATATATAGTATATAATATATTATATAATAATTATTAAGTCGAGTGCAGATATCGTTATTACAAAAATATGTATATAATAATATAGTAGAAGATAGAGAAAAATTAAATTGTTGTAAATTTTTCAGTTTTTGTTTTTCTCATTTTATTTGAAACATCAAATCTAATTCTTTCTGTATATACTAGCTACTATACGCATATTAATATACCGGGAATATTTGTGGACCCGCTTTATAGGACGCCTGCACACAGGCAACTCAAACATCAAGCGATTAGGTCTTGTTTCGCACGCAATGTGCGAGATATAAACTAATCGGTTGATGTACGAGTTGCCCTTATGCAGGCGTTTTCACTTCCCTATAAAGCGTTTACGCGAATACTCTCGGTATATAAAACTAAGCAAAGAAGAAGAAAGAAAACAATATTTCACACAAGGTTTAAATACGAAACTCTATATAATATACATACGTATATATGTATAGTTTCGTATTTATATATATGTATACCACGCAGCTATTTGTATACTTATATAAAAAAACGATAAGCGACGAGGAAAATGAAAAAAAAAAAATCAAAAAAATCAAAAAAGAAATAATTCAACATCTACATTGATATCATATATACATCATATATTTATCAATAGATATATATATATATATAACGGAATTTTATGTATCGACAAGTACCACATGGAAAACATCTGTATACAATTTATTATTATTATTATTATTATTATTATTAATTTATGAATTTTACGTTGAAGCGAATACGGTATATGAATATTATAAATATATATATATAATCGTATGTAATAATAATAATAGTAATAATAATAATGATAATAAAAACAATAGAAATAATAATAATAATAATAATAATAATAGTAATGATTATAATATATGATTAAATTGATCCAGATATTCTTATGTATAATGAAATATAATATTATATATATATTAACGTTATATATTAAATATATAACGAAATTTTCATTTGATCGCGGTAATCGAAACACATTATAGACATGCACACACATGTATACACAAACACACACACACAGATATATTTATACATATATATGTATTATACATTATATATTATGAATATGTATATGTATATGTATATATATATCGCTTATACCTCATTACATAACATAATCGGTGCATGTACCAATTATATAAAGTTGTGAAGATATTTGCGAGCGAGAATGCATATATACTATATCAAACCTAATACATTTAATAATTATTATCATTATCGTTATTATTATTACTATTGTTATTATTATTATTATTATTATTGTATACATACATATTTATATATTTATATATATATATATATATATATATATATATATTTATATATGTATATTGTATATGTATAGATGGATATATAGGACATTGATTCAATCATGATATAAGCTGTGTCGAATACTAATTAATTAACTACTACCTATCTTGGGCATTAAAAATGAAATGGAAAAACTAGAAGATGTGATGAGAGAGGGAGAAGAAGGAAAGGAAAGAGAAATATAATAACTAATAATAATAATAGATAAATAGATTTCAAATCAAATCTCGTAAATTTACAATAACTATTATATACTTACCTACATGTATATATTATATACATATATATGTATATCTATATATGCGTATTATATATACATATGTATATGTATAACTATGTGCAACACCGCTCGCATTGTCTCATTCCTCCATTATCTATATTTATATCTAATATAATATATATACATATATACTATATATATACTAATTAATAATAATAATATATGGTTGGAAGAAATAATGGAAAAATAAAGAAGAAAAAAAGAAAAACAAAAAAAAACAAAAAAAAACAAAAAACAAATTCATCACTATGTAAAACGATGAAATTTCGCCCAGGTATTTTATTTCGTTTTTTCTCTCCTCGTTCATTCTTTTTTTCGTTTTCATTCGTGGTTTTTTTTTTCTTCTTCTCTTTTGAGAAAAAGAACTTTCAACACCGAAGAATCTTTTCTTTTTACTTTTCATCTCCATTTTTCAATCAAATTCGAGTAGATATTCGTGAAATTTTCCTTTTTTCTTTCTTTCTTTCTTTTCTTCTTCTTATACTTAGTTTTTTTTTTTTTTTAAATTCAACTTTTTTCCAATATAAAACGATTCTATTATATATATATACTAATGTAGTAAACCTGGGTTAATTTTCAATCGCGTTGTACTACCGCGCGTATAATAAGTCTGTGTAACTGTGTATAATGGATTAAGGACTTGATGATTAATGATTAATGATTATATAATAATATTATGATAATAGACTCTTCTGTAAATAGTTAGTTAGTAAGGGCGTTAGGAATTTATATATATTAATTAAAATCTTAAAACAGATTTATTATTTCTTATTAAATGTATACGTTTAAGTTTTGCTCGCGTCCTATATCATATGTATATATTATATATAATATATACATATTATTATTATCATTACTATCATTACTATCATTACTATCATTATTATTATTATTATTATTATTATTATTATTATATCTGCATTTATTGAGGCTGGTCCCCCCTGATGTATTTTGTTTTTTTGTTTTTTTTGTTTCGTATACGGATCTATGATTGAAAAAAAATGGAAAAAATTCAATATTCTAATGTCGCTAGTTGGAAAAAAAAAAAAAAAAAAAACTCAAACAAGAAAAAATTAAAAATAAATAAATAAATAGATGAATAATAGTGAAATAAAAAAGAATGAGAGAAAGAAGAATTCTACATAAAAATCCAAAGACTCGATACTTTTTCATTATTATATTACGTTCGATCATAACTTTTTCTTAGTGTTTATTTTACCTTTTTATTTTTATTTTTCTTCTTTCTCTATGATCGTTGAAAAAAAAATTTCTTCAAAGTAAATCGATTTCACATTTTTCGTCTCCCCCCCCCCCCCCCCCCCCCATCATATCTGGTTCTTCATAATTTTTTTTTTTTGTCTTCCTTTTTGTTTTGCCAAAATCTAGCAACACGGAATTGTGGTCCCCATACATAAAGATTGGCCGGACTTGGCGCGTCTCTTATAAAAGAAAAAAAACAAGAAAAAAAAAACATATGTTATAATATATTATATAGTATTATGTGAATTTTTTTTAAACATTAAAAAAAGAAAAGAAAAAAAAATAATAATAATAATATTAAACAAATTTCCTTCGTTGTTTGCGAACAATAATCCTATACAATATATATACATATATATATATATCTATATATCTATATATACATATATATACTATGTGATCATATCATTTTAGATAAAGCACGTGTTATAGAGCTGAGTAAATAGTGCCAAAGTGATGCAACTTTTGTATAGATAATTTTATAGTTCCTCGAGATACCCCACCCCGCAATATTGTAATTTTTTATTATTCTTGTAATTTTTTGAATTTTTTGAATCTTTTTTTCTCATCATTTTCTTTCCGTCATTCACTGTAACCACATTACGAAGGTAGCCGGAAGTTTTTTTTTCTTTTTTCTCATATAATATGTGCGTGCGGTTTTTCTTCTTTCTTTCTACAATCTCATTTCTGTTTCACACATCTGCACTGTATTGTATAATATCTTTTTAAGTTAAATAGTCAAAATGGTTGAATTTGCGTCGACGATCGATCATATACCCCGGGCGAGAAACGTCTTTTCATTACTTATTGCTATTAATATTATTATTCTTTATTTCAATCCATTTCAAAATCCAAGGTACCAAACATAGGTACGTACTTATTATTATTATTATTATTTGTGTTTTTCTTTTTCTTTTTCTTTCTACTTTTCTTTTTTTTTTCTTCAAATTATACAATTCTTTCTGACATAAGAATTTCGAATTGAATAAAAACCAATGAACGCCCGTATATTCATTTATTCATTTAATCCAATCGTGAAAAGACTTTCTCTTCGGGTGTAAGATACAATATTATATAATATTATTTATATGTATATGATCGATGCAGATAATAATTGATGTAACGTATTTTATCATCGGATTTTGAACGCTTGACTTGACCAGACAATTCCGCACTATTCCAGTATTATGTATGTAGTGTATCGCGTGAAGGATAAGGAGAATAATAGAAAAATTAATAATAATAACAAGGCAAGAAAGAAAAAAAAAAAAAATATATAGAAAAGATAGAAAGGAATAACATTCAAAAATCCTTATCAATAACGCACGACCATTACATAGATATTTCATTTATTTTCCATAATATCTATGAATTTTATCGCCCAAAATTTCATCCGCGATAAACTTACAATAGATATATATGTATATAATATATTTAAAATATACAATTCTATATAATTAAGAATTAACGATATTATTATTATGTTATTATTATTATTATTATCATTATCATTATTATTATTATCATTATAGCCAGATCTTTATTAAATTGCCTGAATTGTCTTTATTAAGTATTATATGATAAGTTGCCTTGTAAAAATGTACCGATTTTACTAAGAAATTAAATGTGTTACTAAAATAATAATAATAATAATAATTCAATTTATTTTCTCCTCCATATTATACAATATTATACAAAGAACGAAGAAATAAAAAACAAAAAAGAAACAAGACTTAATAACTTACACACACGTGAGTAATTTTCGTCTCATCATCGAATAAAACGTTTTTGGATCACCTATGCTTCGAAAGTTTGATTTTCGAAGCCTGTGTAGCTACGTGCGTAAGGTACCCACTTACCTTATTTTTGAATAGTGTAAAAAAGAAGAGTTAGCGCATGCGCAAATCGCGAATACTCTACTTTACGCACTCATAGTGCTTTCTTCGCGCACTATAAAAATAAAAATGAATAGCTCGCTGTTCTTGACTAGACGAATACAAAAATTATATGCCTTGATAAGCATTGTAATATACCTTCGTATGTACATGAACCCATTATCGTCGAACGATTAGTTTAAACTATAATAATAGTTTTATTATAGTCTAATTATAGTTCTGGCTAATCTCGGAACTTGAAAAATTACAAATATGTAGCTTTCAGTGATATACGTAATTTATTGTACACAAACGATAGCGATAAGTGTCCCGCCCGATAATATGCAACCGAGGCAACATCTTCTTCTGAGTTGGCAATACCCTAGGCAATAGTAGATTTCTATTTTATGGGCAATAGCTGACTCGAGCCCCTAAGAAGAAATAAAAATTCAATCTGTCAAAGCCTCAAAACATCAAGACGTCAACCTACATAACCTACATCCAACGCATAAATCATTTTCAATAAGGATAACCATTCAATCATTTATTCAACAATTTTATTTATTAAGCATAAATAAAAATAAATAATAATAATAATAATTTTGAATAACTTCACTTCATAATTACTTGTACTAATTAAATAAAAATTTAAATATACACTACATTTAGAATAGGGTAAGCCTAAGGGACGAATGCTGCGCCCTATTACACGCAACCCGCGGATCATTATATTGTTCTGCTCATCTTAGTTCCGTAGTTTGTCACCCGGTGGCGCCACCGGCGTGACCTGACCTACTCAACGGCGTCCTTGCGCCTCTCGCCCCACTCAAGGCCGTCAAGGATGGGGAGCCCAAGCAAACCGGTCTAACCGGTTTCAGTGGCCTTCGTGGCGCCGACGAGTGAACAGGTTTGTGCGCCAGACAGTGGAGCAGTCCAAATACCAGGGGAATGGCTATTATTGATGGGGACTAATGGCTTCAAACGGCTATTATTGTGTATAAAGTAGCATAGGAGTATAGTTTTAGGCTGAGTTCGCACTTACAGTTCCTTTGGAATCAGTTTTGGTGAAATCTCGGATCTTCTCTAATTAGATGAGACCAGATTATTCTAAATCCATTGTAGAAACTACAAGCGATACTCTATATTCACTCGTGATTATACAGCACGCTCTACCTGACTAGTTCATACGGTAATGTTATAATCAAACGAGGGAAAAACTTGTAATATCACGGAAGAGATGAGAATTTGTAATAGATTATGATATGATATTGATATAATTTAATAGTTGAAACATTTCTGAATATCTCGGCCAATAATATTTTTTATTAGCCTAATAACTTCATTGTACTTGAAAGAGGAGAGCAGTAGACACTGAAATAGTTGGATTAGCCATTACCGTATGAAATATTCGCAATATCTATGCAGGTAACTGCGCATAATACATGCATATACGATATACGTACGTGAATATACTTCACTCCTTTGTGAAATTGTCCTCAATGGATAGAGAGTAGACAATTCAGAGATCCATGAATTGGAGACTCTCATTAGTATCTTTTGAGAACAACTATATTTATAGAGTAATGAATTATTCTACTGTTCTCGTGGCGAAATTACGTTGTTAAAGTATTATCGTTAACGAAAACCATGGTGAGAATAATGACTCTGTTCTCTATTCGTATGGTGGTCTGAAAAATAAAAATAAACAGCTCGCTGTTCTCAACAAGACCGATATAAATACTATCTGCTACAAACATTGTACTTGGCATTCTGTAACATATACCTTCGTACATATATGCATGTATTATCGTCGCAACGATTAGTTTCGAGTATAATAGTAGTTTTATTATTTCCTACTTATAGTTCTAGCTAATCTCGGAACTTAAAAAGTGCCAAATATGTAGTTTTCAGTGATATACGTGATATATTATACATATTACAATCACATCTACAATTTGTCCAATCGAATATTCAGTGTTGTAAAAATTGCGAGTCAATTTTTTTTCAAGTGAAGTTGATTACTTTTAAATAACTATTTTATAATTAGTTGAAATAACTTTACTTTATAATTAGTTTTAATAACTTTACTTTATTATTCGATTTAATAGCTTCACTTTATAATTCGTTTTAATAGCTTCACTTTATAATTCGTTTTAATAGCTTCACTTTATAATTCGTTTTAATAGCTTTACTTTATAATTCGTTTTAATAACTTTACTTCATAATTAGTTATAATAACTGCTTCATAATTACTTTCAATAACTTTACTTTATAATTACTTTTACTAATTGATTCGAATTTAATTACACATTACCAAAGTAATGGGTCATTGAATAAGTAATTTCATTACAAACAGACGTCGTAAATACAGGTCTTCAATCCCAGTCAAGTCATTTCTTCCTCTTTAGCAAATTATAACGACTCTAGGTATTATTGCATAATTCAGCCAACTTAATTAATTCCCTCGACTAATTGCTACAGACTTATATATTTTCAAGGACCAATTGAAAATTGTACATAACTGTCTACGTAGGTATGTTAATATTGCTTGTATGGATGGCTTCAATCATAAATGTTGATAATAAACTTAATTTATGATTAATCATTTGCTGCATATTTTTTTCTCCTATCCCCTATCCAACTCCTAATCCAGGCGCATCAATTTAGGAGCTAAATTGAATTCAAAATGAATTCAAATCGAAAATATCACTCAAAAATGAGGTATCAACGGCCAGAATATTAGGACTGAATTTTCTGGCAGTTGATACCTTTTTTTTAAGGAGTCAATTTTCTGGCAGTTGATACCTTTTTTTTAAGGAGTCAATTTTCTGGCAATTGATACCTCATGGTGTCAAAAACGACTCCTTGAAAAAGGTATCAACTGCCAGAAAAACGACTCCTTAAAAAAAGGTATCAACTGCCAGAAAATTCACTCCTAAAATTCTGGCAGTTGATACCTTTTTTAAGGAGTCAATTTTCTGGCAGTTGATACCTTTTTCAAGGAGTCGTTTTTGATACCATGAGGTATCAACTGCCAGAAAATTGACGCCTCAAAAAAAAGGTATCAACTGCCAGAAAATTGACTCCTTAAAAAAAAAGGTATCAACTGACAGAATTTTAGAAGTGAATTTTCTGGCAGTTGATACCTTTTTTTTAAGGAGTCAATTTTCTGGCACTTGATACCTCATGGTGTCAAAAACGACTCCTTGAAAAAGGTATCAACTGCCAGAAAATTGACTCCTTAAAAAAAAGGTATCAACTGACAGAAAATCGATAGGTACCTGGAGCTCTCATTGCCTACATTTCCCCTGGAGCCGAGTTCAGCCAATCAGGAGCGAGAGTCAAGACGAAAATAGGCAATTTCTCTTCGAACCTTATTCCTGATTGGCTTAGACTCTGCCCAGGGGAAATGTAGGCATTGAGAGCTCCAGGTACCTATCGATTTTCTGGCAGTTGATACCTTTTTTTTAAGGAGTCAATTTTCTGGCAGTTGATACCTTTTTCAAGGAGTCGTTTTTGACACCATGAGGTATCAACTGCCAGAAAATTGACTCCTTAAAAAAAAGGTATCAACTGCCAGAAAATTGACTCCTTAAAAAAAAAAGTATCAACTGCCAGAAAATCGACTCCTTAAATAAGGTATCAACTGCCAGAAAATTCACTCCTAAAATTCTGGCAGTTGATATCTAATTTTTAGTATAGGCAAGGAAAGGACAGGGGGAAATGATTCAACGATTGATTATTTACAATTTCAAGAGATATTTATTCAAGAATGTGGTAATTTACTATAATGATACATGTTTATTGCATAAACAATTTTATTATTACATGAATATTTGCAGTGTTGCGAGTCACTAATTACATTTTTGATGAAAATACTCATTTAATTACCCATTACTTTGGTAATGTGTAATTAAACTCGATTCAACTAGTAAAAGTAATTATAAAGTAAAGTTATTCAGCGTAATTATAAAGTAGAGTTATTTAAAGTAAGTATAAAGCAAAGTTATTTCAACTAATTATAAAGTAAAGCTATGAAAACTAATTATAAAGTAAAGCTATTAAAACGAATTATAAAGTACAGCTATTAAAACGAATTATAAAGTGAAGCTATTGAAACGAATTATAAAGTGAAGCTATTGAAACGAATTATAAAGTGAAGCTATTGAAACGAATTATAAAGTGAATTTATTTAAACGAATTATAAAGTAAAGATATTAAAAATAATTATAAAGTAAAATTATTTTAACTAATCATAAAATAGTTATTCAAAAGTAATAAACTTCACTTGAAAAAAAATTGACTTACAATTTTCACAACACTGAATATTTGATTGGACAAATTGTAGATGTGATCGTAATATGTATAATCTATCACGTATATCACTGAAAACTACATATTTGGCACTTCTTAAGTTCCGAGATTAGCTAGAACTATAATTATGAAATAATAAAACTAGTATTATACTCGAAACTAATCGTTGCGACGATAATACATGCATATATGTACGAAGGTATATGTTACAGAATGCCAAGTACAATGTTTGTAGCAGATAGTATTTATATCGGTCTTGTTGAGAACAGCGAGCTGTTTATTTTTATTTTTCAGACCACCATACGAATAGAGAACAGAGTCATTATTCTCACCATGGTTTTCGTTAACGATAATACTTTAACAACGTAATTTCGCCACGAGAACAGTAGAATAATTCATTACTCTATAAATATAGTTGTTCTCAAAAGATACTAATGAGAGTCTCCAATTCATGGATCTCTGAATTGTCTACTCTCTATCCATTGAGGACAATTTCACAAAGGAGTGAAGTATATTCACGTACGTATATCGTATATGCATGTATTATGCGCAGTTACCTGCATAGATATTGCGAATATTTCATACGGTAATGGCTAATCCAACTATTTCAGTGTCTACTGCTCTCCTCTTTCAAGTACAATGAAGTTATTAGGCTAATAAAAAATATTATTGGCCGAGATATTCAGAAATGTTTCAACTATTAAATTATATCAATATCATATCATAATCTATTACAAATTCTCATCTCTTCCGTGATATTACAAGTTTTTCCCTCGTTTGATTATAACATTACCGTATGAACTAGTCAGGTAGAGCGTGCTGTATAATCACGAGTGAATATAGAGTATCGCTTGTAGTTTCTACAATGGATTTAGAATAATCTGGTCTCATCTAATTAGAGAAGATCCGAGATTTCACCAAAACTGATTCCAAAGGAACTGTAAGTGCGAACTCAGCCTAAAACTATACTCCTATGCTACTTTATACACAATAATAGCCGTTTGAAGCCATTAGTCCCCATCAATAATAGCCATTCCCCTGGTATTTGGACTGCTCCACTGTCTGGCGCACAAACCTGTTCACTCGTCGGCGCCACGAAGGCCACTGAAACCGGTTAGACCGGTTTGCTTGGGCTCCCCATCCTTGACGGCCTTGAGTGGGGCGAGAGGCGCAAGGACGCCGTTGAGTAGGTCAGGTCACGCCGGTGGCGCCACCGGGTGACAAACTACGGAACTAAGATGAGCAGAACAATATAATGATCCGCGGGTTGCGTGTAATAGGGCGCAGCATTCGTCCCTTAGGCTTACCCTATTCTAAATGTAGTGTATATTTAAATTTTTATTTAATTAGTACAAGTAATTATGAAGTGAAGTTATTCAAAATTATTATTATTATTATTTATTTTTATTTATGCTTAATAAATAAAATTGTTGAATAAATGATTGAATGGTTATCTTTATTGAAAATGATTTATGCGTTGGATGTAGGTTATGTAGGTTGACGTCTTGATGTTTTGACGCTTTGACAGATTGAATTTTTAATTCGTCTTAGGGGCTCGAGTCAGCTATTGCCCATAAAATAGAAATCTACTATTGCCTAGGGTATTTCCAACTCAAAAGAAGATGTTGCCTCGGTTGCATATCATCGGGCGGGACACTATCGCTATCGTTTGTGTACACTCACGGAATCTGATCCTGAAGCCCCGTCGGTAAGGTGATCGAGCAACCCGTACATACACGTTGATATACGTTGTTTTTAATTGTCTTTGACAATTTGAAGACAATTAAAAACAACGTGTATCAACATGACGTACGGGTTGCTCGATCACCTTACCAACGGCGCTTCAGGTTCAGATTCCGTGAGTGTACGTATTACGATCACACATCTACAATTGTTTGAATCAAATAATCATGTATTGAGATTGTGAATCCAATAAACATATCTTATTAACCTAAGCTGGCACATTCTGCATTAAATGTATGTTAAGATCGTGAATAATTGATTGTCGAATTGTTTTCCCCTGTCCTTTCCTCGTTTATGAGTAAAAAATGATGAGAATCGCATGATTTCATGAATTTGAAATCATAAAGTTGGCCCGCGGGGTGACAAATGGTATCGCCATCTTGCGGTCGAAGCGGCGAACTATTTTTGCCGCAAATATGTATACACCTTACCGTACGCAACCCGCATGCCATTCGTGTGATTGCTAAGTTGCCTGTGATCAGGCGCATCTATTGTGCAGTACTTCTGCAGTATCGCGGGACTAAATGCAGTTAGGCGCAAAATGATATAGTCCATTTGGCTTGAAATCTCAAAAGTATGTGTTACATTGAATTGATAAAATGCGAGTTTTATTTCGTCTTGAGTAATTTCGGCATCACTTATAACTGAAACGTTTACGATGTCCTGGCAATACTACTGGCGTTGCTTTCGTCGTTCAGGTCCTCCAGGTTATCCTTCTCGTGATCCAGATCATCCGCTTTGTGGTTTGCGGCATGCAGGTCGTGCGCTTCATAGTTTCCGTGATCCAGATTGTGCTCTTCGTAGCTTTCGTCGTCTACGAGGCGCATAACCTGGACTACAAACACTACCAGGCGCACGACCTGAACGACTAATTGCATTTAGTCCCGCGATACTGCAGAAGAATTTTCGTATGCGAGATTTGTTTTCCGGCGAATTGCGATGTTCGCTTTCTTTGGAACTATCACATGATTGGTCAAATGGCGAATTTCGCATACGAAAATTTATCGCAAGATCTCAGGAATCGAGCCCCTGTCCTTATATCACCCAGTCATAGAGCATAGCAGCGGGCATAGCAAGCCATTCAACGATACTTCAAAGTCAAATACACTCCCGCGCGCTCAAATGCGCCAAAAGTAATTATTAAATTATCCACCAGGATTGTGCAGAGTTGATAGACTGTTTGCTGCCTTGCGAGTTGCCTGTAACAAGGCGTCGAAGACAAAAAATATTCAAAGAGCTGCAGCATTTTTTGCGAATCTAAAGTCTTCGTTTCACGACAATTAACGAAGAACAGAAGATGAAACAGTATTTCAATTGCTCCAATAAAAAAACAGCAGTTATTTTGAAACTTTCGTATCAATATCCATAACATCGTCCGGCTTGCCGCCATCACATTCGTGGCGCTGTCTTTCGCATCTAAATGATGAACCATAAGTTGCCTATAACAAGGTGCACTGATCATCAAAATGGTGTCGAACACGTGTATCGTTGAGCTTCTCTCGTAGTTGAAAACTGACTTTGAATGTACGTATAGTGAGTTGCCCACTCGCTTGAAAAAAAAAGAAAAAAAAAAGAAAAAATGCACAATACCAGGGATTCCAACATCGGCAAAGAGTTTCTAAAAGCTAGTCAAAAAGGTAATTTGGAAAGGCTGAAAGACCTCTCATCAAGACACAATGTTAAAGACTGGACAACTTATCGTCACGTAGTATCAGGAGATACTGCGTTACACTTGGCAGTGCGGGAAGGCCACTCACTGGTGACTCAGTACTTGTGCGAGGCCTGGGTCGAGCCGTGTTTCAAGACCGAAGTTGCGAACAAAGATATGAAGAGACCGTTACACGATGCGGCTCAGTTCGCCAGACATAATGTCTTGGTGTATCTTCTGGGCTTAGGTTTGCTTCGATATTTATTACCGAGAAATTTAGAGCTGGTTTGAACGAGGCTGTAGATCTTTGAGGCGGGGAATAACACCTTTTCATGCGTAATAGGCGCAGCGGTGGATCCTCTGAAGCGTGCAGATTGGACGCCGTTGATGTTGTCTTGCACAAAAACCGGACCGGAAGCAACGCGGTGCGTCCATACGCTTTTGGAACACGGCGCAGCTTCCGATTTCAAAAATAAAGACGGTTGGACGCCGTTAATGATAGCTTGCCGCGCTGGGAATACAGAGGCCGTTAAAATTCTGGCCGAAAAATCGCCCGGTAGAATGGCGATATTTTCAAATAGCAAAAACGGACGAAGTCCGTTACACGTTGCGGGTAATTCATATTTTAGTGTTTTCTCCGAGAGGGATATGAGGGAATGAATGTATTCGTTGAGTCACGTTTTCTTTTTCTCTCTCTCCATTATTATTGCAGCTTTTCACGGACATCGAGACATCATCGATTTCCTATTGTCGGTTGAACCGGGTCTAATAAACTCCAGAGATTCGTCCGGATCCACTCCGCTTTTGGAGTCTGTAAAAAGCGGGAATCTCCCTACCGTAAAACAGTTAATTAATTCTAAAGCGGATTTTAAGGCCGTTGACAACGTGGGACAGAACTTATTGCACTTTGCCGCACAGTCCGGGAACATTGAGATGATAAAATTCATATTTAAAAATGAATTTGTCGATCTAGACTCCCACGCATCGCTTGGAATAACGCCGTTGATGTTGGCCGAAAAAAACAAGCAATTCGAAGCCGTTGAAGTTCTGAAATCTTTAATGATGAATTAGAATTTTTATATATTATCGGCTAAACTATCACGCAGATACTATAGTTTCATTCTTTTTGTATCTATTCATACCTATATATGTGTACATAATACATCAATAACGTGAATAAAAATTATGTTTTATTAATCGTTCGAAATTTGAATATTTGAATTAATAGAGTTACTTTTATGTTCATATACCATATGGATTTTTGATATAACATAATAAACTGAACGTCGCAGACATTGATCGTCAAACAGAAATACATACCGCAATTAGAAAATAAGGAATGATAAAGTTCGTTCGAATATTGAATTCGAAGGATTTGTTCTCTTTTTCTTTTCAATTAATAAAATCTTGGTTTTGAGAAATATATCCATTTTGTCGATTATAACAAACGACTAACTAAATATGTTGTTCGTGATCCAAGTTTGTTCTATACTATACGATTTCTTGTTTTTACGTTTTTCTCTCTCTCTCTCTTTCTCTCTATCCCCCTCTTTCCCTCGCTTGCTTTCCAATCGCTAGTATACTATATTTTATATAATATAATATAATACGTATATACTTTGAATTTTTCACATAATTATTTATTCATTTTATTGTGTGAGAGGAATATTCCTCTCGGTTTTCATTTACATATTACAATAGTATTCAACATGTACAAAGCACTATTTACACTATTTACAAAGATTCAAAAAGAGTATCATTCATTTCATATTGTTCTTGATTTTTCTTTTATTCCCATTCTTCTTTCTTTACTTTTTTATTTTCTTATACTTCCTCTTCTTCTTCTTCTTTTTCTTCTTTATTTCCTTTTTCTTGATCATCTTATTCCACATCTTAATTTTTATAATAATGATAACGTTGATATATAATATAGATTCAATTATAATCGTTAGAATAATATAACATAAACGATTGAATTGTAATATTAACGCTGATGCCCTCTATCAGTTTTTGTTATAATATTATAATTACAATTATAGGGACTTCGGAACATATTGTTACTTGACACTCGTTAAAATAACATTTTCTTTTTTACGTTTTTTTTTCGTTTTTTTTTTCACAGTAGGTATATTGTAACTGATAATGCGATATATTTGGAAAAAATAATATAAAATATAATAAGAAAAACGAAAAACCTGTTTAATTATTCTTGAAAATATCATTACCATTTCAAAATAAAAATTTCTCTTTTTTCTATCGTCTCTTTCTCTCACTCTCTCTCACTCTCTCTCTCTCTCTTTATCTATATAATATACATATATCTCTTTACATGTATGTAATTGTCAAATAAATAAATGAAAAGATTAAAAAGCAAAAAACAAAAAAATACAAAATACAAAGTGAAAATCATTTTGAAAATTTTCTAACAATAATTTATCATTGACACGATTTCTTTCTTTGAATCAATATAAGAAAAAAAAAAGAAGAAACAAAAATGAAATATTCAATAAAAACAGACTTTATTATTCATTCTAACATTTCTCTTCGACTTTAGGTATAAACAGCAATAATATTTTCAATTGTTTTTGTTATCTGGGGTACATTTATACATTTAATACAGTTATAGTGTTTTTTTTGTTTTTTTTTTCATTTCTTTTCTTTTCTTTCTTTCTTTTTTCAGTTTCTTTTGTAAATTTTAATTATATAAGCTATAGTATTATATAGATCGTATTTATTTATTAAATATGTCTCTTTGTCGCTGGGATGATTAATGATGTTCTCAATATTGCTATAATCATTTGGAAAAAAAAAACAAAAATTGTTTATTTATTTTTATTTTATTTTATTTTTTTTATTTTATTTTTCTTACTTTCATTTTCGTTTGTTATTTATTTCCTTGTTCATTTATTTATTTATTTATTCATTTATCATGATGTATTTATCTTCATATTCCTTCTTCATCTTCTTCTTCTTTCTTCTTTCTTCTTTCTTCTTGTTACATATCAATTAATTAATTTGGTATTTTTTCCATATTACCACATTAGTAGGTAGTATATTATTTTCTATAATACAACACATACCATGGTCGATTAATAAAAAATAAATAGCTCACAATATTATTCGGTAAGTTATTATAACTTATTTTTTTTTTGTTTTTTTCATTTTTCTTTTCCATACAACTGCGCGATAATATTATAGGTATTTTATATGTATACATAATATATATATATATACATCGCCCTATATTATACCGTCTACGTATACATTTTATTTAATTATGTATACCGTATATAAAAAAATAGCAAAAAACAGTGACTAAGTGTTTTCATTCTTAAGATTTCAATTAGGTATTGATTTTTTTTGTTTTTCATTTTTTTGTAAATTTTTTTTTTGTTTTTGTAATTTTTTTGTAATTATTATTATTTTGTTTATTATTATTATTATTTATCATAGAATTATTTATGAATTTATATATCATATATATGTATATTATATATATGGAAAATGGTGCTTATATTCACTGTACTTTCTTTAATACATATATATATATATATCTTGTTAATATCGCGTTTTTTCTCTTATCCCTTTTTCTTTCGTCTTCTTGCTTTTTTTTTTTTTTTTTATGTCAGAAATTTAATCAGATCAAACGACTAACTAGAATTATTAACGTACACGGTATTGCTGAGACATATATTGATATAATCTGATTGTGCAAATTTCTCAATTATATCTATAATATACAGGGTGAGTTTTCTCTGGTATCGCACGAGGGAGGGGCTTGTCATCGCAAACGCTTCGACCCTCTATATTTATACTTATATTATCGCCGTATCGAGACACTAAACTTTCATTTTCAAAATTTCGACAAGTATGCATAGAAAGGGGCGGAACGTTTGCGACGATGAGCCCCTCCCTCGTGCGATATCAGATAAAACTCACCCTGTATATTCATATCATCAATATAGAAAAATAAAATTTACTTCTTTATTCACGAAAATTAATACTGCACGATGAGGGATCAATTTTTAAGAGTATCAAAATTTGACGTGAAACGAATTAATCAATTGCAATGAATTGATGAATAAATTGATGAAAGAAAGAAAGAGTATTGGCAAAGAGAAGAGAGAAAAAAAAAAAAGATTAGACTTCGAAATTTGCACAGATCGAAGATAATGTATTTAGACTCTGAGATCTATTATAGTTTTATTGAATATTTGTTTTAAAAAAATATCTGATCAAGCGCCGACGTACCTATTATATAAAAAATTAAGAATGATATAAGTATACAGTATAACTTTAATTCAAATATTTTTTCTCATCATCATTTCTGTGAAAATATATCTGAAAAACTAAAGTAGGTACTGTGTGATTCTTTTTTTTATTGCTACCGAAAACAGAAAAAAAAAAAAAAAAAAAAAGAAAAGAAATGAAGAGAAGAGAAGAGAAACGAAAAGAAAACGAAGAGAAACCAAACTTTTCCTCTAAATTTCAGTTTCATAGTTTTCCCAATTATAGTTCCTTTCTTTTCTTTTCTTCAATAATATCATGCGCGGTATATAATAATAAATTATCATAAACACACGTCTTATGATAATGAACATAATATTATAATGTACCTATATGATTTGATTTTTTATTTTTTTCGAATAATTATCTAAAAACTATATAGTCTTTTTATAAATAGGACGATAGGACTGTATATATGTATTAATATCTATATAGTGTATATATAAATTAGTTTCTTAATAATCATTTCTTTTTGTTATTTTGTTTTTTTTTTCTTTTCTTTTTTTTTAATAATACCGCTTATCAATTTAGTGATATTTTTGATGAAAAAATTTATATATGATTTGTCCGCATCGCTCTGTATAATAATCATAATAATCATAATAATCATAATAATCATAATAATCATAATAATAATCATATTTAGCTGGTTTTTATTATTTGTCCATTAAAATGTCGATGGGGGGGAGGGGGAGAGGGGGGGGAATATCTAATGTGTTTTATTAGGTATTTTATTAGTTTTGTTCTTCTTCATCGATCGATTCGTTAACTACTTATACTTACTTATTTAATTAATTAATTAATATTAATTAATTAATCAATTGCATACTTATACTTACTTACTTACCTATTTACTTAATTATTAACTTAATTGATTAATAATTATAATTATAATTATAATTATAATTATAATTTACTTTACTTACAATAATAATAATTATTATTATTTTAATAATAGTTCAATCAAATTATTATTATTTTTCTTTTTTTTTTTTCTTTCCTTTATCAATATAATATTTATACAAGTTTTCTCGGTGTATTAATCACAGACACACAACGCGATAATGAATATTATAAACAATGGTTTTTCTTCTTCATCTTCTTCTTCCTGTTTTTCTTTTTTTCCTTTTTTTTTTAAATTGTTCTTTTTCTTCTTCTTCTCATTCTCATTCCTATGCCGCACTTATTATATTCTCGTCGCACATATTATTAAATCCAACGAATTTTTCCTTTGTCTTTGCATTCAATAATTCGTTTCATAATTAAATTATGTCCATATATCAATGTTTTATTTTTTTTATTATTTTTTTTATTATGATTCACCTCTGATACATAAAAATAATCATTTCTATTATTATATCTCTCACCTTCTCACACATCAGAATTTTTTCAACGAAAGAATTAATAATAATGAGGATAAAAAAAAAAAAAAAAAAAAAAAAACACCTCGACTATACAGCAGATAGCAACAAATCTATTCAATCAGTCGACGCGCTTCTTTATTTCTTTCCTTATTTATTTATTTATTTCATTATTCCTTTCTTTCTTTCTTTCTTTCTTTGAGCTATAATCAGTCTTTTAGCACTCGTCCCTGTCACTGTACATAAATAATAATAATAATAATAATAATAATAATAATAAAAAATTTAAAATAAAAAATAAAAGAGAATAAAATAAAATATAAAAAAAAAAACAATAAATGCCACTTGCTTTACATACTTAGTTATATCATCTTATTTCTTTTTTTTCGTCTATAAACGTTCAATGATCGTTCTATTACATCATCATACACAACATCATCGTTCGTTAATAAAATTCTAGGGAAATTGGCTAATCGGAGCTAAGTAATATATATATATATATATATATATATAATATAATATCCATAAAGTTTAGCGGTGAAGAAGAAAGAGGAAAAAAAAAACGTAGATATGTACGAAAAAAACTAATATAATAATAATAATGATGATAATGAAAAAGAAAAAAAAATCAAAATAATTAAACAACTTCCCTATTATCACATAATAACAATAATAATAATAATAATAATAATAATAATAATAATTACAGTTCTTCGATAAATAGTACTCTCCCTTAGTGGTATTTTTTTTCTTTAAATAGTATCGAGATTTTTTGTTTTTTATTTTTTGTTTTTATTATACAGACAGGAGAATAATTGTTCCCAAGAAACGCCATAAACTATAATTACACAATATATCTACAAAAGTTTGGCGTCTCTCCTTAACGAAAAATGATTATCTCGCTTTTGAAAACCCTTCCTAGGTTTATTTTATTTTTTATATTATTTTATTTTATTCTTTACGCTCAACACTCGCTATAAGAAGGAGGAGGCATGTTACGTCCTGTATATAAATCGGTCTGTGGTTGTAAATGGCATACTACAGTATGTCCGTCTAAAACTGCGACGGTTCTACTATGGTCTTGTTGTAGTTGAGGCAGACCGTAATTACCGGATAGTCTAGGTAGCTCGCCTAGTTCGTACCTGGCCTGATGACGACGTAATTTTTCCCAACAATTATTAGCACCGTTACGATCCTGCGCAGGACTATACTCTGAAGTATTACAATGCTGCTGCTGATGCTGCTGTTGCTGTTGCTGCTGTTGCTGCTGCTGCTGTTGGTGTTGAGACCCAGTATTTCTGTCTATCGTTTGACCATAGTGAATGAAATTTCGATCGTTTGCTGGCGAGTAGGGTATGAGCGGACGGTGATCTCCGTAGCTACGCGAAGACTGCCTGCTCATATCGCTTTGTCTTCTTCCGTCCTCGTCTGACATATCTGAGACTTGGATCTCGCTGCCTCTTTCAATCTCTTCGTAAACAGGGTCGTCCTCTCCTCTAGGTATGTGAACGTGTTGGCCGTGGTGCGCGTGCAACTGGTGATGACCTCCTCGGCCATCCCTGATCTCTGTATACGTGTGATTGTAAGGGGAAGCCGCTCGCCTTCCGGAACGTGTTGTCGTCGTTGATACAGCCTCGTTTATATCACCCGTTATTCTACGCTCTCGGGTTCTCCCTCCGTGACCCAATGTCATTGTACTATGAGTTCGGGGTGAATCTTCTTGCTCCGATCCTCCATGACCAGAATCACGCGAACATGATTTAAAAGAAATGTTCTGCGGGTAGAGAAAACGGATTGTTAATAAGATATGATTGAATTAATTGTCGCAAAGAAAAGAGACAAACTTTCATCCATTTATTCAGTTCTTTCATCGGTCCTATTCCAGAAATTATATATATTTACTAAAACTAAATGCAATGAGGTATATGAAAGTCAGACGAACAACGCAGCTATAACGTTGCACACTAGTTAACGATAAGAAAAACAAAGGGTGCAGGAAATTTGAATAGAAACGTTTCTTCTCGTTCGAATGATCTAGGAAGAAGAAAGAAAACTCGAGCCAGAATAATCATCTTATAAAACGTATTGATAATTGATCAGGTAGTTAGTTTTGGCTCTAGCTTTATTAATTCTCCTCTAATTAATTAGTAAATGATAATTAATAAAGCAGGTTTTTCCCAAGCGATGAATAGAGATTGTTATTAGTAATTACCTTCCACATGAGGTTTTTGTTAAGAGGTCCCCAAGTGGCGGTGGCAGATTTAGGGATATTAGGAGCTGAAGGAAAGTTGTGTCGGGCGTGAGGCAGCGTCGCAATGATATGAGCCTCAGATGAAGAAGAAGAAGGCTCGCGCTGAGTATTGGTGGTATTGGCTGTTGCCAGAACCGCTGATTGCTGTTGTCTGTCAGTAGTTACCCAGCTGCGGCCAGACACCAAGTACTGTAAACGACAGTACGATCGTTCTCTTTTATTCTTTTCTATCCAAGGTAAATACTACCTTGAATCTCTCCCTCCCTTTTCCACACATTTCTCATGTATTTTTCAAAGCTGTTTATGAAATATCACAGGGAGAGACCTTTTTGCAAGGAATGGTATTGGCGGAAGATGGTTTTTGGGTTTTTAGGACGATGGTAGAAGAGTTAGTATCAATGATTTGATGAAATGGCGCTGATAGCCGGAGTCTCTCCCTCCGTTTTCCATACATTTCTAATGTATTTTTCAAAGCTGTTTATGAAATATCACAGGGAGAGACCTTCTCGCAAGGAATGGTACTGGCGGAAGATGGTCTTTGGGATTTTAGGACGATGGTAGAAGAGTTAGTATTAATTATTTGATGAAATGGTGCTGATAGTTGTGTGTCTTATGATCTAAGGTCTAGATATAATAGCGTGAAACATTACGAATCTTTCAAATATCTTATCAATATTTTTCATCCTCGTATTTCAGAGAATATATTGAACATAATATACCGTCCCGTATCCTAGTTAGGATAGTTATTATCAATTAATTCATTAATAGATAACGCAAAAAAATTACATATAGTACATAATATCTGAAAATTGAAGTACTTTCAGCGTTGTAGTAGAATAATAATAATAATAAAGACATGCATAGGTAGAGAGTTTAAAGTATATAAGTTATTATATCGTGTCTTCTTTATCTTTTTTAATTTTTTTTTACGTGTATATATGTATGTATATATCTAGACAAAGTAGCCAGCAACCGCGTACACCAAACCCCCGTCAGAAAAAAATAAAAAAATAAATAACAAATAAATAAAAGCAACTTTAGAATATTCACCGCTGTTAGTATGATAGATAAATTGGGTATATAATATATATGTATCTATAGAGAAGTGCGAGGCCCCTTTTTATTGCTGATAGAAATAAGAAACGGGTATCTAATAAATGTGCATTTTTAAACTAATAAAGTAATAAATAAATAGATAAATAAATAAATAAATTATCTATTCGAGAGAGAGAGAGAGAGAGAAAAAAACATGCGAGATGTATACATCCTTTTTTTTTTTCTTTTCAAAAAAGATACAATATGTCCTGCAACAAATTTTCGTGAATAAAATGAAAGGGCCTCTTCCTTCGTTATTCAATTAAAAAAGAAAAAAAACATCAGTAAGAAAGAAACATACAACTCTTTATTTTTTTACTTATATCAATTTTTGTATTCCGGTCTTTAGCGACTGTGACGTTATTATTTGGAGAGAAAATTTTTCATTCTAAAGAAAAAAAAAAAATAAACTGCTCGATTGATAGTAAGGAGATTGGAATTAGATAATAATTAGTCCAGTTTGAGAAAGAAGAGTCTAATTTTATGTATAAGCAAGAAGAGAGACAGCCTTTGTACTAAATTCACTTATTTTACCAAAGCCAAAGAAGGACGAGTATGTACAACGGACTACTCAGTTCTGTTTTACGCAAAGACACACGCACACATATCATCGTAATGAAAGCGTGTTTCTTCGGTATTGCGTAAAACGTCGGAGTCCAATAATGAAAAGAAAAGAAATGAAAAGAATCTAAGTAAAGAAAGTGGAAAGAAACGAGTGTCATCATTCTATCAAGCAATAACGTCAGAGGCTTTGAACAGCGAGGGTGGTTTCAATATAATATCTGTTTTTAATTTTTCGTCTTTTTTCATTTTTTAATATTTCTTGTTCCTGGTTTGGTGTATTTAAGCGGTATTTGGATACCTTGCTGAGTAGCGTGCCTATTGTGGTTGCTCGGGGCCATCAAGTGCATAGGATGTGTTCCGACCGGTGATCGCAGCGACAGATTGTTCAGGTTGACATTAATCGAAAGATTCGTATTGTTACACGTCGCTGTCAGATTGTTCTGGTTATTCGGCGAGGTACCCACACTAGCTGCTGCGTGAGGCGACAGTCCAGAACTGTCCGTCGTAGGCGCGGACGGATTCGACGACGTGTTATGCGACGCGAATTCCTTCCCTCCGTTCGTACCTGCGACCCCTCCGCTGGTCCCAGACGATCCCGCCGAGTTACCAGACACGGTTTTAGAACATCTCAGGCATTTAGGCAGCCAGGAATGGCGCCTTATGAACTTGCGGTACTCCTTTCGCACCTGAAATTATCCCATAATATTTGGCAAGTTAGGACATCGAGCTCTGCTCCCAAGACTGAATCCCCTTTATATTCTTACCTTTTCATTCTGGACGCAGTGAAATACGAATATGAACAGACCTTGGAGGCTGTTTAGGACTGTGAAAATGTAAGCCATAACGACCGACTCTTGGTTTAGGTACAATAATCCAAAGGTCCACGTCAGTCCGAGTAGAAAGACTAGAACTATTGCTCCGCGTAGCCAGGCCCTGGTCGAATATACGATAATTTTATTAGCTCAAATAGATTCTCGTTCTTTTGGACTTCTAAGATCATTTTTCTACCCATTACAATACAAGATCGTCATGCGTTCAAACGGTTTCAGACTCTTCGTTGGTATTGTCTGTGTGTTAGTGTGTTACGCGATATTGTGTACTAATAGATTATAGAAGAGGGTGGTACAACAACGTGGCATTTAGTGTGATTAAATTATTTTTCTATACAATATACATAGTATAATATGAAAGCTACGAGGATAATTGGCGGGGAATAATAATACATGGGTAGAATTTTAAAGAGAGTAGTAATAATAAAAATTGGTAAATATCTTACAAGTGCGCTTGCAATTTGTTGGGAAGAGCATTTTCTTCCTTTCCACTACCAACCAACCACGCCATGCAGAAGAATGTGGAGAAGTGTAGACAGAAGTGGGTAGAGGATTTAATAACAAAAAAAAGGAAAAATATTGCGCAGTTAAGTGACTGTATACCGACACCATTTATTATTATATCAATAAATTTATTCAAGGGTTGCAATTCTTCGATTCGTACTACTGCAGTCTGTTTGCGAGTCTGTTTGCAAATGATCTAGTATTATATATATTTGGAGTATGAATGTATATATGTACGTTTGCCGCGATGAACTTTAGTAATTCGAATCGCGATTGCTTCATCATAATATAACCGACACCAATTTTTTTGCACAAATCAAATAGAGAGAAGACGAAAAAGCGATAATCGAAATTGTGAAATTCAGTGTATCTGTAGAGACTGCGAACCAAAAGTATCGGAGGCAAAGCTGAAGAAACTCTCTTTTATCGTTAGTTTCTTATCGTTGGATCTTTGTTCAGTTAAAAAAAAATGCATAAAATATGAAGAAAATCATCGAGTTGCAGAGACGATGCGATAAAGATGCAAATAATGAAATAAAACAAATTATCATTGTATATGTATATATATAAGCATATGAACTACAAAAATGGGTAGAATTCGTATTATGAATAGATGTCTTACCTTGCGCTAGCTAGTCGCGAGTGCTCCTTACTCTTCATAGATATTGCTGTATTGGCGTGACGGCACATCATGTAGATTGCCATCGATAGAAATACTAGATTGGCCTGAAAAATGTTAAATAATCAAAGCGTTAATACGAGGATGAGACACAGCCGCAGTATTTCACATTCTAATACTGAAAGAAAATAAGCTTTGTAAAACTGATAAGAGCTCTCACCAGAATGACTAGTATCACAGGCCCCACAAAACTGAATATAAAATAATTATCAGCTCTCAGCCAGCAGTAACGATCCGTTCCATAACTGAGAGGATCTATGATGCACGATATCGCCACTACCAGCAGCGGCGCACCGTAAGCTACCAAGTAGTACCATCTGAGTCTAGACTTCTCAGCTTCAAAAACTTCTATCAGCATAACGTAGAGCTGAAATCCTGGATAACAATTAAATAAAATGATTGAAACTTGAATTTCACAAGCTTTTGCAAGTCTGATATTGAAATTTAACGTACCCTCGAGAAACATCCACGCAAATGCACACAAGAAAAAGAAGTGCAGCAGTCCTGCGACTACTCCGCAGACGATCCTCTGATCAGTCTGTCCGATACCACAAACGAACAGAACTTCTGCTATCAGTAAACAGACGCATAAGTTCTTGTGAATTGTTGTTCTGTCCGACTGTAACGACGAGATAATGGATTAGAGTCTTGACGGAGGAGGCGATCTCGGTATAATTGATAGAAGAGCGCGGAAAGCTACCTTCAGACCCCGAAATAGTTGGAAAGTGAGTATCGCTAGGACCAGGCAAATGACGGAGATGATACACCCAATGTAGGTGATAATTTGCAGGGCTACTTGATGCGCGGTGTCTAATTTAACTGCGTGAACGTCCATTAGAACGGCGAAATTAGTCAGATGACTGCACTCGCATACTGTGTGAGTGTTGTTTGTCGCATGTATCTGACATCCTTCTTCTGACCATGCGCTGTGGATAGAATATATCGGAGATGATAAAACTGGTTGGAAAACTGGAATGAAAAGGCGGGGAAAGGACTTCTTACCTCATTATGTAATCCCAAAATACGCATGTGGGATTTGTCACGTTTTCCACTGTTAAATGTTTGAAGTACAGTTTAACAGGTTCTGGGAGTTGTATGTGCCTCCCTTTGCCAAGGGAAGCAGAAATGACTTTAGTGTTGAGAATCCTGGTTGTGTTTTTGGACACTGATTGAGAACCGTCGCTCGAAACTATGGAAGAAGTCTCGGCTTGAGGCTGGAGGATCTCTTCGAGTCTGTCGAACGCCATGAAGACCAAACGCACGATGCCATTTTCGCTGTTCTCCAAGAGGGAGGCTTTGGTCAGTTCCACATGGTCGTCTGAGACCGTCCATTCCTTGGGCAATTTTTGACTAGGAAATACCTCCAGTTCTGCCTCTATATTTCTCGCCTCTAGTACGCGCACTGAGACGACTGTAAGAAAACTAAGGATTAGCACTAGGGTCGAACTCCCACGATAAATATTGGTGGAATAAGATTTATGCTAACTTATGTTCTCCCCCCTTTGTACGACGGTGTTTTCCTGCTCAAAAGCATTGGCTAGAAGAAAGGCGTTCTCTTCTAATCCAGTGAGCAGAGATGTAGCGACTTGCATCTGCTCCTGATGGCTCAAGTCCTTCCACGAAGGCAGCTGAGCTTTGTCCAACAGGTTGCTACCCGTCCTTATTACTCCTTGGAGTAATTCTTTGACGGCAACTTCCCGCTGTCTAAAATCTGAGTAGGTGCGAAGATTGACGCTCATCTTTTCTGCCATATTTTTTATTATCTTTGTTGTTATCATCATGTCTCCCCCGTAAAGTACTCGACTGTTGTTTGTCACTTGGGATAGCTCGCTGCTTATGCTCAGGATCACATCCCCATTGATCACTCGGTTTTCTAAGGCAGTTAGCCAGACCGAACGACACTCGCTTAAGTCTGGAGTGCCACGATACCAGACCGCGGTCTCTCCCTGACCAACGCACCTCCATCTAGCTAGACCGGTCGCCCCACCTGGACAAGTTTGGACCGCATGATCTCCCGCTTTTGTCACATTCCAAAATAAATTTCGCTTTTGGATCGGCATGCATACGTGACGACTGTAGTCTGGCCATTGACCGTTCGAACTTGATTCTGGCCATGAAGTACTCGGGACTGTGAACAAGATTCGAAATTTCGAAATTCTTCTCTTATACCAAAAATCGATTTCATTGACTGTAGTCCCTACAGTTTGAATCAATGTCTTCGATTTTTATGAATTTTTAACATTCCCAAGCGTAAACTTACAACTCTATTTGTTTCATTGATGTTCAGACTGATTATAGAGATTTTTTTTACAAGAAGAACTAATTTTTGAAATTCAAAGAATTGAGTAAAGCAATCTTCAATCCATTCATATATTTTTTTTAACACATCGATCGGTATGTTCTCAACTAAATCATACTTTCGATGATGTAATTGATATTATCAACTATATTCGTTAAATGAATGTAAAGCAATTAAACATCTGGATTGATTTTTATTTTTTTTATTATCATTTCTTTTCATTCGAGATAAAAATTAATATTCCAAAAGCGAAAATTTAATTTTATTGAAATAAATGTTCATTGGATAGACGCAGGGCAGAGCTGAATATTTATTAATTTAAAACATACCGAAACTGCATATGAATTAGTGCGCTGTAGCTCTCTCTATGATAATCAATGATTTTTTTCATGTATGTATGTGATCAATTTTTTTGTCTGACGATAACTCGAAAACGAGTTACCGGATTTCAATGATTTTGGTCTCAATCGACGCGGCTTTTCCAAATTTAGTACTGATCAGATTTTGGTTTCGATCGGTTGAGTACTTTTTCAATTATTCAAACAACAAAATACTAAAAAATAAAACGAAAATGATGATTTCGTGAGAATGGATGAACGGATTTGAATGAAAATTTGTACCATCAGGTTTTTTGGGTCACAGATTACGAATTTGACATTGTGCGTCCAAATTTTAAATACGGGCATGACATTATTATTATTATTATCATTATTATTAATTTATTTCGAAACGATCTTGAAAACGGGAAGTACGTACAAAGGCTGCTTCATGGTCAGCGAAAAACCACTTTAATTTTTGTTTTTTTTATATTTGTTTCTTTGTCTCTTTACTTTTTTTTTATTCCGAAACGCAGTAATATATGTTCAATTAGTCCGGAACGAATTGTTTCTCTCGTCATTGTGAGCCACGAAGAAAAAAATAAATAAATTAAAAATACAGCTTTCGAATAAAAAAAATATCCGGGCAACAAAGAATCTGCAGCATATCAAGGCACGGAAAAAAATTGTTCAAACAAATTGGACGGGTCCGACGTTTTGCAGTATAAAATGTTCGCGTGTTTTCGTTAATAAATTAAATAAAGAAAGAAATTAAATCAGTCGGAAAAAAAATGGCGAAAAGAATGTATGAAAAATAAATTAACGATCGCAGAGATCGCTCACTCTTTTTGCAAATTTCCAAAAAAAAAAAAAAAAAGAGAAAAAAAAAATACTCACCGGTCGTTCTGCGACTCGTTCTCCAGGGGTTGGAAGTGGTCGGATATATCTGGGTGGTTTCTGACATCAGTGGAGGAACCGGGGCGCCTTCATCGTTATCGGGGGACTGATCAGCCTCGAGGAAGACAGGCGTTGTAGGACTGTAAAAAATTCTTAAATTCGAGCAGAAGAAACGACATTTTTATTTTTTTATATTCATTATTCAAACATAGCGAGATCGATGATGATTATTTTCTGAAATAATTTCAATAATTCGCGAACATATTGTTCGAGTGTTCGATCGAATTTTTTTTTTTTTTTTCTTTTACTTCTACATTCATCCGGAAGATATAATTTTTTCGGACCTTTTAGCGACGTTTTGTTTTATACAAATCATTTTCAACTCAGAGAATAGGAATATAATAATATCTCAATAATTATTTTCATTATCGTTTGAAATTGAAAATAAGAAATCAAGTCTATTTCCAATATTCAATATCTTACTTTTATAGAATGAACATTTTCGAATATAAAAATAAAAAAAAATACGATTTCCGAAGATACGATTTTTGTTTTCGAAATTTCCGGAACTCGGAAATTTTCAAACCGAAGAATTCTTGTTCTCGAATTCATAGTAGGATATTAAATAATTCTAAGAAAAAAAATAAAGAATAAGAAAATTGCAATCATGGAGAATTTTGAAGTTTAAAAAAAAAAATTCATTTTTTTTTTAACGGAGACGGATATTTTGGAAAAGAAAATTTTCTGAATGGCAAAAACGAAGTATATGTATATTGTAGCTCGATGTATAATTAGGAAATGAAAAAACAAAAAATAAAAAATGTATTTTTTCAAAAAATCCCCGAAACGAAACACCCTGTATAACGACTTCCATTCCCCACCCCCTCGACACATACCTCGGCAAGGTAGTTGGCAAGACGGCGGGCGTCGGTGGTGCAGGAGGTGGTGGCGGCTGAACTGGTGGAACCGTAATTCTCGAAGGTGGCCTGACGGTCGGTTTAGCGGTACTCCATACACTCGGCTGAGAAGTTATGAGCCACGGAGGACTGGGCCGTGAAGTAGTGGTGGTCGTAGCTGCTGTAAAGAAATTTTTGAAAAATAAATTTCCGCATTTTACCGCCTCGCAAAACTATTTTCCACAATTTATTCATCCATTTATTTATATTCCCTACGTTTTTTTCTATTTTCATTTTCATTTTCATTTTTATTTTTATTTTTATTTTTTCTCTCTCCTACTTTTTCCCCGCTTCTATGCACAATTTTATTATTCTCAATATCCCATATATATATTTTATACTATAGCCATACACGAGAAACGAGTATCCGTTGTAGGTAGTTTTTCTTTTTTTTTCTCTCTCAAAAAATCATACGAAAACTGAGAAATCGATTTTTCGATGGTGAAAACTTGTTTCGTTCATGTTTTTCGAATTTTTCATTTCTTACATAATTCAAAATTGCTGGAAAAAAATTAACATTTTTTTTTGCAGACGAATTTTTTGGCTTTATTTCAAAAATTGTACCTTTCTTTTTGTTTTTTGAGGAAACGATTCAATTCTTGTGATTTTTGAAAGAAAAAAAAAACAATTTGCTCGATTCCACCTGGCAATTTCTCCAACGGGGTTTGAAGGCGGACTAAATGCAGAAAGATGTTCATGTCCGGATGTACTACACGTGAATTTTTATCTACCGGTTAAAATCTACTTTATTGAAGGTTTCAAGATTTAATCCGAGAATGGAACGTCTTCGGACATTTCGCGACCTATCTTCCTCTTCCTCTCCTCCTTCTTCTTCTTCTTCTTCTTCTCCGACTGAATTCTTTCTCCCCGGTTTATTAGCCCAGGGTTCGTTCGTTCGTTGAACGGATTCGCGATAACGTAAATCCCCTAGACACCCGATACTTTATGACCATAGAATCTCGTATGGCCATCATCTGCTCCGAAATAAACACCACGATGCATTTTTTCGCAACCCGTTTTCTCCTTTTTTTTTTTATTACGTTTACAAAAAATAAATTAAAAAAAAGGAAAAAAAAATATCGAATCTAATTTTCGTTGACGCGTTTCAAATATCCTTTTTTTTTTTCTTTTTTTTTTTTTTGAAATTGGACAGGAATCACGTTTCATTACTATTCCGATCATTTTCCAATCAGTTTTTTTTAACTTTTTTTTACCTTTTTTTTTTCGAATCAATATCGACGACATTGCGCGAGATTCGATGTAATATAAAATATTAATATGAAGAAGGGGGATAAAAAAAACTTGTACTTACCGGACAAGCACTGATAATGTGCTTCCAAATACTTTAAAGTATTCGGACATGGATCGCCGAATTGTGACGTCGACGCAACGATACTGCAATTCCGTTTGTGATCACACCTGGTTAAAATAGCGACACAAAAAATCGTTTTTTGGTTTTCGTTTTCCATTTCAGTCACAGACACACCTTACCCGAGTGTACTGTCATGAATTTCGCGAAATAATTCCACCAGGTCGATTTTTTCGCGGACAAAAAAATGATCAAAGAAAAAAAAAAATTAAAAGTAATTAAAAAAAACTTTCCCAAAAAACAAAAAAAAAATAGCGTCGACGATTTAAAATAAAAAAAAACACAATAATTCTCTTCTTCCTGTCGCAAAAACAAAACCAAACAAACACAAAAAAAAAAAAATGTTTTTTTTAAAGATACCAAAACTGACCTATACACCCGTACTGAGCTTCTATGTACTTCCTAGTACCGGGACACGGGTCTTCAAATACTGTGCTGTTAACATCCACGATACAAATTCTTCTCCCATCGCACCTGTAATCGTTCAGTGAAAAAAATCCCTTTGGAAATTGGTTCGATTTTATGTTCTTTTTTTTTTCATCTTTTTCAAATTCAGTTCTCGTTTTCGTCTTATTTTTTTTTTTTTATTTAACGAAAAACTTGATTTTCTCTTCAGTTTTTTTTGTTCTTTTTTTTTTTTTTGTTCACTAGTTATACACAGGCGAATTGTTTTCTACGAAATTTATGCCAAATCTTACGATTGCGATTGTCAAATTAGGGAAATTTCTATCTTTTTTTGTTCTTTTTTGTTTTGTTTTTTCAATCTTTCTCTATTTCATACGGAAAAAATATTAATTTGAAATTTATTTTTGTTTTAGATTTTTGAAATTTGGTTTTCATCTTTGGAATTCTTCTTTCCTTTTTTGTATAATACGAAAAATTTACTTCAACGTGGTATACACATAGGTATTATAACGTGATATCGTTACTTGTGGTTTTTCGATAGAATTGAGAAAAAAAATAAAAATAAACAAAAAATCGCGGAAGAAGCAAAAATTCGTTTGAAAATCGGAATTAGGAGAAAAATCAGATATTCCTTAGTGGAATCGTTCCAATTCGGACGAGTGAGAATAACGGATGATCAAAAAATGTGAGAAAAATCGAAATCTTTCGAAAAGAAGAATGTGTTGTTTTGTTTAAAAATTGGAAATATAGAATTGACAAATACTCTTCTTCGTTCGTAAAAATAGAAACGATTTGCCGTAAGAAACAAAAATATAAAAAAAACCCAAAAAACGGAAAGAAAGAAATAGAAATTTCTCGAAAATATTTTTTCCGTAGCATATATTTTCGAATTCGATGAAAAAAAATGTTCGATTACTGATATCGCCTCGACTTTTCTGTGTAGAAATTTTTTGAGTATGGTGTTCAACAGAGTTTAGAGTTAGAGTAAAGTAGAGTAGTCATATGAAGTAGCTCTCTTCAAGTTTTAAGGTAGGGTGAGGTGGGTATATAATTGTTAGTGACAGTTTTGACAAAACAAATTGACACATCACACCATAGCAGAACAGAGTATAGCTGTACAACATGGGAAATGCATAAACACAGTTTTACCTCATTTATGTTATGTTTTGTTATGTGGTAGTATATGGATTAAGTTTTTGTGTATGTTTAGCGATATAATGCATATTGTCGTATGTGTAGGTATGTATCCTGTCTAAACATGATTTTCAAGTAGTCGACCATTTTTGAATATAAAAAATAAAATATTTTTTCGTACCCGAATTTCGTCGATTCTAGATATTATTTTTATTTTCTTCTTCTTCTTCTTCTTCTACAAGATTTCATACGATTTTGAACGAACTGCAGCGCGATTTCACGGTGAATTTGAATTATTCGAAAATTGGTGAAATCTACAAGATTATTTTTCCAACATGATCGTTTCGTTAAAAATTTACGAAATGTTCTCGAATTTTCATGAATTTGCATGGAAAAATTATATAGAAAAAAAATTATATCAATTGCATTGAATTTTTTTCGAACCTCAGTCACTCAAAATTCGAGACAAAAATTTCTTTACAAAAATTCGTTGTATTTCATTGCGCGATTTCATACATCATATTTTAATTGGCAAAAAAAGAAAATGGAATTGAAATTTGTCGTCGGTATTTTATGAAAGATTCAAATTTTCAGAATTTCACAAAGTCCAAAATTCGTAGAAAAAAAAATAAAAAATGGTCAACTCCTATTCTGTTCGTTTTCACGAAGCACGAAAAATTAATCAGTTGATGGATTGTTTCACCATTTTTTTCCCCACTATTTCCTCTGTTTTCTCTGTTCTTTATTTGATTTATTTGTTTATTTTGTTATTATTATTTTTTTTTCAACAATCACGTAAATTGCACAAAACACGGATAAAAGCCTGTATACTATAGGAATTTATTCCAAGGGATATTTTTCACATATAATGTATATATGGATGCAGCAGCAACACAACACCGTTCCTTTTATTATAATATTGTTTCTTATTTTTTTTTTTCTTTTTTTTTCACTCTAGAAAATCGATTTATCACCTCAAAACAAAAAAAAATAAAAAAATAAAAAAAAAAAAAGATACATGCTTCAGTAGATTTTCTCTTTCAATCTTGATATTCTAAATTATCATTATCAGGACCAGCAGTAGAATTATTATTCATGACAGTACAAACGATGGTAATTATTATTAATATTATTAATTTTTTTTTTTCAAATTCAATTATATACTTAATAATAATAATAATAAAAATAATAATAGTAACAAGTCGTACATATTATACATATTAATCTTTCTTAATTAATCGTAATTATACATATTAATCTTTCTCTCAGAACAAAAACGGGGAGAAAAATAAAAAAAATAAAAAAAAAAATAGAAAATGAAGATATTTAGAAATAAATGAGTAAGATTGAATTCAGTAAAAATTGAAATTCGATAATAATACCAATTGGAAAAAAAGAAAAAAAAAGAAAAATATGTAATTATACAACGAATTCGTTGAATGGCCAACGGAAACGATGTATAATAACCATTTTTATACCACCAAACTATAAAATTAATTTTATTTTAACATGTAGATATATATATGCTGCTCTATTATACATACAAAGGAATCATCATGCAATTTGGATTTTGGACGTTGGATTTTGGATCTCGGTTCTTTTTTTCGGAAATGAATATAATATATAATTATGTTTATACTCAGCAGAGCTGATAAAACCATTTTCACTTCGAATTTGCAGTAAACGAAAAAGTAGAAAAAAAAAAACAAAAATCCTTTCATATTTGTAAATTAATTCATTTATTAATTTATTCATTGGTTACGTGATTATACGGGTTTTGATTATTCAGTTTCCTTTTTTTTTTCTTTTTTTTTTGGTGTAAAAAATAAAATAAAACAAAAAAAATGAAAAATATAAAAAATATATAGATATATGTATAGTCTGAATATTCTTTTCCCTCGAGAGTTCAAAGGCTCCTTTCAAAGGTAAGCAATCCTCGATCCGTAGCCTGGAAATTTTTCACATCGTCAGTCACTGATCGTTATACCGAACGCACGTCAATCGCGTCAAGGGAAGTAAAGGAAAGATTTTTATCGTTTTTTTTTTATTCCTGTTCTACGTTCTTTTTTATTTATTCATTTTTTTTTCCTACCTTTATCCCTTCCCTTTTTCTTCTACTTCGTTGATATTTTATTACATTACATTATCTCGACAAAATCTACTGTACATAGATAGAAAATTTCACGTATCCGAAAAAGCGGATGAAAAATTAAAAAAAAAAGAAATTCCAACAAGTCGGGGAACGGATTGAGATTTTTTTCATCTTTCTCTCTGTGTTTCTTTTTTCCAATTAAATTATTAACAATCGAATATATTTCGTCACAATCCGTGAAAGATAATTTTCAAAAACGGAAGAAAAAGAAAGAAAGAAGAAAAAAAACATTAACGAATGCAAATTCTTTCGAATGAAATTTTTTTTTTCTTCTTTGGGACCGATTTACGTTAAAGTAGAAGTTTTTCTTTCGATTTGCATTCGGGTTCTATTTTTTTTGTTTTTTCTTTGTTTTCCCGTTTGATATGATTAAATGAAATGTATGTATACACCAGAACCGAGATAAAAATCGACAAAACCAGAGGAAGGATTCATTTCTTTTTTTTTTTTTTTTCAATGGGAAAATAAGGAAGGTGAAAGGGAGTAAGAAAAAATATTTATACATATACTAGACACACACGAAAGATGAAGTCATTCTAAATTAACAAAAGTTAAAAAAAAAGAAATTACATAATACAAAAAACGTGAAAAAAGCAAGTCAACTAATATATATATGTACTAGGGGAGTGAAGACACACATATATGACAAGAATATAGACGGACACATACAGTAGAAAGAAATACACTGCATTAGCAGGCAATTTTCACGAAGCACATATAATATGTATTATATAGTAGATTATTTTCTAAAAAAAAAATCGAGAAAAAAGAACAAAATGAACATAAAAACTGTGAAGAGAAAATAAAAAACGAGAAAAGGAAAAAAAAATGATAAAAAATAGAAACTCAAATTTTTACAAAGAAATGAACTGGCCTTGCATTAATTTTTTTTTGTTTTCTCAAAATTACTATTTCTCATTTTGATTTGAATAAATGAAATCTATGGATTGCATATTTTAGAAACAAACAGAAATTATAAACAGATTCATTTTTTTTTTTTTTTATTATTATTATTTCTGTAATTTTCGATTTTTTCTTTTTTTAAATATTAATATAAAAACTGTCACCCTATAGATTCTAGGGACGAATAGAAAGGGGAAATACAGGGTGTATGTATAATAAAGAGGTATATAAGGGTTGGTGAGATGTTCAAGATTGCATACAGTGATTACAGAAATCGATTGAATTTCAAAACGGATTATGGGCATGGATGTAGATAAAAAAAAAAAAAAATAGTAAAGTCAGATACGATACAGGGTGAATATACGCTGACAAAGCACTCGACTCTTTTAATCTACAGCCCCCGTTAATACCATATCATAAAGATCAAAAAAGAGTAGATGGTAAAAAAAAAAGGGAAATTACGTGATTAAAATAATTTCTATCTGATCTTACGGTTTAAACGAGTATATAGTCACCAGTTTGTGAAACAGCAAAAATAATTCGGAAATATCTCAGCAATTCGTTTTTGAAATTAACTTTTTGGAGAAAAATAAAACAATTAGATGAAATGCTTTTCCGTAATCAAAAAGAGTATCGATTAGAATGAACTATTTTTTGTCTTCACATCCTGCAGAGGAATAAACCGAAATTTCCGGATTTTTGGAAAGGACGGGGGAAGAAATAGATACTTACTAATACAGATAAATTAATAATTAATTTAACGAATTCAAAAATTGTAATAACGTGATTTTTTGGGTTTAAATTGTTATTTCACTTCACTTACTTTTCGAAAAGGACTCGCAAAGACTTTGTCGACATGCAGTTTACGCTCCAGTCGGTATTCCCATGTTCGTTGCATATCGTTATGGAATACCTTCCGTAGTTAGCTCTTATCAGATGTATCAGTTCACCCTCGGCGCACTCGATCTTAAGCGTTTTTCCTTCGCACTCGTAAGCCGTGTCATACCTCTCTGTAAAAACAAAATCAGAGAAAAAAGGATCAATATTAATGGTTTTTTTTTCGAATTTTTTTTCAAAATCGGATATTAAATTGCACCCCTTCCTCTTATCTCAAAGAAAAAAGAAGAAAAACTTTTTTCAACTTTTTGCAAAATTACGTCGAAATATTTAGTTGCTATTAAATTTCTGCAATTCCATCTAGTACCTACGCAGCATGTAGACAATAATTGACAAAGGTAGGTTGATTAGCCAGACATTCGAGAAATAATAATTTTTAGAGCAGAGAGAGAGAGTTGATTTAATTCGTGATAAAATTCCTTCTCCAAATTACAATTTCAAATTAAAATCAAAATTCATATTTAAATCGGAGCTAAAAACGCTCGAGTCATTTTCGACCCGAGGCCTTTACCTTACCATAAATACGTTGCCTTGCCCAAAACGGGGTTCAACCCTGTTCCGAGATCAACTAGTATTTATTACTATTCATTTTTTATATTCCTTTCAAAAATACAAAATTGATAAAAAACAAAAAGATGAATATGCAATAATGGTTTTTTGTAGAAAAAAATAAAAACGACTAAATCATTCATTTGAAAAAAGGCCTTTTTTTATACAGCGAGATATGAGCGGGAAATATATTAGGGTTCGATTTTGGGCATGAAAAAACCCGAAAAAAAAATTCGTTGTCAAAATCGAGAGGGGTCCGGCCGATGACCCTTTGATTTGAGCTGTAATACCCCATACGCTATATATATACGCACTGAATCACCGCAGGAGACCCTTTTAAAATTTATTCTCGATTTCTGGGCAATGGAGATAAGCTAGGGATATTTCCTTTTTTTTTTTCTCTCTCTCTTTTCCTCTTTTGCCCCATTCCACTCCACTCCACTCCACCCCCGTTTCGCCCCGTTTCACCGCTAAAATCGACGAGGGAAAATCAAATTTTCTCTATATCAATGGAAGCGTGGGTACAACCCAACCCTCGAAAGTTTATCGTTTCTTTAAATCCTGCGAAGGGATGAGAGTGACGCTATTTTTTTTTTCTTTTTTTTCAAATTTGAGTTGCGAATATCAAGAGTCCCGATCGATCAAATTTCCAAATTTGAAGATTACCGTGTCACAGTTTGTAGGAAATCTATTTCCCCGTAAGTCTACACAGCCGATTTAAAAAAAACTATGAAACGAAGGGAACAGCGGGGGTTCAAAATTGCGAAATCTGAAAATCCGGAAGGCCAAAACTCCGAAACTTGAAATTTGCGCATACATTCATTAGTTTTCTATTTTGTTGTAATAAAAATAAAAATAATAATAATAATAGTAATATGTGATAAAAAAAATTATTTTTGCGATCCAGATTCGCTGCTGCAACGGATAGAAGATGGGAATAAAATAAGTGGGAGATGAGAGGAACAACTATGCTGATTCGACGTCGATTATACACAGGGCGGCAGCAAGGAACGCTGGCAATTCCATATCGGAGGCGAAGATCGCATTGTCACTTCCTCGCTTTTTTGGCTTGGCCACACTAAATCGTCGTTGAGCACAATGGCGACGCCTTTCGCGGCTCCCATTCCCCCATTCCACAATTCCCATTCCCATTCCCATTCCCATTCTCATTCCCCTCCTCAATCTCAACTCTCTCTTTCTATTTCGGTGCGATTCGCATTCGCGCGTTATACTGTGTGTTGCAAGGTGCCAGTTGAAGAGGAAGAGGAGGAGAAAGAGGAAGAGGAAGAGGGGAATAAGAAAATCCCGGGCAAAGTCAGCGATTTCCGGGTCTGCTGTATATATAATACACATACGTCTTATACACTACAAGGAAAAAAAAGAAAAATGAAAAAAAAGGAAAACAAAAAATGTTCAACGGATTTTGAAGTCGTATATCTTCGGAACGGTTAGAGTTAGAATAGCGAATATGGTACTCAAACAGAAGGGCGTTTTTCCAGCTTTAAACCGATCCCCCATTCGTCGGGAAACGAAATCGGTAAAACGTTGTATCGTCGATTTTAACATTCGTGGTGCGAGAACGGACTGGAAGATCTGGCTACCCGATAGCCGTGTTAATTCATCTTTTCTTTTCTTCATTCTTATCCGATTAAAAGGCCTTCGATACGTACTGCGAATAAATGAAGACGGGGATGGAGAGAGGAAAAGAAAGAAAAAAATAGAAGACAAAGGGGGATGAAAGGGGATGAAAAAGGGAGTAAAAACCATGAGGTATAGCAGGGGGATAAAAGGAGCTAAGACGATTTGCCTTGGCCTGAAACTTCTGGCCAATATCTCATGAGGGGTAGGTTGCACAGAGGGTGGCTATAGCATGGCTTGAAATAAAGATAACAGATTCGTTGTGCAGTCTCGAGTGCATTTCGCAAACTTCAACTTCACGCAGCTTATTTATCTTCGTCATAATTTTATCCTTTATTTTTTATTCTTCTTTTTTACCAAGGCCCGAGTCAAAATTTGGGCAAAAATATTTTTAGTCAAAAAAGTGGAGTGAGAGGTAAAAAAAAAAAAACACACACACACACACACTGCCTACCCTTTTTATCTTTCATTGTGATTCTGCGATATGGTTTTTCGGCATGGACCCATTTTTCGAACAAACTACTATCAGCCCTTATATTTCAAATAGGACGATAGCAGCCGAGCTCCTGTATCGACCCGAAGAAATATCGATTAGATAAATGCGCCCTGCCTTATATAGTAACCCCATAATTTGCATATGGTGATTAGGTTCGATCAGGGGTTCCCCGCGTTGGATTTAAGCTTACGCGAAAGTTAGATGCTGCAAGTTTCTTAATGCACTAGGGGTGGATAAAAATAGCGGTGAAAGTTCGGAAGAAGAGAAAAAGAGAGAGAGAGAGAGAGGGAGAGGAGTAATTTAGAACCGTTTTGTAATCTAATCTCAAAATGAAATCTACAAGAAAAAAAAAAAAGAAAAATGAAAAAAGGAACAAAAAAAAAAAGAAAATTATTCCAATCAAAACTAAATCTATAATTTTTCCTAATTGAACGATAAAATATTTCGATATATATTTTCAACCCCTATTTCATTCTCTTCTCATCTCATCCTCCTCTCATAACCGCACGCATTTCTCTATGTATATCTATACATATATATATATATATATATAGTATACACATTATAGTATACCTCGTTAATTTTAGCACTTTACTGTTGATATTTCTTCCTCTCTCGTTTCCGCTCTAACGGTGGTTCCTGCGAGGAAGTAACGTCAGTCTGGGGAAACGAGTTAAAGGAAACGAGCTACCCATTCAAAAACGTCGTTTCACTTACCCCTATCGTCATCCCCCCCGTATTTTCAACACGTGCCTATATATTTATAACGCATATTCGGGTACATGAAGAAATTTTCTTATACCTATTTCCTTCTCGATGAAGAAATTATTTTCTCACTTATTTCAATAAATTTAATAAACTCCCGAAGGTTCCGAAATTTCCAAAATTTCGTATCTGTTTATAAAAATGTAGACAAAAAAACAAAAAACAAAAAAACATTAAGGGGCACAAATTTTTTTAATATTATAAGAATTTTTTCCCTTGGTTTTATGCTACACTGCAGCGGTGGTATGATAGTATACCTACTATCTTTTCCACCAGTACCCTATATGTCCTATAACCGAGTAAGATAAACGGCTTGGCTTAGATGACACAATCGCAATCGCACCCACACTCTCCGTTGCGCACAAGAAAAGTAGAGAGAAAAATTTTTCTACCAGCTAGAGAAACAATCGAACGTCACTTAGCGCTGGAACTCTTCAAGCTTTTTCTTTCAGTTTTTTTTTTTCTTTCCTTTCATTCCAGTTTCCGAAAATCGAAGAAAATTTTCGACGCCTTGGGGGGCGGGGGGGGGGGGGGGGGGGGGGGGGGGGTAAAATATAAAACTGCGATTTTCATGTCAGAATCCGAAAAGGAAAAAAGAAAAAAAAAGAAAAAAAACTAGAAATGAAAGAAAGGTGAGAACAAAAACCAGCCTCGTTACTTTTTTCAGCTTGTGAGTAATTTTCAAAATTATGGAAAAACGAAAAAAAAAATACAAATGATAGGAGTGGTAATAAATAATGATAATAAATAATAATAATAATAATAATGATAATAATAATAATGAAAGAGTTTAGGCGGAGGGCAGGCGAGCATAGGTGTCTCTAATTATTAGTTCGTGCAAAGGTGTGGCGCCAGATGGAATCAAGAGTTCGCATGTAAAAGTGCCATAAGGTCGTCGATATAGCTACGTGGGTACCGGTTTTTTCTTTTTCCCTCTTTTTTTTATTTAAAATTTTTTTTTTTTCCGTAATCGCGTAGTACACGTACGATATCAGGTATACACAGTTTAATAGCACGCGGTAATTCGCTTCTTCTCTTCTTTGATGCAGGGCGTGAAAATAATTTCATCGTATGTAGGTGGGATACATGTTGTAGGTATATAGGTATAGGTACCTCTACGCGTATAGTAGATCTATTATACGATGTACTATCGTGCAATTGAAGCAGCGAGCTTACGAAAGTAGGTAAATAACCCAGTTTCACTCATTTCACACGAGAAATTAAAAAAAAAAAAAGAAAAAACATTTTTTTTCAAATCGTCCAATCATTTGAAATGCGGTGTATGTATAGTTACAGTGTCCGAAGTTTATGGAGTAATAGTATATTGTGCAACTAGGGCGAAAATGGCCATTTCGAGCGAGTGACTTTCGAGCGAGTACTACGAATCGTGCTAAACATCTCACCCTCGCTCGAAATGGCCATTTTCACCCTAATTGCACACTGTATTTTCTATAATAAGGGCGTGAAATGTGCCTTCTTTGATGCGCGTCGATCGGATTGAGAATGGCATTCCCTCCCGCCTCTGCAGCGAAAGAAAACGAACAGCGGGAGGGAGTGTATATTCAAGCCCGCGTTATGAAAAGTTAGGGTAAAACGATGAACAATGATTTCTTTTTCTTTTTCTCTTTTTCTTTAAAGACATCCTGTATACTAGGTACCTATACTGAGGGTTAGAGACCCTGAAGTCCGTCAGAGAGTTTGAAATCGAAATTCTATATCTGGAATATTTACATGTTACCAGGGTTTTTGGTTCGTGAGTGTGCTCGGGCGAGATAGAAAAAAGAAAAGAGAAGAAGAAGAAGAAGAAGAGGAGAAAGAGGAAAAAAGGAAGGAAAAAAAAAACAAAAATCGAGTAAAACCTGGAGGCCGGAGGCTGTAGCCTGGAGGGTAACCACTACTATGCGATCTGCATACATACATCGGTAATGGTATAAGGCGTGTAAGGGTACACACCCTTGTATAATGCCTCTCTGCCTCCATGCATAATGTATACTTTACACCCTTTTTTCACTATTTCTATAATAACGTGGCAGCCCCCGAATATGGAACCCCCATTTTTTCATCTTTTTTTCTTCCACTTTTCATTCTCACCCTGCATTCGGTTAGAAAAAACGGCGAGGGCGCAGCAGCCGGATCTCGACTTTGGATCAGAAGTCGAAAACGAGGATGTAAAAGTTAAAAATTCGGAAACGGCTGAGACAAGAATAAAAAATCTAAGAATAAGAAGAAGAGGGATTGTGAAAAGTGTCACGCATATAGGTACAACCAGCAGCCATACCGAGCCAGAGAACTGCAGCTATCCAACCACCGGATTATCTCAGCTAATTAATTATAGCTATTGCAATTACCGGTCTTACCTACCAGCTACGGGGTTCAACCTCGGCTCTATCCATTCCATTCTATTCCATTTCATTCCAGTACTCTCATCTCTCGCTCTCTCGCTCTCTCTGTATATATATCTGTATTTCTCGACTCTGAATGCCCCTCGGTTACATAGAATAGGGGCAAAAATGCGATGAGAGTTTCTCTCGAGATAACAGACTAGCAACCAGCATGCAAGCACAACACAAACGTACTAAGAATGGTTGGTCGGTTGGTTGGTTGGTTCGAAGTGGAAGCTGGCAGTCTTCCTTATCTCTTTCTAATTAATCGAAACCCTCAACTATGCATGTATGCATACGGAATAAGAAGAATACGAAGAAAAGGAAAAGGAAGACGGAGAATAAGAAGGAGCTTGGGTCCCTTGCAGAAAGTTCGATCCGACTAAGACGAAAATCAGTGAAACTGACCCACGCACGTGCGAGTGCAGTGAAGAGTGGTTCTAGTTTCGATCCAATGATCGAATGATTCGATGGTCACATCGGTGTCAAGAATTAAGCTGCCATTTCCATTCATATATTGATCAGTGCCTACTGGTAATAGGAAGGAAGAAGAGGAAGGAAGACGAGGGATAGGAGGAGTGAGAAGATCGAGGTAGACTGTAAATGCGGTGAAACTGTTATCAGCGATCAGTGCAGTACTAACAACAGCAGTTAACGTTTCAAAGCCTAACTATACCGAGAGAGTATTCTCTCTTCCGCTGGCTTATTCTCCTCTCTCTTGTTCTCCCATACCCACCGGTAGATAGGAATAACGTATCTTCTTCATGGCCCCTCATGGTTCGTAGACCAATGAAGAGATACCATCGACACGTAGATTAACCACGATATCCATTATCTAGATTCTAGTAAACCTTTTTAACCCTGTACCATACTCTGTACTAAAATCGACTGCAATGTCTTAGTCTTCGGATCCATAGGGGTCATACGAAGACGACTGCAGCAGAGGAGGAACCGTGGTTTGAGACGATTGGAAATTCCCTGAGAGGGCAAAAAAAAAAGAAAACGAAAAAATAGTAGATTGTTATACAAGTGGGGAAACGGGGACTTTGCACGAGTGCTGAAAACATCACGCGAGTGCTAAGTCCCTGTCCCCCACTCGTACCACATCCTATTTTTCATTACCAATGCATGGCAACCTTCACTTTCGACGCCATGATAGTGTGACAAAGTAGTGTGAAAAAGTTTTTGCCACACTCTTCGGCAAAGACTCATTTTGTCCACTGCTCACACGCGGAGAAAGTGAAGGTTTCCATGCATGTGTTATGAGAAAACAAATTTCAAGATTCTATGACGGAATCGGATCTGATTTTTTGATCAGCTTTTTTTTTTACCGAACCACGAAACAGCTGGTGACAGATGAAATATATATTGTTGAGTTAAAGCGATAACCGAAGGGGACTCCACTCAGGCACTTGGAACGAAAATGAAGAAAAAAAATGGAAATAAAAAATGAAAAAAACCCGAACGAATGAGAGAGGGATGTCTGGTATTTTAAAATTTTCGTTAGACGCATCCCCGGTTCTTATCTCGAAGGGCCATTAGAGGATAGGACGAGTTGGGCATTCCTCGAGACTTCAGGAGCCTCTAATCATCCGGTCGAACAAGTTCCATCCACTCTTTGCTCCTTTCTTTCGTACCTTATACAACATATGCCTCTTTATGCCTACTCCTTCACTGACCAACCTTTCTAAATGTCTTTGGTTACATTTATTCATTATTTATTTTCAGTTTCATTTTTATTTCGATTTTTATTCACAAACTGTCCAACAAGAAGTTTCACAAATTCTGAATTCCGAATTTTGAGAAAGGTTGGAGTTGAGAAAATTGAAACCCCGAATAATTTCGGTATATTTTTCGGGATGTAAGAACAATTTAGCAGATTTCGCAACAAGTGCGAAAAATTGCTGATTCTGGCACGAGTCACTGATAATAGTTTTTAAAAAAGTGCGGAAATATCCGATGTTTCGTGCCTTCGCGTGTGTGCTAAGTAATTACTTTGCGCACTAGTGCGGGAAACGGGGGGGCACTTTGCACACACAAAATAGGCACTAAAAGTCGAATTTTACGCACCGTGTGTCAAATTTATGTTTCATTCTAATCGCGATACCCTATTTACTCGGGGAAGTTGTACTTAATTCACGTCTGAACATTGAGATTTAGAGAAGCAGGTATTCGATGATGAAAAGGAGTGGGAAAATCGACGATGAAATTAAGTAGGGTAAAAAACGTCGTGGGTTCGACTGCAATTCGTATACATATATAGGAGAAGAATTATTCGATCTGTTTTTTCCCTCTTTCTTATTCTTATTCTTATTCTTATTCTTATTCTTCTTATTCTTATATTTCTACTTTATTCTTCCCTTTATTCGGGGCATGGTAAAAGTTCGTTCACAATAAATTCATGCATTTTCCACTTTCAAGAACGTACCACAGAGAGCAGAGCACACCGGCCGCGCGCCGCATTTATGATGGACAACCTTTCTGCCTCGGTTCTTCTCCGACTCGGTGTGCTACTCGCTATTCATAAAGGTAACAGAAGTATTTATGATCGAAAAACGAAAATGACATTTGATAAACTCTCAGCTCCACTATTTCTCCCTCTCCCTGTCTCTCGGTTTCTGATTCAAGAGGAAAGAAAGAAAAGGAAGAAAAGAGAAGAGAAGAGAAGAGGAGCACACAGCTCACCGAGCGTCTCTGCGCCGTCCTACCAGCTCAGCACAGCCTCCCTTCCTCCTCTATATTGATAAAAGCTCATTTTTCTCCCATTTATATTCAGCCCCCGCCGCAAAACTCCCACAAAAGATTATGAAATCATCTTTCCTCGCTTTAGTCGAATTCATCCACCTTGGTTCCGTCTATTCCTTCTCGCTTATACCTATATCGCCCTCATCATTCATTATTATCACTTTTTTTCCGTCTCCTTCCTCTACTCATTTTTCCTGAATTTTATTTTCTGAACTGGGCAGCAGAGATCAGGAAAAAAAATTTCCTCGAAAATTTCAATACTATACCTACTATAGAAGATACGGTGCCGTGTCCGTGATTTTCATAATTCTTGCGGTTCCCCGAATCCCGACAAAATCCGACCAAGAAAATATTGGATAAAATGTCGAGAAGATAAAATAAATAAAAAACAAAATTGCCGAGGCTTTTTCAATACCACGATCTGCCTGCAGCTTCACTTACTCTCTTCTCTCATTCGGCTTTCTTTATGCTTCTCAGAATCTCAACGAAATCGGACTAAAATAAATAAAAATATAACACGATAAGGTAAACGCTTTATCTTTCAATATCATCATCTCTATTTTTCTTTCTTCGTTATTCGGAATCCCAACAAATTCGGAAGATAAAGAAATCCGAAAAATCGCGCAAAGAACAACGTTTTTCCAATATGTTATTATACGATCTGTGCTTTTCTATCTAATCTTCGTTTTCTGTATCTGTCGATTTCAAGAATCTCAACAAATCGGTGAACAACAAAAAAGAAAGAGAGAATATCAGAAAAGCACAAAGAAGAACGTTTTTCCAATATATTATACGATACGTGCTCTTCTTCCTCTTCCCGGGTTTTCGGAATCCCCCCCAAAAAAAAAAATATCGTACTAAAGAAAATTACAAAAAGTCCAAAAAAAAAGGTCAAGACGAGTTTTTGCAGAAATTTTGTCGTTTATAGTCGAGTAAAAAGTCGAACAAGAAGAATAAAAATGAGAAGATGATCAGGCGGAGGTTGAGAGGAAACGACGAAAAGTTTCTTGAACTTAGAATGTCGGTAGGTACCTACTACTACTTTTTGAGGTGTCGCTAGGTAGTCAGCCAACTAGGTGGCGTAGGAAAGAGAAGAACAAGAATAATAATAAGAAGAAGAGGAGGAAGAGGAAGAAGACCATGGTAGGTAAAGTAGAGGAATGAGGAACTTTAGTTCGCGAAATGATGACGGAATTGTGCTAATGCCTTCTAGAACACACCTCGAATGTTCAAAGTTTATACTTTATCGCCCATTTCAAGGGAAATTTACTCTCCTCAGTTCTCCTCTCTACCAGCAAGCGCCTCGTACCTCCTTTTCTGCGCCCAAGTTTTATGTACGTCTGCCAGGGTCTGCCCTCAGCCTCATCCCCTTACACCCTTCTGATCTCACTTTCGTTACTTAGCTACATACCGCGCTGCGAGTCATTACAAGAAAGGCGGAAAGAAAAAAAGAAAAAAAAGAAGAGAAAAAGAAGAAGAGAAAATGAGGAAAAAGGGAGGAAAAATGAAACGTGAAAATGTCGTAAAATTAAAAATCTGTATTCTTTGAAAGCAATTATATTTTTCCTCATTTCTTGTCGTCAGCTCTGATCATCAAAGCTTAGCGAACATACTTTTTGCATTCTTGATTTTAGGATTGAAAATATGAGGGAAATTTCAATTGGCAAGATTTTTAATCACCAGCGCGGAATACATAAGCGACTTTGAAAAATGCTTGCGTGTAGATTTTCGCTTTTTACCTTTTTCTCTTTGTCTCTTTTTCACGTTAACAACGGATTATCTCTTGAGCGTGTGATTTCCTGATTTATTTTAGGATCGAAGTAAATATAACAGAAAAAAATAAAATGCCAAAAAATCAACAAAAAAAAAATAGAAAAAAGGGAAGAGAAGACGGAAAACTTTTATTTTTTTATTTTTTCATCATCTCTATGCTTTTCTATCCTTTTTCTTCTCTCCTCGATAAATCAGGAGAGGTTTTCCCTTGACTTGGAAAAATGTGTGGTGTGCGAGGGTACTGTAGGCACCCAGAGGCCAAAGGCTGGAGAACCGAAGGGCTGGAGGGCTGGAGGGTTTCTATATATATGTATAAAAGTACGCGAGAAGACACGCAACGAAAAGAAAAAAAGAGAAAAAACAGGGTCACGATACACGTAGGTGTACCTTGTATTATATACATTAAATCGAGGTAGAGAGAGAAATGGAAGAATTTCTTTTTTTCTTGGGTATGGGTGTGGGTATGTATGGATGATAAATCGTCGTATTTTCAGTCGATCATCACGATACCGCGGGTCGAGGTTCTGAATTTCAAAAATTTCAAAAATTTCAAAAATTTCAAAAATTTCAAAAATTTGAAAAATTTCAAAAATTTCAAAAATTTCAAAAATTTCAAAAATTTCGAATCCGTTTGGGACGATACAGAATTTTCAAAACCGTCGAAGCTATAGTTCCGAATGATATTGAAGCCCCGAAAATCGCCCTCCGAAAGAAAAAAAATTCGAAAATTTCACCGACTGGTGAAATCGGAACTGTTTGAAACATCGAAGTGTGATCATTATTCATGTATGTACGTCAACGCGTCGTTATTATGATAAATAAGGGGAATATTTCTTTCGTATCCTCCTCGTCCCACACCTTTCGTCCATCACTCCTTGTTCCCTCCTCAGTTGAAGAAAACCGTTTTCCCGTTCGTTTTAATATTAAAATATTGATAAAAGCACGTTTCTGCTCTACATCAGCATCAGCAACAGCAAGATGAGGACAGAGGTGTAAAAGGAAGAGGAAAAATTTGATGACTAAACTTTCGCTGTCCTCAGAGGTGGGAGTAAAAATAAATCCAAAAATCTGGAAGAAAATTATACCGGAACTGTGGGAACTATATTATAAATGACTCGATGACTTTCGGACGAGATGACATAGTGCATAATTTTATGCGCGGTATTCCACACTCCACGATAATCCCTTAGTCTGTCAGTCATCCCAAGAAGCGGTTACCCGCAGAGATTTCGGGATCGTTATACGAGTCAAACCAGCGAATCTAGCCAGAAGCCTGGAGACTAGGTGCAGGACTGTAACCTAGCCAAGTTTAACCAGGCTCGAAAACCAGGATCTGACCGTCATCCAGCTAGCTCAGATTTAAATCCCATTAGCAATTCCATTTGGGACACAAGAGAGAGTGATATGCCCCGAGGAAGGAAGAGGAAGGGGAGGAGGAGGAGGAATAGAAGTACACGGGCTACCTAACCGGAAGTTACGTATACCCGTATAGTAGAGAATGGTTTTCGTCGTAGAATTAGTTCTCTACTTTCGATAATTAAATCTGTTTCATTTTTTCAGACTCATTTGAATACCGCGAATGAAAATTTCAGACATTTTTTCACCGAATTACCCGTACGTCAGTACTGCGGAGAGTAAAGGGACGCGCTGCTTTCCCATGGGAGAGAGATTTTCGTTCCCTTTACCTGCCCCCGTGCAACGAAACGAAAAAAATAAAGAATAAATAAAGGGAGGAATTAAAAAGCTGAAAAATGGTTTTACGCAAATAATTAATCGGGGCGTCAGAAGCAATGATTAATTAATCGAGTTTGGGAATAAAGGGAGTTGAGTCGTTTTCAAAATTTAGGGGAGTATCTAAGCGCGAAACTAATTGAATGAAATTTAGTTACAGAAATTTACCTACATACCTTGAATTCTAATTCTAATTCTAATTCTAATTCTAATTCCGATTCTAATTCCAATTCTAAACAGTGTGTTTCTTGGTATGAGATATTTGTTGAGAGGTGATTATTTAGTAGTCGTTTAATTGAGCTAATTAATTGGATACACAAATTAGAGAATGTGTTAGATGTTGCCTTTCCCTTCCTTTTTTTTCTATTTTTTCTATTTTTTATTTTTTTTAATACCAAGCTAGTTGCTTAGACTGTATAAACGGGATGAATTTATGTCTAGATTCTCGGAAAACATCAAACGATTTCGAGGGCGAAACTCGACGGGATACTGGAGGTCTAGGTACTCGAAGAATCGGATCATACGCGTCTATTAGGCTATAGAAAATGATTGAAATTTCGTGGGATGTGAGCGTCAAAGGGCTCCCGCCGATCTAGCTTCAGGGTACAAAGTTGTTCTCTCTGCATCACCATCAGCATCAGCATCAGCATCAGGATCAGCATCAGCATCAGCCTCCGCCAGCTTTCCTATACTTTTGAACGACCCACGCGTACCTATGTCGAGATCGGAGCTCGCGAGAGAGAAAGAGAGATGAAAAAGAGAGAGAGAGAGAAAGAGAGAGAGAGAGAGAAAGAGAGAGAGAGAGAGAGAAAGAGAAAGGACGGAAAGGTGTGCGCGCGCTCGTTCGATCGATCAACGCGTTCCTCCGTCACTGTCAAATCTCGAAGTTGATGACGAAGCGTAAGGAAACCCGTGGGATTTGCCCGAATTGAGGAGAGCGCGAGCACGCCTGTGAATTAAGCACCCAATTCTGAGATAATGGGATATTCGGACGGTGGAGATCCCGGCTCTTTTAACTCGAAAACGTGTCTTTTGGCTCCTGGAAAGTGGGGAAATTTTATTTTCGGATCGATAGCTTCATTCCTTCTCGAACTATCACAGGTGTACTGCTACTTCCGGTTTGTTGATCAACACGAGAATTGAGGAAAATTTTGGTCTTCATACTAGATATATACACGCAAAATTTCGATCAGATCGGTTCAGTGGTTCTCGAGATATCGAAGATTGAAAAAATATCAAACAATTTTACTTTTTTTTTTCGTGTGCGGTTTTTGACAATCATGAAAAAAAAAGAATTATTTTAAGACAGGAGGCAATTGGGTATTCAAAAATCTAGGAACACAACATGTAAATAGTCTCGAAGAGTTCAAAACACGTAAAAAAAATTTAGAACCGATCTTTCCGTCTTCGTTTTTCAATTTACAAATACACTAAGGGGTAGTCACATATATATCTCGGAAAGCATAGCATAAATATTTCATAAGACATCGGGTCAAGGTAGCCTTCCACTGAAGCAGCCTGTGCAAAATTTGGGATCGATCGTTTCAGTGGTATCAAAGATATCACGGTTACAAAAAAAAAAAAAAGCAAAAGCGTTCGTTACTTTTTCTCGATCCCGTCAAGGATCTGTATCTCATAATTATCGCCTGTCAAGCGGGTGCTCAAAAATCTAGAATCGTATCATTTGAATACTACAAAGATCGGAGAACCAACGTAACTTTGAAAAAAGCTTAATTTTTTTTGTTTTTTGTTTTTTGATCGCAAAAATGATTGTCTGATAATTAGCCCCCATCGAGTAGGTACTCAAAAATCTAGGAACAGGTCGTGAAAATAGTTCAGAAGACAGAACGCGGCGTTATACGCGATTCCGGGGGTTGGAATGACAATAGCAAATAGCTCGGGGTAGGCAGTTTAAATTCTACGGTAACTAAGCAGAGTTAACAATCAGGGCAGTCGGTCCGACTGGATCCCTCCCTCGTTGGGACGGTGGTGGTAGTAGTAGTAGTAGCAGTACCTAAATTTACCGTCGAGCGTCGTTGTTGGCTGTGGCGATGGTGGTGTTGGTGGTGGCGGTAGGGTGAGTGAGTGAGTGAGCGAGAGGATAACATGATTATAAACCTAGCTTTACGGTTTCGCGTCGCGTCGGCAGCAGCAGCAGCACCACCACCACCAGGTCACCCCGGGATTCTACCATCCGAGGAAACGAAGGTAAACGAGAATCGCAAGCGAATCCCCATCTCCTGGAGAAAGATGACTACCGGGTCTTTACCTCCCCTGGGATAACTGAGGCGACAGGATGGTGGTGGTGCACGGCACGGTGGTCGGGCTGGTTCATCGTGTCGTCAAACAACCAGTACCTACTGAGATCGTAAACAGGGACAGTTACACCAAGAGGAAACATTTTCCCTACACCTTTTTATCAGCCTTTTGCGCTCCATAATATAACGCCCAGTCACGACTCCTTGCTCCTCGCCAGCTGCATCTCTCTCTCTATTTCTCTTTTTACCCGGCGCTTGTTAAAACGAACGATAACAACGTTCGGAATTGCTTCCTGACCGTCAGTCACTTGATGAAACAACAAAAACGAAAGGGAAGAAAATCACCGGGATAACATTTTTCTACAAATACTCATCCCTCGTTTATTTATTTATTTATTTATTCTTTCCTCTTTTCGCCACCATTTTCACGTCCAAGAGGAAGAAGAGAAGGAAGGAGGAGGAGGACTTGGAGACCTGGTGGGTGACAAACGGGAGTCGTTTGGTGGGTTAGGATCACTTTAGATTTCCGGAAAAAGCCAAAAATTGAATGACATCCATCTTTCGCCTTTCCCTTTCCTTTTTCCTTTTTCCTTTCTCCTTTTCCTTTCCTTTTCCCTTTCCCTTTCCGCAGTCTACCTACCCAGACCTTGCAGGGACCGAGAGTTCTTCTTCCATTAACCGTTGTTCCTGAGGTTCCGGGTTCTTTGTCTCGTAGAATATCTCCTGCGAAAGCGTGAAAGCTTCGGTCGTAAAGGTAAGGCAAAAGGCTTAGCTTCGCAATTTATTGATTCAGGGGTAGGTATAGCCGCAGCAGCACCAGCAGCACCAGTGTCTCGGCTTTCGGGGTGGCAACGGCTAGGGCGTCGCTGCTGCTCTTAGGCGATGAAAAGCTCCCGGAGCTTTCAACCGCAGATATATTGAACTCGTTCAAAAATCTCATTCTTCTTCGCTCTTACTCTTCCTCATCATTCAGATCGGTTTCATAAATCGGCGAGGTTCTAAATCACTTTTCAGAAACCCACTGACACCCAGCTCGTCCATCTATCGCGTTCTCAGATCTTATAACCGACTGTTAAACTCTGACGATGTACATACGTACGCGTGAATAACCGAGGGTTCAATGTTCTCATCATGCATGTCATTTTATAATTCAGTTTTTAGCTGAAGAATGTTGCTGGGCATAGTTTCGACTTTTGAGAGATGAGAAAAGCACTGATCAATCAATGTGCGACCCGTTGGTCTCCATTTTTCAACGCAAGAATGACAACTCTGCAAATAACTTTGGAACGGATGAACCGATTCGATCAAAATTTGGCGCCCAGATAGTTCCGATGATGCACAGATCAGGCATCAAATTTGAGCAAAATTGGTGCACGGGTTTTTGGAGGTAAGATGAAACCGTCGGTTTTGGGAATGTTCAAAGAGCATAAAAATCGATCAGTGGGATGTGGGATTCGAAATAGGCATTGGAAAATGTGAAATTTCCAAAATCCTGTTCCTCCCTTTTCGTCCATTCTCACCTTGTCTGTCAAGTACGAATCTTGGCGAGAAACAAGTTTTGTAAGCTGAGTTGGTCGGAGTGTAATATCTCCTCGAGGATGAGAAGGGAAAATAAAAGAAAAGAAGGAATAGGAGGAGAAGGAGAATGAGGAGAAGAAGGAGGAGGAACTGAACTGAACTCTCCAGGTCGTGGTGGTCGTCGTAGTTGGTCGGTTTGCACGCGTACGTGCGTTGCGCATGTGTGTTGACGCTCGCCTGGCTGTTTGCCTGTTTGCCTGCTCGCCTGTGCTCGCCTGCTTACCTGCTTACCTGCCTGCTCTGCTCAGGTAGGAATGCAGAGGCCATTTTGGACTGGGACTCTCTCCCACCATTAAAACTCCGCAACTCAGGGGCCCCTGACCGTTTCTTATTCTTTTATACTCCGGTATAGAATTCCCCCATATACCCACACGCTATCCTATATGAACACATTCACGCTTATGAAGGAATAGCTGGTATGTAGGTACCACATACGTCATACGTCGCCGTAGGTAGCTAATGCGATTAAAACTTTACTTGCGAAAGCTCGAAAACTGTTTCGAACCATTCCAACGGTTCAAATGGTTTTTCCGTAAAGAGGGCCTCGACCAGACTGAACTCCTCCTCGTCTTTACATCCCCAGAAATATAGACCGTAACTTTTGGGCTTTCGGGGGTGTCGACTTTCCATCTTTTCATTTACTGGACTTGAACGTATAGGAACTGAAAATTGAGAATTGAGAATTGAGAATCGTTTTCAACGAATTCGGAGCCTTTGTTCCCGTTCCGAGGTTCTGAAACTCGGTACTTCGACCCTGTACCCACCCACCGTGGTAGCCTATAGATAATAGCGATTTACCACCCTCGGTGCACTCTTCGGTAGGGATTATCGCTTATTGGTGTACTCTCGAGCTTCCGTTTGACACGTGCGCAGGGAAACAGTCAGGGAGTAAGTACAGTGTACACTGTACAGTGTATGGTACATCAGAGTAGAGTAGAGTAGAGTAGTACTAACCGACCGAACCAGCCCCTGTATACCATGATCGAGGGTAAACATGAGCACGGGTGATGAAAATTGCTTTTCAAATAAAGAGAAAAAAACAGAAAAAGACTCGATTTGACACGAAAAAGCAGAAAGAGACGAAGGTTTTTGTTCGGATCGAAGAACATAATCCCGAAAATTATTGGGTGGTCATGTCATGTGAAACAAACGATGAATGCATTTTTATCAAAATCGTATAAAATTGAAATTGAAATTGATATTGATGTTGAAATTGAAATGAAATGGAAGAAAAATTTTTCCGCAGGATAGGCACTAGGTGGTTCAAGTTCATTATAATAAGAGTCCCGGGGTGGTGACAATGCATATGATGGAATTATGGAACTATGAAGTGAAATGATGAATAATTGATCGAAAAAGAAAGAGAGAGAAGGAAGGAAGGAAAATGAGGAGTAAGAAGGGTGGGTTGGTTTAGCTCTGGACTTTAGGTGATGGCCTGTAGTAACCTCTGGCTGTTGGTTGGTCCGTTGGATGGTCGGATGGTCGGATGGTTGGATGGTTGGCTCGGGTGAGTTTGAATCCAAGAGTCTTGCCCGAGTATTCTCTGGCTGGTTCTTGGCCTGAGTAGTTACCCATGAAACCGGTTTCTCCCATCTCTTGCTGTGCACGGCCCTCTCTGGTACACTAACGGAGTTCTAAGAGAGTCTATCCCTTTCCCTCTGTCCCTCTTTCCCTCTTTCCCTCTCGCCCTTCTCTCTCGTTTTATACATTTCTTTATTTTTCATCTCTTTCTCAGTGACGTCGAGACGTAGTCTGGTTTCACCGAGTTAAATAGCTCCGCGATTTTGACTAACCAATATACGAAGGAATCAATCATTCATTTATTTGCGGCTTTTCGTCATTTTTATACAGCGAATAAAAAGCATGTAGAAAATTTTACGATTTTAGATCATATTGTAATATCAGACACGCGTGTCTATGTATAGAAAAATAGAAAAATAGTAAAAAAAAATACAATTCCATTTCTTTTCGCTATTTCAATCTACGCAAAATTGATTCAATCGGAAATGAAAAATTTTGGGATCGTTAATATCTGTAAAAAAAAAAACCAAGATTCGAATGTCTTTTTTTTTGAATTTTTTTTGTGATGACAGAATGAATTTGTGCTCTAGATTTCTCTTTGCTAAATTCAGGTAAAACCTCGCGTCCTTAGGAGTGAGATGCGAGGTTCTAAACCAACAAAGGTACGACCCTGGTGAGTTCGTGGCAGAAGGTTCAGGCTGCTTCAACCGGAGCAAATTTCTCTTTAAATTTCAGCACGTGGAGATGATGAAGGGAGAGAGAAGAGAGAGAAGAAAAAAAAATAAGAAAAAGAAAAAAACTAAAAAAAAAAAAAAAAAAAAATTATACATATATATATATGTATAAGAGAGGAGGGAGAGACCTTGCGCTCTCTATGCTGCAGCGTAGAAATAATTTCAAATTACCACCCAATTAAATTTATATGTATATATATACCTACCCCGCGTAATTCTGAATTATGGAATAAAAATCCTACGTGTCTAATAACCGCGCGCGCGAGTCAGAGGTGCAGCAAGGTAATGAATTTCGAAAAAGAGAAAAAATAAAGAAAGAAAGAAAGAAAGAACGAACGAAAAAACAAGAAGAAGTGCGAGAATGAATATTTTTTCCTCTTTTTGGCTGGGAAAAAAAAAAAAAACGAAAATCGAAAATCGAAAATTAGGGAATGGTGAAGAAAAATTTTGGCGACTATTCGTAAAGTTTTTTGGTTTATTTTTTGTTTTGCTTAAAAAAAAAAGGGTGAGATAGCGGGAATTTTCGTGTACCGCTCTTATATTATGAAAGATATAGGTGTACAGATTTTAGATAACGGATCCGTTTCCTCCATGATTTCGGGTTGGTGGGTAATAAATTAAGGGAAAATTTCTCGAGGAGGACCTGTGCAGGATTTTGGGGTTCGTGAGTTTATCTATTCGTTGTACTTCTGGCTTCTCATCCTTGTCGTCGTCGTCCTCGTCGTCCTCGTCCTCGTCGTCGTTGAAAGGAAGGAAGGAAGGAAGGATGGATGGAGAGAAAGAGAGAAGGAGAGACGGGAAGGGTAGGTATAAGGGCAGGAGCGTAACCCCTGGCAACTTTAATGTAATTAATTATAACCTCCTGAAGGTAGGTTGAAGGCTCCACACGAGGGGCGGAGAGGGTGGAAATATAAATTACGCAATTTCGAGTACAACCGAGTAAATTTATACCAAAGCAACGCAACGGTTTGCGGGTGCAGGTGAGTTATAAGATTTCTTCCCCAAGCAGCCCGGGAAAAAATGAAGAGTAAAAAATAAAAAATAAATAAAACTAAACTTAAAACACACACACGCATGTACAATATCCAGCTCTTTGCGTTGAACAAAAAATGGAAAAAAAGCTTTGTTTCATTTTCCATCCCCTATGATTTATATCTGAATCAATTTTCCTACCCCCCGCCGTGCCGTGGCAATAAAGGAAACGCGAACGTCCAGAAAGCAGTAGTCAGCTGAGGTATATAAGGCTCTAGACAGAGCTCGGGCCCACCGGGGGCCCCCACCGGGTTTTGGGGGATGTGTCAAAATGATTACAAAGGCTATGGCGTGGCACAGGACGATAAGGGTCTTACAAGTTGCTCCTAGAGAGAGAATGAGAGGGATAAAGATGGGAATAGAGAGAGCGAGAGAGAGAGAGAGTGAGAGAGGGATGAGAGAGGGAGGAAAATGGATGGGGAACGACGCTGAGGCACGTAAAGCTCAACTGACAGTTATGACCATCAAGGAGCTGACATGCGTATTAAGCAAAGCGTCCCCTAGCGCTTTTCGGATCCCCCTTCCGCCTTTACGCGAACTCTCAGACTCCTAAACGGAACTATGAACTAAATCGATCTGAGAAAAAGGGAAGGAAGAAAATTTCTGCGATTATTATTATTATTATTATTTGTTTCGAAAAATTCTGAATGTATATATATTAGGGTGGACGTTAAATTCCATCTTGAGGAGTGAAGACCCACAGTTTGAAGGAAAAAAAAAAGAAAAATTTTGGTCCCAAAGCGAAGTTTCTGAGATGAAGTTAACACATGCCGGTAAGGCCTCAAAGTTTCCCATTTAAAACACATGCATTTTCACGGATCTCAATTCAAAAATTCACTGTGAGGTTAATTTTATTTCGAAAAATCCTAAACTACGTCAGGGTATCGGGCATGTATACTACTACATGAGGAAGAATAGAGGATATCGTACCATTCAATCTGATCATGATTTTACTCCAAACTAAAATTCTCTTTATCGATTTTACGGCCTAAAATTCTAATTTTCAGTAAATATCCTGCGGATGAAAATTCGATGATGATTTCAATATCATTTCTAACGTAAAATTTCTCGAGGAATTCAGGGGAACCAATAAAAAAAATGCTGAAAATTGAATTTTTCGAGGTATTTCTGTCGGAAAAATTGAATCGTCCATTATTTGAAATCCATCATAACAGTACTTTTCGTCGATTCTTGAAATCACTGTTTTTTTTACAATAAATATTCATGAATGAGAAATACCTCGAAAAATTCAATTTTCACTATTTTTTTGTAATAAAAATCGATATATTTCAGAAAATATTGAGAGTAGAGTTTTTTTATTGGTTCCCCTGAATTCCTCGAGAAATTTTACGTTAGAAATGATATTGAGATCATCATCGAATTTTCATCCGCAGGATATTTACTGAAAATTAGAATTTTAGGCCGTAAAATCGATAAAGAGAATTTTAGTTTGGAGTAAAATCATGATCAGATTGAATGGTACGATATCCTCTATTCTTCCTCATGTAGTAGTATACATACCCGATACCCTGACGTAGTTTAGGATTTTTCGAAATAAAATTAGCCTCACAGTGAATTTTTGAATTGAGATCCGTGAAAATGCATGTGTTTTAAATGGGAAAATTTGAGGCCTTACCGGCACGTGTTAACTTCATCTCAGAAACTTCGCTTTGGGACCAAAATTTTTCTTTTTTTTTCCTTCAAACTGTGGGTCTTCACTCCTCAAGATGGAATTTAACGTCCACCCTAATATATATACAATATTTCAAAATAATTTCAAACGAAGAACTGCGCCGTAGAGTAGGTGTCAAAATTTCGAAAGTTCAAAATCCGCGAGGCCGAAGAATAGAAAAAAAGATGAAAAATCCTGTAAATTAATTTTCTGCTGGATTGATCTTCTTTCTTTTTATTCGATCGCATAGATTTATATCGAGTGCAATTTCTCGAATAGATTCGCGAGAATACGATCTCTTTCCCCTTTCTTCTTCTCACGGGGCGATAATAGATCTGCACGCCGCGCTTGAGAGAAACGCGCGCGAGGTATGAAAAATGCAGGTCGTTTTACTGGGTATCAGAATAATTCAGACTCCCTACTTTAGTTTCGTTTTTTTTTTTTTTATTCTTTTCATTCTCTTCTTTTCTCATTTTTGCAAAAGATATAAAGAGCGAAATAGAGAATTCCTACATATATCTTATTCTCTTTGAGAAGAATTAGGTGGATGGTGGACGCGGGGGTGGGTACGCGTACCGGCGAGAAGACGAGAATATAAGAAAAATAAGAAAAAGAAGAAGAAGTTCCTTCGTTTGGTCCGTTTGAACAAAAAAAAAAAAAAAAGAAGAAAAAAAAAACGAACAAACAAATAACCTGCGCATTACCGGAGTCAAGGTCGTTCATTAGCAGTCGTTTGACGTCGAAAGAAAGTCTCATTTTAATATCTTACCCTTCTCCTCTTCCTTCTCCTTCATCTTCTTTTCAGTTTTTTTTTTTTTTTTTTTATTTTATTTCATTTTCTTTCATTTTCTTTTTTTCATGTCTTTTTCGTCTTCCTATGGCTTATATGCATATTTACATACTGAAGCAGAGAATAAAGAGAATAAAGGTAAGAAGAGGCCCCGCGGGCCTTAAACTCGCATTATTTATTTAGTGTATCTACCTTTCTCATAAAATACCTGTGTCAACGTTCGTCATTCATAGATGTACACATACACTCTATATGAGTCTCATCAGTCATTATAGCTGTAGGAATACAATTTATACAAATAATTATGAAAAACATCAAGACGATCATATGACGAATCGAAAAAAAAAAAAAAAAACAAGAAAACAAGAAAAAATTCGTTTCTTCGGGTCATTTTTACTTTTTTTCTTTTTCCTTCTTCTCCAAATTCGAGACTAATTCTTACGCCGATATCAACGAATCAGTTTTACGAGCTAAAAACGAAGAAAAAGAACAAAAAAAAAACCGATTTCTTGTGTAAAAGTTAGAGAAAAGTTGCGAATTTCCAAAATTCTGAAAATTCGATGGAGAAACGAAGAGCGAGAGACAGAAAAAAAAGAATTTATCAAAAATTTCCCGGGGGGGGGGTTTCATACATTTCTTATTTTTACACACATCTACCTCGCTCGGTCCGAGTTGTGTGGCTGAAATTATATTCCTGTTTTTTTTTTTTCGTTTCTTTTTTTTTTTATTTCATTTATTTTTTTCAAATTTTTTTCTCTTTTTTTTTTTTTTTCTGTTTCCACCGTGCGAAACGAGGCTGAAATTAAAACCGATAAATCAGTTGCAAAGGGTCTCTATATCCCTCTCTCGCCCTGTATATAGAGCTGCGGAGAGTATAAGAGAGTTTGAGTGAGGGCTGCGTATAAGTGCAGGGAGAGAGTGAAAAAGCAGGGATTTTCGTTTTTTTTTTTTCACGAAATATATCACGCGCGAGCTTTTGGTTTGAAATAAAAAAACGAAAAAAAAAACCAAAATCAGAAGCAAAATGAATCAAACCAATTGATTTTTGGATTGGTTTTTGGATTTATTTCTTATCCGTTGAAATTTTGGGAAACAATTTCCAGCGCTGGACTACTCTTGGCCACCTCAACACCGAATAGGATTTCGACGTTAGGAATTCACCCTGTACAATACGTGTTGTTATATAATGCAACTGTGCCGCATTATGGGGGAAATAAAATATTCATTGTTCTGCGAAGATAAATGATCGCGTTATACCTAGTAGTTGGTTGAACCGCGTATCGGTCAAACCGAGTATAATAATGGGTTAATAAAATTGATTAACGCAACAACCGGAGACAATATGGTAATATACTACAGTAATACGTCGATAGGGTAAAAAAAAAGGAAAGGAAAGGAAAAAAGTGAAGAAAAACAGGGGAGAAGATGAATTACATATTCAAGTACGTTGACGTAGATTCACGTTTTATAATACGGAATTGTGTTTTTCCGTATTTACTCTAATTTTGATTTTTTCATTCTTTCGTTTTCTTTCTTCAATTTTTCGACGACAGATTCTTGTTCTTTTTGTTTCCTCTCTCAATTCTTCTCATCGCCAATTTCATTCCCGTTTCTTTACATTTTAATTAAAAGAAAAAAATGATCGTGAGTGAATTTCGTTTTTTTGTTTTTTGTTTTTTTTTTTTGCTTCCCTCTTCTCTTATTCATTCACCTTTTCAATGAAATTTGTTTCGTTTCCGTATCATTTTTCACGTACAGAAAAAGGAGTGAGAAGTTTTGCCTCTGCCTTAACAAACATGCGTGAAAAGAAAAAAAGAAAAAAAGACGGGAGAAAAGAAGGGAGAAAAAAGAAAAAAAGAAAAAAGGTTACAAATAGGAAATAATGAAAATGATGAAACGTTTCGAATACGTAATGAGATCCTCGTCATTTCCGGGCTTTGAAAGCATATAAATGATGATCGGTGTGAACGTGAATACACGTACATAAATTCATATACGTATATATATTTCAGGTATATATAGGCTCAAAGATATGGAGTCTAATAATAATTTATTATTCCGATCGCGCATTAAAGGAACGAGTCAGTCGCCTCCCTGCTCGTCGCCTCGAAACGTGTGAATTGTTCGTGAACCACGAAAGGTCGATATTATGCCACACAAGTGGTGGTACTGCGTCGACAGAGAGTCATTCTTTCCTCGAAAATAACTAAACGAAGAAAAAATGAGAAATAGAAAAATGGAAGAAAAAATGTGAAAATTAATATTAGAAAAATGAGGGAAACGAAAGGAATGAAAACACCCGGACGTTTTTCCCGCTGCGCACATGGAATACCCTGCGTGGTGGCTGAACCACCCCTACGAGTCTTTATGCTCTAAGATAAACAAAGAGTTTGGTGTTCTTGTGCTCTGGACCATTCGGCTGTCCACATGGTGCCAACCAGTAGAGCAGGACCGATGGGATGCGCATGGCGCCTTCCCTGCTGCTGCATTTATACAAAGGAGCACCGCCACCGGTACCCGGAGCTTTAAAGTCTCATCTTCACAGATGAGCATACAAAGAAGGTAAAGAAAGGCCGTCATCATTATAATTTTCACTTTTTTTGTTTTTAGATCCAAAAATTTCTGTTTTTTCTCGCAACCTTCATCCCTCTCCCACATTTTTCTAGGAATTTAATTTCCTGTAAGTAACTATCGAAATAGCGGCGGGGTAGTTCTCGCGCTTTTCGATCTTGTGCGGAAAGTAGTAACACGCCTGCTGGTAGCTGCATGCAACTTATTGTATCCGTTCATCCGACTATGCAAGCTATTCGAGACTTAGGTCTTAGTTTGTAGGTACCTACACCTATACCTACTTAGACGGAAATAGAGAATTGAATGGATTTTTCTTACGGGAATACTATTCAGTTTTTGGTACACATAGAAATCCTCCAGACCCCCAAGCCATCGAAAAATGTAACTTTACGAAACGCGAATACCTAGCCTTCTCTATTTACAGGACTCCTGACTGGAGTCTGACCAGGGACCATAAATGGTTGTGCACGTATCCATGGGGCGAATGAGGATTCAATTCAATTCAATTCAATTCAATTCAACTCGACTCTTTGTTAAGCAGCTGCTTCTCTAGTATTACGTTATACCTGGAAAATGTTTATTTGTTGTTTCTTCGGTGGGGATTTCTCTCACCTTTTCAATTTTTCATTCCAGTCTGTCGCACATTACGGTTCCAAACAAAAACGCAAAAACTGCCTTCCAGCTTCACCCAAAGTCAGTTTGGAAGTTCTGAATTACGTGGAAGTGCAGATTAGTGCGATAAGACGAATAATGATCAATCGATTGGTAGGTACATGTTTAGGGGCTGTTTTCTGACCGTTGTAAAACGAAAAGAGGAAAAAGAGGTCAAAGGAAGAGGAGGTGCTTTTGCACCAGTGCCTAAAAATCCTTTTTCAAACCCATAAGCCACTGCGCATTGCATTGCATTGCATTGCATTGCTGGTGCTGACGATGAGTGCTGCTGCCACGGCCGCAGCTGGGATGTAAAAAGAAAACGAAAAAAAGGAAAAGAAAAGTGAAGAGGAGAGGAGAGGAGAGGAGAGAATCGGAAAGAGAGACGGAGGGCTGTCAACCGAGACCACCAGAATTAACGTAGTAATTAAAATGCACATGGTGAACTGAGCGCATAGGAAAAGGAGAGAAAACGTTTCGTATGAAAAATCATCATGGCTGCTATACCTAGTAGGTGATGGTTGGTTGGTGGGTGAGCTGTTCACAGGTTTGTTATTGTTTGTTGCTTTAGCTTGTGAGAATATTAAACAAAGCGTTTCCCTCCTTCGCTCTCCCCGTCTTCTTTTTTCTCATTTTTACCATTTTTCCTCGTTTTTCGTTGCTCCGTTTACACTTTATCGCTGGTTTCTTTGCGTGATTAAATATAGCATCATATAAAAGCTATTCGAGTATTTGAGGAAACGTTTTAAACATTTTTAAACTCAAACTTTCTCACGCATGATCTTTTTTTTGATTTTTCTAAACCCTAAGGCCTTCTTTTTTTCTTTTTTTTTTGCCAACCTGCAGGAAGACTTCAAACGTCCAGGTGGTCTTGTCTGGATTGAAACTGAAGAAGGTAAACGTACGACGTGTGTTTAAAAAAATTGACATGTCCTTTGTAATTAATTAGGAGGTGATTTTATTTCTGCAAGACGACGACGACGACGACGACGACGACGACGAATACGAATACGAATACGAAGACGACTACCACTTCGCTCGATCTACTTCTTCGAAGTGGGTATTCACCTTTTTAAATACACGTACGATAAATTAGACCTTGATCAAGTTTCAGGCTCGCGTATATACCTTAGGGAGAGACTAAAAAGCAGAACCTTGTCTCAATCTCATCTCGCACATGTTTGTATAACTATCTATAATGAATCGTTTTTCTCATTTATCAACGCAACTGTTGATATTTCGAAAAAATTCTACGAATCAAAGTTGTAGTACTCGATGAAACGCTTCTATTATGTTATATGAAACATATCGATAAAATCAACGGTTTCCTCAGAAAATCGATAAAATTAAGAACGGAAATAATTATTTTCTCGTTTACCAACGCAGCTGCAAGCTTTTCGAAAAAGTACTTCAAATCGAAATTGTAGTACTCAATAAGACGCGTCTTTTACATCCCATGAAACATCTCGATGAAATCAACGGTTTTCTCAAAAAATCGTAAAAATAAAAAAGGAAATAATTATTTTCTCGTTTATTAACGCAGCTGTAAACTTTTCGAAAAAGTACTTCAAATCAAAATTGTAGTACTTAATAAGACGCGTTTTTTACATCCTATGAAACATCTCGATAAAATCAACGGTTTTCTCAAAAAATCGTAAAAATAAAAAAGGAAATAATTATTTTCTCGTTCATCAACGCAGCTGTAAGCTTTTCGAAAAAGTACTTCAGATCAAAGTTGTAGTACTTAATAAGACGCGTTTTTTACATCCCATGAAACATCTCGATGAAATCAACGGTTTTCTCAAAAAATCGTAAAAATAAAAAAGGAAATAATTATTTTCTCGTTTATTAACGCAGCTGTAAACTTTTCGAAAAAGTACTTCAAATCAAAATTGTAGTACTTAATAAGACGCGTCTTTTACATCCCATGAAACATGTCGATAAAATCAATGGTTTTCTCAAAAAATCGTAAAAATAAAAAAGGAAATAATTATTTTCTCGTTTACCAACGCAGCTGTAAACTTTTCGAAAAAATACTTCGAATGAAAGTTGTAGTACTCAACAAGACGCTTCTTTTTTGTCGTATAAACAAAATCGCTAGCACCAACGGTTCCGGAATAAAAAAAAGAAACAAAAAAATAAAAAACGCCGAATAAACTAAAAAGTTTCGTCAAACAACCGAATTGAATTTTGTTCGATTGTTTTTTTGTTTTTGAGTTCGGTAAAAAAAAAATAAATCTTCAAGATCCATAAAAACTGAGTAAAATCCTCTGAGCTAAAAGAAAATCGCGATTAAACAGAGGCAATTTTTTTCCGGTTAAAAATATATCGATTAACATCGCGTTGTTGTTCGGAAATGTTGTATTATAGTCCAACAACATCGTTTTTCGACAATAGCTACGAATTCTCGGTCGACTATGACGGGGCGACGGCGGCGGCGACGGCGGGCGTCCACCCACGCCTGGCGTTCGAGGATGTAATTTATACGTCGTACCCTGGTACTGACGATGGACAATGGCTAGTAATTAATAACAAAGTACGGGGAGGTAGAAGGGAGGAATAATAGATGCCCGTCATTCCCGTATCTTGTAATATCTGAAGCCCGTCAAAAGTATTGGGTATAATAAAACCGTGCAAAAAAAAAGAGAAAAAAAAGAGAAAAAAAAAAATTATAACGTGAAAATAGAAGACCGACGATAAAATTTTGTGAAAAAGAAATCGAAGAAAATCAGCAGCGATGACATTGCAGTGAATGAAAAAAATGTTTGAAACTAAAGATTTTTAATCAATTGGATGATGCGGTGAAATAAAAATGAAAAAAATAGGAATCGTCGTTTTCTGTTTTTTTTTTCATTCTTTTATTTTTTTTATTTTTGTTTTTTTGTTTTTTTGTTTTTCTACAGGACCGACGAGCCTGGGAGAGATAATTGACACGCGAGCCAAAATCGATAAATAACTCAACGAGCCATCGAGATCCGAGAGGCAAAGCGAAGGGCCTGCAGGTCGATTGCAACGAAGGAGCGAGACAGGAACTTTGGAATTCTAACGAGGAAGCCTAATTTATTACGGTGACATTAATTAAGTTGTATGTATATAGATATATACCATATATATATATATATGTGTGTATTTCTATATGTATGTTAGGATGGTCCTTAATTCGGTCATATTCGAATTTCGATGCTTTCATGGGCCAGAACGTCTCCAAATATATACAAAAAATGAAAAGAAAAAAGAAAAAGAAAAATATAGTCAAATCTCCAGGTTCGTATCTCAATTCTAAGTACTACTGCCCCAAAGTCTTTGAACTTTCCCATTCAGATAACACGCACGATTTTTTAGTATGTATGTACACTTCGGTATTATTTTTTTACCTTCTATCGCATTATCGCTTCGAATGATCTGAATTTTCGTTTGAAAGAAACAAGAAAAAAGAAAAAAGAAAAAAAAAAAACCAAAAATAAAAATCAAAAAAATTTGTAACAGTTTATGGATAAATATTCATTAATTATAACAGCGAAAATTAGATTCTGTAATTTACTGCATACGACGATTATGATTATTATTATTATTATTATTACCTAATATTATTATCATTCATATACCTAATTGGGTAAGCTGATTATGAAAAATCAATAATCATTAGTTATCGCGTCGAACGATATTTTCCGACTCCATATTATACAGTGGATATTATATTATATTATATTATATTTTATATGGGGTATATGTAGGTAGTATGTACGTATACGCGTCGAAATGAAAGCGCATGAATGATGATGGTGATAGATTAATTTATTTTATTTGACAAAATTTCTGCTAGGTATTTACGAATTCACGAAATTCACAAAATTCACGATTCTCTCCTGCTATTGCTGATGTTACCGCTATACATACATACATACATACATACATACAAAGGTATGTACCTATATACCTATATAGGTACGGTATCCATCCAACCTACCCCTAAAACTCTCCAACCCCAAACAGTAGTCTGCACACATCTGTCAAAGCTTTCAGAATTTATTAGCCAGTTAATTTATTCCCCGCGTATACAATATAAATTAATACATATGTATAGATATATACTGTATATTATTATTACATAGATATAGATATATGAAAACGTGGAAAAGGTGAAAATTGCGTTTTTGGGATATCGTAAATGACGAGAAAAAAGTAAATCAAAATTCGTATCATTTTTTTTTCTTTTTTTTGGTTTTTAATGTGAAACTTATCACATAGTAAAGTATGAAAAAATATAGAACCGTTAGGGTCACAGGCTAGATGACTTGGCATGGAAAGACCCATATGTACCTGTGTGTATATATATATATATATATTATTCCATATAAGCAGAGAAAGAGAGTGAGAATAGCCGCATTCAGTCAGCCTGGAAAACATCGCCTAGCACATAAGTAAGTGAAGTAGACACGAGAGGGTATATAGGATTTATGTATATATGTATACATAATGTATATGTGTGTGTGTGTGTGAAACCTCGTATTTTACCCGACGGTATATTTTCGCCTTCACAAATCACTCGGCAACGGAGGAAATATGGTAGCCGCAAAGAGGAGGAGGAGGATGAGTAAAACGAAGAATAAGAAAAAGCAGAGTAGGAGTAGAAGAACGCTACAGCCGGGTTTAGTTGCAGGAACATTTGTAAAGCTATTAACAGATTTAAAAGCACGAGCTTTAGAAATATTCCTAGCTTCTTATATATCCCTTCCTTCCACGCCTCACCAACTTCTACCTCATTTTTTAACTTTTTAAACCGCGCATCGCTCAAAAATTTCATATAAATATATCATCCAGCTTCTCCGATTTATTTAAATAATGATCAATATTTATTCATTGACGATAATAATGAGTGAATAATGAATGAAAAACATAATAATTTTCAATGCAGATTCCTTGTTAAATTCTGAGTCGAAATTTCCTTTAGCAAAAATTCGTAGGTCCAATAGTTACCGAGCTATGAAAGATCTTAGCTCGCCAATCGCGGAACTCATAAGTAACTCGCAGACTAGGCCGTCGATGAGTCTAAGCTGCGCAGTACCCAGTCTCACGCAACCTATACGCTCCGCGATACGGTCAACTAAGATCATCTGTAGCTCGGTAACTATCGGTCCCTTTGAATTACGGTAAAGTAAATTTAGTCTTAGATTTTCGCTGGGAATCTACCCTCAAAATATCCCTCGCTAAACCCGAATAACCCTGTATTAGGTACAGGATAGTGAGATAAGCCGGAATAGCTGACTATTATAGTCTACGAGATAAGATCTCCGTGGTGGCAAGTGAGAGAGAGGGGGAGAGAGAGAGAGATTAGTTTCGGTATTCGCTGGAGCATCAGAGACTCATAGAGAGAGTGTGAAGCAGGTAAAGAGGATGTGGGTTAACGCGGCGAGGTCCATTAAGGAACTGAGAAAGGCGCGTCCCCCACCCTGCCTCATTCCCTAGTCTGTCTCACTGCCATTGGTGGCGGTGGTTACAGACTAGCGATAAGAAGTCTATAGCTGCGAGGGAACCAGACTAGAATCGAAACCGAAACCGAAATCAGAGTCGGAGCCAAAGCCAGACCAAAGCCCCAGTCCGGGTGGTGAGTCGCAGTCTGACCCTGGCCTGGTCTGGCCTGGTCTGGCCGGCATTCTGTTATGAACAAAGTTATCGAAAGGTATATCTTATTGAAGGGGAGAGATCGGATTTTGGTTTTTGTTTTTTGTCGTAAGCAGCCAGAGGTCTGAAATTTTGGGTTACTTTTGCCGAGGTGTCGAGTTGCAAAAGCCAAAAAAAGGAGAGAGACAGAAAATTGTGGAAAGGGAGGAGGGAGAAGGGGGTGGGGATGGGGATGCGAATGGGAATGAGAGTTTGGGATGGGCGAGGAATAAAAATGAGTAGGGAAGAAGAAAATAAAGGAAGAAAATGGGAAGTCGGTGATCCGACACTTATACTACCCACCACCTACCACCTACCCCTCATAAGACGAGACACGCCTTCCAAGTGACCCGAACCAAGTCTATCGGAAACTGCTCCTGGGAATGCAACTCAGCAGATCTTTACGTCCTGACAATAAACTCCCCTCATCTCATATACTCCTAGGTAGAACCCTACGCCCCATATACCTACCCCTCTGTCTTACTCCTACCCTTATTTCTCCCTGTATATATACGCGTTTCACAAAATCGTGTATGCGAATGAAATAGACTTGAAATCTCGAGGAGATCTAATTTCTGGAATCGATCCATCGGGTAGTTTCTCATGAAGAAAAGAAAATAGTGTATTACACATCTAGGGCGGAAAATGTTACGCACGAGTTTCATACGACATTTTTCGACATTGTATGCGTAAAATTTCATTTATAGACCATATTATGCATCTAGGGCGGAAAATCTCACGCACGAGTTTCATACGACATTTTTCGACATGGTATGCGTGAAATGGAATTTTACGCACTCGATGCATAATATACCATTTCAGGGCTGACCCCATGATCAGTTTGCTTTATAATATACCTACTTTCTGAAGGAAACTGAGAAGAAGAAAAGAATAAAAAGAAAAAAAATTTAACTTCTTGATTGGATCGGTGTAATACGATATTATATAATTGTATTTATTTATACAAGGGGACAATTAGCGTTTCCCTCGCCGTGAAAAACGGGGATTCATTGAAGTTATAAGGGTGGAATGGTGTGGGGGAGTAAAAGGGAAGAGAAGAAAGCTATTAGCTTGCCGAACGGGGTATATATATTGGTATAAGTATAGGTTTAGGTATATGTACATATATAAGGGTGTATATATAATATATATAATATATATATACATGGGTATAAAAGGTGGTATTTCCTATGTGGTGAAGAACTTTTAATTAAACGTCAATCGCGAAGTAAAAAATATCCTTGTCCCGCCCTCGGGTTGTTAGGGGGGATCGTTTTTCGTCTATACCTACATCGCGTAATGCCGCGAATATGAGTGATGAACGATCCGTTCCGCTCATCTTCTCGCCACCGGTTTTCACGTTTATAGGTTTTTAGGTTCTAGGTTTTGGCTTTTAGGTATTAGGGCAGGTAACTGGTACACGATTTTCTATATAATATTATATAGAAAGGTAATTAGGTATATATATAATATGCATATATATTCATAAAACTAATCTCAGTTCCGAAGTCTTTGACCCAATTTTCCGGCCCTTCGCAAAAGCTGGGGAGGTCCTACGTTCTCAAAAATTCGATGATCGATAATCGAGGAGAGAGAGAGAGAGAGAGAGAAGATAAAAAAAAAGAAAATCAAAAAATCACGGAAGAATGAATTTTTCCGAAAACGAAAGAATCAATCGAATTGTTTTCGTCGATAATTACGAAAGGTTGACAATTTCTGTGACAAGAAAAGAGTGAAAATAAAAAAGGAGGAAAAAGAGTGAAAAAAAAGTGAAAAAAAAAAAAAAAAATCGGCCGAAAACTCCGCAACGAAATTGTTAACGAACGTCATTTGTCCAAATCCGTAGTTTGATTTCCGTTTGTGTTTTTCAACAACAATTATAAACCGTAGTGTACATAGAGAATGAAGAAATCGAAGAAGAAAAAAAGCATGTGACGAAATGCGGGAGAAATTTTATAGAAAATGAATCGGGAAGAAAACGATAAGAAGAAAAAAAAAAAATTCTTTGGCGAATTCGAAAAATAAATTGAAAAAGAAATTAGAAATTTTTGAAAAATGATAAAAAGACGAAAAAAGTAAAAGAGAAAGGGGATTAACGTCGATTTGAATGAAAAGGGCGAGGAAACGTTTAATTGTCGAAAAAAAAAACATAAAATGTAAAATATCGAACGATTCGATGGGCTGCACCAAGGGATGGTTTAAGATTTAATTCGTTGAATAAACGAACCGGAAGAAGATGAGAGGAAGTTAGATGTGTCGTGTCGAAGCAACGCGGGTGTTACAGATCGACGCCTGTGTAAGCAGCGAGTCGAGAGAGAAGAGGAGATATGTAGGGAGAGAGGGAGAGAGGGAGAACCCTAAATTTAGATGTTTCGTTAGCTAATTCCCGTAAAACTCATTGAACTTGTAAATCCGTAGGGGATGAAGGTCGTCGCACGTGGGATTCCAATTACTCACATTATGGCGTTCGCGGCGCCGGTTTTATCCCCTCATACCCATATCATCCGTGCAACCCTCGCCGCCGCAGCCGCCAACCTGGTTCTATAGGTACAGGTTGACGAAACCGAGCTACATACTTGGCGGGTACATACCGTGATTTTTCAACTCGTTAGCAGCAGTTTAGGTAACTCTCTAGATGTTTCTAGTAAAATAACTAGAAATCACTAGATTTTTAGTCATTTCAATAGGAAAATATAGTAAGTTACTATAAACTGCTGCTAGCGAGTTTCAGGTTGGCATCCTTGCTGGGCCGCATCCACAGAAAACTCACGGTATATCGCGCGGTGTTCTATTCAAACGGGTATAAGTCCGGGTCAAAAGATCCGTTGATATTCCGCGTGGTATCGTTTCGAAGGTATTAAAACCCGCTTTGAAACAACGTTTGGAAGTCGCAGTTCGGTTGAGTGGTTCGGGAAATATCTTCGATTGAATATGTCACTAGAGTAGTGCGCACAGAACCGCTTTTCGCGTTTGGAAAAGTCTCGATCAAAAGATCCGTCTCTTGTTAGTTTCAAAACCGACCTTATCTTTTGTGCAAACATATCGCGATTTGAAATCGTGTCTCAAATAAATCGGAAATTTGTATAACTACGAGGTCGGAAAAATGATGAAGAACGCGTCTCGGTCGTTTAACATTTTCGAAAAAGTCTCTATACACGGCGATTCAGTCCGCCCTTGGTAATATCAAACCCCCCCTGTATATGTTGGGCCAGGTATAGGTACAAAGGTGAAACGTACGTGATAGGTACCGCATATGTATAGGTGGATAAATATACAGAGCAGAGACGTGTGTAAAGTTTATCCGAAACCCGAGAGAGAGAGAGAAAGAGAGAGAGATAAAGGATATAGGAAAGGGGGTTAAATCCCCCCAGAAAAGGTGAGGCAACCCGAACAGTAAATTGTTGCCCACCATGTGTTACCGATGTTACACAAATCTTCTGTAACACACGGCTTCTGGCGGTAGGTAGGTAGGTAGGAAGGTAGGTAGGTACCCTATAGGTACTATATACGATTTCGCAGCAGCAGTAGCAGCAACAACGGCCGCGAATCTCACCGTCGTTGGTTTTAACCCTCGGGTCGACAAGGGTGCAAAAAATAAAAAACATAAAAACGAAAGAAAAAGAAGGAAAAAAAAGGAAAGAACGGAAACAGAAGACAAAATAAAGAATAAAAAGTGGGAAAGAAAAAAAATGAGAGGCAGGGACATTTCGTTCATCGTCCTTCAGCACGAGTTCCATAATTTTCATCTTTTTTGTTTTTTGGGTTTTTTTGTTTATTTTTTCTTCGCTGATACCAAGTAAGTTTGCAATTTTCTTTTTTCTTCCACTTTTCTTCTTACTTAATTGTTTACGCAAAAAATTGACTCACCGGTATTTCTCGCAGCGACCGTGTGACTACTGACGAATAGGAGCAGGAGGGTGAAGAGTATGCAACCTGTAAAAAGGCCTTTCCGCCGAGCCCAACGGCACTCCATCCTGAGGGGGTACTTCAGCTATGAAGCCTGGAACACAAAGGATTACAAATTTTTTATATACATTTTTTTTTTCATCATTTTTTGCTTCATCTTACTTAGTACCTACTTAATAATGTAGAAAAGTTTGTAAAACCACCAACCACACATTTTAAATGAGGAGGGTGGTTTTGTATTACATGTTAAAGAAAATTGGTTTCAATTAAAAAACAATTATTTTTGTGTATTATTTTGATTTTCCATTTTCCATTTTCCATTTTCCATTTTCTTTTTTTTTTTCATCATACTCTTATAACTATTTTTGATTTTCATTTCGACGTGATTATGGATTTCGGATAATTTAATATAATCTTAGGTACATGTTACTTTAGTAGTGAAGTTTTTTTGAAAAAACAAAAAACTTAATTTCAATTCAATAGACGCCACACACACATGGTGGTCCGATTCTCTCGTTATTTTATATTCTCCCTCTCCTTTATCATTTTGAACCGTAAATTTGCACAGTATGTAGTGCGTGTTACGATATTATTGAAATTGCAATTAAAAATAATTGCGAACATTCTTTTCACGGAGGATGATGATCATGCATACATGTGGCATCCATGTATGTATATATAATATATATATGTACCTAGGTATATGTACATCTATCTTTTCATCGCTATATACTATTTCTATATAATAAAAAAAAAAGTAAAATCGAGAGTAAAGATTGAAACATCTCGACTTTGAAAAAAAAAAAAAAAAAAAAACTTCTTCACTTTTCGTTAATTAGAATTCAAAAGAAGTGCGTCTTTCTGTATTTCCTCTCTTATTATTTATTCAATCAAAACTTAGGGTCAATAATAATTAAAAAAAAAAAAATTAGGCTCTCGATTCTGTTCACAGTTTTACTCTACTTTTTCGTGTGTAGCTGTGATTTTTTTTTTTTTTTTTGTTTGTTAAATAAATCTTCAGTATATATTTTGTTAATGAGAGTTGAAGCAAAAAAAAAAAAATTTTCCCCGCCTTTTCCCCTCTTTCTTTATCCCGCTTCCTGAATCAAACCTTCGAGTAAATAAAATAGAAGAGAAATCAAGTTTCCAATTCAAGTTTCGATTCAGAGTATTTCTCTTCTCTTCTCTTCTCTTCAGATTTCCATTTTTCCATTTTTCTTTTTTTTTTTTCTTTTTTTTTCGCTTGTATCTGCGTTTCTAATTTTTGTTCTATTTTTTAGTTATTTCATTTCTTTTTTTCTCTGTCTTTTTTTTTTTCCGCAATGTGCAATTGGTCGAGAGTTGCCAACAGCGGCAGCAATAGCAGTACATATACAGCGTCATAAGCAGAAGCACAGGAGCTGCAACGGCGCGTGATCACCGGACCGTAACGCACTAGGTCTTTCGCACTGGAAACAGATCCTTTCATCTTTTTCATCCATCCTGCGAACCCCCGCCCTTTGGCGCTGCGCTCGTGAACGTCCGTTTAAAATTTTTTCCTTTTTTTTTTTTTAATACTCCCCCTTCCCCTCCCCGCCCCTCCGCCCGCTGGCTGAAGAAAATCTTGCGCGGCATGCGGATGCGAGGAGTAAAAAAAAAATCAGAAATTCGAAAAAAAAATTATCGAGGTCAAAACTATATCGAAAGAAAACTGACCAATTTTTATAATTCTGTAAATTTTGTACATTCATCATGTATGTATAGGTGAATTAAGAAAAAGCAATGTTGTATAACGAAAAATGAAAAAAAAAACAAAGAAAAAAAATAGGCGATACACAGTCATCCCCGATGTTGGCCCTTCGCTAGGTACAAGATATAGATAGAGTTAGGCGGATACACATAGAGAGATATCTCTCGAGGATTTGGTGCATAAATTCGTCGAATCGTATCTCTCCAATAATTAAAATTCCAAACGGAAACACGCGAATGTCAGGCCCGGGGGCTGGCTAAAGCAAACGAGACTATTGATTCGTCGTGGGTGGTATTATACCGGGTGCCCAAATCGCCGCAAAACTCAATTTTACTACATCAAACTCCATCATCCCTCGATTTCTGTGATATACGATATAATAATAATAATTATACAATTTTCATTCGTAAACGATTGTTCTTTTTTTTTTATTCATTTTCAATTTGTTCAAAGTCAAAATTTGTTTTTTCTTTCTACAAAAAAAAAAAAAAAAAGACACAATGTGCTCGTCCTTGATGACAAATCTTTCGTTTTCAAAAACATGCGAAACCGATATTTTTCTCAGAGACAAAATAACATGATTTCATAAGTCTGAAAGAAAATTTTCAAAAATAATTGCAGACAAAAAAAGAAAAAAAAGAAAACTGACGATCAATCAGCGATTCAAATATCTCTTCTTGTTATCTCGAGGTCGCTGTACAGATAATATTATGGCGTTGGTGTAGGGGTAGGGTAGGTACTATATAAACCGCTTCTGGTATAAGGGAGAAAGGCAGGGATATAGGGGAGAGGGGGGTAACGGATAGATTAAAACTGCAATTACACGAGGGATGGGTTGCTGAGAAGCGGCCATTAAAGGCAACCACAATGGCTGCCATAAAATTAAAATAATTTAGCCATAGACGACTCTCCTCTATCTCTTTTTCCCCTTTTCTTTCTCTCTCTTTCTCTCTATATATAGTATATATCATATATTTTCGCTCGATCTTTCCCCTAATCGAAAAACTTTTTTAAAATTAACTCAAAACCCTTCACCCACTTAAACAATTCCAACTAACTATTATCTCCCTTATTTGAGTTGCAACATCTCAAAATTGTCATCATATTTCTATATAAGATTCGTTACATCGACGCTGCTTACGAAGACTAGCACGTTTCAGATTTCTTACGAAGACTAACACGTTTCGGATTTCACCGCGAAGACTGGCACGTTTCGATATTCACCGCGAAGACTAGCACGTTTCGGCTTTCGCCGCGAAGACTGGCATGTTTCGGCTTTCGCCGCGAAGACTAGCACGTTTCGATATTTACCACGAAGACTAGCACGTTTCGATATTCACCACGAAGACTAGCACGTTTCGGCTTCTCGCGAAGACTAGCACGTTTCGATATTCACCACGAAGACTAGCACGTTTCAGTTATCTCCGCGAAAACCGTCATGCTTTAATTATTGTAGCGAGGATTTTCCGAAGATTTGTGCGGTGTGCGATGGTCGAAATGAAAGTCAATTTGCGGATGCAGAAGTGCGTTTTTTCGTTGCATTAAAATAAACTTATGAATATTCTCGAAATTGTGTTGTCGTTGAGGGATTGGAAAAATTGACGCTGTTTTCACAGGTTCTTTACAGATGTTTTAAATTTCTGATTGATTCATTATGGAGCACCCGAAAAAATTATTCGAACATTTGTTGAATAACTTCAGTATGTCGTTGGTATGTTTTACAGTACACAGTTAGAGAATGATGAACTGTTGCAAAATAGAAATAATATTCGTTTCAGTTCGAGCAACATACTAGTCATCGCGGCGAAATCCGAAACGTGCTAGTCTTCGTAAGCAGCGTCGATATACCGAGAGTTTTTGATGAAACTTGCGACCCCCTCCCTGCGCCGTTTCGGCGCAGGGAGGGGGTCGCAAGTTTCATCAAAAACTCTCGGTATAACAAATGGAAAAAGAACGAGAAATTCGATTCATTTCATTTTTCAACAGATACGAACAGCTGCGAGAAGAAGAGAATGACGTGACGTCAGTGACGAGCAAGAGAAAGCGAAATAGAGAGATGAAGGATAAGAAGTTAAAGTTAAAAGAAAAGAGAAGAAAAAAAAAAAAGAGGAATGGAATGGAATGAAGAGAAGAGGAGGTCGAGCGAGGGTTTTTAAGGCCTGTTGCAGTGACCAGCAGTAATTCTTTTAGAGATGTATGTTAAACCATTAATTACAACTCATTAAGGAAAGAGAAGTAGTAACTACCGAGGAAAGCATCTGTCCCCTCTTTCGTGCCGCGACGCGAGGCAAACGCGACGCAGCTATTCATCGGTGTGTGAATCACTCTCTAACAGTCGCGTAATCATTTCATTTAGAGAATAATAGAACGTAAAACAATCAGACAAATGAGCAATGAAAATAAAATAAAAAACAATTGAAGAAAAAAGAAAAAAAAGAATTGAATTAATAATTTCTCACATTAATTATAATGAGAAAAATTTGAAAGATTTCATATATCTTTGAATTTCTTCTTCTTTTTTTCGTTCACCCGTTTCTAATCTACGTAAGATAAAATGAAAATAAGAGAATAAAAAAAAAAGAAAAATTACCGAATGTGGAAAAAGAGAGAAAGAGAAAGAGAAAGAGAAAGAGAAAGAGAAAGAGAAAGAGAGAAAAAGAGAGAGAGGAGGAATTCTCTAGGTGCTGACGTAGTCGACGTCGTCGGCGTCGGCGTCGGAGGGCGCGGACATGTCACAAGGCAATGATTAATACGACGGTGGCATGCGAAGGTGTCCTGAGAAGGACGCTACCTAGGTACCTACCTATACCTATCTATGTACCTGCATTCATACACACTCGTGGATACACAGAAACGGAGGGCCGATGAAATTACACCGTGTTTCAGGTCCCAGTCTGATTATACACATGGTACTTACACACACACACACACACACACATATATATATATATATTATATATGTACGTGGTTGTTAAATGTCAAAAAATCGTTTTTTACGTGTTTTCGATTTTTACCTAATAATTTCCTTATGTACTGGCTTATTTTTATCGCGACATAAAGTATATAGATATGTATATATGTAGTTGTAGTAGCAGTATAGCTCTCGGTAGTTGTTGGCATGGATTGTGAAATTTTCTATATAAAAGGTGTACCTATAGTATACGCAGAGAAAAATAGTATATAGGTAAAACGGTAAATCCCAGGTATGCGTATGTAAAGGTAATCGGCTTAAAGTCGTATGCTGGCAGGGGTTCCCGAAACAACGAGACCCACCATCCATCCATCCATCCATCTGTTCATACCCGTTGTAAATTGTAGATAAAATAAACCAAAAGTCCGAGTACCTAGATATAGGTATAATAAGAATAAGGTACAAATAGGAAGAATACATAAAAAGAAAAGTCCTTCTGCTGCATTGGGATCGTGTGGATATTTCCCCGATACTTATGTATATTCAGAAACGTATGTACCTACTTAGGTATACAGGGTGATTCGTATTTAACGTACGATATTCCTCGTCAAATTTGAAGAATAAATTTCCTTTACAAAAAATTCGTAGGACCAATAGTTACCGAGCTACAAAAGATCTTAGTTCACTCATACGTAACTCAGACTAGGCCCCCAGCCATGAGTGAGTGTACGTTGCGCAGTGCCTAGTCTACACGCTCCGCGATTGAGTCGACTAACTGACTGATATCTTCCGTAACTCGGAAACTATCAGTCCCTCGAATTTACGGTAAAGGAAATTTAGTCTTAGATTTTCGCGAGGAATTTATCCCTAAAATATGACAGACATTAATTCGGATCACCCTGTATATTGTAGGTAATAAATTGACCGAATATAAATAAAACCTGCAGTCATACACCCGGGCCAGGTACTTTTTCCAGGTATAATTAAAGTGATGGTTATAATATTAGGCAAATTTCTCAATTAATCAACGTCTTGTTTTCTCGATTAATCTCTTCGCATAAATTGTGTCAATGTAAATCAGAATGAGAAGAATATAAATGAGAAAGAATAAAAACGAGGAATGAGGAATAGCTCAAATGTTATAGAGGATGATGATCCCTCGAAATATCAAACTCTCATCCCGTTGTATAGGTTTTCATATATATTTCTGTATATGCATATAATATAGCATATAGAATAGCGTAGTTGTATAGCCGGAATATGTTTCCTGTGGGAAAAAAAAAGGCGCACAGAGTACGGTATATACGTACCGCAAAGCTAATTGGATGAAGTCATTCTCGGCTCTTTAATAGTTATCGTCGAAAACCTGCGAGCGAGATACACGCGGGAGAAAGAAGAATAAGAGAAAGAAGAAGAGGAAGAGGAAGAGGAAGATACGGACCCCCACCGCTGCACGCCGTGCCCCTGCGATTACATGCTCTATTGAACAGAACTCGAACAAAAAAAAAAACCAACAAAAAAAACCATCATTTGTATATTTCTTTGATCTGGGGGAAAAAAAGAAAATGATAAAAAATACGAAAGTTCGTTTTTTTCAAAAATTTGTAGCCAAAAATTGATACGGAATATTGACATTATTCAAATGGTTGATCAACGAAGACTAACACGCACATGTGTACGTGAAAAAATATATCTATAAAATATATATGTCATACAATATGAGATATTGTAGCAGGTGGATCAATAAAATCGTCTAGGGTAAGTGTAATGAGGGTATATATGTATATATGTATATATCTAGATGAATTATATTCGCATATAGGTATCTACACATATGGGACGAGTTTCACGCCACTTCATCCACGGAAAACGAAAAAAAATAACTTTCCTTAATCTTGGGATTGGATTGAAGTATTATATTAGAGTGCTCCTAACTGCAGCAATCTGAAAAGTGTTCAAATTCTCATATTCAAAAAGCATGTCCAAGACGAAGCACCCTAATATATGTATGTGCGTGCGTGCGTGTGTGTGCGTGCGTGTGTGTGTGTGTGTGTGTGTGTGTGTGTGTGTGCATAGATAGATGTATATAGACAACGCCGGCATAAGCGCGCCTAAGTTTAACTAGTTGCTTCCTTATTTTTCCCAATCATAAAATAAACATAAATTATACATATATGCCACTCTATGCTACCACTCGCACCGTTAAGAGTCGTCGTTGCGTTATAGCTACCACCGTCGCGTCGTACGTACGTCACTGCCACACATCACTCTATTATATTGTTGATATATAGGTATATGATATTATGTACCTATACATACATGCATGCGTGTACTTACTATGTCTAGATTAAAAAAAGTCAAAAAAAGGGGGAAAAAAAAAGAAAAAAGAAAAGCAAAAAAAAAGGCCAGCGGGATAAATTTTAGCGACTCGGTTCGACCCCCGCCTGTAGCCAACAGACTCGTGATTCGTGATTCTTGGTTCATGGGGTTTCGGGGTGTATGTATGAGAGCACGAGCGCGAGCGCGAGCGTGCGAGCGACACGTAGGTTGATTCATTGCGGTAACTTCCCTCAAAAACTATTTCCCTCCTATATACCCTGCAAGGCTCGTTTTCTCTTTGTCCCTTAGTTTTTTTTTTTTTTTTTCTTTCTTTTTTCTTTCTTTTTTCTTTCTTTTTGCTTTTCTACTCTCCCTTCTCTCTTCTATTTCTGGTTTTTATTTTCATTATATTTGACTTTTGTTTTTCATCGAAATTTCCGAAAAAGCTCAATACCTACTTGCTTCAACCTTCGCCTACTTGTAATTTCGCATTTATTCAAAAAAAACGAGAAATACGCGATTCGAATGAAAATAAAATAGAACAAAAAATATGTGATATGGCATTCTGTTGTATTTTTAATTTTTTTTTTGTTCTCTCTCTCTCTCTCTCTCTCTGTTTGCTATAGAAATCGAAAATTTGCTGATATTTCAGAATCTACTATAGGTACCAGTGATAATAAAATTTATAATTCCCATATTTATTTTCAGAAGTTTATTTTATTTTATTTCTTCTCTCGCCCTTTTCGTTCTTTTTTTCTTTTTTTTCTCTTTTTTTCCTTTTCTCTTTCATCGAACAATGAACGAAGAGTTAGGGTTTTAGGGAACGACTAGGGGTGGGTTTAGGTGCGTGTCAACAGAGCCATATTATATTGCTATATATTGCTATATATATATTATATATACTCTTATATATATAGCAATAAAACGTCGTAGGTTGAAAAGCAAAACGCGAAACTACCGAAAAAAAAAAAATATAAAATAATAAAAAGAAGAAGAAGAAGAAGAAGGAAACCCACGAATATATTATAGGACTAGGCTTATATATACATAATATAGTATACCTATCATATAATACAGGTTATACAGCACGTAAATATCAAAGCGTACTATATGGACGTATACATGTACCTATATATTGTATATAGTATATCGTAAAAGAATAAGAAAATGGAATGATAAAATAAAGAGAGAAAAAATAAAATAAAAAAGTACTACGCAGCCTTCTGGTTTTTTTTCCCCTTTTTTTCTTCTTTCTCGAACTTTTTTTTCAATCATCCGTTCCTCGTTCGTGAAAAATCCGAACGATTCTCGTAACGGAACATAGTTTTTGGAAATATTCTTTCTGCAGTTGCGGAATTTTCAAAATCGATGAAAAAGAACGACTAGTAGCGCGCGGCGCGACATTGTAATCTTATAGATGTTTGTGTGTGTGTGTAAGCATCTGTATATATGTATGGTGGGTGCTGGCGCTGGTCCTGGTGCGCAATTATGATAATGGCACACCTTGGATCATCGAAGGCAGTCCGATGGAGGTTAGTGGCGGTCTATTTATCATACAAATGGTTCATTACGGTGCAGGGTATAGGTAATACGGGAGAGAAAAAGAATGAAGAAACGGCAAGAAAAACAAGAAAAAAAAAAGAAAAAGAAGGGGGGAAAAAGATACAAAAACAACAAAGCAAAAAAAAGCGAGAAAGAGGCCATCAGACGCGTACGCGTATAGCGTAGGATGATAATAGGCTGTTTATATACTGGGTGATTCAGGTTGAGCGAGTGATATTCGGAGAGTAGATTCCCCGCGAAAATCCGAGACTAAATTTCCTTTACCGAAAATTCGTGGGACCGATAGTTTCCGAGATACGGAAGATCCGAGTTTTGAGACCCAATCGCGGAGCGCATAGGTTGCACAGACTTGGCACTGCGCAACTGACACTCATGGGCCCGGGGCCCAGTCTGATTCACCTGTGAGTTCCGCGATTGATGAACCGCGATCTTCCGTAACTCGGAATCTATCGGTCCCACGAATTTTTGGTAAAGTAACTTTGTTCGTAAAATTTCACGAGGAATCTACCCTAGAAATATGGGCCTCATGCTGAACTTGCATCACCCTGTATATCGGCGGAGAAAATCGACGGAAAATTATATCTCCTCTAGCTGCCTTATACAGTTTTCTACCTGTCTGATATCGTTCTATTAGCTTCAACCTTCTCTCGCGAGTTCATAATATCATATAAGGAGAATGGGGAAAGAGACAGATAGTATGGCATAAATAGGCTATATATGGAGAGAGATGGAGCAGGAAATCAACTATTTATTAGTACACATTTCGTTTTATTTCGTTTCGCACAGCGCCGGGTATGATTGGAACAGCATATACACGTATCGTATAATTTTTTGCCTTTCTTATTATCGATATTCGAATGAAAATGAATACATACATACGCATACATACATATATATATATAATATGAATACCTAATATAAATTCGCCTCGATCGTTGCGAAGGACGTATAGTTTTCTAACAAATATTGTTACTCAGTTTTATTCACATTTTGATGGTAAATTCCTTGCGAAATTTCAAGACCAAATTTCCTTTACCAAAAATTCGAGGGACCGGTAGTTTCCGAGTTACGGAAGATCCTAGTCTAAGAATCGCGGAACTCAGTGGTGACTCATTGTCAGACTGGGCCGGCCATGAGCGTAAGTAGCGCGTAGCGCGTCGCCCAGTCTATGCGACAGCTATACACACGCTCGGGGATTGTCCAGCTAAGATCTTCCGTAGCTCGGAAGCTATAAGTCCCACGAATTTTCGGCTTGATAAATTTATTCTTAGAATCACGCTGGGAATCTACCCTCAAAATATGGCTCTTTAAACTCAAATCGCACTGTATATCCAGGTGTAAAAATAGTCGAGAGTCAGAGTGTACCTACTACAGAAATATTTTGGCGGTATTACGCCACGGCAAGGTCAAAACCCGAAACTGGGTCGTACAACGAAAACCGAGACAGAGACCCACGTCGAGATTAATTCTCCTAGGCGAAACCGCGCGTCATAAGTATCGTAGTATAACTCCGCAATCCCAAGTCGTTAAAGTTTCTAGCTACGATACATCGCGCTATTAGTTAGTGATGTAAATTCCTCTACTCAACGTTACGGGATAAAAACCAACCCAAGTATGTATTCAAACTGTAGAGTAGAGTAGATGCGCGCGTTACGTATTTACACTAATCCATAATTCCGAACGAGTATAATAATACGATATAAACATAAATCCGTTCGTTTAGGTATCAATGGAATTGGCGCGTTCCAAGTTCCAATAATCTCTCTCAGTAGGTAAATAGTACTTCGTTATATGGCATCACATATTTATTACTTACCCGATGAGTGATGTAGATTTCCAGGTAATACCGCGTAGTCCGTAAACGAAACACAACACACTCGCGAATGTATAGTCGGCCGCGCTAGCCCGCACACACTGAAGTGTACAGACGTACAAAAGGAGCGAAATAAAGAAAGATAGATAAGCGAGTGGGATCTGAACGTGTAGTATAATGAGAATACAGTATAAAGTGATAATTATCGACAGAATGAATGGTATCTGTGTTTATGATCAGCAAAAATGATTATTATTTCGATTAAACAAACAATTGGACACTTATTTTAACTTTTGTCATCACTTTACGCGATTATGACTTGATTAACAACTATATCACTGCCACACATGGGTATACACTAAGTTTCAGTTAATAGGAACTCGGTAAATTCGTTAACCATTATAAATATACACATATGTATATATTCGCGTGTGCATATTGCTCATTACTTTTTTTCATGATAATTTAAAACGATTATTATTGTTATTTATCGTATAACATTATCATGTATTATAAGCGCGATCGTATTCGGAACATTAATATTCATATCTATTTTATTATTCTTCTCTTTCACACTGCACTGAGTAGTAGTAGTAGTTGTTATTATTGCGAATACGAAAACTTAATGAAGATTAGACATCATATCATATTTTTAGAATTATATATATTATAGTTATTATCGTTTAAAGGAACTTTGAAAAACCACACTGCGCGGGTGTATTATCGATAAACACTAATCGTTACACTTTTCATATTATTAGCGTAACCATAAACTATATTGCTATCCTCGTTTATATACTATAATTTATAGACACGTAAGTGAAGCTACGCTTTGTGGGCTGCCCTTATAATCGCAGTAACGCGAATACGCGCGCACAGACACACACACACACACACGCGCGAAGTTGAATGAAGTTTAGTTTAGTTTAGTTTAGTTTAGTTTAGTTGATTCGAGTAGGTGTAGTAGTCGCCGTTTCCTTGTTTTCGTATATTATATATATATATCAACGAAAACTAGTAGTATACTCGAAGAACTGACGAAGATCTATTTGATATATTTGTAGATTAGTGGAAAAACCACCACACACCAAAATCACCAAACACTATCCAACACTGCTATCCACTGCCTCTGGCTCTGCATTAGCCTTAGCTACCGCCGCTAGTCGCTACCACGATCGTCAAGACGCCGTATAGTTAAACTAGTCTCGCGTATTTCCATGACCAGTATAACAAGTAAGTAGAATAAGAAGTAATGATCAGACACAGACTCTTGCTCACGGGATTGCCCGCGGCTAACGCAACATCTCTTCTATTATCGTTGTATATTATATATATATATTTATATATATATATATATCTATTGGAATTGAATAATTTTTATTTTATTTACTATATATGTATTCACTTGCATACACACAATTATATTTTATATATTATATACGCATATAGTATATTATATTATGTATGCGTGCACACAACCCACCCACACAAACATATATATATACATATATTATAGCATATATATATGTATATATACATATGTATGAAACACATGCACAATATCACCCCGTAAGTTACATGTATATAAAAAAAATAATAAAAAATAAACTATCGAACAACAACGACGAGGATTGGAACGAAAATGAGAGAAAAAAAAACAAAAAAAACAAAAATACAGATTGAAGGATTAAGGGAGTAAAAGAAAGACTCCCTCTACCCCCCGAACGTCGAAACGAATCTGTTTCTATTTTTTCTTCTTCTTTTTAATGCAAAAAATTTATAATTATCAGTGTAGATAATTTTTTATTTTTATTTTTTCGTTATGTTGTATTGCAGTTGACTAAAACACGTACGTACATATGTGTATTATATAATTATGTATATATATACCCTATTATTCGAAAGGTATATTATTGTAACATTTAATTAATAAATATAAATGTGTACACACGCGGACGCAGACGATGTTCGTACACCACCGACTCGTCGCTCACGGCGTCTGCGGAGAAACTAAACTATGGTGGGGATCTGAGCCACCGGTTTTCCCCACCACTATAACGTTTCGTATATCCCCCACCACAAATTTTCTCCCCTACCCAGCCCCACTTCGCTACACTCATCCATCCGCCATATCCCCTCCCTCTCTCTATCTCCCTCCCTCTCTCTCTCTCTCGCGCCCCCTCTCTCTCTCGCGCCCCCCCCTCTCTCTCTCTATATTCACCCCTCCAATTCTACGCTACAGAACGAACGCGGACGGCGAACGGCGAACAGCGAACAGCGAACAGCGAACAGCGAACGTTGCCGCCGCGTTGCGTTCCGTTCCTTTCGTACTGTGCGATGCGATGGCTATGGCTAGCGAGGCAACCACCACCTCACATCTACTATACTTTACTTCCCACGAAGCTTCTACGATGTATATATATATATGTATATGTATAATACGTATATATATATATGTACGCTCGTACCGGCGCTTCCCTTCTCTATATTCTCTGTTTAAATGTGTGTCGTTCGCGTTTCTTGGGGCCGTGTCTTGCCCCCCCCCCCCCCCCCCCCTGCCCCCTGCCCCCCTTTTCCTCCTTCTCCTTGGTGGCCGGTCTTCTGGTCTCGACGGTATAAGGAAACCGTTAGTCGGTATTCCGTCTGTCTGTATGTCTGTACGTCTGTATATCTCTGTCCTTCGATGTTTCTACCAGAGTCGAGCGTCCTTGCCGTTCGGAATCTTCGATCTTGTTTTTTAATTTTTGATTCGAATTTTTTTTTCTTTTTTTTTTTTTTTTTTGATTCACCGATAACGATGCGATGAAAAATTTTTATCATTTTTTCCACTATCTTTATAGCTGCTCAGAAATGATCTTTTTTGTTCTATTTTTTAAGTAGGTATAAGTTATTCCTCGTATCAATTGCAGGATATTGTTATTTTTTTTAAACGTTTTAACAGCTCTTATATATAGTATATTATATAGCTACGTAATTATTTCGAGAGAAAAGGTAACGACTATCGAGTATTTCCATTTATTTTTAATTTTTTTTTCGTTTAATTTGAAATCGTATACCTATATATATATATATATATATATATATATATATATATGTTATTAAAGGTAACAGGAAAAACTAATGGGATATGTCTGTAATGGTCGGTGATTAGTTATATATGAAAGGGCGATAAGTATGATAGTTATAAAATATCTAGTACCGCGATTGTGGCTATTTATTTCGTGAGTAATAGAACGCGTATGTATATATATAGGTATTACATTGTGATATGTACTACCTATATAGGCGGTGATGATTATTTGCTTCAATGATAACGAAATACTGAGAAAGAAATTTATCTCCCATACATATATGTATATGTGTATCTATCATACAATCAGCTCGTATTATACTGTCATATACTCATATGTACAAATATACGTCAATAACTGCAGGTACGGTCTGGGTTGGTGTTAATTTATTGAATTTTTATTCAAAAATTCTGTAATCAAATTAAATATGAAAATCGAGGAAACGAAAATCGAATGCTTCATCCAAATTGCATATATTATATGAAATTTTTCGACATTTGATGTTTCGCTGAAAGAATGCATATTTTTTGGTTTCATTTTCATTTTTCGGGCGAAAACACCCGAATAAAATGATCCGAAAATTCCGTATGAAACATGTCTTGAAGAAAAACTAAATACGAAAAGATTTCGTCCTTTACAACTTAACGCTAAAACGTAGCGTTACCGAGTTACAAGCGATCAAATTTTTATCCCACAAGATACGCGTATGCATCGCGATATGAGTGTGGTAGCTGGTAGGTTGGGAGTGGCCGGTTTGGTGAAAAACGCGCTCGGTAGGTAAGTATAAGAGTTCTGTGATATTGTCGGGGGGTTTAATATGTATGTAAAAATTCAACCCGCGCCCTGGGCGCAAACTCGTGCAGTGCTGCTGCAGCAGCACCACCACCACCACCACCAATTGACGGGAAGCCAAGCCAAGGCAAGGCGAGGGAAGGCAAGGTAGCGGCGGCGGTAGACACTAGAATCGTGCGACACGGTTGGAATACATACATTCGTTTTTGGGATACGTGACGTCTCACTCAGCGTCAGGGCGCAGGGCTACAGTGAGCCCTTAGGGAGCCATCGTCCCGTACGTCCCTCTCCGCATTTCTCGTTTCACCCCCCTGTGCCATCTCGTTCTCTTTTCTCTGTTCCCTGTTGCCTGTTCCCTGTTCCCTGTTCCCTGTTCCCTGTTCCCTGTCCCATGTTCCCTGGAGCGCCCCGCATCGACCAACCTGGGAAATCCTCCCCGTAAAAGAATCAGAGAAATCAGAAGGGGGAATGACCCGTCCGGTCAGGAGCGAGTAGCCAACGGCGTTGCCAACCTAACGAGGAACGAGACTACGTCATGGGATATAAGAAAGGAGAATATTTGGGCAGTTATAGAAGACCGGACACGTTGGTATTCATGAATACTTGCCTAACTTCGCCCTGCGCCACTTCTGCATTAACCGAGAACCCGGAAGTATGATAAAAAACCGGAAAGTCTGGTGTATAATAATAATAATAATTCTGAAGGTTGGTAGGCTGGCGCGTATGAAATTTTTAGGTTAAACCTTTCAGGACGGAGTTGGAGGAGTAGAGTCGAGTTAAATTTACTAGAATACCGGAACAGGGGATTTCGGGTCGCTTATCACGAATCTAACCTTAAAATTGCGGAAGAGAATTCTAAAATTTGAAAGATGTTCATGAAAATCGGTTTCCAACGGTCAATTTGGAATCGCTGATGCCGAATCTGAATTGCAAATGCACAATGGCGAATGAAAATTTGAGTACGATTGATTTTCATAAAAATCGATTTCCAACGGTCTTCGGAATCGCTCATCACGAATCTGAATTCAAAAATTCAAAATTTCAAAATGGCGGAGGGAAGCTGAAAGGTTTGTTCGATTTTCATGAAAATCGATTTCCGACGGTTTTTCGGCTCGCTGATTACGAATCTGACATTAAAATGTGAAAATTCGATGACGAATCCAAGATGGCGGATGAAAATGGAAAAAATCTCAACTCGTTTTCTCGTCGATATTGACGAATAAATCAGAGTTCATTATTGAAATGAGAGAATACGTATTCCTATAACTTGGGTAGGTACATACTATGTGTATATATATATGAAGCTGTATGTGTCGTTGAAAATTTATTTAGGTGAAATACGGGGCTCCATCCTCCTCTGCACCATTGCCGTAGTGTTTTTGGGCATTAATTAACCAGATGGCGACTAGTATAATTATAGATAAGACAGTTCAAGCTGCTATTTAGTTACGGGAGAATGCTATATAAGATACGGTGTAAACATAAATTGTTCGCAATGTTCTTCTCACACCTCGACCTACCTATCCCTCTTTCATCTCTTGCGCACAGTGCGTATAGCGTATAACGTATAGCGTATAACGTATAGGGTATAGGGTATAGGGTACATGTTATGAGATTTTAGATATAGATCATCAAAACTATATCTCTAATTTTAGGGCAATGGGGAAAAATGGGGGAAGGAAATGAAACAGAACAATACCCACCGCGATATACGCAAGGAGCTACAGGATACAAAATCTCATTATTCTTTGAATTTGAAAATTGAAATATTCTGATATGATCCTTGAAATTTGAAAATTTAAAGATGCTGATGTGATTCTTTAAATTTGAAAATTGAAAGATGCTGATATGATTCTTGAAATTTGAAAATTGAAAGATTCTGATATGATTCTTGAAATTTGAAAATTGAAAGATTCTGATATGATTCTTGAAATTTGAAAATTGAAAGATTCTGATATGATTCTTGAAATTTGAAAATTGAAAGATTCTGATATGATTCTTGAAATTTGAAAATTGAAAGATTCTGATATGATTCTTGAAATTTGTAGGATCACGTTGTAATTTGTGAAAAAAATATTGAGAAAATTTGGAAAAATTTCATCATTTCAGTTATATATCAACGCGAATTTTACGATAATTTCGAAACAAGAATAGGTACCCATATGGGATATACTGTTTGATATTCCGATGAGTAAAAAAAGGGCCAGGGTAATTTCTGAATTAATTTTCCACTCATATTTTAAATACCTTCATTTTTTGACAGGATATATTTGCGATGAAAATCTTACGCGGGCTTCTGTTCCTCACCGATAACGAGGGCTTACGTATAGCTATTAAACTATGTATACAATTAATATACTGGCTCGATTGTAAAGCTTTAATTAAGTACATAGGTATATAATATACATATATATATATGTGGGTTCTGCCTATATAGCTAAGTATATAGGCAGATTATTATAATGTATATATTTATTAATTAAAACCCGCCAAGCATACCTCGCGGATTCTCTCCTCTCCTCTCATTTCCTTTATACCTATTTTCCTCTGACATACACTCTATACTATATACATATATATATATATATTATATACGCATGTATACATATTTTGGAAGATTAAATTTCGATTATAGGTTGGCTATAGCGCCAGCAGATACTCATTACCAACGCTTTGATTACCGTTAATTGATTTTAACTTTGGGGATGTAATAGAATTCCTGCTACCGACACGCGCCACCTACCACCCCTGAACACCCTTTCAATTTTCTTCCAAATATTATCGTCAACCCTAATCAAAGAGAAAGAAAAAACAAAAAAATTGAAAATTAAAAACCTTAATAAATTAATAAATTAATAAAGAGACTATGATATGAAATCGTAAATTAAAAGTCCGATTTTTTTTTGGGGTGGAAGCATAGCGTACGTAATAATTCCTAAAAAAATGTGCAAAAAATTTTTCATCCCATTTTCTTTCTTCGTTTTAACGAATTCGAATGAATCGTCTAAAATTTGACATACCTACCCATCCCATCTATACGCAGACTTGTATATCTTTCCTAATACTTATGTATATGAGTATAATGCACGTATGTATTATGGGAGAGAAAGAGTCAGGTGGGATAGGATATGGGATAGGGATAGGGATAGGGATACAAAGGCTTATATCGGTTTGAATATATTCATGAGAATGGGCAACTACTGCCATGCCACCAACCCTGGGACTTCTCTCCATCCGCGGGATCAGGGCTGAGCTAACCCACGACAAAAGCGTTCTGTTTTAATTGGAGGCTTATCATATATACAGGCATCGATATCTCGCCTCGATTAAATATCATACTGTAAATCGCTTACTATCATAGGTAGCATATAATTTATACGCACGTTATAATTATCAATTTTTATTCTCCCCTCTTGATTTTCTTATTTTTCATTTCTCATTTTTTTCTTCTTCCTTTCTTTATTTTTCATAAATTTGAATAACATATCTATCCGCACCAGTTCTATAATTTATTCAACCATTCATCACATCACTAGAACCACTCGATAATTATTCTCATTTAATATCATTCAATAATTTAGGGTTTTGGTCCGATAGCTAGTCCGAAGATCAGAAAAATTTTATTTCCATCGTTTTTTATTCGAAAATATTCCCCAAATTTTTCCCAAATTTTCTGATCTCTGTTTTTCATATGAAATTCCAAATTTGTGAAAGAATTGAAAAAAATTCAGTCTTTTTTATACTCGTTTTCTGTGGCTGCAGCTCTACGTCGGTATACCCTCAATAAATTTTTCCCATGAGATAGATTTTCCTGGGGAACCCCTAAAATCCAACGAAATAGATCGACCGTGCAACTATAGATGTGATATTATTATAGACTGCAGCCTAAGTCCTGATGCAGGGGTTCGCATTAGAACCAGCTGTCGAAATTACGTAGGTAGGTACTGCATACATACGTCTATATTCTGTATGGTTTGCAAAATACTGATATTCATGTGTAGCTTGTGTGTATAACTGTATATATACAGCTGGGTGTTGAGAAATAATAAATCAAATACACGTACTTCATTTTACCAATTACAAATTTACGTATATCGAAGCGAGTATTGATTGTATGCAAAAAAGTCTCAGACAAAAAAGATGCGTCACATCAACCCCCACAATGTTTGTTTATGGCAAATTTTCAAAAAATGAATACCTACGATGATAATCCGCAAAAAACAGTGGAGACTATTTATTGTTATTATATAAATTGATTTGTATCCAAGGAAGGGTTGATGAGACCGAAAAATGTCTTAAACAAAAAAGATGCATCACATCAATCCCCACGATGTTTGTTCATGACAATTTTTCAATAAATGAATACCTACGATGATAAACCGCAAAAAACAATAGAAACTATTTACTGTCATTATACAAATTGATTTGTATCCGAGGAAGGGTTGATCAGACGAAAAAGTTTTTCGAACAAAAAAGATGCGCCAGATAAATTTCCACAAAGTTTGTATGTGGCCAATTTTCGATAAGTGAACAGTCACGTTGATGGTTATCCAAACCCAAATTTACCTCTTCCAGACCAATATAGAAGTTCGGTATTACCTAAGAAACGGTTGATTTGATGGAAAAATTTTCCCCACAAAAAAGCCGCGCGATATCAAACCCCACGATGTTTGTCTGGAGTGAATTATCGTGAAATGAATAGATCCGAAGATAACGTTGATAAAGTAAATAGCAAGGAAGTAAAAAGTCCCAAAAAGGGTGTTAGCACGGGTAATATTTCCGGCGGACCGTTGATACATATTTTAACGATTATTTTTGTTGTTCTTTCGGTTTTTTCAACCCCACCATACCCTTAAAAATGTATATATATACACGTAGAACTATGTGTGTATATATGCATGTACATGTAGATGCAGTGGATGCAAATGGCGCCGTAAATAGAGGATGGCACGTGCAGCTGGCAGTAGAAGCGGCCGTGGCAAAGCGAAATTTAAATAATTAACTACACCCGCACGTAGATACCCACACATGAACCAAATAACACATACACATACACTACCAAACAAGGGCCCGTATTATAGTAGTACAAAGTCTTTCGTTACCGAGGAAAGTGTTTACGGCTCCTTTAACTCCAGTTTCACTTGCCCCAGTAGAGCTGGTTGCTTTCCTCATCGCTGTACCCATATCTAACACAAGCAATAATCTTCAAACGAAATTATCATCGCTTCTGATATTTATTGAGCATATTGCATACCGAATCGACCTGGATTTTTTGCCGAATCTAATTTCTTAAATTTACCCAGACTCCAGGCTTATGGGCAACGATGTGTTCATTTTCAAAAATCACGAGTGGATCGGAAAATTTTTGAAAAATTGGGGCTTAGGCGATAACATAAAAAATGGACTGGCCCAAAAAAGAAAAAGCGAAATTCCCATTCATTTCGAGACATTTTGGCCCTTGGTTGTATCGAAATTCGAATGTATGACCGAATCAGGGAGAAATCTAGGTTCTTTCGTGATTCAGTATCGACTGATGACTGGAGGGTTGATTTGAGGTGAGCGAGACACAAAAGCTGCACGTACCCATGTCTAAAGAGGGAGAAAATAGTACCGTACGTATAATAAGGGTGGTGATTTTATTTTTCCAGGGGGTTTGACGGTACGATTACACAAGGGTGGTAATATCGTATTAAATTATAATAACAATAAAAAACAACAAATACAACAACAAGAAGGAGAGCAATAGCAAAGTGAAAAACTAACTGGAATATATATAATAGAGCAAAGGCTCGTACCCTAAATATATACTATTTCGTTCCATAAGGGTTCGAAGCTAAGGGTTGTTCGGCTCATATGGGGGGATAAAGAAATATAAAAATAAAGAGAGAGGAGTAATAATAGACCATAGAGAAAAATTGAATCGTATAGGTTCCTCTCAAAAAAATTATATATACGTACAGTATATAGTATAATCTATACATATACATATACATATATATATATACTATGTGCATGTAATAATAAACTATACAATTCACACCACGTTTTAATGTTGCCAGGTGTTTCTATAGTTACAGAAAAATTCCCCCTTACCTTTAATAAAACCCATATAAACCTATATATATATATATATATATATATATACATATATACCAATCCTTGATCCTTAATATATTTGACTCTCGACTCGTTCTGTAGGTATATACATACATACAGTCACTCAAATTTCTTTTTTTTTCTATTTCAATTCTTTTTCGTTCCATTTCTTTTTAACATTTCTCAAAATTTTTTATCAATTTCAGTTAATTTTTATTTTTTTCGTTGTTTTTCAACAATATTCTCATCTCAAAAACATAATTCTACGGAAAAATGATTATATACCAGGCCGAATCGGATCTTTATATTTTATATAATTAAAAGAGAAGAAGAAGAAGTAAAAACGAAAAAACAAAAAAACGAAAAAAACGAAAAAAACGAAAAACTACAGAATTTCATTTGAAGTATGAATAATTATTCCTGCGAAACGCGCGTCACGCCCGTTGACGCTTATAATCGCTTGTCCGTATCGTCCGTCCGGGCGACAGGTGCTGCAGCAGAACAGAGCTGGAAGAATTGTTATACAGGCCTAGCCCAACGGCGATACGATACGATGGGATGTGGCGGGGCAGTAATATACCAGATCCGTATAATAAGTACTTGAAAAAAATAAAATAAAAATAAAATAAAATAAACCAAGATGTGAAAATTCGAAATCGCGTCTTAAACGAATTGGGAATTTTGAAAATTCGTAACTCTACTCTACAACGTTGAGATCTTTTCGTTTTTTTTTTTTTTTTTTTTTTTTTTCTATTCTTTGAACTCTGCGTGGATAAGAAATGAAAAGAAAAAAGAAAAAAAAAAGCGCATGTTGTGTATAATATTCATTAGCTAAAATCATCACCGATGGTAAATTTATGAAACGCGAATATAGAATCACACCGCGCCCAACTTTTTGCGTAATAAATTTAATTCGCAAATCAAGCGGAGAAAGGAAGTAGGGTACATCCGGCTAGATAATAATTCTTGCAAATAAATATATAACGAGTATTCCTTCTTTATAATGATTTGTCTGTAATCAAATCCTATATTATACTCAAAGTTGCAGCTGCTCGACAGTAATAAAGAAGAAAAAAGAGGAAAAAAGAGAAAAAGGACGATAATTTAATCGTAATATTCTATTCCTTCGTGGTATAGGGTATAGGTATATATATCTGTCTATCGACTTCCGGGTTTTTTCAAAGGAAAAATATACGTAGGTACATATCGTCAAACTGCGCACAGAGAAAATTGCCACTTTACGTCTCTCGTATATATAGAGTACTATCATATAGAATATTAAATTCAACTATAGCTACACGCATACATGTGTAGCAATTTATATTGTTATATATGGAATTTTACTTCTGAGGATTGAACCACTTCTATTTCTATACCCGCGCACAGTAGGTAGTACATACGTCATTACGTTATCATCAAACGATTTTTCACTTTTTGTTTCCTATTTTTTTTCTTTTTTTTTTTTTTTTTTTTTTTTTCTCTTTATTATCGTAGTTTTTCAACAATGCGGTCTGTTCCGGGAAAATAATTAGAGGAGGTAATATTTGGAATCAAAATAGCAGCGTGTGTTATATGAAAAGAGAATCTCGGTCGGAAAACGCGCGGAGAGAAACGAAAACGAAAAAAAAAAACGAAAAAAAAGAAAAATTTGTATGATAAAAAAACTTGGACAAATTAATCCCGCTGCAACGGGATGTAAGTATAAGTATGTATATATGTACTATCTATAGACGTTTATGCACACATGCACACACACGTACATATTACATGTAGTACCTATATCGGTTTTAATTACTTATTCTCCAATTTGGCGGTTGCTGCAACGATTCGTCCGATATTTGTGAATACATATTTATTTTGCAATAATCACGTTGCCTGTGTTATACGGTACATATTACATATATGTACACGTAATGTATAGAGTTGTTGGATATTTGAAATTCTATATGCAGTTAATTAAACATCGAAACTGTAATATACATAGGTCTTCATAACACGCGTTCATTGATTACACTCCCTTTCATATACGAACGATTATATACTGAACTATGCATCCCTCGTAAAATGTGTGAGCACAAAAATTGTAGCGTTTAAAAAGACGCGTCTTTTATGTTCAGAGATGTTTCTCGCTAGGCGTAGCCGATTACGAGAAAATCGATGGAATGTGTCTCAACGCCGCGGTTAGAGTCGAATCATATCTCGTCGACAGATACACATACATATCTGTGATTATCTACGTTACTATGGACTTAGCGTAAAAATTGTTCATACAAAAATTATGACTCCGATTAAAACGCATCTTTTATGTCCCACGATGTTTTTCGCTCAAAGTAAGTGTTTAGGAATAAATCGACATAACGTGTCTCAATGTCACATTAGTCACATCGTCGACCTACCCGATCATGAATCAATGATTATCTGCGCAACTATAAGTTTATCGGAAAAAGTCTTCAGACAAAAATTCCAGCCTTGGTCAAAACGCATCTTTTATGTACCCGACTATTTTTCGCTAGGAGTAACCCTTTACGAGAAAATCGCTGTAACTTATTTTTACATCCAGTTATCAAAGTGAAGAAAAAGAAATACTTGACAGATGGTCTGCTCGAGATACCTGCAGTGTATAATCATCTCTGATGCGTCTAATTCCCACAGAAAAGGTAACGACAAGTTTACCCGCAAATGACGATACGAGATCGCACTGCATACGCACGTATTTAAACCTATATAGACATAGCTGCTGCCTAAAACTGGTAGTATGTTGTTTCATAAATTAGGGGAATTAAGTTGTTCAGTTGCCTCAGTCGAGACGACTAGGACTGTAGCATATTGTTAGTAATTGTCGCCTGGCATAGCTGTTCAAGGCAGCTCCGCTCTCATTTCCTAAATACACAAAGCTACCAGTTACCTGCACCGCACAATTAATACATACTAGGTTACTAGACCCTGTCCATGTCCATGTCCATGTCCATGTCCATGTCTATACACCCAGAAGATAGTTATCTTTAAATAAATAGTCAAACCGAAATGACAGTCAGGGACCTGACCCCACAGTCCAGAGTCTATGCGCAACAGCGACGATTCTTTACACCATAATGATGTGATTCGATTCGAATGGTGATTAGAGACTGGCTAGGCAGCTGGTGTTTAGGCTTGAATTTTCAAACTTTCAAACGATTTAGAATTTTACAGGCCTCTGCAGACCCTCGAATAAGACCAGAGATCAAATTGTTTCGATCTATTTCTCAGGGTGTGAAGACAATTCGGAATTTTCAACCTCCGGCGTTCTATTCGTGTTCGGAGTTTTCTTCTGATCGGCTGTTTTCATCGGAGTTCAAATCTGGCCCAAATTGAGAGAAGAAGAAAAAAAATAAGAAAATTTTGTATCATACAACAACGCGGGAAATACGAATCCGAATGTATTTGTATTTGTATTTGTATTTGCATTTGCGTATATACAGGAGAAAAATGAACTGCATCAACGCAGCAGCACATTGCAACATGATTTTCAGTAGTTTGTTAACTGCGGAGTACCTACCTACCTACCTATCTATCTACCTACCTACCGACTAGCGTCCTTATGAACAATGTTTTCATTAACCGAATACACGCGAGGCTCCTGCACCAGGTCGATGATTGTGAACGAGGTACATATACAAGCGGTAAAACGTACCGGGTGTCGAATAAGAAGAAAGAAGATGTATGACGAAAACGATAAAAATGAAAAAACAACAGAAACAACAAAAAACTTGAATAACCGATAGAAATGAAGAAGATCAAACTTCATTAAGGGGACCAGTACAGCGACTTTTCGAGAAACTGTCATAGTCCGAAATCAATTTATTTCATACCCAAAGTTCATTTCACATCAAAATATTGGTCTTTTTCCAGATCATGTGTCGTAAGAATTTCGGCACACCGTTGGTCCAATTCAATCTCTTGACGTCTCATTTTCTCCGGTCAACCATTCCTCATCTTGTGAATGTATGGATTTTAGAATGGAAAATTATGTCATAAGTTATGATCAATTTACCAAATTAGCAAAAATTATTATCACTCATTTCTTAAATAACTTGGCCAAAACGGAAAATTTTCAAAATTCCTACATTCACATGATGAGGATTTGTTTTCTGAACAAAATGAATCCAAGATGACCTGAATCGGTCCAACGGTGCTCTAAAATCCTCACGACACATGATTTGGAAAAAGAAAAATATTCTGATGTGAAATGAACTTTGGTGACGAAATAAATTGATTTCGGACCATGATAATTTCTTGAAGAGTCGCTGTACTGGTCCCCTTAAGTCTTAATGATTAAGACACAGTTCACCGGTTTACGTCCGATTTTTGTTTCTTTTTTTTTGCAAATTTTGAAAATTATACAAATGATGATATTATGTTCATTTTGTTAATAAAATTTTTGTCATAAATTAAGGAAAATTGTGAGAATGAGGCGAAACTTTCTTGTTATGTTCGTATAATATACACGTAGTGAATAATCATGGTATATAGTATATATTAAATAACCACGTTGTATATGTAATCCGTGTTAATATTAAAACGTGGAGATGCAAAGTACAGACCGCAGTTTGGTCATTGTTTTACTAGCGTCACGGTTTTACGTAGATATTTGAAAACAAGTAGACTGTAATGGTTGGTGTATATGTATATGTATATAAACATTATATATATACATCATGCCTATATCCATATTTGTATATATCTCTACGGTACATCGTGCTTGTCGGTTGACCGCTACATTCCCATCGGACGTACATACATAGGTATATGTATATAGGGTATGAAGTCAAGTGGATAAATTTCTGAATTGGATTAACCTTAACCCAAAGCTGCAACGTGTTTTTGTAAACCGAAAGCTCGCGTGAAAAAAGACAGCTTTGATTGGAAAGACGAAAAAAGAAAGAAGAAAGAAATTTCCAATCCATTTATAAGTTTTCTTTTTTCTTGATTTTTTATTTTATTTTATTTTTCTTTTTTGCGCGACACAGAAATCAGTACGAAACGTACCGAGGAATACAACGATGGTGCCGGGTTGTTTTATGAAAGCTTGGAAATAAAAAAAGAAACAAAAAAAACAAACTCGAGCTTCCCACCGTGGGACATTTGAATTGCCTCAGCGATGAAAAAAAAAAGACGCAAAAAAAAAAAATGGTATTCGAAAGGGAAATACATCCATACATACAAGCTTTCGAAACATTGGATCTAGCCGAGTTGTTTCGCGCTTGGAAACCACCTCGACAAACTGGAACAAAAATCGAGGATTAAAAGCTCTCGGATTGTGCAATATTAAGCCCGGTTTCAACGGGTCGAGAATTTTCGGTCGGACCATACCGGTTTTTAAATTCCGGTTTACTCGCCTGAGCAGTACTGATACCAAATCAATCTATCGGATATAAAAGTTTCGTTTTTTTTCACTCTAAAATTTTTGTCCGAAACTTTTTTCCGTACAAGTTACGCCTGACGAGATATATTCAAAAGTATCACGGAGTATGTTGATCCAACTTGTGTCACATATCAAATGTGCAAAAATATGTTAGGTACCTTTCACCTCGGTTGATAAAAGCGGAATTTTGTTCGCGTCAGTATTTCATATATATATAAACAAAACGACAACAAAATAATAAAATTTCAAGGATTATCGACGATTGCTGATACAAAAAAAAATAGATAACGTCCTTCAATGTAGTTATAAAAGTTATATTGCAATAAAACCCGACTCTATATGAACGGATGAGCTTTTTCGTCCTCTAGGTTTTCGGAGCAGCTGGAATCGAAAACTAGGGGGAAAAAAAAAAGTTCACATGATACCCGTGGCTGTTTGAAACCGATTAAAAGTTTCAAACAGTTTTGCGAAACGGCGCGTGGGGGGTCGTATACCTGCATATACTTATAAAACTTGATTTCAGAAGCAAAAAAAAAAAAAAAGAAAAAAAAACATAAACGAAAGAGCAGAAAAAGCTTCAGAACAGGCAAACGAGGGCAGCCTAGGCTCTGCAATGAAATTGCAATTTTTTTTTGTTTTATTTGATATTTTATTAACAGGAATTTGTATTCTGAAAAATGTTCATCCCCCATGTGTAGGAATATCCGGATAACTTTGATCGACGATTTTGCTTCAGGATTTCGAATCTCTCGCCATTACGCCGATTGAAACCTCGAACACGCTCCATTTTAATCTCTTCTCATCCCCTCCGCCTCCGCCGCCGCCTCATCCTCATCCTCGTCTGCCCCTAAGCCTTGAACGAGGGATTTTGGAGGTTAGAATGAAGGGGCGGACGTGCGTAATAGGGGAATTTCGAAATGGAATTTTTTGATTATTGAAAGAACATGTAGTATCGGCACGGCGGTTGGAGAGGCGAGAGAGATTTATCATTTATTGTAAAAAAATCGAAATAGTATAAAAAAGCGAATACTAGAACGCAGAATGAAATTTCATTCTTTGACCTAACCTAGAAAACCGCGTGAAACTATAGCTTTCCGCATCTCATTCTCTAAGTGCAGCAGCTGCAGCTGGTTCCTCGTTTCAATTGAAGAAAAAAATGAGTAAATGACTGAGAGATTTGGAAAGAGAGAGAGATTTGGCACGGAATTTCCCATACATAAAATACTTATTTATACGGGGTATTCGATGCGAAGTATAAACGAAAGAGACAGAGAGGGAGGGGGAGGGGGAGGCGGAAGGAATAAAAATAAAAATGAATTCAGACGCTGTTAGAACTGGCATCGAATGCCCTGTATAAATTAAAACCTTGTACAGGACATTCCGTGTCAAATCTACAACAGTTTTTTTTTTTTTTTTTTTATATGCATGCGTGGGATAGGTATACCTGGGCAAATATACTTCTACACATGTAAAAATACACAAATCGCTCGGAGGCTTGAACATAGTGTAGACTGTAGTATAGTGTAGTAGAGGAACGAAGTGGAATATATTTACGGTCCAAGTCACGGGCAGATAGTATCCCGTAAGATTTAAGGGGTCAACGTTACAATTAGCGATGTTTAGAATGAAATTATGAGGCAGTTTATCTCTCTGCCTACTTATAGCCCTCTTCTCTTCTCTCTTCCCTCTTCTCTCATCTCTCTTCTCTCATCTCTCTTCTTCCCTCTCCTCTCCCCTCCCGCGGCGTTAGAATCTCACGCTTTCTTTATTCCCCCATCCATATCTCTTTTCCTTTATACATCTTCTCTCTCGTTCTTTCCGACTGTTTTCTCTCCTCGTATCTTGATGCCGTAGTTATAATTGCCATTAATTATTACACCAGTGCAAAATATTATTTTTAAAACGTATTTTCACTGCCATTTTATCCGACAAGCGTGACGCCTCTCGAAACTAACGATTCTCTTCCGTATTTGCCGAAACCCAAAACCCGAGCATTCTTATCTCCCGCCCTTTTTTCGTAACGCGTGACAACGTGCTACTGCGCACGTTGCCAAACGGTGCAGCGCCGAAGCTCATACAACGGGAGTATGGATGCGCGTGAGAATGACGCGCTGTAACGATTATTATCATCGCGTGAAGCATCAATGCTCCGAGTTAATTTTTCGCATTTGATTTATTTCTCGCATGAAATGTTGAGCAAAAATTTCTATACGACGTTCACATTTTATTGCTCGATGATTGAAAAAAGACGAAAAAACGAAAATGAAATGAAGCCACAAAATGAAAAACAGAAATGACGATAATGACAAAAGCAATTATGTAATTGTAATTTATTTTCGTCAATTTTTGACCAGTTTTGCGGTTGACGCGTGTAATTGGGTCAGTCGATCGTTATATTCGAATCTGCGTGATGCGAGGAGGAAATAGCTCCGCGGATTTTAAGGGTGGTATGGTTTGGCGTGGCGTAGATGAGTTTTGGGGTAGTGTTTGGCGGGACAGATTCGGCGTGGAATTGTTTAGAAATAATGGGCGATGGCCATGTGCCAATCGGTGTTTGTGGGTATATTGGTATATACAACTACACGGACAGGTGTCCAGGGTAGGTATAGGAACGTGCGAATCACGAAACTCCTGTATGTAGGAAAAAACACGAAAACGGTAAAAGCGAACGCGAGAATCAGGGACAAACAGAAATAGGTGTATCCTCTCATGCTGCATGTATATATGTACAGTATATACACAATGTATTGTATCTAGTATCGAATAACGAAGAATTGGTGGTGGAGGACGGAGATACAGAGAAATTTCAAATTTCCCTTGGGAATAATATACACACCTGTATCTAGACGCACATAAACCGGAAAGAAGAAAGATAACTAACCGCGTTGTTATGTATTTGTGTCTAATAAATAATGAATGATAGAAAAAGCGAAGAAATTTTTTCATTTTTATTTCATCCTCGTTCTAAGGGTTGAAAATATGCAGTAGATTTTTATTCCGAGAATTTGGAATATCGGAAATTTCGCATTTAGAAACTCGATTCAGCTTCGGGAAATCTGAATCGAAAAATTTGACTATCATCAAGTTTTCAACTGTGAACTTATAATTTCAGGAAACACATCGACGGAGGTATGAGGTATGTTGTATCTCGTCGACGAGAAGAAAAAAAGCAAAAAAGCAAAAAAGCAAAAAACAAAAATAGCCGTCAGACCTCCAGGTTGGCCGTAAAATAAGACACATATCTACACGTATGCGTGCGTATGTGTATAGATGTAAGCGTATAAAAGTTGAAAATAAAAAAATTTGAAGAAAAAATGAAAAATAAAAACCCTTCGATATGTCTCGAAGCGTTATATATACCTGCAGTGGTGTATGTATAAATATAAGGTGCATTACGTGTTTTAAGCTCTTATGATGATGATGATGGGATCTCGGTATATGTATATGTATGGGGATGTATGTATGGGTAGATGGTATACAGCTACACGTCCGGAGGCCTATACTGACAACAGCAAAACGTACCCGCTATATAATATAAGCTTGTGCATCAAGTTTTACAATCCAATTAGACAGACCGCAGTGTCGTATTAATTATAGTTTTATGGGTAATAATTATATCGACAGTTTTATTCGACCTTAATGACGTAACCGAGGCTCTGAGGCTTGAGAATTTCTTCTTATCCCTCTCGGCCACCCTTCTACCCCCAAAATCCAATATTTCCTTCGATTTACATGTTCCGGAATGAAGTTGTGAAAAGAGTTCGAAAGAAAGGAAATAAAATAAATTAACAAGATAAAACGCGATCATTCTTCGGTTCGTTCAATCGAAATTATGAAACGCGTAACGATTTCGTAACAAATTTTCCAGCATTTTAGAGAAAGAGGGTCTCGATATCTGCAGGGAAAAAAAATTACACACAAAAATTGAAAAACGAAATGGGTACTACCTACGTCCCAACAATTTTTTAGCGTGTGTGTGTTTTTTTTCTCTCCTAATGACCGGAATGAAACAAGTTGATGAATCTGCAAAGCGAAAATTTGTTCTCCTCATTCATCTTTTGACAAATGAATTCAGAAAGGAAGAAGTAAAATATTTTTGTTTTTTTTTTTGGCTCATCGTCAGTGCATAGTGCAGTTCATCTGGCATATATACATATATATATATATTTCGGAGTATGAGATTCGAGGAATAAAATAAAAGTTGAAGAAAAGAAAAAAAAACTATACAGAACAAAAAAACAAAACAAAAAATGAAAGAAAAGGTGAATTCTGATTAACAGCATTGTCGTATAACGAGGATAAGAAGTTCTATACATAAGGTAGACAGGCGGTTACTAATCGTGAGGTCATTTAGCGTGAAGGAAATATAGGTACCATACGGAAATATAATAGGTATCTCCGCGAGTCGGGGTACATAGACGGTCAGCGAACAAAGTGAGTTGGATAAAATGCTGCGATAATACAAAAAATATACACCTTATATACTATATATCTACATATACACATATACACACACATATATACGCACGGTTCACTTATTCCGAGAAAACTTCCTCGTTTCATTTAACAAAATAACCGAATGAAGTATATAATATACGTATATACTATATAGGTATGTATATATGTATGAGGTAATCAATTCTTGATCGAAAACGTCAATTTTTTCGTTTTCTCTTTCCTTTTTTTTTTCTCAAGAGATCACGAGGATCCTTCTCTATCAAATCACGAATCGACGAAAAAACGAGGAAAATTTTTGAAATTTTTTTTCAAAAATATCGCGAATTCTCCGAGTCGTATCGTACAGTGGATTGAGAAAAGAAAATAAGTTATGTATTATAAATACTTAGAATCGCGAATCTCTATCACATTTCCTCGACTTTCTTCTGAGTATACTCTTTCCCATTCATTAATTAGTTCATTTATATATATGAGGCATTCCGCGTCATTTCATTTGAAATTTTTCTCGAAGGAATATCTATACTCAAGTTTTTTCATTTTTCATTGAAAGATTGATATCTCGGGAACGGTTGATCGTAACGACAATTTTAAGAGAACGAAAAGCCGCGTTTTTTCGAGGCCTAAAGGGGTAGAATTTATTTGAAATTTAACTGAGTCAATCTGACCCACATTTTGGGGAAAAATAATCGAATTTTTTCATTCTTGCAAGGTGACGACGCTCGATATCATCATCGATATAATGTTCTCGAAAGACCAGAAAATTGAAAAAAAAATATATATATGTATGTATATAGGTATGTAGATATACTCATTCTGACAATAATAACAATCATGGATATTCCCGTACCAGATTCCTGTAAACAGTTGTACACTGTATTTATTATTAACCGCCTATACATGCGGCGTATAGATATATACGCAACTATATAGTATATGAGTCACGCGATCTAATTCCTCCTATTTTCTCAGAAATATAGAAACGCGTTAAATATCCTATAATTAGGGCAAGTTAAATGAGGCGTAAATTAATGCATCTATATAATGTGTATCTGAAAATACGGTTCAAGGTATCTTTCGACTAACAAAATTGAGAGAAAGAAAGAAAGAGAGAAAGAAAGAACGAAAATTGAAATTTTTTGTCAATTTTTCGAATGAAACGAGAAGAAGATGCGTTTTTTTTTTCAAATTCTGTCTTTTTTCGATTTTCTTTTTCCCCCGATCTGCTGGTGCTTTCTTCATTTGGCAAAGCTTTTCAGCATCGAGACGCTGTATAGCGAGAAAATAAATTGCATAATCGCAGAATGTGGCATGATGGTAATCTAGAGCTGGCGATGACGCGACTCGGAGTCTCGGGTCGTTTTTAAACACGTAGCCTGGTCTGACCATGATGATTATGACTCATTCCTTACTGCTGTTGCTGATGCTGATGCTGTTGCTGATGCTGATGCTGATGCTGCTTTAACGTAATATAAGTAAGTCTGTGTAGGTAGGTACTGTTATACTCACTCGCAAACCGCGAGTCGTATGTATTACATGTAATGGGAGTTGATGGAGAAGAGCGGAGAAACTAAGGAAAATAAGAAATGTGAAAATTTTCTTTTCTTTCTTTCGATTTTCTCGAGCTTTGTATGCAATTTTTATTCAGAAGAAAAGCAGAAACTAGGTTTTCTCAATTTTACTAAATTGAATTAAAAGCCGAATGATAATGAAGACACAGTTAATTAAAGTTACGATTCTATCTCTCAATGGTTGTGCGACACGTATGTACCTACCAACCTGTGTGTCTATAAGCAATGGATGAAATTTTCAGAATTATTACCGATCGCAAGGCTATATATCGATTGGTCTGAATCACGAAGCGATAAACAATACGCGTATGTCGCCCACTCGGTTATCTGATGCCGAGTAAATATTGATAGGTACAGACTGTATATACGGCACTGGCGTACACGAGCTAGTACCTAGTACAGATAAATTTTTGTTTCCTCCATTTGAGGAATTTCGAGGATGATTAATCCAAGCACGAAATTTATTTCTTTGAATTTGCCGTGTTTTAAATAGTGGAAACGAAAGGAGCAGAAATACTCATGTTAGCACGGATTTCAGATTTCGAACTTTTTCAGACCGCATTTTATCGACTCACAGCTTTTCGACTACAGGTGCTTGCCCGGAAGTTTACATAGCCGATTTGAAAAACTTTGAAACGCGGCACACCGCAGGTTCAAAATTCCGAAAGCTAAAGATCCGAAAGGCCAAACCTCAGAAACTTGAAATTTGCGCATGTGAAGTCGAATTTCAAGTGCTTCTGCACCCTGAATAATTTGGAGAGTCGTTTTTTATTCTCTTCATTTTTTTCTGTATTTTAACACCTAAGTGGCCAGTTTAACCCCAGGGCAAATCATATTGGCTGCTTAAAGGTGTTAAGTTTCTTCTTCTTCTTCTTCTTCTTCTTCTTGGTCTTGTTCCCTCTCGTAATTCTCATCCTCATCGATTCGAGCGTGTATATATACATATATATAGATATGCTGTACGAAGGGTGAAATGAATACTTTTCGCTAAAATTCTGAGGGATCAAATTCGTCGCGAATCCCTGGCAAACTCGGTCTTCTCATTGTGTCTAATTAGGGGTAGACGAGGTGTGTCATTCATACTTTTTTTCAACCTTTTATACCTACCGAAGACCTTCTTCGAGTTTCCCTAATTCTTCGGTATTCTGCAAGGGTAAACTCTGGCTATTAACTCAACCGATATCAATCCCACGTGAAAATGTTCCGTACAAAAGTTTTGTAGAATAAAAAAATGCGGGTTTTATATTCAGTAGAATTTTTTGTAGAAACATCCGCACCGCGGCCGGCGTTGGTAATTCATAAAAATTTCTCCCACCTCAAACTGCGAATTTCAAAGGCTAAACCATATTGCTATTGGATCAACTAATATCAATCCAACGTAAAAAAGTTTCATACAAAAGTTTTGTATCGTGAAAAAATGCGGATTTTATATTCAGTAAAATTTTTTGTAGAAACGATATTGCGGCCGGTGTAAAGAGTTGTAAAAAAATTCTCCTATCCAAAATTGAAAAATTCAAAGGACGAACTTCGGCTATTAATTCAGCCAATATTCAACTGGCGCAAAAACGTTTCGGACAAAAGTTTTGGAGAATAAAAAAAGACAGATTTTATATCCGGTAAAATTTCGCGTGAGGTCATCACCGCGACCGGTATAAACGATCGAAAAAATTTGGCCCTATATAAAATCGTCGATTTGTTGTCCTTCGAGTAACTCCTAATCTTGAACTTCGAGGACGTTTCACCGCCGTCTCAGCTCCTAAAAATAACGAAATTTTCCCCTCGAGTATACTATACCGGGTTCTAGGGCTGCTGTACCTACAAGTGATTTTCTGCGTGTTTTAAAGCTCCAGGCAATCACTGGTGTACCTGGTATAGTCGAACGACGAGAGTCTCGCCTCTACTCGACTCGACTCTGCACCAGGCAAGGTAAGGCAAAGGCAAGGCAAAAGCAAGGCAAAGGCAAGGCCTGAGATTACATTGTATCGAACGTATGTACGAGTACATGCTATATACCCTCGAACCTCTTACGCGACCTCTCGCGAGCTCTGGGGCGTGCCGCATGCCTCCCGCTCGGTTATGGATGCGGATTTGTATGCGTATCGGTGTGTACAATGTACCCATATGTATGTACATACAAGAAACACTGTTCGGTTGAACACCTGAGTAGGTGTACGGTTCACACTAATACCAGTGAACACTCGGTATAGCCGACTATATCGTAGGTATGTAACTCGGGGATTATTCTTTCATGGTTTCAAGACGGTTCAAAGGAATTTATCCACGGGTCGGATTTTAGCTATGGAATATAGAGGAACCTGGAAGACTTCAGGTTCACCGTGAACTTCGAACACCTTCGTTTGCCAGTAATTACAGCAATCTGGGACTTCCACTTCGGGAATTATACACGCTTTTGGAAATTTCACTGCGAACACTGGAATAGTCGACGGTGAACTGTGAACACTAAACCGTTCGAGGTCTGAATTGTAGAGATCAAAACGACATTAATAACCCAGATCTTTCGTGCAAATACTGTGAACAGTGAACAGTGAACAGTGTGAACACTTTGGTAGTCAGAAATCAGAAATCCAAACCTGATCAAAATCACTTGAATTTCTACTGTGAACGGTAAAACTGTGAACTGTACAGTGAGAGATGAACAGTTTGGGTTCTGAATTGCAGAAATTAGGAATAAAAACTGGTAATCTCACCCACATAGTACCAATTATTAAAATTTGGATTGAGAAATGTGAACTGTGAACAGTGAACAGTGGAACTGTGGACAGTGTGAACACTTTGAGTTCCGAATTCGAGTAGTCAGGAATCAGAAGTTCAAACCTGATCTATACCTAATCAGAATTCTTCAAAATCGGACTGTGAACAGTAAAACTGTGAACTGCGTTCATAGGTGAACAGTTTTGGTTCTGAATTGTCGGAATAAGAGCCAGTATTCTCATCTGCATAGTCTCAATTCCTCAAATTTGGACTTTGAACTGTTCACTTTGAACAGCGAACAGTTTAGGTTCCGAAATTTTCAGCAATCAACTTCAAACCTCATTCTGATGGAATTGATTTGTTCATTTTCGGTCATGACTCATGAACAGTGCGAACCAGTGAATAGTGAACAGTTCAGTTCCTGAACTATAAGACTCAGAACTCTGAGCGCCATCCAGATTCTGCATTTTGCACAATCGGATGGTGAACAGTGAACCTTGAGCAGTGAATAGTGAATGTTGAGTCTTGAATTTTGAACCATGAACATTCAGCAGTGAACACACTGACCCGATGGGAATTCCTTGCAGAAATTTATAAATTGGAGGTTCACATGCATCATGCATCATCCGATGATGATACCGATTAATAAATGAATCGATAAGCATAAGTAATGTGAAAAATCTGTTCCAATGATCAGAGAGAGAGTAACCTGTTGATTGATGAATAGTAGGTATATTTGAAAATTTATACAGCAGAAGCGATGATCCGATTTATTCTTCTCCAGTCAGACTAGACAGATATTACATTAGGTTACGAATGACCAGGCTGGAGCCAAGTCTTAGTTGTATTAAATAAAATCATATCAAGAGAATTGTATAGAGCTGGTTTAATTGAATGATTGACTCCCGCTCCTCCCTACCTTCCATCTCTAATTTCCCCATCGACGCAACGCAACGTGACCCAACGCCGCTCCTCGCTGTGTCCATTTTACTCCTCGTATTGTCATTCGACTTGATAAACTATGACCTGCATCCACTTTACATGCACGTTTACATACTGCAGTGCCTATATTCGTACATAATCATACTGCTGACTCAGCGTATTGCATTTGCTCATTTTTTTCTTCGGACTTCGTGCATGTGATCTCCTCCGATTTCAATTCTACACTGAGAATAACGAGGATTTTACGAGCCACATATTGTCCACTCAAATCATCTACTCGTCAAAAAATGATCGAGCAATCGATCAGCCGATTTCTTAATATTGTTTTTCTCTTTCGGTCATCGTTGATGATGAATAGAAAAATCATTTCGTGACCATAAATCGTTCGGATCAATCCGCCCATCGTACAAATCTCTTCTTCGAATTGAATATAATCAAAAATCGTTTGACCCGGATGAGGAGAACGATTTTTTGATTAGTTGCATACGTACAGATGTCAGTCGTGTGACAAATATTGTTAATTTTTTATTTTTTTTTTGCTGTTCATTAAATATCCTTATATACACTATGTAATATAGGTATAGAATATATATACCCAGAAAAACTTGACACGGTGTCTTTGACACGCCTTGGACACGATGAAATCCGAAACTTTATTTTCCCTCTATGGTTGTATAAGTATATAACTATATCGCATGTGGATATCGATGTGTGTGTGTGTGTACCGCGGTGTCCGGTGCTCACGTTCTTCTTGCTGTTCGTATTGCGATCGCTATTGCTATTGCTATTGCTACCGCTATTGCTATTGCTATTGATGTTGCTGTTGCTGTTGCTGTTATAGCTTCATAATATGCGAGGCATTGAAACCAACCAACGGATGAACCAAATGAAATAACCAACGAAGTAAGGAAAGACAGTCAGGCCCCTTGTTCCTCAATGCTTTTTAACACGTGTAGATTTTAACTCAAGATATACCCTGATGTAGGTACTACCTGTACGCAGGTACACCTATCGCATCTCTATGATCTATTTCTCTCCTTCTTTTTCTCTTTCTCCCACGCAACTTGTTTTTTGTCTATTTTTTATTTTATTTTTTTTTTATTCTTAGGGTCAAAAGTTTCTGTCTTTTTATTTTCGTTATCTGAATTACCTATAATACAACTCAAATTTGAGTCCAAATATTTTTCACAAAAATACAATTTTTTAACAATTTTTTTTTGTTTTTTGTTTTTTCTTATTCTTTCGAATGGTAGGTACTCGATGAAATATAGTTTATTTTTAATTTATGAATGAATATAATTAGTTGAATAATAATTATATCAATTACGTCAACCATGTAGTCACACGGTTGATTGTTAATCTTATCAAACATACACACCATGTATAATGTATACATACATACATATATATAATATATATAAATAGAATTATTATATATTTGTCGCCAATCTCTATTAAACAGAAGGAAGTTGAAAAAAACTGTGGAGATTGATCTTTTTCGCGATCAAATTTCTGAATTTTTTCCTCTTTTCCTCTTTTTCTCGCTTCTCCTCGTTATTTAATTATCATTATTATTCATTAGCGTGTAATTTATATAGTATACGATTGCAATTATGTGTAAGAGAAAAAAGAAAACATATGCTTCATCATCGTCTGCGATAATAATTATCAAAAAAAATAATAATAATAATGATAGAATATAGATGAAAAAAAATTAAAAAAATAAAAAAAATAAGAATTTGAGAAAAAATTTATTGAAATTTTTTGAAACTCACCTATAGTTGAATCGTCGTCGATGATGTTAATTCGATGTTTTTAAAATCCATATGTGAATATTGCAGTAGAATCGATATTGGAAAAGAAATATATATAATATATCACTGAACAGCTTATCAAATGATCCACAGAAAACTTCACTTTGAAAAAAAAAAAGAAAAAAAAAAAAAAAAAATTATATGCACATGTTATAATATTTATAATGTTAATAAATTAAGAAAAATAATTCACTGAACTTTCGGTTTGTTACAGATGATGAATAATCTCACAGTTAAAAAAAAAGAGAGAGATAGAGAGAGAGAGAGGAAAATGATAACAGGAAATTAGTAACAAAAAAATAAATAAATAAATAAAATAAAATGATCACTTGAATACGAGAATAACATTTCTATCACTGTGAATTATTTCTTCCTTTGTTTTTATCAATTCCTTCATTTTGTTTTTAGTTTTTTTCTTGGTTTTTTCTTATTTTCTTTTTCAATTTTTCTCAATTTTTTTTTTTTCAAATCAAAATCAACAGTTAATGAATATTACGATATTGAGATAATCGTGGATTAAAATTCTTCGTCTTCTTCTTCTTCACTGTTTCTATTAAATATGAAGAATTATTTGTCTTCCAGTTCAACTCGTTTATTAATTTTCAAAATATATAATAACTTTATGTAATAAAAACTGCAAAACCTTTGATAAACACACTGTATAATATTTATTAAAATATCAGATTATCATCGATTAACTATCATTCCGACGAAGTGTATTATTCTCATATATTAATTTTTATTATTTCTTTTTTTCTTTTAACAAACACTGATTTTTAATAATAATGAAAAAACGAAGGGGGAACAAGAAAAAAAAATATATATACATATATACATATATATATATTTGGTATATGATTTCACTGATTCAAGTTAATTGATTCGAAACAAGAAGAAGAAAAAAAACAGAAAAATTCCGAAATTTTATATTTTTCTCAATTAATCGAATTAATTGATTAATGGAATCGACTCGAATCAATTAATTTCATAATCGAATCCTCAATCGAATACCGCATATAATAATTATTTATCGTACTCCGAGTTTTTAACGAAATCGTAAAAAAAATAGAAAAAAAAAAATTGATTCGATGAAACGATATTAACAATACATACTATATTATACACGCAGTTGCAATTCATTGAATCAATTGATTAATTGATTAATTAATTAATTAATTAATCAATTTTTTATTCATTCATTTCTATGCCAATATTATTATCATTATTCTATAGATTCGATTATTCATATGGGGTAGTTTTACAGAATCGTGCGGGGGTGTATAATGTCGTATATACTAATACATATATATATATACCTATGTATATATATTTATACAATACGTATATAAGCGTAGTACTTTTTTTGATTTTTTGATTTTTTTTTAGCTTTTTTGGGTTTTTTTCTTGTCGTCGTTTTTCGTTCTTTTTTTTTTTGTTTGTCGATGTTGTTTAAATCGCGAATGAAATCGAGCCGAAAATATTTTTAGGCACCTATATAAACCTGCGCCTCGGTTTGCCTTGGGCAACACTCCGACCGGACTGTCGCGCGCCGTGGTTCACCGGGCGGTTTAGTATGTTCGCGGTTCCTCGCGACGCCCCCGAGTCGCCCCACGACGCCCCGCGACGCTGACGCCGACGCCGAACGAATGCGCGCTGCATACCTGCCTCTTACTATATATCTACCTACCTATCCTACCTGCCCGGCGAGGTTCTGCCGCGAAGCGACGGGATCAATTTGACGGTTTACACGATATATAGATATATATGTATGCGTGCCAAAGGTGGAGGTTCACGGTTTAACGAACAAGAAGATTCCGGATTTAGGAAACATTTTTTTCCCGCGAAGTTATTAAATTTTTTCATTTTTTCAATTTTTTTTTTATCGTAATAAAATAGGGCTTCAGACTCGTCGATTAATTTCGGGGCGTTTTGAGGGTTTCGAACTACTTCATAAAGCGAGTATATATACGACTCCGTAAGAGTGAAACCCGAAAGAGAAAATAAGAGCATTTTGTTACGGAGATCCTGCGCACCGTCTCGACATTCTGTTTCTTTGAATAACAGTAATCTACGAGGATATGCGGCTAGTGCATAACCCGCGACTTCTAGCTTGCTGCAGTTGAATAGACGTAACTTCTTACGGCTCCAGAATTCTTGGGGATGAAGTCACACAAGCTTTCTTCACTTTTACTTCCTTTCCCTAAATTCTCTGGAACGACATATAGGTACATATATCGGTACCTATCGGACTTAGAGACTCATTAGCCTGGCTATCGTCCCAAAGTGACTCAAAGATGACTCATTTTTTTTCCGTATGATCAGAATCGACGTTTTTTAAAAAAAAAAACCTTCAGGATTACCTAGAAGCGATTTTTTTTTTGGTCACTCGTCTATTTAGAACGAGGTATGGAGTGTACGTGGAATCAATTCTGCTGTATATTATAGATATACCGATACCTAGACTTCTTTGGCTATGTATTTCTATATGGATATATACCATATACTTATTCATATATATTATTATGTATAGATCGAAGAAAGTCATATTACGCTGTAAGGCGTGGTTATCAAATCAAATTCATGGCAACCAGGACGTAGGAAGTATGAACATACATATACGTATACGTATACCCTGCAGTAGAGAGTCACAGCGCCTGCAGCCTACTCTCGATGAAATATTATTCCACCCCATTGGAGATACTCTTTCTTTAAAATAATCTATTTGCCAAGATATTGCTTTCGCGGAGGGAGCCAGTCGGCTACGCTTTTCTTATTCCTTTCTTAGTCCTCGCTTTGATATCGACTCTCTCCTCCGACCTTTTTCCCGACTCGGCTACTCCATTTAGATTTTTACTCATTTTTACAATCTCCGTTCGGTTTCCCGTACGTTTCTAAGTCTCATATTCCATAGGATTTCAGTCCCGTACATGCGGCAAGTCATGCGCAATTTTTTTCAATTTTTTCCTACGAATTTCGCTTTTTCATCTTCTAATTGGCACGGCATCACCTATACAAGCTTCCGTCACACAGGGGATTACGTGCCAATGCGATCACCGTCTGCTCCAACTGTGTCGTAATCGAAAATTTCTTTTTTACATCACAGCGTTCGTCATTTTCGAGTATAACTTTTTCAAAATCGAACAATTTCACATCCTGGATCCAAAATGGCGGACGAAAATCGAAATTTTTTTACGATTATCGTCAAAATCGATGTCTGAAGGCTTCTGGACTCGCTGATTACGATTCTGACCTCTAAATTTCGATATTGAAAATGAGAAAATCCTCGACTCCGCCATCCTGGGTTATAAATTCTCAATTTATTTACTCTACGAGGTGAGAATCGTGATCGAACAAGAATCGATTTTCCAAAGAATCGTTTAACTTTTTTTCAAATCTTGTGTTCGAAATATCGAAAAATCGATTTCTTCGTACCGACTATCGCGCCTATAGTATAACAGCTATTTCTGTATCGTACGATAGAGGAGAAGAGAGCGTTGGCGTAACGAAACGGCGGCTAATATTTGCGGCATCGATCGTCGAGCGACGTTGTGCGCCGGGACGCCGAGTTCAAATTGAATTACTCCGTCACGGTCTCTCCCTTCCCCTCCCCTCCCCGCCCGCCCCCCCACTGCCATCCCTCCCCACCTCCTGCTCTCCGCTTCACCCCGCATTGCCAGGAGCACCGCTATGTGGCTATGTGTAGCTTTACCTCTCACAGTCTCACCCCACCTTAACCTCCACTTCTAGTTCTACTGCTACCCCCACCCCCACCCCTTACCTGCAACCCTTGTTCGCCACCTGCACCCCGAGCGATAGTAACACACGCGCTCTTCTGAAGAGCAAATTGTTTCCGTTACATTTTCCAACGAACTATTCGAACCTGGGGTGTACAGGTAGTGATGGAATTCAATGAACTATGCCCTCATACCGATGTTTTAGTTATAGGTTATGTCTAACTTTTAGTGACTTCGATTTTTTGCTTTTTTTCTTTACACGAACTACAATTACTCCATGAAACAAAAGTCCCCCCAGAATATCGCAGGAATTTATCTTTGAATTCGAACGATTCCTCAAACTCGAAAAAACCAAACAAAAAATAACTAAGCGAAAAGATTCGTATCTAGTTATTTTTTCTTTTTTTTTTCTTGTTGTTGTTCATTTTGTTGAAAATTCTTTTATTAGAATCGCTGTGCAAGGTTTCTCCTAGATATTTCCGAGCTAACAATGAACTCGACAATAAGCAGTGCTAAAGGCCAGAACTTTATAGTCTGGTTGTTCTGGAGTAGGAGGAGGAAGTCTTTGCGTCTGATTTTCAGCTTGGTAAAGGCAGACTTCAGCAGCTTTCAAGTTACCTAGGAACCATCTTACGCTTCTAACTAGTCTGAGCTATTGTCGGGCGTCTACTAATACTACTGACTCTATATACTACCAAGTTTCGAATTTTAGCTATATCTGTTCGTATATGTATGTATATGTAGATCTACCTATGAGCAATTAGTATGTAGATAGGTCTAGTCGCATATTTTATCAACTATAATTGCATCGCAATTTCCTGCATCGTCAAAACTATTTTCAACTAATAAATTATTGTCAATTGATCAAATTTCCACTTGTTATTCTCCTCGTTTCTTTATCCTGCGTTGTTGCGAAAGTATACAAGCTTTTCCTTTGAAAATGAACAACAACCGGAAAGATTCAACAATGACTCCCCATCGCGTTGTAATTTTCTTATTTTATTTCTGTATCATAGTCAGAAGCTATATTGTTCATTTTTTTTTTTGTTAATTCTATTTGCTGTATTTCTTGTTCTTATGTCAGTTTGATTCACATTTTCGGAATTTTCCTACGACTGAAACTTAACTCAACTGGTTTGTGGATTAATTAGACTAATTATTCTTTACGGTTGGGTGGCTGCAGCGTCTGGTAAACAAGCGTAGCTTAGCGTTAGCTTACAATTAGCTTAGCTCAGCTCTTCGTATCGTTGTCAAAGAATATTCGGTTCGTTGAGCAGAAACGCATCTTACGTTAGCGAACTAGGTATCTATATCTAACTACTGTTAAGCTTACAAATACTAGCTGTAATACTCTACTCGCAAGCTCTGAAATAAATCGAGCTTTTAAAATAAAGAAAAACAGCTCTAGCTACTGAACGAAGCAATTTTTCGACACTATTCATGGGGCATGAATTCACCGTCTTGTAAAGCCCTAAAACTTTTGTTGGAAACTTTGTCACACCCGACATACCCCAACGCAGATAACTGAGAAATACTAGCTGTACTATCACTCGCAAGCTCCGAATCGAGTTTTGGAAATATAAAAACGGTTTTAGCACCTGACCAGAGCGATATTTTGAATGATGTCATGGGACATGAATTCCGCATCTTGAACAGCCCTGCAACTTTTGTTGGAAACTTTTTCACCCTCGACGTACCCGGACGCAGATATGTTGAAAAGTGAAGAGAAAGGAGATTGGCCATCTCCCAGGTGGCCTAAAGTGCAGTGTAACGTCACACGGGCCGAAAATCGCGAGTGGAAAAACTCTGGCTCTTTTTTTAAATCTCAATCTTTGGACCTCGACAAATTGGACCATAACCCTGCACCGGGGAGTTGGTTGGTTCAACTAATGAGCCGCAAGCGAGTGTGGTAAGGGGACAGTGACCGAGATGAAGAGAAAGAGAAAGAGGAAGAGGAAGAGGAAGAGAGGATGAGAGAAATAGAGAGGAAGAGATGAGGGAGGAGAAGGAGGATCTGAAAAGGAGAAGGAAAAGGAAAAGGAAAGGAAGATGGAGACTAGAATCAGGAATCAAGAACAAACGACGATCCACTTGCGGTTAGAGAGGCGGGACCAACGAGTATCCCAGTACAGCGAATGGTCCGTTGGCAGGGATGAAGAGAGAGGCACATAACCTAAGGAGGACATTCCACCGCTTAGAGATTTATTTGCCGAATAAATGTTGAGGAGGTATTTTTAATGGCTGACAATAGTGCTCTGATAGTGATCTCAGAAACGTATTGTCGTTCGCCGTCGTATATAATCCTACAGGCATCGACGCAGCGAACGAAACGAACCCCCTTTATCCCACCACCACAACCCACAATCCACAATCCACAATCCACAATCCACAATCCACAATCCACAATCCACCAACACCATACCATTGGTACTCCTCATCTTAATCTCTTTCTCCGTCTTACTCATTGCCAGAAGTCTCTTCAGCTCTTGCATGGCGCTTTGTGCAACGTTATCGCATCATAGTTGGTGATATTATTGCCGTTATGTTGGTCATTGCGGTTATTCTAATCGGCCATTGTCCCATTTCTAAGTTTGGTTGGGTTGGATTGATGGGGCCGATCAATGTTTTCCAGAATGCATGTCGTATCGGGGTTGTAATATGGCGGTGTGAAGGAGCTGGTACAACATAAATTACCCCTTGCCAACTTTGGAGTCGCAGTTTTGGTTCGGGGCGTCGCGACGCTATGGCTGCTGCACGTACCGGTTGGAAGATCGAGGGTGCCAACCGGAAACTCCCACTCCATGGGTCCAGGGAACTTGCGGAATTCATTATGTACCTACCATTGGGCAAAGCGAGTCGTTGAACGAAATTTAGCTACTGCAGGATATTTCCAACAGCCTTATTCACTCCTTTACTATCGCAACGAAGATCGTAGGAAAGATGCTGGGAATCACTGACCGATTCAATAACAGAATAAAAGAAAGGTGGGACATCTTTGTGTCAATTAACAAAGCAGACAATGTGGATATCTCCGATCAGTCCCGTTGTCAAAATCGTCACATGACCATTAGCTTCGGCATTGAAACTTGCGTGAGAACTTAAACTTATCGAAACTCCGAACAATCAGGTGGATAAGTCTATGTATGTCTGTGAATTAGCGGGCTCAGATCACAGAAACAGGTCAATGACCTATCGCCGTTTGTCGTTCCCATATTTAACTACAAAAGTCGTTGTATCTTCCGAACGGTTGTAGATATCGATTCGATTCAACTTTCATTGGAATCGGGGGGCGAAATTGCATCGGAAAATGTGGCCAAGTGACATCTTGCAGGAGTGAAAACTCGGCGGGATTATCGGAGATCTCCTCTCCCTCCCCATATTTGAATACAAAAGACTCAATATCTTTTGAACCGTTCGAGGTATCGACTGGATTAAACTTTCATTCGAATCAGGTGGCCAAAACACACCGGGGAAAAAGCCCAATTAGCTGTTTCAGGCGCTCAAAGGAATGAGGATGCTCATTTTTTGGACTGAAATGTTTTTGTTCGTTTTATTTATTCGGTTATTCAACGGAGGTGGGCCTCGCGCTTGAGGCTTACCAGGCTCGTACCCACTAGGAAACTATCAGTGACGGTTGGATGAGACGATTTAACGCAGTCTGGGTACGATATTGGGTACGGAAAATTTATAGTCCTTGTAGTTGCTGTCTGAGCCACCCGCGGTGCGGCCCACGGACTCACCGTCCCGAACATCAATAAGAACTCCTGCTCAAATAAATCCACTGTTTTGACAGTGTTTCGTAATAATTTGCCAATAGCGCTGCTGCATGGTAAGAGCCAGGAAGAACCGAGCTAAGCCCGGTTGTGCCTCCTCAGTTATTCGTGCTGCTATAAATGATAAGCTGGATAAACTGACTTCTGACGACGTTACCGATCCCGGATGAGATTCCTGTATATAGTTACATGTCTTATCACGCAACCGACATGCACCTATGTCTTATTTTTCACTCCTGTAAATCAAGATACACGTCATTCGTCATTATACCAGTCGAGAAATGAAAGAAAAAAATTTGTATTAAAAATAAAAAAAATAAAAAATACGAAACAACGACAGACTCATTCCTTTCATTTCTCATATTATTTCTAGGTTAGGATCGGTTAGCCATTCGATTTTTTATAGTTTCTATATACAGCTCCGAGCAGGTAGGTATAAAAAGATGATGGAGAGCGAGAGGGGGATTCTTTGGATGAATTGAAATTTATGCGATCACAAACGGATGGAAATTTATTTAAATCACCCGATTTCGGATAGCGGTTTATTGTGCTTTGGCGTCAGAGTAGCGAGCAGCGCGCTGCTCTGGCGCTTCTTTGCTTTATAGTAACTCCGCGGACACGGTATGGGCGTAGACCGCGTGGCGTAGCCAAAGCCCTTCGCTATTCCGCACGTGAAATTAAAGAATCTTTAAACCCCTGGTCGTTTTAAGAATTTGCAAAATAAAACTGCGGACCCACTTTCACAGGAGGATCAGCGCGGCTTTATTGACGCGTCAAAAATTCATGACTCCGCCTTTGTTATACACCGACGAGACGTGACGGGACGCGACGCGATGCGACGCGACACTCGCAATCAGTTTTTTTTTTCACCCCATATTTAACCACCAAAGTCGTTATATCTTCCGAACCGTTCGAGGTATCGATTCGATTCTACTTTTGTTCGAATCACACCGCAAATTCACGACGAGATGAACATCACTCAGCGCCCTTCAACGCGTCAGACGACCTTCAGATCTCGTCTTTTGTTATCAGAGGTTAAATTTCCCATATTTAACAACTAAAACCGTAATATCCTCCCAACGGTTCGACCTATCTCTTCGATTCGACTCTTGTTCGAATAAGGGGATAAAATTGCGTCCGAAAATTCCTGGGATGGTGAAAATGGGCAACCAATAGCGCGAGAGGAGGAGAAAAATCTGGAAAAATCGACTTCGCCTTTTCTCCGATGATCATTCGCCGTGTTCCTTACATTACCACGTCTCAAGATGTTCGTCTACGCTTCGAGGTAAGATCGCTTCGCGGACGGCTGGCTGAGCAGGCAGACATGGGCGCTACAAATGGGCGGGCCGGTCTGCAACTGCCCTGAGGTCACGCACAAGAGAAGAGAAGCTTGCCGATGCGATGCGGCGAGCAAGAGACCGAGAGAGATGAATGTATGGAGAGAGAAAGAGAGAGACAGGTGAGAGGGAGATCAAGGTGAACCACTTATACCTTACTGACTGGATTACATTAAGCGATCCGCCGCCGGAGTGAAACAAGTCTAATTTAGCTCGAATCGGAGAATTTTTTTCTTTTCAAAAATATTTTTCAATTTTTCTTTACTTTTTCTTTCAAATCGAAAAACAATTAAAAAAACGCTTCTTTCCCTTATCGGCTCTGATTCACATCATTTTTCAAATCTTCTCCATTTTTGTGAAAACGAAAAAAAAAAGTAACGCGGTTTTTCGGGAACCAAAGTCATCTCTGATCTTCAACCTCTGACTGTTTCGTTTCGTTTCTCCTCCTTTTTCTCCTTCGAAATTTGTTTTTCAACTTTTTCGATCAATTTTCAACCGAATGAATACACAGCCGCGGATAGCTGGTCTTTGTTCGTTCGAAGGCAGCACCCAACTCTTCAACTGCACCGTCTAGATCCGTCCGTCGTGTTGGGCCTTGAGAATAAAGGTGGGAAAATGAGTAGCAGACGTATTCCGGGCGTGGAATAATTAGCTAATAACATAGGCGCCACAGGCACGGGGAATATTACAACCCACGCGAGAATATAGACGGGGGCTTATAGCCAAGTTATAGCTAGTTTTATACTGGTCGCAATTCGAGAGAAAAAAAAAACAAAAAATCATTCCATTTCACTTCTTCATCGCCGCTGTAGGTACTACGTATGTGGTACTCCTCGTACACCTCCTCGTAAATTTGGAAAGTATCGAACTCACCCCACACCCCTAGAAAAAAAATTAGAAAAATAAATTAATGAATTAGTAAATAAATCAATAAATACGTAAATGAAAGAACGATGAAACGATTCTTTATTCTTGATTATATAATCGTGATAATACGAATAATAAATAATTGCTATATGTCATAGTAGGTATATTTATACGTATATATATGTAGTACGTCAATGGATAATGTTCGACACGTATATTATATTATATACAGCTACCCACGTAGATATATATCAGTTCTCTTCCCCATTTCCTCAATTTCGTCACAACCGTGACAGACGATTTTGCCAAATGACTATATCTGTTTCCTCCGCAAAAGTTTTTTTTCCCCCGTTTTAAATTTATCGCGTTTCACCCTCAGTTCCAGACCTTATTTCCGTAATTTTATTTTATTTTCATCTACTTTCTCGCAAGTATATAGTGTACTATGTATTTTGTATATGATATAAAATACGTGTGCTATGCCATACATACTTCATAATATTCACTCTCTCTGTTCTCACTTGCGGGTGTGTATAAAAATAATTCACGTTTCTTTCAGGCAAAAAGAAAAAAACATAAATCAAATAACTTATATTTCATCCCTTTTTTCTTTCTTATACAAGTTTCGAAAATTTTCCCCGGATCGGGCTAGATCATGCGACAAAAAAAACAAAAAATAAAAAGAAAAAGAGTAAATCGTCATAAATTCGAAAAAAAAAAAAAAAAAAAAACACGAAGCTAGACGATCGGTAAAAATCGGTATCAAAGATCCTCGAAATTTGCGTTACATTATTTATCTGACAAATGCGATATCATCCTGTACCTACTTATACGTGAAATTTAATTGGGGTGGCTTCAGGGCGAAGGAATAATAATAAGTTACCGATTTTCTTGAAACACTCCAATGTAACATATATACATCTAATTATTATTATCATTATTATTATTATTATCGTTATCATTATCATTATCATTATTATCGTGCATTTAATGAGCAAAAAGTATGCCGATATAATGGGGTGGTATGTAAGGTATTTATATTTATATTACATTATATATATATATATATATATAGTTATATGTGTGTGTGTCCACAATTTTTTTTTTCTTTTTTTTTTTTCTTCTTCTTCTTCTGGGTTCCTTAATTCGAAAGAGCGCGGGACACGGCCGATACAGCGGTCATAATATGTAAATGTTGATCGCATTGGAAGCTCTAGTGTTACCGACTTTCAGACGTGCCGCGTTCCCCCTTTCGTCTCTCTCTCTCTCTCTCTGTCTCTCTCACTGTATCATTTTTTTTTTCTCGTCTTTCTCCTTTATACAAGAGAGATAGAGAGATAGAGAGAGAAAAGGAGAGACACAGTCGAGCACGTAAAACCAGCCAGACTACTATCCACTACCGTTTACACCTTCTTCTCTTCTTCTTCATCTTCTTCATCATCTTCTTCTTCTTCTTCTGGTTCATCTTTCTCTTAGTCTTCTTACTTTGGAGACGAGAGGGGGCCGTGTCGTACAGCTACGTATCTTTCGTTTTTTTCATTTTTTCGTTTTTTTTTTTTTTGTTTTCACATTTTTATTTTATTTTTCACTCTTTCTATCTCTTTTATCAAGCATCCATATAATATGCGCTTGCCAACAGATTTTTTATCACGCAATGCGTAGAAATGTTTTGTCATCTAATAACCCAAATAAATATCATTTATTTTATTTTTTTACTCTCTCTCTCTCTCTCTCTCTCTCTCTCTCTCTCTCTCTCGCACGCTTCATATTATATATACGACCTATGGCTCGGAAGTTATAGCCATATTATATAATTACACATATTATATAACTATCCGGCTAATTCGTGACCCAAAAAAGAAAAGAATATAAAGTCAAAAAAAAAGAATAAAAAAAAAAAAGAAAAAAATGAATCCAAATACTCATTTGACCACTGAAACGAATTCAAAATTGATAACCAATCGAAAAAATGATCGGTATGTGGATTCTATTCCGATTTATTTAACGAACGGTAGTCAATGATTTTTTTTTTTTTTTTTTTTTTTCTTTGGGGAGGGGATCGTCTTCTTTCTTCTCTATTCTCAAAGTTTTCAAAGATTGAAGATATTTTGAAAATTATTACTACCTAGTATTATGGCTTATATGTCAGATCGTTAATCAGTTAACGATTTATTTGTCAATTTATTTCATTCGAATTATTATCGTATTGGTTTTCGTTATGTATCTACCTACATATACGTTGGGCTTATTATACTGTTGGCATATGATACCTATATACTTTAGTGTGTTTTTTCGTATGTGTGAACATATATACGTATTATATATATATATATAGGATAGGATAGTATATAGAGACGTGTAAATAATCGTTTACGAAACATCATATGTATGTATGTATACGGTATATATATTTAAGTTATATATATATGTATATATATGGTACACGCATCGCGCATAACCGCCGGGTTATATTCATCGATTTGTTTTACGACCTCTCAAACTTTAAGAAATTCTTTAAGAAACGTAAGTATTCTATCTTGTTCGATAGAATTTTAGGTAGATATAGAAACCTTTTTACACGCATTGACACAGTTACAGTCACATACATCAGGTACATATATGTATACGTATACCGCTTTACTCATCCTTTTATAATTTCTCGAAAAACTATTGTGAACGAATTTATAGTATCGATCGGATTCAACCGCAAATCGTACGATTCAATCGAATGAAAATGTTGGAATTTTTCTTTTTTACCATATTTCACGAATCAAGTAGTTATATCTTTCGAACCATTTGAGATATCGACTTGTTTCAACGTTTGTTGAAAACAGCGAACGAAATTAAGTGAAAACTAATCACTGGGCAAGATTCAACCCATCAGATACAAGAGTGGGACCTTTATATCGTCTTCTGTTATCAGAGGTTATGATTCCCATATTTAAGCACTAAATTCGTTTTATCTTTCGAACGGTTTGAGGTATCGATTCGATTGAACGTTTATATGTATCAGGAGACGAAATCGGATCGGAAAAGTGTTCGGTCGGATTTCGGGAAGTGAGAGAACCTGGATAGCGTGTGAAATACGAGATCGGAATATGACATGTTCGTTTAGTACTATTTACAAATAAAATTTGACGAGTAAACGCAGTTTTGGATTAGCCTTCGGTCCGGCTATTCGAATCAGAGTCAATTTTCACCTGGTTGATCTTGAAGGCATATATAAAGTTATAAGGTAAGGTAAGGCTACGGCCTTCCATTCCTGGCGACCGACGACGACGGCGACGACGGGGGTTAACGCACTTAAATTTCTTGGTCATGTTTCGTCCTCCTTATTCACATTTCTTAGTTTTTTTTTAATTCTCTATCAGACCTAAGATGCTCTTAAGAAATTGCATTAAAATATATCGTGTCAAAACTGAGAGACGTAGACGACGACGACGACGACGACGAGGCTCAGGACGAGCTCAAACTATGCCAGAGGCTGCAGCGCCTAGGCACGATATGCCGCATAGGAATTTCGTAACATCTGTTGCAACGGATGACTGGCTTCGGAAGCTGCGTCATGAGTATGTAGATACTTAATCCTTGCCCCTCGGACACAAAAGGAATAAGAAGAAGAAAAAAAAAAGAAGAAAATAAAAAATAAGAAAAAAAAGGAGAAAAAAAAAAGTCTCGTAGTTCCTCCGAAAAAAAATTGGAAATTATTTTAGGATTGAAGAAAATCGTTTACATTCATGGATATATTATAAAGATGAAACGAGTTATACTTGAGGAACGCACGTGTTCCTGTTTTATTTAATTTTTTTATTCATTTTTTTACTTATTTTTTTCTATTTTTTTAATTTTGAGAAGGAGAAGGACAGGGAGATTATTTCTCAGCCAGGGATCGGAGAATCTTCGGTTGTAAATCTAAATGGTTTTATTGCATCCGATACAAGCGATATATATTAATGGAGAAATGAAATAAAACTAAACTAAACGCGTCGAGATATAGATTCGAGTTATCGCGCAGAGTCTTTGGGTCCGGGCTATCGGCTGCACTAGCGGTTCTGACATTCTAGTATTTGAATAGTTTTTATTTTTATTCAATTCTCCGAGTTCTTAGAGTCTCTCTAGCCCGGGGAATGCAGTCGGTCAGTCAGTCAGTCCGTTTGCTGCTCTAACGTCCCCGATAGCGTTTTACATTAATTTTATAACGGGGGTTTAGCAAAGCAGGGGGAAAATTCCCGAATCAAGAACCATAAGACAGAGAGGGATACGCATACGTACAGGGTACGGGGAAGAGGTAGAGAAGGGAGGATCCGCGGAGGAATTACTCATGCCCGAAGTGAGATATTAATATTCCGTTTAAATCGAACTGTATATCACCTCCACGTCGCACGCGAAAAAACTTATACACGATGCTAAAACACGGCGAACATGACGTATTTGAATTATGAGGCTAGATTCCGGGAAGGGTATCGCAAATTTTTGCCACCAGGCTAATACCGCGGCGCATATAAGAAAAAAGAATCAAAAAAAAAAAAAACGAGAATTAAACAATTTGTACATTGAAAAATTTTCAAGGCGTGATATTTATGCATGCGTAGGTACATACACAAGATATACGCTAATATACAGTATGAGGATTTATCCGTTTCCTCGATGATCAAATCATTTTCGTTATTTTATTAGCGTTCTTTACTTTTTTACTTTTGTTCTTTTTTTTTCTCTTACACGTTTTAGGATTTCAACTTAAAACCGTACCAATCGGCCAACTCGCCTCCAGGTACGTTTCCTTCGTCCTCATACACGCCAGTGCGCTTTCCTCGGCGGTCAAAAATCATCGCTTTACTTGTCCATCACGAGATTTCGTCCTCAACGTCCTCCGCGGTTTCAAACGAATTATACAAATTCCAAATTCTTTACACCAGAATGCACGATATTTGTGAATAACGTTTTAGTTTTTGAGTCATAGAATCCACTTTCAAAATCACCTAACGCTCGGGATCGTTTCCGCTCAAACGAAATCGACTAGGATATCAAATTCACAGACCTCCGAGTCGAGTAAGGAGGATACCACTCCTATTACTACCTCGGATAACTCAAGCTGTATTCAAGGTTCAGAGATCCGTGAGGAATCGTTTCAAAGACGAAAGTTCATCCTTCAAAATGAGATCTTGCAAAATATCCTAGCTTCACTTGATCGGGAGTTATACGCGTTTTAGTAAAATCGTGTAAAAAACCTGCAAGTAGGATGGATAGAATACTCCGTCTATTACTAGCTTGGATAACTCAAGCTGTGTTTGAGGGAAAGAGATCTGTGAGAGATCATTTCAAAGATAAAAAATCATCCTTCAAAATGAGATCTTTCAAAATATCCTAGCTTTACTTGATCGGGAGTTATACGCGTTTTAGTAAAATCGTGTAAAAAACCTGCAAGTAGGATGGATAGAATACTCCGTCTATTACTAGCTCGGATAACTCAAGCTGTGTTTGAGGGAAAGAGATCTGTGAGAAATGATTTTAAAGATAAAAAATCATCCTTCAAAATGAGATTTTTGAAAATATCGTAGCTCAACTTGATCGGGAGTTATACGTATTTGAGTAAAATTGTGTAAAAACTTGTCTCTCGAGAAAATAAAAGCTGACCGCATCACCCACCTGCAGTCGGCGAAGCGAAGGTTATTAGAATTATCATGAAACCGAACTAGTTTTAGATCGTAAAAAAATTGGATAGGTAAAAGATAATGCTGTGTGGTGGTGGTAGTCGGAGGATGAAGGTTCTATCGCAGGTAGTAAAAGAGGATAAAGAGCGACACGGTGCAGGAGGATAATTATTTAGATATTATAACTCCCGTGGAGTTTGAGGACTTCGGAGGACCTCCAGAGTTTCTTTATTTTGTTTTCTTAAATTTTTTTTTCTTTCTCTTTCATTTTTCTTCTTTTTTTTGTCCTTTTTGGTTACGTCCTTCCTCCAGCTCCTCTTATTTTCTCTTCTTTTCTTCTATACTATCGAGATACCTTTAATGGTGCAACCTTTCAGGCGTTATCTCTGGGAGAGGTTCAGTCGTGCAGGATACCTACGTTAGCCTTTTAAACCAACAAGACTAAAGTCCTGCACTCTCAGATAAAATGCATTCTTGGATCCAATATAATTAAGCCCTATCAACATACATTATCCACTGGTCGTCGTCGTCGTCGTCGTCGTCGTCGTCGTCGTCGAGGTAGAAAGAACCTCTCTGAATATATTTCAAGGTGCTTTGAAACGTCATTCCATCTTTTTAAGTTTCACTTATACATTTCTTATCTACTGTGCAGTTTCTTTGTGGAAAAACGAAAAATAAACGAAAATGCATATTACTCATCTCTGAGATCAGAGGCTCCAAATGACCGTAAATAGATTCGTAGATATGGGCACGAGTGTATACGATCTTACTTATATCGGGTACTTTAAATCGAGGAGAATTCTTCTGAAGGTAGAGTCGCTTAGCAGAGGATCGAAGGAGCTTTCGTAATTAACCACTTGTTCGTCGCTGCAATCTCGTATCTCTTTTACTCGGCGTCTTTCAACAGCCTAGGCTCCTTCTTTAGTACCAGTCGAAAACTTAATTGAAAGACATTCTAACGGCTAATGAAAATTCGAGGAAGGTAGGTATAGCTCTGGTGCAGCACCGGGCATATCACTTCTCGCCGACGTCCTATTCCAAATGCGAAATAATAGTTGGACGATTCTTTCAACAAATAGAACACGGCGGTTTGACATCCAATTATCCGATTCAATGCCGAGGCGAAATCCACGCCGAGAATCTTACTTGTCAACAACCCGCGAGGTCCGACATATTTGCAAAACATTTAGGAGGTTTAGCCTTCGGGCTCCTGACGGTTTGAAAGCTCCTGGATCGGCGGGGCATCGAAGCTTGAAAGATTAGTAAACTGGTCCTTGAGATAAGCGGCTACTGTCCTTATTGTTGGTCCTTGCCAAAGCCTGGGACAGGACCGGGCCCACGTTTAAGTCTCGGGAATAAATTAGCCAGGTATTGACCGCGCGAAACTTTCATGAGTCAAAATAGCGAGTAATCCTCTGTCATCGTGATTCAAAGTCGTCGATATATCCGCTCCGGTTAGAGATAGAGAAAAATTCTCCGATCAAAAAACACGCGTTTTGATTAGCTCTACAACTTATTTCCCTAGCATTCTTTCATACAATGTAAAACGGTCGAGATATCAGAGTCAGTAGTACGTGAAAATAATGTCACACTTAAATGTGGTTGAAAGAAGTTATCATATATCTCCGCGAACATTAGAGTTGGAGTAAAATTTTGAGTACAAAAAACGTGCGTCTTGATTTTTTCTACAAAATTTTCCCCAACAACTTTTCGACTGGATGTAAATCAAACCAGGTGTCAAAGTCAGTCAGTAAAAAGAGCAAACACAGATCGCTCCGATGCGTTTTTAAAACGTTGATATCTCCGCGACTGTTTGAGATGGAGTAAAATTTGTGAGACATAAAACGTGCGTAGTGATTAGTTCTACAAATTATCTCTTCAGCATTTTTTCATACAATGTAAAACGGTCGAGATATCAGAGTCAGTAGTATGTGAAAATAATGTCACACTTAAATGTGGTTGAAAGAAGTTATCATATATCTCCGCGAACATTAGAGTTGGAGTAAAATTTTGAGTACAAAAAACGTGCGTCTTGATTTTTTCTACAAAATTTTCCTCAACAACTTTTCGACTGGATGTAAAACAAACCAGGTGTCAAAGTCAGTCAGTAAAAAGAGCAAACCCAGATCGCTCCGATGCGTTTTTAAAACGTTGATATCTCCGCGACTGTTTGATATGGAGTAAAATTTGTGAGACATAAAACGTGCGTCGTGATTAGTTCTACAAATTTTTCCTCTAGTATTTCTCGGGCCTATGTAAAGCGGGCGAGATATAATCAAAACTAATCTTTGTTCATCTCCTTTCATGTTTAGTTAAGGTTGTCTAAGACTGATACTTATCTACTTTTACCGAGAACCGAAGAGACCTTGCTGAAAGTTTTGTCAGTGCCCACTGACGCGTAGTCCCAGGTTATACTAAGCAGGATAGACGAACCTCTATCCGGGTTTGAGAGAGCCAGACAAACGGTTTTGAAACACGAGCCTCTTCCCATCTCGCGAGGGAAATGGGTAAGTTTGAACAAGGGAGCGTAGCAGATATTCCGATGGAATCAAGAGGGCAGAGACGAAGAGGAAGAGGAAGAGGAAGAGGCGGAGAAGGAGGAAGAGGAAGAGGAATAGGAAGAGGAAGAGGATGGGGACGAGGATGGGGATGAGGAATAGGAACAGGAGGACGGGTGGTGTTTGCATTTACGCACTGCTCAGTTAACGCTAGCTCCCGAAATACTAAGTGGGAATTGCAATCCATGCTAGCCGGCTAGTGGATGGATACACATGGTTACTATCCAGACTCCCCAGCCTCAGTCTCTGCCTCCGCCATTTGAATACGAAATTTGAATCCGCTGACGAACCGTGCATACATCAGGCCGAGCTCTCCAGTTTGAACTGCGTACCCTGAACCTGAACGCGTATGGTAATATCCTACAGCGCGCCCGCGATTCTCTACTGGATTAAATATACCCAACCCTCTTGTCTTTGCTTTTACCATTGCTCCACACACACATCTCACACCAAAGTTCAACCACCAGGGTAGTTTTTGGGGGTCTAGACACACGATTTGTCTAAATAGTCGATTTCTTCGATTTTGTTTTTTTTTACCCATATTTAACCACTAAATTCATTATATCTTACGAACTGTTCGAGATAGCGTTTCGTTTCAACGTTTATTGGAATCAGCGTACAAAACTACACCCGAAAAGGTCACTGAGCGAGCTCCAGCTGACCAGAAACAGAAAAATACAACTTTTCCCTCGTTTTTTGTCATCAGAGGTTATTATTCCCATATTTAGGCACTAAGGTCGTTATATCTCCCGAACGGTTCGAGGTATCGATTTGATTGAACTTTTATTGCAATCGGGGGGTGAAACTGTATCGAAGGATGTAGCTGAGTGGCATTTTCCAGGTTTGAAAACCCAATAGGATTACCAGGAACAGACTAACGAGCTTTAGCTGCTCTCCGTACTTGGGCATAAAATACTTAATAACTTTTAAACCGTTCGATGAATCGGTTTGATTCAACCTTCATTGAAATCAGGGAAGCAGGCCGGATTAGATAAAGTCTTTGGTCGAGCTTGCGGAACTAAGACGCGACAAAGAGCCGGGAAAAGTTTTTTACTCCCAAAAATTGAGCCGTGCATCTCTGTTTTCACAACTCCTTGCCTAATTTCTTGAATTGAGTTTCACGATTTTATAGAAGTGGTGTCTGGCGGTAAGTCTAGGAGTAATATCGCCGAACCCCTGGTAAGAGGATGAGGAGGCATGAGGCAAGGAGGATGGCGGATGGCGGATGGCGGATGGTGGATGGAGCACAGCGAGTCGCAATCTACATATGTACACGGGGTTTCGAAAGAGGGTGCTGCAGAGTGTATAAAAGACAGGGAAAGTTTAAATGACTTTGACTGTTTTAAAAAGTTGACTCTTGCCAGCGGCGCCTCTACTGCTACACAAGAACTAAGGAGGAGGTTGCGACCCTCGCTTTTCTTCACTTTTCTACTCTTCTCTTCTCTCCTCTTCTCTCCTCTTCTCTTCTCTTCTTTTCTCTTCTCTTCCTCTCTAGCGCACAACCCACGTGTCGGAGATGTGGTTTGGTGTTTACCGGGGTTAGAGGACTCTTGTAATGGAAGTTTTTTCAAGTTATCCTCTCCTTCGAAATTGAGATTTTCTTTTCCCCACTTCTTTTACTCTTTTCGCTACCGCCTTAGGTATGTACATAGGTATACCCGCCTATATTCCCTAACAGAGAAAACACCCAGCCGTTACAAGCTCGGTGGTAAATTTTTTAAACTCCACTCAGCCCACGACTAAAATTTTTCTCTACCTCGCAGTTTCGCAATTTCAAAAAAAAAAATCTATCCTCGACTAGACATTATGTGCACCGGAATAATTAACGCCTCGATGTGACCATTCTTTCGAATAATTTTTTCGACATATTTCATCGGGGGACGATTCAACCCCCCCGATCTTGGTGTTCATACTTTTATTTACGATCGAGTAAACCTGCATGCAGGTAAAGAAAAAAATCGACGAAAATGCTCGGCCACTGCATAGCTATAGCCGTAACTTTTCGTTAGACAAGGAAACGATTGTCCGTGTTCATCCTGCAGTGGCTCTCAAATGAAGATTCATCGCTTTGTTTTCTCCGCCGGAGTTTAAACGATTAAGGAAACGATTCGCAGGATCGTCGATTACCGGCATGGCGAGGCGAGGCGAGGCGAGGCGCGAGGCAAACTCCGATCGTGAAAATAAAATCCGAACAAGTAATTCAGCCGATGGGTGAATGAGCGAATGAATGCAGAAAATTGGCTGTGGGCTCATTCGTTCATTTAAAAAATGAATTGGGTATCATGAATTTGTGAAATTCTAATCAAATTTATTGACGATTTGTGCCCAATTTATTTTTTCTTCCTCACCCTCGCGATGGCAGCCACTGACTCCGCGGTGATCGTCTAAACGAAACTATGCTATTTGACCAAGAAATCTGTATAAGAGAGTTGTCAAAAGCTGAGTTAGCCGACAATGGGCCGAAAATGGGCTGCTTCAGCTCTCGAGACCAAAGGAATGCGTATCGGCTCGATCATTATCTGTAATATGGAGCGCCGAGCGTGTTACCTCGAGCTAAGATCGCCCCACGCTCACGTTCGACGCTCAGAGTAAGCCTGCTCACCTCTGCGATTGGACATAGGTAGGTGCGTTTACACATTTACATAAACGGTTACAAGGAACGGAGAGAATCAGGAATGAAAACTGAAAAATGAAGAAAAATAAGAAAAACAAGAAGAGGAAAGATAGGAATCTGTATTTTCTCCGCCACACGGCTCCGCGAATATAAAATTGATCAAAAATTTCCGAAATGAAGACTCATTTTTTTCAAAGATGAAATTTTCGTCGTCATAAAATGTTCCGAAATTCGTGATCCTCGATCTTTCGTGTTCTGATAACATGAAAAGAAGAAAAGGACCCTTGAGTTTGGGACCGTATGAAGATAGAAAAGAGACGTGAAAAATGTAAACTCTTAACGTATGCGTTAGCTGAGCGGGATTTAACGCACACACACGCAGATCAAGACTAATATATATTTTATTCTAAGCTCATACTCCAAGATGGATGGATATATGTGCGCCTACATATATACGAGCTAGAAACAGGGACCGAAATTCTGAGCGCATACCGCTTAGTCATTTCCGACTCATTACTGATGGATAAGTCCTCTTAATTTCTAGGAGTAGTTATAAAACAAGAAAAAAACGAAACAAAAATAAACAAGTGAAAGAACTTGAAAACCAAAATCAAAAATGAATATCGACGATAGAAAAACGGGGTAGAAATGAAATGCCTGCGATTCTTCTCGCACCTTTCGAAAAATCGTTTTCATTTTTTTACCTGAAATAAATTTTATCAAATTTCACCTAAATTTAATGATAATACGAATAATCGTCGTATGTACACACATCTGGCTAGCTGTTATAAATTGGTATCTCGGTAAGCCTGGATATACGTTGTGTATGTGTAGACGTGTGTATGTACAGTAGGTAATATTAAGTATTGGAAGCGACATCCGCCCGTTAGAAATTTGTTTAAGCATAACTGTCCACACAAATCATATCCATATAGTAAAAGTTATTCCTCCAAGAAGGGGACTCCATAGGCTTGCTGGGCTGGGCTGAACATGGTTAACATGGTTTCGACCGCATCGTATCCTCTTAGCGTCTTTATTTATATTAGTAGATAGGTGGATAGATAGATAGATAGATAGGTAGATGGATGGATAGATGAATAAATATAGATATACTTATAAGTACATGTGTGTGCGTGTTTCTATACATACATGTACATAAAGAAGGGAAAAAAAATCTTCGCATTCACGTATGAGATTTTAATTAATATTAATGTCGGATTATAATATGTGAAGAAGCGACGAATCCGAACTCACGAACTTCCGCACTTCTCCGTTCGAAATGAGGAAAAAAATTTCAAACTCGTTATTTATCGTTCGAAAAATTGTGGAAAAAATATTCAATCTCAACCACGTGTATTATTTACTCCGAAAAATATTCTCCGGATTATCCGAACACATAGTTCGACCGTATAAGGCCGAGATGGTCAAGAGACGTGGATACGTATACGTGTAATAATAGGCAGAGTTCTAAGATCCGATTCCGGTAGAGATGAGAGAACTTTCGATGAAATCTCGAGGTTCTATACGTAGGTAAACTGTGTATAGTGTCGTTTACCTCAGTTTCCTTGGTGAGATAATTTCAGCGTGGTGCCCCATGCCCCATGCCCCATGCCGCGCGCGGTTGCCCCTAAACAGCTAGACTCGAAACTTTGGGGAAAACTTTGTTCTTCGTATAGATGTGTTCTTGTTTTAGCCACAATGGCACGGGTCAGCGGTAGATACCGAACCCCCAGCATCCCATAGAAACGAGAAAAGGGAAAGAAAAAGTCGGGAGAATGAAATGAAGAAAAAAATAAATGAGAAAAATGGGAGGAAATCAGCGAAAATTAATCAATCTCGTATAACTCTCACCTATATGAAGGGCGAAAAGCACCCTGTATGTGGAGAAAAGGAGTTGAAATAGGCGGGTATATAGATAGATACGTACCTACCTACCTACCTACCTACGTAGTAGGTACTATAAGCTTTTGCTCGCTCGCTAACTGCAGTGCTTATCTATAGCCTCCCTTAAACTTTACGGTGCGACTTTAAGCCCGTTTTATTACGCTATTCTGTTCGGTCCTGTCTACCGCCTTTTATTTCCGATGTAGATATGCATGGTATAGCCCCATACCCGGCAGCCTGTACCAACCGAATTGAAAATTGAACATCCCTTATCTCGGTGGAGGTACGGGTATATCTGCCCCACGGAGGGGGTCAGATCTTCCGAAATCACTGGCTGAAGGAATGAGTCCTCTCAGAGCTGATCAGTATATAGTGCATTAAGACCCAATTAAAGAATCATTGCAGATTTTATGGGGCTTTGATTTCCGCCGACTGAATCTCTCCCCCTTTCTTTTACAAAACGTGGAATATCTTTTGAACTGATTATGTGATAGAAACAATGGAATCTTTGCGTCGATGCTACCAGAATCCCGAAAAAAAGTGACCGAAGAGAAATCCCTGAGCTGTGCTCCGTCGAAGATTAAAAGTGACGTTTCTATAAGGGTGGGAATCCGCGGATTGAGACACGCTCGTTCATACGTACGTATATGATCGTCAATGTCGTAACTTTTGATAATGTAGATGTGAGTAGGCAATTGGTTGGGAAAAAACGTTTATAATACAAGTTTACCTAATATACGAGATTTCAATTAGATACTTTGGGATGTGATCGAAATAATTTGGAGAAAAACAAGTGCGACATACGTAAGTTTCTGGAAATTTAGGGAATTAGATACAATGAAATGCGATCGTATAGCAGGGTCGTATAATACACACGAGGGTAATTACTGTTTTGTGAATTAGTCAGCAGTCAATTGTTCGATTATCGGAACCCACATAATGGGTACACATCGTATAATTACGTGAACGACGTCGGTTCAGTATTTCCTTTCAATTCATACCTTCATACGTATCTAGGGAAAATATCAAATTATACACATGCGTATGTGTACGGGGTGATTCAGTTAGAGCGTGTAATATTTTGAGGGTAGATTCCCCGGAAAAATCTGAGACTAAATTTCCTTTAGCAAAAATTCGAGGGACCGATAGATTCCGAGTTACGGAAGATCGTGGTTGACCAATCGCGGAGCGTATAGGTTGCACAGACTGGGTACTGCGCATGTCACACTCATGGCCGGGCCCAGTCTGAGTCACGTATAAGTTCAGCGATTGGTCGACCAGGATCTTCCGTAGCTCGGAAACTATCAGCCCTACGAATTTATGGCAAAGGAAATTTAGTCTCAGAATTCCCCGGGGTATCTACCCTCAAAATGTGGGCCTCTCAACCCGAACCACCCTCTATATATATTGAAGATTATGCGGTACAGAGTTGATTGAAATATTCTCATTGATACATCTTCAGGGTCAGAATTTAATTGGCGTGAAGAGGATCGCGTGGGATGTTTAATTAGAGTAAAGTCTCTCGAACTTATAGACAATGATTAGCCGAATGAAATTTCAGGTTATTTGACGCAGGCAATATTAGTCTTAGAGGAAGAATAATTCTGTTTATTAATTTATTGATGTGTACATTTCATCGAATCATGATTAGAAATTTTTTCCTTTCTTTCTTCATTCGTTTTTTTTCCTTTTTTTTTTTCTTTTTTCTAATTATTAACTTGATGATGTTTTCAGCTGTTACTGACTCTGTATAATATAAGAAACTGAGAAAGGCACCGCGTGGGAAATAATTAAAACAGCTTTGAACGTCTACGAGCCTTAATTAACACTTGCTAAATTCTAAACCAGCTCTTTGCCTGTCACTCTCTCTCCCTCTCTCTTTTTCTCTTTCTCTCCATTCTCCTACTCAATTCTCTAATACCTCGACTCTCGTTAACTCATATATATATGTGTGTATAATTTGGTATATATATATGTGATAGTGTAAATTAGTTAATTTAGGTACACGGAATAACACGGCATCCGTAAAAGCAATGAATAATAATAACAACGAGGATCATGAACAAACTAGAGAGAATTGTACTCTTTGAACCCAATTTTGATTCTGTAGTTGTTTTTGCTTTTTTTGTTTTTTGAAACAATTTTCTTTTTGTGAAATTCGAAAAATAGTTTCAACAGAAATTGAATGGAGTGATTTTGAAATCGACGATATAGCGAGTCTCTAGATTATAGGCTTGATTAAATAAAGTTTCAGATTTAATAATGGGCTTCTTGGGGGTGTTGGACATTTTTAATAAAAATAATTATTCATCGACGACGACGAAGTCTCCGTTATTCATCTTAGCACGTTAATATTTCAACGTAATTAAAACTAACCCGTTAAAAGTTAGTACAAGTATATATATAATATAAGTGTATATGTGTATAAGGCGAGGAAGAGCTAGATAAGAGAGAAAGCCACTCCGTTTTTTCAACAAAGTATATTCACCCTGTGAGATTCATTCGCAGAAAATTCATTTTGGAATCAACAAATCTTGAAATTTTGAAAAATAGAAAAAGCCGATGAAGGATAATTACGATTGACGCAGCATTACTTCAGTCATTATGGATTAATTAAGTCACTCACTCATTCATTGATTGATTAATCAATACATGCATTGATTCATTCATTCCTTCATTCATTCAATGATTAATTCACTTATTCATTAATTAATTAATTTACTCATTTTTTCGTTCCTTAATTGATTCATTCCTTTCTTCCTTCATTCATTAATTCATTCATTCATTCATTTCATCCATTCGTTTCATTCATTCGTTTCATTCATTCATTTCATTCATTTCATTCATTTCATTCATTCATTTCATTCATTCGTTTCATTCATTCATTTCATTCGTTCATCCATTTCATTCATTCATTTCATTCATTCGTTTCATTCATTCATTTCATTCATTCATTTTCGATCGATTAATCGGCTGATGAAATCGGTCTAATTTCGGGAGTCAGGGTGTTGAATGAAAAAAAAAGTGAGTAAAGAATGAATAAGATATTCGAAAGCATATGAATAAACTAATATTTATACGTGTCATGGCTGCAGCGAGACACGATTACTCGTTTTCAATGACGGGACGCGTCAGTTGAAAAGGGTAGATTATCGTAACAAAGCTGAAGCTCGAGGCCCCGACCCCTCAACCCTCAACCCTCAGCTCTCAACCCTCAACCCTCAACCCTCAACCCTCACCTCTCACCCTTGCGACCCCCAGTCTGCAATAGCCCTCGTAAACCTTCCTCGGTTCAACGAGTCGAAATATGGATAACAACGGGGTGAAGCTAGAAGCTCGCCAATCAATTTGTTTGCGCGTCGCTAATCGCGAGGTAATCGCCATGTATAATAGCTGGATAAAAACGCGATACTACTTACTATCCTATAATGCATAAGCCACTAACTAACGATAAGTATAAGAACTAGACAAAAGCTCGATGTTCGCCTATATCTTTTTTTCATCATTTTTTTTTTTCTATACATTTTTGAGAATAAATTTAATAAAATCGATAATTATATATGAATTAATCCGATCAGGCCAAATGCAATTTTCTTTTTTCTGCGTATTTTTTTTTCTCTATCGAATCGTTTCGTTTCAATCCACCCGATTATCTTTTTTTCTTGTAATTTCTTTATTTTTTTTGTAATTTAAAAAAGTTTTTACATGCGCCAAGTCGATCCCCCCTACCCCCCTGTGCCCCTCCATCGCTTAACTGGTTCACCCCGAGTCTCTACGTCGTCGTCGCGACGCCCGGCGTCGTTAGATCGATCGGAGATGACGCACGCACACGGTACCCGTACGCAGCGTCTGGTGGATATAGAGGGTTGATATACTTAAATAACCATCGAGCTGTGTTTTTATGATAAATTTCATGTGATAAATTAAAATTCTGAAATTCTCGACAAAAAGGTTGAAATGAAGAGAGAGAGAGAGAGAGAGAAAAAAAAAAGAAAAAAACAGAGAACGAAGGAATTGAAAAATTTTTCATCTTCCCCATAATTTTTTTCAAGCAAATTTTTTTATTTTTAGTCCGTTTAATTATGCTCTACAATTTTTTCATTTCTTTTTTTCATTCTCTCTCAACAAAATCTGTATATTACAAGCGAGAATTGTAATTGCATGACATTACGAAATAAAAATCGAATCATATTGGTTTTACGAAATTGTGAATTTCGTCGACAGAGAATTGCGGATGGACTTCTCGTTTTTCAAAATTCTGTCAAATGAAAATGAAGAAAAAAAGAAAAAGAAAAGGATTGCTAAATGCTTAGAATATCTTCGAAAATACAAAAAAAAAAAGATAAGAAAATGAAAGAAAAATTTGGACGTAAAAAATTCTTGATCTTATTTCCAGGCTTCTTTCTTCTGTCTGGGGGAGGAGGGGGGGCTTCGATTCTCATTTTTATTATGGGAACCGAATGAAGGGTTAAGACTCAAGGTACACCCGAGGGCCTGAAAGATTCCATGAGCAATAGAGCGAGAGAGGGATGGGCATGGTTAGAGCCACCCACGGCGTTAGTTATTGAAGGATATTAAGTAATTATTGATTACCAATCGACGGTGATCGCATCGGTCAGAAAACAATTTTTTATTTTATTTTTTTTTCACCTTCTCTTTCTCCTTTTTCTTCTTCTTCTTCTTCTTCATCGTCTTTACAGCGTCTAGAAGATATATAAAGTTTTAGCTCACATTCCGTTATTCTTCGAAATGAGAAAGAAAAAGGGGGTAAAAAAAGAAAAGAAATGAAGAAAAGGTTGGAGCGAAAATTGTGAGAAATTGATCTTGATTATTTTTGTCACTATTTTAATTTTAATTTTTGAGTTCTCATCAAATTGATTTCGTTTTTTCTTTGTATCTTAATTTTTTTTTGGATTAAGTTTTTATAATTTCGTTTTAACGATTATCTCTACGCCTGAATCGGTCGACTTGTCCGAGTTGGAATTGTTACGTCACCCTCTGCAACGACCTGCAATTCAGGATTTTGGCAAAGCTTTTGTAATCTAGGAATTATCGAGTCAATGTCAAACCGACCTAAACCTGCAGTCTCTGTGTCGTATTAATTACAGCCAATCAATCCACCGGCTGAGTAGAGTCTGTATATACGTACATATATACAGTCATATACCTATATACCTATATATATATACCTGTGCCTACGCTTATCGTATTTTACAAATGGCGTTCGATCAATCATTGAGAAATACTATCAGAACGAGAAATTCGAAAAAAATGCTTCTTTTTTCTTTTTTCTTTTGCTTTTTGACAAAAAAAGAAATAAATTAGTTCGGGGATTGGCAGAGGGTGGATAATACCGGGTGGTTTATCTTTTTTTTCCTTTTTTTTTTTTAGAAAAAAGTGTTGGTTCCTTGAAATTTCATTTTCGGATCACCTGGACGGAATTTGAGGAACGATTTCGTGTAAAATTCAGGTTCAGGTTCGGGTTCGGGGTTCACTTTGATCCCCGTAACAGCGAGTCTCAAATCTGCGATATTTCGCAATGTTTTGAATAATTTGTCTTTCAACGATCGATTTGAAATTTGAATTATTATTATTCGCTAGATAGATAGGTAGGTGAACCTACCTACTACCTACGCGGTAACATAATAATACAACTAGGATAATTCCTCCACCGAAATGTTAAGTCTATAAGTTTGACTGCGAGAGCCGATGACGGGTCTGTGTGGATGCAATCAGGGCGAGGGATTCGAAAACTCAATTATCTCCCATTACCGTGGTTACCTCTATTACAGTATCGATTTCGGAGCTCGGATAGGAGATAGGAGAATACATATACATACATATGTACGTATACATATACATATACATAGGATATGGGAACTACCGAACTGGACCAAAGACCGAACTCCGTGAATCCCAGAGCAGAGAAGAGAAGAGCAGAGAAGAGAAGAGAAGAGAAGAGAAGAGGAGAGGAGAGGAGAGGAGAGAAGAGCATAACATAGCATAGCAGAGTTGCGTGGAGCCAAAACCCGGAGTTGAACGACTTCCGGTAACGCCACACGGCACGGGTAATAAATTAAACCCAAAAAAGGATAAGACCTGGACCGTTTCCCAGTGTGAATAAACCCTTAAGCGAAAATCGGAGTAAAAAAAGAAGAAACTGAAAAAAAAAAAAAAAAAAAAAAAAAACAAGAGAACAAAATAATAACGACTTATGCAGAGAAAGAGAGAAAGGGAGGGTACCGGAAGTGCGTTTTAGCGCGGCGTGTGTTTTTTATGGTACTTCGAGTTCTCGTTAAGTTCGTTGAATGGCAGCGTAGTTCATTCGGGTTAAGTTTTACAGCCAAAACTTTGCGATTGATGTTTCATTTCCGTGATCTTTTTTTGTTTTTTTTTTTATATATTTTCTCTCTTCGATCTCTAAACGATTTTGTCTCGATTACCCGATTCACACATTTAGTCTCAGCTCTCAATTATCTCATTACCGATTATTATGATGATATTTGTATTCCCACCATTTATATTCATTGTAGCCTCTACGTACTTTGACCTATCGACTCTGTGTAAGTATATAACAGCGATGTCGCTGGCATCGTAATCTCTTCACAGTCGTATCATAAATATGAAATTTTTATTTATTCTTCATCGATCGGAATGCATATACATGGATATAATACACATAATAGGAATCGAAATCGTTAAATATCCCGAAAGATTGCATTTCACGGTTGAAAAATGAATACCAACAATTTGCATTTATTCATTCATTCATTCATTCATTTATTCATTCATATTCGTTCATTCATATTCATTCGTTCATATTCATTCGTTCATATTCATTTATCCATATTCATTCATTCATATTCATTCGTTCATTCATATTCATTCATTCATATTCATTCATTCATTCATATTCATTCATTCATTCATATTCATTCATTCATTCATATTCATTCATTCATTCATATTCATTCATTCATTCATATTCATTCATTCATTCATATTCATTCATATTCATTCATTCATATTCATTCATTCATATTCATTCATTCATATTCATTCATTCATATTCATTCATTCATATTCATTCATTCATATTCATTCATTCATTCTATCATTCATTCATATTCATTCATTCTATCATTCATTCAAATATTTGTTCTCCAACAAAAAAAAATGAAGATATGATAATATGAGGGGCCTACGGTGTAAAGGGAGGTTTTGAGATATTTTCCGTGTCTAACATACCGCGTGATATACCTACGCTGACCCAACTCCACCTGTGTATCATTTTTGGGCAATTAAAGATCCCCAATTAGCTGTTTCGGTCCCTTTGTTAATGCCGGAAACCGGATCATGGATAGATAGAGAAACGGCTAGTCTTTATATTGTATCCCCCATCTCGCGCCCTTTTCCGTATCGCAAGGCTATAAGTAGATATAGGTTCCAGGTTCACCCCAGAAATTTAATTTACTTTAATTCCCATCTAATTTATGTAGAATATCATAGAATACCTCGACCTACCCAATACAGAAACCAGAAAGAAGTTAATATAGGAACGCAGAGTGAACGAACGGCCAGGTGAAAAAAATACACATACATATATATTACATATGTACTTTGTATAAGGATCTACAGGATCTAAATTAATCTTGAAGGCTGTACTATTAAATGTTAATAATTAACTAATCACCGCGATTATGATAATTGGCTAAAATTTTATCCCGACTATTCAGCTTCTGACGAAATTTCATTTCACCCCGCACGATGTGAAGATTCAAAGTTATCAACACTCCAAAAAACCTTGAAACTATATCGGATATGGGGAGGATTCGGATTGTCAGTAAGAAAAAACAAAAAAAAAATTTGGGAACGCGATTTTTTTTCGAGTCCAAGAAGGTATATTTATATATTAGGGGGGTCCTTACTTGGGCCATCAGAGAATTACTGATAATTCTTTTTTTTCCTGCGATTTTTGGAATTTGGCTTTGCAAAAGCTTAGTCTGAGCTTTTACGGATTTGAAACGAATATTTAAAAATAAAAATAGCAGGGGTCTAGGGGAACAGAATTTAAACCCGAGCTCCACGTATGGATTCTACCTACGTACCTACATACCTGGGTACATAGGTATAGTACATGCACAGAGAAATTCTCTGGAACTGACACAATTCCGTAGTGTAATGGAAAACTGCATAAATTCCACAGCCTCTGGGAAAATTGGGCTTTCATTGCGTTTCAAATTCTCATTTTATCGAATTCTACTTTTTCACTTTTTATCACTACGGTGAAATTCTTCTTCGAGTCTCTACAAGATCGAAGATCTGTTCCCAAAACTTGCCGAATAATTTCAAAATATTCAGGTGTATAAAATGATCGAAAATTCACGGGGTTATCGACGTATTGATTTCGAATTATTGAGTTTGAGAAACTCCCATTTCCCATTAAATTTCAACATATGCACCGTACATTAGGGTGGTCCTCAATTTGGTCGTACTCAAATTTCAATGCTCCCATGAATATTATATTTACGTGCATATAATGCTACTAATTATTAGTACATATATATATATATATATATATATATATATATATATATATATATATATATATATATATATATATATCTACCTATATAGAATCATAATTATTTGTGTAGTTGCGGTTATCATAGTCCGCGGGTAGTGCAGTTTGAGTTTACATACACTCGGTGAAATTGGCGAACCCCAATCCCTTTAGACTGTAAAAGCTACGTGAATAGGAAATTTTCGTTATTCAATTAGCGGTGGTAAAATTTCTGGAACAGCATTTTCATTCCGAATTTGAACGAATTTTGTAATTTTCATCTGCAAAAAATTGTTCATTTCAGTCTGCATATTTTGCTGTTTTTAACTCGGTGCGTGTTCTCCAAATTCCCCGCAGCGATTGGTTGAAAAAATAGTTAAAAGTGGGAATAATAACTCCGGTATTTTCGTTTTGTTTTTTCTAAATTTTTTTTCTTTTCCACATTTTTCTGCTCTCGAAAAATTGTTTCAATCCGTTTTACAGGGTTTCAAATCTGTAGCCATTGCGGTACCCGTACGAGCTGCTAGTGTAGATGTAAAAACGAAAATTTCACATCAACTCTGTGAAGCAGCTGGTACCTATACTCCCACCCTCACAGGTATTTCCTGTAGCTTTGGTAGCGATACGACAGAGATTAAAAAAGCTGACATCATGTCAAGAATTATTTTCAACCTGAATTCCCCGGAAAAAAAAACAGAAAAAAAATCAAAAAGAAAAATAAACGAAAAACGAAAAACGATGATACAGCCGTTTGTGTCTTGCCCCTCGGCCGTCGAGCTTTGAGCTTTCAGATTGAGCCTTTAAACTTTGAACTTTTACAACGATTCGGGTATTTGCCTCCTGAAAACTAATTTTTTTTCTCTTTTTTCATCTTCATTTTGAAATTTGTGAACCTTTTTTCTTCACTTTTTCCATATCCATGCACATACATGCCGCAGAAATGATGAGAAAAAATGTTGAACGTAGATAAATGGGAAGAGAAAGACGTAGTGCTGCTGCTGCTGCTGCCTTATGAATCTGAATATAATTATATAAAATATATGTGACAAAAAAGAAAATGGGAAAAGAAGATAAAAGGGAGAAAAGAAAAATATAAAAGGGGGAAAAAATAAAAATAAAACGATCCTGGGTTATGTACGTGTGTATACGATTATGAACACGGTGCTGTTCGTGTCTCTGACGTCTCTGATATAAATTATTAGGCATACCTTCAGTACCTAGTCTGAATAACGCGAGGCACGAATTATCATTTTATTTTTAACTCTGTATCAATTATTATTATACCCTAGTCCGCCCGCGACCATTAATTCTTCTTCCATTTTTCATCTGAAAATAAACCGTTTTATGGAAGAGCGTTGGAAAAATTGTGAATACATTTTTTCAGAACGGTATATGTTCGGTAAATCGTAAAGAAAATCCTGATATTCGGGCAAACAGCATTTCTAGAAGCTGGGAGTCGGTGATATTGAAATTTTGACCTTGTTTAAGAATCTATTTTTGAACGAATTGTGAAAAATAGAAGAAATCGACAGCACAATTATACGGTTTCGTGTAACATTTCGAAAACTTGATAGAAGAAAGAGAGAGAGAGAGAGAATGAATGTGGGCTGTTCTCATTTTCAGGGTAGATTGTGTCGGTAGTGGCTAATGTTTGACTGACACGCAATTCAACGGTGGCTGGCAATCATACACAGCATGCTAGAAATATGAAAATGGTGCGAAAAACCTGGTTTCGAACTATAATCCCGCGTGTATAACAACCGGCAATTGGGAAGAGGGTGAAAAATAAGCGTGTGAGAATTTTTCGAAACTTTTGGTCGTCAGATTGTAGGTCAGTTTCTTGGATTAGGTGACGGGAGTCGAGGTGAAACGGTGAAAAGTTCAGCATCGTTGCAAAATTGAAAATAAAAGAAAAACAAGAAAAATAGAATGGAACAAAAAATTCGCGTGTAAAAAAGGGCGTTTGTCATGACCATCTGGTTGCCATGCCCCAGAGACAGAGAAAGAAAAATGTGGTTTAGGGGCTCGCGCTGAAGGTCCTTTGGCAATTGAGCTGTTGCGCGTGACAAGGTCCTCCCTCAATAGATTTATTATTTAATCGTGGTAATTCGACAAACAAACCGCGTGTACATGTGTTATCCCGGCACAAAGGTGATGCGAGGAGAGTACACTGACGATAATAAAATGAAAGGTGATGCTTTGGTGCTCTGTGCTCCTCGCCACTGCACATACGTATCAGAGATTAAGATTCAGGTTTTTTACTGCTCGAGACTTCTGGGCCTGTAACAGCTCCGCCTATTGTCTGACAGAAAATTTTATACGATATGAAATCTGCGTCTTGATATTTTCTAGAACATTCGTTCGAAACATTTTTTGATCAGATTCAAACTCGACGAGATTTGACGAGATTTGTATCCGCTCATTCATGGAGGTAATCCGCTGTTATTCTAACTTTCATTGTTCGAGATTCTAGGCCGTGCAACAGCTCCGCTTATTGTGCGACGAAAAAATGTTCGGAACATAAAACCTGCGTCTTATTATCCTCTATAATTTTTGTCCGACAAAGTTATCGATCAGACGTAAGCTCTACGAGATGTGATGTTCTTTCAACGCAGCGGTTCCACGTCTGATAATAATTAAACGCTTTTTTCTTCTGAAATAGGCGTAGCGCTGAATTTCCCGTTTCTTTTAAGTGAAAATATAAGAGAATCACTGCACTGGATTGCGTGACGGAGTTATCGGCTCTTTTTTTCAAACAGCTGAGTATGTAACAGTGTAACGGAGAACACGTTGTGTGTGTAAGTACTTCACTTCACTTCACTTCACTTTACTTTACTTTACTTTACTTTGCCTTGCCTTGCTTTGCTTTACTTTACTTAACTCTGCGTCTTCGCCCCCGATCGTACACCTGTATGGGTATATTATAGCTGCGTGTAAGTCTGATGTAGAGGTTTCTGAGTATGGAAACACGGAGTCCGGGGAAACACAACGCAACGGGCCCAAGATCTCTGGCGTGTTTAATGCAGCGACACATCGTGCTGAATTAATTTATGGCCAGCCACTGTTCTCTGCCCGCTGTTGTTTCTTGCAATTAGCATCGACCGGCTACGTACTAGTGCGACAATCTCGAGGGATATGGTCGCGTGTTCTAGCTACTGTTCGCAGTGCCTTATACCCACCCACGCAATATCGTGCTCTCGAACAAAGTTTTTCACGCTTCGGGCGTTCCTCAGACAAGGTAGATTTACTCGGAAGCCGTTCATCCCAGAGAAAAGTTTTATAAGGTTAAAAGATGCTGCTTATTACGCGCTCAAACTTTCGTACGATACATTTTCCAGAAATCTCAACGGTTCAGAAGATGTATGAGAAATTATTAACACTACCAGTTTTTTCGTGTTTATAAAATCCTCGATATTATCGATAACGGTCGACGTTGGAGAAAAGTTTTGCGATAATAAAAGATGTATCTCGTCGCAAGCTACATCTTTTTTATCATGCATTTTTTCGCGATCTCAACGGCTGCGAAGATAATTAAAAATCGGTTGTACTTCCAGCTCGACGGGTCTCAACAAATTCTTCATTTTCTCAAGAACGGTTGATTCCAGAAAAAAGTTTCGTCATAAAAAAAGTCGCGGCTAATCACAGGCTACGACTTTCGTCCGAAACGTTTTTCCATAATTCCAACGGCTGCTGAAATGGCTGACAAAACTCGCGAAATTTTGTATTGAATACAAAGTGGTACATCGGGTGCATTCGACACGGTCAAAAACCGAATCCAATGTGCATCCAGCGCGATCTAGGAGCCGGGTGTCTTTGCCATGGTATAATCGTTTGATAATCTAAAAGGAATTCCTTCGGGGTCTAGAACGGCTAAGCCTCCCCGGAAGAGGCACTCTACAGTAGGATAATCTCCCTCCTTCTTTCTCTCCTCATCCTTTTTACCTTTCTTCTTCTTTCGTTTTTCGTTTTTCTTATTTCTTATTTTTACCTCTCTCTATATATTTCTCAGCATTGCGTGAGACGCACGCGTCATTCCCGAGCAGACAATTAATTACTTACATTATGTCTCGGAATGCCCACGTACTGGGCTACCAATCTATACCCATACCTATATGAGTATGTGTATGTATTTACATTCGTACACGCATGTACGCATGTATGTATGTATGTATCTAATCTCCTCGTTTTTTCCATCTTTCTTACTCTCCGGTTCCGTATACCCAATTCCCGAAACCTCACCTCACTTCGAATCACACATACCTGGTGGAGGTGTACACTTATGTATAATATAACTGTTCGAGATATGCAAAATAAGAGATTTCCAACTTGGTATTATCGAGAATTATAGAAGGAACCCGAAAGTCTGGCGTGATCGGAATCGTATAGAACCTTTTTTTTCTAAACAAGTTTTTCAAATCGTTTAGAAACCTGGCCCCTGGCTTTTGTCGATCGAGATGTATCTATGATTGAAAAAAAAATCAGAATTTTTGTCAACAACCCAAAAACTACGTCTGACCGGTAAAATTGAAATTCTGATGATTGCTAAGATGCATAAAAGCGCGTCGATCGATCGAAATAGACTCATACGTGCAAAAATGATCGGAGATGATTTTCTCGATCCAGGAACCCGGGGATCCCGCCGAAACTCGACTTCTTATTTTCGGGGTGGCTGTAGCAGCTCATCTTTGTTCCTAAATCGGCAGATTCAACAACGAAACAGCGAGGAAGCAATACAACATCGACACCGTATGTGTAGCCGAATCCATCCATTTCATGTCACCTGTGCAATGCAGCACAACGTGCACGGTGCAGTCTTCAGGCAGACAAACTCGATACGTACACACAAACCACATATATATATAGCAACGTCGATCCCAGCGGTATATCGGGTTGTAAGCACGACGGGGTGCAATGCATCGGTACCGATTGCCCGAGGTAACAATCAATGCACGGAAATGATAGATATTAGACGTCGGACGCCTCGTCGAGGACCGATGGACGCTGTCCGTCTCTCCTGCACGCGTATAGCTGTACCTAGATACGCCGATTTTTGTCGATTTCTTTATTCCCTTTTCGTTTTCCACATCAGGAAACCTCCATCTTTCTTCTTTCTTCTTTCTTCTTTTTTCGATTTTGAATTTCGTCTTATTCCATACGTTCTTTTTATTTTTTTTTCCTTAGTCTCATACGACACGTCGGCACACTCCTGGCTTTGACCCGTTACCTCACGTACCTATCTAGTAACGATCAGACGAGATGAAAGTAAGACGTTAACCCGAATAAATTCATACACTAACACTCGCGGACCCCTACACTTATCGATAGCTATAAAGGCATAGAGGCGCGTACCTACTCATCATCTTTTCATTCGTAATCTCGAGGCTCTCCTTGGTCGGTCGTGTAGTCAAATCGAAAGAAAAATATAGAGGAATCGGTTTCACCAATTTTTTGTCTCATATTTTTTATTTTATGTAAATCTCAACAATTTCATTCGCATTTTTCCAAGTGTAATAATTTCATCGTGAATTCGACGATTTTCGAATTTGAGATGTCACGAATTTTGTTTGAAGAAAAAATGAGAAATGAAAGACAAAAAACCGAAAAAAAAAAAGGAAATCAGAAACGACGAAAGATTCGGAGATTTAGTTAAGGAAGGTTAGGGAGAGACATCTTCCCCTCGGAGGATAATGTCTCTCGGCTATTGTAAAATTTGATAATTGTCCGCGACCTGTAGGCAGTTCAAGTCCAAACCGTTCATTAGCATATTTAATTAGTAATATTTAAGATTTTTCGCCCAGCAGGGGTTGCCTGTTAAAAAAATAATACTCTGAGTCCTGCGGGAGACTTCTCGTAAATTTAAACCCCAAACGACCTTCCTTGGTCCACAGATATATATATATATATATACATACACATGTAAGACGACGTACGCGATATGAGAAGTGTCCCGAGTGTAAAGAAAGAAAGAAAAATAAAAGTAGAATTAATTCCGTATAAGAAATTTCATTGAAATAATGAACTGGGTCCGATGTTATAAATTTCTTATCGCTTAGTTCGAATTTCTAAATTTCAAATAAAGGATCTAAAATTCCCCGCCCCCCGACGGTCCGTATCCCTATTGTTTGAAAAATCTCTCCTACGGGTCCATTAGAACCGCAGGCTGCGGCCGTTGGGCGAGGCTTTGTTCGAGTGGTATGGGTTTAATAAAAATTACCTAATTAGTTACGACCTGGTAATTAATCAAGTTAATTCTAATCCACATTATTACATAGGTGCGAGAATATTTTCCCGATGAAAAATGAAAAAGAAGAAAAAAAAAACTGAAAAAAAAAAAAAAAATTAGAATAAAATAAAATAAGAATGAAAAAGTAACGAGAGCACAAAAGAAAGGTGTGTGTGTTTTTGTCTTTCGATAAAAAGGCTGACATATTGGACCAATTTTTCAATCCACATGTATACTTATATTGCTTAATTATTTCAGTCAGATTTAACGACCTCGTCGTACACGTAGTTACCTACGTATAGTAGAAGTTCACTAAATGCCACCCTATATTTTCTTCTTTTTCCTTCATCTTCATCTTCATCATCTTCTTCTTCTTCTATTTACGTCATTAATAGATGATAGATACACACTTAATGACTCTGAGATCAGAATGGGGCGATCAAAAATAAAAGGTAATTAAAGAAGACAAAAAAAAAAAAAAAAAAAACGAAGAAAAAGAAAAAAAAAAAAACGAACAGAAAATTTTTTAATTCAAGCTACCTCGGATGCAGGTCTCTTCTTCTAATGCGAGTGGCTCTATTCCAGGCCCTGAAGAGACTCGAGCATATGTAATGAGCCAACGTCACAACTTTTCCGGCTAATTAAACACTTTTCCTTAGAACAGAATATCAAGATCGCATTAAGAAGGGAATTGAAAATTATACTAATTACATATCTTCAACTTTACAGCAACATTTTGTATTACAGTTGCGCGAATGCGATGTATGTGCAGATCGCATTGCGTGTGTTTTCGATGATTCTCATATCAACCGCAGCAAAGTAATTCTTATTTACACTCATTTTTTCCTCATTTTCTTTTCTTTTCCTTTTTGTCTTTTTTCTGTTTTTTTTTTCTTCTGTTTTTTTGTTTCTCGAATGATTTTTTTTTACAATAATTTGTGGCTATGGTTATGCAGGGACGTATAGGTAGTACGAAACTGTGCGGGTTATACTGTACACATATAAAAGATGAAGAAAGATTCTTCGTTTCAAGGCGGTAAAAAATCTTGACCATAATTATTCTGAGACACACGGCGCATCCTGAAAAGGATCATACGCGGCAGGGTGCCAACTACAAGTACGGTGGTTAAATAAATTCCGTTTGGTCATCCGCGAGCGCATCCCCCTCTACCCCCCCCCCCCCCCCCCATTTCTTGCCTTTTTTCTCCAACGTCGAACTTTATTCTTTTCACCCTCGGACATAGATTGCTAAGTTTTTATTAAAACGAATATCCCCGCGACGAGTAAACAGAGAAAACCAAACAGTTATCATAGTTTTTCGCTACTCTAGACCGCCGGGATTGCGGAGTGGGGGAACCCCGAGCGTCAGTAGCTCTTCAGCGCTCGAGCGAGGCACATGGTTATGTTCTCGCTGTTTCAGGCTCGTTTACGTTGCTTGAAAAGCGTTTTGTCGACAAACCGGACGCTCTGTGCGTCTCATAGACGTTTTGTCGATTGTTTATGGATATTTTCACCGTCAGATGTAGTTCTGAGCCTATATTCAAGGGGGATTCGATAAGAGGATGTAGCTATGGCGATAAATTATTGAAAAAAAATAATAATAACAATGATAATAATTTAGCAACGTTTAAGACTGATGCAAAGTGAATATCTTTACTGTTTTTGAACACGGAATAGGGCGATATCTTAAAGTTGTTATTAAAAATTAATTATATTATTCGGTGTCTTACTCTCATCGTCGGATATAACGGTTATGCGTGATCGTCGGTCGGGGGGGCCTTAATAACGTCCATTAGGCTACGCGCGGCTCGCTGCTGCAGCAACACGCACAAAAGATTTATGTTTAAGAATTCCGGACCGAAATAAATGTTCGCTGGACGAGCGAGCGAGCGAGAGAGCAAGATAGTGGGAGATTCTCCTCGCGCTCGATCGTGAAACGCTTGTATGTAAGGTACTGGACCCGGACAAAATCCGGTCTTGATTCGGATTTTATTCCTCTTCGTAGGGCAAACGGCCGCCGACCATCGACCGCCGCGTATTAATCGATTAATTGACTCAACTTGACCATAGAAAAATTGGCTGCACAGTGCGGCCAGTGTGGCAATCAGGTGCCTATTAATCCCCAATTACTTTGCTCCGCACGTTTGGCAATTATTTTCTCCACATATTTAAAACATTTTTATTACAAATTTTTGTTTCACAATTTTCTTCAGGAATTTCGATTTTTTTCAAAAAAAAAAAAAAAAAAAAACAAACAACAAAATTGAATTCTACTTTCAGTATCGTGATAAATTTTGTAAAAAAAAATGAAAAAAAAAAATAAAAAAAGTCAAATTTCTCAGCGATAAGAAAAGGCCAGATTTTTCTCGTCGACTTCTACAGTTTTGTTTTATTTTATTTTTTGTTTTTTGTTGTTTTTGTTTTATCACATTGGGAAAGGTCCCTGGGGTTTCCGAGTAGTATCCTGCGCCGGGGAGTCTGTAAAGCAAGACTTTCTAAATAATGGGGCTAAGAAAGTGACCCCTCTAAATTTCCAAGTCAATATCAACGGTAATAGGGTCGCGCAGGCCTTTTCGAGGGCAAAAAGTAAGTAAGTAAGTAAGGCCTAAATCCTTAACGCCGCCGAAAAAGACCGACGTATAAAACAAAAGAGGAGATCGCGTTTAATAAGATTACGCCTGGTCTCTCCTCTCGTCTCTTTTTCTCTCCCTATCGCCTTTGCATGCAAAGCCACGGAACAAAAAGAGAGAAGAGAAAAGAAAAGAAAAGAAAAGAAGAAAAAAAATGAAGAAAATGAAAAGAAATTTGAAAATAAAAAAGAAAAAAAATTCATAAAACGTCGAGTGTCGTTGGAATAAAAAATTCTAAGAGATTCTGATAATATAAAAAGAACAGTATGAAAATTGTTGAAGATTGAATATATTATAGTTTTTCAACAGATTTAATCGGTATCGAATTAGTCCTAATATCCTGAGATCAATTGATTTTAATCATTTTGTCTGATCTTGTGGTTTTGTGAAATCCATACAAGGGTGGCGAATTGGTAAGATTTTTTTTATTTTTTTTTTGTTTTTTTTTTTTTTCTACGAGAGAAGAAAAAGACAAAAAAGAAAGCAACTGCGTTCGATTTTATCCTTCTGGTTTCCGACCGCCTTGCTACGCGGAACCCTCTCTTCAGCAATTCCCTTGGGATCGATTCACTTAACGCTAGGCGCTAGGTCGTCCATTCATTTTGACTTAACTTAAACCGGCGACAAGGCGAGATCTCATCCTGCCCTAAGGGCAACTCAACCCTGTGCACCCTCGAGTGAGAGGGAGCGAAAATCTAAATTTATTATAAAAAGTAAAATTGCGGTCTTCCCGGATTTTTATCGACTCAATATATGAACGAATCTATTTCGGATGAATGAATGAATTTATGATGAATTAACTCAGATTTGATTCATTTATTGACCAATTGATGAATAGAATTATTGACGAATTCACGAATAAATGAAGTATTGAATATTTGATAGACGAATAATGAATGAATGATTGGATTGGTGAATGAATGAATAAATAATTGAATGAGCGGATGATTGAATGTGAGAACAAAATAATTAGGAAATGAATGAATGAATGAATGAATAAATAAATAAATTAATGAACAAGCAAATAAGTAATTTGATGAATGTTTGGATAAATGAGTAAGAAAATGAATGAATGAATGAATTATTGATGAATTAATTTAGATTTAATTCATTGATTGACCAATTGATGAATGGAATGATTGACGAATTCACGAATAAATGAAGTATTGAATATTTGATAGACGAATAATGAATGAATGATTGGATTGGTGAATGAATGAATGAATAATTGAATGAACGGATGATTGAATGTGTGAATGAAATAATTAGGAAATGAATGAATGAATGATTGAATGAATGAATAAATTAATGAATAAGCAAATAAGTAAATTGATGAGTGTTTGGATAAATGAGTAAGCAAATGAATGAATGAATGAATGAATGAATGAATGAATGGTTAGATGAATGTTAATGAATGGCTGTTTCTAATTCTTCGGAATAATAATAAAATTCATTCTCGAAGGTGTCCACGATGGGGTAGTGAGTAGGTATATGAGTGCAGGGTATATATAGAAGTATGTATATATATACACGGGTATATGTAAAATGTGTGAGCCGGTTCTCTCTCGTGTCTAAAATCCACACTAAATTGCCCTTCAATTACAAGCCTATTTGCGAGATATAGCCAGTGTTTAAAAATGATACGGGATCGCGTGGTGGCGTCGCGTCTTCCTGCGTCGGTCGGTTCCCCTTTCGCCCGTAGTAGCATGGTAGTCAGTTACTCCACAGAACATGTATAGGGCTGCAGTGCAGACCTCGTACTTTTCCAACTAAAGAACATGTACTACATGTGTATCCACACACTTTAAAGAACTGCCTGGCTTGCCTGACTGCCTGACTATCCCTGACTTTCCGCCTATGCAATTAATCTCCCGCAAAACTGCCCGTTGCGAATTCACCTCCCGTCTTCCCGTCCCTCCCTTTCCCAATCCGTCTCTCTCTCTCTCTCTCTCTCGCTCATTTCTTCTCTTCTTTTTCTTCGATTCTCTTCCTCCCTCGGCTCGAAGAAGACGAGTGTAATATTAGTATAATTATGCGTAAGATAGTCCGACGTTTATTTAAATACCTTATTTTATAGTCGGATATACTATGTATAGGTGATTCCGTAAATTATTAAACAACTTTGGATTATCACCATCTGCGATTCTCTCCTTACTTTACAGAATCCTTATTCCACCGACAACGAACACGAAAATATAGTTTTTAAAACGCGATGCGCAAAATCCGACTTTTCGTAACTGTTTTGCGTGTGAAGAGTGCCCGTTTCTCGCACCAGCGCGCAAAGCGATTAATTTGCGCACTAGTTGCGCAATACACTATTTTTGGATTCCTAAATGTATTTTTTTTTTCCAAACGAAGAACACCTGTGATTCGAAATTCCGAAATGCAAAATTTCGCAAATTGTATATCTAAGATTTCGTTTTTTATTTCTATCAAAAAATTCAGCCGGAAATAATAGTTGGAAGAAAATTGTAAATTTTGAGACCCCGCAAGTGTGGTTTATAATTTACAGAATCACCCATATACATCAATCTGCATAGTACGTTTCCATATAAAGTAACTGGTAGACAAAATTGAACCAATTATTTATCTCAAGTATGCCTTTCTTATCTAATTTTTTTTTCTTCTTCTTTTCCCTTTACTTTCTTTCTATCTTTTTCTTCTTCTTCTTTTTGTTTCGAAGATATAATTCATTCGCCTCGTTAATATATATATAATAGAGATAATATCGTATAAAATATTCAATTTATAAAAATTATCTTCTAAACAAGGCAGAAACAACATAATAAACAAAAATTTGAAAAAAAAAAAAATTAGTAGATAAATATAGATTTTATTTCTTTACAACGATACGACGAGACAAATCACTAAATTATATTAATGACTGTCACTAATCAGCTGCAACAGATAAAACCATAAGACTTAATGGTACGGCATAAATCCATTTTATCAGAATCGGTGTGAAAAGAAATGAATTTTTGTGGAAATAAAAAGAAGAAAAAAAAAACAAAAATTGAATACTCGTCGATTTTTCTAACACCAAAAATCAATGTATTTTGTAATCACTGTATCAGGGTGTAGAATTAGAGGAAGAAGAGTGTCTGAATTAGGTTTAATTTCCTTTTTTATTTTTTGTTTTATACCCAAAAGCTCTGAAATTATGAGAAATTTTTTTTAGAATTTTAGAGACGAGGTCGATTCTCGTTTTTGATTTTGCATCTTATCGAAATTCTTCTTAACTCGTTTCTCGGCCGGTGTGAGGGGCGAAGTTGTAGAACAGAATAGATCTTTCGGGGTTTATGATAAATGAAAATAAAATCGTATAAGATGATATAATAATATAATATCATGCCCTGTATTGGGTATATATATAATAAATTCTCTGGTATACCCCCGGGCTCAGCCCTGAACCCTCGTAAATATAAAGCAGTTGATGTTTAAGTCTTTGCTGATTAAAATATAGATTACGGTTTCCTGGGTGCCGGAACCCAAACGACCGTTTCTTTTCTCCTTCCATATTTATCCCTTTTTATTCGTATTATTCGTCGTCTTCCTTTCCCCCGGGGTATTTATAAGCTAGAAACACCCCGGTGCGGCATGCAGCAGTACGACGACTTGGCTGGCAACGTTTAACTGCACATCCGTTATGAAACGAAAGTATTTTACAACGTTATGATTAATTTCAACCAACTTATCTCTGCAGAGTACGAAAATAATGCTTCGGTTGTTGATAGGCGCGGGAGCTCAGACATCCAGCTCTCATTCATCTTCTTAGTTTCTTCAACTCTGCATACGAGAGGATCTCCGCGCTTTTCGGTCCAGAGAATCACCTACGATCAATTTTTAGACACGAGTGTGCGAATCTAGTCAATTTTTTCAACTTTCGTTGGATCGATCGACGCGCCTTTGGGGTATCTTGGAACTGATCGGAACTGTAAGCTGTTTTTCAATCGATATACGATTTCTGATCAAATGTAGGAATCAATAGACTCGACAGTTCTCAAGTTGACACAAAAATCGATGATTATAATGACCAGATTTACGCTGATGACGTATTTCACGATAGAGTCAAATCTTCTGCTCGTGGAAAACTATTTTTTGAACTTTAAAAATCCGATCGTCGCTGCCTTGTGTACTTCAATCCATGGAAGGGTGATCATTTTAAACACAATAATCGATTACAGTCGATTTATCAGAGTCAAGAGTTACAACGGCACATCCATCTGAAGTCTGAAGTCTGGAGTCTGGAGTCTCGAAATTCTCGCGTTCCTTTCCTCCTGCAGTTCCAACTCTTAAAGCTCAAGTTATGATTGACGGTCTTAGAAAAGATCCGAGAATGAGGGGCAAGAACGAACGCTAGAAGACATAAGTGTTACAAAGTTTGTAGGAAGCTGCGTCCACCGTAGGTGTGAACAGATTTTAAAAACCAAAAAAAAAAAACCAAAAAAAAAAGCCAAAGTACAAAAATCAGCTTTGCGAATCCTTTCTGTCTTGTTGATATCGAAATGCGGAATTTCCGCTATTCTGGACTTTCGAAATAACAGAGTAGATACTCTGGTAAATTTTTTCTCGAAAACCAATTCAAGGAAAAGTATTTAAAAACTGGTGTGAACCATTAATCAGTGTTCGTTACCATCGGCATAAGGTATACCCATAACGTGTCGTAATGTCGAGTTAAAATATAAACGGAATCAGAGATCCTTATAAGTTTTCTTCGAGAAGTGAAATGAAAAATAGCTGTTTAAACACACGTGTCTATACATCGTAGATATGTATCCCTATGCATGTATTTCCTATACTTGTGTAAATCCATACGTATGCATACGTACATATACACATACGTACACATTTCGATATAGGAACTCAGGAACTAAGGGCTCATTACAAGTTTATGACTGGTCATTTGGGCAGCCCCAGGCGCGAACGCGGAATCGTAACATGCAAAGAGGCCATCACGAGGCTTCTCTTTCTTCTTATTCTTCTCTCTCGATCCTCCCGGCTCTACTGCAGTCACACGTCTTCTTTTTACTTTTTACTTGTTTTTTTTTCATTTATTTTTTTCTTATTTCCTACGAACACGAAACGCTCCTTTATCCTTACAGGAAGAAACTTTTATATCATATTTTAATACGCCAGTTCGAAAAATGATTTCATCTTCTTTCGAAAAATTAATTTACCTCCATTTTTTTCCACGCCTTACCGAATCTCTGCCATCCGCGGAAAGATCCGTCCCAGAAATTGCGATATCCAAAATTTTCACACGGATTTCCGTACTCGTTTCCGAAAAGTCATTTTTCTTCCGAAGTATGAGAAAAGAGGGTAAATGGAACAGAAGTGAGAAGAATTATCCTCGACGTTCGCAGGTTTGAGTGAATTTTTTCCTTTTTTTCAGTTTCTTTTTTCAATTTTTTTTTTACTCGCAGACTTGAAGTAGGTACGCGGTGACATCGAATGGGCGTTAAAGTCGATTAAAAGAGAGATTTCCCTCTCTTTGTCTTTCTCGTTCGTTAGCTGCCTCCGGAGGTTTACGGGACCGGAAATAGTGCCAGTTGAGGGAGCGCGACACCGCCCTAATCCGATTCGACGATTTCTCTCTCTTTCTCTCTTTGCTGTCGTAGCTTCTTTCCACAATTTTCTCCTCTTCTTCTTCTTCCTCTCCTTTTTATTTTTATTTTTATTTTTCTTATCTTTATTTTTTCTTCTCTTTTATCGACCCCGAAACTCGAGCGGTTCTAGTTGGTATGAGAATCATACCCACAATATTTACTAAATTCATTAAACGACCCTTGCTCGTCAAAAAGTATAAATTATACTTATACACCCACCTACGCGGATAGACTATTGTTATCTTTCAATAAATAATCCCTGACGGTGCTACTGCTGTATCACCTATCTAATTCTCGGATTAGAATTACGTGAACGAAATACGTGATAGAAGAGGGCAAAAAAGAAAAAGGAAAACTAAATCCAATTCCGGTCATTTGGGTTATTTTTTTTTTTCTTCTAATTGTACACTCAGTCACTAAAATCGGTAATTTCAAGTTTACTGAATTGCAAAAATCGTCCATTGATATAAATGAGAATTATATAAATCGTACGATTCTTCTCAACTTTATACAAAAATTGACTGAATTTTTGATTCGAATTGCGAAAATCGTCGATCGTTAGAAATAAATGTTATATGAATTGTACAATTTTTTTTTCATTTTCATGCAAACATCGAATGAATCCGTGAATTGAATTGAAAATTTTTGAATTGAGAAGATCGTCGATAGATAGGAATGAGAATTATATGAATCGTGCAATTCTTCTCATTTTTATACAAGAATTGGTTGAATTGATTGAATTTTTTAGTTGAATTGCAAACATCGTCGATTGATAGAAATGAAAATTGTATGAATCGAACGATTTTCCTAATTTTCATACAAAGATTGAAAGAACCCGTGAGTTGAATTGAAAATTGTTCAATTGCAGGAATCGTAAGATTCCATACTGGAAATCTGAAATTCAAAATTTGAAGGATTAATTTATACTGAATTTTTTGTACTGAGAATCAAGACTTGTATGATATTCTGAATTGAAAATCAAAGAATTGTAGGATTGAGATTATCGAATTGAGAAAATCTGTTAGAGAATTAAAAGTTGTAGAATTGTGAATTGAAAATTGCAAATATTAAATAACGAATCGTACGAAACTGGAAACTGGAAGCACGAGATTTCAAGATTCGGTGAATCTGTGATGAATTTCGAATTGAAGATAATGAATTCAGATGAATATACCGAGAGTTTACGGTGAAACGCGTGAGGCTCGGCCGGTGTTTGTGTTGGTTTCGCCGCAGGGAGGGGGTCAGCAGTTTCACCGAAAGCTCTCGGTATATATATTTGTGTATTTGCAGTAGAAAATAATGTTTGCGTGGAAGAACCGCGTCCATGTTTTATTTATTTATTTATTTTTTCTTCCTCTCTCTTTCTCTGTCTTTCTTTCTTCCTCGTCTTCGTACTTTTTCTTATATTTCAGAATTTCACCTATATATACATATATATAATACTATAACTAGAAGCGTGTTATTTTTAAACCCGTGTCACCCAGAGCAAACAACCCTTATTTGTCAGGGATCGCATATTTACACCACGTCCATCGCTAGCATAGCTAGCCAGCTATATCTGTCCCTAATACTTATATCGCTGTTGGAAACACGGAGAGCTAAAATAAAAATCAAAATATATGTATATAGTGTACAACAGGTATATAGCGTACCTGGTAGAGAATTTTTTGGTCCGGTGAAAAATAGAAGAAGAAGAAAAAGAAAAATGAAAAGAAGAAAAAAAGCAAAATGAACGTGCAGGTCTTAAATATTGACGTTACATCGTCTTCGCCGTAACATATTACCTCAGGACCTGTATAAGGGCTGTAAATCCTCTGCATACATCAAATAATCATCCATATACATATATAGCTGTATATTAGACGCTAGAGGAAAAAAGGTTTTCAAAAATTGCTTTTAATCTTAAAAAATTTGAAAATTTCTGCAATTTCTACAATTTGGGTGTCATAATCTAATCAAACTGTTTCTTCTTCTAATAAGAAAAAGAGAAAAGAAAAAAGATGGATTAAAAATAATATCCGGGATCTGGGAATAACTTACCTCGAACTTTTTACTATGATTAAACCACATCCTTATACCTATATATCCACGCCTTAAACGTGTCCCACAACGCCATTATAATATGCGCTAATGTACCAATTGTATTAATTTTTCTGCAAACCTGTAGAACATCACCGACTTTACTATACATGCTATATATATATATATAAGTATTCGCGTGTGTAATAGTTTTATAATATATGAATATTAAAATATTCAAAATGTGGATGTGAAATTTTTATAACACGTCACGGCGAGTTACGATCTATAGATCCTCAGATCTAGAAAGATTTATCACTTGGTTATTTGCACATTTATTTATTCACTCATTTATTACAGAAAGAAGAATAGGTGTGCATCTAGATTTAAAAATTAGAAGTTTCATTTTTTTCGATTACCCAGAAGCCAGCTTTGTCCCAGAGGATGAAGAATATCGATTTTTGGAAGAGAAAATTCTCTCAAAAAATTCCGAAATCTAAAGACGCGACAGGCCAAAGCTCCGAAACTTGAAATTCGCGCATAATATCTATTGATTCAGTGTTTAATAACTAATTATTTATTCATATTTATTTGACTAATTATTTTGTTGCTCAGCGAAAATTTCACTTCGGATGTATTAATTTGGCCAATCCACGTTTAATACCGTACAATTAAACTTCCCACAGCCTCCGCATCAACCCGGGTCACGGATGGATACACGTCGTGTATTATCTCGTGAAAGTTCTCCTCTTCACTCCTCATCTCATCTCATCTCATCTCTTCTCTCCTCTTCTCTTCTCTCCTCTCCTCTCCTCTTCTCTTCTCGTTTCTCCTCTTCTCTTTACTCACACTGTGACCAATGCTTTAAGAATGCACATGGCTGGTCATACGAGAGGCCACCTATCCTCCTCACGTCCTTTCTCTCTCTCTCTCTCTCTCGACACCTTTACCTTTGCCTATGTACGCATTTATACGTATATATATATGTGTGAAGGTGTAGTATGTGTACAGTATGTGTATGTATCAATTTGTCGACGCAGAGAGACTCTGTTACCTGAAACATGGCGCAGATGCCAATACCTCAGTACCATCACTCCTGGAGGACTCGCATCGGTTTCATCTCACCTGTTAAACCCATCTGGACATTTTCAACTACGGCTCATTTGCTATCGGACAGCGATATATATTTTATACCCGTTTGGATCAGTGCGGGGTATTCAATTCAGTTAATATACCAATCTGTACAATATATATATATGTATACGCGTATACCTTGAGAATTTATTTCGTACGGATATTAGCGCGAGAGTTGAAAGATTCGTTCTATCTTTCACGCGGCAGAAAGGAGGCTGGGCTGAAGTTCCGAATACCGCAAGTTCAGAATTTGAATATCGCCGATTCACAGCTTCGAGAAATGATATTTTCCCTTTGGAGTCTACGTATAGTTGCAGATTTCAAAATTTGTTGAAATTTGAAGAAAATCGAGCCATCAGCGAAATTCTAAAAGAATGTTTTAATCAGCGTTTATCTTCGACTCTTGAGCCCCTCAGGTTTTAAGGGTTGAAATAATCTTTCTTCCCATCCTCTTGAAATTTTTTCTTCTTCTTTTTTCTTTCTTTCTCCTCGTCGTTTCTTCTCCCTTTTTTCTGTTTATTTATTCGTTTCCTCTTTCTTCTTCCTCTTCTCATCAGGAAATACACCAACTTACAATCTTTTAAACTGCGTTTACTCTAACTTTCTTATACTTGGGTAGATAGACAGACAGACTGACGTGACAGCCTAGGGGAACGACTGCCGAACAGATTAAGATGTTCCAAACGTATACCTAACATAAATAAACAGAATTATCTAAACACATACACCCCTTAGAGTTAGAATAGATAAGGTGCGGAGGAAGTAGAGGTAACTGTTTTACAAATAATGATATTATCGGTTATTTGAACAGATGCAACCCCCCCGCCTCTATGGTGCTCCTATATATAAATATGGGGCATTCCATACCAATTCGACCTCTCAGATCTGCCCCGCGATTTTTCGTATCATTTTTCTGGCTCCGAATAGCAGTTAGAATTTTTTTTTCGCATTTTTTTAGAAATAAATTTGAAATTTTTTTTTCTTCAACACCTCGATGGCCAGAAGTAGAAATTCTCGAACCAAAATCCATGATTTCATGATGAATTTTATTTTCCCATTTGATTTCTCGTTTCTTTACTTTTCTATTATTTTTCTGTTTTATCTTATAGTCAGATTAATTAATTGTCCTTTTTAATTTATCACGAAATCAACTTTTAGGTATATAATACGTAGGTATAGACTATGGGGATTTGATACGCGTTTAAAAATAATCTGCAAGTCGCGCCTGCAGTGGGAAAAGAATTTTTGAAAACAAGGGTGGAAATGAAAGCCGCGAGGGCGGTTTCCCGGAATTATAGAAATTACCTTCAATCCCAGTGGATTAAAAAAAAGGGATTTTCTTATGTCGCCAGCATAAGGTATATATTACATGTATACATGTATTTATTTATATACATTCATACATACCTACATACATACATACATACATATATTATATACTATGTAAAAGAGAGTGCGGAGTAATTACAGAGAAAGTTTGAGGGGTTGGGGTATAGGGAAAGATGGTGGTGGGGGTGGGGGGTGAAATCGTTTGGGATTTGCGTCGAGTCACTAATTACTAATCGATAGTTAATCAGGAAACAGTTGACTGCGCAGCAGCAGTAGCAATAGAAGCAGTAAAATCGAAGATTTATTTGCTCATTTATGTATTATTCCACGATTCAGGTATGTATATGGGGTATTTCATACCGAATCGACCTGGGCCTGACCCTCGACCCTCTCAGATTCGGTTCACGATTTTTTCATCTTATTCCCTCAATTCTAAAAAGGACGCGAATTCCTTTATTCAAATTTTCCAAAAATTGTCTGAATTACTCATCAGATTTCAAAATTAACACATCGTTGGCCATAATTCTAAAATTTGGAAAAATCCCGCAAAATCAAAAATCAAAAATCAAATTGATGTTTGATTTTTTTTCTTTTTTTTTTCTCAAGCCAACTACACGTGTGAGACTTTACGAAACATTATCGCAATTAGTATCGTCGTATGAGGGCCTCGTGTCGTTTTGGCAATTGCGCAAATTCATCGGTTCAGTTAATGTCTGAAAAATATGATTTGCGTCAATGCGTTCTTATCTGTCGTCTCATTAAAACGGTTAATCAGTCATCTTAGAACCGCGTGATTTCTGAGAGAAGTCATTGACTCGGTTTATATAAGATGTCTATACTGACGCAAATTTCGAACCCAAGCATAATATATCAATTTTGAATAACATCGTCACATTTCGATTTTTCTACACCTTTTTGCGAATGAGGAGAAAAAAAATGTAACAAAAGAGGAAATAGCACAACGTGGTGTGCGCATTTAGGATGCGATCGCTGCAGAACCGAGAATCGACGCGAGGCGACGCGACGCTCATTTGTGGGTCGAGGTGGTTTGTCCTGGGTTACGAGGTCTTTGATTGCTAGCAATTAAACCCCCTGTGATAAAGCGAATGTTCCGCGGTCCAATTGGCGTACATGGTGTCCCAGAATACAGGATCGAGCTTATTGCCAAAGCATCTATACACACGTATAGGTGTACTATATAATATGTGCAGATAAAGCCCGCAGGACCCGAAATTTATCTACTAGGTATACCTGCTTAATTTATAGCCTAATTAAACGGTTCCAAAAATCGTGAGCTGTATTCAAACGAAACGTAAAAAGTATAATCCGTTCGGACTTTGGCCAAAAAAATTGCCACAAATTTTTTCAATCAATTCCTGATTCACCTGGTCTACCGAGACGACATGATGGGGAAAAATGAGAATAAGGGAAAGCATGTGAGGGAGAAAAGAGCGAGGTGGTCGTCAAGGGTCGAGGGTCGAGGGCGAGGAAACGGAGATGGTCCTGAAACACGTAACGCCAATCATTCGGGGATATTTTCATGTTTTTTGATCGCAGTATCGCGAGTGTACAATGCAATTCAGGATTTATGTCAGTGAGGTCGATTGCCTACTGGAGGCCGTGCATATTATGGTTTAATGAATTATTTTAATTATAATTAAGGTCCCTTCAAGGAAATTACAGAATATCACTCAAAGTCTATCGTTTTTTACGGGCGAACCCACCCTGCGACCCGAATAACACCATTCCGAAGATTTATAACTGAGATTACAAACCCCTGGTTCATTTGATAAATAAATAAATCCGCTTCTCAGTTCTCAGACTCGTATTCGGAAATTTTGAAACGCTATTTTGATGAGTAGATGAAAAAAGATTATCACAATTGGACCAAATTTTTGGCCAGACTGGAAGTTTAACTATTTTTTGTTTTTACATACTGAGAAATAAACCGAAATTTTTCGATTTTCGGTGCTCTGGAATTTCGCAGTCTTGATATTATAAGTTTCAACGTTTCTGAAAATTTGAAATCGTCATTAACGAATCCGGAATTTTCACAGTTCGGGACAAAAATGATGAAAAATCGAATGGAAAATTCGGGGAAATTATAAAGAGCGTTGTGGAAAATTACGAAAAGTCGAGAAAAGTTGAGGAAAATTTTGTGAAAGTCTAAAGAATCAGTGATAGTGAAGAAAAATTGAAGGAAATTAGAAAAACTCGTAATAAACCGGAGAAAATTCAAGAAAATTCAGAAGGAAACTTCAGTTCAGGAAAATTGAAGAACAATCGAAGAGACTGTACGAATGTAATGAAAAATCTATGAAAATTGTGGAAAATCAAGAGCAATAAAATAGAGGAAAAGTCGAGGAAGATTAATGAAAATTGTAGATAAACGGATCTGAAGATTAGTCAGGTTTTGTAATCGTCTATCCGGAATTCGGATATTCTAAACTTGAACGTTTCTAAAAATTCCAAACCGTCTGAAACGAATAGGGGGCTTGAAGCCTCCCGAAAAAATTATTGACATTGGCTTCATTTGGCTCGCTGGTTTGATGACCGGGATTTAAATGAGGTTCGAAAGCTCGTTAAGAACTTTGATGAGGCGGGTATCCGAAGTGCTAAATTGCTTTTATAAATAAACAAATTTGAAGGAATTAATTGCCGGCAATTATTCCGGAAATAATTTCAACAGGACTAGGAAAACGATTATAAAATATATTTTAAGCTGGGGTCGTGATAGGGTGTAAGTTTTCTTCGAGAACATCTTAATATAAATTGAAAAATGAAATTTTATGACTCTCTGACGACTTAGATATATATATAATTGATGGTTAATTGATCTCAAAATCACGTAGCTTTATCAATCGTAAGTCTTATTTCACTCGACTATAACGCAGTTATCGAATCATTATAAGCTACTAACTCGGGTCAGCTGCCCTGGTTATCGCCGCTTGACCTTTCGCCTCGTATATTTACCCACCGTATATCACGGCCTTCTTGAAATAGGGAAATAGAATCCAAAAATAAACTTCTGGCATAGAGGTATACGCGGAGATAGTGTCGGAAAATTTATTAGGCCTCGAGTGTTTAGGGATTTCTGACCCACGTATTTTATTCGAGTACCCAAATTCTCATTCAAGAAATTGGAATTTGCCAAATTTCTTTCACCCCTTCTATCAGGGGATGAGGAAAGAAATTTTCCGAGTAGAGGTACGACTTTATCATTTTATTTTATTGTAAAGCTGCAACCAGGAACAGATTCGCTGATCATAGTGAAATTTTTGAGAAATAATCGGGTTTGCATTTTTTTCTTCATATTCAAAATGGAATAATAAATAGAGGAGGAGACGAACGAGGAGGGATAGAAAAAAAATGGAAAAACGCGAAAACGAAAGAAGAGAGGAAAACAAAAAAACAAAAAAATAAAAACATAAAAGAAAATTGAGGGAAAAGGGAAGAAAAAAAATTTGGGAAAATAAACTGACTAAATGCGCATAAATACTTGAACCCAGCGAGATGTTGGGGGTGCTGCTGCTGCTGCTGCTGCCATGCCGCCGCTGCGGTTAAAAGCTCCTATATTTAATACGCATAAATCCTGAACTCGGGTATGCCTAGGGACGTGCAGATACAGTACCAGTGTACCGCGGTGTGTATACCGTGACTGGAGTGAAGTAAAAGAGTGAATAAAAACGAAAAATTTCATGAAATATAAGATAAAATGAAAGAGGAATGAAAAACGGAAGGGGTGAAAATAGAAAATTCTAAGTAAACGACGTACGCAGTGACAATATATTTCCCCGGTACTTTGCCTAGGCTGAGAAAATGCCTAATATTATTAGCGAAAATGGTGTGAAACTTATGTGAAGCATATAAAATGGTATCGCGAAAAAGGGACTTTTTAAATTCGCAACTTCGACCCCCAACCCCAGTTTCCCGTATCCTTGAGGAATTGTTAAGACAATAATATCATGTAATTCAAAAGGAGAAATAAATAGGGTAAAATAAAGACTGCAACATTGAAGAAGCATTGAGGGAAAGCCCTAATGGAAAACTGAAATATCAACATTAAATTCCTTTCCATCGTTTTGAGGAGGTACTTCTCTTTTTCCCTTTGCTTTTGCTCTCAATTTCTCTCTCTTTCTCTCCCTCTTCCTCTTTCGCTGAGATTTTTCCTATTCATTTTTCACCCTCGTACTTTTGTAGCAAGCGCCTTAATAGATCCTCGCTCTGTGGCAACAGCATCAGTAGGTACTAGGAGCACCGGCAGCAGTCGTAACGACTGTTTCGTTTAACGCAATTTAATCGAGGAGTGGTTAAAAACGTTTATCTCACGCTCTTCTATCAGCTGCCGTAATATGCACTCGGACCTCTTCAGGGCCGGGAAAGGGCTTTAATTTTTTTCTTTTTCATGCATGGAAATCTCTCGTTTCGTGTATTTTCATTTTCGTCTCGCAGTTTTTGGGATATTTCGTATAGTTTGTCAAAAAGAACCTCGATGCTTCCTCCGATTCGTTTCCTCGTATACCAGAGTCGAAAAGCGGGAAGAAGTCCGCTGAAATGATGAAAAGCAATTTTCCAACCGAACCTAGTGCCCGACGAAAATTAAAAAGGCAAATTTGCGGGCGAGCTGCTGAAGCCTATGCAGTTATTTCTAAGAAAGTTAGAAGACACGATCTGTAGGACTCCACCAGACGAACGAAAATAACTTTTGCTCGAGAAACCGAGATATGCGTCAACTGCAGCGAAGAACGAAGAGCGAAGAGCGAAGAGCGAAGAGCGAAGAGCGAAGAAGCCCTGAACTGTTACCTATACCATGCAGAGACTCGAGTTTGCTGCAGCAGCAGCAGAAGCAGTAATCGCGATAAAATCAAAAAACCGGAGGAAACATGATACTTTGAAATCTTAACTGACCACTATGCAATTCTACGACTATGTTAACTCGTCAGAGTCGTATTCAGACCCAGACTGAGTTCAAATGGTCAATTAGTAAACCTGCGCTTATACCTACTTTTATACTCGAATAACGCGTCTTTGTGCATATAAAGAAATTAACCTTACACTAGTTGACCAACTTTTATTTAATTTTTATTCCCATTTCTTCCGTAAAAAAAGCACCGTACGAAGTCGTGTGCGATCAAAATTCCGAATTCGTTTCAGAAGATTTCGGATTTTCAAATTTTCAGAAACTTGGAAAATCGAATATTGAAATTCGGAATTCTTACCGTTCGCAACTTTCGAAATTTTACCCCCGATTTCTATCCACCTCACAGTCGTAAATTCACCTTACTTGTTTTTCGTAATAATTAGTAATAATACTAATGATCTTATCTCTACCGTACAATTAGTTTCTATTTTACTTCTCCGTCGAACCGAGTACATAGACTCTTTGAACAAAGAGAATGCACTTCTACGAGTGGGTAATAGTGCCGTTCAATTCATCGTTGGATGTTGTTATATTTTAACAATGCAGCTTGCCTCCTCCATATGCAGTCATCTGTTCGATATCTAGACTTGAAGGTTTATACCATGGCTAGAATGTTTGTAATATCTGAAGACTAAGAATGAGATAGTATACAGAATTCTGCTTGTAGTATTGTCACAAGCATTTACCCCATTCTCTTACGCTTCCTATTATACTCTAGACAATTCTAATTAACGAAGTCATTTACTTATCTATAATAGCTGCAGCAATGGACTTGAGGTGGAAGTTCGTCCCTTGAGCTAGCACATTACTTTGTCCCTGCTGCAGCCCTAGAAAATGCAGTAAGGAGTAATCGTGAAAATGACGAAAATTATTGGAATTTGAAGATAGTCGGGATAAGCGAAGAAAATTCCATGAAAAGGGGAGAAAATTGAAGAAAATTCAAATCCAATTGTCAAAAATGAAACGGAAAATTAACGAAACTCGAAGACAGTCGTGATGAATGAAGAAGATTTTCTGAAAGTTAAGGAAAACCCAATGAAATGGAAGCAATTGAAACTGGAAATCATTGAAAATGTAAAGGAAAGCGATAAAATTTAAGGAAAATACAATGAAAATCTATGAAAGTCGTAGAAAACGAAGAAAATTCGATTACAAATCAGTGAGACTCTATTAGATTGAAGAAAATTAAACGAAAGATCAATGAAAATGTGGAGAAGGGTGAAAATAATAAAGGAAATTCGTGAAAATTATATGAAAAAGGATGAAAATCGTAAAAAAATTGTGCCTGATCGAATTCGGTATATTTTCTTCCGGAAAATGTTGGATTCCATGTTTTTTTTTTTCACAATTTCTTTTACATTCGTTTGTTTAGCGACTTTGGGGCTGTCGAAGCGAAAGCAATTCACTTGGCTGGTGGGGTTCAGGGAGGCTTATCGGGATCGGGCACTGAAACACACTCGTAGTTCGGTCTCTGAAGCTCGCAAGCAAGCAAGCTCGCGTATGAATTATGCGTAGAACGCGTGTCTCCGCCACACCCCCTATGCCGAGGTCTATCGCTAGCCACCCTTTCTTCTACCCTTAGCTCTATTTTGACACAGGGTCGACATTGCGAGGGGTAGGTAAAGCGGGATGGGGTAGGGTGGGGGATAAAGAGAGGAGAAGGGGGTGAATTGTACCCTCGAATAGAACTCCTCACCCTGTGCCTCACTTATACCAATCGCTAGAAACTACACGGGAGTTATGCGCCTGCGTAAAGACTCGCAACCTAGAGTACAAGAATAAAGAAGGTCAGTCGACCCACGACTTGCATTGGCGCCGAAATCCATTTTTTATGCCTTTTTTTCATCAGAGTAACTTCAATTCTTCAACATTTCGACTTGGAGGGTATTAAATTATGAACAACTCTGAAAAAATCAACGAAAAATCAAGGAAAAATGAGGAAAAACCAATGAAAATCAAGAAAAAGCGAGGAAATGCAGTCGAAATTCGAGAAAAATGAGGGAAAACCAATGAAAATCAAGAAAAAGCGAGAAAGTTGAGTCGAAATTCGAGAAAAATGATGAAAGATCCTTAAAAAAATTAAGAGTGATTGACGGAAGTCGGGAATCGAAGATAATGAGAGGTAAAATGGTAACGAAAGTTTGGGAAAGGCGAGAAAATTTGGGGAAATTGAATTAAAATTCAGGGGAAATTCAAGAAAATTCTATAAACAAGTTAAGAAAGATCAAAGAGAATCTAAAAACGTGACCAAAGAAGCCGATTGCGAGGACAAGGAAGTCATACGAAAATGAAAAATCGACGAAAAACAATGAAAAATGAAGAAAATTCAAAGAAAATGCGTAAAATTTAAGTAAAAGAATTGGATCTCAATGATTTTCTGTCTTAGAAACAAGGAAATGAAAAATATATTGTGAGAAAATGAAATGAAAATTGAAAAGAGTAGACCGGAATTGAATGAACCCTGACCACGGGGAAGTTGTATGGGAATGAAAAGAAAATGCGGAAAGAGGATGAAAATTCTAACGAATGAAAGAAAACCTAAGGAAAATGTAAAATTTATGGAATTTTATTGAATTTCGTATATTTTCAAATTGAAAATTATCGAAATTTTTCGACACCCGCGCCTATGGCAACAAAGACAGATATATATGCACACACATGTATGTATACTTAGTTGACCACTTTTCTGTGCTTGCCGCGTGTGGGCGGTTAGGGGTGAGGGTAGGTAGCTGGGTGGGTGGTAGGTCGGGCAGTGTGGCGAGAGGGTGGAAGTTTTTATAATATACGCGACGCGTGCATGATCTTGTACACCAAGTCGTAAATAATCTGGAAACATGAATATCAAAACGCGGGGTGGGTGCGGGTCGTCGTGTGCTGTGGCGGCGCTGCGACGCACCGCACCGCACCGCGCCGCGCCGCTCGGCTCGGCTGCTTTACCACTTGCCGTTTTATACCATACCTCTACCACTCACTCCCGTATGCGTGCAGAGTCCGTGTTTTTGGGGTAATTAGGGCTTGTTTTTAAATTTACCGTGCACGACCTCCATTTTAATTTGTAAACGTCCGAGTTTTATAAGACTCTGCCCGTGCCACCGAACACGCCGATCGAATAATAGCCAGCTTCGCGACCCAGATGGCGCGAGTATAAGACTGACCAACAAATGTCTCCTTTGCTTTTAGTTTTCATTTTAATTTTCCTAGTTTTCCACACTTTTCCCAAATTCATCCGTTTTTCATTTCCATTTCAATCCCAATCGGACGTTTCCTTGCAGATTTTTGAGAAACTCAATCGCCCCTGATTTTTGTGCAATTTTTACCAATCATCATATGTCAGTTTTTATCTCCCCAGTTTTCTACACTTTTCCCAAATTCATCCGTTTTTCATTTTCGTCTCAATCCCAATCGGACATTTCCCTGTAGATTTTTCAAAAACTTATTCCGTCTTGATTTTTTTTACAATTTTTACCAATCATCATATTTCAGTTTCTATTTTCCTAGTTTTCCACACTTTTCCCAAATTCATCCGTTTTTCATTTCCATTTCAATCCCAATCGGACGTTTCCTTGCAGATTCTTGAGAAACTCAATCGCCCCTGATTTTTGTGCAATTTTTACCAATCATCATATGTCAGTTTTTATCTCCCCAGTTTTCTACACTTTTCCCAAATTCATCCGTTTTTCATTTTCGTCTCAACTCCAATCGGACGTTTCCCTGTAGATTTTTCAAAAACTTATTCCGTCTTGATTTTTTTTACAATTTTTACCAATCATCATATTTCAGTTTCTATTTTCCTAGTTTTCCACACTTTTCCCAAATTCATCCGTTTTTCATTTCCATTTCAATCCCAATCGGACGTTTCCTTGTAGATTTTTCAAAAACTTATTCCGTTTTGATTTTTTTTACAATTTTCACCAATCATCATATTTCTGCAAATTCCATTTTCCCAGTTTCCCACGTTTTTCACAAATTGATCCGTTTTTGATTTTTAGTTCAATTCCAACCAGACATCTTCCAGTAGATTTTTCAAAAACTCAAAAACTCGTTCGCTTTTGACGTTCGTACTATTTTTACCAATCATTGTATTTCAGTTTCGATAATTCCTCGCATTCAAACATTTTTCGACATTTCTTACCGAATTTTTCCCGTTCCTTCCATAGTGCTGATTCTCTATTGTATTTTTCTTGGATAATGGGTTCATTTGGAAGACGGTTTGAGTTTCATTTTCGCCGGGTAGGTCGTTGGTTTAGTCTTTGTATACCGAGATACTGCTGTATAGGGACTTAAATTGGATAGTTTCAGAGGTTCTAGTTATCTCTGAGAAAAGATACGTCGTTAAATCCTTTCGTAATTAGAATAATATTTAATGAATTAATTCAACTCAAATCCCTGCAGTCTTCTATGAAGATATAATAACCGTGATGTTCCGTTCCAAAGGGGATAAGGTACGGATTTATAAAGCTCGAAAGATACAGAATCGACAAACTCAAACTACACCATTTTTATCACACTGAATCTGTAATTCTTTGAAATTTCTACGTCAAATTAGCAAATTATAATCAACTTCAGAAAAATTTAAGGATGTTGAAGAAAAATGAGGAAAAACGATGGAAGTGAAGAAAAGATGAAGAGATTTCTGCGAAAATCAATGAAAATGTTGGGAAAGCAGAGAAATGGAAAACGTATTTCGTTTCAAAGGATACAGAATCGACCAACTGCATAATATAATTGCGAATAAATATGAGTAGAAGAGAAAAGTCAATCTGAAAATGTTCAACGTGCATATCAAGTTGAAAGTGTACTTTTCATTTCTGGGGTAGCTGTACAACCATCTCATGTCTTACTTTTACAGCATAAAGTTTAAGATGCAAGATTCTATGTTATGCACATTGTGTTTATTTTTCAAACGCTATACGTTCCTCCTTTAGAACGTCATTTCTTTATTTTTATGGGAAAAAATGAGGGGTTGAACAGATGCAAATGTGTCGTGATTGGTAGCAATGAAGCGATACCATATCCCATCTATATCGTGTCTGGCCTGGAGGTGTACCCGGGGTTGTATAAAATACGTATTGTATAAATGAATATATGAGTATACAGATATATCTATGTGTATACTATATATGTGGGTGGAATTTTCGGACAGAATTTGGTGTTGATATAATTTTAGGTTTTAGTCAAAACTGCAATATCTGATTTGTATGCTGAATTAATGAATATATTGAGCTATTTTTACCATGTTTCCTAGTTTTGTTTGGTATTTCGCATGTAGTGTATGTTGTATACCTCTGTATGTGAAGGGGAAGAATGATTATGTTACATATTTCAGTAAACCCTGGGTTAAAAGCAGGACCACGCCGTGGAGGTTCGTAGGTACTAATTTATTTATACCGTAAAAGGGTGATTGTTTGCCATTTTGATAGGCCAAGTCACGCAGAATGTGTAATCGCATTATTCACTTTTTACAGAAAAATAAATGTACACCTTATAACGAGTAAGGAGCATGCGATCGTGCAACTAAATAACGATTATCGTTTTATTTGAAATAAAAAATAATAATAATCTATTGTCCAACGATATTTACTACACGTGAATGCATCCTGATATTGTAACCATTCTTATAACGAGAAGAAGAGACATGAAAATGAAGAAAAAATGAAAGAAAATGGGGAAAAATTGGAACATTTTTCAGGAAAACCGGAGGAAATTGAGGAAAATGATGGGAATCGAAGAAAATCTGATGAAAATCAATGGAAAATGATGAAAAATTAGAACATTTTTCAGGAAAACCGGAGGAAATTGAGGAAAATGATGGGAATCGAAGAAAACCTGATGAAAATCGATGGAAAATGATGAAAAACTGATCGAATATCGTGGGATTTCAAATGATCATTTTTACAGATGATTGAGACGAGTTGAAAAGAGCAAAGAAAAACAACTTTGATTGCGGAAAAATAATTATTTTGAAGGAAAATTGGGTATGGAGTAAAGAAAAACTAATTCAAGTCTGACGGAACGAGAGGTGATTATGAAAAATCAATGCGATTTAATGAAGGAATCGTCGACCATTAGGGAAAATCGATGAGAGTTGAAGAAAATGAATGAAAGTCAAAGAAGAAGTCGAAAGACCGATTAAAATCGCGAAAACGAAATGATTGGTGATAGTTACGGTTTTCGAAGATCTTGTTAAAGGAATAATCTACATAATGGTTAAAGACAAGGATCTACAAGGAACATATCTACGATCCTCCTCCTTCTACTCTTAGATTCCTATCTTCGTCTGAAAAGGTCGTAGGTTGTACGTCAGGGTGTGTAACATGATATGAATGAAATGGTTTCGCTGGTAGTGGGCCACTTGGAGGTAAAACAAAAGAGCGAGAGAAATAAGAGAGCGAGTGAGGGAGAAGAGGAAGAAATAAGGTAAGAATAAGAATAAGGAGAAAACAGAGGATAGCCCATTCGAGATGAGTAAGTCGTTCGGACGACTGATCCTGTCGCTTCACGTTCACCTGGACACGTCTCCACGTTGTGTGTATATGAACCTACGTACGATGCGATATCCTCAGCACAGTAAAACCTCGGGTTCTCTGAACTTGAGCTAAACCGACGTCAGATGGGAATTCGAGTGAACTTCGGGGAGTCGGTTTACCTGCTACACTCCTTCAGGACGACACACCCTGATCGCTACTATGTAGCAGGTTGTGATACACCCACCGATATCCCGACACAACATCTCTCAGTCTTACCCTGTACCTATCATATTTCCCTCTTACAAGATCCTGGACTAGATAAACGGCCTGGCTCAACCCCCCGCGATTTTTTAACCACCGAAATATCAGGCAGGAATTTTCGCGGACTTCTTTCGCCTCATCATCCCCGAATGTATGCTACATTTCTCATCTCTAATTGATGGGGTATAATTCTACGAGTTTTCCTTGTACAACTGTCGACTTATACCCATTTCACGCGTTAGTTATGAGTCAATTAGAGAAGTAAGGTCCGGTTGTAGCACGTTCGTTTCCTCGTGAAAGAGCTGTTTCCACGTTCGCGTCCACGTCCGCGTTCAGTTTGATTCAGAAACTGACGGGAAATTCTCAAGGCCCAGAAGTCCATTACGTTGGGCAAAGGCATCCGACCGTAGATCGAGGGGAAATCCGGTTAAGTGCAGACCACTCGAGTTCTGGCCTCTTAAATTGCGAGTGCGAACCTGGACTTTGATCGATAACTGTAGACGGACGTTAGTTTTACCACTTTCGCGCTACTGCAGTCACTAGGCAAGACATTTTGTTCACTACCGTTTGCGATTGTCTGCATTGTAAAATAAATGTGTAATTAAAAATGAAGGAGCGATGGGAGAAGAGAAAAATTTCAATCAAGGAGACAGTTTGTCTCTTTCGGAGAACACTGCGGTTCTTGACGGTAAGATTTGTTGCAGGTGGCTAAAATCTAGGTCGACGAAGTTTCTGGCCACGTTCTACTCGTCACACAACGTGGAGATGTTGGGTATATAGAGATACAGTGTGTAGGTAGTACGTTGGTGCCTAATTCGGTTGCATCAGCTACCTGCACCGCACTGCACTGGGATGCATGGGGGTCGTTTGAAAGCTCGTTGTTTTGTCGCCTACTCTAAAGCTCATCAATATCAATGTTCGTGTGTGCTTTGCTTATGATCAGAAATTCATAACTTCGCCGTTTTATGTATGCATTATGTATAAGGAGAACGAAATTAACCGTCTATATATATTTTCACTCGGTAGGCGATGAATCTCGCGCGTTTGATAACGCGGGAGGATCGTGGGATGAGCCGGATGCTGGAACGAAAGATAAGAGAAAATTGAAAATTTTAGAAATTTAGAATTTTAAGAGTCACCGCCCTCCGGAAAATCCGATTGAGACTGGAGAAAATTAGGGAAAATAGAAGATGGAAAATAGTCGATGAGACTTGAGGAAAATTAATGAAAATTAGATAAAAGTAATGGGGAAAATAGAAGAAGTCAAAATCTTGCGGAAAATGATTGCGAGGAAAATTATGGGAAATCAATCGCATGTAAGGAAATTCGAGAAAAACAAGAAAACAGTTGGAGAGAGTCTGAGGAAATGGAGAAAAAAGTTATGGAAAATATATTGTGTCAAACTGTCAATGGTTGAAAAAAATCATGGGAAATCAATTGAATTGAATGAAAGTGAAGAAAAACGATGAAAAATTGTAGGAAAATGAAGAAACTAATAGAAAATCGAAAAAACAAAATGAGAAAGTCTGATGAAAATCGATGAAAATGAAGGATATCGTAAAATAATTCACCCCTCGCGAGGTATTCGTGAAACGACCAACGATCCCACAGCATCCGTATAGCTTATCATTCAATTCGAATTCGTCATCGCCCTCGGGCGTGTTCTGACTAATTAATTATACCCATGAAAATGATATAGCTTATGTCATTGTGGTAGCTGAAAAGAGTTTCGAAATCTCATATATATATATATATAATGCGTTTAATTTTTAGCCGAAATTAATTAGTATAACCAATCGAATTGAGTGTCTTTTAATTATTTATTTTTTCTTTTTTCTTCACGTCTTCTTTTGAGTAGGGTAACGGAGAGGGGCGCTGGGGGGATAATAACGGAAATGAAATTGTGGGTCTAGGCTGTAGCTGTAGCGCTGGGGGTCGTTAGCGGACCGCGTCGTTAGATTTGGCCACGGCCACGGCCATGGCCGCGGCCGCGCGGCGTCGTTCCGCGTAACTTGGGTACTAATTAATTATTATGAAATTCGGCGGTAGCGCGGCGCGGTAATCAGTCAACGAAGAGGTCGTTAGAGGGTCGAGCCTTCAGGATAAGGTAAAGTTTTCGGCCGAACCCGGCGCATGCAGTAGACCCGAAATAACGAAGGTTCGATTTTTGGAACCGCGTCGTTCTGCGAACGGCCGAGCTGTATACTTTCGCTCCTAACTCCTGGGGAATAACTCTAATGAAGAAATGTTTGGAACAAAAGTTCCAGCGCTTAAACAGACGCACGTTTTACCCCCCACAAGTTTTTTCGTCACACTAATGGTGCGGTTGATAAAATAAGTTCAAACTATTTAGAACCCCAGCTAGAACTCGAGCCGAAGAGACAGGGCTTGCTTAATTCATTTTCTCCTAATGCGATGTGACGCGTATAAACTTGGTGATATATTTCAAAGCTCATAACCTTGGGGAAGATTCAACCTCGGGGGGTCGAGACGCCGACCTGTCACTCTAAGTCCGAATACGCAGTCCTATACCCGCGAAACAGGTAAGAAGAAACATGAAACTAATGCGAGCGAGAGTGTACTTCTGTGTCTTCCACGAGAGTAGGCTATACAACGTTTATTATCTCTCTACCCCCTCATAAGTAGCTATTTCAAACCCAAAGACAACCCCTCCGGTATCTCGGTACGCCAGACAGAAAAGATCGTCATTTTATACGGCTCAAACTTTTGACTAACTCGGAAAATTGACGATGTTAAAAGAGGAGAAAGAATTTCTTCGTCTTTTTAGTTTTATTTTTTGAATTTATTCCTTTCAACACGAGACAAAAGAAATTTAAGTTTAAATTTATTCTACGGGTAATCCTCGGATTTGAAAAAAATAAGACACCGTTATCATAATTCGAAAAATACTGCAGGAAATAAATGCAGACAGGAACTTGAATTGGAACAGATTCAAGTTGGGTCAGATCCCATGGATTGAAAAAAGAAATTATCCAAATCCGTCGATCCTGAAAATGACCTGAAGAGGAGGAGGTCCAGTGGAAACCGCACTTTGATTGTCGAGCTGTTTGTTGGTGTGGAGATTCTGAACTATCGTAATTACCAGGTAATCTTGAAATCCTGATTGAGTAAAGCTGAAGTTAAAGTACTTCGAAAGCTAATCTTCGCGTCGATATACGTGGGGGGTTCGATCCACAACAGTTGCACAGCTAGCCGGGCATGGCAGTCAAGTAACAAGTAATTATTCGAAGAAGATAACTCAACAGTTTCCGTTGGACAATTAGCCAACCAATTAAACGCTCCTGGCTAAACTCGGCCTACAAATTACATACGGAACGACCTACTGTTAGTTGACTAGTTCCATTACCGCGTTGCTATGCTCTACGTATGTATGTGGATATGTGGGTGCACTGCCTTGGTCAGGCATTCTGTGTATCTTTAGCACGGGAAAATTTAACCAGATTTAATCGGTTCTTTTAATAATGGAAGAAAAACGAAGGGAGAGTCTCATGCCGATCGATATCCGATGTTATAAAAGCTAAGGCTGAAGCTAGTCGGTGAAAATAGCGAGGAAAATTAAGGAAAGCTCAAGCAAATTGGGGAAAAATCTAGAAAAGTCGAAAAAAAGTAGAGGAAATTTAAGGAAATTCAAGAAAATCGAGTAGACTCGAGGAAAATGGAAGAGATTAAAAAGAAAATTGAGAAATATTACGGAAAATTATAAAGTCAATCGAATAGAATTGATGAAAGCGTTTAAGAAAATCGACAAGACTGGAAAAAAAATGTGGCGAAATTAAAGACAGTCGAGGAATATCAACAAAATTTGTGGGAAATTTTGTGAAATCGATGGAATTGGAGAGAAAATTGAAAAATGTCGCGGGAGATCATAAGGGAAATTGATGGGAGTTCAATAAAATCGAAAAGATTTGAAGAAAATGAGGAAAAATCGAAGATAGTCGATGAAAATTAAGAAAATTCAAGGAAAATCCTGAAAAAATCTAGAAAAGTTAAAGAAAATGAAGGAAGAAATTCACGGAATATCCATAGAGATCGCCGATACTTGAGAGAAAATTGAGGAAAATCAGAAAGCTCGGTGAAAAACATGATGGGAATCTGAAAGAGTTGTGAAAAGTAATTGAGTACAAATAGTTTCGTGAATGAAATATTTGATAGTAGAAAGTGTTTAATGCATATCTGGAGCAGTTCGAGGCTGAACCAAAGCTGGATATATGGATGAAGCGGGGGCGTCATTGTCTGCGAATTTGAGTACAGGCCATAAACCTCACTCGGGTTACCCCAGCCCCTAAATTGATCGATGAGTTAATTCATTCGTTTGTTAATTCGTTCATTTTGATGCCCCTGCACAGAGCCTTGGTAATAACTGGCATTCCGAGTACGCGAGTTTCAACCTTTCATTCGCCATTCTTCATTCATTCATTCATTCATTCATTCATTCACTCGGTTCTATCTCCACCCCTCGGCTAGATCTAGAGAATATGAATTTTCTGAACTGACGCATCGACGTGGCGGTGCAGGTTCCAACCCCCGCGGTACCGAACACTCAGCCCTGTTTAAATAGAGGGAGAATTTATCTTAAGAAAGGAACTGAGGCACGCACAACGGGAATTTTGCTGCTTCTCAGCCACTAATCAAGATTCGCATTATCGCCGTCCAGACCTCCATGAATTGCCTCCTGCTGTGGGGGCCAACAACGAACAACGAAGAGTGAACAGTGAGCGGCGAACCGCTCTCTATACTCTTTGCGACAATAGAAACTCATCCCTTGTTCCTATCCACCCTGAGTTTTCCACCGAGACTTACCCCTCCGGTTTTCTTACATTGTCTGGTACTCTTGGTTTTATCAGCCGCCCTAAAGATACAAGAACGATGTAGGTTCGGAAAAAAATTTCGCCCGAGATTGAGGGGAATTGAAGGAAGTCGAGAAGGTCGGAGGTAGATCAAGGGAAAACGTCGTGGAAGTCGTGGAAAAACGAAATAAATAAAATAGAAAAGAAAATTGTGGAAAATTAAAGAGATTAGGAAAGAATCGCGGAAAAATATCAGAAACCCAAAGAAAACAGAGAAAAATCGGATAAGACTTGAGAGAAATTCGAAGAATCGGCGAAAAATCGGTGGGAAAGTCCAGGGAAATTACGGAAAACGAAGAAAGGTTTTCAAAAGTTGAGGAAAAAGAATGAAAATTAAGGAAAATCACGAAAAAAATTCGCAAAAACTGCATGGGAATGACTTGAATTGAAAAGAAAATCGAGGAAATTTAGAAAAATCGGGGAAAAATTCTCATGAAAATCAATGAAAATGGATTGAAATGAATGAAAATCAAGAAAATTAAAGGAAATTGAGAAAAATTGCGAAAAAATATTCTAAACAAATAGTTTTCATTTCGAATGAATAATTTTGTTTTCTTCCATAGTTTCGTCTAATTAAGTGTAATAAAAGAATAATTTTCTTGTGATTTTGTGTTTTTTTTTCTCCTCGGTGTTTGCTTCGTGTCTATTTATAATTCATCAAGAGTCTTGTCCAATTTGTGAGGGCCGTAGAATAAGATTGCGTTGTCTCAGCGGTGAGGAAAATCTCGTAAACGTTGGTCTCTTTTTCTCTATCCCGGCTGCACACACGAGTTTGATGTCACTGAGACAACTCATCGAGTAAAGTTCGCGATCGTAAATCCGACACTTAACAGGATCACAATCGTTCGAAGAAAGGTATATAATTGACGTGGACATCCCAGCTCGTAAACCTATGAGGAGAATGGGAATGAGAAAGAGAAAGAAAAGAAAAATAAGAAGAAGGAGAAGAAGAAGTAGAAGAAGAAAGCCCAGAAATAAAGAAATTAAGAAAAAGGAAAAGAGTCGGACCCAGGAGCTTGCGAGACAATATAAACCGTGAAAACAGAAACCTTGATTGATTATCAGGAAAGTTCTTTCGCGGGATCACTGTCCCTTATCACTCATGACAAAGAAAAGAGAGAAATTTATCTATCAAAATCGAGGACAGTTAAAGCTTTTTCTCCGATTCCTCTCCTTCGCCCTGTCTCTAATTCATTACATCTTTAACGATCGTTATAAGTCTCCGATTTCATTTTTAATTAAAATACTCGATTCTTCTGATCGACGTGTCGAGGTACTCCTATAGATATAGGAGTCAATTTTATTCTAATATAAATGCAAAAGAGTTCTCAAGCCGGAATAATCCTCGAACCTTTTGCGACCCCTCGTTCTACCAAAAATTAAAAATCTATATTGAAGATTCTTCGTCGTTTCTCAATCCGCGATAAGTGACCCTGATGATGATATGCCAATTTATCAGCGATGCATTATCAATGGCTTGTAAAATAAAGGCACATATACATATTATATATGTCTAGCATACGAGGGGGTCGAGGGGGGCGATTCAACAGAGAGAGAGAGAGTTTAGGTGAATTTTTAGGACCCCATCTTAACTCTAGGAGCCGGTGATGGTGATGTAACAAAATTGAAATAGCTTTAGCTACCTACCGCTTACGGCAACACATTTACTCCGATGAAAAGCACTCTGTGTCGAGGACTAGGAGCTCGCGGGAACTGACAGAAGTAACTTTTCCACTTTAGGTAAGCCCCGAATTCTCTGCCTCCTAGTATACACTCGTATTTAGCAATTCTCAGACTTGGAATGCTACCAAGAAATCCATATACCGGATGCACTGGCTCGTCCTTTCTTTACCCTTTCTTTAGAATCCTTGGAGTAAAAGTTTCACTCTGACCCAAAAATTTTTACCGGATAGGTAAGGCGAATTTTTGAGAAAATAAAATTTGGTCTGTTGGTATAGACAGCGCGAAGTACCTTCTCTGTTTAGTAAATTTTCTCTTCATAATAAGGGCAGTAAGATTCTCGATAAAAAAAAGAAAAAGAAATGGGGTGGGTATACGGTTGACTCTGCAAAAAAATGCTATACCTACCTACCTACCTACCCTTCTCGAAGCTATTCAATTATATTATCCTCAAACCCTTGGCAACCCTCGACAAGATACTCGATCGAGGATCACATATGGCTGCAGACGGCTCGTAGAGAACTCGGAGTATCGTTTGGTCCATAGATAGTCGGTGTGGGAACCCCCTACCCAGTTTGGCAACTGGTAGTATTAACATTTCCATCAAATTCTTCCATGTCATAAAACAATTCTCTCCTTTCCACATCCATCCATCCATCCATCCATCCATCCATCCATCCATACCGTTCTCCCTTATTTCCTTCACTTTTATATTTTATTTTTCTCTCCCTCTTCATCTATTTCTCTCCTTTTTTTTCTATCCCCCTACCACCCCCGTCTCTCGGCTTGTCATTCAGTCCAGACTGTACACACAGTGTCTATACATGTGTGCAGAGAAAGCCAATAAGCTAGATAGACCGACGCTTTCGTCAGGTTGTAATCGTTCGGAGTGGCCAGCTTTGCAAGGACACACATTATGTCCTCACGTTTATATTCATCTGGGTTTTCTATACGGTTGAAAATATACACGTTTTTAGTAATAGACTACGAGATAGACGACTTTTTATACCTCATTTATTCAAGTGTAATTACCCCGGGGTTGAACCCATTCAAATTAAAATCTACCTCTGGCTATACAGTGGAAGAAAATCAAGGAAAAGGGGCCGGGTTAGAAGTTTTGAATTCGAATATTACCGATTCACAGCTTTTAGAAAGGAGTTTTTCACGAAAGTCGATTTCAAACACTTTTTAAACGAAGAACACCGGGAGCTCAAAATTCACATAATGAGAAGTAGACCGAAATTTTCTAATTCTTAGATTTGCGGAAGTCCGGACTTCCGGAGCTTTGATATTCTAAACTCTGACGTGTCTGAGACTTCGAAATCATCTCAAACGAGTTCGGAATTTTCAGCGGAACCAATGAGGAAAATTTGTTAGGAAAATCGTGAAAAATCGAAAAGGAAATTCAAGGAAATTAAAGAGCGTCTTGTGGAAAGTCACGAAAAGTCGAGAAAAGTTGAGGAAAATTATAGGAAATTTGAAAAAATCGTAATAAATTGAAGAAGGTTCAAGAAAATTCAGTGCAGGAAAATTTATTTCAGGAAAATTGAAGGAAAATCGAATATAATGAAAAATCTATGAAAATTAAGAAAAATCAAGAATAATTGAGGAAAAATCGACGAAAATGAATGAAAATCGGAGATAAACGGATCTACACTTTAGTCAGGTTTTGTAATCGTCTATATATGGATAAGGACATCCTGTCCTGTGAATTCATCTATCGTAGAATTTCAGGCGTAACTATATAGACGTAAAGTAGATTGAGTTCTTCTATCTGGCTTATAGCTTCACATTAATTCCCTTGGGATTATATATTTCGAGGTAGTTTTAACCGTAGCTGTTGCAGATGTCTAGACGAGCTAGCCAATCGATCAATGTGTTATATTTAATCAGCTCATCGCGCTGCTGTACGCTGCAGCATCTTAGGATAATTGAAAACGCATCTGCGTCACTTTGACCCTCTCGAAAATTCGGGTGCTATTAGAAAAACTGTACAAATTGTTCGGCGAGAGGGAAGAAAATTTCTATCAAGAACAATGTTGATGGGAAATTTATTTTTCCCAAAGAAAAGCCGGATTTTCTTGGGAAAATCGACTCGGTTTTTCCAATGAAATCTCCAATTCCAAATCAAATTTTCGACCTTTATTTTTTTTTTTTAGACCAAAAAGAAAAGAGAATTAACGGTGTTACCAAATTCGGGAAATTGATGGACCGAGGTGAATTTTATTCGATAAAGTTTGAGGGTAAGTTATGCTCCGTTGCAGGGGAGGACCGTTTCAAGTGCGGATTGGACACTGCTTAAAATCTTGGTATTCCCTGACGCCTATTTTCCGGGATGCGAATCGGGATAAAATCGATCTGTATAGCCGTAGCCTCCTCTCCTTGAGTCTCACGCCATCCTTCTACTTTCTACGCTTAACGTTAGTTCTACGTTTCTACCTTCTTCTTCCACTACCCGCTTTAGTTTATCGACGGTTACGGTTCCTCGGTGATTCTAGGAGGTCAGATAGACATAAAACTCTTCTAGCGTGCAGGTCTTATGTATTACCGAAACCGGTAGAGCCAGCATTAAATCGATCCTTCCGCAATTCCCACGATTAAAGTCTCAATTTTACTGCCTCAAACGTACTGGCGTCAATTTTATTCCTTTTCAACTCATCATTTTGGAAAAAAAATAGGATCTTATTATACATAGTCATTCCGGAAGTCGAAAGTGCGTTTTTCCCTAGACCTCCACGTTCTCAGTTCCAGCAGAGAATCACCTGCAACCATTTTTTAACATGTGTGGAAATCTGGTCATTTTTTCATTCGACGATATCTTGACGACGAATCAACGGACCTCAACTTTCATTATATCGATCGATGCATCATCATGTATCTTAGGACTGATCAGTTTTTCAATTTTATCGGTCGAGCAGTTTTTGAGTTATCGGGAAAAGAAAATTGTCGACATTTCTACCTCAATCCTTCAGCTTGGAAAAATCGCGGACTGATTTTCTCAGTTTCGAAATCCGAAAAAGGCGTAAAATGTTGTTGAAAAAACATAAAAATCGTCGGTTTTTATTACCAAATGATAAATTTTCGGGTCTTCGAAATCTAAAAATCGTAAAACCTGCTGCACGAGGTGCTGCCTGGTGTGTGTAGTCGTGTAGGTATGTTATATTTATTTCGTCGTGTATTTCCCGGGGGTAAATCGATCCTGGGTAATTTCAATCTTTATAAGGATTATCCGGATAACGACGATGGTCGATATTTATATCACGAACCTCGCGTCGCGTCGGCTACAAGGGCGTAATCCCCAGATATTGCCAGTCTCGTCGAAGTGCCTACTACATACTTTGTGAAAGAATCTTGTTACTGTGTTTATACCGCAAAAGAGACCCTGAATTATCACTCCTCTCTATATATGTATATATATATTACATAGCCTGAATTTATATTAATGACTAAATTTATTGCATCTTCTTTCACAAAGATTGATGCGTGTACCCATTACGGTTAAAGGGCGCATTTATTACGCCCAGTAGAAATTATTTTTATCAATTTATCCCAGAAGGAAAACGCAGAAGGGAAGAAACAAATTAGTTTCCAAGTAACTTCAAAGTCGTTGCAGATCAAGAATCTGACCTCGGAACTTCGGAATTCAAAATCGCTAATCAAAGCTGGCAAAGAAAACTCTGAAAAGTTTTAATTCATAAGTTTGCGTTCGTCATTTTGTGATTTAGAGGTCAGATTCGTAACCACAGCATTCGAAAACCTTTCGAAACCGATTTTCATCAGAATCGGAGTACCTTGAGTACTTTCGTCCACCATTTTGAGTCAGCCATCTTGCATTTGCGATTTTTAGGTTAGATGGGCTTCGAAATCACATGAGAATGACGTCGTCTTGTAAAAATGAGCAGCAAGATTGAATATTAAGGGAAGATTCCGAGATGTGGGTGATTACCCAATTCATCTTTCTTCAGCTGCGAGGAGCTAATAGCTCCTGCGTCCATTAGCAGATCGTTCGCAACCCCACATACCCATTATAGTTAAAAGGCTCGTTTAATATACCGTGTAGAAATTATTCTAATCACTTCTATAAGAAACAATCGGTTTTGTGCTGACCATGAGCATTCGGAGACCTTTCAAAACTAATTTTCATCAAAATCGGAGTACTTTGAGAACTTTCGTCCGCCATTTTCGATCCGCCATCTTGAACTCTGCGATTTTTAGGTTATATCGGTAGTCAGTGGCTCCAAAACCGCCTGAAAATAACGTCGTAGGTAAATGTTGAAGAAAAATCCCAATATATAACATGCGTGAAAGTATTCGTCTTTTTTCAGTTGCAAAAAGTTATCTGCGAGCGTCCGTTGGCAAATCGTTCAAAAAAATGGACCCGCTGAGTTCTCTCCTGTATAAAAGTGGAATCACTCACATCAGAGAGAAAAAAACCAGAGAGAGAGAGAGAGAGAGAGAGAGAGAGAGAGAGAGAGAGAGATGAACGGAGAAGTGGATTAGTTGTGTGTATAGCTGTGTATGTCTTTGTGTATGTACTACATGAAGTATTCACATACGCAAAGATATTATGCGGATATGTGCGAAAGTGGCGCCTTATGGGTAGAAGCGCGTTAGGCAGTAAAAGCGAATTATAACCGCCTGCGAATTGTGGAAAGCGTAGAGATGGGTATTCTATGAGGCAAAAGCAGCCGGCCTGAGGCATCTTTTACCTCGAACTAAACCTGTTCTAAAGCCTTAGGTATTAATTGCCTATGTCTAATTGGCATTCCTAAGATATTAAATTCGAAACACCTTTGCCTCTGATTATACGCCAGGATTATTCCTTTACAATATCCAGGATATTGCATAGCTATATGTACGAATACCATGTATATATATATATATCCATTTCACTATTTGAGAATAATAAAACCTCATCAGTTACGTACCATGTACCTACTTGCCAGAAAAATCATCCTTTGGCAAAAACCCTGGCGTTATTTAAATTCTCGGTCAATTACTTTGTAAAAATTCATGAGTATGGTAGAAGGTCTGAATGATCGAGAGCCGCGATACCGAAAGTGAAAAAAGCAAGAGGAAAAAAAGTCGGGCCAACTTTCGAAATGGAATTTTTGTAAAGCGAGGAAAACGAAAACGGAACGATCTCGCTATTTTTTGTTCTACCACTAAAGTGGATTTTCTCCTATTCGTTTATCGGGTATAAGTGATGGGTATTTCTCAGGATTCTTATGTATGTAAAAATAAATAGCAATACGAATGGCGGCGCTATTATCCGGAGGATTTTATTGGCCCTAATCTCTATCCAGTCGAGACAACGTTGATTCTATCTAATCAAATTAGAATCTGAATGGCTTCGGTGCAGCAGGCAAATCCATTAATACGAGATAAGGCCACTGCGAGGTGCAGCATAGTCGGATAGGAAGAAGGAAAAGAAAAATGGTAAAAAAACTTACAAAGAAAAAAAAAAACGAAAATATCGAAGAAAGGGAACGAGATTCGCGATGAAAAAAATGAAGAGAACTGAAATTGAATTTGGCCAAAATAAATTTGACATGATTTTTATTTACCGAATCGACTTGTTGTTTGAACACAATTAAGATATAGCTGTGCAGGCTCGCAGTTTCAGACTTTGGATTCAGCCGGTTTCGAGAAAAGACAAACTTTCCTATATCAGATATAGCTGTTGACCGCTGGCCAACTTCTCCCTGGGGTTATTATTCGACGAGAAAGCATCTAGGGGGTCATTGCTCCGGTGGATATAACCATGTATATGTTACGCATTTATATATATATATATCTATGTATGTATATATGTATAATACACGAGAGGGTATTATACCCAGATCTAAGCGGCCATAACCGCCCTTAGGGGCCTCGTTTTCCTGAGCCCACTAAAACAATATAATACCTTCATCTCGCTACACAATCTAGAAAGCGTTCTAATAGATTGATATTCCTCGAAAGGCGGTTGGGTAGGTGAAGGTATAGAAATTTGACGAGAATAAAAAATGTTCATTCCTTCATTTTTTATTCAAAATTGTATTTTCACAACAACCGCATAACCCGGGAGAGAGATTTTTGGTTTCATAAATGACAAGTTTGGGGAATCTGCAGTAGCCGGGCCAGGGTTGAATTGATTTAGTCTAGAATCTGTAAGTCGGTTTCCCTAAGTCCTTAAGCTCTAAGGATTTGGAACTTTTATCGAATCCTTGACCGTCCGGCAGGATTTCTTTCTCGAGTTCTGCTGATCCTCCTCGAACGATTATATATATAATATATAAGGGTAGGTTTTTTCCCGTTTGGTATTTACCTGCACACTCGCATGTGTATGCATGCAGGATTTGTTCATTGATTGAACGACTTTTTGCGTCCCGGCAGTTCAATGAAATGATGGAAAGCGATGATTTCTGTCTTTCCGAAGCCCCTGTCTCTACCTATAGAGACAAGGAGCGATAGGTAAATTTTAACTCGAGGAACCAGGACGTCCTCGACGTACAGGATGTACAGGATCCGGTCCTTCAACTGAAACTTTGAATTGAATTTACCCTAGCGAATCAATCCCTTGGTTCACAATTGACTCCTGATCAAGGATCGAGTTACTTCTGTCTAGAAAGCTGGGTAAAGTTTAACGTTTGATAGTCGCGATGTTAAAGTGGCTGAATTTGCACTCAGCGCGCAGTTCGAAACCTCGGACATGACATTTCGGACTGTACTATACGTTTATTAGATGACAATCAGCGCGGGATTGATGAACTACGAACTTCTGGTTAACATCTTGGAAAAAGTACGTATACGGATATAAACGACGAATTTAACTGATGGAGGAAAAAGAGCGAAAGATGTAAAGAAAGAGAAGAGAGAGAGAGGTAAATTCTACGAGGAGGTCAACAAGTTTACGATTCTGAAAGCTTGGACATAAAAATCTATCAGGGGGTTCGTGAGGGCCCTTCGCTCTTCGCCCTCGGCGCCGACCGGTATATTGACGAAATTGATTGGGGGATGTTATATGTATAAGCAAAAAGAAGAAGAGGAAGTCGAAGGAGGAAAAGAAGGAAAAGAGAGAGAAGGCTGGATATACAGATAAATAGAGACAGGGAGGGTGAACGCCCTGTAGCCAGTTTCAGGCTGGAGTGAAAAGGGTGAGAAAACATTGTTACTAGCAGTTACTCTTGCGAGGCTTCGCGTTTCTTCCCTTCAACGGGGGTTACACGTCGCCCTCATCTCCCGAGGGGATAAACGCAAGCGGGAGAGAGAAAGAGAGAGAGAGAGAGAGAGGGAGATGGGAGGTTGAGGGTGAACCTGTGAACCTCAAGGGCATCGTTTAGGATTACGTTTGCCCCGTTGCGTTCCGGTCGCATTTCTAACGGGGGTTGCATTCTGCAGTTGCCTTATTCGTAGGCAATCCTTAAAACAACCTTGCGCGAAATGCTCCTTTCCACCTTTTTAACCATGAGCAAGAGGGTGGGATTACAGAGAAAATAGTGCCATGGATTTACATAGAGTTCGAAAAATAGCAGAAAACACTTGCGAAATGAAATTGTTGAAATCATTCGAAAATTTTCAAAAAACAAATCCGAACAAAATTCTGGCCAAGAATAGCAAACTCATATTAGTGCCTGCTGGCCACTTTGAAAATACACGAACCGTTCAACGGCAGAAAACTCGATTTTTATTTGAACCTTCGAATTCGAATTATCGGAAAGATAATTTAATTTTGTTTAGCCCAAAGATGCGAAAAACTCGGTCTATTTCTCGAGATGCGTGATGGCAAGAAATGGTTCATCAAATCGGCTGTGTAGACTTTCGGGGAAATACCGTTTTTCAAAATCGACTCGGTGATATTGAAATTCGGAATTGTTTATCATTCAGGGCAAAAACTTTTTGGCAATTTTTTTTTTTTATCTCGTAGTGGATATGCGCGCGTCTATATATCCTGAGGAGAAACGAGGCGCAGTATGAATATCTGAAAGGTCTTGGAAGGTTGAGATTTTTGCTTCTAAAATTACGGCGTTATATTATCGTCTTGACAAAATGCCTCGTTTAACTCTCTAAATCGTTGAGGTTCCTTCAATCTTGGAAAACCCCGGGTAATCCTTTATCAAAGGATAACTGAACCGGTGGTATTTGTCAGCACGAACCTCTCCGCCACTACTACCACCAGCTCCTCACTACGCGGTTTACCCGCTGCCCGGGATTCTGAAATGCGTAGAAAACCACCGCAACCGATCATTATAATTATCAGCTTTGAACTTTACCAAAGGCACGCTAAATCCTTTCTTCCTCTTTCTCTTTCTCATTTCCATTCTGATACTCATTCTATTCCTGTTTTGTTCCAAAATTTCTCCGAAATGAAATCGTTAATTTGGTTTATTTGGTTCAAAAAGTGGGTCTGGCAATGAGAGAGAAATCGTACTTTTCGACACTGGTGCGAAAGTGTTGATAATCACGCTCGTCCGAGAATCATCTTTCACACGTGTGTCAAACTTTATTTTTCAACACAACGCGCGAACTTTGCGCACGCAGTGTGGAAAAATTTGTTGCGTGCGAAGAGTTGATTTTAAATCTCTGTGTCGAAAAAGGTGGAGTTTTCGGGCTGGTGGTGAAAGGATCCCTTTATTGAAACCGTGAAGTTGAAAATGATGTGGCGGAGCTTTTTCGCATTTCCCATTATCCGAGTTGGAGTAGAAAAAGTAGAGTAGGTGGCGAGGCGCGAGGGTCAGTAGGTATAGAATCACGCAATAGGTCGGCTCTCGAAACTTTCTCGATAGCCTTAATTAAAAAGCCCTCTTTCTAATTCCCTGCCCCTCTCTTTGATCAGCGATTGACACCAAACCAATAAAGTCACGCAATCCTTTCCAGGCCGTCAGGCAGCAACAACAAAGGAAAATCTGCAGTGGGGTTTCGAATGCGAGGGGGATGACCGTAGCCGAAAATCCCCCGTGCGTCGCGTCGCGACGGTGGTGCCGCGTGCCCGGAATAATAATGTATTTGATTTTGGTTTCCAAAGTACAGACACCCTCGAACACCCATGGATCGACGGGCCGAGGGGGTAGGGCGCCTCGAGGGTGGTACAGGGTATAAACCTAAACGTGGCCACGTGTCGAGTTTAAACGGATGGAGCCCACCGATGAGGAGGAGACTCGGATCCCCAGAACCCAAAACTAGAACCAGGGAGAGACCTCCCCACGTGTGTAGCCTCCGAAAAGGCAAGATCGTCGAACCGGAAGGTATTGTGACGACCACCCTTCCCTTTCTCCCTTCATCCCCCTCTCCCCCTCCCCCTCCCTCCGAGGAGATTATTTCGCACAGTTTTTGAATACCTCGTTCAAACGTGCAGGCTTGTTGGGGTGATAAGTGCTGATTCGACTCTATCCTGTCCCATCCCATACTGGCTCTCTCTCTCTCCGTATGTCTACGCGTGTATTTATATGTATGGGGGTATTTCGCACGTTTGTTCCTTAACTTGGGTACAATACGCTTCAGCTTGTGTACCTACCATGGGCACAATACGATTCAAAGTTTGTTTCTCTCGACGATTTACGACGATGAATTAAGCCCCAGCACCCCAGTGCTGCTCTCAATGTTCTCTAACCTACGCTATATAGCAGAACAGCGAGAGGATCTCTCAGAGGCTAACCTAGGTATTACAGTACTGTTGTTTTCCTTATTTTATTTTTTTTTTCTTCTCTCATCAAACTTTACTTTTATAATGAAATTTATCTTTTTTACTCAAGGGGATACGTACCTTATTACACCACACCTCGAATTGGGGGCACTTTACAAGAATCGCACAATCAAGTTAAATTTATGATTTTCGAGGGATGCAGTCAAACTAAAACCACTTGATGCAAACGATCGATTGGTTTTTCGTGAAGATTCCAAAATTCGGGGCACAGCGCGAGTGCCACTCGGTTCATTGGCAAATTTCTGATGCTGAATGACATTCCTGATGAGAAATGAATGTGTGTATTCTTGGCTTGACATTTTTCTCTATATAAATTGAAATTGCGGTTTATTTCCTCAACAATTTTCTTCCGCTGCACACGTATAGCTACCAGCTCGTGCACTGGTACAGAGTACAGTGTGTGTAATTCATGGTGGAGTTTTCCACGTCGAGTTGGTATTTCTTGAAATAATAGCCAATCTTTTATCGAAAGCTTGGTTTAGCTTGTTCCTCTAGTGGAGTTAGTTCTCTCACTTTTATTCTGGTTAACTGGGTGATGGATTCCCCGGTTCTCTTCTTTGATTTTTCTCCCGTCTCTCCTCTCCCGTTTCCTCTCTTTCTCTCTCTCTCTCTCTCTCATTCTCATTCTAACTTTTCACTTCTGATCGCATTTCGCCGAGCAGACAGAGCTGAACGCACTCGAAAGAACTGCAGCATTACATTGAAACTCTCGCGAGTAGGTGGATAGGTATACGGATAAATATCGCTGGAGCTGGGTTCCTCGCTTGACTTCTCTCCCACTCGAAATCCTCCCCGTTGATCTGCACACTCGGCGTAATCAGAAACAGGAAAAACTAACTTGTTTCAATTTTTTTTACATTTTTTTTCTTCTTCTCGTTTCGTTTTTCTCCCTTTCTTCGCTTTTTTAAAAGCCCGTTACTCCTGAACCAGAAGCGCTGGGACCGTTGTCAAGGTCTCATTTTAAAGGGGTAGAATCACCCTTCTGATTACCGCATTGAGAAAGATTCCATAGTGAATGATTCTCGAGTTATAAAGGGTTAAAACTGTAAACTCGGTTTCCGATCGCGTCAGCATTTGCGGAAAAACTTTTTCCAAAAGCTCATTCCTCCCGAACCAGAAGAGCTGGGACTTTATCCAAGGACTTTTTTTCAAGGTGGAAAATCCCGCTTCCGATTGCTTCCTCGATATAAACTCCATCCAAAACCAGTCGAAAGATACGACGGTTTGAATAAGGAATAATATTGATTTTAGGTACTCCGACGTTTTCGCGAGAGGCCTCTGTACATATAACTGGATAAAAAGTTCGAGGATGTGAAAAAATGTTTTCACAAAAAACCGACAGACATCCCTTTTGTATTTCGCGGTTCGCTATTTCAGCCGGTTTACTTTTTGCCGGGTTTGGGGGTATCGGGGAATCGAGCTGGATGCCGTCGTCCACGTCGGGGTCGGCCAGTGAGAAGAGAGATGCAGCCCTCTAAGCTGACAGGAAAAAGTGCCCCTAAGTACCAGCTAAAGGATTGTCAATGCCAAGGAAAGGATAAGAAGAAGTTGACTTCCGAGAGGGTGGTGGCTAGAATAGGTTCTTATTTTTCGCCAAAAACTCACAAAGATTTATCGTCACTCCCTTTGTTATATTTCAGCTTGCGAAAAGTGCAGCGGCAATTTTTTCTTTTTTTTACCCACCCCGTCTTACTTTCACTTTTTAGTAATGGTCAAAGTAATGAACGAAGTGAACGAAGTGAATAAAGTAATGAATAAAGTTTCCGTATTTATTTATTTATATCCCACGTATAATTGTGATTTTCAAATCAATTAAGGGTCTTCCTTACCGCCACCCCCTGCAGCACCAGTATATTATATAATGGAAATGGAAAATTAATACTGTAAAATCTCCCCTCTGAATATTAATTATTTCTTTAATTTTGATTGCCAATTACAATAGATATACAATTTTCCCCCAGGGGGTTTCGCGAAAGAATATTTCCGAACCCTTTACCGTTTACGCTGAAATTTTTTATTCCATTCCCAATTAAACAGAAACGAAGAAGAAGCGGTATTTCTTTCTCCCGTCAATTTAGTATTTATATATATATATATATATATATAAAATATATTAATAATAATAATAATAATAACGGCGGGTTCGGACGGAGGGGTAGGGTCAATTAAAAAAAATAAAATAAAAATAAAGAAGAATGAAAATCTTTATACTCTCTGCAATGAATAATTATTATTTTAAAACAGTTTTTAAACAAGGAATAAAAGGGCTTTTAATTAATTTACAAATATTGCTATCGACACCCACCCACCCAACCCGCTCACTTACAGCTACAACCCTTCTAATTTAATCTCCGATTCGGTTGAATATCGACAACTCTTTGCCTTTAACAAACGGGATTCAATTACCCGATACGTCACGACCGCATATCGCATTCGGGTCACGTCAGTTAAAAACGGAAGTTCTAAGCCGCCATCTTGACTAACCGCACAACGAACTACCCTCTTTATCTCCACGTCTCCTCGGACAGTCTGCGGGATCGATGCAACGCTTCTTTTGTGTCTCGATCGGCCTCTTGCTCCCAATAATTCTTTTTTCCCGTTTTTTTCATTCTCTTTCGTTTCTTATCACCAAAAATCCATAATTCAAAAATTTTCAAACATTTTATCCAGCTTCACGCCTTACCTATCTTAAATACAGATTTATTCCCCCATTTGGGAGGAAATTTAAAAAATTTCGTAATTGCTGGTCTTTTTTTTTCTTTCTTTCTTCCTTCTGCCACATCTTAGGTACAAGAGGCAACAGCTTGGAGCTAGCTGAGAGAAAAAAGTTATCGCTGTACCTAAGTTTATTTTTATCAATTCATAGACTCGGCATGATTTTATCTGGCTGCAGCATATCGCATCGGTCTATTTCATTTTTTTTCTTTTTTCTTTCTTTCTTTCTTACTTTTTTCTCTCCCCCCCTTGTAGATTTCTCGACGTATATTCATCCTGTCTCAAGAATCGACTATGACTCAGTCCCCGCTAGCTTTTACGATGTCGTTCCTACTTTCCTATAAGATTCGAAGAGCCGGAGGGTCCAAAATGACTTGAAGAGGGAAGTTGAGACCTAGTGTCGCCAGACTCGACGATGCAGCGCGATATCTTCTGACAATCTGTGATGCAGACCCTTCGTTATTACGTTTCACCAAATTTTTTCGATAAAATTAAAATGAATTGAGAAATAAATTTTCCGAATTTATTCACGACGATCAAACTCACAATTGACCTTTCGCATCATCATCCCCTAGTCAGAATACAACGAGAGTGACATCGCAGATGGAAGAAGTGAAAAATGACAAAAATGACGAGAGATGAATGTCAGTGGAGAAAAATTAGAAGAAATAAAAAACGAAATTATGATAGAAAACGATGAGATGGATAGAGAAAACGTCGTACACTAGAGTGGGGTTTCGCGAAACTTTATCCGGAGTAACGTAACGAGATTTTACACGTCTGACGACAGAAGATTCTACGGGCGAGTATCGGCTAGTGAAGCGAAGAAAAGGTTGAAACTTTGTAAAAGTCTGACGACGAATCGGCAGTTTTCGAAAGAGAGAACTTTAGATAACAAATTCAAACTGTACTTTGCAGAGCTGGTTGTTTTCCCGAGCAATGCCAATGCATGCAGGGTTCAAGTCCCTTCTACTTACGCCCGCACCCCTGCACCTATCGACGTGGCAGCATAGATTTCCGCAATTTTTTTGGCTTCATTTTTTCGGTCAAAAAAGAAAAATTGAAAACAGGAAGAGATGAATGAAGAAAACTATAAATCCGGACTTCAATCTTATCAAGAAATTCAGAAGATGTAATGAACCCTTCTTCGTGGTATCTGCGAACAGCTCTAACATAGGTACACCTAGATATGAGTTCTAAAATTTCGTGGCAAAATTCTGTCACATTGTTCTCAGTTTCAATCGCTCAAAACACTTTGACGACTCTTGTGGCTGGAAGCCAGGGTATGATAAAACGTTGGGGGGATATGTCAAAGCGAGACAAAACCCGGAGCCAAGGATATAAGGTGTATCAAGGGTAGGGGTGTGTGAACCGATGCAGAGTTTTTTTAACTCGCGTTTGTATTTCGAATTTTCATCCCCTCCCCCCCTTTTCTTTACAGTTCTGTTTTCTACGTTGTTTTCTTCTTTTCGATTTTTTCTTTCCCCTTTTTCTTTCTCCGTTCTTGTCTGCGGGGATATAATTAACCCCGGTTGTCACTACGCCGCTGCGTATACCCGTAGTAGACCAGACAAATGATCACGAAGCTAAGCTTTATGATTCCTCCGCCTCCTAAGGCTGCAGGGGAGAAACTGGGCTGGAATAGGAAAAAAATTCACTCATTGCCTCGGACGAGTGGAAAGACAAGACAGACATAGGTGGCTGAAACGTGGACCAAAGTATCTTTGGTAAAAACGATGCTGTATATGCTGTGTATGCTGTATTACACTTTTTATACATTTCTGCAATATTTTTCTTTCTTTTATATAATTCCTACTCGACCGTCGCCTGTCGCTCTTTCTCTTTCTCTCCTTCTCTCTTTTTCTCCCTTATTCTTTATTCTTTCAAGAAACTCTCTCCTTCTATATACTATAGCAGTGTTGATCTTCTAATTGAACAACTTTTCGCCACTTTTTTTTCTCCTCTCCTTTTTTTTGATTTTTTTTCTGCTACATTCATTCTTGAACCACGCTGTCAAGCACTTTTTCACTTTATCCATTACGTAAACGCGAATCGATATTTCTTATTATTTAATTCGAAGTCGCCGCGTGAGAAAATAAATTTTGCAGAATTTTTTTTCAAACTAGTCGAATTCCCAAGCGTTTTAGACATCGTATTCAGCTCCCGCTTTTCTTATTCTCCAAATCGTGGGAATAGGAAAAAAAGAAAAGTGTTAAATCCAGGGTACCAGAGTTTTTCCGTTCGGCTCGTTTTGTATCTATCGCAGTATAGCCTCTGCACGGCCAGGAACGATAGCCAAGATTTCGGTCGTTGTATTTCAGCACTGAGTTCCAAAGTCCCCGGGATAAGACGATGATAATATCCCAAAGGAAGGTCCGCAGTGTTCCTCAACTTAACTCAACTTCAGACTTTCGTTCGTGGTATATACATGATCCACGTTCTATATCCGTCCATCCAGAATCTCATATTTTCATTCCAGTATCCAATCATTAGAAATTGGGTACTCCGAACTGCCCCGTTTAAATTTCGGCCTCTTTTAACCCCCTCGATGCTAAACAACCCTTAACACGTTTCGAAAATTCAAACGAATATGATCAAAAAATATAATCAAAATATCTAAAGCCAGACTGAATCATAATTTTCGGAAAATTTTGAGAATACTTTCCGCACATGTTTGGGAAATACTGTTTCCGTCATGAGACTCTCCCGTTTCGGGTTCGATTTAGGCTGTCAACCCTCTTCTGGCGAAGGGGTTAACGGCAAAGGTGCGTGCGTTGTCGCGTATAAGGTTTCAGAATCCTAGAGTCTGATATCGGGGGGCAAAGACGATCCCAAAGAGGTTGTATTCGGGGTTGATAAGTTCAGACCAGCCCCCCCCCCCCCCCCCCCCCCCCCCCCCCCCTCGCTCTCTCATGGTCGGGATGTGGGACTCCGGGTGGGTTCATCGAAGGTTTTGGATCGCGGAGGTAAAAGGTGGGTTCAATTCTCCCATGGCTATAGGTACGTAGAGGATGAGATTCTCTGGGAGAACCTCATTTAAATAACAGATAATTGGCAGCCATGTTAATTGAAGCGTTGCTTTGGGATCTGCGTTACGTTGGTTCGTTGGTTAGTTGGTTGGTGAGAGTTAACCAGATTTCGCCCGTTCCAGAACCGTGTTATGCCTTTACCAGCGCTTGCTTGCTTACTTGCTAGCTCGCTTGCTTCTGGCTTTCAAAATCCGTACCTTTTCGAAACCCTCAAAGCTTGCGCAAATAAAGCGTGAGAAAATCGTGAGAAAAGGAAAGAAAATAAAAAGACAAATCACCGTTGGCCGTGGAATGACCCGTACACGTGACCCAGAATCTTTCACGAACGAAAACATTCGTCATTTAATCAGAGCGAGGCGCGTGAATCCCTTTTTTTTCTTTTTTTTTTCCAAAATCTTGGGATCTGTGAAAATAGTCTCTTGTATTTTTTTCTACCGTTTCATCAGCTGCCGGTTTTACCTTTTTTGTGTTAAGAGAAAGAAGAGAAAGAAAGAAAACGAAAAATTAAAAACGTTTTCAAAGGTCGAAAGGTTATCAATTTCATCAATGTGTTAGTCATTTGGTACCGTTTTTAATTATGATTGATGAATAGATTCGGATACCTGATGGACCTGCGATATTCCCAGTCGTGTATATTTAGATTTAGCAAATATGAAAGCTACCATTCAATACAGTATGATATTGTTTCTCACGGTTCACTTGACATTTATTGTTACTTGAAAATCGATTCGACGTTTTGAATTTCATACCATATTTTGAATAAATTAGATCCAATTTCACTTGTTTCAAAAGACATCTTGTTTTATTTCACCAACAATTAATTAATCATTATATTATAGTAAGCTGAAGTGAAATATGCTGAAATAAACCAAAACATATGATGAAATTTCCTGGAGTCAGGTAATCTGATCCTGAAAACGCTGAAATGCCGAAAAATTGACTCTCATATTGACCCGAAAAATGCTGAAGCCCGTGTTAAAATCAAGTGAAACATGTTGAATAGGCTGAAATTAGCTGAAATCAATCGTGAAAAGGCTGAGACCTGTGTTGAGATGAGCTTCGAAATGTCTGACCCTCTGTAAGTTGGTGTAATAATTTGTAAGACAGATGAAAAAATATGTAAAAACGAACTGAAACCGAATTGAACAGGCTGAAGTTGGTTAAAATCGATTGAAATAAAATTAATTAGGGGCTGAAACAAGTGATGAAATGATTTGAAAGAATCTGAAATTTTTTTAGACTAACTGGAACGAGATCAAAATCCTGGAATAATTTGTTAGAATGGTCGTGAAACATTCTGAAGCTTGTTGAAACGAATCGAAATAAGATTGAAATATCTGAAACAGCCTGAAATTTGTCGAGACTGATCTAAATGACATGAAGAAAAGGCTGAAACAAGTGTTAAATTAATGTAAAACATCCTGAAATTTGTTGAAACTAATCAAAATGAAATTAGAAATGCGCAAACAAGTGTTAAAATGACCTGTAACATGCTGAAACAGACTGAGTTCAGTTCTGATGAATTCGAAATCATGTTCAATGGAATGAAAAAAGGCTGAAAAATTATTAAAAATTGGAAAAAAGCCCCGAAATCATATGTGAGCGACGAAAACTGTAAGATTTGAAAAAAAATATATAATATATTTCGAAAAAATTGGCTTATCATTGGAGTGAGAATAATTTTAGTAAGACGAAGTGAAAAAAAAGATGAAAATAAGAATGAAAATAAGAATGAGAGAATGAATTCAAAACTTTTTGAAAAATGATATGAACATTTCTGAATTTTATTTCGTCTCTATCTTGAAATCATGGAAGGTGCGATACGAAATTTGAAGATAGAAACGGAATTGCGGTCGACGCCTCTGGCCTTTTCCCTTTGCCTTTGCCCTCTGGGTTCCATCGGTTCTCGGCTCTGAATTCTCCCTGGTTCGATGGCTGGTAAATTTGTCAATTCCATCAGATTCGAGTGGATTGAAATTGAACGGCGGCTGGTGACGTGTGACTTGATTACTCGGGGCTAGTCTGCAGGTTGACGTTAGACGCGTACGTATCGTACATACATACATACATACCTTGCACCAAACGCGACGCGACGCTGGACGTCGAGACGCCATGCCAGTTAACACGGCTCAAACCCACTAATTGAACCGTTTATGGCTGTTGACGGTCAATCCATGAGTCTCTGCAACCTATTGCTTTACCCTCTGCAGAATACCCGATAGTGCTAGTGCCAGTGCTGATGCTAAGGCACATTTTCAACCAAAATCACTCAAACTGATTGCATGATGCTGCACTATATTCTCATTGTCAATCAACCCCCTGCAGCCAGATTAAACCAACAGCGTCTGCCGTCTGGATATTGACCTATCGGTGATGCGTCCATTAAAGAAGTCACTCAAATCCAGAAAAAGCCCTTTTCATATTTAACTTGTTCTTTTCAACTTGTTTCTATTGGCAAGATTGAATGTTGAAGATCACAATCCTATTTCAGCCGCTTATAGATGGAGAACATTTCGACAGTCGGATGGTGTACATAATTGGGTTAAAAAATGCCAATTAACTTAAGTTTAATGACTGCAGGGTAGGTGCCTAAGTAATTAGTACCATTTCTTCCGCAGTGTTAAACCAGCTAGATTGTCCAGATTCACGTCCTAGTAAACGGTACCCTTAACTGTCTCCAGGAATTTACTAATTCTTGAACACCGCCTGAGACCCGCACAAATTTGGGGTGGCTGAATCCAGCTCGGTGTGGATGTACATGTACCGCATACACACATACCTTACTTTAATTCGCGCTAGTTTATGGGGCAGTGATTACGCAGGGCTGCAGGGTTCAGGTTCCGAATTTTGAGCAAATCGGTTTCGAAATCGGCTGTGCAGACTTTCGGGGAACACCCTTTCCCAGATCGGCACCAACTGCACTCGAGGTCATCAGGAGTGACCTTTCTCGACAAAACCATAGGAAAATCTATCCACCGTCATTTTTCACTGGGGAAAAAGCACTTATTAATCGTCGGTACCAAGGAGTGCAGACATCCGAGGCTATGGAGCAAAAAGGCCATTATTCAGTAACCGAAACTTGTCTTCGGTCGGGTAGTATGAGAAGGATCGTTTGCGGTAAGGATCACAGTGGACTATGGGGGTACTGGCTAGTCTGACCCTTCCGTTTTCACCCCAACCCCATTTCCAGCCCTAGCTGAGCTACTCCTACAGCCTGCAGAGGGAGTTTAATTTCTTAGACACCTTGTGTGGTCGGAGAGCCATATCTCTCTCTCTCGGTCTCTCCTTCTCTTGGTAACCCATTCTAGTACCTGTTCCCGAGTCCCGATCCTGGTCCTTAATGGGCGGCCATGCATTATCGCAAATTAGGAAAGTTGGTTGGCCTGGCCATGTGGCCATGTGCCCCACCAGCTGTTACCTACACGAACTTCCATAATCCATGATGAAAAGATGATTGACCCTCCTCCATCCTCCATGCGACATTGGACAGAGTCAAAAGCTTCCCTTATTCCCTTATTTTCTTATTTTCTCATTTTTCTGCTCTTTTTCTCTCCTCTTCTTGTCCCAATGAATATTTCAACCCTTATTTCGAACTCCTCACAGATGCAATCTTCGGTTATGTACATAGAACGAGGAATATATATCTTTCATGGATTACACCGTCCCACGTATATCACGTCTGGAGACCATTGCCTCAGGGTTTACTCGTCGCAGGTCTTATTGCGCGGTCCATGACGGCAGTTGACTTGACTGAATCTCAAACCTCCGCTTAGTACCCTTGGGCATCGTTCGGACAGAACAGTTTCAGACACTTGTCGAGGTCGTCTTAGCTCTTGTCTTCCTTGTCTACGACTAACAAACTTTGAGGGTTGAAATTATTTCGTGGTTTCTCAAGAAATTAACGATCTTACAACGTTTCGCAATTTCAGGAAATTTACTGAGAAAACGAAGAAACCCTTTCGGGACAAAAATAAAAGAAAATAAAAATATAGTACAAATTTATTCATGTATGGATCCATGTACGTATATAGAAAAAGAAATGTCTACGATGAAAAATGGAATGACCATATCTATACGTACGTAGCACCTATATATAGATTATATTCGAACGGTGTTCGGAAATTGGCGACAACCCTCTCGGAAATTGATTCGCAACTCGTGTCGCCGCTGCAAATTACGTATTTACGCAATAAGATCGATATGTTGAGCCTCTAGAGTGGATGACCGTTACTATAGTCCAGTCTGCCTTTTTCCTTTTTGTTTGGCTCCATTTTTTCCGTTCCCTTTTTTTGTTTCTTGTTATCGCAATTCACAATTCATCTCAAACACTGACAGTCTATCCAATTTACGATACAAAATTGACTAGACCACTCTAATACTCAATCTGGGTTAATCGAATTTGTCCATGAGAAGAGAATCACGGATTGAAAATAGACTCGTAAATTATGGACTTTAAAATCGGTTCAAAATTTGTTTAAAAATCTTCGCAATCTCACGTCGAATGTTTTCATTTCCTGTGAAATTGCGAATTTTTATCATAATCGAATATTGAATGTTCCTATTTCGCTTGGTTTCAGAATTTATTCAAAATTGGTTGAAGATCGGTTTGAAAATTGGCAAGAATCTTTTTATTCGTTGTGAGATCCCAAATTTTCATCACAATTCGTTCAGAATTGTTCTAAAAAATTCCTAAATCCACAATTGAATGTTATCATTTATTTTCGTTTCAAAATTTATCTAAAATTGGTTGAAGATCGGTTGAAAAATCGGCAAGGACGTTTTTATTCGCTATGGGATCCGAATTTTCATCAAAATTGTTTCGAAATTGCTGTAAAAAAATGTTTAAATCCGGTGTTGTGTGTCCTTATTTCTTTTGGGTGAAAAATTCGTCCAAAATCGGTCCCGAAATTTGTTTGAAAACTGGAGAAAATTGTTTTTCTTCGTCGCGGTTTGAAAATCGGTGTAAAAAATTTCATCTAAATTGTATAATATCGTGTTTATAGGTATGTACTCCTTTCGCTACTTTCCGCACGGCAAATTTATGGTGGTTGAGTGTATTCCTTCGTCTTGTTGGTTTGCCGCCTTATGGTGCACTCAGTGCTCAGTCCTTTCCTCTCGTCTCATCTCATCTCCTCTCCTCTCCACACGTGTATAGGTACATACATATCCTACCTACCGTTGTGACGTTAAAGATCAGAAATAAATCTTAGTTACAATGATTTCTTTTGCGGCTCCCTCCCTGCCCACGGCATATAATAAATCAAACATCATCGCCATTGCCATCGCCATCGCCGCGTCCTCTTGCTGTAAGACGTATACGTGCCTCCTTCCCATTCTCCTTTTAACGTGTATACCTATCACATTACGTATAATAGCATTGGATTTGTGATGGATAAATGTAAACGTAATAAATTTCATGTAAGCAGAAGAAAAGAAAGAAAAAGAAAAAAGAAAAATCAAAAATTCTAAAAACTGTTATTAAAAATTTGGTCCTCCGAGATTCTCCCAGGTTTCTTTCTTCCTCTACGACTAATTGCCCCAACTGGACTAAACCGTGGTTACATAAATCTGAAAAGCACGCAATTCTGTGGAGAAATCCCCGAATGGTTGTCCGGAGACATTTCCTCCCTACGGCTTATCGCCTATAGTTCGCTCGGTTACGATTTTTGATTAAATGATACCCCAGCCGCGCAAGATCCAGAGTGCAGTAATGAATTGCTAAGGAGTCGAATTCGCACTGTTTAATATGCAGATTGACTGGCAAATTTTTTTCTCTTATTTCACCTCAGTTTACCGGAATATAAAACGGTGAACAAACAAAAAAAATGTCATTTCTGGTATTCGATCGCATTGATAACGGATAGAATTTTCATATTCTTTGGGAATTGGAAAGATCAATCATATTTCATTGAAGTAGGTTTTCAATTATAGATATGTATATAATGTTATTTATTTAAAATGTAGCAGCGAGGAAGGCTGTCTAAAATATTTTCAGGATATTGGATCGTATTTCGGGATATAATATTTCAGCGGTATTTCTATCCTCATCTTACTGGCATGGATAGATCTCATTCGTTCTCTATCATTCGGCGGAATGTTGGCGTTGTCCATTCTCGTCTACGAAGATTAATATATATTTCAGGAATAAGAGCTTGCTGGACCGCAAACACACAGTCAAATACTCGGAATTCAATCCGACCCACTCTTTCCTCTACTTTGTTTGATTTCGCGATATTTCAACCTCGGAGTCGGAAAGGAGAAGAAACGTCAGAAAACGTGGGAATGTAGTTCGTTTAACAATTCCGAAAATTCCCGTTTCAAAATCAAAAAAGAATAGAACAGAAATTCCAATCAATATAATTCAAAATTGAAAATTGTCGATAGGAAATAGATTCGAAAACTATAAACCGACGATGTCAAAACAGCCTCCTGAATCTCAAGGATATTAAAAAAATAAGATAAAAAAAAAAGGATGCGTAAAGATTTTGAAAAAAAATCTTCTCACTTTTCAGAACTTTCAGTATAATTAAATGAGGCTCTGATGGGATTCAAGATAGGTACAGTGAGAAATCCTGATTTGAGATGATGGTTTCTTCGTGATTTCAAAATCGTAAGATTTTCCGTCCATACGGTCCTGCAGTGAGCCTTAATGTAACAGCTTTCCTCTATCCCACTCTGTAAACGTATGTCCACACACATATACCTACGTGTGTGTATATATTATATAGGCGTATATTTACCCTGAGTCTATATACCAATACATGGTATATGCGAAGTGAACCTGATGGCTTTGTAGTTACGTGTCTAGAATTTTGTATAAGGTGGCATGAGGGGGATGAGTAGGAGGAGGACGAGGACCAAGGACCTGCAGGAGTTGCATTTGAAATTTTTAACGGGTGTCGGAGAGGACGGTGCCTGCTGCTGTACGAAATCTATCTCAAAGAATATATAGGAATAGTTAGAAGAGAAGAAGAAGAAGAAGAAGAAGAAGAAGAAGAAGAATAAGAAAAAGAAAAATAATGAAAGGAAAAAGGTACTAGGGGAGTAGGGGGAGCGAGTTGCATCGTCCGGAAATATGAATTTGTCCGAGCAAATCTCGGGGGAATTTTCTTGGCTCGGATGTCCGGCACAAGGACGCCGTTTGATCTGGTCCTCGCGCTACCAATACCCATGAGATTCGCCTCCGGGTTTCAAGCCAATTCGTATTCCCATTCGTACCCTACCAGCTATACCTACCATTCGCTTCAAAGTCTGGGCACAGAACTCTTACCCCATACTATTATTACGAGACAGTACAGCAACCCCGACCGACGTCTGTCAACCTCCATTCTGTAGGTACATACATTTCTATGCGGATTCCCGAATGCAAAATACAAAATGAAAATGAACATGAAAATGAACATGAAAATAAACATGAAAATGAACATGAACATGAAAATGAAAATGAACATGAAGATGAAACTGAACATGAACATGAAAATGAAAATGAACACGAACATGAAAATCAAAATGAACATGAAGATGGAAATAAACATGAACATGAAAATGGAAATGAAAATGAAAATGAACATGAAGATGGAAATGAAAATGAAACTGAACATGAAGATGGAAATGAAAATGAACATGAAAATGAAACTGAACATGAAGATGGAAATGAAAATGAACATGAAAATGAAAATGAACATGAAGATGGAAATGAAAATGAACATGAAAATGAAAATGAACATGAAGATGGAAATGAAAATGAACATGAAAATGAAAATGAAAGGAAACGATACTTTCAGGAAATAAGGAGCAAGCATCGAATATCGTATCGTTCATTCGGTCCTCGACAATTTGGGAAAGTTCGAATTCCTAGTAACTGGGTTAGCGTACGTGCGCAGGGCACAGTGTCCTTCGCTAATTAGATAGTAATTAATTTAGGGGTGCCTGTAAACCCGGACCATGGATTTTAGCCGCATTCTCACAGAGGAACACTAATAATGATATTGCGATTTGGGGGTTCGGTGCTGGCTGTTTTAGCCCTGTAACACCTAGCCTAGACACGGCGAAGACACCTTTCGATGTTCCTTCGCGGGTTGTCCCTAGGGATCCATTTCATAGCCAAAGGGTCAGGCTAATTACTTATTAATTATATTGTGGCTTGCCGAAGGCATTAATTACCTACCCCTACCGCCTGTATCAATTATACCGCCAACTTCGAGTCCTGTTACCTACTCAAATTCGCACCTCGATATTAGAACTCTCCCAATCTAGCCTGGGCCTATTCCTGCAATCACCATTTATCTCTTCATTTTTTAAAGCCAAACTTCCTCGAGAAAAGTTCATACTTTTTGAGGTGAAGCAAAATTACATGGATTGGAGTATTTTATTTTTTATTCTCAACCCGCGCAGATGAGAATGAGGTAAAAATTTTAATGTAAAGTTGAATATTTCGGAGAAAGCCAAGGTGGCGCGCGATGCAGTTGAAGCGATTAGTTCCACGGCATTAATTTGTTCTTGATAATTCACGTTCACCGTAATTCCCTTGGCCCCGTCGGCTTCTGGAGGTTCAAGAAGACCCTAGCGCCTTCTCTTTCGCCCTGGTCTTAGTCTTTCGGTTAATGAGCACCTACGGTATTCCATTGTTGGTCAGGAAATTAGCCGACTATTTACCTCGCACTCGAGGCCGAGGGAACCTTCGGATGGGTTTATTTCGAGGTAATTGACGCATCGCGTTATTAAACCTTCATATAGGCAGGCTAAGTCGAATCGAAAAATGTTTTTGATCGGAAATTATAATCGTAAAACCATTATCCAAATAACAACACCGGTACACTTAATCGTATCTACCTATCTCTCAGACGGTACGTCGAATCGAAAAATATTTCATACGAAAATTGTACAAAAAATTAACACGCAGGTTTTATATTCAATACATTTTTTCGATAGGATCATCGCAGCTTCGAAAAATTCCAGTTTTTCTGATCGAACGAAACGATCTAGCTCGTGTGTTTCATGTTTCGTGTTTCAAAATTCGTGGATAAAACTGTAAGACGCAGATTTTGATGTTCGATAAATATTTTCGATATGATTATCAGAGCAATTGTGTAGCAAAGTGGAATTTTGGTAAAGGTAAATGTAAGAAGAAGAAGAAGAGAAGACGAAGAAGAAAAAAAAAGAAAGAAATAAGTTCTCGCTGGTTCTTTGATCATCAAACTTTCATAGGCGTGAAGAAAACTCAACAACGTTTTCTTTTATCCGTTGAGAACGTGGCTAGGTACGGCTCGAGTACTAATAGGCTTTCTGTCAAACTTTTTCACTTTTTTATGGATATATAGCCTGCACCTTTCTCTCCTCTAACAACCGCTCGATTTTGTCTGGCCTAGCTCCGCTTTTTGTCAGCCTTTCAAGTCCTCTTCATCCTCGACGTACACGTGTACCGACTTACCTAATTACTTGTCTGACCTGTTTTTTGTTTTTTTGTTGTTTTTCATTATCTTCTTTTTTATTTATATCCAAGATGTAAAACGGGGAAATGGAATTTTTGGAATCCTGACGAAGGACCAGGGATGAAAAGGTTCTCGGATTGGTTTATCCGGAATTTCAACTGAGGAACGAAAAAGGAGGAAAACCGTTTCAACTAATTTCCAAAATGTGATATGACTTCGGCTCCTAGTACCACGTGCAGCTTCTCGCGTCTTTGGTGCTTAAATTTAGTTGCCATATTATACCTAAGCGATGGTCTGGTCTGTCGGAATGGATTTTCTAATTCCTAGACAGAACTGGAGATCTAATTTCCTTGCCTGTCGCTCTAGCAAGTGTCATCCGTCGGGTAACAGATTGTCCTACCCAGAATCTGAGCGCCTGCGAGCTACCTGACTCTGACATTCGAGAAAGCCGAGGATCCTCTGGATTTTTATGAACCAGGCCTTCCTAAAAAGTTAAACGAGTCTTTAAATTTTCGAAATTTCAATTCAGTCGAAGATACAATTTTCTCTATTTTCGCAGGATCATCCTGCCTTTGGAAAACACAATGAATTTCATCTTTCTCCAAATTAGGGATGTTGAAATTTGCGAATTTGGATTCCGAGTCACACTCGAAGATTCGTGCTTAAATTAAAACCGAGTCAATTCCTCCGAGTGTCATTTTTGATAAAGTTTTCACAAGCTGTTGGAAAAATTGTGAAAATTTTGTCATTTTGATTTTCCTTACGTTCAAAAACTTCGATTTATTTCAACTGAGTAAATTCGCCTTGTGAAGTATCTGATCCTTGTGACTTGTTTAATTGTACCTAAATTATAAGCGTCGAAAACCGTTGAATAAGAAAAAAAGAAGAAAAAAAATGATGATCAAAATTTTTCAAATTCGAGAACACTGAATGAGCCCAGCGATCATACTGGGTACCGACGTACATTTTCTGGATGATGTTATAAATTGAAAAATCAACGTCGAAATTAAAGTGGGTATAAACGACGCGACGGTCCTTGATCACAGGGCCACCAAACTTGAGCAGAGAGTCTCGAGGACTCTCAGTCGAGGGTTGTGCGAGGTTGTCACGTGCAGATTCGAAATATTCACTCGCCGGCCATTGACGTACGAAAGTACCGTACCAGCATATACATATATATATATATATGTATGTATATATGTATACGTATAAACCCTCTTTGATCTTTGGCTGATAGTTACAAAAGGAAATCACCTCTTGTTTTGCAAGCAATCTGCCACGTGTCACGATCACACGCAGACCTGTGCCCCGAGATTCCTGTCTTTTAAAAATCAATTTCATCCCCTCCTTTAATACTTCCTTCCTATTATATTATATATTCGATATTTAGCTACTTAAGGGGACCAGTACAGCGACTTTTCGAGAAATTGTCATAGTCCGAAATGAATTTATTTCATACCCAAAGTTCATTTCACATCAAAATATTTTTCTTTTTCCAAATCATGTGTCGTAAGGATTTTGGCACACCGTTGGTCCAATTCAATCTCTTGACGTCTCATTTTCTCCGATGAACCATTCCTCATCTTGTGAATGTAGGGATTTTGAAATAAAAAATTATGTCATAAGTTATGATCAATTTACCAAATTTGCAAAAAGTATTATCACTCATTTCTTAAATAACTTGGCCAAAACGAAAAATTTCCAAAATTCCTACATTCACATGATGAGGATTTGTTTTCTGAAGAAAATGAATCCAAGATGACCTGAATCGGTCCAACGGTGCTCTAAAATCCTTACGACACATGATTTGGAAAAAGAAAAATATTTTGATGTGAAATGAACTTTGGTGATGAAATAAATTGATTTCGGACTATGACAATTTCTCGAAAAGTCGCTGTACTGGTCCCCTTAAATATTCTACTTTATGTATATTATAATAATATAATCTGCTTCAATATGATTATCATTATTATCATTATTATTGCCGTAATTTCTTTCTATTAGTTATTTTTTCTGAAACTCCGAGCAGACCCCGAGCCAGTGGGCACAAGGTATATGACATGGAAATTTGATAGACTAGAAGCGATACCAGGTTCGAAATAGAATCCTGAACAACCGCTTACGTTCCGACGACTGTTATCAGCATAAAACACGATACCCTATACTACATTTGGACAGATTTGTGGTTCCTAAACTTGTAAATCTTTCCTTATTAAATTACCCGGTAGCTATCACTGTATATTCATATCATACATAAATATCGTAATTTTAAACTTGCATTTTTCTTTATTACTTCTCATATACATATTATACGTATATTTCATGTTAGGGTGGTATCTTAGGTCGGTTTTACTAGAATTTCAATTTTCCCATGGGTTAGAACGTCTCCAAATAGAAAAACAAAAATTCAGTCCAAATCCCAGGTTTCTATCTCAATTCTAAGTCCTTTGAAACTTTCCAATTTTTAAATTTGAATGAGAAAAAAAAAAATTAACATACCCTTTGAGGATGAGAATTTTCGAAAGCTAGCTGAGCAAGAGTTTGAAAAAAAGTTTAAGAACTGCAAATAAAAACGATCGACTTTAAAGTCTGTGAAAGATATTTCCATACATTCAGGGTGAAAAATGTTCGCCTATTTTTATTCCCTTTTCTTCTCTATCTTCATTTTTCTTTTCTTTTCTTTTCTTTTTTTGTTTTTTGTTTTTTGTTTCTGAAGATGGCCTGCGGGGGTGGATTCGATGGGTAAGTAAATAAGTTCTTTCATCGACAGTTAGACAGACGTTGGCTAACTTCTTAGTTCTTGGGTCGAAGTGGTGAAGAAATGCGAGGGTTTCCGTAAGGGCAGGGTATTTTCTAACTTCTACTATATCTTATACCTATACCCGAGACTACCTTATTTTTACCTAACACGGTGATAAAATTGTGATGAAAAATTTCCCCACGACTAAAGTTCATCCCATTCGCTTTCGCATTCGAATCTAGGGTGAAGAAACCAGGGTGAAAATAAACATGACCAAATCACGTTATACTTATAAATGTTGCACCCCAATTTATATGCATTATATATATTGAATCTGTCTGTGGAATGGATATATGGTGGTGAATAAAGCTCAGCTTTATCCATTATATATGATCGAATTCAGTACGTCATTCCGACGCAAAGAATTTAGCAAAAAGTTTTATCGTTAATTATTTACGATTCCGAATGGAAGATTAAGAAGAAGAAGAAAAAGGGAAAGGTGGTGAAAACGTTCTCCCACGCTTTTTCTTATTTTTCTTTTTTTCTTCTTGCTTTTGGTTTTCTCGCTAAGTAATTCAAATCCTCGAAAATATTTCACCTACTCTGTTTGTTTTCTATACGAAAGTCTGTGAAAAACTTAGCTTCTATACGATTAAAATTATTTTCACCCCCTTAGTAAATCGAGTGAATTGAGGATTAAAACATCGCGAGTTTATATATATGTGGCGTTCAGCGTTTTAGAAATTTACCTCTCGCTGTTTAATTGTTAATAAAATAAAGAAGGAACTGTGAGAGGGAACAAAAGTGATAAAATAATGTATTCTTTAAACTGAAAACCCACTTCGTACCCACCTTTTCACATTGCTATTTAAACTTTCGTTAATTATAGACCCTGGAATACTAGTATCAAAGAGATTTTCTCTGTCAGTATACTGGGGCGCTTTGTCTTCAGGTTCTTTTTCTCTATTTCCCTTATCTCCTCCTCTGCTACCCCCAACCTCTTTTATACCCAGTTCACCAGCTAGCATATAGCCTTTCTCTCGGCGGAAAATTTCTCCGCATCATCATATACCCCGATGACCCCTTTGTGGTCACCTAGAGCCAACGGGTTGCGAAACAAATGGACAAATGTTGGTTGAAAACAAAGGATTACGATGCGTACGTTAGGCAGAGCCATAAGCAAGAGCATTTTGTGCTCTCGGTAGACCGAAGACCATTTTAAATTACGGTGTGAGCCTGCAGCACCCCCTCGTCGTTTACTTAGATCGTTCGAAATTGGCGTGAAGCAAATTTCCATGCAACGCTAATTGGGCGATGAACGCGTCCGCTAGATTTTTCAACAAAATTCCCTGATTCGATGAACTCTTTTCCTTCAGGACCCTTAGAGTCATGAAATTTTCATTTTTTTGCTTCGAATGAGGTAAACTGACCAACGAGACGATGGAATAACCCAAATTTGTTGGGCCCTCCTACCTACGCCTATGGGAAAACGCGATGCCAGAATTTACCCTGTTCTGGTTTTCTCCCTGTATTCTGGTTCTGGACCGTGGAGAGACATGTATCTCTGTGAGCCGAGAGGAGGCACTACCCTTAATGACTGTGATGAGAAGCAACGTTCACACTTTGGCTCGAGACCCAACCGCGAACCCTAACCATCCATATTTATAATTGATATACCTTGTAAGCTCCGGAGCAGCAGAGGCAGCAATAAAGTTAAAAATATACCTGCCGAGTTTTTCTCCAATTTTTCATTTATACTTGTCAAAAGGCATTAAGCTTGAATTATTTCAACAACAGAATGCGATTTACCTCTATACCTACCCTACAGACACACCCTCGACCGTATTTTCCTTATCTAGAAACTCAAACTTCCGGTTATAAGGTCAACGGAACTGAGACCTTCGAACAGAAAAGCTAATGTCAAGCTTAAAGCGCCCTTTTTCTCTCGCAACTTTTTTTCCGGACTAAACTTTCGCCCTTAAGTAAGGAGAGGGAGGAAGAAAATAAAGAGAAAACTTACTTTTCAAAACCACTAATAATCACCCTGCAGGGTAAAACCAATGCTACATAGCGCTAAATTTCTTCTCCAATTTAGTCCGGTGATTAAAATCTTTTAAAAGTTGAAAAAACTTGGAGAAAGTTGATGATAAGTCGCGAATTACGTCAACAATAATAAACAAGTATTTTTTTTCTGCCCCCCGCCCCTTAGGTTTTCCGATTTTTCTGAATAAAATTGATGAACAAGGTATCGATCTCTCATTTCTCGGTCGGTCCGATCAGGCAGGAAGTTGTAAGTGGTAGTGGTTAGTTGTTAAGAAGGCGAACGCCTCTTGAGTAACTGGGGTATGGGGTCGGCGTGCCTTAGCAAACAAGAGTTAGCTAGGGAAGTGAGTTACCCTTACCGAGTGGAAGAGTGGAAGCAAGGATTTACGACGACACGTTCATGGGCAGGAAATTCGTTAGGGGGTAACCTTCGGGATTCTCGATAGCCTTCTGCACGCACTAGGACCTTGTTAACGAGAACTCTATGTCTGATAACAAATTCCCCATGAAAATTAACCCCGTTGATATTACCCCGTATTATGGGATGAAAATAACTTCAATTAACTATAAAGTTCTATTGAAATATCCTATCCCACCGCTGTCACGTTTTTTTTTAATTTATTTTTTTCATCCACTCATCACTCGCATAGATGGAAGATATTTTCAACTGTGGTGCTAGAATTGGCCGGAGTGATTATCAACTTTTTAGAATAATTATTATTACGCAAGTCGTAATGTCATTTCCCTATGGAAATCAACCTTCCCTTGTTGAAAAGTACCCGAAAAAATAACTCTGTTTTATAAAAATTGAATGATTGACCATCCCACCGCTGTCACCGATTATTCGAGCTTGTTTCAAGCCGACAACAGCAAACCAATTAGCACAACTATCGCGGTCTATGATTATCTGGCTTTGGAGAAAACTGGGAATGATCTAACCACCTTTAAGGGGACCAGTACAGCGACTTTTCGAGGAATTGTCATAGTCCGAAATCAATTTATTTCATCACCAAAGTTCATTTCACATCAAAATATTTTTCTTTTTCCAAATCATGTGTCGTAAGGATTTTAGAGCACCGTTGGACCGATTCAGGTCAACTTGGATTCATTTTCTTCAGAAAACAAATCCTCATCATGTGAATGTAGGAATTTCGAAAATTTTTCGTTTTGGCCAAGTTATTTAAGAAATGAGTGATAATAATTTTTGCAAATTTGGTAAATTGATCATAACTTATGACATAATTTTTTATTTTAAAATCCCTACATTCACAAGATGAGGAATGGTTCACCGGAGAAAATGAGACGTCAAGAGATTGAATTGGACCAACGGTGTGCCAAAATCCTTACGACACATGATTTGGAAAAAGAAAAATATTTTGATGTGAAATAAACTTTGGGTATGAAATAAATTGATTTCGGACTATGACAATTTCTCGAAGAGTCGCTGTACTGGCCCCCTTGAGGCATAAGATTAACGACGAGTTTGAGACAATGCATAAAGTACGATACTAGAGAGGTGCATAAGAGGTGCAGGGAATTCGCACGTTGTATTTTCTCTTCTGTATCTCAGAGTCTTATACAAAAGTGAAAATTATTCGAATCATTAGCGATCTAACGATAACCTTTTCGATCTTATAATTCCTGTATCTACATATACCATCGGGGAAAACTGGCCGGGCATATATTATACCTACGTTATTAATGTACATATACCCATTTATTTCTCTATCTCACGTAGACCGGAACAAACTTCGACCTATCAATTTATTATACATTACAGAAAGAGAAAGTATTCGATCACATATATCGTATAGATATATTCAATTGATTTATTTATTTATTCATTTGCTTCTTCGTTTCATACGGTTTTTGCCTTTTCGTTTTTCTTTCTCTTTCTCTTTCTTTTTCTTTTTCTTTTTCTTTCTTTCTTTCATTCTTTCTTTCTTCACTTTTAGGAATAAAATGTCTTCACCGTTAGGTTTTCTTCCGTTTTTCCGGGATTCTACCTACCCGCCCGGTTAATAACTCTTCTCTATTTTAAGACAGGTGAAATGTAGGTGGTACGAAATATACCTAAGGTTAACCTACATTCAACGAAACGAGCCACACACGCGAGCCAAACCGTCTTCTTCCTACTTCCTTCTTCTCTCCTTCTGACTCAGAGACCATCTAACGGTATAACCACCGCGATATTTTCCACGCGAGTTTGAATTCCCTCATAAATTTTTTCACTCAACAGGAGTGTTACATTTTTTTTATAATTATTTCTCAAAAATGAAACAAAATTTTTCAATCAATACGAACTTTTTTTTTGTTCTCCTCTCCATGAAGCTTCTTCATCGCTACGCGAAGTAAGGGATGAAATTAATACGTGAGAACTGTCTCATTCGCTTATCGACTGTTTTCAATTTCTGAAATTTGAAAATTGGGTACAGCACACGTCTGTATTCCGGATATTTGAATTTTGCAATTTCACCATCTGCAGGAGAGTGGAAGTAGCGACGAGGTGGCTCTAACATCCCAGACGCACACTTTTGCTAATGCAAAAAAGCTCCGAGGTTGTATCGCGGTGTCGTCTGGCGGTAGGTAGTGGTTGAATAATGTAACGGGCATTCGACTGAATGATTTAAGCAGGAAAGTCTTGGTTCTGCAGGGTGACGAACGAGCGTAAGGGTGAGTGCGGAGCCAAACCCTGCTATCCGATACATACATATATATATGGATAAGAAATATATTTGCATGCGAACGTTACTTGATACGAAAACGGAAATGTCTATTTGCGAAAATTAGCTTGACGAAAAAGAAAAGCGGAGTTTTCCTCCCTCGAAATTACACATTTTTACTTTTTCCTTCGTCGTCTCCTCTTCGGTTTTAATACGTCGGGTAACGGTCAGGTAATAAATTCCGCAGACGTTCCGCGTGCAGCTCTCTTCGTAAAGTTTCTTTTCTCACGTACCAGACGCGAGCGATTAAGATTTCAAAGTTGCTAATAAAAAGTCTAAATAAAAGAGGAGAAAGAAAGAGAAATAAGGAAATGGAAAAATAAAAGGAAATAATGAAAGGCGAAAAGTTCGGTCCTTTCATTCTTGCGGAATAAGTTTATGAAATTTTTCTCCAATAATCCGGCCACGTGCACGCTGCGTAAGATCCAAACTCGGATTACAGGTTTTAGACTAAGAATGATCGCGATATTGCACAGCTTGACCTCCTTATTCACCTGCGTTCACACGGCCTTATATGCATTTACTTCTAATTAAACTAATCCTAAAACGGAGCCTTTTGCTTCAATCGGCTTAAATGGAGGCTCGGGACAAAAATGGGCAAATTATATCGCGTCGAGATTTTTCATCGGCTGTTTTACTCCGCGAGTCGTTGTCGAGTCTTTTCTTCGATGATTAGCAATAGACAAGGCGAGAGGATTTGGGGGAATAAAGATTCGGAGAAAAAATGAAAAATAAATGCGAAAAAGTGAAAATAAGCAGCTTTTTACATCGCAAACCGTACCCACCTACCTACTTACCACGGATCGTCTCCGAAGCTTGCTAAAATATATTATACCGAGGCAAACGCCACGGCTGGCTCAACTAGCTTATAAATAAAAGATTCTCAAAGAGATTCCTGCAGCCAGTTTGCCACATATACACATATACATAAATGTACCTATATATATGTATGTTACAGCTGGTAAGAGTTCCCCAGACGGCAACACTTTTTCTATGTAAGTTAAATCATTCCGAATAACACCTGCAGCTTTATTTCTTCATTCTATTTTCATTCTTATTTTAGTTATTTTTTTCTCCTTTTCATATACCCATGTGGACATTATTCACTGATCTAATATCCATGAATCGAGGGAATACGGATTTATGATAGAAATTAAGAAAGAAGTGAGGAAAGGAAAAGTAAAGTATGATTAATCAATAGATTATTGATTTGTCAGTGAATTTTTCAGACAAATCATTGATACGGAATTTTTAAGAAGAAATCTTCAGCTCAAATATCCGCTTTTCAAAATCTATTTCCGATTTGTCATCGCAAAGTTATTCGAGATTGACAAAAAAGTCAACAGTTTTGGCAAAAACTGAAAATTCAACCCTTTTTCTCGGACAAGATTTCCGAAAATCCAATTCAATAAAATAAAAAGTCAGAATACTTGATTTATAAATTCTTTATCTTTCAGAATCGTGGCTTAGAGGGTGATATCCGAGTAGGGTATATAGTTTCCGATACGTGTGTAATTTCAGTATACATATATATACGTGAATGGCACGATACGCCTTTGACCAAACTCGGTACTGTTGGCCGAGTCCGCGTTGCAGACCTGCGTTCAACGATGAATGTATCGTGGCTGACCCTTGGGCAAACCGCATATGTATTCCGAAAGCATTATATAGCCCGAAGGTGCAGATTAAAACTGATATACTATCGATTCAACTGATCCAGATACCGCTTGACCCGCTCCCAAAAACGTTTGACCGTTTCTCTCGAGGTACGATTTTTTATTCTATACAGATCCACGCAGATACATCTCTTTGAAAGGATACGAATGCCTACCCACATGTTTTATTTGATTTTATACTCCGTACCTCATTCAAGATTATTTATCTATAATTATTATCATTACTTCGTGGTGAAAATTGGAATTTCTGATTTGCAATTAACAATTTATTGTCAATTGCCAAAACGCGATTTTTTTCAGTAATTCTCCACATCAAGTCTCTGACTTGATTCTCAATTTTCAATTTTCAATTTTCAGAGTTCGCAGCTTTCATGCATTTATCTCTAGTATCATCATTTTCAAGATTCAATTATCAATTCCGAATTATTATCAACTCAAAATTTTCAATTTTCATCACTTTACGATCAATTCTAAGTCACTATGAACTTTTAATTGTCAGTATTCAACATTCAAGTATCAATTTCGAGTCATTATCAACTCTAAGTCTCTGAGTGTCAACATTCAATTATCAATTTCGATTCATTATCAACATTCAATTATAAATGCGGAGTGATTATAAATTTTCAATTCTCAACATTCAACTATCAATTTTGAGTCATTATCAGCTTCAAGGTTTCGATATTTATCGTTCAATGATCAATTCTGCGTCATTATCAACGTCAAGTTTCGAGTTTCAACATTCAATCATCAATCTCGATTCATTATAAACTTTCAATTTTCACTTTTGAACATTCAACGATTAATTCTGAATCATTATAAACTTTCAATTTTCAATTATTCATGCTGGATCATTATCAATTTTCAATTTTCAACATCTAACTATCAATTCTGAGTCATGATAGACTTTCGATTTTCAATGTTCAACATTCAACTGACAATTCTGAGTCATTATCAACTTCAAGTTTTCGATTTTCAACATTCAAATGATCAATTCTGAGTCATTATAAACTTCCAATTGTCAATTTTCAACATTTAATTACCAATTCCAACTGATCATCAACTTCCAACAGTCGATTCCCAATCGTTTCACAATATTACAATATAATCAATTACAGACACTGTACATACGTAACCATACCTACATCGACCTACCTGTGAACTAGGAAGAACCAGACTCGATCTTAACCATGCGGTTACATCATGTAAATGGTATCTACACAGGCTCATACGTAGACCGGTACATCTGTACACCTTTACCGCCCACGAGGGATTTCCCTCTCCATATCCTTTGCTCTTAAGTCTGCATCTCTTTATCTCATGCGAAACGATTAAACCTTCTTCGATCTCTGTTCTTATTTATCATATCCGAAGTGACGATTGGACTTGTATTAATTAAAAAAACACATTATTTTTCAACATAATCTTAAAGAATGGTAAGATTTTTGGGTCAGGACTTGAATTTCGATCATTACTATTCGGGCGATGAATAATTGCATACCATTCTTTTTTTTTTTTGTTTTTTCTTTTGTCGAGAAACAATAGCCCTTGTAATAACAGAGAGGTGTAGAGGCTGCTGCACCCATGCGATTAGCGAGATAATTATATGCGATGCAAGGAGTAGGAAATAGAGAAGGAGAGGTAATAATCGTATAGAATAATATATTCTTATTTATTTATTTATAACTACACTGTGGTACAGCGTGCATTCACCATTCAGCATTCTTCATCATCCGTTCAAGGGAAGGATGAGAAATTTTCATAATACCTTATACACCACTGTAGCATAGGTTCTCTTACTCCGAACCATCTCCCATAGCAGGCATGGGCATACTCGACTTCTCTCTGCATTTATACCTCAGCGACCCTCATCGCAAATTGCATCTTGCAATAATTTCCGCTCTCGTATACTTACACCTCATATATACACGTATATATGCGTATACCTGGAGTACTGATATTCCCTGTTATCCCGCTACGATCCTCATTCGTAAGTGTGACTGCGAGCATACGTATGTAATTATCGACAAGCGAATGTGAAACGCGTTTTTATTTCATTTTCAACATTTTTTTGTTCTTTTTTTCCTTTCTTTCTTCTCTTTCGTCACTCCAAGATGCTCCGCGAAACGAAATGCTTCTCGTGTGCGAGAGAATATTTGACGAAATGTTAACTTTTGGATCATTTTTTTCCCCCTTTTGTTTTTGGACTTTCATCACTTTCCACAAATATTCAAAAAATGATAATCATAAATTTCGTATTGCTTGAAATAGCTCAACGAACTTTGGTATCCGACTATCTACCGTCGAAATGCGATGTTCAGATTTTTATTTTTTTTTGGAATTTCACAATTTCAAAATTCTGAATGGCATAAGAAATTCTACTTTTTGGATATTTCATCTTCTGTAGTTCGACCAATTCTGACGATTTTTGAATCAGGAATGCAACAGTTAAACCGAGAATGAAGAGGGTTCCCATTATCAACGAATTTTTTAAAAATATGTTTAAAAGTCGCTTAATTATTGATACTTAATCTCTCTAATTCTACAATCGACAAAGAGAAGATTGAATCAGTGAGAAACCGAAGAATAAGAGAAAAAATAAAAATAAAAATCGATTTCTTTGAATGTTGAAAATTTCCAAATTTTTCAACGAATTCTAAAAGAATGTTTAATCATGTTGAAATTTGAAGAGAGCTCTAGAAATTCATAAGATTAACAAATATTCATGATAGTTTTAAATAAAAGTGAAAAAAATTCTAAAAAATATTGCCACCCTAATATACTGTATGTATATTATATTATAATATATTATTATACATAATATAGATATACGCGTGTAATAGAGATTCAGTAATTAGCACGCGAGTTGCAGAGGCTAATCCAATTAGTTGTAACAATTAGATATACCTTGAGATAAGTGAATTATACCGATACATGGTTAATTGTCAGTGCTTATGCACATATACATGCGATCTGCGGTAAACGGGGGACTCGCTAATTAATATCTGCACATAGTATCTCGAACTGACGTATAATTCGTGATTATTGGTTTTACTTCATTGTGACAGAAATGTATAGGGTCATAATATTTCATCGTGAAAAAAATAAAAAAGTTAAAAAATTAAAAAATGAAGATGATATATTTTACTAATTAAATAAAATAAAGGAAACGTGATTAAGGGGACCAGTACAGCGACTTTTCGAGAAATGATCATAGTCCGAAATCAATTTATTTCATCACCAAAGTTCATTTCACATCAAAATATTTTTCTTTTTCCAAATCATGTGTCGTAAGGATTTTAGAGCACCGTTGGACCGATTCAGGTCATCTTGGATTCATTTTCTTCAGAAAACAAATCCTCATCATGTGAATGTAGGAATTTTGAAAATTTTTCGTTTTGGCCAAGTTATTTAAGAAATGAGTGATAATAATTTTTGCAAATTTGGTAAATTGATCATAACTTATGACATAATTTTTGATTTTAAAATCCCTACATTCACAAGATGAGGAATGGTTCACCGGAGAAAATGCGACGTCAAGAGATTGAATTGGACCAACGGTGTGCCAAAATCCTTACGACACATGATTTGGAAAAAGAAAAATATTTTGATGTGAAATGAACTTTGGGTATGAAATAATTTGATTTCGGACCATGACAATTTCTCGAAAAGTCGCTGTACTGGTCCCCTCAAGTCGTTCGTTACAGAAGTTACAATGAAATTCTTTCCATCCGGCAGAATATATGAAAGCAGAAGAGAGAAGAGAATTTTTTGGATAAAAAAAAAAAATAAAAAAAAATGTAGTCCTTAAAGGAGGATGAAAAATTGTGCGGTTATAAAAACGACTCGGTTCGTTACTAAAGGTGGCAAGAAATCGAGCCAGTAAAACTAACCGAAGCCCCCAGTCTCTCTACCCAGCAATTGGCACGAGGACGAGTGTTCAAAGTTCACGTGAAAGTACCACGTACCTATTTCTGCTGCAGTATGCACTCGAGAGTATAGGGTGAGTCGTAATATAAACTGATAAAAAATAGAAAAAAAAAATGAATGAATGAATCATCATCATTGTAAAGAACAAAAATGACAAATAAGAGTCTCATAGTTCGCTCCTTTTACAAGAAATATCAATTTTCATAGGTTTTTTCTTTTTTTTCTTGTCTTTTTTTCGTGCAAAAATTGCCTCTTCCATTTTCAGCAAATCTCGACGTTTCAGAGTCTCTAGTATCCGAAAAATGCTGAATTATGTGATCGATTTTGAAAAAACAAACTGTCTGAATTCAGATTCGTCGAAGGATTCTTGTAACGAATGAATGAGAAAAAACGATTCAGAAATTTGGAGGATTTCACATGTAGGAGAAAAAAAAGGGAAAGAAAAAATCGCATATGTCTGTACGTTGAATTCGAACCCCTCTGCTGAAATTTTTTTTTTGATATTTAATTTCTGAACCCCTGACTCTGAATTAAATTCAAATCCTCCTCATCCCTCACAGAAAAGGACGAGCCAATATATATATATATAATATACCTACGTTACAATAAATAATGAATTCAAACCACACACAGTGGGGCCCAGCTCCTGAAATACCTGTATTAATTTAACCCTTGGATTGTGGTCAGCGAGAAATACCAGCGTGGTGGTCGAGTGGCTAGAATTACGGGTAAAGAACGTAACAGTTCACCATTGGTCAAGGGTTTGTCTGTTTGGTGTGTAATGGTTGGTAATTATTGTAGAATTCTCTCCGCATAAAACCAGTTACCAGTATGGGGCAAAGCTTCAGGCCAGCTTCAACCAGCATAAGAGTTTAACGGTCAGGGAGAAAAGTTATCCTCGAGGAGTGTAATAAGGACCTGAGAAAATCTCTCATTTTTTTTCGTTTTTTTCGTTTTTTTTTTTTTTGTTTTTTCCATTTCTATTTCTATTATATAGAATAACTATAAATCGGAACATGGATTGGGGGAAGATGAAAAATTGCATAAAATTGGAGTGGAAACTTGAACAGGTGTTCAAGCTAAAGTAGTTGAATTAAACTAACTGCAGTTATACACGTCACTATATGGTACTATGTTATACTGTATGCAGAATGGGGGGATACCGTCAGGAATCGATTTGTTAGAAATCGTTAGGTGAAATTGTTTTTTTTTCTTTCTTCCTCTTCTTTTTTTCTATTTACGAGGCTATTCTGAGCCCATAAAATAACGGAAACTATTATAATATCTCTGTCGAGTAGTATAGATCAATTTCAATTCTCCACTTCGCATATATGATCGTTAAAATTTATTTTTACATGCAATCACTCGGGAAAAATTTGAAAAAAAACGAACTTTCAAACTAAGAACACCGATGGTTAAAAATTCCGAATTCTAAAAATCCGAAAGGCCAAATCTCCCGAATCTGAAATTTGCGCATGTATTTATTGAGTTTTTAATAGTTTGATAGATTTAATTTTTGGAAATCAAAAGAAAAGAGTCTCAAAATTCTGTCAATTATTATTTATGCCATCATGAAGATGTCGATTGAAATGTATAAAATGTTTTTTCCGTTTTTTACATATCCCGAGAAATAGACCGAAATTTTTGAATTTTTTGAACTTTCGGAATTTTGATGTTTCTAAATTTTAACAACTTTTTTGAGTTTACGTGAATCAGAGTGACTGAAGAATCGCGTATTTTTGAAGAATTCATCATTTTGTATATATAACAGAAATTTAGAGAATTGAAGCAATCGAAATCATCGGATAACTACTAGTGCATTCAAACGTTTAACTGTAAGCCCCTCGAAGTCAAATTTTCAGACTACAATAGACTCCCACTCGTTTCTCTCCCTCTCTCTCTCTCTTTCTCTTTGTCTTTCGCTTTTATTTCCTACGTAACACAGTATGGTATAGTATATAGTATATGTCAGAGTTTGGGGTGTCCCAGAAATTCACCCTATGACACCATCTGTCGGTTACAAGCAGTCGCGTTCATTGCCAGAGGAAAACCAATAATGGGTAACGTCACGGTTGGCTAGAGTGCATCTTGAAAATGAAATATAAAAATGGAAAAGAATACGGGAAAAAATAAAAATGAAATAAAATGAAAAATAAAAAAGTAGAGAACGACATAAATGTGAGAAAAAATTCGCCCCATTAATTTCTGAAATTTCTCTGAAATGAATTCGATAAAAAAAAAAACCGAAGGAAAGACAATTTTACAACATTCGTGTTCGTTTTTCTTTTTACACAAATTTTTGAGTTTCTTACTCATTTTCAAAATTCCTCAATTATTCGCGGAATCGATGATAATTACTCATTTTTTTTTATCTCGTAAATTATTGCGCGAGCCCTTTCCTCTTTGCTTCGTGAATTTAGAACCCGATGTATGTAAGTATTTTCTCTCTGGCCGGAGGATCGGACCTTGACAAATATGGGTTTTGGTCCTGTCCGTGGAGGACCGGTATCAGTGTCTTATGACGTGCATTAAACCGTCTAAAAGAGCAGAGATTGTGACTACCCCGAGTCTCTCGGACGCTCCGCTCTATCTGTCCATTAGCTAAAATTGTTCGAACAGGGTACATAAAAATTTGTGTCAAACTGAAAATGAGAGAGAAATAAAGAACGATAGGAGAGAATAATTGTCGTATACACGTTCGGAATGAGCCACGCGAACCCTGGGAAGCAACGTCTTTTTTTCAAACTGCTATAACTCGGTGTGAAATCGAGGAAATCAATTTTCAAAGTGATGATTTTGAAGCTTGAAGTTTTTTCTTCAAAACCATATCTTCAATTCTTCATTTTCTTCCTTTATCACTGACTTATTTAATACTGAATGACGCCAGGCGTAGATGAGGTGAAAAACCAGTGAGGTTATTCAAGATTGAATAACTCGGTAATGAAAAATCGTAGAATAATTTTGAAGACGGGATTTCAAAGAAGAAGCATTGGGCTTTAAAACCATCGTTGTCTGAATGTTGAATGAATTTTTTGCGTACGCCAAAGAGAAGATTGAAAAATCGCTCTTATCTTAACACTTTGCGGTCGTTTGTTTAAACATGTATAACTGAGTAGATAATACTCGTAGACAACTTTACAAGACAGAACATTAAAGCTGAAATTTCAACCTTGAAAATGGTATATTTTTGAAAAAAATTCATCAATTTTTTATCGAGTTATAACGTTTTCAAAAAAACGTCATCTTTTTTTATAAAGATATTACTCTTCCAACTAAAACTTTGGGCTTTTCCAAACGAATGATGTCCGATATAATTGATAAGCCTAAAAACATCACCGATCCCGATATCGCCGAAGAGTATGAGAATCGGTTTGATCCGAAAGCCGCGCGCGCGGTCCCATTAGCTTAACTTATCGAAAAGGTTGTAATATCAGTACGGCGCGGGTAAGTACCTACCTACGTCTTCAGGGTCTTTTAGTAACCGTATGGAGTTTACGGTGAGACCGTTCGCCGTTCGGACGTAGGACTTGAAATAAACGCGATATCTTGATTTACGAGCAACTCGATGAGACAGCCACGCAACGCAACCCTTTTCTTAATACACACATACACACACGCACACACACACATATCAGTACACTGTATTCCCAACTCTGAAGGCCCCAGCGCAGGACATATGCCCATATGTCCTCCCGGAGGACCTGGACCGTCGCGTCCTCCGCGGTTCACGTGCCAATTTTTTTCTGCACACTTTTTTTTCTCCCTTCCTTCATCTTCTTATTTTTCGTCATTTTCTGTTTCTCCCTTTCTCTCTTCACCAATTCGATATCGCCCACTGTACAGTTTCATGAAGTATAAACAATGGACGGTATGCGGAATATATAGAGGTACATTGGTACATCTAGGTACACCGCGAGTCGTGTCCCACTTTTGAGTACGCGTACACAAACCACCCCTAAAAAGCTTTTTCGTTGATCCCTTTCGGGAGCTTTCTAGTGAAAACCTTTCTCTCTTTTTTTCTGTTTTCGCTTTTTTTTTTTTGTCGTTTTTTCATTTTCATTTTCATTTTACTCCCCGATGCTCCTGTTTCGTTATATTTTTATTTCGAACTGTTCTTTTACTTTTTTATTCTTTTTTCTCTCGCTTCTTTCTTCTCTTTTTTTCAAATCTTCATCATTCCCGTATCAATTACTCAGCTGAGCATATATATGTATATACGAACCGCGTTGACCATGATTAAAGCGTCTTCATCAATGCGCGGAGTAATAAGTAACGCAGGACCCTCGTCCTTATGCTTATTGTTTCTTTTTATTTCTACTTTTTGTTCCAATCTTTGCGAATGCCTAATTTCTCTTCTTCTCTCTACCTTCATTTTTCAGTTTTAAAAAAGAGAAAAAATTTCTAATAAGGAATCATTCAGGCGTCTAGTTTTCCTCGAGAAAATGATGCAGCGTCTTCTCTTACTCAATTATTTCTAAACCGATGATAATAAATAATATAATGATAATATAATATGCGGTTATATACCATATGTGAACCAACATTCGTATATATATCGTTCGACGGTGGCATAATCGAGAAAATATTGGTTACGTAAAGGATTGCCACTAAAGAGATACATATCTTCGAGGTTTATGAATATATCCAAGACACGACCTACAGCTACACCAAGTACATATATATATATATATATATATATATATATGTGTATAGTATATGGGCAACATAGATGCACAACATTGCAAGCTATTGCCATAATGGGCTCAGAATTTCCCATTTGTGAAAATGAATTTGAAAATCGAAATTCTGCAGACGAGAAAAATTGTATCTTGTGAAAGAACGAAGGAACTTAATTATTTCGATCGAGATAATCACCGCCAACAATTTTCAGACACTCGGAAATTTTTGAGTTATGAAAACGAAGAAAATATGGATATTTTCAAACTCGGAAAATTTTTCGGGCTTAGTGTTCTACCTTTATTCAATTTCCTTATTACCACGCATCGATCCCTGCATCGTGATAATAATCAAAGCCTGATAAATCTCGTCAGAAGCTTTTCAATCCCGTCAATTAGTCCGAATATAATAATTGACCTCTGATTACTGCCCGGTATTGAACTGATTAGTTCATCGGTCCAGATATTTTATTCTGATCGTATAATCAGTCAATTAAAATCTCGTGCAATGCTTTGTGATTCGAGGCTGCTTTCATCTCGATCTCATTTTCAAAAAAAAAATAAAGAAAAAAGAAAAGAAAAGAATATTAAATTTTCTTTACCCCATTTTCATTTTTCCTTATTCTCCGAATTCAGAGGGACTCTTTCCTTTTGATCCAGTTTAATAAATTATAACCACCTGCAGCAGGAGCAGGTGAGGTTCGGGGAGCTCCTGGATCCTTAATCCCATTTCGGGAAGGGCTGTTATTTTGTTATTAAATAGTAAGGACGATCAAGGATCGAGTAAGGAAAGAAAGGATTTTGATGATACGTTGTAGCATAGCTTCAAAAAATGTGTAACTCCTAGACTGATTTTAAACGAAATTTAGGTAAATTCGGTGTCAAGTTTAGGGATGAAAATAACCGAAATCTGGGACTCCTTCCCTTCCACTTTTCTATTTCTCAATTATTTTAACGAATCGTTAATTATTATTCCGCTTTGGTTACAGCTTCATTCGATCGTTTCCTTCGCCTCTTTATTTCCCGCTCTTAATTTACCTTTTCTACTTTTTCTACATTTAAATTCACTCCTTCGCCTTCATTAAGCTGGATAGCCCTTCCCTTTCCTCCCTTCCCTTCCCTTTTCTTTCCTTTCTTTTCCTTCCTTTCTTCCTTTTCCTCGCTTTGGCTCTGCACCTCCGTTCGCAGAGCTTCGTACGAAACGTTAAATTCCTCGAAGGAAAGACATGCAAATGGATACCCGGGGATGATACTTTTGCTCGATTTTTTCTATAACCTGTTTGTCCTTTTAGTGTAATTAGCATCAGTATCAGAGTCCCGAGACTCGACAGACCTGCGAGCTCTCGCATGCTGCGTGCTAAAACCACCTCGCGAATTTTCAATACCGAGTATCACCTCGTAATTAAGATGGTGAAAATAAATATATGAACAAATAAATAAGTAAAATTAAGTTATTTAAGGGTCCTTAAAACCCTGTAATAAATCTGAGAATTATCTCTTGGGATTTTTCGGGAAATCTATGTAGATGATGTTCGAAAGTTGGATTCACGCCTCTAGTTCAATAGTTTTTTCGGAAATTCTATTTTCGAAAAAAATTACTTCTTCGTTTAAGCTATCGGGTTATTAAAAAACCGTGAGGATAACATTTTAACTATATAATTTACGTACAATATCGCCTCTGCTGTTCACTAGGGATATTATTTTTAATTTTACAACCCCCGAGTCGAAGGGGTTGTAAATATTGTTAACCAGTACCACGTGACCAGCAATGTTATACCCACCTACCTAGTTAACTGCTTTACGACCAAGTAAATTATACTTTCAACCTGGAGATATCTTTACTTCCTACACACTACCCACGGAGCTATTGCTTATCAGGAAAATACAACAGGGGTGCTTATGTGTGCCTCGAAGAAATGAGAAAAAGAAATTCGAAAATTTTACAATCATTGATGGAACCGAATTTTTTTTTTTTCATGATCCTTCTGTCTTCTTTTTTCATTTTTTTACGAACAGGGACAGAAAAAGGATACAAGAAGATCCTAAAATCGTTCGAATTGAATTATTCTCACATTGATTTTTTTTTTTGTAGATTAAATAGAAACTAGCGTTTTCATTTTTATTTTTAAAAATTTGTGGAGGGGATTTCTTCTTCTTCTTCTTTTTCTTCATTTTTTAGGGTTCTGCACTTCGTTTAGCCATTTTTCATCCTAGTTTGAAAAAAAAAAAAAAAAACAGGGAAAACAGGAAATACATCGCGAGAAGAACACTACAGCTGACTCCAATTTCTAACCGCGATGATGGTAAAAAGCGGGGTGGAAAAAAAAACCAAAAAAAAAAAAAGTTTGCTGGTAAGTTTAAATGAGCCCGACCTCTTTTCAGGCAACGGGTTTCTTCACTTTCTTTAGGATAAACTATCCCCCGCGTCTTCACGTACTTCCAGAGTTCTTTCCTCTGTTCGAGGATTTGAACTATTTTCAATTCTCGTCATACAGGACCTTTTCTCTTTTTCTTTTGTTTTTCTTTCCTTTTTTCTCGTCTTCGAGCGACACATAGTTTCGACAGTTTCGAAAATAAATTTTATCCAGTTTAGGGAAACGAAGAAAAGAAAAAAAGAAATACGAGAACCGATTTTTTTCATTTTTTTTTTCATTTCCCCCGATAAATCTCAAAGTTCAAATTCGTTGTTCGATCAGTTTTCGAGATACCAAAATTCAAAATAGATTCCTGATATTAAAATGGAGAGATTTTTTGAATTCTTATAATAATTGCATAACTCGCGCATACTTTTTTTTTTTTATTCCTCTTCTCCGATGTATAATCGTCCTTCTTTTTATTTTGTTTCTTGATTTTTTTTCTCTTACCTTGTTTCCCCATTTTCTTGTGACAAAAAAAAATTCCTTCAATAATTTTACGGTGTATATTATTCGTTCTGGAATTTTCATATCAGGGTGAGCAACGCACCTGCAGGAACTTCACTCTCCGGTATATATATATCTGTGTGTGTGTGTGTGTGTGTTACTTAAAATTTATACTTTTCAAATCGATACAAAAATTCCAAGAAGCTTTATTGCTTGCCAGCCGGAGAAGGGAACAAGGTGTAATTAGAATAAATAATTTAAGAGGTAAAGATTTTCCTTGCCTTTCTTCCTTCCTTCCTTCCTTTCTTCCTTCCTTCCTTCCTTCCTTAGTTCCATTCCTCTTTGTTATTCTTCGTTCCAGCTCGAGAGAGAAATTCACCTTCGAACCTCGCTGTATACTTTATTGAGCTAATATCTGCGCAGAGACTTGATTTTAATTTTACCTCAGGTAGCTCCGATCAGCCGTTAGAAATTTCGAGGCGATGTAAAATGCATTAAGAATTAACGAAAACGATTTCCTTCCCGCTCTCTTCTTCTTTATTATCTTTCCTTCTTTAATTTTATTGACAAAAATCGGTAGGAAATAAAAATCAAACTCGAGTTGAGCTGGAACTTTATTCTACGTAAAGATTTCTATCGAACATATAGTCGTATTAGCTTTCTCTCTCTCTCTCTCTCTCTTTGCTATCGACTAGCACAAGCTCTTTGCGTCTTGTACGAAATGGACGAGATGTTTCGTGCTCACAATGACGCCTACGCGGCTCTAAGAAACACAGAGATAACTTGTAGGTGTTTTATAGAGGATTGACATATCGCTATTCCAGGACTTTGAAACTCGTACGACTTCATCTTCTAGGTATTTACACACATATGTGTATAGTGTGAGCTTTTCTTGACCCACTTCCGGCGTCCACATTGTAGAAAAAGAAAAACGTCATCAAAGGTGGAGAATTTTCCTTACGTATAGACTGTAGTTTAATACTTACGTTAATAATTTATCCACCTTTATACGAACGCGATTAAAATAAGGAGATAAACTCAGGTCGCGCATTTCCTCGAAGACATATATTGATTATCGTTAATCAACAACGCGAATCTCTATATATGTAAGAGAAAGTCAGTTTCGTAATACTCACGCGTGAACTCGGCTCGCTGTTAACTGCAGCCTTTAAAATAGACAATTTTCTAGACAAAGTGAGCAAAAATCGTCACGTTTTCTCTTTGTATGTATTCTGTGGTAAAAATCACGGCGAAATTGTATCAGCGGTAAATTCGAGGATGTAATAGTTTTTGAATTAGAGCGAATTCAAGTTACGACCAATCGCCGTTCGCGGTAGCCCGTGCGCCGCCTGGTGGTAGCGTCCCGCGGCTGCGCGACCGTTACGCGCTGCTATACTTCGACGCTGTTTTATTCGGAAACTACTACAGTCTCGAAATTTTTGTTTTCGGAACTTCCGTTCGGTTTTTTAAAAGGAACACATCGGCTCAGGAATGAATGCGCGATTCAGAGTTTTTTGAAAATTTTATCAGACGTTGATATTACACCGATATTAATTATCGGTTCTAAGCGTGGTATAATTAATATACGATCAGAGTGTCATCGAATAATAATTCGGGTTTCCAGCTGCCGTTAAACTTTTCGTGTTAGAATCGAGTTTTCAATTCCCGCGGATGGTTTAGCCGGATAAACGGATAAAACTATTACGTCATTACGTCGTTTGATCGCAATTAGCCTAATTCAAGTTTGATTCACGTCAGGTTGAAATTTATCGGAACCCTCGGCGCAATTACAAACGTATTAAACCGGGTTTCGAAATAACCAGAGCCCGTCATCACCGCCCGGAAAGTTTTCGCTTTCGAATTTGGAACGAGTTGTTGTTCTTTATTTTTTAAATTTTTTCCAGATTTCCTCTCAAATTAGGTGAATTTCGAACAAGGAGAAGGATTTTTGTTTTTTTTCTTTTTCTTTTTCTTTTTCTCTTTCTTTCTTTCTTTCTTCGGTACCTACTCGAGTTTCGGAAACAATCCTCCTATGAACAGACCCTTCTTACGGCTTGAGAAAATCGGCATTGATCGAACCTAGCGCCTAGGATTACGGGTTGAGAAACAATGCAGTCCGCGGCCAGTGAGAAAGAAGAAGAAAAAATGAAAAGAAAAAGGAAAGGAGAGGAAGACAAAAAAGTAAAAAACTCAGGAGGGTAAAAATGGGACGAAAAATAGAAAAAAATCAGGAGAGCTGTAACTCGACACCTTCGCATTCATCTCACGTCATAACTCATAACCAAAGACACCTCCGCTATTCAAAGCATGTCAAAAATCCTCAAAAGAGATTTCACTGTCTGCAGAAGCTGTGCGGAAGCCCACCTCGACAATACCTACTCTTATTATGTTTTTCTATACCACAGAGAGAGAAACGAGGTCATTACGTAGTTCCTCGCGTAAATTTGTTTTATTAAAATAAAAAACGGAAGAAAAACTCGCATTTTATAAATTCTGAATTTCTCTGTTTCACAAATTCGAATAATTTCTTATTCTTGTTTCAATTTTTTGATTTTCACAATCACAAAATCAAGTTTTTTTCCAACGCACCGATCCTCGTCGGTGTTTCACAAAATCGGTGAAAATCTTTCGAACGCGACGCGTGGTAGCGAACGAATAATATGTAAATCGGTTGGTAGATTTTTAGTAAAAAAGTCACGAGTCTCTATCTGAAAAGAAATTCCATCACGAAACTGCGGTACAAGACAGAAACCGCAAAACAAACCGCACGCAAAAAGACAGGTATTATTCGACGTGGGTACGACACGTTAAATCAATACCGATTTATCAATCTCTTAATTAATTAATTCATTTTTTTTCTTCTCTCTCTCCCCTCTCTCTCTCTCTTTCCATCTTCTAATTAACGAATCGACGAAGAGGAACGTCTTCCGAATTCGAAATAACGATTAAGGGAAAAAAAAAAAATTAAATCACGATTCTAATTACCGCGTAGGCATTTGTCCGAAAGCAAATATATAGAAAACTAAATTATTGAGGTATCAAAATGTTCCTTTTTTTTTTTTTATTTCTCATACACTATTCAGAAAATCATTGTGAGAATTTCGGGTAAATCGGAATCCCGGCTTTCTCTCGGATTCAAACAGTTCGAAATCTTCATTCTGCGAGTTTGTGTGGCGGTGACATGAATGCTAAATCTAAGAACATGGCTAAATAAGATCCAATTTATGTATATGCTAATTATGTTATACTATATCCCGCGAAAGTTTCTTTTCAAAACGTGAATAGCAGTTGAATAGCCAAAAATTAGTTTCTTTTATATAAAATAAAAATAAGAAAAAAACCATGAAAGAAAAAGAAAATTCCGAAACGTTTGCAATCCACTCTCGAAGTATTTGATTAAAAAATGATGCGAGAAGAGAGGGAAAAGTAAATAATAAAAACTGGAATCCGAAAGGGGCGGGGGAAAAAATATTTGCGATTATAAAAAACCAAGACATATGATATACCGACTCAAGTTTTGGGGAGGAACGTAGGGGTTGAAAAAAATAGCAGCTGATAAATTTGAAAAAGTGAGAGTAGGTGTAAGTAGGTATGTTCATACATGAATGTCTTCCTCATTTCTTTCCTCTAAATTTTAATATAAGATACGTTTCGCCCTCAAATATAAGCACTCCGATATTTTCCCTCGGTTCATTTACCGCTCTGCGTTAATACGCGAATTCCATCCCCGCGAGTGTGAGAAAAAAGAAAACCGAAGAAGTCTAAATGCGATTTTTTCTTCCTTTCCTTTTTTTTTTATTTTTATCTCTTTTCTTCAAGAATAGGTGAAGATTATATGCAACGGTGAGAAAAATTTCTCTCCGAATCAGAATCTGATATCTTATAATACAGGTACTCTGAAATATCGAGTCCTGCAGGATCTTATACATGAATGTCTTTTCAATTTTATTTCAATTGTATTATTAATTCGAATGGAAATATGGGATCTTCATATTGAATATAAGTTGAACAATGGATAGCCGCGTGGTAGGTAGGTAGGTAGGTAGGTAGGTACAATAGGTTTCACGATGCGAAACGAATTTAGGAGTGAAATGAAGCGAAATGAATAACCAATCAAAAAATGTAATAATTCTAATAAATCCGGGAAAATAAGAAATCGAAGAAAAAAATGAACACGATATCGCATCGCATCATCCCTTCTCAGAGATGGAATAAATGATGAACAAATTCTCTTTATGCATAGTTGGAATACTTTCATTATTTCATATTTTCATATTTTCATTAATTATTTATCCATTTCGTAGTTTTTTGATGTACTGCATGTAAGCACCTAATCGAATTTCATTATGTCCGATGTATTTCTTACGGTATACAGTAACTCGTGCAGCAGCACGTAGCTGCTCGGTGTTTCATTAGAGGAAACTATTATTTGAAGTGGAGTAGGTGAGCCTGCAGCAGAACCAGCGGGATTTTAGTTATCGTAAGAATCTAAATTGGGATTTTATTCCATCCATTTGTCGATATCTTCGAAGAATCGAATTAATACCTATTACTACCGATGCACCAGCGGTGAGAAAAGAAGCGTTATAACTGTTCCTAACTTCCTGGTATAACAGAGGAAAGATATGTAGCCAAGAGAAGGTATAAGATCGCTAGTACCACTCAATTAAACTAACTAACAAAAAATTCGATTCTAATTTCTTTCTTCACACTTAATTTTATTTCGTAAAATTAGAATCGAATTTTTTTCGATCATCAGAACACACGTTTTCATTTCGATTTTATTCATCTTCATTTTTTCAGTGGATACAACGAAACGCTCCGATGCAAAAAGGCGTCGAAATTTTTCTCGCGTTTTTCGCGGTTCGGTATTAGATTTTTGATCGTATAACAGCTCGGAGGTATTCCCTGATTAGTTGACTGCAATTAGTTAGGTGCAGAGTTTGAAAATTTCAAGTATTTCAAACAACTTGTTATTTCCCGAATAAACCCTGGATATCGCGTGTGTTTGCTGGCTCAGAGTTTCGAGTTTCGAGTTTCGAGTTTCGAGTTTTGAGTTTCGAGTTTCGTCGACCTACTTAAACGACGGAATTTCGTTGACTATATCCTCCCGAAGTTTATACTCGCATGCACTGAATTCTCTAAATTAATTCAATCAGCGATCGTTTGACGTTGTATATCAGTATATTATATCACCGAAAATATTTTGTCAAATTTTGTCAAGGTTGTTTCAAACATGATATGAAAATCGGTAAAAAATATCTTTGGAATCGGCATATCATCGAAAATACGTTGTGAAATTTTGTCAAAGTTGTTTCAAACATGATATGAAAATCGGTGAAGAGTATCTTCGGAATCGGCATATCATCGAAAATATGTTGTGAAATTTTGTCAAAGTTGTTTCAAACATGATATGAAAATCGGTGAAAAGTATCCTCGGAATCGGCACATCATCGAAAATATGTTGTGAAATTTTGTCAAAGTTGTTTCAAACATGATATGAAAATCGGTGAAGAGTATCTTCGGAATCGGCATATCATCGAAAATATGTTGTGAAATTTTGTCAAAGTTGTTTCAAACATGATATGAAAATCGGTGAAGAGTATCCTCGGAATCGGCATATCCTCGAAAATATGTTGTGAAATTTTGTCAAGGTTGTTTCAAACATGATATGAAAATCGGTAAAAAATATCTTCGGAATCGGCATATCATCGAAAATATGTTGTGAAATTTTGTCGATGTTATTTCAAACATGATATGAAAATCGGTGAGAAGTATCTTCGAAATGGGCATATCATCGAAAATATGTTGTGAAATTTTGTCAAAGTTGTTTCAAACATGATATGAAAATCGGTGAAAAGTATCCTCGGAATCGGCATATCATCGAAAATATGTTGTGAAATTTTGTCAAAGTTATTTCAAACATGATATGAAGATCGGTGAAAAGTATCTTCGGAATCGGCATATCATCGAAAATATGTTGTGAAATTTTGTCAAAGTTGTTTCAAACATGATATGAAAATTGGTGAAAAGTATCCTCGGAATCGGTATCCATACCATAATGCGGCTATGAAAATAATATAAATCGATTCCTCGGTAGTTATTCGAAGTTTGCACCGAACCGGCGTAATAAAGGGATAGCTGATTGCCCCAGGGCGGTCGGAATGATTCGATAAATCAAAATTCTCTTTCTCCTTTGGTAAACGGAGCTCCGATCTTACAACTGACAAGTAGGAAACGAAAATTACGCCGTTTTGCCCATCGCGTATAGAATTTTCTACGGACATTTCGTCTTATTTATCGTTTCTGAATGTAGATGTCTGCAGCCCTCGCGAGAGGCCCAGATCATGCCAAAGATAAACGCGCGAAGCTCAATTCTGCTGCACTACCTATACCTTCGGAACGAATACCACGCGGTTTTTATGCACATCGGAAAGTTGCTTTTAGTCAATCTCATCGACACTTAAGATCTCTGCAATCGTTTTCGATAACTACAGCCTTTCAGGACTTTGATAAAACTCCGATTTTGCTGAACAATGAATTATACGATTCGTAAGAAATTTTATTCGCTACAAAAAAAACCAACGAAAATTATCCAGCAGTTTTCAAATCATCGTTTTTATCGGAAACCGGGACCCGTATCAAAAAATTTTATGGAATACAAAAGACGGGGTTTTTCAATTGCCATAACTTTTGTTTGAAACAATTTTCCGAAATATCATCCAGCGGCGAGATATTCGTATAAATCTGTTCCAGTTTTTCGATGAATCGTTTTCAAACTTTGTAGAAATATTATATTTCTTTTCTTCTTTTCGCCATTTGATTTCAGATCCAGGATTACCACAGGATTCTGGAGTGTTATTAAAATCCTGATTTAGCTAAACAATAAATCATACGATTCGTGAGAAATTTTATTCACTACCAAAAAACCAACGAAAATTATCCAACAGTTTACAAATCATCGTTTTTATCGGAAACCGGAACCCGTATCAAAAAATTTGATGGAATACAAAAGACGGGGTTTTTCAATTCCCATAACTTTTGTTTGAAACAGTTTTCCGAAATATCATCCAGCGGCGAGATATTTCTGTAAATCTGTTCGTGCCTTTCGATAAATCGTTTCCAAAGCTCCGCGTTGAAAAAAAGATAAAAAATCAGTATGTTTCTTTTCTTTGCGCTCTTCGCCACTTAATTTGAAACCCGAGCGGTGAACTTTGTCGCTAAAGTAAACTGCAGGGTAGAAATTACCTCCTATAATTCTGTGTTTTTTCACCCATCAAACATTCGCGAATAAAAAGTCTGCAAGTAGGTAGAGGTGTAGGTGGTACATCGCGCTCGGCGATAATAACTTTCTCAATTTTCCACAGTGCTGCGGATAGCGTTTGTCAAAGAAAATTGCCCGATAAACCAACGCTACTTTAAAGACAAACTGTGTTACGAGTTTAGTTATACATTATTAACACCTTCTCGGTGCCTTACATCACACAAGTATCAACGTTGAATTATCGGCATTTTTACTGGTCCATATAAACCGAGAATATAACATTGATCTTTAGAAGCGTGTAAAAATGTCCAAAGGCTTGTTTTAGGCTCAAGCAAAAACCATGGAAGCGTTTTTTTTCTCTTTATTTTTCTTTTTTTCTTTTACAATTTTCACCGATTTATTCCCTGGGCGAAGGAGAGGAATAAAAAATCGGAAGTCGTTCCCACAACGCATCTACGATTTCCGATTGCTCTCTATACGTATATACCTTGTCTCCTCTCGTTCACGCATCTCTAGTCAAATCAATTCGAATTTAGCATATCAAAGCCCGATTCTTCGCCCTATTTCTTAGTCCGCTTCTTTTTCGTCTTCTTCTTCTTTTTCTTTTTCTTTTTCTTCTTTTTATTTTCTGACCGTGACTCGGCTAGCTGGTGGGATTGGTTTTCCATAAGAAAAATCTATATCTAAGGGTAGAATAAAATTCGCAGATTAAAATCCGGGAAAAATTATGCCCCAGCATATCCGCGAGGCGGTCCAAGCTCTTATTATTCTGAATTTTATTTTTATTTTCATTCTCATTCTCATTCTTATTCTTATTCTTATTCTTGTTCTTCTCTGGACTCTGACTCGAGCCGTGTTCAGGCACTTAATTTCATACGAACGGCTATCCGCGTATTAGTCACGCCTTAAGGCAGAGAGAGCCAATTTTACTGTCCGAGGATGTGATGTATCGACGTACCCCTCTTCTCACTATTTAGTATTTCTTACTCCCCTTACTTACCGGAGGCCCTCTAATTCACATCGTGTAAAACGAACTCGATTTTTACCATTCTTATTCCCTCGATCTCGTATCTCTGATAGGCTGGATCAAAATTGTCATCAATTTTCAAAAATCACACTTTTTTCTCCCGATATACCTAAATCGACAAATTAAGTCCTTCGATCTGATCTGAAAACCTGATTTAGTTCACAGGTCGTAGAAAACGGTTCCAATACCGTCGAGTCAAAATGTCGAGTCGATAGAGATGAAAATTTTTTCATTTATCATCGAAGGATATAATTTTCGAAAAATTATCATGCAGCTTTGTTAATTCTAGGATAATTAAATTTTTCGAAACAAAGGGATGATGGAATTTTGTTCGTATCATATTCAGTCCGTATATCCGTTTGTGGTGGGTATTTTTTCTGGAAAAGCTGAAGCGAAGGAAAAAGGAGAAAAGTAAAATTGAAAATTGAAAAACGAAAGAAAAATAGCGAAATATAACGTCACAGAGGATATGGAAGAATAGAAAATGATATTCCTCCGCGTAAAAACGAGGTTGTGGTGATTGGAGTGCTGTTTTGATAAAAAACAGATAAAAGTAGTCTCAATTAAAATTCCGACGTTCATTTCTCGTTATTATTTTATCCTTGTAATGCGATATATCTCTGGCTACCGGAAACGCTCGGTGAAATACGAGGCTGGTGGGTAGGTGCTTCTGCTTCTGCTTTTGCCATTATGCCACTGTTGATGGTAAAGTTGAAACTTTTCTCTTCGCAATCAGCCTCATCATCGGACAGAAAAACCTGCTTGAATTTTCCCTCCTTTCATTTAGTTTATTTTTTTTTTTTTTTTTTTTTTTTGAAAAAGGAAAAAGAAGAGAAGACAAAAAAAATAAGTACCTATCAAGTTCGTTTCACGTTTCATAGTGGAACGCACGAAATTCCAGGCAACGATGTACCTACCTAGCTGCATGCTTGTTTTTCGCCAATCGGCAAAAAAGAGAAAAAAATGAATTTCAAAAAATAATCAAAAAAGGAAGAAAAAGTTTCGAAGAACTTTTCCCCGGAATCTAATTTACCCCGTCTAAAACTGATAAGGTATATACCCACGCATATATACATACATATATATACATATTATATATCTACATTAAAAAGTCGGGAAGTTAAAACTTTGGAACGACTTTACGACTTGATTGAAACGTGACTGACGTTGAAGCATAGCTAGACGGCACATTTTTTATTTTTCTCTTTTCCAAGTGAAACTGAAAAAGATCTCAACTGCAAATGTTATAAACCGTACGAAGTATGAAGAAGTTTCATTTCAAGTTTCGACTTTGAGCTTTTTCGTTTTTTGATTTTTATTTTTTGATTTTTTTCTTCTATCCTCCAGTTCGATTTGAGAAAATTCGTAATATTATTTGAAAATCTATACCTATCCTGCATTTAAATGCCGTATATATATAGATATGCGATAAAATATCCAGGGGGTGGGAAATAAATGGTGCGAAACTCCGAAGGCAACGAGTGTGGCTGAAATATGTTGGGCCCCCTCGTTGCAATCTCCGGACTTCAATATTGACGCGATCGCTCCTGGTGTTATCCTGTGTGCAAACTTTTGCGGAACAGCTACGGCACACGGGCGTAGGGATAGGATATGTACCTACTACCAGAGCCCACCTATTTTAATTTCGCGAGTCTGCCGAGGCGGGTTTGCAATAACACTTTAATCCTCGGTTATGAACGAGGAACTCTTACCGCCGCCACCGTTTCACTTTCGCTTCAGTTTTCTGATCTCCTTTACCCCTTTTGCAGAAAAGTCTCATTTAATCACGAGCCCCCAGACGCCTAGCCGTCTGAGCCTACGCGTCTCGTCATCCCCTTTGACGCTGAATTTTCGACCCAAGAAATTCAGAATTTCGAAGAGGGGTAGGTGGGGTCGCTTAGTTCACGCCATGGAAAATAGTATCTGAAAATATTCAGTGAAAATTTTAGGTCAATCGGAATTGAGACTGTCGAATAATCGGGTACGCCGTGTCCGAAAATGTAATTCAAAAAAGAAAGCAAAAATGGAATTGTAAAACGCGGAAACGAAGGGGTAAAAAAGATTAGAGACTCTTTATGGGAGGGTGTAGTCCCTTTGCGAACCCTGAACCGGGTGTATATAGGTATATATTTTATGTATAGAGAAAATGCCGTCCATACCAAGTTCATTTCTTTCGAGAATTGTTCAAATCCGTTGAGCTTTGGCAGAGCTTTGGCCCGAAAATGGCGTAGTCGTAAATTGAAATTGACAGAATCACGCGAACTCCGCATCAACAGCTCTGCCTGGTGGCTATTGTATCCATTATTTTGACGCAAAAGGTTCGATACTCTGTACGGAAAGAACTGACAGAACCAAAAAAAAAATAAAAAAATAAAAAAATAAAAAAGAGAACAGAACAAAAAGGAAGAGTAAGTAAATCGCATAGAAAGAAGATGTTTTCCGAATTTTCCGAGTGCTGATAACTATAGTAATGACTAATGAGTTTTTTTCTTCTCATTTTATGAAAGAAGAAGATTTTTCAACTTTTGGATTATCAGAGAGTTGAATAGATTGAGATTTTTTTTGTTTTCTTCTTCTCTTTTCGTTTTCTTGTCTTTATGGTCCAGCTGGGGGTACAAGCAACAGTAAGAAAAAGAATTTGGGTTTTATGGAGCGTTGTTAGGAAAGATTTAGTAAACTGGACTTCATATATGTCCCGACATTTATCCTGGGTCAAATAAGACGCCTCATTCGGGTTAAATGCCCATAAAATAAACTCTTAGCCATACGACGTTAACTCACCTCTATAATACCCACCCCCTCTGCCGTTTCCTCAATTTATTTTCGATTGTCAAGAATTCTATACACACTGCACACACATATATATGCAAACGAGAGGGGTTGTTTATTGTTGTCTTTAAACCGTTTGATCATTTTATACATATATCAAACGATCCATGAATATTAATTATTATTTCATCCCCCACCGCTGCGAGCTGATATATTCACCGACTCGTCAATAAAATTGGTGAACATTTCCGAATGTTTGAAAATTTCGACAATTTTCTTATTCTTAAATTCGGAACTTTAGTGAAATGAGTCGTCGACGAAAAGAAAGAAAAATTTATTCCCGGATCTTAGGGGGGCGGAGGGATGGGGTGAGAAATGATAAAGACGATTTTTTAAAACACCCCATCGACTAGGGTGGAATCTGAGCTGTGGATAAATCTAGGCTCGGGAATTGGCTCGTGTGGATATCGACTTCTGGATCGTTGTGGAGGAAATACGAAGTGTATTACGGGCTACTACATGCCTACCTTTCGCCCTCCCGCCCCTATATAGCAGCAACACTCGTAGCAATTTCCCGTCAATTCGAGTCCCCCTCTTCGGATGCACTTCTCGTGGTGGCTTCCGCTGCTTTGAGCTAAACTAGAGTCTCTCCTCTGGCAGTGGGGCTGTAAGTATTGGTAGGGGTTGGCTCGTAGATGTAGACCACCCCGCCACCCCCAGCCCCCATGCCTTGCAGAAATCCCCCATAAATATATACGCCGCAACGGAGTTCCGCGAGCTACGAAGGCACCAATTTCAAATTTAGTTGCCCACGCTTCGACGAGCCCTGTTTATGGTAGCACACTGGGGGAATCCCTCAATTCTATACTACGGAAACCTCGTCTTTTGTCAACTGAATCGATTCACGGAATTTCGAATTCTACAGTCCGACCGAATTATTCAAACTTCACATTCCAACTCACACAACTAACGGCTACATATGAAGGGATGAAGAAGAAGTGTTACTCGCTTTCACAAAGGGTTTCAATTTCATGGCTCTTTCATTTTTTCTTCTTTTTTTTTCATCCATTTTTTTTATTTTCGCTACCCCAACAAAATGAAAAGCAAAGAAAATGGAAATGATTTCTTCGATGGTTTCGTAGCTCAGATGATACGCCGTCCGCGTCCCACCGCTGTCACCAGAAATTGTTACACTCACTCCAATTTCGCTATTGTTTCTTTCTCTCCGCATTTCGCATTTCGTATTTCGTATTTCGTTAATGTAACGTCGCTTCACTCGTATTCTGAAGTGAATTAATTTTCCTCCGCTGAGATCAAGTCGATTTTCGTTCGCTGTCGCTGATGTGAAACAAGCTACTTTGTCAAAAAGTTTCTGACTTTGTTACGTCGAAGTTAATTGCAAGATTTTAGGAAACGAATTTCGATTTTTTTAGGCTTTAACCATTCTCAGAAATTTATCGTACCTACACAGCGCACTGAATGAAATGTTTCGAGATAGCTGTATGAGATTTTATTAGAAATATTTGAAAGCTTTTCGGAGATCAGAAATCTGTTGAAATATATTTGAAATATTTTTCAATCTCTTTAAATCATTCGAACATCGTAAAATCTTCGAGTACGGTGTACACCGAGGCTTGCGACTTTGAAAAAGAAGGCAATTCCGGGTCTGACTCGATCTTTACAAAATCAAAATCCTTCCGCGTGCTAACCGTGTATTTGTACACGACAAAGATACCTCCATGTGTGTATATATATATATATATATAATAGTGTGTGCGAACGATCGTAGCTCGAATTGCAACAGTGGAATTTCGGCTATCTCTAAATTGACCCAGGGACGTAATGATCGGTATTACTAATCCGGCATTAGGTACCATCTGACAACTAATTAGATACATTCTAGTAGAGTAGAAATTTAGGTCTAATTCGGCAGCCGGTCCTGTCGGACGTCATCCCCTAAATCGTTGAAATCGGTGTATTACCGACCAAGTTACACACGGCTCCCTAAACCTAAACCTAAACCTAAATGCCTTTTCCTCCCTCGCCAAAATTTCTCTCTCTCTCTCTCTCTCTCTCTCTTTCTTTCTATCTACAGAGTACAAAAACACATGTACCACCACCTAGTATAAAAGCGTACGTCGTTGCAGGGGTTGTTTTCGCAGGGTCATCCCCGGGTCATCCATCCCCTGTTTTTCCCTCTTCGCTGCCCAAGCCCCGGGCGGCAGAAAAGAATGATTCGAAGAACTTGGGCAGGAGTATAGATATTTTTGTGTATTTTTTCATCCCTTGGATCGGATGGGGTTGCGTTGCGGAAATAAGAAAAATCCTCGAATTTTATAACGCGGCGCGTATTAATAGATGCACGAGAATTTTTTCGATCTAACAAAGAGAAAAAGGGAAAATAAATGATACAAAAATTGGGGTAGGTACGGTTACGCGTACGAAGTAAAGTGCAGCTAACAACCCCCCCGGGTAAAATTCGGCAACTGCAAATATAGAGTCTTTGTAGTTTCCCAAAGGCGATGAGATGAGGAACCGAGGGGAATTCGCGCAGTCATCGTTCAAAGTGAGGCTCGTTAATCCGGTGAGAGCGGATTCGTTCCATTCGAAAGATTAAACTGGGTGTCTATTGGCCCTCAAGGAACAGGATCGAATAAATAAGGGTTGCAATAAGTGGGGAAATGTTATTCGGAAAACCAAAAAATAAAACAACAAATAAACTTTTTCCTTCTTTCTTTCTTCACTCACATTTTCAGGCAATTGAGCTGAAATATCAAAACCTCAGACTGTATTAGAATCTCCGAAATTCGTTTGAAAAATGTCACCCCATCTCTTCGCTCGCTTCGTCTGCGGGGATCGAGGAATTATTAATACGCATATACAGGCGTAATTATTTGGGGCCGTTTATATTATGAAAGAAATCGCGTACGCGGTTTTTAAAATTACAGTAATTTCACCCTCCGAGTGTGTCACGAAAGAATGATTTAATTACACAACCGCTTGATGCAGCCGGAGGCCCCTTTTGATCGAGGTTCGCGAATTAAGAACCGTAATTATAAACCGGGTGGTTTGCGAAACGGCATGGTACCTACGTTCGCGTCTCATGACTCAACGGACCATCTCATCAACCCCTATTTTATACTGAATTTTTTAATACCTATATTAATGGTGTTTGAATTATTTTCCGTAGGTACCTACATGCCCTGATAACACTCGAGGTTGAATCGTCACCCTAAAACTTTTACGACATATGTGTCAGTCCTACCCCTAACTTATATACCATACATATAATTCTCGGCTTTACGCTCCCTGCCACGCCATGCCTACCCCTAGGCTGCTCCTTGTTCTATAGTCGTTAATAATCCTGAGTCATACTGACTCATTTTTCTAAGATAATAATTCAATAAATAATTAAACAACAATTCCGGAAAATTAATTTGCCACAACCTTTGCAAATTTTCATTTAACTTTTCCCAAAATTTATCGTAGTGGGTACTATTGTTAATAAATTCATAAATTTACGATGCTTAACAAATAACCGGGTCATTGTTCATCACGGTTTATCGACAATACAATTTTAATCAAAATACACGCACAGGGTCGATATTAATTTTCGTAAATTAAAGGCGGGGGTGGGTCTGAGGAATTTCTTATTACTCTTAAACCCGACGATTACTCGATAGATTTTAATTCAAGTATCATTAATTATCTCGGCGATCGATTTATACCGAAATCCTATTCAAACTACACCCGCACAAACAGTTGGATTAAATTAAACTCGTTTTCATTTTCATTCAACAGTTAGAAACGTGTTTGAATAATTTAATACCCAACTATAAAAGTTCACTCCCCGGTTTTTAATCGGCGACAAATGTTAATAGCGATCTCATTTCGCCCTTACGGTGCCACCCTTGCCTCTGCTTCTGTATCAATTATTTTCACCCGAGAGATTTTTGGATTGAATAGATCAGTCCTCACTTTTGGAACAGGAAGGGAAATGATTGTTTTTTTTTATTTTTGTATTTTCTGGGTTTTTTTTCTGCATCACAAATTGGGACTGTTTTATTCAAAATTCGCCTTTGGGTATGAAGAATGACGTGTAATATTATACCAGTGACATTTATTGACAGACAGACATCCCCCTGAGTTGAAATTCTCGCGAGGGATCTTACGAGGCTGGTTCTCCCTGAGTTATAGATTTTTTTCTTCTTCTTCTGCTTCTTCTTCTGCTTCTTTCTCTTCTTCTTATTTCATTTTACTTTTTTATTTTATTTAGTGTCCCGAGCTCCCTAACCGGTAAAGAGAATGTAAAATCTGGTTATACCCTAAGAACGTCGCATAAATATACATCATAGTATTAAAAATTAGCATTCAATTAGGTAAGTGAAGTCAGCGAATGAAGTCAGCTGAAAAAGCTCACCGAACAGGAGGCAATTATCATTATTCGAAAGCTTTAGATGCTTATTCGTGTAAATAATTGCGAGATAAATTAGTAAAACTATTTTCGATACAGTATGCGTAAAATTGCAAAAATTTTTACGCACGAGTTGCATAATATACTATTTTGAAACAATTTATTTTGAAAATTCTTCCTTTTTTATTTTGAACAAAAAATTTCGGATAAACTTTCGGACTCTGAGGTTCGAATCAAGACATTAGCTAACGCAATGAGCGATGGTAATCGCATGCGTTGCTTCAGGCTACTGAACCACCACCTCTCAGTCTCTTCGTGTCTCAGCATCTCAGCATCCCCCATTGTCTGAGAGTTAATTGATTAAATCCCAGTATACAGAGATCAACGAGAGTATAATTGAAACAACAATTAATTTGGATTTAGCATCTTCTAGGTTGTCTAGGAGATGAAAGACTCCCCAACTTCCGGGTTAGAGTAAACAAGGGATGCTATCAAAGCCACCCCGAAACTGAAAAGTTCACTTAGTCAAAGCTCGAGAATAAAAATTTTGAGAGTACGATGCGACACTTTGCGAAAGCTTTTTCAGTTTTATTTTTCCAGGGGATGTTTCGTCCCTAAAATCTTGTCGAAAACTGAAGGACATGGTATCACTCGATATGATGGTAGAGAGTGTTGTCATCCCGAAACTGAAGAGTTCAGTTTTCACCAGATCTGCACGTATTCAACTCCATGAGAGGAGCTTTTTTTCTGTTTTTTTTTAATCATCGACATCTCGAGAACGAATCAACGGATTTTGATCATTTCTTTTTACAATCGATAGGATTGGACCCGACTCGAACCTGATCACTGATCAGACTCCGGACTCGATCGATGCGGTAATTCTTTAGTCGAAAAAGCCAGTCTAATAAAATACTATTCTTTGAGCTTCGTTCAAGCTTGAAGACAATTTGTCGAAGCTCAAGAATTCCAATTTGAAAACAGATCCAGTGCTTCTCGGAAGCTCTCTACGATCCATTCATCCAGGGGACGATGCTTCGTCCCTAGCATCTTATTAAAAGCTCAACGACATGATATCACCTAGCATGATGCTATAAAGTGATATCCATCCGGTTATTAGAGAAGTGTGTGTGTGCGTATGTGTGTATGCTTAAACGTGGATTAGTTACAGTAGCAAACAATGAACCATAGGCGGTATAATCACTTTAGAAGTTAAATCCTATGATCTCTGGGCATCGGGCTTCGCTGACGTTTGTCGTGTCATTTATTCTGCTCAACTGGCTCGGCTAATGGAAAGTGTTTCACTGTCGCGTGTCACTGTTCATTAGATATATATAATACAACCGGGCATAGGTATATACGGGGCATTTCTGCTCAATTCACGGAGTCATCACCCCTTCAGATTTTCCACCACCATTGTTTTTTTTTTCAGGTGCAAAATGGAATGTCAATGTTTTTTCAAATTTCAGGACTGAAAGCAAGTATTTTCATGATCCTTCGAGGGTAATTTTTGCAAAAAGCAAAAAACTGAAATTGAAATCGATTGCGTCTGCGTAAAGATCGATTTTCCCTTTGGGAATGAAATTTCAAGAATTACCCCTGATCTTCATAATCCATTTTTTGTTTTCGAAAATCGGTAGAACAGAATGAAACAACTTCTGAGCTAAATATCCTTCATATTGTTATCTGAAAGGGATCGATTTTATACGCATTTATTTCTCTCGGTTCTCCGCGCGCTCTCTGCACCACTGACAGGAGAAACTCAATCATTTATACACCGTCCATTACCCAAAATAGATTCAATCAACGAGACATTTTACCCAACTCTTCGATATCGCACGTTGCCTCCCTATGTACTATACCTATATCTATATACACGAAGCCATGGTATATGGAGTATAGAACGATGACGAATCTATGAGATCTCTGGCATATGGGACCGTGCGAACGACAGCACACTGTAGTTGCATTGTTATGCACCGTTATTGTCCACCGATGAGGGTTTGGCCCCGTACATTATATTGCATGATCATCAAGCATGGACTCTGAGCTTTGATATTTTTGGAAACACGTGAAATTTCGAGATGAGCCTTCTCCATCACCACCATTCTCATTAATCAGTGATCAGAATCTAGGTCGGAACTTTTTCCCAAAAAGCTGCGATGTTGACGATCTCCACCCTAAAAATTTGCCATTTTTCTTAGACCAGTTTGGGCCAAATTCTAAACGCCTCCATGTGCCGATTTCGCTTTCTAAGGGATGATTTTTTACCGAGACAAAAATAAAGCGATTAGCAAGCGGAATTGGCGATGATATAGATGTTCAGTTTTAATACCGAAATTCGGAGGTTCGTAGGGTCCGGGTTTTATATATTTCATCGAAAACGTGACGTAGCCTCGATTGATCGGTTGAAACAAACTCGACTGGAGGTTGGAGGGTTTAGTACATTCTACTACTTCTCAACGAGCCAGGATAAGTGAGTTTCCATCCCATCCTCCCCTTTCTGATCGTTCCTTCCTCTTTCCTCGCTCTTCGCTCTTCGCTCTTCGCTCTTCGCTCTTCACTTTCGTCCTCATCCACCAAGGAACATTCGAACATCCTAATATCTTCTCTCTCCCAGTTCTTTTGCCGAATACCCGTGCCTATCGATAACCCAATTGCCTCGCTCGTTCTAACGTGCAGAGAACCACGCACCATCCCCCGCCTCGGTGAACTGATACTTAGAATCGTACCTCATTCAAATAAATTCCTTTTACCCCACCCCTAAACTGGCTCGAAAGAATTCACCTTGTAAAATCCTCCTGTTTCTCCCATCGTCATTCTAACACTTCGTCTTATATTCTTACAATTTTTTTTTCCTTTTTTTTTTTGGGTTTGCTTTTTTCTTCTTTTTCTTTTTTTTCTTTCTTTTGCAGTCTCGAGTGATTGAACGCGAAGTTTTCATCGCCGGATTTTCACCCCTTGCGAAAAATTCCCGAATATCCATTCCGGGTTTGTAATTCAGATTTTTTTACTTTTGAAATTTTGTTAAATTGTAGAAAAGTGCATACCTATATAGTTCACGTTTATATATACATACCTATACCTAGTCGTAGAATGTTTTCGAGTGAAAAGTTTAGTTTAACAAAATTGTTATTTAAACAAGCTTTAGCATTTGTGCTAACAGTCAATTTCTGGCTTACACGATTCGCATTTTAGCCTATCTCTCCCCCATACCCCCTATATCGTTAAGCCTTAGAGTTCGTTGTATGTAATGAAATTTCACAAGGTCCGTACCCAGCAGCTATAAGTAGTACCTACTACAATTCCGGATAAGGGATGAGCGCTAAATCTCTCATGTTTCAGCTATATGCAGGCATTGCACGGGTATACTAACTGGTATAGTAACTACTAATTACATTGAATTAATTCAATGGAACTTTGCCAACCATTTGCCATTCTCAATTAGGTATATAGTTTGATCCAGGAAACCACGTGATAGGATACTCGGATTCATTTCTAAATAAGGCTGATTTCATCTGATATAAATTCCATGGAGAGAACGAGAGAGAGGAAAACCGCGAGAGGAGGGGGGGGGGGGGGGGGGGTGAGAAGAACCAGAATCAAGATAAATAGTATAAATTCGTCCTAATCTAAGATCGCGTATTTAACCTAATTGTAAATTAAAAGTAGTAGTATAGTAAAGGAAGGAACGCGTTATCTCTCTCATGGTAGTAATACCAAGCGTTCTTCTTATTTTCCCCCCTTATTTTTTTTTTTTTTTTATTCTTTTCCTTTTTACGTATGTATTCTCTGTAAGACTGAGACCGCACCCGCACCCTAATAGATGTCGGTAAATTCCCTGATACACATCTATACGTTAGGCGAGCGAAGGGTAGCGTAATTTTCATTTGGAAGCTGCCTTTACAAATTCGCCAGTTCCCACCCTACACACCATATTTATACCCCCCCCCCCCCCCCCCCCCCCAGCCCCTGTACGGCCCAACTTCCAACGAAGAGAAGAGCCTAATAGCAGAGAACCCAGAATGCAGCCAGGCTGTGTGCCGTCGTAATACAAAATATCTCGTAATATTTCTCTTTACGTTATACCTACCTCGGATGAGGGTCCTTTTCCCGCATCATCATCATCCCCCTCCTCCTCCCCCGCACTTATACTCTCTACGTACTTTTCTCTCGGCATATTGTTCTCTTTCGTAAAGCGTGAAACGTACCTTACCGAGTACCTACGTCGTGTTACTGCGTAACTGGAAAGATACATACTAGGTGGAGAGTTGTTTAATCACACCTTTAACCAGGTGTTGAGTTAAGTTTTTAGAGAAAAATTAATATCTCGACTTTTATACTGGATAGATGAAAGAGTTTTATGGAGTAATTACAGAGGTAAATTCACCTTCTTTCGAATGGGACCATGATGAATATCTTGAGATAAAGGAGTCCGAAGTTATGAGCGTTACTAGTTTAGGGGTAGGTTTTAATTTCTTAGATTTTTCTATCCCCTTTTACGTTTCAAACTCGATAGGGCCATGGGGAATTTCCTATGGGGTAGTACACAGACGCGGGGGTATCACAGATGCTGGAAACCATTTAGCCTGCAGAAAATCCACCCCACCCACACCCACACCCTCCCTATGAACAAGAGACTCGTTTCATAATAGCTCGGTGCAGCATTGTGGGTATTAATTTAGTGGCTCGTTCATATCATATCAAAAGTAATATCGACGCTGCCGCAGTACCAAACCGCCAAGGGAAAGTCCAATAGAAGTCGACTCGGGATGAGTTAGTGGGTTTAATTTCCCGATAATAGAACCTCTGGGAGGATCGATCCCCGCCTACCATACGGCTGAGAATTGTTCGCTAATAGTTTATTTTTTTTTTCATTTTTTTTTTTTTTTTCTTCTTTTTCTTCTTCGTTTTTTTTCACAAGATTTGAAATACCAGAGATTTTATCACCGCTTAAAAAGCTCTAACTTTAACGACTGCATAAGACTCAATACTCGAATAATTGACGTCTGATATCTTCATGCGTAGCCTAATATACAGAGTGAGTTTTCTCCGGGGTCTGAAGAGGGTGTGACTTAGATCGGCTTAAACTCCGCCTCCTTATATTCGTACTTGCAATTTTCGGAACAACAATTCACACCCATTGCCTTATCAGAACAATACTATTCACCCTAATTACTGAACGCAATCATTCCTATGATAATAACAAGTATGAATAGGAGGAGGCGGAGTCTCGGCCGATTTAAGCCACGCCCTTTTCGGAACACGGAGAAAACTCACCCTGTATATGTCATCCGTTTATTGTGCAATAGGAAATTTGAGGAATCCGTCTGGACGGATACCATCGCTTAATCTACGACTCACTTTGCCATATATATGCATATGTAGCACTTCAATTATTTTTGAAATTCTTAAACATGTAAAACTTTGGAAATATGCGATTCCTTTGTTCTTCTACTTGAAGGGTCTAACCAATTGCCCTGAAATCTTCACCGAAATTACTTCGAGGTGGCACCAAGAAGTGATCAAAATTTCAGCCTCCCGTTTTTCTTCTTTTTTTTTCCAAAAATCGGCGAAGCATGCAAAACTTGGGAAAAATGTGTTTCCATTTTTTTCTACTTAAAGGGTCTAATGGATTGCCTTGAAATTTTCAACTGAATTACTTCGAAGTGCCACGAAGAAGTGATCAAATTTCCAGCCTCCCGTTTTTTCCTTTTTTTTTGTTGCCAAAAACCGATCCGGTTCACGTGGAATACCCCATCATTCAAGAATTCATTTCCCTTCATACGTCTCATTCGTGTTCGGCATGTAGACCATGGAGACTTTACTCGTTCATAGAACTATAAAAACTGTTAAAGACAGGTAAAAAAGTAACAACTAACTATGCGCGTACCTTATACCCATTACTGACTCTTGACACGCGAGGAAGAGATTTCGTTCCATAAAACGTTTCCGAAATTCTATGCGACAGCTACTGGCGTAGTGTGTGCCCGAAACCTGAATAACACAGCCATTATAAAATTCCGGTAAATTGATCCTTCGGAATAATCTGGTGAAGCTAATTTGGTTAATTAAAAATGCCTGACCCAGATTGACGGGATTTCTCTTTGGCCATTTCGGCCTGAATTTTCAGGGGTGTCGATCATAGACCGATTCCGGCGTTTTAGGGCAGCTTATTTCCCCGGAATAATCCCGCAGCATTTCTGTTACGAAAATCTTTCCGAGATTTTTATTACAGTTCCCGTTTCTTCCCACCACGTGGTTATCTTGCTTATAGTACCACGAGTATCGTGAAAAATATATACAAGCGACGAAGCGAAATATCCTTGGTCCTCATCGCTCACCCGGTGGAAGACAGGGTGTTTCCAGTAGCATATCCTAGTCTGAGGATGTAACAATCTCCACAGAGACAGGATGTGGGATAGATAAAACACACCGAAAGGTTCGTCCTTCCATATTTCATGCGGTGACGTAAGTGGCGGAGGCAAGACACGTTTAAATACCAAAAGCTTCGCAGGATATTTTCGAGCTGTTTCGCTGTTTCCAAGAGAGAAATCCTTTTGTTTTCATTTTCTTTTCCCCTTTTTTTTCTGATTTTTCTCTCATTTCCTACAGAGCGAACAGGCCGGGATCCGGAGGATGTCTGACAAAAGTTTCAGCCCCGGTATGACACGCCAATTATCTTATGCCCTAAATCAAAATATCTTTACAGGATAAGCAACGAAGCTGTTTTCATAAATCTTGGAATAGGGCGTGGGGGGATTTTCGGGACCCCGGTACATACAAAAAGTAAAAAGGAAATGGAGAAAGAACTACAGAGAAAAGAAAGAAGACCGCAAGTTCATTTCGCCAAATTTTCATCTTTTTTGTCCTTTCCCTTTTCTGTCCCCCTTCTTTTTTCTTTACCCCCCTCAAGACTTGAAGAAGGCTTAAAAAGTTTCGACAGTTTAGAACTTAAAATGTTCGAGGATGGTTGAGTCCGGTAATATTATCAGTTTGGGTTAAAAGAGGGTAGAATAGAAAAAGAGCTGTGGAACAGCCGAAAAGATCAGTCAGCAAATTCGTAATAAATTTTCAAAATATTAATCCCCCACTTTTCAACCTTTTACTGTACATATATCCCTATTAGGGTGATCCTTGATTCGGTCATATGCGAATTTCAACACTTGAACAAGAAAAAAACAAAAAAAATTAATTAATTTGATCATTTTGAACCCTAACAAATATGATAATTAATGAAATCCAAAATAGTCAGAGTTTTGGGCTCCCGGCTGGTTTGACGTGGAATACCCCCTATGTATATATTACACCTATACCTAGACACGCTTGTGCAGAATTTTACTTCACAGTGTGCAGTTGGCGTTTTTCTTTGCTTCCCTCATTCTTAGAAAGGCAGAGTCATTTCTGTGATTAAAAGAGCAGATGTCACAACCCCACGCGACGTGTTGCATGCCCTCTAACTTACAGACAAAATGCAAGTCTCCTCATTTTCCTTTCCCTTTCTTTCATCATTATTATTATTATCTCTTCTCTGAATTTTCTTTTTTTCGTTTCTCTTTTTTTTCTTCTGTTTCTGCTTCTGTTATTTTCAAAACCATAACTTGGTGTCTAGACTTTGAAGAGGCTCGAACGTTTTCTGTGGTTATACGTCAAGTAATATTCAAGCTCGTTGGTTCCAATAGGGGTGGAAAAAAAAACCAAAAAAAAAAAACAAAAGAAAAAAAACTGCGAGAGAATAGCACAGGGCTATGATGTAGCTATACAGTGATGAAATCTTTTTTTTTCCCTCCCCCCCCCCCCCCCCCCCCTAAGTGGTCACAGGGGAAAATATTCCCCTGAATGAAAAAGAGAAGGAACGAACGTAAAAAAAGGACGAAAAAGAAAATAAGAAAAGGACGGAAAAACGAAACATATATATTTCTGGGCTTATCAAACGTGTCGTTTCATCCCCCCCCCCCCCCCCCCCCGTCCCCCTCCCCCAATCTTTCTCCCTTCATATTCTCATGGAAATTCTGCTACGAGCAAAAGTACACAGTCACGGTGCTCAGTCACGCCGCACATGTGTGATACCGTTCTAAATCTACCCACCTACGCTTCTTTCATACCATCAACCTATTATGTATTTCGATTTTACCCAACAACTGTTACAATATGGGACCCACACGTTCGTTCGTTCGTTCGTTCATTCCTTCGTTCATATCATCCCCTCCTCAACAATCATTTATCTTCCCGAAAACACGTAACATCTGAGGCGTAAATTGCGGGCTTCTAAAACCGATATAATTCGGTGACAGCGGTGGGATGACTTTGATTGTGTGAATTTTTCCGCTTTGGAATATAACCGAGGTAAATTTTCATTGAAAAGGGTGAAATTTTGTCGGGTAAACTCTTAGCAAACAATAAGTTGACCTCGGAGATTAAATGATAATCAAGTCCAACCCCTCAGTGAGCGCAAAACGAGCAGAGTGAGCTGCCACCATGTACGTGCGAAGCTATTTGCATAGGTCCTTCATACGAAAATTTCCATGGTAAATTCACGTTTGTTGAAGAAGACGAAAAAGAAAAAGAAAGAAAAAAAAAACTGCGGTTATTGAATTATGAAAATTTGACTTACGCTTTGAGGAAAAGTCAATATTTTACTCCACTTTCACAAACGAGGTAAATTTTTGCGCTTAATACAATCTTTCCGAAGGTAATTCGGTAGTAAATAAATATACAACGAAGAAATATGGGCTGGTTGAAATGATGTAGTGTTAACGCAGCCACGATTCCTGGAACTAATAGATAATCGATTTTCCAATTGGGGGTGGGACGGGGGTAGGTAATCGAGGAAACATTGTATCCGTATTTAAGTGCACTGGGTATACCGAGCTGGTATTCACATTGCAGTATCGTATTTAGATTCGAAAAAAATAATTCATTTCAACCTTTCTACCCCTAGGTGCACCCTCCAACGTCTATCAACCTCGAGATATTGAAATTGGATTTAATATTTGAAGTATACAACAAAAATGAAACTGAGGTGTGGGTGGAATTCAAATTGCTTGTCGATTTCATACATAGATGTGAGGTATTAATATTTGGTTCTTCGGTATATAGGGGCTGAAAAAACGATGATAATAGATACTGAGTCGATATTTTCCCCAAGATTATCTTTCATCCGAAGTAATTTGTTGTTAGGTGCGGTCATTCGCTGTGCAATGTACATGTTATGTTGTGTTCACCGCGTGCTGGTGAAGAATAGTTGTTGTTTTTTTTTTTTTTTTTCTAAGGGTGTAATTTTCAAGTAGATTATCACCGTATGGCGTGTGCTGCAGTTTGACCCGTACTTTCAGGGGTTGAGTAATTCCGAGAACCGAAGCGAAAACGAGACGTTTAGAATTTGAAAAAAAATTCTCAAATCGCCTGCATTGTGTAGGTATGACAAACCAAACGTCCAGCTTTTGCAACAAAGATTCGTAAATCACTTCCCGCGGGATGTCGAGGGTCCTTTTACTCACAATGGTCACTCCGGCTGACATTCCCATATGTAAATTCCTGAAAGACATAATTCTGACGAATTTACAACTCTTTAGTGTCCGGGTAGCCGATTGATCCTCATCGTACTCTCCGACCCCAATAATAATTCGCAAAATCCAAAACTACAACCCATCTCATTTTTTCCTCCTCTCCTTTTTCTCGATTCAATCAAATAAATTGTTTCTATCGTTTCTTTTGAACTATACTTAAGTCCGCAGTATTATAGTCGGACGACAGTTTTCTTTCCTCCGTTTTGCCTGCTGCATGCAACCTTTGCCAATTTCTCACTTCCGTAACAGTTTATACGCATCTCTTCTCTCGCTATTTATCTCCACCTCTGACACATTTTACACCAGGTTTTCCACGATCTCTCTCTCTCTTTCTCTCTCTATTTTTCGCTCTCTTTAGTAAACGAAGCTGTATAGGAGGAGGGTGTGAGAAAACTGGGTGGGTAACTGTCTTCGTTATCAAGAGACGCTGGCCAATTTCCCCACGAGAATAAAACGCTCCGTTCATTTGCGATTTTTTCTTCTTCTTCTTCTTCTGCCTCTTCTTCTTCTTTCATTCTTTTCTCCTCTCCTTCTCGTCTCCTTTCCTTACCCTCAGCTTCTCTTGTTATCTTATTTATCTCGGAACGATTTTCACCCCCTTCTTTGCCTGCCCTATACCTACCCACCAACCTACCCCCTTCGTAGAGCTTTTCTTCGCCACCTCCACCCCCACCCCCGCCTTTGCCATCCCAGTAGCTAGTCTCTAAAGTAAATCTTGCGAAAACCTAACTGAATTATACGAAAACGATTCGATATCTGTACTCCACGCACCACCGAGTCTCATAACGAGACTAAGTGAAATGGTCTGAATGAAAAATATGTCTTAACGTTCGTTCGAGGCGGTCATACTCACTTTTAAAATCGACCGAGTCGAAGTTTCGAATTTTAATATTACCGATTCACAGTTTTCACAAAATGCTATTCATGCTCCCCGGAAGTCCACACAGTAGATTTGACAAACTTTCAAATTTCGTGGACTTTCAATTTCCTAAACTTGGACGTATCTCAAAATTGAAAATCGTCTTTCTTTTACCTCGTTACTTTACGAAGGTATTTACTTTACTCTCAGTGGAATGGGAATGGGATCACATTTAACGCAGATGTCCATATATTTTACACTTGAACAGCCCTAATTCTTCTACAAATAATTCTTCAGGCACGTATATTTATATCCCTGTTGTTTACCAAGCGTTAAACTATACAGACGGATCAGATCATCGCATATGTTCACTGCAGAGAGAGGAATTTGGATCTCTAGTTAATTAATCGAGCTTTTTTTTGTTCCTTTAAATTTCCAGGAATTTTTACTACCTTATAATTTATAATTACGCTAATTACGATCTAGAAATAAATTCTCGTTTGTATCGTATAACGTGAAGTTGAAGAAATACGAGATGACTCAGTTGTCACGCATATTAGGTATAATATGCTTGTTCCCAAGCTCTCAAGAGATTCTCTCATTTCCCTCAGTTTCTTCATAACGTATCTGTTAGCTGCGGGAACCCTCTTACCATTTTTATTATCTCTTTTCATTTATTGTATTCTTTTTTCATTTTTTTTTTCATTTTTTTTTTTTTATTCTCAATTTTTTCTTCTCCCTTCGCTCCCCGATTTTTTTCATTCTTTTCTCTTTCTTTATTTCTTTATTTTCGCTCTTCTCAAGCTCCAACCTTGCCCCTTATTAATAGCATTGTTTAGATAAGAAGCACAAGCTTTTTACCAAAATGAAGCTATCTTTGACTCAGCTTCTTCTCCTTCTCTTTCGGTACAGGTACCTACCGAGATCGTCGTTTCAAAATGAGATTAATGTAAACTGCTCGAAAAATTTCATGCGAGAAACCGAGAGAGAGAGAGAGAGAAAGAGAGAAGAGGAGAGTAGCCAGCTCTCGTTAAGTAAAATAAAATAATAATTTTAGCAGCTGCAGATAAGAAATAGCGTATAGGTAATTATTTGAGGTATGCAATTTGCAAGTGACAGCTGAAATTCATCATCTGTATATATATATATATGTGTGTGTGTGTGTGTGTACGTGTAAAATACCTACGTCAAGGGTTACCTTCCCTTCCCATCCCTTTCATTTTCTTTATTTTTGGTATTATTTTTACCCACCAATTTCGAGTACCTACCTCGAATTTATCAAATTAATAGGTTCAGGTGTCAGAGAGTCGCGAATTACTGCGGATGAAACACCGACTATAAAATCAAAATCTCTCAAAGTCTAAAAGTATGCCTCTTCAAACTTTCAAAAATGTTTTTTCTTTTTTTTTTTTTTTTCAATTTGTATCAGAAACACAATTAGCAATGGTCGCAAAGGCCGTTTTTGTCTCGACTTAAATTCGGTGTGTCAAGTCCTTTCGATCTCAATTTATGGTTTCGTCATGATCTTAAAATTGCATAGTATTAGAGTTCGAAATATCCAAAGGTATGATGCGCACATGAAACTGTTTCAACTGATTCATCAGCATTTTGGCAAAGTTTGGTGCCATGATATGGATATTGGATAGTAACAGCAAAGTTTCCGAAAATGGCACTTTACAAACTCAAGAATCTTCGGGATTAAAGGATAAGACTGGAACCGCTTGATCCATCCGAATCGAATTAAGAAGTTGAACAAAAAATGGCCACGGTATAATATTCGAGTTTGAAATATCCATAAGAGTGCATTAATTGACCCGTATATAAAATTGATTCAAGTGATTTATCACGTTCTATTAAATTTTAGTACCAATAAGAATAATGGAATCAAAGTTATCGAAGACTGCGAGATCCCGAAGATCGAAAAAAACAAAAAAATTGGCAAAATTCTGGAGGTAAAAGAGAGAGAGAGAGAGAGAGAGAGAGAGAGAAAAAAAAGAGGAAATTGTGAAGGACAAAAAAAAATGGAGTAAAAGAGGTAGTCAAGGATAATTCTGAATAAGGGGAAGGGGGAGTAACACTTGAAGTTAACTCGCAGGACGGTAGCAGCCTGAGGTGTATCAAAGGGGGTCTGGTTCGACTTCTGATCTTGAGAGGTTTCGAATCCTCTTGCGATGTCCGGTTATATTCCCTAACGCAACGAAACGTAACGTAACGCAACGAAACGCAACGAAACGCAACGTAACGCAACGCAACGAAACGTAACGTAACGTATCCAACATTGGGCCCCAACGTTCCTGCACGGTCCCTCCGTTCTCGCGAGGTGCTGCGCGCTGGCACTGCTATAGCTGCTGCACTGCTACGCGGCTCCATGGAAAAAGGAGCAGGCAGGCAGGCAGGCCTTGCCTTGCAGGCGGCGAACAGGGAGAGCCAGGGAGAGGCCTGCGTTCCGTCCTACCTTGTAATTTACTCACCGCCAGCCCTACGGCTATCCATCCCATGGCATAACTCAGGGACGTATTAAACCATGGGTTTGAAGAAATGTTGGGAAAGTTAAAAAATTTTCTTTCACACACGAAACATACAATTTTTTATCGTTTTATTTATAAAAAAATTTATAAACATCTTTCTTATCAAACTTTACAATTTTTTTCAATATTTCTCCCAGCTTTATACGGCCTGATTAATACGTCCTTTGAAATTTATCCCGACAAAGTGTTTTGTTCTTTTTTATTTCTTCACCGCTTCCTAAATTTTGGATGATCAAAAATATCCTTCTGCACGATGTTATGTGTACGTTAATTATTATATAAATCGTGAAACGCTATAGACACTAAACTACAGCAGTTCATTATTGCGAATAGGCATAATATTGCCACTTTTAATTAAGGCTTCACAACTCGTCCCCAGCATCTCTATTTGATTTACGACTGTAGTTATTATCGTATTGTTTGCGGTAAGAGGATACGTATAGGTACATACATATACAGGTGTAGAGGTGGGTTAACCGATATCCTGCACACACCCATAACATATCTGTATTATGTCGTATTAAGAAGAGAAATTATTCAGCGAAGCTGCATCAACTGTTTGGAATCTTATTGGAATTCAGAACCGTTGGGGGCAGAAAAGCCGCAAAAGTTCATGCGAAACGAATGGAAAACACGAGAAAAACGTAAAAACAAAGAAAAAACCAAACGAGAGACAAAGAAATTGAAATTCCCTACGGGCACCTCGTCCCATAGGCACGTCACTGCTTCTCGAACGCGATGCCATGCCATACCTTGGCGGACAGAGCGTTGCATACGTTTAGCTAAATTATACCGTATATATACCTTATTATTTCATGGGGCCCCACTATGGGCCCGCTGACGCGGCGCTCGACTCTTCTCATAGGCTCTGCGCGCATGCCTTTTTATCGCCTTATTTCGCCTCCACACTGAGGTGTAGGTACGATATGTGAATGCATGTATATACGTATATATATAATATGTAGGTGTATACCTTACATACTGGGATGTACTATAACTCGTCATTCTCACCTGGCCTCGTCTAGATTATAAAGAAACGATGATATTAATTGATCGTTAAAGCGAGACTCGATTGACTAGATACTTTGACCATTTTTTTTTTTTTCATTTTTATATTTTACTCCCAACATTCTCCATCAATTTTTGCTACGAGAATAAAATAATAGCGTTGATTATGGCACGAGAGAAGAAGGAGAAAGAAAAATGGGAATTGTCCATTTGGTAAAATATCGCCGATTTAATCCGCATAATAATAGTGTATTATGCAACTAGTGCGTAAAGTGAGTTTTTCTTGGGCCGCCTTGAGGTTTTATATCGGGAAAATTTTCAATGAGGAAATCTTGAGATCAGGGTATTTTATATTTTCATTGTCAGTTGGATATGTACATGTGTCTCGATCAATTGTGCAATCCTGTGCAATGTGCAGGCGAGATTCTCTCTGACAACGAAAAGGATATCCAATATACCAATTTACAGAGTCCGCGGTGACTCAATGTACCGTATACAATCCCCCTCCAATTCTTTACGATGCATTTCAGTCCCCTAGGACAAAAAACCCCCATTTAAATATCAATTTTCGATCGCGATGGGGGAAAGAGACATTCGATAAAAAAAAGTTTGGAATTTATTCAAATTTTAGGAGAAACGTTGTGATCGTATGTTTCACAATTATACAATTTTTTGACGAACGTTCTGATCAACTTTACCAATTTTCCAATTTTATTTTCTTTTGTTTTTAGAGACGTTCTAATTAGATTTTTGCGATTTTTTGGAAACGTTTTAATGATATTTCACAATATCGCAATTCCTGAAGAGACGTTGTGGTCATATATTCCACAATTATGCAGTTTTTCAAGGAACGTTCTGATCAAGTTTTGCAAGCTTTCAATTTTTTTTTCTGTCAGACGTTTCAAATTCTTTGATTTTTTGAAAAACGTATAAATAGGATTATACAGTCTTTCCAATTTCTTTCAGAAAGTTCAAATGAATTTCTAGATATTCTAGACGTTCAGCTATAATTTTTTATAGATAAAAAAATAACCCCGAAGTACTAAAAATCTTGTTTTATTAAAACATGGGAAAGTTCAATGGCTTTGGGGCAGAACTTGGAATCGAGATAGAAACCTGGGATTTGGACTGAATTTTTTTTTATATATTTGGACACGTTCTGGCCCATGAGAGGATCGGAATTCAAATATGACCGAATCAAGGAGCACCCTATTGTTCACGTATAATACCTACCATATGATACATCGAAGGGTGGAAATCGGTCCTCGTATTCAGTTCATTGGCTCCTTATATACCGGCTTCAAGTACCGACTGTAAACATTGATGATCAGTATTTTCAACGATCTGAGGGTCTAATCTAACGGCGAAATAACCTCGGGGATATATAGAGTCGTTTAGATTTCATACGCGTTAGATGGCTCAAGACACCTTTTTCTATACCGTATCATTTGCCAACATTTTTACTGGTTATAAATTCTGATTGGAATTTATACTCTCGATCATTCACGACTTCACATAGAGACTGAATTTTACACCCCACATAGTTATAATTCCGTGTACGTTTTAGAAAAATATAACAAAAATAGTATGTTATGCAACAAGTGCGTAAAAAAATTTACGCACAAGTTTCATAAGATATTTTTCGACACAGCGTGCGTAAAATCAAAGTTTACGCATACTATATCGAAAAATCTTTTTTAATTCTTCTTACAAAAATTTGAAATAAATTTGCAAACTACGAGTGCGAGCCGGGGTGGCAGAAGAATTCTAATCTGAAAAGGCAAAAAAAAGCTTGTTATCGGCTTATTTCTGTAAATTCTGTACATCGAAATTGAGCTATTTTCTAATCTGGAAAATTCGTCTCCATCTTTGAAGTTTCATCTCGAAAGTTATTAGTAAGCTAGGTAGTTCCCATTGGTGTATAAGGTGCACAGATAGATAGAGGTGGAAATGTAATTGTGACTTTTCTCGTATATGGTATACGTTTCTGATTACCAACGAAAACTCGTTAAAATAAAATCGCAACGACTTTTAGACTCGTCGTAATAACTTTGTCGCGATTTCTCGGCCCGATAATCGAAGCTTCGCGTTTTACCTCATTCCCAATATTATCTCGCAGTCGATGAATTTCGCGTGTAAAAAAAAAAAAAGTGTGAAAAAAATTCCGCGATGTATTGATCCGCGGAAAAAATAATTAAAAAACGTTGTCTGTCGTATAGGTATATGAAAATAAAATAATATGAACGTGTCTAAAGAAGATGAAGAGAAAAAAATTTTAATAAAATAAAATAAAAAAATTGGAACCAAAATTATGATCCGTATCGCATTAAACATCGTCAAAGTATAAAACTATATAGGTACCTAGTATATCCGTTTCCGACAACTGCAGGGAAGAAAAATTTTTCATTTCACCGTCTGCCTCGGTGCTGCAAAAACCAATCAAAACTTTATCGAATTTAAATGAAGAGAAAAAGAGAGAAACGTAGATAGAAAGATGGAAAAAAATATATCGTACCCGAGTATCGTGGCTTGGCGTTCGCGTTCGGGTTCGCGGGGGGCGAAAATATACAAGTCGTTCATTAATCAAGGGATGGGGGGAAAAATAGTCGATATTTTCTAGATGAAAGTGTAAGTTTTCGTTTTCTTTTTTCATCATTCCTCTATAAGTATTTTTATTTTATTCTTATTTTTTTTCATGGCTTTTTCCCCGTTCTTTTCTTTTTTTATTTTCTTCATTTTTTTCAATGGGGTGGGACAGCGTGAGCATGGAGTCTGAGTTAAAATGAATATAAGAAGAATTTCGCCTGAAGAATGAGTGGTGTAAAATTGTGAGCCCTTTCATTAAAGAATACCGCTGTACGGTCACGTTACCCCGGTGTAATATAATAAGTATTTCAGCAATGCTTAATTAAACCGACTGACGAGGTGTCCTAGATATTTATATAAGTACCTACTTGAACAAAGCGGTGTAAGGGGTAAGGGGTGTGTAAGACTGTTTTTTAACGTCGAAAGAAATCGCCGAAAGAAATTTCATGCATCAAAAAAAGGCTCGAATGACGCGAGAAAGGAGAAGAAGAAGAAGAAGAAGAAAAAAACACAAAAAAGAAGTGAGGAAAATCGCAAAGCTTTTTTCTAAGAAAAGCGAAACTTTTTTTTCCGCACGCAAAAAGCTCGCCTGTCTGATTACAGTGTTTTCCTATACAAATCAACGAAGTGCTGACCCAACAGCTACCTACCGCGAAACCAGCCTAGCTTTTCCTCTTTTTTCTTTCTCATTTTCATTCTTTTTTTAAAATAACGCGTTTGTCGACGCCAATCAATTGTGATTGCCATTTCGTTCGCTGTCCTCGATGTTCGACAAATTACGTGCAAACAGCAAACTACCAGGTACCCATTTCCTCGCTCATTGATTGCACTTTCAATCTGACTAGAAAAGAAGAAAGGGTTTCTCCGACTTTTTTATTTCCTCATCAGTTTCGAAAAATTCCCAAGCCTTGTTGAGTTCGAACGTTCGCTTGTGCTCGAAATAATGTGGGGCTTTTAATTTTCGACGGATAAAAATGACGCGGGTTTCTGCTATTCGATATGGAAAGATCTTCTATTTCACCCCGTTTCTTTGAATTTTAAGTTATTTTGTGAAAAATAACCAAAACTCTAACGTTATATGGTGAATGACGAAGGTAGTGAAGGTAGGTGGATGGGTTAGACGGTCTGCCCTCGTACGAAATAACTTGGCAAATTAGATATGGTTGTAAAACGCTACTCAGCCTCTTAATCGCAATCCCCGATCTTAATTACCATCAATTAAAACTTGAAGTTCATTGCAGCATTCACGCGGGTCTGAAGTACGAAGTGAGGATTATTGTTTTAATGAGAAATAAACCGTGCCCATAATACACACACATACACACACCTGTGTACACATGTATACAATATACACGCAATAATTTGCACATAATTCGGCGATCGATCCAGCTTCACATTTTCCGTCCATTTCATTGAAATTTTTTTAAGCGATGATGGGATCATGGTTTGGGCGAAATCTAAGATCGGAAGAAATTCGTTTCTTCAGAAAGAAGCAGGCTCTGTTTCCGATATTTCATCGATCTACTTACTGGATATGCCGGAACATGGGAACCCGTTAATTCATTCATGGGCCAGGAAGCAATTGGGTATACATATGTCGTTTTTTGATTAAACCAGAGAGCAAACCAATTGCAACAGTGCAAGTGTCAGCCCAAAGTCACGCGAAGTTAGGGATTATTAATCGTAGTGCTGGGTCATTAAAAAGCATTGATCTATGTCCCCATGCTATCTGGCCACCCATAAACCTCGCCTATTCAGTATAATGTGTGTGTGTGTAGAGCTGATTCGAATTAACTCGTAAAGATATCGAAATTTCGCACCAATAAATTGATTTATCGCAACGTTTGCGAATGATCGTACACGAAGGAATGAGAAGAAGAAAGAAAAGAGTGAATTTTCATTCGTACGAAAGATGAATGAAAATTTATATCATCAATCGAAGAAAATTCATCATTTGGGAGTCAAGTGGAATTCGTTAATTTTTTACGATATTATTTCATATCGATAACCACGGTGAATGAATAAGTTAATTAACCATTTGGGTGAAAAGGGGATGAAAATTGTTCTCGGAATGTTATTTCCTCTCATAGGACTATCAGCGGTGGTAATAAAACCTATTGATTTCAACTCTATCGGAAAAACCAGAGCACTGTAGCCTCGCAGTAGTAGTAAAAAAATAAAAAATAAAGTAAAAAAATAAAAGTACATTCCCATGCCAAGTAGCAGTATTCGAGTCGTTTCATCCACTTTTATTCATCCTGTATATAGTATCGGGTCCAAAACGGGGGGGAAAATTCTCTCTTTTTTATCCCGAAGGAAATAGACGAGAGAAAACGACTCGGGGGTGAAAATTCCGAATTTCCGAACATTAGCAGTTTTTGCAATGGAAATTTTCCCGGAAGTAGATTTAGATAAGCGATTCGAAAAACTTTTATACTGAGAATTTGCGCTTTTGTAAAAAAGTTGTCGAAAAAAATCCGAAGAAAAAATAGAAAAAAAATTCGAAACTGAAGTGGGTACTAATAATTTTGACTATCCAAACTTTTATTCTCAAGGTGGCTTTTGCAGCCCCCGTTACACCGTATAGGTATAACCTACTTTGGGTAGATAAACCTCCGTCCTACCTCAGTCTGGAAAGCCCGTGTTATAGTATATTAGCCCGCAATTAGCCATAGTAATTAAAATTCCTAATGCGTACGAAGCTAATGAAATTAGAGTCATTTTATTCTCATCCAAGGGTTTCCCATCCCCCAAAGCTCGTACTACTTTCCCTTCTGTTTTCGCGTAGGTACGAGAAATTATACCTAATTTTTACGTCCCAAGAGCGTGATCCTTTTTTTGCAATGCTTTTTGCAAATTAAGAAAAAAGGAAAAAAATTTTACGTTTATCATTTTCCTTTTATCTTTTTTATTCTCTCTCTCTCTCTCTCTCTCTCTATCTTTCTCTCAATGCTCCTATGACCCGAACCAAGAATAATTCAACGATGTTTGATGATCGAAATGTTCACAAAAAAAAAAAAACAGAAAAACAAATTTGGTTCAGGGGTTTCAATTACACATCGCGGTCTTCGAATTCGTTAGCGAGATACGGGCGATGCAGCATTTTTCCAACGTGATCAGAATGGTCGATTTTATGCACTATACCTACGTATGTACATACGTACCTAGGTATTGGCGAAATTAGAATTCTTAAAACGAGTTCGAAGACCTACTTATATAGATAGAAGTTTGATTTAGCAACAGTTCAAGCTCATATAGTACCTTCGAATCAGCAACTATATATGTACCTATATACATATGAAACTCGCCGACGCGATTCCATATGGGATGAATCTTTTTCTTTTTTTTTTTTCTTTTACAACCCTATACCTACATCCAGCTTCCTTTTCTTCTTACCTGCCGTAAAAACTCGGATAATAAAAGTTATGGACCATTATACCATTTTCTTATATCTTATATATGTAGGTACCTATGGTACAGGTAGGTAGATAGGTGGGTACAGTGCGCCTTGCACTGCGCAGCTGTATATATACAGGGTGATTCAGAATTCGTGACGAATCTATTGTGGGGTTAATCCTTGTTGAAATTGGGATCGAAAGTTCCTCAGCTATTTTTCCGAAAGATGATTTTATTTCCTTGGAACCAAAACACATTTTTTTTTTCTAACATCTTTCACAAAATAAGAAACTTTCTCCAATATCGGAAAAAGAAAAACTCATTGGCATCATTTTGGATTCTTCAAAATTGACAAATGATATGGAGAAAAAAAAAAAAGAAATTGTTATAGCGTCTATAATTTTCTAGGGCCTTGGCGAAAAATGGGGTACGAATCTGCGCGACGTGTAATACTCCGCAAATATAGAATAAACAGTTTTGGAAAAAGCGTATTTCTCCACCTTCATTTTTTGCTTTTTCCATTCTTTTAATTCGGCATTTTTCCATGTTAAATAAAATTCGTGTAATACCTATACAGATCTACATCTTTTTCTCTGAACCGTTCTCGTTTTCTTGAGAACCCGAAAAAGAGAAGAAGAAAGAAAGACGAAAATATGTAAAAAAAAAAACAAAACAGAAGAGAGAGCAGAATTTTCATCCCCTTTGTTAAAATTCTCCCAGTTAGAAGGACGAAGGAGACTGAACGAGGACGAGGACGAGGACGAGGACGAGGAGGAGTTGTAGTAGGGAATTGACGTCACTCAAAGTGGACGTACTCTGAAAAGTTTCCAGCTCTGTAAATTGGGCGTGATGTATAATTGAAGCAATTAACATGGGGGTAGGATTTAGGGGTGGACACCTTGCCACCGAAACTCGAGGGCCCTCGACGTCCATTCTCGCCTCGTCATTCCTCCAGGGTTTTTCAATGCTTACGAGGGGCGGAGGGGGCCGGACGATATTCGAAAAGGGTATCCCGCTGCAAGTACCGAAAAAGGGAACCAGGAGCTTTCGGCATCCCTGCGCCAAAGTGACCCTTCAAGTAATATTCGTCGCTGAATGTACCATGGAAAAATATCTCTTAAAGGATTTCACCCCTTTATCTGTTTCATAGAATATCACATACATTTTCAATTTTTTGGTTTTTTGTTATCCTCCTCTTTTCTCTTACAATTTTTATGGCCAAGAATTAGAAGCTTTTTCACCCTTGTTAAGACACGAGCTTTACGCGGCCAAAAAACGGGGTACAAAATAAAACAATTGACAACTGGCGATGGGCCAGAAGCTTTCTCTAGCTTAAAACACTTTTCTTACTGCTAAGATTGGATAAGGAGACGATTAAGTCCATCTGAGCTTTTATTTCTCGCATTTTGGGTGAGAGAAGCAATTGACTGAAACATGGTTTCTTTTCATTCTTTTTCTGTCGCAGCTTGGGAGGATAGTGAAAATAATATGAAAAATTGATCAAGATTTGTCCAAAATTATTCCAGATATAATCAGGGTACCGCAGTAGTATAGATAAGTTGAATAAAATCTGAGTAAAAAGTACGACATAAGAAATAATTGATGTAGTTTTAGAGGAGTTTTCGACGAGCTGAAGAGAGGGTGGAAAGTAAGGGTAGTAGAAATGAAGAGAGATGGACAGAGAGAGAGGGAGAAAGAGAATTAGAGAGTGAGTGAGTGAAGTAAGTTGATATCAGTTGTGAATCAGCAAGAGTTTTCAAGTTTTAAGTAGTGCTTTGGATAACCAGGAAAACTACGACTATAAACTAAAGTAAAGTTCAGTGCCACAAACCCATACCATTGCAGTCCATGCATACTCGTATGGAGAAGAGCGAAGAGTCTACCAGTTCACGGTTGATATACCCCATTAGGACCTCAATCCACTCAGATATAACTAAATTTGCATCCAAAAAAAATCGCGAGCAAAAAGAAAACGAGGAAAAAAGCAGTTCCAGTTTTTTAAAGCTCTCGAAATCAATTTTTGGGCTTGATCAAATAGCTTTTGATAATTACAACGGATCTTTACGTTTTCGGGATTCTGGTATCCGAATCTTGATGCTTCGGTATTTATTTTATATTAAAATTCTGCGTGCAAACTAAAAAAATTGGCAGACTAATTGTTTTAGAGCTTTTTAGTTTGTGGAATGAATTTATAACGTCGGTACTTTATTATATAGACCTTAACCCACTCGGATATAACTAAATTTGCATTTGAAAAAAATCGTGAGCAAAAAGAAAACGCGAAAACAAGCTGTTCCAATTTTTGAAAGCTCTCGAAATCAATTTTTGAGCTTGATCAAATAACTTTTAATAATTAGAACGAATCTTTACGTTTTTAGAATTCTGGTATCCGAATCTTTATGCTTCAGTGTTTATTAATGGAAGTAAAACTCTGCGTGCGAACTAAAAAAATTGGCAGACTAATTGTTTTAGAGCTTTTTAGTTTGTGGAATGAATTTATAACGTGGGTACTTTATTATATAGACCCCAATCCACTCAGATATAACTAAATTTGCATTCAAAAGAAAACGCGAAAAAAAGCTGTTTCAATTTTTGAAAGCTCTCGAAATCAATTTTTGAGCTTGATCAAATAGCTTTTGATAATTACAACGGATCTTTACGTTTTTGGAATTCTGGTGTCCGAATCTTGATGCTTCGGTATTTATTTTATATTAAAACTCTGCGTGCGAACTAAAAAAATTGGCAGACTAATTGGTTTAGAGCTTTTAAGTTTATGGAATGAATACATAACGCGGGTATTACATAGACCTCAATCCACTCAGACATAAATGAGTTTGTATTTGCAAAAAATCGCGAGCAAAAAGAGAGAAGAAATGAAAAAAGCTATACTGTAGCAATTTTCGAAAGCTCATATCATAATCAATTTTCACTCTTTTTCAAATAACTCTTGCTAATCACGACAAAATTCCACGACCCGAATCGTTACGTCTCGGTATTTTTCTTCATGGAGGTAAATCTCTGCGTGTGAATAAAAAATTTGCAGACTAATTGCTCCAGAGCTTTTCAGTTTGTGGAATGAATATATAACCTGGGTATTACGCGCAGTAACTATATAGTCAAAAATTGGTATTAGATTACCCAAGGTTTTCGAATATTATGGAAGAAGGTAGCCCCCTGCAGGACCACGCCAAGGGTAATTAGATTTCGTTTAATTCAATTTCGTGTCTGATGGCTCCATCAGAGTGACTACATGACACTTAATAGGCTCTTCGACGTTAATTAATATCGTGGGTCGTTCATAGTATCGAAGTGAAACTGTCTCCACTTTAATAGACTATATATAGGTATATGCATGCAATAAACATTCGCGTTAAAATTTCGCAGCATTTATGAAAATTATTCGAAAAATGATAAAAACGTGTTAAAATATTGTTCAGATTTTCTTCTTCTGTAAAATCGAATGATTTCCATCATTTTCCATTCTTCTTTCAAGCTACAATCATTCTCAAAATTGTTATCGTTCTTCTTCTCGTCTTTTTTTCTTTCTTTTTTTTTCTCTTTCGTTGCACATCTCATTTATATAATATGGACACCAACTTCCGCGCGAATAACTGAACCGGTTTCATAACTTGCCCGAAGCAGTGGCAGGAATTGAGAAGAAAAAACTAAAACAAAAAAACTTTCAACTAAAAATCGTAAAAGGGAGTAAAAAAAAGTGAAAAGAGGATTAACTTCGGTCGTCTTGAGTGGTAAGAAATTGATAAAATATGTTCACGATCAGCGATGCACCTATTCCATCCTCCGCATTGCATCCTATCAATTTGAGACGAAAAGTATCTCCCGGTATTAGCATATTTAATAAGTTATTTAAACCGTGTTATAATCCCCGCAGCCGACTGTAGATTTCCTTCAAAATCCGGGACTCGAGGCTCTGGATTCTCTTTACGGGATTTGAATAAATTAAAAATGAAAATTTTGGGGCTGAGAAATTTTTTCGAATTTTTTCGTTCTTATAATTCAATAATGGAGTTAAATGACCGGTGTGAGAATCAGCGATGAGTGAATAGGAGGATAAGGTATATATCAGACTGTCCGGTAATTGAATCGAGAAATAAAAGTAACGGCGGTAATTTTGAACAATTTTCTTGTATAATTCATTGAATGAAATCTTGGCGCGTAACCTCAGGTATTATAATAAGAAATACGGTCTTACTTTAGTACACCGTGAGATCCGGGAGATTGCCCGTAAAAAGCAATTCATTAGTCGCCCTTTGTCTGCCTCGTATTAAAAGCCGGAGACAACCCTCGGCCAGGGACGTGCCTAAACGGTTTTAAAAGCGCGTCGTTTTTCCTGAAAAGAATTCGGTTTTTCTATTTTTTTGCTATATATTTCGACCGGAAAGCACGGAGCCGTCCATCACTTCCTTGGATAAACGCATAACCAGCCATTCCCATACTCAAAGAATCCAGAACTGTGATGAGACGCGAGAAAACTGAGTTTAGTTCGTAGAACCGCCGACAGATGGACGCGGCGCGCTGCTTGGATTCTCATAGGAGAGGTAACTCGAGAAGTAAAACACGCTTTTTCGATATTGGACGATTGTGGTTACGAACTTATACCCAGGATGAAGATTTTTGATGATATTCTGACGAGTTTAATGACTTTTTCTTATTATTTATGAGTGTTTTAGATGAGTAAGAAGCTCATTTGTTAATTAATAAAGCCTAATGTTTTCGTTTCTCTTGTGGGGCGGTCCTAAATGTCATCCCGAATTCAATCTCTCATTTATTATTGAATCGCGCGATGTTTTAAGCCCGAGAGAAGCGTGCTCTCAAGCTGTCAGGACTCTCGCGTACCCTGCCAAACCTCCTTTTTTCTTCCTCGTCCGTTCTTCTTTCTCTTTTATTTCTTACTTTTCTTTTTTCTTTTTTTCTCTCTCTCTCTCTCTCTCTCTCTTTTATTCGCTCGACTTAAGAAGCGTCAAAAAATTTCCTGACTCCTGACCTTAAACGATCGGGCCAAATCACCCCAAAAAACTTTCGTCTCGTCGTCCTAAAGTCACCGAATTTTTCTTTTTTCTTTTTCCCTCCTTTTCTACCCCTCTAAGAAATTACCTTGGCAAAAAAGAACCTCCCTCTCGCGCCGTTCGCGTCTTTGCAGACACTGCTAATAATGTTTTCGTCGATCATTAATGCTCCATGAATATATTCAAAAAAAAAAATATATAAAAAAAAAAAACAAAAAAACTTCGGTATCTAATGAATTGAGAAAGAAAAATGAAAGTAAAATTTTGTTATTTTCAATTGAAGAATTTTCGTTTTTGCTCTTTTTTTTTTTACAATTTCATGTGAGTCTACACTTATATATATACATATATATGATAAATTTTGGGCTCTATTTTTTTTTCTTTCTTTCTTTCTTTCTTTCCTTCTACCTTTAGAGCACATGCAACGTCAGTCTCCTCGTTTTTAGTACGTCGTAAAGTGTGAGACTGGTTACTTTATATCATCTCGACGATCATAATTCAAAAGTTGTTCCCTTGTAATTTCAAGAGCTACCGGGAACTCGGCCGATATATGTATATATACTATATATTTATACGTATATAGATAGATATACATATAAATATATAAATATATACGTATATACCGGGGACAATTTACAGGGTAGAAATCCGATCCAACCTTGACCTGAACCTCGAACCTTAACGTTTAAATCCGACTCCTACTAAGCCAACTGGAGTGAGAAATTGAATTCGAATTATTACTTTATCATTATTTTATTACTCATCATTTTCCGATAGTCGAATGATTCATTCTCTCTTGAAGTGCATGGGTTCGCTGAATTATTGCAAAAAATATTTTATCACCGATGATTGATGAAATGTCGATGATTTTTTTTCTTTTTTTTTATAATACAGAAAAAAAGAACCGTGTCTCAAGGCTGGAAGATATTTTCCGAAATTCATGTAGACGTGTGCATTTTTCCGAGCTGTGGATTCGAAGACTTTGAGACGTTACTCGGAATTGAGATAGAAACTTGGGGTTTTTGCTACATTTTTTTTTTTTTTTTTTTTTTTTTCGTTCTATATATATTTCGGGAATTCTTGGCTCGTGGGAGCGTTGAATTCCGAAAATGATCAAATCAAGGATCACCCTATATATGTATATATATATATATATATACATGTATACACTTAGTCGTTGAACGAAAGCCACAAAACCGCAGGCTGTAAACTTTATATATGCAATATAAGACGATGCGTTTAACTGTTGCCGTAATAAACGCAGTTAGATTAGCAACCCAAGAGCGTATATATATATATATATATATGTATATGGATACATCAAATGGTTTCTTTTAAAACAACCGAAAACCACTTTCGTTTTCATGTACTTACGCCCAACTAACTTGTAGATAAAGATCAAACTTTATTATACAAGTGAAATTGATTTCGCGGTGATGATTTTTCATAAAATAATTGAAACAAATAAAATGAGGAAAAAATGTTGGTAAAAAAAAAAAAAAAATTATAATATTGATTCAACAGGTCGAAACAGCCGATCGTTAATTAAGGTAGCGAAAATTTAATCGCCTTGTTACGAGAGCATCGAATGGTGGTTATGGTGATGGTGTGCCTCTCCGATCTGGTGCGAAACAAAAAGATTCGCGACATGTATTAATTACGAGTAAGAACGAGGGCCCCAGCTCGGTGTGGGTGAATTATATAGAGAATCAGTGGCTGGTTCTTAAAGCGCCATTAAATCTTGTCAATATTTGTTTAATGACTTTGGACGATTATAATCACACCACCGAAAAATTTAATCACCTACAGCTACGAGCAAGACCGGACAGAGAGCAAGAGGGACTTTTGACTTTTTCCCATCTCACTGCAGACCGATGCAAGTAATAATGAGAGAAGATAATAGGTGCTGCACTGTTAACGAGGGTATCGTGCTGTGACGAGACATGGATTTTATTTTTTTAGATACCTTGTCTTTTTTTCACTCTCTCTCTCTCTCTCTCTCTCTCTCCACCTTCTTTTAATTCTTGTCATTTCGCTAATTAGACATCGTTGAATGGGTGCTCGGCTGGTCCATGATGTGAAAAATGAAAACCGTCGTTGCATGTGTGTATTTGGTCCGGGGATATTGATGAAAATTGAAAAAATTCGCTTTTGAATAACACGAGAGCGAATTTGAGGGCGCCTGTATGGGGGGGTGAAACACACCCTCAAGGCTCGAGTCTGACGCATGCCATTTTCAAATGACGTATTTACACACGTGCGTCAGTGGCACATGGTTAACAGCATCAGTCAAAGGGTTGAATCGTTTGAGGAGCAGTTAATTATTAACGTATAACATGTACAGTGCAGGTAGCGGAGGCATCGAATTGCACAATATTAGTCGCGACGTATTAAATTGGCTATTAATTGTGCAGAGGGAACATGTATTCGTGGAATTTTGACGTGCAGCTTTTTTTGAAACGTAAATTCTTCTTTTTTGCTTTTGTTTATACAAAAAATGTCAATTTACCGACTGCAGTGAACGCGATTGAATTTTGCTGTGAAAAATTTGATTGCATTTCAAAAAGCAGAGCTGGGTGGAGCGAATGGGGAATTTCAAAATTTCCGAACGAAGGGGACGATTTCGAATTATCAGAAACGTTGGAATTCAGGATATTGAAACTCCGGAAGTCCGAAAATCGAGAAAACGATTTCAAAATTCGGAATTTTCAGCCTTTGGGACTTTTCAAAAAAAGGGTAGTGAATCAATGCGTGGGAGCTAATGAATAAAATAATAGGTCAGGAAATCATTATTGGAAAAAAAATAAAAAAGACCTGGGCTGCTCATGCAGTTCCTCAGTGACCCGCTGAGCAAGACATTAAGGTGGTATAAAAAGGCGGAAGAGTAAACACGCACACAGGTATATGTATGTGTATATGCAATGGAGTTTTCCTAGATCCCCGAGTTGCAGGATTTTAGTGTCTTTAAAATCCTTGAGAATACATAAAACCAGATGTAGCTCTTGCAAGAAGACGCACATCTCATGGTAGCACAAAATAGGTATGAAATAAAATCCTCCTTTCCAAGTTTGCTCCAGGTGTTGATTCAGAGCAACTTTTCTCTTTCTCTTGGTGCAATAAAACTAGGTGTTTATTTCTCTCGTATGAACCCGACTTCAACGTATCTGGTATATGACCTGCATTCCTTTTTTGAATGAAAGAATAAAATGAACAAAAAATACAGAGCCACGAATTTAATAGGACAAAAAACGAAACGAAGAATAATCACGTTTCAAAAGCCAAAAGAGCTTCTGAGCATTCCGATGAAATTACTTTTCCTTTCATTCAACTATAGAATTTCCCCCATTTTCGATATCAGCGAATGTAAAAATGTAGAAAAAGTTCGAAAAAATTATCCCCCACAAAGTGAGCGAAAATTTCGAATTCGAAACGGCTATAGCAGCTCAAGATCTCCTAGCCGCTAAATAAATATGTGATTTGGTATCAGCAGCCCCCTGGAGAACCCGGCTGAGTGAGCCAGGCTATTTTTCAAGTTCTAGTAGAAAAGCACACGGACAGTTCCAGCTCCAGCTTCTATTTTTCTTTTCTATGTATATATGTATATATATATCATACGTGTGTGTGTGTGTATCTGTAGTTTAAATTCCCGATAGAAAACTTTCCTCTGTTTGACTGTAGGAGCTATGAGAGGGTAGTTTTATGTATAATGTAAAAATACTATGCAGTAGTATAAAGTCCGAGCTTTTACTTATAAGATACAAAAATAGGGAATAGAGATATCTGCAGACAGACGTGTACAATATGTGTTCATATATTATATACGATTTGATATTTTTTTTCTCAACCCTAAAATGTCACCAGCTACAGCTGGTTCCCTGATCCGGGTTCGTAGGTATAGGTATATTGTTTTATATATAATATATATATATATATACTTCGAATCGTCTTTTTACACATTTTGACAGTGCGTTGTCTCTTCGATGAACCTCTTGTCTTCAACCCGGAAAAGAAGAGTATCAAAACGCGTTTGGATAATTTCAACACGAAGTGACACAGCTGTCTGTCTCAAGCCCGAATCCCCGAATATTTTCCTGTTTATTTTTGAAAAAAATAAGGGAAAGTATGTATGAGTGAGGAATCCGAGGGGAAACCGAGCTCTGGAGATCCTAGAAGAATTATTTAATGATCCTGGAGAAAACGAAAAAACGAATTCAGTCATACTTGAATTCCGATGCTCTCATGGACCAGAACGTCTCGAAATGTATGAAAAAAGTTCCGAAAATTCAAAAATGGCGATGGAAACGTTGAAATTTGAAAATGATCAAATCAAGGATCACCCTAATGCAGATATATGTGTACCGATCTTGGATTACGCGTATAGTTATATAACCACATACCTGAACAAGAGGTAGTACATATATCATTATCTCAAAGAGATTATCATTACCCAGACGATCCTTAGGTAGTAGGAATGCCTGGTACTCGAGTGGATTTCAGAGTTGAGAATCTTAGCACAAAGGCAGTGTCAGAGGGGCTGTTCAAGGCAATGATAATAACAATGATAATTAAGGTATGGAATATCTATACGCACATATATACCCAAAGTGTGTATATATATATATATGTATGGAATAGTAATCTTCAACTCAAAAGCTTGAGCCCGCGTGTTAGTCTCAGACATATATATATATAACCGAGGAGGAATCATCCCACTCGAGTCGAGATTACCGAAGGGCTGAAATTCCCGCTTAACAATCACCTCGCGCACATATTCTGTACATTACTCATTGTTCACATCTCATTTTAATCACGCATATAGATCATAGATCCGTTTGGAGTGGAGTGGGGGGAAACTGGCGTGGCGCAGCGCCTGCGGGAGCGTCAGTCGCGCGGCAGCCGCCGAGGAGGAAACATGGTTATGTAAAAGCTACAAAATCGCACCTAGGATGCTTGGAACGAGACTATGAGTAACAGGGGGTATTGTAGGGTCGAATTTATGGCTCCACAGTCTCGGAAGAGCATCTGCACGCTACACAAGCGGTTTTTAAGCTCGTAAATTAACTAAAACTTGAAGAATAACAATCCCGGAAATTCAGCACGCAATCTATTCAATTTTCTCGGCATTATTCTGAGCTAGGAAAGTTCCAGAACCGGAAACCCGGCCATACAATGGCTGGATATAGCGTTCTGGAAACATTCTTCGTACACGCAACTATGATGTGTACATGCATAACTTGTCTAAATAAAAAGCGTCTGATCACCATATCAATACTTTCCAGAGTAACAAGAGGAGTTCGGCGTACATAATGAGTATCAATTCTTCAGTAATTGAGTATTTATTAAAGTTTCGCGAACAAAGGTCCTCGGTAACAAGCTGTTCATTGTCTAATATTCAAAGACACGAGTGGCGCACTGTGCAGCAGTAGCAGCAGCAGCAGCAGAAGCAGCAGCAGAAGCAGCAGCAGAGTGAATACATCGTGGAGGCGAGTCAGCCTGTTCTCTTTGGACGTAATTCAGCTCCTTGACAACTATACATATCTCCCCGTTTCCTTCAATTACACCGAGTTACTGCAGAGCAGTTCCCCAAGGTTTCATTTCGTTCATTTCACTCCCTACCGTTCCCTCTTCTTACTCTCGTATCTACCTATACAGAGGCACAGTTACGTTCTGATTCTGACAAACTCAACAATTGCTCTCATATCCCGAGGGATTATCTTCCTCGTTTTGTTTGTACATACATATTTATATATATATATATACATACATACATACATAGGTTACAGCATCCCTGTATTCAAATTTTCCACTTCGTATTTTCCGCCGATATAATCGATGGATGTACTATACCGCCATGCTGATAATTACCAAAACTGCTGATTCCACCTAAAAAAATAAAATCGGCTTCCATACATCGTTTCCTCCTTCGCTGCAGATGTAGGGAAAGAAAACATCGTGTTTCAAAATTTATGGAACAAAGGCTTCGAGGGGTGCAGCTTTGTACCACTGGGTGAAAAAAAATAACAAAAAGAAAAAATGAAAAAGAAGAAAAGGGGTTTTCAAATTAAGTGACTCTGCACTGTATGAGAAAGACGTGTGACTTCTTTTGAAGAATGATATGGCACACGCACACATGCACGTCTGCATCTATATATTTATATATATGCTTACGTTTACGTCTGCAAATGTGTTGTAAAAGCTCTCTTCCCCGCGTGGTTCTGGCTTTATGATGAGCCACTCACTGTAGTGCTCAAGCTCAGCTTTCTCGTTCTCCCTCTCTATCCCACTTCTCGTTTTTTTTTTTTTTTTTTTTTTCAACTTTTTCACATTTTCTTTTTACCTCTTTCTCTTTTTCTGGCTTGACAAATCGTCCGCGAAATATCGCCACCTTTTATTCAAAATCTCTGCTTTAGACGTGACAAATAGCGAGGCATGACCTAGCTGCATGGGGTTAACAAAAAGGCGTTTCACTCGTCCGCTTTTGCTTCTCCTTTTCTCTCCTATTTTTTATTTTTTTTCTTTTTTTTTTTTTTCATACATTTCCTCAACGATTTCAAACACGCTTTCACCCCGTTTCATCAAATCCTAATAACCGTATGAATATGTGTGAATGAAAAAATGACGAAAATTAAAAGACTGAGTCACAATTAGTCTTTGTCTCAAATTCTGCACAACCAGCAATCGTCGAACATGTATATTTCAAAGTACATAAGCAGACGTAAGACATACATATATATATGTAAAATTAAATGAATAATTTATTAAACAAGCACATGTATACATGGACGTGTGTGTATATTCATATATAATGTTAATGTCATAAACTTGGTATGATTAATCGAGTCGCGAAACTAGACAGGGAACAGGTGTTCCTTGGTGACGGTCAATTCCGTCGACCAGACTCATTTGTACTAGTTACACCATATCCCTGAAGACCGTTAGTATTTACCTGATAAAATATTCATGAAATAGTGGTCATATATTGCCTTCAATCTATTATCCGCGCATTGTCATTATATTATCGTCAAGGTGTTAAATTATGCTGCACTTATACGATGTAATCGATCGGAACATTTTCTCATACTTTCTAACATGAGTGAAATTTTCAATCCGCTTAGTTTCCGCGATTTGGATACTTTTTTTTCAAAAATGAACAAAATTTCGAGCTTTTTATTTTTCCAGTTTGGAAATTCGAACAAGGTGAACTCTAGGTACTCTACGAAAAAGTCTCGATACAGCAATGAGATTGATTCGAAGACCGGACGCATAGTCAGTCTCGCAAATAAGTCAGAGGGATGCTGTCTGGAGCTATTGATCTCTGGCCTGCAATCGTATCTGTCCAAAGACCAGATCGATATCTCCAATCGTTTCTCTCGTTTGAACCTAGTCAATTAAGGATTTCTCGTAGGTAGGATAGGCGGGTATCAGCCAGGTGAACGAGCTGCCATCGATTTCAAAAAAACTAAAAAATAAAATAAGGAAAAAAGATTTTCCTCTTCGAGCCAAATGAACGGTTTTTTAAAAAAAAGGGGGACGAAAATCCTCAGTCCTTGTGCCATTTTCGCACGAAATTATCACGCTCGATTTCAGGCTTATTAAATTTTAGTCAAAACCATATATATAGTGTATCAACCGGTATATACATACGACGAGGTATAAGTCGTGCTGGATTATCGTGCTATAAATTAAACTCGGTTCTCTAGAACGTAAATGGAAAAAATAAAAATATGTATATACATATACATATATACACGCGTAAATATGCAAGGTAGGCATTATAAAGTTGAAAAGAACAGATATTATATCCGCGTGGTAATTCTATATATAATCACAATTAGTGTCCTATTAGGGACCGAATGTGATTCCTTATTTATGCCCCGAGTATAAAACTATGATGCCCAGACGTACCCCACGTCTCGGCTTCTCAGGGTCAGGGTCGTTTTAAATACCGCAAAGGAATTACCCAATTTTTTGAAGATTCGTACAGAAAATTCTGATTCCATAGCGTTTTCGCAATTTTTTTTTTTAGAATTGAGAAAAAAGGAAAATACCTGATTGGTTCGAATCGCGGTGAAGGTGATCATTCTCCACGTTTCTTCGACGACTAGGTATAGGCGGTGGTGTATAATCCCAGCGGGAGATTTCGAATTGCTCTATTATTCTAGTAGATTTATAATAATAATTAGTTATTGGAATTTTCGACGTGGATTAATGACGGTGAAATTCCTGGTTCAGGATCTGCAATACACGGGTACAGCCGAGGCAAGCGTGAACGATATATTGAATAATACCGCGTATGGGTGATTCTGGGAATTATATTAATCAGAGAATTTACATCTGAATATTACCTGAATGAAATAATAGAACAGAAAATTGTAAAACGCCAGAAATATCGAGCCGAATAAATTGGAGAAAGAAAAAAAATATTATTTCCGCCCTCCTCGAGGCGGGAATAAATGAATTTTCGCAAATTATAAGAGAATCGGAAATCGGAAGAGTTGACAATTCCTAAAATCGACGTTCGTTCAAACGTATTTTTGAACTGGCCCCTCTCCGTTCACTCGATCTCGCAAACTCGCTGCAAACTCAAGATATGAAATATACAACAATTTATAAACCTTACCTCATGATCGGTATAACAGTTGTAAAAATTTGCCCGAGTTATCCAGCCTCGAAGCCGCCTTTCGTCCAGGTAATAAACAACGAATCGTGTGTTGTTATTTACATTTTACACCGTTTAATACTGTTCCAATACCGCACGCATATATGTACAGTACTGTAAGGTGCATACGTGGGTCTGAAAGCAGCGTTATCGATCCCGTCGTCGAATTGGATACCAAAAAGAAAAAAACTCGAAAAAGAATCATTTCATCATTATTTTAGAGTGTTGAAGAATTTTTTTAAAACATTTTTGATTTTTTCTGGGATACGGAATCCCATTTCATTTCAAAGTTTCGAATTTTCGAATGTCATTGAAAAAATTGAAAACACCGTTTTGTTTAGGGATTTTCGAAATTCCGTGGTGAAAGTGATCATAGATTTTCGGTTGAGAAAAAAAATCACCAAATTAGAGCATGAAATGATAAGTTTGGGAAAATTTGATTTCAACGTTTTTAAATTCATCGAAAATTCTTCGAAATCAAGGGAAGATTTTTCCGGTTGAAAATTCGTTTCCAATTTCAACGCTTGTGATTCCTTCGTCCGATCTACGAACGATATAAAAAATCTGAAGAATTATATTCGATCGAATTTGGGGAAAGGGAAGAAAAAATAAATGAAAAATCCAAAAACCTGAATGATCGATCTTGAAGTTTACACATAGCATATAGACGTACACATACATTTTCCTACCAGCCTATAGAGTAGGTAGAAAGAGCTGTAGAATTCACGTAGACAAATCGGCGAATATGTACATAAATATGTAACAATAGGCGCGCCATGGGAATTCGTATCCTGTTGGCTGATCTCGAATGCCGGAAGAATGCACATAGGTAGAGAAAAGAAAAGAGAAGAGAAAATAAGAGAAGAGAAGAAGAGAAAAGAGATGCCTGCAGACAAGTCTTGCTGAATATCCACCCCCTTATTTATTCGATAAGATTGTCCCGTGTCGACAACTCGCAATCGGAGATCCCGTTTTTTATACTCCGATAATTCCCGGCTTTTCGATATTTTTCATCCCTTTCCTTATTTCATGTCTCTCCCCGAAACGACGTACACGTATGTCCTTTTGCCTTTTTTTCTTAAAGCTGAAATGAAAATTTGTTAGTTTTATGCATGAAGAAAAAATCGAATTTGAATTTCTGCTTTTTATTTGATAAATTCTAATGATTCGGTGGGCTAAGAGTGACTGTAATTTATTCTGATTAATTTCAATTATAATTAAATGTTGAATCTTTTGTACGAGTACTAGTATAGGAAGCGCGGCTGCAGTTGTTGTAATTATTTAGTAATTACTTTGGTAATTGAGAGGTCCTGCGTTCTATTACTTAGTCCTATTAAATTCCCACTTAATTTCTAATCAACGAGAGGAGGAATAAGAAGAAGAAGACGAAACACACTGTGCGAATCGTAAATAAACCCCTGCACCGGACGTGGATAAAGAAGACTGATTCTAAAGACCGTGGCTATTGCAATTATACAAATTTAATTACGCAATTCAACAGATTACGTGCAATCACCAATAATTCTATTTTGTCGATTTGAAAATAGTCCCGCGTTTTTATATTCGACATCATATTTGAATCAATGAAACCTTTGATCGAATAAATATGATGAGAAACTTCGTTCATTTCCACTCTTTGCGTTTTCTTATCTAATTTTTTTGAATAATTATACAGAGATTAGATTGATCAATTAGATTTGGAACAAACAGAATGATATTTATCGGAAAGGGGCCGTTCTATATTTCAACGGATATATAGTAGATAAAATTGATATATAACAACGTTTATTAGCTATATTACACTGGAGATCATTCATGCGAAGAATTACTTCCGCAATTAGCCTTCGCGATGAATGGGTAACAGTCTGAAAATTGATTTATTGTTGGTTGGGTATTGAAATTCTTTGAAGTTGATTTGTCGATCGATAAGGTGATGGAGGATTCTGCTTTATAGAGACGGCACGAATTTATATTCATTTTATTAATCGTCAGGAATTTTATGAAAATAGTTACTAGCTTGGGGCAATTATAGTTCTATCACGGTTCAAAAAACTGTTACTTTTTTTCATCTGTTATTCTATACCGGAAAATATAGTCTCACTTTGAACATGAAGTAATCATTTTTCAGAAAATACTGCCAAGGCTATTCTACCACTACTTGATCATAAGTTATGTCATTTTTTATGAAACGCTTTTCTCGTCTCAATTTTTCAAAAATCAATAACTTTTGACTCGATTATTCGACACTCGAAAACCTAGTCTAGTTTTTAAGGTGAGTGAAATATCTTCAAAATAAGACTATAGCGGCTACTTCACCTCTTCTTGATCTCAAGTTATGTCATTTTTTATAAAACCTTTTCATGCTCAACATTTTTCAAAATTCTCTAACTTCTGACTCGATCATCCTAGATTAGCAAACTTAGTCTGATTTTGAAGGTGAAAGACTAATCTTCGAAACGAGACTAAGATGGCTACTTTACATTCTCTTGATCTCAAGCTATGCCATTTTCCATAAAAACGTCTTTCTTCTCTGTGTTTTTCAAAAATCTCTAACTTCTGTGTCGATCATTCTAGATTAGCAAACTTAGTCTGATTTTGAAGGTGCAAGACTAATCTTCGAAACGAGACTAAGATGGCTACTTTACATTCACTTGATCTCAAGCTATGCCATTTTCCATAAAAACGTCTTTCCTCTCTGTGTTTTTCAAAAATCTCTAACTTCTGACTCGATCATCCTAGATTAGCAAACTTAGTCTGATTTTGAAGATGAAAGACTAATCTTCGAAACGAGACTAAGATGGCTACTTTACCTCATCTCGATCACAAGCTATGCCATTTTCCATAAAAACTACTTTCTGCTTGTTATTTTTCAAAAATGTCTAACTTCCGACTGGCTAATTCCAGACCATAAAGTCTAGTCCGATTTCAAAGGTGAATAATAAATGTTTGAAATGCGACTATGGCGGTCACTCCAACACCCTTTAACCATAATTTATAACGTTTTTCACCGCGCCATTACCGGGCACCATTCTATCGGCAGTATATGTATGGATAGTTAATCATTGTCGTGTGTTAAGAAAGGAGTAGAGGTATCCTAACGTCTCTCGTTAGGTCAGGAAAGTGCAGGAGTATCACGGAGCCGGGATACGCATACGTACACTCAAGACACCTGTTTCCTTTTTCAGCGACACAGGTTTCTCTATAATGCTGTGCGTGCCTGCAGCACAGAAGGAGGATGCAGCAGGCACGTTTTACCCACTTGTACCGTGGATATGGTGCATCCATGTATGCATCCAAGTTTTAACTTTAAGCGACTTAATCCGACTTCAATGTACAGTACAGCAACTTGGTTTGCGGTCCAGCCGCAAGTATCTTGACACACAATGGTGCCCACCCAGTTTCCGTTCTAGTTAGTCCTGTTATACTCCGTAAAGAGAATTGACAGTATTTTTTCCCTCTACCCTCGATACGAGGTTGTTATTATTTTCCGTATATTTCTATAACGTCTGAAAATAATTCGCGTGAATAGAGGATCTCCACTTTTTTCAGCTATTCGACGTCATTATCTTCCCGACAGTGGCGCCACTGAGTTCCAGAAATTTTCAGGGTGCAATGAAGTTAACTATACCGAACGCAGCTATTCCTTCGGGAAAACCTGGCTCACCTTTACTTTCTGTATTTCATCTGGTGCCGCGTGGTTCACAGGTCGGAATTTTACCAGGTGTAAAAATCCCGGTAGGCTATATGCAGGCGCTTGTGTAGCTATTTCCTGCCTTTCTGCTTCATACTGCACACATGTATAAAAGCTCGGTCGATTATGATTTCTGACTTTTCTGATGGGCCTAAATCCCGCGTTGAATAACCCCTGTACATCTATACAGCTTGTGGAACTATTTATTCGATATACAAAACACGCTTTGTAATCGTTTATTATAACTTACCTAAACAGCTAACTCTCCTGAACCTTAGCTAGTATGTGGTTGGGTTACGGGATTTTATTGTGTGACCTGGTGTATCAGAGTTTAGAAAGTATGCATGTATGTAGTATCGATACATAAATACATGTACATATATACACACAAGACTGATACCAAAGGCGTCGTATCTCTATTCTAAAAGGAATTGATTGTATTCTAAGATAGAGGCCGAGGCATTGAAAGGCGGTCTAAGATCAAAAGCTCGACAAAGAGAATCTCATAATAAATTTAAAACCGATCGAACTCCTTGTGCACATATATATAGGTATGTAATACATATAGGTATACATACACTTATATAAATGAATAATTATTTATATCCCCATTCGAGCAGTCGAACAGGTAGTGGTTTAGTTCGTTGGTACGTTGTGTAGGTACATGTGTACAGGTCGTTACAGATATGAAAATGTGAATTTTTCCGTGATTTCAGTTTTTGTCTTCTAATTTTGAAAACGTGTGAAAAAAAAATGGAATTCAGATACGTCTTCATTGGAAAAACTCGAATACTTTGTAATTAAAATAATAAGATTAATGCCTCTCGCATCGCGAAGCAAATTGAACATTTATACACGTGTACCTGTCAGCCGGTCGGCAGACATAATGGGTATGGGTTTGCACCGGACCTAAATGGCAAAGCAAAGCCTCCACCAACAGAACCAATACAATCAAGAGGAATAGGCGTGATACATACATATGTTGTAAATTACTAAATTACCTACTCACGTTCGGAGCCTGATTCATTGCACATCGGTTTTTCGCTTTCATATATGTATATGATATACATGTATGTATTCGTTTGTGTATGCATATCGAGATACGAGATATTGAAAATTATTGCTTTACAAGATTTTGCGTGGAATTATTAAGGAATAAATTTCCGTATATTTATTTTGCGAGTTCAAATATTTCTCCACAGAGATTTCGGGACTCCAATCATTTTTTCGGGAAAACCTACTTACTATCTCGTCACTCGACTCTGTAGCCAACTTCTGTCTCCGTGGTCTGATCGTTTATTAGTTCCTCCTAAATTAGTGGTCAAAACGTTGTGGTTCGATATTACATACAGGAAGCTATTAATGACTGTACTATGCAGGTGGCTACATAATTTTAATTAAATTCCAAAATTCCTGTATATAATATGGTATGGGGTTTGATGGTGATTTGATCTGTTGATTAAATTGGACCATATGGTTAATATATCATAATGTACGATAGAAATACAGGGCGATTCAAAATTCGTGACGAATCTCTCGAGAAAAATGACGAAACGATTATGTTTGTCGGACGAATTTCTGCTCCGAGGAAAAGAATCGTTTTTTGGAAAAAAAAATGCCTGAGGAACTTTCGATCCCAATTTTGACGAGGATGAAACCCTCGGGATATTCGTCACGAATTCTGAACCACCCTGTATAGGTGTAGAAATAATTGGCTACTTGATGTTAAGAATATAGTCGATAAATTTTCAAACCCAGGCCTGTTTTTCATCGGCGCTTTTGTCCTACTCGAGCGAAGTTGCACATGGTACAGGTGCCTGGTGCCTCGTAAGTCATAGTTACGTGAGTTACAGCATCGTTCGCTCACTCAGTTAGCTAGACTCACGCTCCGAAAATCTCCCATGGGTAAAATACAAGAAAAGATGAAACAACGCCTTGGAGAAATAACATGTCTCTACAACACACGCATATATACATCGAACATTGTCGACCATTCAAATGATGAAAGGAATATACGGAAAACGAAGAACAAAAAAGAAAAAAAATCGTTAGCATTGGCGCGGAATGCCCTATACAATTTTTTTGTTGTATATGGCATTACGTGCCAATGCGAGCTGGGAAATGAAAATGACATCTTAATCGGCGAGGAATGCCAGGTAGTAGATCTTCACGTGTTCAATTTTTCATTTCTATATGGCATTGCGTGCCAATGCGAGAAATAAAATACGAGACGTCTCTAGTTGGGCGAAAATAAAGTTCACAGTGAATTTTCAGAAAATTGAGGCGAAAACTAGTCGCGGACTTGTTTCTGGTTCGAAATTTCTGTCCCATATTTTTCACAATACGATCTTTGAAACTCTTTTTCGCTTGCCACTTTGTGATATCCGGTGGTGCCGGGCAGCAAGCAAGTGCGCGAAGGGTTTCAAGGATTTGGAAGGGTTTTTGAGGCCTGTGGGTCGCGTGCATGTAATATGGCACTGGGGGAAGAATGGAGAGCCCAAAGTGCTCCATACCTTAAGGGCTATTGTTCTAAAAGCTGTTCTGGCCTTTTAAACTGCGCGCGCGTCATCTTCAAAGAATAGAGAGAGAAAGAGAGAGAGAGAAGCTATTGCGTGTAAAAATTCCCTGAATATAGGGATATATGGGGTATTCTATGCCGAATAAACCCGGATCTGACCCCCGACCTTTCGGATTCGGTTCAAGATTTTTTATGTTGTTTCCCCAAATCTAAAAAGGACTCAGGTTTTATGTAAAATTTTTCAAAAATTGCCTCATTTATCTATGATTTTTGAAAATGATCACTTCGTTGGCCATAATTTTAAAATGTGGCTAAATCCTGTGTCAAATATCAACATTTTTGGGCCTGGACCCAAAGTGGACCAGCGTTCGCTTAATTTTTTATCTTTTGACTGCTTCGATGAAAAAAATTGAAAAAAATCGGAAGCACAAGTCAGAACACTGTAGAATGTTGCAGAATATATTTATAGGGAAAGGCGGGGTATAAAAGGCCTCTGAGGCGTAGTGGGACCCATAAAAAGATATACAGGATGTTAGCGATTGATAACCGAAACTGAATTAAAAATGCGACGAGAAAAAAGCGGATGAAAAATCGTTTCTCAAGTATCTCCGCATCCTTTGACATGTCGTAAAAATAGTTTAAACAAAAATCGCGCGCCTTGATAAGCTGCATTTTTTATCTTCCGGCTAATTTTTCGCAAAATCAATCGCATTCGAGTTATATCAAGCTGAGTCATCAGCAATGCACTGAGACTTCCTGTTCTCTGTGCAAAAACAGTCATACGTATATTTCTTGGAATGAAAACGTACGGGTTAATGTAATACCGAGCCGATTTTAAGATCCTAATTAATAAAATGTCACTTTTAACGATACCGTGAAATATAATTCCTGGTAGTGGAGAAAAACCGCAAATATATATCGCGTTGATTAATTCTAACCGTGAGTCAACCAGATGGATTAACGGTATGTCATTAACGCGTGTCTTACAGTGATACATAAACCGGAAATATTGATACTTTGAGAAAGAAATTCTTCGGCTAACGATATTCCGAATGACTAACGCGACGCGGAGTTTCATTTTTAGTGAAAATTTTCCATCCATCATTCATAAGAAATAATTTAGCTGCGATGTAGGTGTCGAGGTGTAATCTGAAACTCGTTGCACTCCTTACCTGTAGTATTAGATTTTCACCAAAAAGAAAAAAAAAAGAAAAAAATGCTCATCTCCAAATTGTGGTGAGTAAAAATGTTGTCGTTAAAAATCTGTAAATTTTCAAGAAGTGTGAGAAGTTTCAGATCATCCGATAGGAGGTCAAAAATAACACCGAAGTACCAAAAATCGTGGGTTCATACCCAAATATGGGAAAGTTCAAAGGCTTTTGGGCAGTGCTTAAAATTGAGATGGGAACCTGGGGTTTTGAGTAAATTCATATATTTGGAGACGTTCTGGCTCATGGGACGTTGAAATTCGAATATGAACGAATTGAGGACGATGCTAATATACATAATAGCAACATTATGGCTTTGAATGGTTGGCTGCTTTTAAATATTCTTTTCATCACTTTTTACCCCGAGAATCTTAATGAATGAACCTCCCGTGGTACAGCCACAACTGCTTATCTCCAACTCGGTCTATTTGTATGTAATCATTCGTTTAATTAATTAAGTAGAGAGAAAATTGTTGAGTAATTAGTCTCGAATATAATAAAACAAAACGAAGTAAATTATACAAGAAATGAAAGAAATATATTAATTAGTTCATAGTGTGCAACAATATTAAATAAAAAAATGAAAAACATTTTTCAAACAGTTTCAGGCTGCCTCTTATTTAATTTATTTATTTTCGCACGTTCAAAATTGTTCGCAGAAAGAACAAGAACAAGAACAAGAAGAAAAAAGAACTGTTACAATATAAATTACCCTGAGTGCTGCAGCGGAGTATCTGAGGTTGGGGGTAATTTTCTCATATGCATTTCCACGATGGGTTGCAGTTTTTCTTTCAATCATTTTCCTCCTCTTTCTTCTTTTTTTCGATTTTGTTTATTGATTTATAGCTGTGTATGAAAAAAAAAAAAAAAAAAATCGTTCTCTCTCTTCGTTTTTTATCTTAATTTTTTTTTTCTCTTCGTTTTTCTTCAATACGCCAAGTGAAAACACATTTCACACATTATACTATCGTCATTATATTAACTGCCAATTACTTATACTTCACTTTGCAATTTCCGTTTGACGGGAGAGGAAATGGACCTTTGGAGTACATACAGTACGTATAACCAGAGTAAATTGCATCATGCAATAATTCTTTGCAGAACTATGTAATGCAGGTGTATAGTTTAAGCCCTTTTTTTTCCTCTATGCCTCGTTACGCTTCTTTTGCGAAACGCTTGATTACTTTTTAATGAACGTATTTAAGAATTGTTTTTTTCAAATGATGATTTTTTTTTTTCTCGCCCACCGCATTCATCGTATCGCCCTGCACGACGCGACGATATTATTGTATAATTACGTGAAAATCTAAGAACATACGTATCACGTAATGAATTCGAAAAAACTTGGGAAAAAAATTAAACATATTAGCATCGAATCTAATTTCTAATTTCTTCCTTTCGTTTCTGAACCTTCTTCTCATTTCTGATTTATTTCATCCCGTTTCTCTCGCGTTTCTCGAAACTCCAGCTAGCATAGGCTGAAAAATGATAGTTGGCGACCACCTCAAAGATGATCCTTAGCAAGTTTTATTGTTTTATTGTTTTTTTTTTTTTATTTTATTTTATTCGTTTTTTCTCATTCGCCAAAACCGAGAATCACCAGAACTCAAGATCGCGGATAAAAAGAGTAGTTCGATATTTTGTTCGACAAAATTCCTCCGTCAAGAATTCCTCAAGAGCAATTTACTGCCTAGCAGCAGCAGCAGCAGCAGCAGCAGAAAGCCAGTCAGTTTGCTTCTCGTCCTGCTCATCCTGGTCCAGCACAAATCTCGTTCGGTGAATTCCTAATCCTTGTACGAGTGACACGCTCGTGATAATTTTCGTTCCAAATATTTATTGGCTGTGTCAAAAAATTATAATACTAGTGACGAAGAAAGAGATTCATGTTTCTCTTTTTTTCCTTTCATGTTTTCATGTTTTTCATGTTTTTCATTATATTCTTCTTGTTCTTTCCCATGTCTAATTTACAGACGTTGGTTGTAATATGTATGTATATATATATGTATGTATGTATTGGCCGAAAAAAAAGAAGCCCAAAGTTTCAAGTACACAAAGAATGATGATAATAAACCCGGTGAATTAATTCATTCTTTCGCTAATCTTTTGAAATAAAACGAAAACAAATTTATATGCTAATTCAACCGCGATGTAATTAATGGTCGGACGTAGTATAACGATATCATTTCTCGAAAATACAGTTTCATATTCACCCAGGAGTTTGCGAGTTGAATAACGAAACAAACAGAACAAGAACAAGAACAAGAACCAAAAAAAACGAAAAAAACGAGAACAGAAAAAAAACAAAAAAAAAATGGAAAGAAGATGAAGACGAAGAAGAAGAACGAGAAGAAAATTTCTGTCAGATTTTCACCAAAAATCGTATTATGATTTTCGGTAAAATCGAAAAGGATGAAAATAATAGTATATTGTTTACCGAGCGAGAAAACAGTCGATTGCGCGCCGAGTATGAAGGTGAGCACCGAGGCGAAGCCGAGGTGTTCTCAACTTCATACGAGGCGCCAATGACTGTTTTCTCCGAGGTGAACATACTATTTTCTTCAACAGCGGAGCGGAATCAGCGAGTTTCCATCCGCAAACGAGGACCGGCAATCGACTGGTTTCCATCCTCATTTGCGGATGGAAACTCGCTGGTTTCCCTCCGCTGTTGAAGAAAGCTCATTTCTTTACCTCCAAGACGGTGTATAATGAATTCAGAAAAGCTAGAAACGAGCGAAAAATTTGAGACTATATACGATAAAAATTTTCAAGTCGTGTTGAAATCTTCGAAGATTTAAAGAATCGAATTGGACAATGACAACCGTGAAGAGTATTTCGCAAAAAGGATGAAAAAAAAACGAAAAAAAATTATAAAAAAAAAAAAATCTCTGTACGTGAAGCAAGCAAGACCCGTTAAAGCCACGAGCCTCAGGACCGCCCACGCGGCTCGAGCCTAAGATCAGCTTGATTGTTGTTGCCACGGAGCGGATTCGCACGTGTAAATCAGCCCGCGGGGTGATTATTTTCTTTATTTGTCAGAGTCTTAAGCCTTTTTTGTATATGACGTATACTGACTGTATGGCTGCAACGCTATATATATATATATATGAAAATGAAATAAAATAAAATAAAATAAATATATATATATATATGTACATGTGTCCCCCTTTGCCCACCTATATACCTGAGGCGGACCTCCATCCCGCCTAAAATATATGGCCTGGTGTGTTAATACGGCATTTAATCGGAGACGTGTAGGCCCAACACCGTGTGCCAAACTAACGTATCTTCTCTAGAAGCTAATTATGAATTATTGCTTCGAAAGTGGATATATGCCCTCGAGACTTCGAGAGACCCTCAGCTCCGCCCGGAAAGAAGGGTGAAAGAGATTATCTGGATGAAATTTTTAGCGAAATTTAGAAGAAAAAAATCTCTTCATTTCTAAATGAAAATTAAATCGTTTCGAAATCGTTGTTCTGGGAATAAGAAGTCCGGCTCGTTTTCTTTCAGCCTTAATTCTTATCGGTGTGACACTTGTGTCATGCGTTTTATGTAGGTGTATGTGCAGCCTTTGCCGGTCTCCCGCGAGATACGTAATCCTCGACTTGATATGAGATAAAAATCTGACAAATGAAAGGACCTACATGGAAACGGCTATCGAATTCTCGGCTACTACCTGTCTGGCTGTCGATCATGAGTTAGGCTACCGATCGCGAACGGAGTTTACTCTCTCTTTTAACTATATTATATACCTATGTATCTATGCGACTACTTTTACCAGCCTAGATATGCATCCGGTCATTGCGTTCGAAAGAGAAACACGGTTTTCTCACTCATGTGTATGTTATCGATATATCTCGTCAACCATACGTCAAATCAAAAAATGTTTCGGATAAAAGTTGTAGAACTGTCTGAAACGCATCTTTTATATTCTATACGATTTTACCGTACAATCGTCGGTGTCGGTTCTGCGTTAGCTTTATTACTAAGTTCGATAAAATCGGCACCTATTGAAGTCAGGTTTCTCTTCATGCTTACTTTATCTCGTCAACTATACGTCAAATCGAAAAATGTTTCGGATAAAAGTTGTAGAACTATCTGAAACGCATCTTTTATACTCTATACAATTTTACCGTACAATCGTCGGTGTCGGTTCTGCGTTAGCTTTATTACTAAGTTCGATAAAATCGGCACCTATTAAAGTCAGCTTTCTATTCATGCCTACTTTATCTCGTGAACAATATGTCTGATCGAAAAATGTTTCGGATAAAAGTTGTAGAACTATCTGAAACGCATCTTTTATATTCCATACGATTTTGCCGTACAATCGTCGGTGTCGGTTCTGCGTTAGCTTTATTACTAAATTCGATAAAATCGGTAGCTTGAATGTATTTTATCTCATAAACCATGAATCGGATCGAAAAATACCCGAGATAAAAGTTGTAGAGCCAATCAGTGCGCATCTTTTGTAATTGAAGTAATTTTTCGATACAATCATCGGTACAAGTTTTAGGTCAGCTTTCATATTTTATTACGACGAAATCGATACTTTGAAGCCGATTTTCTCTTGATATGATGATATGTAGATCGAGTGAAAAAATTTGTTAAACGTAATTTGCAGGGTTGATAAATGGAGAGATTATTTTTTTAAAGTATTCAGCTAAAATAATATTTTCAGTTAGTAGACGACCTTCCATCGCGTCTTTGTAATCTTTTTTCGTATACATATGAGTGAGGCTCGACTTAATAGAGAAACGTCTTCTTAGCTGGATAGCTGGGGCCGCTTTAGGGTCCCGCAAATCGATGCGTGTGGTCCAAAGCGGCGCAGCATAGCATAGCGGCATGGGACTTGGATGGGTTGCTAATAACACCCTGGTATAGTAGAAGAGCGAATGAAAAGAGAAGAAAAAAGAGAAGGAAGAGAAAAAAAGAGAAGAAAAAAAGGAAAAAGGAACGAAAGTAAAAAAAGGTAGGCGAAAACCGAAAAAGAGAAAGAGAAGGAGAAGAGGAAGACAAAAAAATGGAAAAAAGAACAAATGAACGAAATAAAATTAAACAAGAAAAAAAAAAAAAAATTTACACAACGGGTTGAAAATTTTTCACAGTCGCTCCCGAAAGCCTCAAAGCATCCTATACGCGAATGCCTACGAACCTCGATCCTGTATCGCTATACGCTTCTTTTCACGATTCTTTATTTCTTTTTACAATTCGTACGAAAAGTGAATTCTTCGGCTTCTCTGTGACCCGAATATTTCGCATTCTATCGCTTCATTACCGAAGCGATACTCCGCTCTTCAAATCCCTTCGTTCTACGGAAGCGCTTTTTTTTCTTTTCTTTTTTGACTCATGAAGGAAAGAGAAGAATCAAAAAAAAAAAAAATGCCCGCTGAAATCCCTATTCTCAAATTTTGCAATGATATAATTATTCTGCATAAAGCTCAATAAAGAGATGGAAAAAGGCTGGAAAGAGATAGTCGATTCCTATTGATACGTATAAGCTACGTGTGCCGAAATCGATGGTTTTTATTTTTTTTTTTTAATCTTTTTTATCCTTCCTTTCCCCAGTTTCTCTGTCCAGCTGGATTCTGTCAGTGATTGACTGGTGTAGGCGAAACAGATTAGTTATCCTGCAGGGGATGCGTCGCCCCATTGGCCATTGCATTGCATTTCATTGCATTGGCAGTATTGTTTTTTTGTCCCGAATCGGGTATATAGGTATATATATATACGTATATATATATTAACAGTAGGGAAAACGTCAAATCCATACATACGCAGATTTATGTGAAAAACCGAAAACTACAGACGTTGTCATCATTGATCAGAGTTTCATCTGTATATGTGTATAGATTCAGGAGTTTGGATGAACGCTATGTAATGTGTATAAATTTGTTCACGTCAAACAATTCCTTATCTGTAGTGCATGAATTATTTTATTTTATTTTTTTCCATTTTTTCCTGTCATTCACACGCGAGATATGGGCGCTAAACTATGGTGAAAATTTCGATTACATAAAAGCCTGATTCTTAATTTATATGAAAAATGTTGTAAGAATCTCTGATGTTCGAAAGTAACGTTAATTAAATTTCACATTACAAAAAGCTCGATTGTTCTATCTAATGGTATAAAAGTTTAGTTGTAAAAGTCTGTGTTATTACAACGTAAAATTAATAATTTCACCATGGGATAGAATAAATTCTCGGTTATTTAATAAAATGAATCTACATAACAAAGAGCTTTATCGCATACGACACAGAATGAATACTAAGGTATAAAATAAGCTCGATATTAATAAAATGAATGAAACTCGCATAGTATAAAAGCTTTATGAGAAGATGGGATAAGATTTTAATGGTGAAAAGCTCGCTGTTATACATAGATCCGGATGAAATCCTGAATAGAAAAGCTCAATAGAAATTAAATAATACTGAAAATTTGAAAATTTGAAAAACAAGATGAAAAGCACAATTGGAAGATATGATGAAATGAAAATGACATCAAAAGCTTTTCAACAAAATCGACACACATGATATATACCCGAATCCACATATCATGCAAAAAAGATCGAGGCGGGTTTAGATTTGGTTGGATTATATTTGGCCAAGTTAATCTAAGGCTATTCGGCTCTAAACCCGTAATCGAATATGTATGCAGGGTAGACAAGGGAGGCACCTTCTCCAGAGCCCCAATACATGAATACGATATCATATTGTCGTTTAGAGAATGAAGGCAGCTTCCTGCAGTCTTTGGTCGCCACGGCTCACTGAGCATCCGATATTCCATGTTCAACAGAAATATCGATACCATATCGAAACACGTACGTATATGCACGCAAATACATCAGGGTGGTCCTCAATCTGATCATGAAAAACTTTTGAATAATAATATCGACGGTTCAGAGTTCGCTGAAAGAATTGCGAAGATATAATCTTGGGGGGGGCAAAAATAGTATAGTGTGAAATAAATGATAATAACGAACCCCATAAGATCGATGAGAGAATGAAATGAATTCTTTCACACTGCAGCAGAGAGACACAATGCCCGTTTCGTAATGTGGCCTTCCTTCCTTCTCTTTGCGCAAACCCATTACTACGGAGTGAATCTAATTACCTTCTTTCTTCGAGAAGGACCTAAAGGTGTGACCACAGACAGCCGACCACGCAGTAAATCACATTTTAACTGGACAGCAATTTGCGGACTTTTAAAGTGTCCGAAGCGGTAATTCGAAGGCGTTAAGTAATAAAAAGAAGAAGAGGAAAAAAGAATGGGTTTAATTTTATATCGAGTATGGGAGAACGTATGTAAATTTAAATTTTTTTTTATTTCTATTTTTTTTCCATCGAAGTATCGAATGTATTAAAACCCCGTAGAATCTGTTTATCGATAAAGTTAGTTTCTCCCAGTCTAAATCCTTGCTACCGATCCCGGTGCAGAGTTGTCCCTTGCGCAGAGCTTTTCTCATTGATATTCAAGGTGCATACTTTATTAAAGCGATTGCCGACTGCACCGGAGAAGGTATAGCTGCAGAAGTTTGAAATGAAGAAAAAAGAGAATCAACTCTAACTGGATTACGGGGGATTATAGGAAAGCAGCTACTGACGTTAATAATAAAACTACAGCCATGGAAATCAACCTCTCTTCCTTTTTCTCTTTCTCCCCTTCTCAACATACGAACTATTGCAACATTACATACTCTTTATCACTCCACCATTAATGTCAATGATAAAAATTAAGCGAGTTAAGTTCGAAGAAGAAAAAGATTAGAAAGATTAAAGCAGCTACAATTTTTGGGGATTCTCATCATCAATGACTACTCAAACGATCCACATGACAAAAAAAATTCGAAAAGTGTCTTATGGACGTCCTATGGATACTTATGAACGTCCTATGGATTTATGGACGATCTATGGATCACTTATGGACGTTCTACGGACTTATGGACAATTTATGGATGACTTATGAACGTCCTATGGATTTATGGACGATCTATGGATCACTTATGAACCTCCTACGGACTTATGGACGATCTATAGATCATTTATGGACGTCCTACGGACTTATGGACAATTTATGGATGACTTATGAACGTCACATGGAGTTATGGACGATCTATGGATCACTTATGGACCTCCTACAGACTTATGGACGATCTATGGATCACTTATGGACGTCCTACGGACTTATGCACAATTTATGGATGACTTATGAACGTCCTATGGATTTATGGACGATCTATGGATCACTTATAGACCTCCTACGGACTTATGGACGATTTATGGATGACTTATGAACGTCCTATGGATTCATGGACGATCTATGGATCACTTATGGACGTCCTACGGACTTATGGACAATTTATGGATGACTTATGAACGTCCTATGGATTTATGGACGATCTATGGATCACTTATGGACCTCCTACGGACTTATGGACGATCTATGGATCACTTATGGACGTCCTACGGACTTATGGACAATTTATGGATGACTTATGAACGTCACATGGAGTTATGGACATCCTACGGACTTATGGACGATCTATGGATGACTTATGGACGCCCAAATGGACTTAAGGACGTGTTACGCATGTCTTTCGATTTTGTTTTTTTGTTTTCTGGCAATTTGTCGAAGATAAAAAGGCCCTGCCGGCAAAGACGAATCCAAATTCATGTTCTCAGAATTTTTTTATTCAGGCGTGTAATTGAGGATTTGATTCGAATTAAGGATTGTGATATAAGAGACAAAAGGGGGCAAGGGGGGATAAGATACTCGGTTTAACTAACATTAGTCAAGATTAAACAGTGATCAATACTATACGAGCCAAGTCCTGCAGCTATAACTACGTTATACTATAATGAATGGAGGAAGATTTAACGAAGAAATGTTTCCAGAATGGGATGAGGGGGAAGAACGAGGGTTTTTACAGGGGTGCCTTTTGCCCGGAGACAGGAAGCTAGCTAGCTAGCTAGCTAGCTTTACTAACCAAAAGACTAGGTACTAAATCAAAAGGCCCACCCTTCTGACCCCCTGAACCCCCGCCTTTTAGCCATTATTGAATTATCAGAGTTCAGGGAGAGACAGTCAGGTCGTCGGTGGGAATAAACTATGGGATGGGAGAATTGAGTGTCTCGTACAATTTTACTTCACGTGATGATCGTTTCTATCTATCTTTCTCTTCTGTCTGTCTCTCTCTCTCACACTCTCTCTCTGGTAGCTTTGCAAGTCGTAATTTCCGTAGTACTGTTCTCAAATTAAGTCGTAATCTGATTTTCTCATCTATATAGCTCGACTGGGGTTGGTTCGCAACGTAGCACTTCGCTCCACTTCCTACCATTTCACCTAACGACTATTTATGCCCTACTAATTTACTGTTTTTGTTTCAACGTTATCGGGATAACTTTGCAGAGCTGTACCTACCTACCTACCTACCTACCTACCCACCTCGATGAGAAATCCAAGACTTATCTGAAAAGGATTTAGGTATCACTGCAGAAGCTGAACGTATTCAATATTTCTTTTTTTTTTTCTCCCTCGGTATTTCTTGAAGAAGAATATTCATATTTAGTCTTTCAATTAGCTCTAATTAGATCAGCTTAATGACGAAGGCATGGGGTGAAATTGAATCAAACCCTTAAGCCGCTTTTTAAATTATTTAAAACGGTTCTCAGAATGCGAAAATCGGTCGGAAGCAGCTGAAACTGTTGACAAAATACTAAAATCGGCTATAAATCTGTTGAACAAGTGATGAAATGGAATTGAGATACTCAGAACGCGATTTAGGCGATCTGGAAACGATTTTGAACACAGAAATCGGCTGGAAATGGTCCAATCATTCGTTGGAGTGTGAATAGATTGATACAAAATCGTTTTCAAATTGCAGAAATCGGCTATAAATGTGTTGGAAAATAATTACAATCTTCGGAAAGAGATTCGAATGACCCAAGAACGTTCTGACACAGAAATCGGTTGAAAATAGCTGAGATCCTCGCTGAAACGGGATTTTAACTCGTAAAAATCGGTTAAAATCGTGCCAAGCAGGTGTTGAAATAGAATTAAGATGACGAGAACGAAAGCCTTGCAAGTTCGCGAAATGTGCGAAAACTATATCTTCAAAAATCGTTTCAGCCGATTTATATTGGTAAAACTATGTGAATAATAATTCAAGAGCTTTCAAAGGAAACTAAAATCGGTTGAGGATGTGTTAAACCAGCGCAAATATCTTGAGAACAGAATTATAATGTCCAAATGGTGTTCTTAAAACACAAAAATCGGTTGAAAACGATGAGAAAAAATGGAACTGAGACATCCACGTTTATGCAAAAACTATTTTTGGAACAAAGAAAGTATTGAAATGACGTTTAAGAGATGCTGAAACCGGATTAGGATGTCCGAAACGCGATTCAATCGATCTATGCCAGTTTTATGATGGTTTGATCGGTTAAAACCACGCGAAAATCACGCCTTATGGTATCTTGACGACGAGCAGAGGTTCGGGTGCATGCATACAGTGCGGTTCAGAACATTCAGGCCAATGGTTCATATGCCATGTGTCACACGTTGGGACGTGCTTAGAGTGTGAAAAAGCTACCACGTGGATATATATATACCACATGATAGATACATACATACATGCATACATACATACATACATGCATACATACATACATACTCGAAATTTTGGAAACGTGTGCATTTATTTGAGAAGTGAGGCGCTGGATGGTATATGTATGTATGTATAATGTATATGTATACGTATATACGTGTAGGTACATATACCTACCCCCAAGATTCCCTACCCTTTACTTACTACCTTATACCTTACCTGACCTCGCTTTATCAATGCCTTCGCGTACCTACCTATCTACTCCATGCTGCACAGAGCTTTCTCAGCTGGTTTCTTACTGCAACCCCTGCGAAATCCTCACATATAACTACGTAGGTATATACTACAATGTGCACAAGACGAGCTTTTTTGATTTTTTTTTCAATTTTTTTTAGTCCCGACAAAAAAAATGGAGGAAAAATCGTAGAGTAAGAAAAATTAGAGACTCAAGAGTCACGTTCCTTTCCACATCTTGCAATTTCATATCTTTTTTTTTCTTCTTCGTCCAACTATTACCATCTTGATGCACGAAATACGAAAACATGATTTTGCGGACAAGCTTAGCAAAATTTCAGCGATTTATTTTTACTCTTTTTCTTATTTTATCCCATAGCTGTTCATCAGTCAGATCAAATCTGACATTACTGTGGTTAACGAATGAGCCTAATTTTTCTTGCAAAGACAAATTTAATCTGGAATTTGAACAATCATTGATGACCTTTTTTTGGCTTTCTTATACATTTGTTTTTTCGCATTTGCGATGTATAAGGAAATCATTGGTTCTTCTTTTTCCTGATTGGTATTAAACTCTCGGGGTAATACATACACACATTTGACTACCATGGGATATCCTGTATCCTCGTTTACGTCACACAGTCGTGAATGATCGTACCTTCAAGACCCCGTATCCGTCAATTTCTTTCTTATTCTATTGACATTGATATTTAGTCGTACAATACCCGCGCCCTGGTAGTCTGTTCGAAGTCTTCGATCAAACCGATCATATCTTCACTAAATAAGAAGATGTTGAAGGAAGAAAAAAAAAGTTACATCCAATTCTTAGTTTCTAGATTTCGATTTTTGGCTCTCCAAAGAAACTTTCAAACGAAGAACGAAGAACTTGAAAGTTTGTGAAAATTAAAAATCGTATCGATGAATGACCGCTCAAAACTTTTAAAGTTCTCAACTTAAACCTGGTCCTTCTTCTTCTCGTTCATCGGATTTAAAAGTGGTCGTAAATACTGTAAGCAATAATCATAGCTCCTATGGTCGAATAAATTGTATTACGTATACCCTCTTTTTCGTGTGTATATGCGCACGTATGTATGTGTGTGCATGTATTCACGCGTAACAAAAGGATCGTTCGGAATTCTTGAAAGGTGATTTTAAACCGTATATGCGGTATCCGGATAGCCAGCCAGTACAGCAGTTCAGCAGTCAGTCAGGATTTCATGGTGAAATGTGCAACGTTTGCAACCGTTCGGAACAATTATTTTTAATTCAATCGTTGAAGATACATAGTATGTATAACGAAACCCTCTTCTCCTCGGCCCTCAGCCTCTTCTTCGTCTTCGTCTTCGTCTTCCTCTTCCTCTTCTTCCTCTTCTTCGACAAAAGGTAACTTGTAACTCTCAGTTGAAGGAGTAAGACCAGCCAGGCCGATCTTCTTCTCGATTCTTGAAGAGGAGCTGGATTTGAATACGCGCATGCCAAATCGGCCGTCCCCAACTACTACTATGTCCATCCGCAATCTTCGAGAGTCAGTCGACGACCGCCTGTCCATCTGATCCGTCCATCGACTTGAGGTTGGTGAGCCGGAGGAGAAGAAGCCTAAAGATCTTAAGGTTCGAGGCAATAAATAAAGCTGGCTGAAAGGAACAGCAGCACAACCAGAACCACAACCAGCACCAGCACCACCACCACCATTACCATCACCACCACCATCACCAAGGGAAGTCTGAAGGCACTCAGCTCTCGTGCATCGCCATCCCACCGTAAGACGTAAGACAGTAGCTGCAGTGGACCCGCGTATATCCACCTACCAAGGAATGCATCGGCATTCGTCTGTCAAACGAGAATTGGAACGGGAACGAAGAGTGGGAATAAGAAGGAGAAGATGGAGAAGAGGAGGAATCGGCCTCTGGAATAAGGACACACATATCAAACCCTGGCTGCATGGATGCTGCAGCAGTGATCCGATTCACGTCGAAGATTACATCCCAAACGATTTCCAAAATGAGTGAATCTTTCGCTCCAGCTTTTTCCCTCTTATTTCAGTGTAGGTATATATCGTACCTTTTATGCATCAACTTGACAAGCCCTCGTTACCAGCTACGCTGCCAATTCAGAATCTTCGGGAAAATAATGAGGAGCTGTTTCGCATAAGGCAACGACCGCGATCGAATTTGAGAAAGCGATTTTTAAACCGATGCAGAAATCGGCTCGACGTTCAAAGCCGTAGATCGATGGATAGAGGAATATATTTTTTTTTTTTGATCCGAAGATTTTCGAAAACGTAGAATTTGTGTCCGAAACTTCTGGCGCCGATAGAAATGAAGGATTTATTCGTTTGTAGGATTCCAGCTCGTACTTTGTGTACAGGAATTTGTAATTAACATTGTTTCATTCTTTGGTAAAGAGTCGTTTATGAACAGTTCAAGAGACTGCAGAAGTGCCTACGTGTAGTGAAGTATAGTACATATAGTATAACGTTTTAAATTAAATTTTACCGTCGAACAAAGTAAAGGGCGTTATCGACTATTCCGATCGAGGATAAATTAGATTGAAAAACTTGAATGCAATTATTTCTCTAATCGTATAACAATTTGTTCCATTTAAAATATAATTGGAATAGTGCGTCCAATTATATCGACAAATTTCAGAGATCACATAGTATATAGAGGGAGGAAATAAATCTGAAGAACACGAACAGTGATTTCGAAATATAATTAATTGCCATTAGAAAATTTCTCGATAACGATTTTTGATTTTCTATCTGATATTGATCAACTTTTTTTATTACTGTTTGATCTTTTTCATGAGATATCAAAAGATCTGATCAACCGATCTCTCGATTTAAATTGAGGAATGTAATCATTCCCGATTCATCGTCCTCATCATTCGAACGAAAAATCATCCGTTTTTCTGTTTCAGGTAAAATTGTAAATTCAAAATGGTAAGAACTGGACAAAAAAAAAAAAATGAACGAGTTTACGTGATCGGAACTAATTTTTGGTTACTAAGAAATTGGGGTTGTTTCGTGTCCCCGCGGGGGTTGACCGCGGAAGACGTGAGGAAAGCGAAAAGAGAAAAGTGTAAGGGTGAGATCTGGCGCTGGGGGGCCGGGGGGGCGAGAAAGAGAGAGAGAGAGAGAGAGATAGAACGGGAAATGCAAAAGGGCGCAGTTTTTCGTATCGAATAAACAATAAAAAAAAGTTGACCGAGAAGTTTTAACCACTTGGGAATCTCCGAGACCTAAGAGAGGGATTCGAGCCCCTCGCAAAATGCGGGGGTGCACTGAGCTAGGGAGTAAACATATTTTTGCGGTTCGTTTATTATTCGAACGACAATAATACCTACCTCGCAGCTTTTACGGCAGTGTAACATTTTCGAAGAAAATCACCTCAGGGAAATGAAATAATATTATATTATTATTATTATTATTTCATTTTTCATTTTTTTTTAAGTTTTAAGTTTTATCGTACTTCGGCGGTAACCGTGAAACAAAATTATGTCTGAATTTTCATATTAATATCTTCTCTCGCCATATAGCTATATATATATATATAGTCGGCCGATCTTCCTTCCCTTCCCTTTCCTTTCATTTTCCTTCTTTCTTTCTCCCATCCCTCGCAGAGTTCAAAAACTGATTAGAATAATCGTTGAATAAAGTTTTCAAATTAGGCACGAATTTCGCCTCAAAATTCGTTCCAATTTCTTTTACCTACCTTCCCTTTTTTTTTTTTTTTTTTCATTTTTCCTTCGATTTTTCCAATATTTATAATTATCAAAGATTTCAGTCACCGCCGACTGCACTACCCTGATATAGAATAAATGAAAAATCGATCCTCCACGTTGGGCAGCTGGACAGGTGGTGCGTCAAATTAATTGAAGAATTAAGCTAATCACGTCGTTTCACGTACCTACCGAAATGCAAATATTTCGCCTGATGAATTTCGTTAAAGTCTCTCAATTCGTTGCTCCCCATAATTATTCCGGCGTTTTCTAATGGAAAAAAGAAACGGAGAAAAAAAGTAGAAAAAAGCTCGAAAAGTTGAGTTCTAAATATTTTAGAACATTTTTGTATTCTCCTTCTTCTTGCGTTGATAAACTGAAAGAGAAAGAAAATATTCGAACGAACGAACCGATTCCACCAGTAGTACTGAAATTATTAATGGTATACCTTACGGCTTATACTATGCGAGTACTTTTGATGAAAATAATCTGAAAAGAAAGAAACTTTATAATACTTTGAACAAGACGACGCCCGAGCTGAAAGTTTTATTCAAGAGTAAATTTAACGAAGTGTGAAAGTCCTATAAGCAAGAAATTATACTAATTAAAGCTTTCTGGTATAAGATGTGTTACTTTGATTTTAGGATCTCGAGTTTTGGATTAAAAATAATCGAACAAAATCCCAGAATTTTTACTCTCCCCCCTCATCTCGCTGCTTTCTTCTATCTCAATTCTCCAATCTTGTTTCGAAAACATCCCCCCTTGTTTCCTCTGAAAATTGATAAGAGAAACTGAAGAAAAAAGCCGGAAAAAATAGAACGTCAATAAGCAACGATTTTCGGGGTTCGAAGCGCGCGGGTGGTAACAAAATTTCAATTTCGTTGTAGGTCATCCCCTAAACGAGCTTCCAGAGTCCTGAGTAACCCATAAAAGATGGGGCACGCAGAAATGGCATTGCTAAGCTGTAAGTCCCTGTTTAAGCAGGGGAGCTTTTAAGAGGGTATAGAGTGGACACTCCGCTAAGGGTGCTAGCAGACCGGGCATGCAAATTTTATGGGTTAAGTGCGGCGTGGCCGGTCATGGAAATAATTACACCAGTTACCGCATATTCAGTGGGCTAATATACACACCTTTACCTATACCGTACCTGACGTTACACATAGTCATTTTACTACTAGGTACACGCATTACACCATGCGGTATAGCACCCAGTGCAGGTCACATATGTACGTCATTAGTGTATATGCATCAGAGCCAGAGATATGCATCCACGTGATAATGAAGTGGCAATAAGAATGCTGACCACTGCTCAATGCGCGGCCATTATTTCCGTTCGTCGAATAAATTGGGTGAAAATTTCATTTCTAATTGCCAAACGGCACCCGAATCATCCGGGAGGGTTGAAGCATGGGTTGAAATGATCGAAAAGTATGAATTGGACAATTTCGTTGCAACTTTTTTATCATCACGTATTCTACAGTTAGAAAATAATTCCAATTGGCATAATTCTTGGATCTGAATTTACTGTGCAGAAAATTCTGTTTGCAGAAGATGTTGTCGCTGCTGGATTTCTTCGGGGTCTTTACGGCGTGTCAAAAAATGACATATCGTCTGAAAAGAGAAGAAATTGATCGTGAGAATCGCGAGAATTTTTGGAAACATTGTTCACACAAATTGTAAAAATTTTGAAAAGTGGAAGGGCTCACCTCAATGACTGGCGCATATGACCAGCAACGATATGTTGTAGTAGATTATCAGTATAGTTGAAATGATCAGATAAACAGCTGCGTATGTTGTCAGAAATTGATAAATTTGTAAGACAATTTCGCCCCCCGTAGAATCCTGGGTGCATAACGATTCCGCCTGTTTCCACATGGCGAATCTTTATGATGTATTTAACTAGGGATGCAAATCGAAGAGCGATTTCTTTTTTTCTCTTATTCGAAGAGCTGCTAGTTCTTGTCTGCAGTCTGTGAATATTTTTTCTTCACACGAATATGCGATATGACAAACGGGATAATCGATAATGAAGCGAAGTGATGCTGCGATTGTATCCGTCTTCTTCTTTTTATTATAAAAAAAAAAGAGAAAAAAAAAAAAGAAAAATAAACGAAACAACAAAAAGTGACTGTTTCACGATGTGAAACAATTTCTGGACAAAAATCTCGATGCTTTTTTCTTTAATTTATTGACTAACTTCTTTGTATCGTATAATTATGTGGTTAAATGGATTTTCTTTTTTTTTTTTGCAATTTTATAACGTTCGTGGATGAATGAACGAACTGATGAATGAAAGCTTCGGGTTTTTGACACCGTGGAAAAATCGATACGGAACTAATGAACAGAAAAGTTCTATTTTCGTTGTAGAGAGAATGGAGAGGGAGAAAAAGCGTCGCTTTTATTATCGCAACTTCTATTATACCTACATGTATTGATGCGAAATTAGGTAAAAATTTCGATAAAATTTTCCGTCATTAAATCAGAGGGCGACGAATTAATGAGGTTACCTACTTCGTGAAATTTCAAGGCGAAATTCCAAGCGAAAGCTTCGCGTCTCACCGGAAATGATATTAAAGCGCTTTCGCTTCTGAGAAGGATTTCCTACTCAAGGACTTCGGGACTAGAACCAGTGTACATACACACATACATACATATACATTCGAGTATGTAGTGTACAGGGTGTAAATGAAAAAAAGCTTCACATCTTTCGGAAAAAGTTCATCCGTTTATTGAATCATCGAAAAAGCTATACGTCTAGAAAAGAAAATTTGAATAGACTTTTTCTACCTGACTTTGAAATTCGAAAATCTTATTCGAACGAAAATCTGCTAAATACCAAAAGGAAATTTGAAAGCTAATTTTCTTTGAAACTAGACGTCTCAAGGCTCTAGAAATTTAGGTGGTTGCGGCTTTTGATGAATCCAATGAACTGATGGAATTTCAGCAAAATTTTTTGCTACTTTCTAGTCGATAGTTTGGAAGAGTAATAATTGATTATCGTTGTAACAAATTGGTGCGGTGTTGTATTATCAGGATTAAATATGACCCGAGCCTAATGTTGTTTGAAAGAAGTAGAGAAAGAGGAAAGAGGAAAGAGGAAAAGGGAGAAAGGAAAATGGAAAGAGGGAAAGAAACTCTTTTCTTGCTGCGGCAGAAATGAGGCGTCAAATAAGTAAGCGAGGCCCACGTCCACGGCAGATTTTGGCCATTCGTTTAGCAGGGAGTTTACTATGTCTTTCTTTTTCACGACTAATTGAACCTGAGGTTTCACCAGCAGAGAATTTTTCCCGCAACTAAATAAGAAAAAAGAGGGGTTGCTGGTATATATTTCGTTGTAAATCCTTGAACACGAAATAAAGAAACAGGAAAAAGAAAATCATACAAAAATGAGAACAAGGTCGAAAAGATACCGAAAACATTACGAATGCCGGTTTTGAATCGATTTTTCCCGCTGGTACCGCGATCTCTTATTTTTATTCACTTTCAAGGTAAAAAGAAAAGAGTTCTCCTTCATTTTCTCTATCCTATTATACCGAATCGTCCGCCACTCACTTAACAATCTCGTAGGTATTAATATTCATAAAATATTCTTAAGCCGCTGGACCACTCAGCCTCTCCGGCTTCGTAACATGAAACGCGCTTTATTCTTTGCTCCCTATTTGAAGTAACGCGTTTTACGGCCTAAGATATATTATTTCCCGATATTTTAACGAGGAAATATCATTATTTTCATTATTTTTTTCCTCGATCTGCAGATGCAGGGTCGAAGTTCGATTGTGAGATACCGAAGAGGAGAACGGTTTTCCAAAAAATATTCGGATATTGAAATCTGCAAACGTCGGACGATCTTGGGATTGAAATTTCGCTTATTATTTATCACCGAATATTGGAAGAAGAAAAAAAGGTATAAGAAACAAATATCTTCACGGCTTTGGCGGTGTTCCGAATTTTTGAGTGCTATATCGCACTCGTATAACTGGATGTAGGTATATTGTGTATTTTGGTACTGTGTCGCTTGGAAGACGTGACGAGAGCGTGTTACGTAAAGATCAGAAGGGATTCGTTGCTTATTTAGTGTGGGTGAGGATTTTCGAGAATCTCTATATGTGCGAGACAGCAGAGTTTATGTGGACCTTGGGATATATCGGTAATATCCGATATCTGATCACTTCTGCACACTGGTAGTAGCTGTGTAACCATGAACTTAAGATATACGCACGATACACACGCGAAGCACCAAACATAATGTGTATGAAATTGAAATTTTAACTAGATAACTAAAAACCACAATTTTAGTACAAAAGTTACCGAACATAATTCCGAAGAATTAACAGAAATGGGGAAATCAATTTTCCCTACATAATCTGTCTGAGAACTGAATTTATACAAATTTTTAGGGAAATCGAAAATAGTTTTTCTCAAAAAAAAATTGTGGATTTCCAAAGTTCTTCGTTGGAAATTGTAGATTTTGATAGTTTTTACGAGAAAAATTGAAGATCTTCGTAGTTTAGCATAAAAAAAATAACAAGTTGTAGTTTTTCATATAAAAAAATTGTAGCTTTCCATGAAAAATTGTAGATTTTTGTAGTTTTCCATTGAAAAATTGTAGATTCTCGTAGTTTTCTATAAGAAATCGTAAATGTTCAAAATATTTTAGACAAAAAAAAATGTAAATTTTCATAATTTTTCATGAAAAATTGTAGATTTCCTTAATTTTTCTTTTGCAATTATAGATTTTCGTAATTTTTCTCGAAAAAATTGAATATTTTCGTAGTTTTTCATGGAAAAAGATTACAGATTTTGGTAGTTCTTCAGAAAAAATAAAATAAAATTACTGATTTTCCTAGTTCTGCATGTAAAATTGTAGTTTTCCGTAGAAAATTGTAAATTTTTGAAGTTTCTCAGAAAAATTGTAATTTTCCGTGGAAAATTGTAGGTTTTTGAAGTTTCTCAGAAAAATTGTAGTTTTCCGTGGAAAATTGTAGGTTTTTGAAGTTTCTCAGAAAAATTGTAGTTTTCCGTGGAAAATTATAGGTTTTTGAAGTTTCTCAGAAAAATTGTAGTTTTCCGTGGAAAATTATAGATTTTTTGAGTTTCTCAGAAAAATTGTAGTTTTCCGTGGAAAATTATAGATTTTTTGAGTTTCTCAGCAAAATTGTAGTTTTCCGTGGAAAATTGTAGGTTTTTGAAGTTTCTCAGAAAAATTGTAGTTTTCCGTGGAAAATTATAGATTTTTTGAGTTTCTCAGAAAAACTTGTTGTCCTTGTCTAACTAAGGTAGAACTGTTTATGAAAAGCTAAAAAACGTTTCAATGCACGTGATAGATCGTGAAAATTCGTGTGGTTATTTTCACGAGGTGAACCTGACCGAAAAGAAAAATCCGTAATTCGAGACAATTGCGATTTATAATGAGATACAGAGCGGTGGAAATGTTATCGAAGTGATTGCAGTGAAAGATAAACACTCGACGTTAGTTAATAAATATTTCATTAGTAATGAGAGTTTCTAGAAGTTAGCATCTGGGACGGTTGTGATCCCTGCAGTTGTAGATAATTTCTTTTCATTTATTTATTTTCCATATAGTATATACCTTATACCCTAGTTTTCCACTCGGTTAAAACTAGCTAAAGATTTAATGGCATACAGTTTATCGCTGACATGAGAATATCTAATTTAACTTTGTACATTGGCATCGCGTTGCCATATCTACCTTCGTCTTCGTGAATATAGATATATCAAGGTAAGTATTAAGCCCGTGTATATGTACGAGTGATAGAGATTAACAACTACTAACTTGGCTGGATTATTTACTGCCGACCGTCTAGACTCTACAATCTAGACAGCAGGCACAACGCACAATCAATAAACGAATAAGACCTCCTTCGAAGAAACAAGAGATTTCACCTTGCCTATACAACGGAATATCCAGATCCTATTGTCTCATTGTTTTACATATATTTTTAACGGATTGTTTCGGTCTGACGGAACATTTCATTTTATTTATCATCCTTCGCCAATCTTTCATTTTCACATTTGCACAATAATTCTCAGAAATCCACGTCGACTGAACAACTCGAAATCCCGATCATGTCACCAATTTTTCACCCCCTTCATTCGACCGTGATGAGTGTTGAGTATTTTTTTCAAAATTTTGACGCCATTGAGAATTCCGTTCGAACATGAAAACTCAATTCAATAGAATTTTCATGAAATTCTTGACGCGAATAAAAATGCACTTTACTGCATTGAATGAGGAATGGTCTTTTTGCCCAGTCTTGAGATGGGGTCAGTGTGTAGTACCTCGGTGTGCAGCTAAACGAGCTTGCAAGTTCTTCAAAAATGCAAATTATCCATCGATAATAGTCTGTTGAAGAGAATTTCGCAAGTCAGCTAAATCGTAAGAGTGAACTCTTCGTCTTACAAAGTCGTAGGTACTAGTACCCACCTTGCACCTTACCTCGTTAGCAATAATTTCCTAATTAATGCTCGTTCGAGAGGAAACTAAATCCGGATAAGATTCGACCCAGTATGGTTCATAAATATTTAATTTACGTGTGTCTGCTAATTTCGTAGCTTTTGACATAATGGTAGGCATCATGGTTCGAATACAAATAATACACGACCTGTAATTGCCCTGCAATCAATTAAACCACTCTCCGATATTGTAATGCCTACATATTAATTAAATTCTATCTAAATATTAGTTAAAATAGAAATAAAATTATGTTCAATTTTGTCATCTCAATCCGCTATGCATCCAAGAACATTTCTAATTCTTTGCGAAAAGGGGGAAAAAAGAAAGAAAATATTTCGTCAAAGTTTAACCCCGCGAAAAGCAAAAAAAAGTAAAAATTCCCAGACTTTGAAATAAGAAACTTTGCAGAGTTGGTGTCGACAAACAAAGAAAAAAAGAACTTATCGTTCACATTAAAAGCTGTTTTAAAAAAATTCTTGATTTCGGTGCAATTTTTTTTTTTTTCTTTTTCTTCTTTTCTATCGACGACTGTGCAAAGATAATTATCAAATCAAATATCTTATTCGATATAATTGGGTATTATTAAACATCATTTATTTAACTTATTGGATTAAGCCATGCGATAAGTCTGAGCACTCAATGTTATTGGTAATCTTTCGTCAATTTGATGATTCAAAATCGATGCTTAACGAATTGTTAATAGGTATAATTTAGCGATGAGAAAATAAAGAATTAATTATTCAGTAGCACTATAACTGATCCACTGATGTGGATATGTACTGCAGCCCATATCTAAGGTTGTATGAAGTAATACACTTTAGTTTCGTGCTAAAAAGTTAGTAGCAAAAATAGTCTATTAATTTCGAACGCCACATCGCGTGCCTATCGCTAGTTTAAACGCATAATTGAAGAGTGCAGGAAAGAAATAAGAAAGGTGGCAAGTATCAATCAAAGTAAAAGCTGGCTTAGGATATTAGATAAAACGCGGTTTCACCTGCGGATAATCAATACTCAAATCTGATTTGAATGCATAACAAAGAAAGAAAAAGAATACAAAAACAGAAAAAAAAAACAAAAACTACTTTGCAGCAATGAAAGCAGCTGGTGAAGACAACTAATTCCCTACATGTTAATCTTCATTGTCATAAACGATATCATGAAATTGAAAAACTGTTTAGATTGGTGTTAGAATTCTAATTAAGGTTCCAAACTTGGAGGGAATTTCTTTTTGGGTACATGGAACAATGTTTCGTCGATGGAGCGAAAAAAAAAAACAAGATTGTTCGTCGAAAACGAAGCACCCTATTCTACATACAACCCAGTGTGGATTTGAATGGTCGGAATCGTTATTCAACATTAATCAATTAGATCGCTATTATTATATTCAGCTTTACACTATTAAATTTTACACACTTCGTATTATACATTGTACAGACTTCCCGTGTAGGTAGGTAGTACTAGCCAATTTCCATAAATGTTTGCTTGTTGTACCATATGCTGCCTTGCCTCTAGTATCGTATAATATGTGTGTATGTATATATGAATTTAGTATATGTGTGGGAATCGTACGGCTTTACGAACAGTCGTAATTGCGAATATTAATTATCATAGTATTTAAACTGGAAATCTAGTAAATTGAAGAAAATAATTCATTCCATGAAACACCGTTATTAATTCTGAGCTTATACTTGTTCGTTCAATTTTTCTCGATATTCATTTGCACTCAGAATAAAGCTCATACAGGGCTTAGTATCTGTTCTCAAAGCTCCGAATTATCCCACATTCTGGTCATACAGGAAATAAAAGCATGAATATACTTCATCCGAAATCTATTTTCAGACAATTATAATCATCAAGTTATCAATGAACATGAAATGCAACATTGATACTTGGATTATTTCCTATTAATTCTGTGTTGAATCCGATGATTCTCGGCTCAGGGTTATTAGGCAGCGGGAATTACATCCTCAAAGCTCCGAATAAGTCAATATTCCGATCATCCAGGGAATAAAGGCATGAATATACTTCATCCGAAATCTATTTTCAGACAATTATAATCATAAAGTTATCAATGAACATGAAATGCATCATTGAGACTTGGATTATTTCCTATTAATTCTGTGTTGAATCTGATGATTCTCGGCTCAGGGTTATTAGGCGCGGGAATTACATCCTCAAAGCTCCGAATCAGTCAATATTCCGGTCATCCAGGGAATAAAGGCATGAATACTTGATCCGAAATCTATTTCCAGACAAGTATAATCATCAAGTTATCAATGAACATGAAATGCAACATTGATACTTGGATTATTTCCTATTAATTTTGTGTTATATCCGATGATTCTCGGCTCAGGGTTATTAGGCGCGGGAGTTACATCGTTTGCGAGAAAGACTCGCCACCTGGCGGGATCCCCAGGGCCATGAGAATTCGGGTGGAACGTTGAATACTGTTTTGATGAATTAATCAGCGTTATGTACGTGAGTATTTATTTATAAGGACACCCTGTGTGCACGTAGTGTATTAGTTTACGAGGGGATTCCCCTGTTCCGTTCAAGTGCCCCCCCCCCTCCCCTCCCCCCGGCCCCTTGGGTTTCAGTTTAAGTTTGAGTTTAAGTTTAAGTTCAAGTTTTCGACGTAACGTAAAGGCGCGCCTAATCCACCCCTTTAATTCCCATTTCTACCCTTACCGTTTCTAAAACGAGCTCGTGGTCCTAATAGCGGCATAAATAATCTAACTTGAATTATGTACGTATTAGAAATGATTTATATCACTTTATTGGGGATTATAAATGAGCAAATATAACTCGGGGTTTGAACGAACGAACGACGAGGACGAAATAGAACGCTTTGAACAAACGAGTTGAGGACTTAAACCGCCTAATCCACTTTTCGGGATAAAACAAAAGAAGACAAAAAATTGAATCGACGAAAAAAAAAGGGGTGGTGAAAAAAAAAAAAGGTGGAAAAAATAATTCCTCGTGTTTTTCGAGCTGAAAATTTATTGCGAAACCCTTGGCCTCGAATCACCCCCGTATTTAGCTACTGTTAGAGTTGCTTTTCCAGGCATTGTACACAGCGTATAGAACGACGAGATGAGAGGCGAGTAGAAATAGGGGGTGGGTATTTTCTAACCCCAAAAGGGAAAGTTTAATGATATTTAGAGTACATTTTACGTCTGAAAATGTTCCCCAGAAATAATGCCTACAACGTCTACTCAGCCCTTTCCATATACCGCGCAGATCTACCAGTAAATATATTGTCATTATAGCTTTGTGTGAAAGCTCGGGGGTAGAGAGCTTTTCTATAAAAGTTATTCCGTCCACACCCCGCGGTGTTTAGTCATGAATAGTAAAATTTATTTTCCTTTTGCAGTATTAATATACATATATATGTATCTCCATCCTTTATTTTCACATAGAATTATATGCGAGCAAGATGTTAAGTCATGAAAGCTCTGATTTTTGGTTCAGTTCACCCCCGAAGCTTGAGGTCAATAACTTTACGGCTTATACCTACCGTGCAGACGAACGCGTCTGTATTAAGAGAATATGAAGGTATTTTGTAATGGTAACACCTGTGACACCATTATCATTGCTTTCTGGCTCACAGTCTACTTCACTGCCTCACTTACCCCTTTCCTTTCCTCTACAACCCTCGAAAATTTCACCACCGGATCTACTCCGTGAAATAAAAAAAGCTCGAGCTTTTGGTTTTTCACAGATCTATACGGAATCAATCCACTATACATGGTCCATTATATTGAGGAAGAAAATATTCTATCCAATTATTGTGTTTAATCCATAAAGTGCATATGCCACAAATACGGACATATGCGTATACTAGGTATAATATAGGCATATATACTACATATGTATGTATACGAAATCCATTTGTACGATCACAAGTCAACCGCAAATTCACAGTAGAATCTATATTAACAGGGCAGCAATTCAAGCCGATCAACCACGAGCCAACAATTATATTAATTGGCTGAGTTTGGGTATCGACGATACGTGGACAGACAGAAATTTCAGATACGTGTTATTCCGCTATTGACTATTCATTATTACATTTACTATTTACTGTAATATGTGCATTGGGGTGGTCCTCGATTCGGTCAGTTTCTTTTTTCACTTTTTTCTCTATCGACATCAAGCGGTAAATTTTTATTATATCCGGTATGAATGAAGCTTGACGTTCTAAGTCTTCAGAATTTCACCTATTATCATATACATACACACATAATATGCAGGTGTGTATATATTATGTATATATGTATATACACGTATAGTATACCATTGTGACTCCCCAGCGGTAATTATCTTCACGCATCATTGCCTCCTTTCTAACGCCAACGCTGTTCACAGATAACAAACATTTCCTAAGCCAAAATACCCACTTGGCATTCAAGATTATTATAATAAACGTGAGTAAATTAAACGCGATGAGAAGGATAAAATTTATTCATATACTTGGGTATGAAAATACAAGGAGAGAAAATGCAGTTTTTCTCGTCCCTTATCGACGAGATATAATAAAGAACAAAATTTATAAAATCTCTCTCTCTCTGTTTTTAATTGAATAAATTGATGCTCTGGATCAAAATCGCGACAAGAAATTATTCAGGGGGTTGAGTTGGACCCCTGTCTTTCTTTTTTTTTCCTTTTTCTTGTTTTTCTTTATTTCTATAATCTACGCTTTACGCGTATAGCTATACGTACCTACATGTACCTATATACCTAATGTTGGATGTCGACGTTGAACTGCTAAGCTGCAGGGTGTACATTCATTTTCCTAACGAAATCGCCGAGATCTCAAATCATTGTAAATCTGCATAATGGCCAGTTGGCGTGCCTCGCAATCCATTCCCAACCCCTGACCTGGGACAACACGAGCTCCGTCGTCACCCAGGGGAGGTGTAGTTACACACCCTACTACGTGTGTACGTATATGTACAGGTAGATGCATACATACCTACCCTACCCTATTTCTATAGTCTAGGAAACAACTGGATAGCCCTAATCGATCGAGGAGGAAAATAGGTGCTTTGTAGAAAAAAGAATTCGCCCTAAATTTTCTTCGTGCAGGTTGCAGGTGAATAGAAGAAAAATAATAAGGGGAGAAACAGAAGAAGAAAAAATACGTACCTATGGATTGAACAGAAAAAAAGAAACGAAAATGATCTTCTAATGATCGTCTTCGATCGCTTTTCCCTTGTCGTCATGTTTCCCTTCGTTTTGTTCCTGTTCTGTTCTCCTCTCTTCTCTGAAATTTTTCTTTCAATTTTATTTTTCGTCTCGACTTGAGGAGGAGATAAATTCTACGAATACGAGTGGCGTAATCTAATAAAGACTACAAATTTCCTAAAACGTAATTCAATGGGCCAATAAAACGAAGCTTTCAGTTTCAATCGAGAGCTTTGAAAGTACAAATCAAGTATTGAGGTGCTTTTAGGGGAAATCTATTTCATTCGTAAACTAAATTGTTCGCGGATTTCTGTTGCGCCTGAGTGGATGGCCTCCGGCCATTCAACGATATAAGGGATCCAAAAACCGTTTTTTTTTTTTGCTCTTTTCTTTTTTTATTTTCGACCACTGACTACTTCATCTCTCAACGTTAGTCAAAAAAGTGAATTCACTCTGTCCTAATTTTCATTCTGCTCATTAATTTATCAAAATGCGTATGCATCGCCAGGTATAGGTTTTGGGAAAAAAAAATTCAAACAAAAGTTGCGCCCGTAAATGAGGCGAACATTTTATGTAGAGTGTTACTTTTTTGCCAGATCGTTTTTACGGACACCAGTTCGGCCTGACTGTGAAAATGATTTCTGATCCGACCGCGCATGCAGGATAATAATTTTGCTCGATTGATTTTCGATAATATTTCGCAAGGTACCTACTAGTGGATTGAAAAAAAGTTTCAAACAAAAGTCGTGGGTATAAGTGAGCCGAAGATTTTACGTCCTGTAAACTTTTCTGTCAGACGAACTTTACGGACTCAAGTTCGACTTTACTCCGTACAGAATTTATTCGTTCTCAAACACCGAATGATTCGTGAATATCTGAACAGCCCATATGCTGTGGCATAAACCATATTTTGACCGAGTGAAATCCTCCGGATTTGTATTAATATAAAAAGCAATTCTCCTCGGAATCACAATGCGATATAACATATATTCGAATCAATTATAATTATCCATACAGTTCGGTGAAAAATCTAGTGCAGGCCCCAACTCCTAGAGCTTATTTGCTATTTCGAATGGGCTAAGCCGTACGAATGACGGGCGCAGGATGAATATAATAAGAGATAATTCATTCGTATTATTTTATCAACCCTTAGAGCAAAGCGCTTACGATATCGTCGACCATTGTCTCAAAAAAAAAATGCGTCATTCAGTTATGAAAGGATTTATAAACGCTGGAATATCTTCGAACCGATTGACTTGGCGAAAAAATCTGGTGAACAAAAAATGTGCGAAATAATAAAGGGCACAATTTTGGTCTGAAGTATTTTTGAAAATTTTCAAACACCGCGGAGATACGCTCGCGGGAATGACACCCCACGAGGTAAATCGACTTTCTGACTATTACATAAAGTGCACGTCTGCAGGGGTTGGGGGATCGAATATTATCCATTATGAATCGTTGAAAAAAATAAATCACCGTGTTCTAAATGAATTTTTAATGCCCACATAAGCGACGGTGGAAATGATATCGAGGTAAAATATGGCTCTTTAAAAGGCGATATTTCATCGTAGCTAGTCAAGCCTTCATATCTGAGGAGTAAATCCTCTTCTTGGAATAATAATTCCGCTAGTAAGTAGGTAGCCCGTGATCCTTACGGTACTTTACTGAAATACAATTGGGTTAATGAATCTGTGGCTTAAATTCTTTTATTCGGGTAATTAAAAGGAAAGAAAGTATAAAAAAAAAAGGAGAAAAAATTCAAAACCCAACGCAATATAATGTATATTCTGCCATTAATCAACGCTGTCTTATTTAAGCCCGAAGTTCGTATGGAGAAAAATATTTCTTTAGTCTTATTACTAGGTAAGTATTTATTAAGTGAGCTATTCGCCCACGGCTAAAGTTCGTAGTAGAGAGACTCGTCTAACTGTTTGACGTATTTACTGTGAGAATACACATCAACTAATAAACTCCCTCTCATTACACATAGATTATGTGTAAAATAGGCTCCGGGCAGTCCGGATACTAAATTAAACGTAGATTCGTTACGTACACTCCTATATACAGGGTGAGTTTTCTCCGGGGTCCGAAATGGGCGCGGCTAACGTCCTTACGGAATAAATCGTTCGTCACAGCCACCTCCTAATTCGCTTTCAGTGTGTACATATGTACGAGTTAACTGAACCCAATTCTATATTAAATTCGTCCTTTTAAACCGCCAGAAATAAGCTGGTATACGAATAAGCGGCAACAGTGGCACAAATGGAGACAAAAGGTCTCTCGCCAAATTGAAGTGAAATGTGGCCGATTTTAGTACTGCTTGAAATTCGACTAATTTTCCAAATATTATCTTTCACAATTTTTTCGCAAGAAAACTTCCCAGATTTATGTTCGTCGATTAAAAAGTTTCGAAATTATTATTATTTCGGTACAAATTCGGGGGGAGCAATTCGCTGCGTGCTACAAATTTTCACATTTTATTGCTCTCCCCCCGCATTTCTGCGTAATGTTAAAACTGCATAAAGCGAAACAGCATGTCGCGTCGGGCAAACTAATATCTGGGGTGCGGACTAAATGAAGCCAATTTAAAATGGAAGTTTTTATTTTTGTGTATTTTTTTGTTCCATTTTTTGGGACCACCGTGAGTTTCCTTTGACAAATGCACTTCGTTAAAAAAAAATGCATTCAAGTTTAGCGATAAAGAGAAAGAGAAAGAAAAGAAAGAAAAATATTAAGGGTACATTACATGTATAGCTCGGAAGTTATAGTACACCCTAAGGCCAAGCCGAGCTTTTCCTTTCCTTTTCTTTTCCTTTCTTTTCTTTTCTCCTCTTTTCTATTCTTTTAGTTTTCTTTTCTTTTTAACGTTATGAAACGACGGAATTAGCAGTTGAGTTTGTCGCTTCAGGGGTAGCCGAGAACGGAAAAAAAGTTTCCTTGTTAACGGCTAAACACTCATCTTAAACAACCCGATTTGTTCTCTTATTATATTTTCTATACATTCATTGTACATCGTGTATCTAATTAAAGCAGTAAAAATTCTTCAATCATTTAATTGCGATTATTTCATTCTTTTCATACCTCGACCCCCCCTTTTTCGCGATTTTTTTTTTCAAGCAAAATTTTCAACGTCCTTCTACAATATTTTTGATTTCATTTTCTGCTTTTAGCACCGAAAAACAATTTCCGAAACTTACATCCACATATAAGTAATAACTCGCAGTTCTACGGGTACCTACTGCAGCACAGAGTTGCAGTGCGTTACCCAGATGCATCGCATAGTTTTGCCATTAAATTGAAAATAGAACGTTGCCCGGAGAGCATATATATACATATATACACATACCTACGTACCTATATATGCGAATAATAAAACTGAAGTATCGAATGGCTCACAGTAGGAAACTCTGCGTTAATAAATCGAGATTTGGTATGAAAATAGATTGAAAAACCAAAAAAGGCAGACGTAAATAGAAGAGAATGAAAAAATGCATGATGGAGGTAAACTGTGTGAAATTTATTAATTAATGAATTTCGCAGTTTGCTTAAAAATCCCCCCAAAAAAAAATGAAATACTCGACTTAGTGACAATAATTTCAGCGGTATAACAAAGAGAGCGTCGTCGACGTCGCGTATGTATACCCACACATGTATAGGGTGAAACGTAGTCAAATGGTCAACAATTACTCTTGAAAATTTTCTCCAGAGGTTCCTACCGAGGGGTAGGAAAATTAGTTTAATTATCTTAATTGGTCAAATACGTGTAGTGGGGCCAGAGTGTGGGTACCTAACTCTGAATATGCATACAGTTATGGTTATTTCATTATTATCCTAATTTCTCTGTCTCTCTGTGTCGAGGTACATAGGCACCTATACGAATATAATTTCTGCATTATTCCCTATGTGCCTATACCAGCACCCTGCATCTGTCTGGTGAGGATAGCTCAAATTGGAGTTCTGAATTTTCAAAGTTCGGGAATTGTTTGAGAGGATTTCGGTCTGTTTTTTTTTAGAAAATTTTAAATTTTCAAAATTAACATCCAACAAATGACGAGGGAAGTAATAAAAAATATAGGTGTACGCCGTTTCATGCAAAAACTCTGGTATGAGTATAAAGCGAACTAACGTGATGTTTTCTATTTCCCTACTGGAAGGAATTAATTGTTATGCGACTTGTTGCAATTAGTAAATTACTTGTAACAACAGCTACTACCATACTACTGCTATAACTATAATAATGTTATTTCTTCTCTAGTTCTTGTTCTTTTTCATTTTTTTTTTTCTCTTTCCTTTTTCCTTTTTCTTCGTACATAGCTAAATTACACTGACCCATATAACAAATGGCCTGGGCTAGATCCCAGCAGATTTCATTTTAACTATGCAAATGAGATTTTAAACCACACTATATTCGGACTAGCTACCTACTTGACTTCTTCATATTTTACATTGAAAATAATGATATACTAGTAGGAGCCAACATCTGAACTTCTAGCATGTAGTTTACAATTCGTACAGTACTGTTTCTTTTTTTTTTTTTGGCTCTAATCTAGTGTCGTACAATTTTAGTTAAAATTTGTCAAAATTTCATATTCATGTGGGTATTTAGGTTTATGTATAACTACATATCTTATGGTAGACATAGAATCATTCTGTTCCGACTACTGTATTACAATTATACCAGGGGTTGCTTCATAGACGTCGCAGTAATGCGGGTCTCGTGCCGTCAGGCTGATTATAAAGAGATCTTGAAATACGGGGTTCGGTAAGAATCGGATTAAGTGAAAAAAAAAAACGCAATTGAAAAGCCCCGATACCACCTCGCGATCCCGTCAAAAAAGATACCGTCCAGCTTTTAATTGTCACGGCTATAACAAGTTTCATGCCAAGTCCATTAATATTTAAGCGGGTCTTCGTGTAATTCGGTCAAGTCTTCCCCAGGGGCTGGTAGACGCGGTGGTACATAGGGTACGTATACTGCAATACGTACAGGGTGACTGATTCGGGTAGGAATATCGCGATAGTAGGTAATTGTTGGGATTCAAAAGATCTTGTAATTCACTCTGTATAAAAGTGAAAATCATGCTCGTCTATAATCATGCGATTGATTTGATGATTCAACTTATTTCGATGAGAACAATCGAAAACTTCGACGAATAGAAGTGGAACTAGTTTACTTAGTCTAAAACTTATTCGCTTCTATGGTACAATTCAAACAGACACACTACCGGCTGGTTTGAAATTATTATTAATACGTCGTGGAGACCATCGTCCGTACGGAATATAACGCGTTTCTAACTTAGTTTATGGTGTCAAATAATTCATCGACTTCGAAAAGTTTGTGATTTACATCGTGTATTCCATCAGCCTGAACCTAATTGCAATAAATATTATTAAGGGGACCAGTACAGCGACTTTTCGAGAAATTGTCATAGTCCGAAATCAATTTATTTCATACCCAAAGTTCATTTCATATGAAAATATTTTTCTTTTTCCAAATCATGTGTCGTAAGGATTTTGGCACACCGTTGGTCCAATTCAATCTCTTGACGTCTCATTTTCTCCGATGAATCATTCCTCATCTTGTGAATGTAGGGATTTTAGAATAAAAAATTATGCCATAAGTTATGATCAATTTACCAAATTTGCAAAAATTATTATCACTCATTTCTTAAATAACTTGGCCAAAACGAAAAATTTCAAAAATTCCTACATTCACATGATGAGGATTTGATTTCTGAAGAAAATGAATCCAAGATGACCTGAATCGGTCCAACGGTGCTCTAAAATCCTTACGACACATGATTTGGAAGAAGAAAAATATTCTGATGTGAAATGAACTTTGGTGATGAAATAAATTGATTTTGGACTATGATGATTTCTCGAAAAGTAGCTGTACTTTTCCCCTTAAGGGATGATTAAAAGTTTCGAAAAATAATTGCCAAACAGTATGACACTCTATCTGAATCTCTTTCATTCATAAATTTTCGGTCAATTATACAGCTGGAACTGTCACCCGCAAAGTTGGGTGTATAAAGTGTTTTCAGCTAAACTCCTCGCGTCCTTAAAGAATGAAAAATTAAGGGTCGAGCCGAATGCGGGGATCTGGAACAAAGCGATGTCAGAGACATGTACCATACAGAAAACTCCAGTAGTGGTATAAAACCGGTTGCCGGTTCCGCGGGATAAAAACAATGAAAAATGTTCATTAGCCGTGGAAAAATCAAGTGTCTTTATTCCATGCTTGACAACTCTCGTATACCTACAGCTGTACTACCAGAGTTCCATTATTTTTACTCTGATGGAAAGCTTGCGGGTAAAAACGTAGGTACACCCACCTACCCAACTACGTTATGCCCCATGCTATACTATACTATACACACTACATAGCAGAGAAACTGGTGATGCAAGCTACGTCGTTTGTCACCAAAGGTTTGTCTCGCCTTATTCCCTCATGGACTGTATTTCTTTTTAAGATTTACACGCAGCGTACATTTTACGTTATTTATAATTCTAAAAAGCGCGTTAAATTACAATAAATTATAATGAGCATCGTTAGACGGATTATATTTTTATTATTTTTTTCAAGCAGAATAGGTACTTCAGTTTTCTTTCATCCTTATTCGATTTATTTTTTTCTCATTTTCTCTTTTCTTTTCTTTTCTTTTCTTTTCTTTTTTTTAATTCATCTAATACCCGCGGAGAAATGAAAGGCGATATGAAGATGAAAAGGGATGAAAATAGGAGTACAATAGGTCTGAGTAGGAATTCATTATATTCATACATGAATATGATATTGGCAATAAAGCGCATACGTGTACACTCACGGAATCTGATCCTGAAGCCCCGTCGGTAAGGTGATCGAGCAACCCGTACATACACGTTGATATACGTTGTTTTTAATTGTCTTTGACAATTTGAAGACAATTAAAAACAACGTGTATCAACATGACGTACGGGTTGCTCGATCACCTTACCAACGGCGCTTCAGGTTCAGATTCCGTGAGTGTACTTCAGGAAAATACAGCCACGTCATACGTTTCCTGAAAAGTATGATAAGGTATTCCGAATAAATCACTTGGATTTATACCCATTTTATTTATTATTACAAAAATATTTTCAAAAATACGAATAAAATAGAGTTTTAAAAATTCGAATAAGATTTACCGCCGCGCGCCTTGTTATGGGCAACCCATAAGCCACCAAAAATAGCTGATATAGTTAATTCAATATTCTGATGTACTACAGCATCTTAGATCGATCCGGTAGGTGGCGCCACCGCATGGGCAATCTGACGAACTATCTTACCCGCAAATAATCGAGCGGGAATAAATTTGAACTTTCATTATCGATCGACTCGGTTTATGTTGGATAAAAAAATTCGAATCGTTGCTGTAAAGGATGATACAACTATTTCCGATGATATTAAATACTGATTGCATTCACCCTGAATCCCCAATGTGTTTTCCTAATCTTCTCTTCTCGTTTAATGCTTATTAAACTTCAACATTGATAATTGATAAATTATTTTCATGGAGTAATTAGAGATTTTAGTTTCTAAAATTGGGAAAAATTCGATAAAATACAAGGATAAAAAGGGTATAAGAAGAAAATGTATAAGGATTAAGGATGATAAATAAAAGGCGAAGAACAGGGTAATAGATGGCGAAAACGAATGATTTATTGGCCACAAGAGCCGAAGTCACATGATTCCATGATTAATTAATTATAATCTAAAAAACACACATTATATACTACTTATAAGATATTATTCAGTTACACGTGTATAACATGTGTGTATGTATGCATGTGTGTATGTATTGTATGTTGTGTAAGGCCGATACTATAAAATCTCTCTCTCTCTCTCTCTCTCGCTCACTTTCTTACTTCCTCTTTCTCTCTGTTTCATACCATAGTATAAGAAGTTCTAACTAAATTAGGATAATATAAGAAAATATATATAAGAAAACATCGCAAATTCTAAATCATTTAATTACGATGTAGTTATAGTATTTAAATTATTATTGATATTTATAATGATTGATTGATAGCGTTAAACGACGACAAGCACCGGAAAAAGAATGACAAAACAAAAAAAAAAGGAAAAAAAAAATTGTACTTCAGCGTTCAAGCTCGTCAATTCCTTTTAGCCCGAGGGGTTGGCGGGGGATGAGGGTGTGAATAAATGTATACAAATATGATATTGAGCAAAAGAAAATAGGATATTAATTAATCAATATTATAAGTAGTAGAAAATAAATAAACCGGCTAGTTATTTAAAATAATATCGTCAACTTAAATTTTAAATTGAAAGAAGAATCAAAAAGACTTGAAAAAAATATATGCTATATATATTTATTCATTTATCTTATTTAATTATTTAATTCATCATTCATTTATGGATTTATCAATCCGAGTTGATAATCTTCAGTCCGATTATCACATGAAAAATAGACAAAATGATAGAAACTGATAAAAAACCAAAGCGAAAAAAATAAGATAAAATAAATTCTCTATAAAATGAAGAGATCGCGCCGATATCGTATGAATACCAAATAATGTAATAATGATCAGTTTTGTTATTACCTATAACTTATTATATTATGTTATAAACGGTAAAAGATGAATAGAATATTTTATAAAAAAAAAAAAAAAAATGATCATATAATATATCTATTATTTATTATAAAGTTACTAGTATATTGGATAAGCAAAAGAAATATTACTAAATCAATTAATGATACAATGATACGTAATGATGAATATAAAATTAATTGAAAATGATATCTTTTTTTTTGTTTTTTTTTTTTCAACTACAATTTTAATTAATGCTAACGATATTTTCATATTATAATATAAACATATTGGGAAATAAGAATAATTACCTCATTAATGTAATGGGCGTTTATGACAATCGATTATACTATTATAATAATAAGTGTTTGTCATAAAATAATAATAATAATAATAATAATAATAATAATAATAATAATAACAATATGTATAGTCAGAAATGTATGCCTTACATGTTAAAGTCGTATTGGAACATGTTAAACAACGATCAGTTTCTTTTTTTTTTTTTCTTTTTTAGGGATACAGTTAGTTAGGTATAATTATCAGTTTACAATAAGATTTGGGTCTTCTTATTAACAAACTATTATTATTATTATTTATACCAATCAGGTATTATTAATTAAACTATTAAGAAAAACTTATTTTATTATTTAAATATCGTACATAGTATATTTATTAGACATGTATACTAATCAAATCAATCAATCAATCAATTAATTATCATTATTATTATTATTATTATTATTATTATTATTATTATTATTATTAACGACTCGCAATACTGACTTAAGCGTTTTACAATTAATTATTAAAACGCGTCGTTATATTATTTATACTAATTTAATAATCCTTATTGTTTATAAAATCAATATACTATAATATCTAAATATATGTATATTAATATGTAATATGTATACTACCTATATACCCTAATTATTATACTATAATAAGGGCCAAAAGAGCTCGATGATAATGAGAAAAAGAAATTAGAAAAAAAAAAGAAATTATTGAACTTATAAGTACATATCGTGCTGTAGACTGATAAATGGCGTTTATTATTATACCTATGTAATAATTAATAATCATAAAAGGAGATGTCTGACTGGAAGTTGAATTTTTTTTTTTATCAAGGAACGACAATAAGCTTCTAATGCTTCTTTGAAAAAAAAAAAAAATACAATAGAAAAGAAGAGTGAAATACTTTTGGGAATTATCATGATAATAAAATAATAATAATATACATATAATAGAAAAAAAAAAAAAAAAATGATCATTATTATTATTATTATAAGATAATATATATTATATAGATAGTCGAGCAAACGAATAATCTTGTTCGAATTATATATCTAATTTGACCCTTTGAAAACTGATAATAATGAGCGGCGTAGAATAATATAAAAAAAAAAAACAAAAAAAAACAGGCATTGATATAATCTAAATCTATACTATCTATATAATTAAGAAGATTTTATAATCAATCTAATAAGAATATATGTATATAATATATATATTATATATATAATAAGAGATCGATGCTGGCTTTACTGTAAAAAATATTATATTCTTGTTATTATTTTAATTTTTTTATTTTTCTTCATCATTATAAAATTTAATGATTTTCAATTAAGTCGATATGATTATATCATCTACCTGTTTTCTTTTTTTTTTCATTTTTTTTTTTCATTCACATTTAATGTTATCATTAATTATGTTATCTTCGTTTATTATTAGTATTAGTATTTTTATTTTTATTTTCCTTTTCGTTTTGTTTTTGTGTGTGTGTGTGTGTGTGTGTGTGTGTGTGAATGTTTTTTAGTTTATTTTTTTCTTCCCTCCTTCTTTCTTTCTTTCTTTCTTATTCTTTCTTTCTTTCCTCACATTTATTAACTAAAAGAAGAAAAGAAAACTATCTAATGACACAATGATGATGATTTTGTAATAATAATAATAATAAACACCGACGACACGTTTGATCAATTATTGCTCTGTGCATATACATAGTTACAATAATAATATATATCTAGATATAATTTATAGTTTTAGAAAATAAAAAATGATTATTAGGTATAATCATTAGAATGAATTCTAATAAAACGATTATTTTTAATTATAGTATAATATAATATATAGTATACATATAGCTAGTAGAAAATAACTATAATAAATAAGATAATCATTAAAATTAAATATTTAAGGAAGATATAGACGTAATGTAAAAAAAATAAGAAAAATAAGAAGACTACAGACAATTTTGATACGACGTAATAACTAAGAGGGAAACTGCCTCTCCCCACCCTCCCGCTCTTATCTTCCTTTCTTCACATTATTCATCGAAATCTTCTCACATCGCATATTATAATATTCTACTATATATTGTCGTTAAAAATATCTTTTATCTCATCGTTATTATTTTGGCAAGCAATATTTATTTCTCTATCTCTCTGTATATTTTTCTTACGGTAAGGGGGCGCGGTTGGGCAGGGGGGGCGGGGGAGAAGAAGAGTGACGATTCATATCATTGGAGATAATAAGTTAATTAAAAAAAAAACAAAAACAACTCAAGTATATAAGTAAATTATTTGATATCGAGACAAGAGAAGAAAAAAAAAGAAAAAAAAATTCTTAATGATAATCTTATACGTTTTAAATTAAAAATCTTAAGGTATAATCTTAGCTACGAAATTATGGCTCTAAATCTTCTCCATCGAGGATCTAGTAGCGATAAATTCCTCGTTAAACCACGACCTAATGCTAATCCGAAATTTATATCATTTTCAAATTTGGTATAACGTCCGTTGTAAAACGCTATGTCTGATTTATAAGAGGAGATATTAAAAGCCCGAAGAATTCTTAACGCGGAATATAGGCGAGGTTTTATTGTCGGCGAACTGAATACGAGCCTCCTACTTTGTTTCTGATAATTTATAGTAGCCGAATTCTTTCCACAGTTAACGTTACTGTTGTTATTATAAATTTGTTTTATTTTACGAAAAAACATGAAACTCCTCGGAGGCTTCGCTAGAGATCATTGACGGTATGCTTGCGGCGACATTCCGTTACCTGGCGTAACGTAGTCCCCAATCATCAAACTTGGATTCACTGGGTAGTGTGAAGTGTTTCCGAGGACCAGCGATTGCTGGAAAGTAACACCAAGCTGTAGCGCGTAAGACACGCAGGCAGGCCAATACTTTAGTATTCTGTTTAACTATATTAATAACTGACTTACGGTCTTTACCAGCCAGCTACCCGTACCAGAAATCTCTTAGCGTCTATACGACTACTGCGAAATCTATATTAGAGATAACTTTCACACAACATCTCAACGTTGTTGAAGAACCGAAGAAGAATGATAAGAAAAATGATCATATTTCTCTGCTCTCAGAGGCAGTTTTCAACCTTTCGAGTAAAAAGACTCTAAACCTTTCCCAGATCTTCTAATATCAATGAAACTTCGTTTGTACGTGTTAAAAAAAGTCTCGGAGCGATTTGTTCGGCATCGATAACATCGATGTACACATACTCGAGTCTCTGTTGAGACTTGAAGGTATTTCTAAAGTATTTTCAGGAAACAGACTAATCCTAGTTATCCGATTGATTAGCGATAGTGAAATGCGAGAGTAATGAATGCGTGAATTAGAAATAAGCGATTCGATACATGCTCATAGAAAGACTAACAAAACCTGTTGTTACGTTGCTCTGATAACAATAAAGACGATGATTATTGTTATGGGAAGTGTAAATAAAAAAGCTAATTAAAAAATATACTAGGTGTAAAACCGAATCATTATTTCTTTCTGCAGAACCAAATTTTTACTGCGGATACAGAGTAGCTAGCTGGTTGAAAGCAACAAGGTTTGTTATACTAACTGTAGCCGGCGACGTAAACATGTTTGGTGTTATTCCACCACCTATAAGCTGTGCTGCCTGCGTGCTGGTTGCTGTTCCGCCCACTCTCCCTCTACCTGTACTCGATATTGAACCGGGATGTATGTTCGGCTGACCTCCTGGCAAAAAAACAGACAAAAATAAATTGGTTTTAGATTTTATGAAAATATTCCAGCGTTCTTCGTTCCTTCTCTTTGTCTTCTATTTGATTGTAATTATTGTGTTTTTTTTTTTCTCTTTTTTTTAATTTCTTTCATCATTGAGATGGAATTCAAACGAGTCTTTATTTCTCTCTTTTTCGATACGTTAGAATTATCAAAGTTCAATCTTCGTCGAAACTTTATAACGTCCGTTTGTGATCAGCGTGAAGAATGTCTGTCTCGTTTAACGAATATAATAGCTTATATTGTAGAAATAAATTGTAAAAGCGAATGTGAAGAATAATAGCAATGATGATAATTTCTTATTAATTATTGTATTCAATTTTTGTTTTTTTTTTCTAATGAAAGTATAGTGTGACGATGATTTATAAAAAAAAATTATTAGGTAAGTATCGTTTTATTTAATAATTGAATTTAACAGATATTCTTTACAGATTTACAAAATCCTTCATTACCACAAATTTTTTTTTTTTTTTTTTTCAAGTAGCACGTTCGTGTGTGTGTGTGCGCGTGTTGGGTAGGGTAGGGTAGGCTATTTTCTAATATTCAATACTACTTCATATGTAGTATAATAGTTCGCTCCGGCTGAAATCTGAATCGGTAAGTGTAAATTATAATAAACTATGTATGTTACATATAAGTATCTAATTAATAATGAATATTCGTGTATTCGTCTTTTAAAATTGACAAATTTATTTATTTATTTTTTCGAATTTTTTTTTTCTCAATTTTTTCTCATTTTTATTATTAAAACAATAAATATAATACCCCTATACACTACGAAGAGAGAAAAAAAAATATTGTAAAAAAATAACAAAACAGCTCCTTCGTTGTATCAATATCCATTTAATAAACGACCAATGTACCGTTGCGTTGCATAGAAGTAGAAGAAAAAAATCTTTCATACATTGACAAATAGGGATAAATAATTCTTATATACAATCTATTAAGGGGGTGGTGAATCGCACACCCTCATAGGATCTAGAAAATGATAAAGCTAAGGTATAAATATTTAATTTATTTCATATCCGATTGAATTGAATATTTTAATTTAATATAAAACTTTTCTAGATTCAAATAGCATTGTGGCTTTCATCTCACCCTCTTACTTAAAAGAAAAAAAAAGAAGTTTCTGAAAAAGTACAAAAATCAGTTTAAAAAAATTCTAATCGAAAACTAAAGTCTTAATTACTATTATAAAGTAGAAAAATAAGAAATAGAAATTAATTTGCTTTAGGCTCGCTTCGACCCTCTGCTTATTGTTTTTTTTTTTTTGTTTTGTTTTTTTTTAAACTCAATTTATTACTTAAACAAGCTCTTACCTATAGCTAATAAATTATTCTGATTGACCGAGGAGTTTGTATCCATTGATACCTCCCCTAGACCGTTAACAGACATTCCATTTACCATGTTAACGGCCTGTCTTGCTCCCTGAGCGTCTAGATTAGTCCAATAAGCTTCGCTCGGTGAAGTGTTGTTCAAACCTGGTGGCGGTTGTGCTGCCGCACCGGTATACCTGAAGTATGGATTTTTCAGGTCTAAAGTATTGCTGCTAGTCTCCATGTTCGTTCCCTCCAGTTTGAGCTCTATCGTTACGTCGTAGGATTGTCTGAAAATAATGTTCGAATATAGTTTTGAAGAGATTCTCCGAGTTCTCGGATGGTCAGATGGTCAGAAGGTCGTTTCTAAAAAATATACAATATCTGGAACGAGTTATACACCTTTTGTTTGCTATCAGAATAACTTTTCCCGACAGTAGCTGGCCGCTTTTACAAAACAGTGGATTTTCTAGTAGACATCTAACTTGGTACCAATGAGTCAACGGCTCCGTAGGCGCAGTACTCAGCCACACTTGTTGAGTCGAACCGATAAATGCTACGTCGAACCAGAATGCGAGACCGTGGCAAGTGCCGCTTTCTAATATGTGGAAGTCAACGTCTATTTCTGTAATTAAATGGCAATGCGTTGATTATTATTCCTGGATATCCTGGTGGATGAGAAATGAAAAAATTTAGATTTTTCGCATTCTCTATTACCTATTTTGTGTAAATCAGTCTCATGTGCCGTTTGGAAATCTACAACGTGTCTAACAGACTTAGCCATACATATGCGTATGTCGAATGTGTCGACTATTGGTTGCCTAAAGTATTCTTTAATAGCGTTGTTTCTCATCGCTGATAAATCAACGCCATGGAAACAGGTCTGATACCAAAAATTAGCTTTGTTGAATTGTTCCATGTAGAGATTTTCGTCTGAGAATGGAGCGACGTGGAGGTCACCTCTGGACGGGAACATTCTTCCTCCTGAATTAAAGAAGAACAAAAAAATTGGATCTTTGTTATATGGAAGATAGAATTTCAGGCCTTCTCCTTCGTCAAATAGTTTCTAATTAATTTTTGAGTATTTTTGTGACTCTAATCTCTGCTAGCCAAACGCTAGATCCTCAATTCCTAATCAAGAAAAACCAATGATTCTTGACCCTCACCTGGGGCGAGCCATTTTTTAGCGTGTAGATAAGTCTCGAGCATTCTTTCATTGTAGAGCATGTAACCCATGGGTTCGCTGACGATGCAATCTATGCGTTCTGGTAGATCGATTTCTTCGATTTTACCAGCTATGACGATTATTCTATCTGACAAATTGTTAGCCGCTACTAGTAGCTCTGCGTGATTAGCCATGTTGCTCGCCTCAACTGCGTAAACTTTTTTAGCGCCAGCTTGTACCGCGAAGAATGATAATATCCCAGAACCGGCGCCGACGTCCAACACTATCTTGTCTTTGAAGTCGGATATGTTTCCTAAAATAGCTCGCTGGTACGTACTGGTCCTTATGTAATCCTGCATCATGTTTTGCTGCTGCGATAGGTACCCGTAAAATTGAAAATACTGCATCGCTGAAGACTCTTCTGTTCTCTCATTGAACGCTGAAACCCCCTTTCCATTTTTCAGCTTCAGGATTTGAGAGTGGAAGTTGCGGATGTCTGATGAATTGAACGAGAATATTATTGTGACTAATTCTGGTAGGATTAGATCGATGGAATTATTAAAGAGAAGACAATTAGCTAATCCTGTGAATTTTAGGGAGAGATTTGGAGTTTGATTGCATACTATGTAAAAGCAGACCTAAAAAACAAGTGATCTTTAAACGTTGAATGAAATCTGAAGAAGTCTGTTCGTTGAGAAGATTAAATTGTTTGAAAAACTAAAAGTTGTTGCTTGAAGGAAACCGACTTCCATGAGTAACAAGTTTCTCCGTCTCGGTCTCTCCCTCTTTCTCTTTCTCTTTCTTTTTATCTCTCGGTTTGGTAAGTGTGATTATTTATCGTTAGAGAGATAAGTGAGCCACCAATTATAAACACGAGTATTCAGAAATCTGTAATCTTAGCTAGAAATTATGGCTCTAAATCTTCTCCATCGAGGATCTAGTAGCGATACATTCCTCGTTAAATCGCGACCTAATGCTAATCCCGAATTTATATCATTTTCAAATTTAGTATAACGTCCGTTGTGAAACGCGATTTCGAAACGCAGAGAGATTAAAAGCCCGGTCAATTCTTAACGCGGAATATAGGCGAGGTTTTATTGTCGGCGAACTGAATACAAGTCTCCTACTTTGTTTCTGATAGTTTATAGTCGCCGAATTCTTTCCACAGTTTACGTTACTGTTGTAATTATAAATTTGTTTCATTTTACGACAAAACATGAAACTCCTCGGAGGCTTTTCTAGAGATCATTGACCGTATGTTTACGGCGACATTCCGTTACCTGGCGCAACGTAGTCCCAGATCATCGTCATATGGACAGGATATTGACAAAGTAGAATATGGATGCTACTGATGATACAAAATTGACTTTCATGCATAAAATCGTCACTCTAGTCACCCTCTCAATTCTTATATTCACCTGTTTCATTGGCGAATGTGAGTAGCAGGCTTTCTGTGTCTAGCGTAAAGACGTAGCCCCTTGAAGCGACTCGAGAACATTCTGTGCTGTGAGTCACTGGGAATTCTAACAGTGTACATCTGTCCCTGCTCCCCTCTCCTATATTATTAAATAACGTTAAATCTATGAAGGAATGAATGAATTTGATTTTTAAAAAATTTTTATTTAAATAAAACATGACGTGGGATTATTTTCTTTTTTTTTCTGCCCCCTCTCGATGATAGCATCATCGTTTAATTAAGAATTGACGATTCGGAAAGTGGGATAAATGAATATAAAATTGTGATAATTCAAGTTCACTCTGGCGTAACATTATCGCGTATATTTTGATTGATTTCATTCTACAACGACGGAGATATAAATTGTGGAAATATTGAAGTGGAAACGAAGCGAGATACAAAGGCGATTGAAGGCGGATTGGGTTTTAGGTTATGTTAGTCGAGGGTATGGTTGATCTTAGTTGAATATTATTGATCGGTAAATATAAATGAGCATAAAATTACCTGGTATTAATTCAACGCTGAGTCCTTGAGGGTCGTAATTTATGTTTAAAGTAACCGGCTTGTCATATTTTAACGTCGACTGTCCATTGTTTGACAAAGTCGATACTGTCACAGCGCGAAATACCTTCGCCATTTTTATTAATACCACTGCACCAGTAGGTAGTGTGTCTCTATTGAATACCTAGTCTTGTTATAACCGCGTGCGTTTTTGCGCGGCGTTGAAAGGCGGACTAGGGAAGGAAAGGAGGAAGCCAGTAAGGAAGAAAGGAAGGAAGGAAGGAAGATGGGGAAGAAAGAAACGAAACGCAATGTACCGTTTTACTGCTGTTCACGCGGATACAGGATATATACATATAATATTCGCTTTTGGGACTAGCTTTCGGCTGTGTATTGTGTCAGAAATGAAGTGTCGAATTCCTTTCGAATTTCTTTTTCTTCTCTTTTCTATATTTTCTCCTTGTTTTTTTCTTGCTATCTCAATTTCGCCTTTATCGCATTCACGTTCACGAAGCTTATATCGCGAATATTATTGCTGGATTTATGTATCTAATTTCGAATATAATATGTATATAGTATGTATATACTAATCTTTGAATTGGTGATTTTTAAAGCCGTTTTATCGCCGTTCAGACATATCAGACTTTTGTTGTTATTGACGCGAAACGCCGGATTATATTATGCGCGTATCTCTCTTTATAGTATATGTGCGGCTCTTCAGTCTTGGATCTTGTTTCTGTAGCGAGAAATATTATTATTTCTCAGGTATATGTCCATATACACCATCAAGAACCCAACAACCCCCCACTAACACTTGGACACACAAAGGTACTACCTAGTACCCTACGCGCATTTATACATATACGCACACAGGATTTTAGACACTATAACTACAGTATATGCGTTCGTGTCAGCGCGAGTTGTTCCGCCACCTATAATAATATTGGGGATATTAAAGTGGATATATAGTAATATACATGCTATATATGATGCCAGGAAACCGGCGGATTCTCGAACCGCCAATTTAACATCGATTTTAAGTATACTTTATATCATAAATCGATTTAAATAAAGATTTTTTAATATAGTCGTGAAGTTTTTTCATATTACAGCGATTAAGGTAAGTATACGTATTATGTTTATTCAATAAAATATATTCTTACATTATTAATATAATATTACATTTATATTGTATAGTATACATGTAATAGAATAATCATAACAATACTGTGTATAGATTGTAATAAAATATTATTATTTTACAACGTGTCTAATATTTCGTCCTCCTTCCTTTTTTCGAAAAAAAACAAAATAATACAAAAACAATCATAACGAGGGTAGTTCGTTTCCTATATAGTCTGAAATTGTAAGATAATTTTTTGATTGATTCGTAAGTTTTATCGAATCATCAATTAATCGTTGATGTCATATAGGATCAGAATAAAATTTACAGACGGTGAGATAAAAATCTGTAATCTCTCTTTCATTTAAGTCCATAATACGAATCGATTTGCGTTCGATTCTGATGAAAATGAAGGGGAAAGGGAAGGTTTTAACCGTCGAAATAAGTGTATGTACCAAATGACCGGAAGCTGCTTATTGCAATGCGATCCTACCGAATATCGAGGGTGAATCGAAGACGAGAGACTCGAGATTCGAGTTATGACTTTAAACTTTAGTCAAGAGTCGATAGTCGGGGGTTTAAGGTCGTTCGATTATTATTTGATTACAAATAAATTTCATAAATTTCATAAATCATACAACATTGTTTTTTATCGTTTAAAAAAATAAACTGTACAAAATACGATGTCAGACAGAAGGAACAAGCAAAAGAAATTCAAAAAACGGGGTCAGGTAATTTCATAAAGTCTGTTTAACGGTCGACAAAGTATCGAACTTTGAATAAAATTCTAACCTCAAAACTCTGTCCTAACCTAAAATTCCTCACATTCTAAACTCGTGAATAAATACATACATAGATTGAGAACATGGAATATGGAATATGGAATGAAGCGATGAACGATCGTAGCATTATAGAGAATGAACGATAATTATTGAAATAAAAGTAGAAAATTAATAACGAATTTTTTACACAATGTTTATTCACACATTGTTCATATTTCTAATAAGGAATCTAGTAGCAGTACTAGCAGTAGTTCAGAGAGCACATCCTCTCTGTCTTCTGATGATGAGAGTAACGCCAGAGATCTTAAACCGATAAAAGAGTATATGGGAGACCGTAGAGAACTGGCACGTCAATTATTTATAGCTGTAAAGGGGGACAAGCTGAGAATGATGCTACCCCAGGTTCTAAAAGTGGGTAACATCGCATCCTATAATTCACCCGCATCCTAGTGGAGAAAATTCAAGAGAGCTGTAAAACTCGGCTTGCTATTTTCTTTCAGAAAATGGAATCAAACGAGCTTGAGGACTGGTGTGCTAATGAACTGAGCGGAATGTCCAAAGCCAGAATTTTATCCATATTAAACGGACAGCCGATGCTTCAGTCATCCGATTCTAATGACTCTGACGACTCTGGTATACAAATAAAAAATCTTAGAAGAATTTACAACGCTTTTCATTCGCTTGTCACAACTCTTTACTTCTATCTTGAAGTACGATCGCTTTAAAGTCGGGATTTTTAGCCAATGCATCTTATGGATTGATGGGATTAAAAGAAATTGCCTTTCTCATGGTTTTTGGTTTCTAAATTCTTTTTCTGGGCCGAAGATAAACTCATCAGAGTATTCGCCGTTCGCCTGATCATAGAGGCTGTTTTTCTGAAGATTTAGAGACCAAAAAATCTGAAATTGAAACAGCATTCGATTTCGTTATTCTGCAGAATTGAAATTTTGGTGATATATCTGCCCCTAGGACCTTCCCTGGAAATAATATCAGACACTGAAGAGTGGGGAGACGTCTCAGAGGTCGAAACAACAGCTAGAGAGGAGGAGTCCGTCTCGAAGAAGACATTGGCTGCAAAGAAGGATAAAACAAGGTCGAAACTTCGGGGCGAAAGAGCGTCGAAAGAAAAGGAAAAAACGCGGGGTAAAACGCTGAAGGGAAAAGTAAAATCTGAAACTGATCCAAAGCCCCAGAAATCTAGCGACTTGGTCAAGGTGAAGAAGGAGACTGAGGGCAGCGAACAATCCAAGGAAAAGGACGGCGAAAGTTTGCTGGATTTGTTAGAACTGGAAATGAGAGCCAGAGCTATACGAGCACTGATTCGTAAAGAGGAGGACATCATCCCGGCGAATCCTTCGAGCAGTACTTCGGCCCAATCCAGCGCTTCGAATCCGAGTCCAAACCCGAGTTCGATATCGTCTATAAACTCGAAAACTCGAGCCAAGGATCGTCAGCTGAGTCTCAAAGTGGTTCAGGACAAATTGCAGGAGCTTGACAACAGCTTTAACAGAAGCGTTAATAAAAACGGGCCGGAAATATCGGAGGAAGAAGACGTCGTGCTGGTTCTCCAGCCTACTACGACGATAGAGCTACTTTCGAGCGAAAGTGACGACGAAGGAGGCCAGGGAAAACGGAGGAACCAGAAACTAGAGAACGAACGAGTCCCGGAGAAGAGTACAACCCCGATCGTTAAAGAGCCAGTTATCGGCGGTGATAGAGAAAAGAGAAAACTTGAAGACGCGAGGGATAGAGTAGCGGAAGGCGAGCCGGTTTCCAACGAAAAGAACAAAGTGTCTTCCACAGACTCTGGCTGTTCCTCAAATTCGACTAAAATTTTGAGCTCAGAGACTGACAAAGCGAGCGACAAATCGCCGAAGAAGGTCACCAAGGATCTGGAGATGTTCAGAATGTTCAAAAAGAAATCCCAGCTCAAGGAACGCGACGAGAGCGAGAAAAGCGTCGAAAAAATGTCCCCAGACTCTGCGGAGAAGCGAGCAATCGAAGCTCCGGATTCTACCAAGAGCAGCAGCACGGGTTCGGAGGGAAAGAAGGCGGACACACCGAGCCTCTCGTCAAGTCCGAAGAACGTTGCTGTTGAAGAAGAGAAAACCGGGCCTGAAGAGATCGCGGAGAGCGTTAAACCCGCCGAAATCGAAGCGGCTAAAATCGATCCGCAAAATATGGCGGAAAAGAAGCCGGAAGAAGCCGACGAGGACAAGTCAACTGATCTGGAGATAATCATTGATCTCGACGACTATCCAGACGACATGGAGGACCTGGACACTGGGGATAAGAGCACGAACGAGTCTAACTCAAACTCGAACTCTGAGGAGAAGAGGACCGAGGTCTGCAGGGAGGATCCTGCGAAATTGACCGACGAGACTGAGGGCCAGACCGCGGAGACTTGGGCGACTCGTTACTACCAGACAGATGATGTCCAGAGTGTGATAAAGGAGTCCAAGATACAGTCCGAGATTAGGAAAAGATTGCGAGAGAGGCAACGTTTGGCCAGGCTCAACAATTCTCCAAGTTTAAACGCTGCCCAAACTGTTGTTGCTGCCCATACTTCTGGGACAGAGAAGAAGAGCGGCGAAGAGAAAGAAGGGTCTGTCGAGGAGTACTTGGCGCTGAAAAATGTCGAGAGTGTTTCTACTTCCTCCCCGGATTCACAAACGGCGGATAAAAAGACCGAAGAGAGCGAATTAGCAGCAGGAAAGATTGGGGAATCGGTTATTCCGGAAACGGGCTCTGATGAAAGTAAACCTGCTAGTAATGACGAGAAATTATTAGCGAGTGAAATCAAGGAAGTTATTGATAAGATAGAATAGATTTTTTAATTAAACTATAAATAATTTTTGTACATAGTTAATAGGTATAATATATATTATTGTTTTTTTATTTAGAGATCATAGTTTGTGAGAACTTTTTTTGTAAGAAATAAATTATCTCCGCAATTCGTATTACCAGACTTACAATTTTTATTCGAACCATCATCACGGTGGATAGACACTATGAAGAAGATTATTCCGCGGAAAATTCGCATTGGGATTTATATAAAACCACGGAATTCAGTTTGAAAAAACTAGAATTTTCAATTTTTACGGAATTTCTAAGAACTTCGAAAACCACCAACTAAGTTCTCGTACTTGTTGGGATTTTGGTCCCATTGGATTGGACGAAGATCTTAAAATAGTTCAAAATTCGACGTTTGAAATTCGAATTTGTGTAACACAACAGGGAGTGTGTAATTAATTCATTACCATGCAGAAATGATTAACGAGCCAAATTTCTCCGTATAGTCAACTTAAGTCGTGATTCCGGGTGTGTATGTAAATTATACATTTCCCCACGCGTTTCGTCGTGACTACCTATCTATACCCGAAGTATAATTAATTTGTGTGATAATTAGCGCAGGTTTTAGCACTGTGTAATTTATTCATAAAGTAAACGTGTACATAGGGACGTATACAAATAGTAATCCTATACAACTATACCTCTTTCGCATGCGATCATAATATTAGTGTGTACGTAATTAATTATCCCCCCCGTGCGACGCGGGGTAATTATAATATATTTAACATTGGAAAGAGGAAGCGATCGCTTATCAGTTTTCGAATAGAAAAACCAACAGGGACCTTCGCAGTCCTTTTATTTTTTAATTTTTTTTTTTTGCGAAATCTCATATTATCCTGAAAGTTATTTACCATAATAATTCTGTTACCTCCAACGAGTTATGATTTATGTATAATATTGCGCATGCAAGTGCCAAATTTAGCCCCTATGTAATCATATGTAACGTGACTTGGCTCTAGAGCCAAAAGATGTGGGGTTGATGGGGTGCGAGCGATGGGACGAATTTTGAATTTATTAACGCGATTCGGTGATGTATTAAATAATGTTGAAGCCAATTCGGTGATACGAAGAAAAAATTCTATGGCCAATTTTGTTAAACTTATACTTATTGTGGTATGATCCACGTAAGTCAGTTAGTACGATGCGTTTCACGTAACAGATTGTAACTGCATATACTGCAGCTGGAACTGCAGTCCAGTATAATACATAACAGTGAAAAATGGCATAAGTGCGTGTTGCATAAACGCCGCCACTTCCTACTTCATTAAAAGATATAAAATATTATTACGTGAGCAGCAGAAAGTCTCTACCACAAACATACCTGTAACAAGTACCTACATCCTAACTTCATCATACATTCTTTTCTCCCTTCTCTGCTATTTCGTGTACGGTTTTACTTCAGTGGAATTGTACAGTCCTAACTGAATTCGAATGCCATTTGAAAGTAAGACGGCGCTTCTTGTGCTATCAAACAATGAACTAATCAATGCAGGACAAGATTCACGACCTTTGGAGTCCGTTGTCCTTCCATAGTTTTCCTAGTTTACAAAAGTCAGTGGGGAGTTTGGGATCTGTATTGGAAGGCAGAGGCCCAATGAATTATAGATACGAAATTTATTCGTGAATCCATATAATGTGGATAAATATACATTTGTTTATTGATACATAGTGCAGGTACATAGATTTCGTTGTATGAAACAGTTCAATGGAACTAATGAATTTATAATTATCATCGAGTTTTGTCAAACTCTGACGATAAACTTCCACCAAAAACAGTTTTTACTTATCAAGGATACTCCTCTCTTCGTATTATCCGAAATTAAGACGTCACTAGTGATGACCAAAGGATTCAAATCCATGGTGACCACCGAATGATCCACCGCCAAATGATCCGCCGCCGAATGACCCTTCGCTATGTCCATGCTCCTTGACGAACACTGGGTAAGGTTCCTTAACGACGACTGGTACCTTGACTGGGTATGGTACCGGCTTGTGGACTGGGTAAGGTACCTTGTACGGTACTTTGACTGGGTAAGGTACCTTGACTGGAACCTTAACGGGATAGGGTGCCGGAACGTGGACAGGATAAGGTCGGTCGACTGGAACCTTAACGGGAACCTTTACCGGATAAGGAATGTGCTTTTCAACCGGATAGGGCACTGGCACATGGATCTTTTTCTCCTTAGTAATTGTTATCGCCGAAATGTGACCCTCGTGGACTCCAATCGTGTCTCCACCGCCGCCGCCTCCACCGAAACCGTGAAAACCTCCGCCTCCGCCGAAGTCATGACCTCCGAAATCGTGGCCTCCGAAATCGTGACCTCCAAAACCACCGCCTCCGTATCCCAAATCCAAACCACGCTTCGCCTTAGATTTATCATCACTGGATGATGAGGCGGACTTATTCTTCTCGGCTTCACTGGCCAACACCACGGACAGGAGCCCAAGGAGGAGGACGACCTGGAACGATTTAAAATTTTTTTAGTTTTTCAACTTCAAGCAATTATGCAAACAATCATTTTTGACTCTTTGTCACACAGGTGATAAGGATAGCGTTGCTCTGCAACGAGTTTATTGAAATATACTATTTGTACCTTAAACTTCCCGTAGTGGTTCCTCATCTTGGAGTTATTGTTGTTAACTACAGGTGGGATACTGAATAAACTTCTCATAGCCATGGGTGCTTTTATATGAAAAGGCAGGTGAGTTACCAGCCGAAGCCTAGCGTCTGTGTTGCCGCGGAACTCGAGCGTGTTGAAGAAACCATTGCGTGGTGGGTTGAGGAAATCAGAATTGCACATATTATACCAACATCAGTTTTGCACATACTCGACCATCGCCTTTACCTGTGCACACATAATAATCCAGGGTGTGTAGCACAGCTGAGAAAGTGTTACGCGGGTTAACACCAAGGAAAATCTTCCACCTACATGGGTGCATGATGGAAACCCACACGCGTTATGTACATATATACGCATATGTGTGTTTTGTGAGAGGAGAAAATGGGCTGTTAAATAAATAAAAAGTTAGAAAAAGGAAGAGAGAGAAAACTATAAATAATGTGTTTAGACCGTGGATCTGTATCTGCACTGACGATGCGGGGATTGGTCATTGGATAACCGTAAATGACTTCCGATATTACGGCCCGAGGGCGATTGTAGATAACACGTATAACTATCAGAACGTTATGCGTGCAGGCATAAGAATTCCACCGCTGCACTTTCTTCAACGCCCTGCATATCTGGGATACGGAATCTCGCTGTAGTTCTGATGTTGGCGTAAATTATTACTCTCTTAATTTTTCCTAATGAAAATCGCGCCACTCCTAATTCCACCATAAAAAATGATCAAATCCAGGAACGAGTTCGGATTTGATTCACTGATAATTGGTCCAAAAGAAAAGAAAAAAAACAAAAAAAATGTCGTCTAGAGAGGATGAGAAATTATTTAAAAAGTTTCGACACCGTTTTTGTCCGAGGGATGAAAGGCCTTGGACTGTATAACGACGGATCTACAAGGGATCTTGTTTGGATTTGGAATCATAGGATGCGGAGTAGGTATAAGGTATATATCCGAGCTGTAAAGAATTACCGAAAAATACGACCCACGTTTCTATCTGAACTTATATAGGATAAGAATGTAAAGACTGTTAGGTGCCAGATTTGGCACATATCCCTGGTTTATCAACTTTATCGAGATGAATAAATTTCCATATATCAAAATGGGACTACGGCTTCTGAATATCTGAAAATAATACCTATGTAGGTATATATACTTTAGGACCTTTCGTAGGCATATATAATATATCCCTTTACATTTTTTCCTGATGTATAGAACAAGAAGAAAGAAAGAGAAAAAATTTTCTACCTGTACGTTTCTTTTTCTTCTTCTTTTTTTTCGTATCTTCCAATAACGAAACGAAAATCGGTATACATTATACACGTCTTTCATGTTCTTTGTAATTTATTATACGGAAAGTAAATTGTGTACATGTCTATACCTATGTGTATAATAAGCGAAAGTACCACGGTAAAACATACACCGATATACATTATACATTAGATATATTATGGATTTCCGAATGGAAATAAGACCGTTATATTCGTTATTATATATTAAATAATCGGTACTTATTCCTATAATATATTGAATCCAACGAAGCGCGTAAGTATGCGAAATTTTCATGTACCTACACGCTAAATTACGTAATTCTGTGTACATGTGCACGCAGGCAGTATGATATATACCTATAATTGAGCAACCTCGATCTTACGATGCGATAATTACAGTGTGCCAAGTGTGAATTCTAATTATAGAAGGGTCTGCAGTGCGGGAAAGTGTATCAATGAATCAACGAATAACTGTTATTATCCAATACTGTATATAACACAGCGTCTGATAATCCCTCCGCAATTAAAAAATTACGGAAATTTTATGCCGAGTCAATAATTCGTATATGGTTCTTGATTTTGTAACTTTTAAGTAATTAGAGATTAGTGATTATTAAGTTACTCATTTATCAGTCTAACACCGCTAGGTCATGAGGTCGCCTCTTGACAAGGGTCGCGTCTGAAAGGGCGCGAAAAGATTAGGTCTTAATCGTAACTACAGTAGGCGCCACGGTGTACCCGAAAACGGGGTGGGGATGGGGTAGGCAGATAAAAAGGAACGACATAACACACAGATCATGGAAATTATCCAAAGTACGAGACACGGGTTGGAGGCTGTAGTCGCTGCAGTGTCTGATTCCAGATCCGCTGGTAAGAGAGGGCGTTAAATTGCGACTAACGCGGTTTAAGGGTTTAGGGACGCAAGGTCGTGTCGCGTAGACCCTAGTATCTATATATCCATACCAGATATTAGCCGCTCACAACTGTGGCATACTGTACAGCCATGAACGTGGAATTCGTCCCCCGTCAAACATGCAACCGGAATTACACCCGCTTCACGTTTCCGATTCCGAACGCGAAGACTTCCGCGCAGCTTTCATCCACGCCATGGCAGACTCCTAAAGGCGGGCAAACCAGGAATCATTAAATTTGACCTGGATGTAATTTCGGTTGCATGTTACGGGGGCGACAGATTTCGTGTCTGCGAGTGTATACATACATCATGCTTGTTGGTTATACCGCAGATGCAGATATAATTACACGTACACGTGTGCAGATTGAGATTAAACCGATGTACGTGTACACGTGCAGGGCTTAATACGCCTCCATTCAGCTATTCATGAACACATCCTTAAATTATACATACTCATGCAAAGTAAGTTGCGTTTATAACTAATGATGCAAGCTATAAGGAATCTTTTCTAAAAGATACCCCATTTTTGTTTTTTTTTGTCTTTCAAACTATTGGATCAATTTGAATGGAAGTACTTCTTTGATAACATTTTTTTTTTCGAATTTCCGGTTCAAATTAGTGAATCCAAAATCCTAGTAGAACAAATATGGGCCAGAGATCGAAAAGTCGTTCGATTTTTCTGAAAATTGTTTACCGAATGTTTTTGAGCTATTGTTGAGTTTGACGTAAGATGTGTTCAAAATTTAAGATCGTAGATCCAAAATTTTTGATTCAATTTTCAGGAAAATCGGTTTTTGAAGTGTTTTATCAAATGAAGAGAGAAATGTCAAGCATTACCTACTCCGATAAAATTTGCGAAAAATTTTATAGAAATTTCAAAATCCGTGATCATTCAGTACATGAATCGTGAATGGCGTAATCGGAAGAAAAAGTCTTGATTGATTGAGCGATTATATATATCGTGACCTGGAATATATCATCAAATTATATCCTGGTGCAGGCTAGCCAGCTGACTTAATACCACTATACCCACTTCGTACATGGATCATTAACTTTTAATCTGACAATCGCTCGCCTCGATTATTTCCTTCCTATAGGTACCTCGATAGGCTGTCTATATAGGTACTGCATCACAGCTGCTGATGCTGATGCTGATGCTGATCCTGTTTCTCCTCCTGATGAATCGTGTTGCATATGTTATGTGTGGGCATATACCTGTGCAACGTTCATACGTACAAAAAATATATCTATATATTTATATATACATAAATATATATATATATATATGTACATATATAAATCATATATATGAAATATGATTTTCCGGACTCCTGTATATGTACACACACCTGCATATATACATATATATGTATATATATATATATATATATATATATAGCATGAAGACTTGGCGAAAGGTGAATCAACGTATCTACAGAAACGCATACCCACATTCGTACACATATCACACATACATCTACATATGAAACCTATATATACCAACGATCTCAGTCAAACTGACTGCAGTATAAAATAGACGCGATCGCTTATTCATATTATACAATATACCGCAGCGCAATCTGCATACCGTATACAGGTTTTTTTTTTTTTTTGGTTTCAAATTTTAGGTCGCAATATTTCTATAATAATAACAATTGTTTTTGATAGAAGAATATAGATATACATACAGTCAAAAATGGAGATGAATGATTTTTTTATTTTTTTTTTCTATTTCTGAATAAATTTATAAGCGTAATTTGTTTTTGTTTTTCATTGTATGTTTGTTCAATTGAATAAACGTTCTGGTCACGTCGTGTTTTTTTCTTTTTTTTTTTTTTTTTTCTACAGCAAACCTACGAAATCAGTTTTTTTTTTCCTCTTTTTTTCGTCCACTTTTTCTTTTGCAAAAATTGTTTTTCGCCGAGTAGGTAAAATCAAGAAAGACATCGTTTGGACAGAGTTACCTAACAATAAGTTCTGCGGCGTCGTCGCGACGTAATAAAATGCGGGGGTAAACTTTCCATGCTGTGGTATGAGGAGGCGGTCGAGGGTGGAGGGCAGAGGGTGGAGGGTGGAGAAAAAAAGGTCTCTCTCGCGTAAAGGTGTGAAGAAGAGAGTAGGAAGAAACGGTTGTATATGTACACACACACCAACATACATACCCACATATGTATATGTATTGTATTATATACATATATAGGCTATGTGATGCAGGAGTGGAAAGACGCAGGCGCCATTTTGAGAGCGTCGCGACGCCTCGAGATCTTCTGCAGTCGAGCGACGCCGCCGTCGCGTGGTACGCGTCTGATGTATACATATGTATTAAAACGTTTAAAAAATCACGTTTTATATATACAGTATATATGTCGCGAGAAAATATGATATGATATACGTATGTAGTACACATATATCTTATATAGTATTATTATATAATATGAATATAATATGATTATACAATTACTATATATCCACGTGAAATCGTGTAGTATACGTGTTAATTATTAATAAATATTTATTTCAAATGCACATGTGTGAATAATTATAGATTTTGTTATTTTTCTTGTTTTGTTGTTCCTTTGAGTTGTTTGTTCCTTTTCTTTTTCTTTGTTTTTCACTGTTTTTGTTAATAAATTAAACCGCAGATTCAACATTTTATCACACATGATGGGAATATTTAATCTCAAGGTAAGAACGTAATATAAACATTATTTATTCATTATTTCATCAACTCACTGTATATACGGCATTGATTTTATTTATAATACTATAGTTACAACGAGCTTTATTCCGTTTACTATTGCCGAGCACAAACCATATAAAACAATCTAATTATTATACCAAATCGCAGAGATTACATATCATTTATATACTTACTTATTTCATTCCAAAGTGATAATCGTATCTGTATGTCGCAAAACTTACCTTGCATCGGTCCAGTTCTACGACGGTTCAATTTCTACTATGAGAGAGATGCGCGCCTAGCGGCGAGCGCGGAACTAGTCAGTTTGAAAACTACAGTAGAACACGTGTTATGATACAAGGAATGGTTTTACATGTGTATAACGTATGTAGAATGGGAGATTGACTGAAAAGAAATGTGAAGTAAAAAAAGGAAAAAATTTCAATGAAGATAATACACCTACTTACGTAATTCGGAAGTTAATAGAAATTTATAGTAGAGGGTAAGGGATAAGACAAGAGGAAGAGTTGAGCTTAATTTATCGCGTTTAATAATCGAAAGATATTCACCTGGTCCTATGGCTAATGGAGTCTCGTTGCTAAAAGCTTCGCGGCCTAAGTTTCCCCTGTAGATCACTAAGTAATCACGATAATATATAGGATGCACGAGACGGATGTTTACCTGGATATTATACAGCATATATATTAGAGGGATGAAAGTTGCCTGCTATATATATCACGGGGGTTGAAAGTTGTTTAAAAAAATTGAAAAAAAAACAAAGAAAAGAAATATAGGGACATCGTCAAATTATTTGTTAATAAATGTATGTATATATTAGGGTGTCCCTTCAAAGGGGTGGTTTCGAATTTCATTCCTCCACGTAGCTCAATCGGTTAAAAATAAATTTCAAACAAAAAAAGAAAAAAGTTCTGCCAAAGGATTTTCCTTCATTATTTTTCCCATTTGAATTATAACATGGGTTTTTAGTATCAGTTTAGTTATTATTTTATGTTGAGCCTCCTCGGTGTTTCAAAACTCTGATGAACACGGTTTTGAAGCTTTTGGGCTCACTGAATCGAAATTTGATAATAGAATTTCCGGTTTCTAATTTCTGGCAGATCCAATGTGGCCGATAAAAACTTGAAAATTGGTATCCTCGGGTTTTGGGAGTCGCTGAATCCGAATTCAACAACAGAATTCGAAAATCCAAAACGGTGGAGCCTGACACCCCCGCGAAACCCCCGTTATTACGGAGAACTGACCGTTTTTTAAACGTATACCGTATACATACCCATATTAATTATTAGTATTTATTCATATAAATTCGCGCTTATTATATCCGTTTATTAGTGACAATTTTGAAAACCACATTCTATAATTTGATTATAGTTATTATAGAACAAATGAACGTGAGTATCGAATTTATTCGAATATTTTATCGGCCCGATGCGCGCTGCACTGTTTGTTAAACATAAATTTAAGCTCAATTATTTCCCCATACGTATCTATTAAATTCGAATGCATACCTCGTGTGTGTACCCACGTAAAATATGTGTACAGAATCTTTGAACGATAATAAATATAGAAAATATTAAAAAATAATTTACAAGAGCAAAATGAAACAAAAAAAAAACAAAAAAAAAACCAAAAAGGAATTCTGCGAAATATTTTTACTCTCTAAATTTCATAAACTCTATCGACTGATCATTATAGACGACCACGCACAGCTTACCTATGGGTATGAAAAATATCGCCAGCTTTAAATAATTTTCGATAAAAAAAAAGAGGAAATAAAAAAAAAAATATGTTATAGCCCGGATAACGGAAGCTACTAAAAGTCGTTAAATATTACAATAGAATCGTAAAGAGACCCAGCTTCCGACCCGTGTCTGACTCTGTCTGACCGTTTCTCCTTAAATAGGATCGCTCGTTCACCGCACCGCGCCGTCATAAGTAGTGACGGATAGGAACTAGCAAGAAATGATAAAAGAGACTGTGGGTTGAAGATGAGCGAAATTTTTGATCATTGATATATGTATTTCGTGAATTATATGTTATCTTTGTTATTAGGTATCAGAACTTTAAAATAAAATTGATCCTGAACCTTTTTTTTTTTTTTTTGTTTTTGTTTTTAGAACCTAATAGGTTTTGTAATTGAAGACGAACATATATTTCAGTGTCGCAAAAAAGAAAATAAAATAAAAAGCAAGATAAAATTTTAATTCATTCATCCTTCGAAGCGTTATAAAGTTACAAAATGTTTTTGTTTTTCTCTTCAATAAATTCGAAGATTCATATATCTCGAAATCTATGTTACAGATAAAAATTTGAAATTTCCAACTGTCGATTAATTGTAATGTAATTATACAATACGAAGAATAAGAAGAAAGGAACCAGGAAAAAAAAAAATAACAACGAATTAAATAAATAAAAACTCGTACAGGTATGAATTGTGACGGATTGACACGCACGCATACGGAAGAGAAATTGGATCGAAGTCGCGACGCGACGTGGCGCGGTTTACTCGCGGTGTTACTCGCTCGACGCGTGAACATGTTTACGACCCGAACGTGGATAATTCTCAATTTTCAAATTCACCATGGTAAATAACGACTGGCAATGACTTACTATTAGTACTTGACGGTTTTTCTACCTTTTATTTTCGTCCCCCCCCCCCCCCTATCCACGCCCTTTTTTTTGGTATTTTTTTGGTTTTTTTTTTCAGTTTTTACATTCTTTTTTCATTTTCTCTCTATCTCTCTCTCTCTCTCTCTCTCTCTCTCTCGCTCAGCTATCCCCTCCACTTCTCTACAGCGAAAAGCTTTTAGAAAGCTTGGAATAATACATGTGGAGAGAACGATAAATAGGGGTAGGTGTACGGGGTGGGGCGGCTAGGGGAAGGGGGGGGGGGGATTGGTGGCTAGCGTATATATATGTACTTGAACTATACGCGGTATAAATAGTACATGGATAGATTTACATGATGATATATCATCCGGGGGTGGGTTATATAGTATATAGGTACGATGAAATTTCACAAGTCGCGTATCATGTTTTGAAAAAATTTATCATTCGCACGATACAAAATAATTTGTCAAATTTTTTTTTCTCCCCTTCTTTTCATCACACGATTTTTTTTTTTTTTTTTTTTGTATGACATACAAAAATGACAAAATCACGAAACATTTGAAAATAAAAAAAGGCAAAAAAAAGTCGATTCAGTCAATTTCAGATTCGAGCACCTATGGTGTATTATACCTATGGTAGGTACCTATGTCTACACAGAAAAAACGAGTTGTACCGATTTAAATTGGTACAAAAAAAAATGTGTTTGTTCCAAGAAAAATTTTCTTGTCCCAAGAAATTTTTTTTTATTCCAAGAAAATTTTCTGCAAACGCATTGGAAACCGAAATTATCTTGAATCAAGTCAAAAATGTTCTTGAACCAAGAAAACTCTCTTGGATCGAAGAAAGTTTTTTTGGTTCGAGAAAATTTTCACTTGATTCAAGATAATTTCGGTTTCCAATGGGTTTGCAGAAAATTTTCTTGGGCCAACAGATTTTTTTTTCTGTGTAGAATCTAGATACACATCGTACCTACTCGCGGCTTAAATCCATCGCTGCAAATCCGTTCGAATTAAGTGCCAAATATAATAGCCTGACTTTTATATAGGGGTAGGAGATATTAAATGAAACTTTTCAGTTATTATCATCTTAATCTTATATCTCCTGAATCGTTGGCACTTGAACTACGCTAAATTTTCGTCTATCTTACTTTTTTCATTTATTAATATATCCTTTTTTTTCTTTTCTCTATTTCATTTTTTTCTTATTTTCTCCGTTATATACGCACGCTTGCCAAGACCCGAAGTATAAATTAAATACGAATGGATCCGCGAGCTTTAACTTATTCTATAAAGGTAATATATGTAATAGAAGGGGTTGTTCCGCGGGTGCAGCGAAGCGCATCAATCACCTATACATTTTTTTTTTTGTTTTTTTTCTGTTTTTTTCTTCTCCTAGTTTTCTTTTATTCATTTATCTACTATTTTGTATTCTCACGTTGCTAGAGTGATGAATACTAAAAAAACAAATCGATTTTCCTGCGACGTTGAGGATTCTAATTTTAAAAATTGTTTGGAATCAAATTTTTTGTCTTTTTGTTCGATTCCTCGAAAAAATACTCAAAATTCGGTCCTTCCGCACAGAATTCGAGGATATCACGTCGGTGATGATATCGAGCGTTGTCGCGTCGCGGCCGTGCCCCGAAAAAATCAAAATTTCTCATATGCATGTTTTTTGATAAAATTTTATATCAAATTTGTATAATAATTCTCCCCGTCTTTTATGCTGCTTACAATTATAATTTTATGAAAAACGAGCTCCGGGACTAGGTCAGTAATGTTGATGACACTTAGTCAGAGCTCGCGTTATACTGTACTGCATTTATGTGCATATATATATATATAAAATTATATATATATGTACATGTACACATCAAGCAACGAAGATTTTCTTAATTGCATGCGGTTTTGCAGCAGCCTAGCCAGCCGGGGTGGCAGGAGGCCAACTTGACGAGCATTAAAAATTTACCACAAATTAAAGAGGTAGAGGCTGCAGCTGCTCCTCGCTCTGTTCCTCGTTATCAAACTAAGCGTGGTAACCGAGTATGAAAAGCAGAATTTCTTTATTTTTACACCATTTATTCGAATTTGAGTATATACGAGAAAGAGAAAGCAAAAAAAAAAGAAAAAAAAACGAAAGCAGGAAACTCTGACCAAATGAAGAAAAACCAGACAACGTAGCGAGTTTTTTGATGTTATTAATGTACCCCTGAAAAAATTCACCGTGGTCAAAATAATTATACGAATTTTCAAAAAAAATTGATACTTTTTGTAGTTTTTCCATTAGTTTCTTCTATACGGTTTGATATTGACAAAAACAAAGATTTTTTGCTAGAAAAACAGCAAACATCTAAAATCTTTTTATGACAAACTACGAGAGTTTACATTTTTTTAATGAAAAACTACGCAATCCAAATTTTTTATGAAAAACTGTACGAAAATTTACAATTTATCGTGACAAACCGTCGAAATCTAAATCTTTTTTTTTCTTCGCCAAAAACTACAATTATGTATAAAAACAGAAGTACGAAAAACTACGAACGTCTAGAATCTTGTTATGAGAAACTATGAAAATTTATAATCTTGTTATAAAAAACTACGATAATCTACAATTTTTTTTATGACAAATTACAGAAATATACAAAATTTTTCACGAAAAACTACGAGAGTCTACAATTTTGTTACGAAAAACTACGAAATTCTACGATCTTTTTCGGAAACATTACGATAATTCACGTGTTTTTTCTTTTTCGTATGAAAAATAACAAAAACCTAAAATTTTTTAGGATGGAAAAACTGCGAGACTACATTTTTCACGAAAGTATACAAAAAAGCTACACAATCTTTAATAGAAAAACAAAACTGTACAAAAATCTACACTTTTTCAATGTAAAACTACAAGAATCTATATATTTTTCAATGAAAACCTTCAAAGGTCTATAATTCTTTGTTTTTTTCATAAAAAACTAGGATAAATGATTCAAATTTTTTCAAAATTCGCAAAAACTCGTGGGAGTAAAACTATTCGACAGATGATTGAATATAACAATAGAATGAAACAAAAAAAAGTGATGACAAGAATCAGATGAAAACAACAAATGTTAAAAAAAAAAGACAAAAAGAGAACAAACCAGAAACAAAAAACCTACGAAATACAAGACAAAAGAAAAGAAAACAAAAAAGGAAAAAAAAACGTAAAAGACGGATCGAAGAGTGTCTGGTGCCAAATATACCGCAAAGTATTTTCGTTTATCGTTTCCCATCAATCGGTACGCGAGATGCAGCGTAGTATAAGATCTAGGACCAACTCCTGACCAGACTTTTTGCCAAGGATATATATATATGTATATATATATATGTATACATACGTATATATCGGTTCACGGTTCGACATTCTTTACGTGAAAATGTTCCGGATAAAATGCGATTTTCCGACATATCCCCATATTATCGTCAATATAGTTACAAGTTATACCGATACTCAAATGTATACTATGTATATAGGTATACCCTATATATATAAACTTATTTCATTGCATACTCACTTCTGCTTTTGCTGCGAGCTCTGCTTGTAAAACGACGAAGGAAGTTTTATAAGAATTTTCTCAACCCCCTCGACCCAACCCTCTTCTAGGCAATCGCCGCCCCCCCCCCCCCTCCCCCCAGCCCCTCCGAATTTAGAGAACCAATCGATCGCCACTGTTCGCATGCCCGGTCACGTACTGATTGCGATTTTTAGGTTATGTCTACTAGCTATGACTGGTATTACAGTATCTCTAAAAGTCTCGATTTTTATCGCACAATATGTGTTGAAATAATTGCGGAAATATTACCCAGTTGAAATTTTCTAACGAAATCTAGGTACATATATACGTTTCGCGATTCGATACACTATTTTCTAGGGAGTTTTCTTTTTTTTCTTCTCTTCTTTCCGTCACTCTTCGTTCAACGACAAAAGTATAATATCCTCATACCTATATAGGGACTTTGTTTTTATTTTTCTCTGTTAAAACAAATCCAAAAATCTTTCAGTCATAATTTTTATCTCGTTTATGTTGTTCATCGTCCGAACAAACAAACATCAACGAACAAAAAACAGAGCCCCCATGGGACATATTTTTTTATGTTCAAAGAGAAAAAAGATTCCATGGGGGGGGGCGGGGGGATTGTTTTTTCTTTTCCTTCACTTCAATTTTTCATCCTATTTCTTTTTTTATTCTTTCCCAGAACTGCAGGATGATTACGTTTCGTCGCGATGTCTTATAAGTTGAGGGGGGCAGAGGGGGGCGAGGGGGGGTTAACTTTAGTTGACCGCTTAAGACTACGTGGGATTATAAGGAGCAGCGGTAAGTCGAAACTTGAGGGGTTTAAGGCAGAAGAAAAAAAAAAAGAAAATGAAGGAAAAATTGACGGAATAAAGTTTGCGCCAGGGATACTGAGAATATAAGTAAGGTGGGGGTTGGGATAGTCTACTGCCCACCACCTTAGGGATTCGAATTGAATTAAGAAGACTAATTCAGGCTTAATCCCCAAGTTAATTTAAAATGGCGTCTTGAACCTCGCGCGTCCTGTATATAGGTAATACCAACTGCTCGCGCATGCGCGTTGCGACTGATGGATAATTGAATATCCCGAAAATCTAATCGTCTGAGAAATTCAAAATTGATATAGTTTTCTTGTTCTTCTTCTTGTTTTCGGAATATTCGAAAATACATTTTCTTTTTTTTTGTTTGTTCGATAAAACTTGAGAGAGAAACGAAAAAATGAGAAAACGAACTAGGAACCAAGATAAGAGAAATTGAAAAAAAATTCCTAGACTATTTTTTTTTTTTTTTCTTTCCCCAAATTTTGAAACATTTTCAGTTTATACATTATGCAAATTGCATAGTTCGAAGCAGGTAGCTGACTGTCGGCTAACTTTTAGACTACAGCTGCTGCTAGTGCGCGGCCTGTAGTGCAGCGAATCTCTTTTAATGTATTCCGACAGCCTTGTTAAGTGTATGTTACATGGTGGGTTAAGAGTGACACTGACACGTTTACTCTCACCGGGGCTGAAGGGAGCTTGCAAAGTGAACCGATGCAAAACTGAGCGAAATATATAAACTAGAGAACGTTCGTACCACACGATGTGTGGTAATCTTCTGGTATCATTATTTTTCGGAAAACTTAAGGATCACTCAATTTTTTTTTTTTCATCGATTATGCTTTCAGTCTGGCCTTTTCTCGAAGAACAATCACATCTTGATCGCAAACGATGTGCACATTTCAGTTTTTACACACCGGGACTTTTCTTGTTCTAATTTTTTTTTGCAAGCTTGTTTCCGTCACTACTTGTGGCCGACTAACGTGATTAGGGCGAGCGAGCCAATCAGTAATTAGTCTATTAGGGGCAGTGACGCGTACCGAACGAAATAGGGGGTTGGTAGACGAGAAAACACCATTATACTCTGTTCGACCCTCTTGCATTGCAGATTAAAAAAAAAATGTATACAAAAAAAAAAACACACACACACACACACACATACATATATGTATTCGATATTCACTCTGTTACCCAAATCTGTGGAAAATACAAAGCGTCAAAAAAATCACCGCGCTTATGCAGCACCTGGGGCACGACGTTGATCGACAAGACTTTTCCCGCAAACCAAAAAAAGAAAAAAAAAACAAAAAACCCAAAGAAATAGAAACAATTATATTGTACCGATGCGTGATTCCGAATTTTTTTCTTTTTTTTTTCGTTTCTTCTTTTTTTCTTATGGCTTTTTGACTCCGAATTTGTAGAAATGAGCAAACCAAAAAAGGAATTTTTTTTTCGCATTTTCGTTTCCTTCGATACTCAGAGCTTACTAAATTTCCTGGATAAGCATGTATACCTACCCTACCTAGGTACCACCTACACAGCCACGTTGCTGCAGATTGTGTCGTGCTTGACGAGATGTCCTAGCTAAGGATCAGCTATCCAGTTCTGTTTCGTGCCTCTGGTTCTCCTTTAGCTATAACAGCAGGGTAAACTTGCGAGAGACGACAGATTTCCTCTGGGACCAGTTGGTGGATAAACTTTTTAGCCTCTCTAAGGACAGCTTCATTAGCTTTACGAGATAAATATCTACAACTGTTCCTATGGAATGGAGAGACTGAGCATTTTTTTTTTTTTATTTTTCGGCTTTTTGACAGGATAAAAATAATACAAAAATATAAATGAATAAGAAGTTAACTTTTTTCTCATATTTATCTGCAATCGGAGAATCAGATCAAAATTTTGATCATGTGCACTCTCCCATTTGATCCGAATTTATTTTATCAAACAGAAATTGTAATAATTTTTGAATACAGAGAAGCGGGGCTCGTTACCTACAGATTAAATTACACAGTCATGGGTTACACTAGGATTGTATATACGGCACAAAGTTTCGAAGGCAACACCTCGTAAAGTTTTGGCAAAATCCATCATCCGAAGCTCTGATATTCTACTTGGCAGTTAATTTACCAACAAACATGATCCTGACAAACTGACAATCTGACATTTCGAGGATGAATTTTCGAATTTATATATCTCGAACGAATACCTACCTACGAAAATCAACCTATGTGTCATTTCGTTCGTTGTTCGTTACACTCGCCGAACAAAATTTCGAAAGAATATAACATTTGTACTGTTTGTTATTCCAACGAATTCACCAAAATTTTAGGGGCGACAATCCATCTGGCAAAAATTAAGGTTCACGGAAATTTTTGCCACAACTTGTGTTTTTTTCAAAACGAATCTGTGGTCGACAAAAATGAATGAGAACAATAGGAAAGAGAGAAAATATAGTTAGATCCTTACAACAGTTGAACGTTTTGGGACTGCAGACGCAGAGGTCTTTATATCCTCATTCTTATTTCCCGTATCTTTTTGTTTTTTGGTTTTATTCTCCTTCTCAGTGTCCGTCTGCTTCTTCTTTCTGTTCTTATTTTTAGTAACAATTAATTTCACCGCTCGATACCTTCACCCCAATTAATTACTCTATACAGGATCTTCAGGATTCTTGTATACGCCGGTGGTGGTGTATAGAGATAATGGGCGAAAATAAAAGAAGAACGTAGAAAGGGAGTGAAAAGAAAAGCGGAGAAAAGAACAGAACAGAATAGCAGAGGAGAGCAGAGAAGCGAAGGGAAAAGAAAAGAAAAGAAACAAGTCATTCGCACCCCGAAGGATCTCAAAGATTTCTTCTTATACTATCCTGCATCTTTGCTCATCAACCCTCGTCACTCTTAACTTCTTCGCGGTCTAAGTATATACCCACTTTTCCTCTTTTTCTTATTCCTTTTCTTCTCGTTATCATATATAGTTTATACAGACAGGGATAAATCTATAGGATTCGTATTAACGTATATTAGGGTAGTCCTCGATTCGGTCGTATTCGAATTTCGACGTTTCCATGAGCCAGATACGTCTCCAAATATGTGCAGAAGAAAATTGAGATTTTTCTGAGCTATACTGAAATCGAGAAAGAAAAAGAGAAAAAAGTTGACCGCGAAGTGTGATAAATCGTGTTTTATTCAAATTAGAAGATTCGAAGGCTTTGGGGTGGCACTTAAAACCGGAAACTAGCAACCTGAGGGTTTGACTAAATTTTTTCACATATTCGGTGACGTCCTGGCCCATGGGAGCATCGAAATTTAAAAATGGTCAAATTAAGGACCACTCTAATATACAGGGTGAGTTTCCTCTGGTATCGCACGAGGGAGGGGCTATCGTCGCAAACGCCCCGCCCCTTTCTATGCATACTTGTTAAAATCATCAGTTTTGTAACAAATTTGATAATATAAGTAGGTATGAAGGGAAAGGGGCGATGATAAGCCCCTAAAAATAATAAAACCCTGAAAATATGGATGATCGGATTAATCGTGATTATCCGGTGAGAGAAACGTTCATTTTCTGTTTTTCTTTAATAACATATATTTCGGTTAAACATGGAGGGAGGTTTTACTCGGTCAATTAATTCCGACTATTTATCGTAGTTGGTATTAGTTAGTTTTGAAAGAAAGATTAATTGGCTCGTTTTAGCGACAGTTTGATATGTGTGTTCGAAAGTCGGAATGGATCACTTCCAAGATTGTCTATATCTCAGTTCGCCTATACTCTATACCTTGGTGTATATCACAGACTAGGCGGTAAATTAACTTAAAGATAAAGTTACGAAGTCAAATTCCCAAGCGAGTATGCGGTCTCTTCGACCGTATAGGGGATGAATTGTCTCGCTCCCGTAGCGCGGGACTTTAGCGGGAAGAAAAAGTGCGAAAATAAAAGTGAGAATTGAATGAATCCCGTAAAGTTTTTACCTGCTTTCTGTTAGGCAATAATTGTTATAAAAAAAATTCATTCATTTTTCTTCTATTTTTTTTCTTCTTTCTGTTGCTGGATATTTTCATACATGGTCCTATACTGCGGCGCTAGCGAAATTTCACGTTCTAGAGAGTTAGACTAACATCGGTTCACGTGTTTGCAAAACTTTGCTAATTAACTAGGATGTCGTTCATTAATATTCTGCGCGAGGTAAATGCCAGACAGTTTTCCTTTGTTGATTGTTGTTTTTGGGGTCGGGGATAGCCAGTGCAGGAGTGGAAGCAGCATCAGCACCACCGGGGCATTATGAAAATCGACTTAAAATAATTAGAGGGATGATTATTTTTTAAACGATATTTTAAACGGTTTTCGTCGCGGCTTAGAAATTTTTTCTTCCATTTTTTATTTCTTGTTTTTTGGCTGAATTCTATGCTGTAAGCCGAAATCTGTACTAAAAGTTCAGAATCAGGCTGAGAGATGATTCGATATTGATGCACAGTTTCTGTTGAAAAAAATTAAAAAATTAAAAATTAAAACATTAAATAAACCAACGAGAGGGAAGGGAAATTCTTCAAGAATATATAAGAACCCGATGGTTTTGATATACACAGATTCTCGTAAGCTAATATGAATAATTTTCAACAAGAATTTGCTTCGCTTAATAGGAATTTGATAGAAAATCGAAGAAACAAGGAAGAAGAAGAAAAAAGCATGGAATCCGTTAAACCCTTTAAGAATCCCGATACAAATCCGTAAAATACCCGAGAAATCCTTAGGATATCCCAGAGAATTCTACGAAAATCCGTCGTTAAGTCAGTGCATAGAAAATTGTAACGGGAATCAGAAAAACAGGACAAAAATGAAGAAACAAGTTTTTTAAAAGTAGAAAATTCCCAGTCTTTGATCATTGCTAGATGAATTTGGAATAATAATCGGATGAAGTTGTGAATAAAAATAAGAAGTACAACAAGCATATCGCGAGTTTGTTTGAAAAATTTCTAAAATGATCTTCAAAATATGTTTTAAGAAATTTTATGGTATTTTAGCATAGTATACACGGTAGGTATACACGCGGAGAGACAATTAGAGGGTTGAATTTAAAATGAAGTATAAGCAGTTTAAAACAATGAACGAAAATGAAAATAAAAATTAGAATAATAATGAAAATGAAGAAGCAGAAGAAGAAAAAGAAAAAGTCTGTTTTTTTTCAATTTTTTATTTTTTTATTTTCGTTTTTTTTTCTTACACTGAAAGGGGGTGTTAAGCGACAAGCTTTATTCATTAACAAAGTGTTGGTAGGTATACAAAAGTTTCGGAGCAAAGGATTTTAAAGTTGTTCTGAACTCGGTTTGCTGTAGCTGAGTGTAAGTATTTCAAAAGTCGAGAGACGTCCGCGTCGTATAGTTTGAGGAAAAATAATAATTTCGTGCGATCGTATAGTACTTTTCGATACTAGTGCGAGAGTGTTGATTCTCGGACGAGCGTGAAGTTTTTCGCCCGCGCGAAGCGAGGGCAATAATTACACGAGTCGAGTATCATCTTTCGCACGTGTATAAAACTTCACTTTTCAACACAGCGCGCGTTAAGTTGAATTTTATGCACGCGAAGCGTGCGCAAAATCGAACTTCGCGCACGCAGGGTGGAAAAAATATTTTCAATGAAAATTTTTCACACAGAATTAAATATCGGAATCGAAATCGTAGGGTAGGTAGGTAGGTATAGCTGTGGTGTTGGGTCAGAAAGTGATAAATAAATAAATAGATAAAGAAATAAATCAATAAATAAAGAAAGCGAGAAATAGAATGAGAGAGAATGGTCTTAACGTCGGAGGAAATAGAAAAGCTAGGTATGGCAACGAAATAAATCAAAAATTATAAAGTAATTTCCTCGCTGTATGAGAAACGGGAACGACCACAAACTGCAAAACTTGACTCAAGAATAACTCGACTCATCTCTCTTCCTTTCTGATGGCTTCCTTCCTAGCTACGCGCCCAACCTAGTCAGACAGTAAAGCACAGCTTTTGGTAAACCGTAGATACACACAGACGCATTCGTTTCTCGTTTAATCGCAGTTGTATTACGGTACCTATACAATGGTATGGTACGTAGTGCATACCTACCTTTTTTTTTTTTTATTCCTTACGATTTACTATACCTACGAACAAAGAAACTTTTCACACCGATTAATCCTGAAAGAATTTTTGTCGTTTTCATTTTTTCAATTTTGTTTATTTTCATTTTTTCGTCTTCCACTTTTTCTTCTTTTCTTATATAATTATCGTCATATATCTCTATATTTATGTAGTATGTACGTAGACTCTGAAAAAAATAAATGAAAGAAAAAAGGGAATTTTTTAACCAGTCGAATTTCGTAAGAAATTTTTTTCTACCCCTATTTTGATAATTTTTCAATATCGTTGATTTTCTTGCTTATTTTTCTCAATATACATACTTTTTGAATATATACCTCGAAATTCTCATTCGAATATTATGTCATATGTTTATTGATCGGTGAATTAATTTGGAGCTTTACTCTTTAATGAAGTGAAAGGGAATGAAAAAAAAAAATGAAAAAAAAAAAAGAAACGAAAAACCTTTAACGACGCTCGCAATTAAATATAGGGGTTGATCTCTCTAACGAAAACATGAAAGCATGAGGTGCAGAGAACAAAATTATCCCCCAAACTCTGCGATCCTCCTCCTTACGCGGAAAAAAAAGAAAGAAAAGAAGTAAAGAAAAAAAAAAGAAAAAAAAAGAAAAAAATGCTTCTTTGAAGATCTACAGACGCGGTTTTATAAACCCTCCCGCAATTTGTTCAATCCTTTACAGCTCGATTATGAAAACTACGTAAAAAAAGAAAAAAGAAAAAAAAAGAAAAGGTAAAAATATTGAAGAAGTTGAAATTATTCAATCAAGATATAAATTTCTGTCAAAGTGATTTTCTTCGTTTTTGATGAGAAATTATGGGAGAGAGAAAAAAAGAAATAAAAAAAATTTCATCGAAAAAAGAATAAAAAAAAAAAAAAAAAAACGAATAGAAATTAAAATTCTTTGAATTCGCGAATAAAACGTTGATTGCTACAATATCGTTGACGGTCGTTAAAGTTGGACAGAAAAGTTGGCCCCTGCAGATGCGCGCCGTTATCTTGCAGAAGGATGGACGTATAATAAAGGGTTGAAAGTCTTGTTGTTGAGGTCTCATTAATTTGCTAGTCACGCTTCAACGATCTTATTGTTAGCCACGGGTCTTGGTGGTTCGGTCAATTAGCCCTGATAGAAGAGAAGACGCGACTTTGGGTTGGACGGTAAATATCTTCGGCTAGAATTACAACCGCAGGCGTCTGATGCAAAATTACCACTACTACTACTCCTGTTGCTGCTGCTGCTGCTGTTGTTACGTCCCTCTCAGTTAACTTTCGACGAAACTTAACGGGGCAACAAAAGTAACGGTGTACATTCTAAAACGGTAACTAAAAGACTGAAAAATAAAAAATAATCACTCAAACGATGAATATAAATGTGACTTTCGAGTAAACTAAAAAAGAAAGAAAATAAAAGAACTTTGTGAAACATGATTGAGTTTTTCGATCTTCTTTCACTCCTTCTTCCACTTCCGGTTAATGATTTACATCATTTTATCCATAGTTTGCGCGATGGGCAAATTTACACGCATCATTTCCAATTTTTTACCATAATTTTTGAACGTTTCATTTTTAATTTGTTTTCAAAAGTTTATTTGTAGTAATTTTTTGGACAATTGGATGAAAACCGTATTTTGGAAAGAGCTGTAATCCCTCGCTTTACGTGTCGAACAGAAATTTCAAGTTCTTCGGGGGTGACGTTTACCCCTAATTAAATAACCCGGGTTATCGAATAATTATCTAATTAGCATTTCGAATTGATTCCCCTCAGGAGAGACGATTATTAACTATGGTAATTGTTGGAATAAGACACACCTTGGGCTCAGGGTCTGTAATTCCGGTTGATATTCGCGATAATAATAGTCGGGATTTGTTGGGATTTCGATTCCCTTTTTCTTAATTTTTTTTTTCATCCCTCTCTTTCTGTTTCTGTTTCTCTCTCTCTTATTTTTGAGAGCCTCTTACTTACGGGTCAGTCGGCAGGAGCGAGGTGGATAAATTTATGGATATTCTCTTTCTGGATAAGAGAAAACCCCGAGAGGATGGTGAGGGTCTGAGGGTGGGGTAAAAGTTGGCAAATCTGCCAACCAAGTCGTCGCGACGCGACGCGTCGCGACGGTTACAACCGTCAGCGTGAAACACGGTCAGACCTTAGCTCTCTGAGACAAGCCAAACCGGGGAATCCCAGTCTCGATAAATTATTATTAAACCGACAATGGAATCCGTTAGCCACGGAACAATCCATATGAACTCGTAGTACACCTTAAAATTAAAATCACACATTTTTACAACGACCCCTACAATCTCTCTCCCGACAATTTTAGAACCCTACAGTTTTGGATTTTGGATCGTTTTTTTTATTTCTAGCCTGCTGGATTCATATTGGTCAAATTCCAAATTGCTATCATTACCATGTAATTTAGATTCTACAATTTTGCATGTACAATTATTTAGGAAAAGAAAACTCTGTGTATTAAAATAATAATCTATGATTCATGACATAGAAAAATAGCTTTTTCATATTGCTAACATTGCCATTATGGCTAACGCTTCAATACATGATCTCGATTCTAGATTATGTCGACTCTATCCATGCAGAAAACAAGACTATCTTCTAGAAACAATAGCCATTGATGCTATTATTGCTATTGTTGCTGTCCTCACTGATGTTACTGCTCTCATTGCTACCGATGCTATTCTTACTATTATCACTATAATACCTACTACTTATATGTATATCAGATTTTCTGAATAGCATTTCTAGTATTGCTTTCGTTGCTATTATTGCTATCATTACTATGTAATTTAGATTCTACAATTTTGCATGTACAATTATTTAGGAAAAGAAAACTCTGTGTATTAAAATAATAATCTATGATTCATGACATAGAAAAATAGCTTTTTCATATTGCTAACGTTGCCATTATCGCTAATGCTTCAATACATGATCTCGATTCTAGATTATGTCGACTCTGTCCATGCAGAAAACAAGACTATCTTCTAGAAACAACAGCCATTGATGCTATTATTGCTATTGTTGCTGTCCTCACTGATCTTACTGCTCTCATTGCTACCGATGCTATTCTTACTATTATCACTATAATACCTATTACTTATATGTATATCAGATTTTCTGAATAGCATTTCTAGTATTGCTTTCGTTGCTATTATTGCTATCATTACTATGTTGTTAAGATTTTACAATTTTGCATATACCATTATTTAGGAAACAATACTCTGTGTATTAAAATAATAATCTATGATTCACGACACAGAAAAATAGCTTTTTCATATTGCTAACGTTGCCATTATCGCTGTTATCGCTAATGCTTCAATATATGATCTCGATTCTAGATTATGTCGACACGACTATCTTCTAGAAACAACAACCATTGATGCTATTATTGTTATTATTGCTGTTGTTGCTGTCCTCACTGACGTTACTGCTCTCATTGCTACCGTTGCTATTTTTGCTATTATCACTATAACGCTACTTATATGTACATCAGATTTTCTCGCCTCTGACTATCCGAAAACCGAAATTCTCTGGTATATTCAATAACGAACGATTTTCAATGCTTGAAAAGATCATTCGCAAATTACTAACGATGCTATTTATTGCTGTTATCGCGATCATTTTTATTATTGCTATTTGCGTAGTTATTATCGCTCACATTTTTATGATTGCTTTTATTCGTATCGCTGTTGCTATATTGCTATTGTAACCACATTACCTCTATTCTACATTTTTTCGGTTTCAATACTGTGGTGCAAAAAAAAAATAAAAAAAAAATAAAAAAGCAAACGTAAACTAGCAATCAGTGATTTGGAGACCATTTGCAGCCAGTTATTCCGACCATATTTCTGTTTATCTATTATTTTATTTCCCCTCTCTCTTTTCATCCCTACGGTGAAAAATCGATCGTTTTTACATTAACGGGGTTTCGCCCTTCGCGGTGGTGGCTTGGAGCTATCAGTGGGACATGTAATAACCATGAAAATAATTGGAAGCAATAAAGTTGGTTTGGGATAGGGTGGGAGGGAGGGGAGCAGCGCAGACAGTCAAATCCTCTGATCGTGATAAAACTGGCTCCTCCTTGGTTCGGGATACCGGGAATAAGGGACGAAGGGATCGAGATCGGGATCGAGCAAAGGAAAGAGCCCAGCAACGACGGCGAACCAGCAGTAGATCCACTGTCAAACTCCTACTCGAATATCCCAGGCGTCCCATACGTTTTATCCGGTGGTCTTTTAAAGTCTGAACCCACGGGATTGGGGAAAGTTTAGCGAAGGGTATAATCGATATAAGACACGTTCAATGGGCTTGGGAACGGGACAACTTTGTGCTTGCCCGCCCGTGCCCCCGGCTATGGTTAACGATTTTACCAGAATCGAAGAAAATTTATCACCAAAATTGACGTTCATTCATTTATTTTATTCAACAAAATTTCGAACAATATTTCCGCCAATCTTACGTCAAAATAAGTTCTCATACATACATGTATTCATGTTCTTATGAAAAATCAAACAAGCACATCATTCTTTTTCTTAGTCTAATATTGTGTAATAATTGTTCGGTTTATGGTCCTGGTTCTATCCATTCCTACTTTTTCTTCCTGTGGGATGAATGAGATGTATGTATATATATATATGTATGTATGGAAGAAGTAGGAGGCGTTATACGAAACGAGTTTGCGAACGAATCAATAGAAACTAAGAGGAACAAACTTTGTAGTTCCTATTAATAAAAGAGTGAAAGTAGGTATAAGGTATATACCTATATCATCACGTCTAGAGAGGATGTGCAGGGGTTGGGTTTGATATGTGAAATATAAGACAAAGTCGATAAAATAATGGGAAAAGAAACCTACATTTATATAAATAAGAAAATAAGAAAATAAGAAAATGATAAAATAGAAAAACATGATCGATGTGAATTTTTCAAGTTACTTTTTACTTCCCCATATTATACCTACACAGCGAGCTATTAATTCAGTTTTAATTGCTAGTTTTCGAATTTCTAACTTTCTCGGGTTGGGTAGATAGATAGATAGATAGATCAGATATACGAGGTAAAGTTTGATAATACTTACGCTATTCTGTATAGTAAAGATCGCCGTATGGGTATATACGAGTGGGTATAATATATATGAGACGGTAGTAGTAGTATAGGGTCTATCAATTATTATCCCTGAACTTCTGAGCACGAAACAATAGAAACTGCTTAATGAGAATTTGTAGAATGCATACATCGTCGCGTAGACCCCACGATGGTGAATGGATCGCAGATAATGAGTTTTGAATTAATTACCAGGGATATCATTAGCCCCCTAATTGTTGGTAGCTCCACCGCCCCCGTCCTTTCAAACCAACCATATATTTCATGGGAACGAATTATCGTAGTTTTTTTATTTATTTTTTTTAACATTATAGAAGAATATACAAAAACCACAATCGTCTATCTCAATACAACACTAATGGATGTCGATATCAATTTCCCTGGGATCGTAATTTCGAATTTGAACATTAGCGAGTAACAGCTAGTTTTCGAAAGAGTATTTCCCCGGAAGTCTAGATAACCGATTCAAAAAACATGCCAGATTCAAAATTCGAAACTGTCTAAAAATCTGAAAGGCCAAAAACCTCCGAAATTTCGAAATTTTCATTCTACAAACTTGAGCGTGTTTAGAAAATTCGAAATTGTCTCAAATGAATTGAATTAAGAATTTTTGAATTCGTAATTTCAACCCTTATACTATACCTATATACACTATTTTTAGTGAAAATCTAGTACTTACATAATAATTATTCTCATTTCTTGTCAACTTAGCCAGTGTGCGGTTAAAGTTTGTGTAACAGTCTGTAAACTCTCTAGCCATTATGAGATTAGGAGGGTAGTTTTTCACGGTAGCTGGAGACACCGGCGTCGTTGAGGAACGGGGGTGCAGAAAAACTGGGGGGGAGGGGGGAGGGGGGGGGGGGGGGAGTATAGCCGTTGGGGCAAACTCGGTAAGTAAGTATAAAGAAGCTGGGGAAAAGCTACGGGAATAAAGGAACTAAAGTTTTGGAAGGGAATTAGCATTTTTGTTTTTATTCCCCTCCTTTGACTCCCCCCCCCCCCCCCCTCGACGCCCCCCTCCTCGGCCGTCGAACGAGACAGAAAGCAAGACGTCTTCTTTGGGTTTTGGTTTATCAGAACGCGATTATCTCTCCTCGGTATAACGTATCTACCTTTACTTTTATCTTCACTTTTATCTTTACCTTTACCTTTACCTTTACCTTTACGTTTACCTTTACGTTTACCTTTACGCTTACCTTAACACGAACAAACTGAACTCTCTTATTCCTCTCATCAGAAGATTTAATCGTTCCCCCAAGGGCCGCTAGACATTTCACCGGCCGGGACCCCCTCTTAACACCCTTAAAACTTTACTCTTTAACAACTCGGACATCTTTGTATTCTCACTTAATGTTTCTCAACGCAGCTTCAAGATCTATTTTTATCTTTTCTATAAGATTCAACATTCGAGTCATTCCCATTTTATTTATACCTACATAGCCAGTTTCGCGCCTTTTGATAAAGCAAGTGGTTTATATTAATGTTCGACTTATTGTACACTCAAAGACTATATTACTAACGACAAAAAACTCACGATTCTTGCAATGACAGATGGTATTGATAAAATTACTATAACTAAGATTATTGCTATAATTGCTAAAATTTCTATCTTTTTGCATTCACTATTGTTGTAGAAATCGCTATAACTGTACCCATTGCTAAAATTACTATTTTCTTATGATTGAAATTATTGCTACAGTTGCTAATATGACGATAATGTCTCATACTATGGTCGCTATTATTAATTGAATTGCATTCATTGCTATTATTAAATAAAATTCCATAACTGGCACTATTGCTGTAATTACTATCGTTGCTATTATTGAGAAAAATGCAATAACTATACAGTAACTGTTGCTATGATTGTGATTATTACCACGATTGCGGTCTTCCTTGAATTGTTATCATTCATAGAATTAGCAGAATACCAGCTGTAATTATCGCTGCAGTTTCGGTAATGGCTGAATTGCTATTATTGCTACATCAGCAATTCGGGTGGCTATGCATATTAGTCGTGTCTTCCGTTCGAGGTGGCGAGTTTGGTCTTCTTCCTATTAATATTGATCGTTGGTTTGTTCCAATGTGTAGACACGAATCTGTGTGGACTAATTACCCTCAAAGGCTAATTTCCAGGTGCTTAATTGTTGCACTAGTGACTGTAGCTACCTTTCCGGTACTCTAGTTCTGGCTCCTAGCTCCCTTGCTCCTGAGCTCTTCAGACTGTGAAATTCACCAAGTTATAGCCAATTGCAGATGTTTACTGTTTACGTAAGCAAACCCAGCTCCCTTACTTGCTAGCTTCACCTTACCTTGACTTCGCGTCGGGATGACTACCATTCATGGGGCACAGGAGGGAAGGGCTAATGCTAACGGTTACTGGTTACCCGGGTGTTTCTCAATTAGTGAGTTGGAATTGCAGATTGACCAAAAGTTCAGTCAAGCTCGGGTTACAGATAAGGAGCCTGTCTGCAGTCGGATTGGATAAAATTTCAAGGGAAACAATTCTAAGGTTGTGCTTTTAGGGTTCTTGGTATGCCCGAAACGTTTTAAAATTTTACCCCGAAATACGGAGGGTTAATATCGGTCGAAATAAGACAATATCAAACGAGAATTGTACTTGACAGCCGATGTGATAAGGGAAATACGAAAGATTTTCACTTTTTGATTCTCCGAAGCTTCGCGAGAAAATTATTCCGCTAAATCCAAGAGCCGATCGAGGTCCAAATTCTACGAGGATTGAGGAAAAAATAAGAAGGAAAAGTGAGAGAAAAAAAAATAGAAAACTAAAATTCAAACAATTCTCTAACACCAGTGCAGGGAATTCATTCTAGCTAAAACTAGGTGAGGACTGGAGCTCCCTAGTACTTCGACCTTACTACCTACGTACATAGGTACGATTTTCTCCGATATCCAATTACCCATTAGGCAACTGATTTCCTGCGAGCTTGCAGACTGTAGTTCATACCACATCATGTGCCAGAAGATTTGAGTGAATTTTCTATGCTACTAGTTCTAGTATAGCTTCATCGATTTCCAGTTTTACCAGAAATAAAATTCAATAAAATTCTTCAAGTAGGCTCACTGGCTTCAAGGTACAGCCAATTGCTTGCTGTCTAATTAGCGCTTACCTAATTCCATTAGATCAGTCCAGATTTTTAGTTTCATTTTCTACGTAAATGCTGACATTGCTAATAATCAGGGTTAAAATTGCTGCCATTCTAACACACGGTTGCTGTTGATGCTATGAAATAACTGAAATTGCTGCAATAATGACTATGTCATATTTCCCAAATTAGTTATAATTGCTTTTATCAATAACGCAAAGGGGGCATATAGTACACGTGCCAAAAACTTTCAAGAGTTAAAAATAGAATCTAATAATTATGTTAATTCCCTTAATTCCATAACAAACTGATTAGAATTTGAGTTTCGACTTAGTTAGCGGAATTTTGCGAAGGGGTTGTGTACCTAACTTATACGAAAGTGTGATAAAATTGTTCAAATTCCGCAGGAGCGTATCTATGGTTTTGAAGAAATTAAATTTTAAGGGTGCAAAAATGTACATACACTCCCCGGTGTATGTTCTACTTAACTATTACCACATTTGTTAAAGAATGGTTAGGAGGTAGGTAGGTGGGTAGGTATAAGGTAAATAGGTACCTATATACCAGTCTCGAATCACTCTGGGATAAGGCAAGAAACACTTGGCGTTCTTGTACCTGAATTATAAACAAATTTGGTTGAACAAGGGTGGAAAGACTCGGAGGATGTATAGTGTACCATCGCATACACTACACGGTTCTAAAGACGTCCCTATGTGCCTACCCCTGCACTCCATACACACATAACACACAGGTATAGAGGTATGTACAATGTACATATATATCTACCCCCAAAACATGCCGCATAGTACGCGTCTTTCATCCTGCAGGTATACATACTATATGCGGTAAATGGTATATATGTATATATTTATATGCATACATATAAGGGTTGTGCTTCGAAGTGACAAACTTCTACAACAACTCAGCCTCGTCTTTGCTACCCTGTATGTGCAGGTCCCGCATGTGAGTTTACCTCACCAAGTTTTCGGTACATAAAGACAGTGAGAGAGAGAGAGGGAGAGAGATGAGAGAGTAAAATCTTTGTGGTATGTACCTATTCTGTTTGTGTACATACAATGTGCATTGTAAACTGGTACTGATAAGTTTCTTGTGCTCCTTCTCAGTTGGAAAGATCCCCTAAATTCTTGTGGTCTCTACGCCGTGCCGTGCCGCGCTCCGCTCCACCCTTCGGTTAAATTTTACAAAAGATACAACCCCCTAGGTATACATCGTACCACTTACGCGATATGTATTCATAAATAGATCGAAACTCCTTTTGCTACAGATCAATTCCTTAGATACATATATTTCGGACGGTTTTATATCATACTTTAAAACCGCGGGACGGACGACTGCAGGGGATGAAAAAAATCCTGGATTCAAAACCGATTATTTTTTTTCTTTTCTTTCTCTCTCTCTCTCATAGATTTGAACATTTTTTAAATCGCAAAGACTCAATCCTGAACAGTATCACTATTTCTGCAATTGCTGATAATATTATCTTGTTGCTGATATTGCCGTTATTGCGTGATCGCTACTGTTGCTATTATTGCTATAACTACATAGTTGCATAGCTTTGTTGTTGCCATTGCTATGATTACTATTATCGCTATAATAACTATTATAGCTATCGTTACCATAATTGGTATTGTTTAAATTATTGATTTTAATTCCCATGTTCCTCATTCCTAAATATTCATGTCACCGCTATAATTGCTGCAACAATTTTCTACTTTTTACGTGACAATTGCTGTCGCAATTTCACCATATCTCTCACCATTAGCATTGCTGTAATTGTTACTATAACTAAATTGCTATTCATTGTTATTGGGTTCGAATTCGCACAGGCTATATATTGCAATTTTCGATTAAATTTATTCCGGCGCATACATATAGGCGTGTATGATTATTGATTAAAACGAGCTACTCTCTACGACGGTATAATAGATACATTAAAACGTAGGTGGGCAGGTTCCAGCGACGTGATATAACACATAGATACTATAGTTTACTACTAGTCAACTTTGTACTACAAGGTTATGCATAGAGAATTCATGCATGCATGCATGCATGCATGCATGCACCAGCTTGTTCTCAATTTATTTTCATTAGCACTTTGCTGGCAAAATCAAATTACGTTATAATACTGCTACCCTCCTTCCTTCAGCTACTACAGCTAATAAAAATATTATTTCATCTAAATAAGAAAAAAAAAATAATAATTGCATAACGAAAATCAATGTGGGAATAAAAATAAGAAAATTATGAATAAATGAAAAATAAAATTTTGCCATTTTAAGAAAGAGAGAGAGAGAGAAGAAAAAAAAAATTGCAAATTTCATTTTTTTTCGTTCAATTTTTTGCCACCGAGCTTTTTACGCGCTTTAGACACACAGAAGTGAATCGCTACGCCAGTTTCATTTGTTACTCTCATTAGTCTTGTGGACATTTCATTCCACTGCTATACTGCCTCCTCTCTTCCTCTCTTCCGCTTTTCCGCCCAGCTCTCGCTACAGGGGATGGAAAAATTATATTTGTAGAACTCAACGAACTATACGGTGGCAGCTCGAAGTTTGCTGAAAAATTTCTTACTTCGAGATGTTATCGAGAAATTTTTATACACATATGTAAATTTTTATATGTATATGTAACTATCTCGATGTGCATAGCATTTAAACGAAATTAAAATCAAACCAATTATAAAAAGAAAAAAGAATGAAATTTCATCGAAATTTTTGTCTCATTTTTTTTTTTCTACAGATTTTTTCCCATTCGATCTATGCAACTATTTTATTTTAATTATTACTGCCATTTTCTTCGAGCAGATTTTATCACGATGAATTCGAAATCGTATGTTACTACGCCCCCGTGCCTGTCCACCTTTAGGCCGCTTTGACACATTAGCGGAGAGCTACCTGTCCAATAATGTGATTAATTAGAGGTGAACAATGGGCTAGCTACCCCAAAGCTGAGCAGATATATGACGCTATTAAATCTTCCGGTATAATCGGACCTGCGTAGATATACGTATAAATACTATCAGGGAGTTTAGAAATATTTAATAGTCGTTTTGGATAACAGGAGCTAACTCAGTTTCATCACAATTTACGAAAAGAGAGAGAGAGAGATGAAAAAACGATTTTTAGGACTTGTCGAAATTTGAGTCCGCAAAATCTGTTCGTTCTGATCGAAAATAGATCGAGTTCAAATTATTGCGGGGATCCTGGCAAGGTTTGGCCAAAACACAATTTTCATGTTAAAATTGTGAAACTGATAAAGACGCGCGTTAGCGTGGAGCAAGTTTTTTCTTTTTTCGAAACGAAATGGCTTTTTGATTAATTACAATTATGTAATGGGAAAAAAAAGATGAGAAAATCGATGGAAAATAGAGTAATTATTATACGTATGTATATATCCTGGATGCATTTTCAAAGTTATTCTACCCGCGATAGCCACCGTTAGCACGCAAACCCTCTCTAAACCCTTATATCTATACCCTACCCTACCCTACCCTATCCTCTACCTCCTAGCGAAGTGCGACGTCAGCGATAGATTCACTGCAGAGGTTCTTGCCACTTAGCAGTATACCCCGTCCCCTTGCACCAGTAAGATATCATCCATATTGTCCAAAGTGACGAATGAATCCGCTCTATTATACGTTATAACGATCCTGAAAGTTTTTAATTTTTTTTTTTTTTTTTCTATTCTTCATTTTTCATTTTTCATTTTTCAATTTTCTTATAAGTTCTCGTATTTTTTTTTTTTTTCTTTCTTCGTCTTGTTTCTCCTCAACTTTTCATCGTCATCATTGCCGATAATAATTGACGAATGTTGGTTTCGATCGGAAAGAACAATCTTACTAATCTTAACAAATATTCACGCGGAAAAATTGCCACGTCTATTTCTCAAATTCTTCTTCCTGATCGAAAAAATATTGAAATTTTAATTTTTGTTCTTTTTTCTGCTCAAATTATTGTACCTGGAACATGAAATTTTCTTCCAAAATTCTAAGGAGTTCAGATACAGTGGCCACGAAACATGGTGCTTTAGCCTACGGGGTGGGTAGGGTTGTGGTATGGTATGGTAAACAGGAAAGCTCGTGCGTTTTCCCTAATTGAGATCTATGCCCTGGCGCGGGTTCGGGGCTGTACCAGTATAAAACGAAGAAAATCATTTAAATAAAAGTAAGATTAGTTTGGGCTGGTCAGAACCCTTTGGGAGCTCGACGGGTCGATGTATCATTCGAACAGCATGATATTTTTGAAATTTCACCAAAATGATGGTTGAAATTTTGAATTATCTTTTTATCGAATTGAACATTCTTCGAAAAATAATAATCGCAATTTTATATCACATGCAATGCATCTGTTCATTCATTTATTCATTTCTATAATTCCATTTATTCATTAAAATATTTTCATTAGATGTGGTTTTAATTAACTATATGAGGCTTGAAATGAATTATATTTACATAAAGGCCGTTCGGACGCGAGTCTGATTCAACGAATCAATATAAACAAATTAGGTACATAATTAACAGGGGCATACCTTTGATTATTAGTATTATCAAACGGAAGTTCAATTTCATACGATGCTGAATTTCACAGACATGAGCAGAGGCATAAATGTCGCTCGAGCGTTTTATTCGTTTAATTATTTATTTTTGTTTTTATTCATTCATTCTTTACTTTTATTTTATTTTTTTCGCTTCTCGTCAAATGAGACCCAATTATTATATAAAACCGTGTATTCATTTTTTCATCAGATAAAAAAAGAAGATAAAAAAAGAAGAAGAAAAAAAAACAAGTGTTCAAACATTGCTGAGCCGATATGAAACTCGATCTAACTAACGGTAGGCACCAATCCCGATCATCCAAGCACGTGATATTGGCGTTTGAAGTACCCGAGTAAATTTCTGGTAATTCGGGGAACGTCACCCCTCGTACTTCTAAACGCGTTATCTTTTAATTTAAACACATTTTACGAGGCTAAAAATTTCCGCCATTCATTATTTTTCCCTCGTTTTTTAGTTTTAATTTTCTTATCAAGAAAACTGGGTCACTTGTAGGACTGACACGTGACCCCCGCCATAATTCACCGTGAAAAAGTCCCGTAATTAGTGCAGAAGCTCGAAAACGTTGTTTTCTTTTATCGCCCAAGCAAATTAGTACGTCAAAAATAAGTTCGTCTTAAAGCTTAAGCCAGGCTACTTCCACTGTGGGAAAGCGCTGGAGGCTCCAACGCCGTGTCCATCTGGCGGTGGCGGCGCAAACTACTCCGCAGTTCACGATTTACGGCCTATTAGTATCAATAATTATTTATTTGATGCGATTTAGGGACTTTCGGCTCATTTAAACGGTTCTGAAAAATTCTACAAAATTTTTCTCTCTTTTTCGTTTCGTTTGAAATGGTGTTTTTGAGGGAAGGTTTAAGCTTGTGTCAGAGTTTAAATATTCCATTTCTCCAGGGTGTCGAAAGGGGTTGATCCATCCCTGATTTACCCGCTCGCTATAACGCCTTAATTTTAATCCACTCGTTTATTAATTCAGTAATAACTCAGCCATGAACTTCCTTCTGAATATAATAATTAATTATAGAACCAGTTTATAGTGGTAAGTAGATTTTAACGAACTTGCAAACTCTAACATCATTAGAGTAATTAAGCTTCCAAAAATACGGCCTCGAAGCATCCGGAACTCGTCTGCGTTCAACAATTTGTTCATTTCTTTTCATCCGAAACACAGATTTTGCCAATTTTCACTGAACATAAAAATCGGAGAGCGAATATCAACCCTTTTTCTTCTTCTTCTTGATTTTTGCGTGAAAATAAATCACGAGGAAAAAAGAAACCTGTTCAAATATCAAATACAACAGATTCCGCACTTCTGCTGCTGCAGTGATTAGATTCGTCGTACATATATCTACGGCTGTTTCTATTTTACTCTGCTGCTGCTCTTCGTTCTGGGAATGACGATAAGGGTAGGGGTAGATTTTCAATTCGCATGCACGTTGAATTCTGAATTTAGTTTCGAACGAGAATTCCCAAATCTGTCGAGCGAACTAGGTAGTATACGTATACACCAAGAAAACAAGACCGCGTTTTCTCCCTGATACTCTCGACCGCACATCTCCCGAGGGAGTAAAAAGCAAACACGTTTTAACAACGCCTCGATTCAAAGGGTTGCTTAGTTTTCGTTTCTGCAAGGATAATAGAAATAGCGAATGAAAGGTACGAATCTTTTTCGCACATGTGTTGTACATTTTTTTTCTTTTTTTCTCTTCAATTTTAATCAAAATTGAGTGAAGGGTGAGAAATGCATGAAATGTCAGATTTCCCTGTTTAAACTCCGCTGAAATATTAGAAAAACCTGACCTCCCTAGTTTCGTTATTGATTAACTAATTTTGATTAGAATTTTTTTCAGCAGACTTTTGCCAAGAGTTGAAAGAATACGGCAAAAGCTATTTTCTGATTTTTTCTTATTCGATTTTCACCTCTTTTGTGAAAATGCATTTTTCTCAAATTTATCTAGAATTGAATTTTCTCCTCTTATTCCATCCCTTTTTTATTTTCAACTTGACCACGTACGTGGTAGACGCAGCATGTAGGTACGAGTGTACAGTCAGAGGAGGACCGGAAGTAGTTCCTTAATGAGTCGTGTTATTAAAACGGTAGTAAAAAGGTAAAAGCAAGAGGAGCTTCTCAGTCTAGTAGCAAGGCAGGCAGGCAGGCAGGTAGGTAGGTACCTGAGGGGGTAGAAAAAGACAGAAAATTAAAGCTCGGGGGTTGGAAAGGGAGGGTGGAATCAACTAACGAAGGCTGCAACGTCTTTGCTATACCATTTTCTCGCTTTTTCTTTTTTCAGCCCTCTTTCTCTTTTTGCTTTATATTTTTCTTTTTCTTTTTCTTTTCTTCTTACTATACTGCCTTCTCTGTGTATACAGCCAGTTCACTGCAACAGTTTCAAAAGTCTAGATCCCAGAGCCAGAGTCGAGGCTCTGAAGTTACACGAACTTCGGTGAAAATAAGGCAAGGAGAAATTTTCAGCTCTCAAGAATCAAGGGAGAAAATAAATACCAAAAATTTTTATTACCAAGTAAATAATCCGCCTTGATATCCGGTAAAAGTCAAGGGTGCAGGCAGATGCCGCGATCGCACAGTATATTAAAAATAACTGAAAAAGGGGTACCAAAATTTTTGTGAAAAATCTTCCGATTTTGATTCGTCAAATTTTTCACTTATACATGAATCGAGATATCGAAGGAAGGTATAATAAAACGAAATAAATTAGGGTCGGCGAGGGTGCCGGGCAGGGGGAAGGCAGGGGGTGGGTAGAACCCCGGGGATCAATTTTGGATGTAAACAAAAAAAATAGGAGAAATACGGATAGGATTGAAAAAAAAAATGAAAAAAAAATTGATGAGAAAATTGCGGTAAGGGCGAAGAATGCCCGAGTATTTCTTGAGGCTGAAGTTCAACCCTTGAATTCATTTTCTAAATTCTCTATTTTTCGAATGCGAAGCTTACCTACCTGATCGAGGGGCATAGGAAACTCCTGAAAGTCAGAATCTAGTCCTGAGAGAATTCAACATTTCTTATTTTTCCTTTTTCCCTTTTCCTTCTTCCTTCTCCTCTCATTCTATCGATCTCGCTTTTTCTATATTCTATTTCACGACGTGACAAACAGTTCGTGCCAAAAGAACTCGTTAGTGATTTGGCACTCTTGCAGCAGCAGAACAGAGCAAGGCAAGGCAAGGCAAGGCAGGGCAGGGCAGAAGATAGAACAATTCGCTACCCTTAGACACACACGTGTACATATGTATACATTACATATGCAGGAGCGATTTATCTCTTGAATTTTTATCAGAGACGTTGAAGGAGTTGTAAAATGAAATGAAATGAAATGATATGAAATTGAAAAAAATAAAGCCTCGTTTTTTGATATTTGATTTGCTTTTTTATATCTTGTTTTTCTTGTTTTTTCTTTTTATTTTTCTCTTTCATTTTACACTTTTCGAAATGGAATCTCGAGAAAAGGATGAGAAAGAAAAAAGAAAGAAAAAAAAATGAAAGTGCGACGTTAGCAACGGGCGAAGCAGAGCTAAGAGAACATTGTAAGAAATGTATAAAATGATATGTAAATCCCTCATATATCCTCTATTACCATCTTCAAACCCCCTACTTCTACTATCCCTCTCCAAACCCCATCTGATTTGCATAATATTATCGTCCTTTCTTTTCCCTACCCCATAATTTCGAGTTGAAAAATTCGCGGATGGAATTGATGGAATACAGACAGCTGATCTTTCCCCATAAAAGAAAAAGAAAAAAACAAAGAAAAAACAGGGAGGAAAACGTATTCCTTTCTTATTTTTTACTTTGCGCAAAAGAAAGAAAAAAAGAAAGAAAGGAAGAAAAAGGAAAAGACAAAACAGAAATGAAAACTAGATGACAATCAAAGCTTTGATACGCCTTTCTGTCCCGATATGTATATATATATATTATATATATATATGTACTATATACGTATCTGTCTTCGTTTTTATCTCGGAGATATGTGGCTAGAATTCAGTTATAAAAATACTATACCTACCCCTATTTTATGAGATCAAAGATCTTTCGGTTTTAATAACCTCGTCAAATGGGTTGTGGAAAGGAGACCGAGTTTTAGTGTGTTCCAAGTCTTGAATCATGAATCTGGGGCTGAGTAACTACTGCAGGATTTCAACCCCGCAATCATTTATTTCGTTTTGTTTGATTTTTTAATTAAAACCTCGAGGTTAACCCCTTAGTAAATATAATTCAATGAGAATAAGGTACGGCGTAATCATTTTGAAGCACATCTGTCTTTCAGCGAAGATTTAGGTCCTTCAAGTTTTTTATCAAAGCTTTGAAAATAATACATATTTTCCGGGTCAAAAACAGTGCGCTTTGATGTGAAAATTTCACTATTTCAATCGGGGTAGGATAAGGCGTCTAATACTGGCGTTTTTTTTTCTTTATTTTGCATTTTCTTCTTTTTTTCGCAAAAAAGCTCATCTGAGGCAAAGAATTTCGTAAAAAAGCTATTCTTCTATAAAAGAAAAGTTCGTCGATTTTATCATAATTATCTTTCTGTGTCAAAAACCGGGTGCTTTGATATAAAAATTTTCAAATTTTCAATTTTCGCTCACTTCGGGTGTAGATTTAAAAAAAAAAGCTCGTGGGATTTGGGATCTTTTTTTTGGATCAACAACCGTGCGATTCAATCGGAAAATTGGACTTTTCCCATCGGGGTAAGATCAGGCGTCTGAACCTGGCGTTTTTTTTGTCTTTTCTTTTTTCACAAAAAAAGCTCATCTGAGGCAAAGAATTTCGTAAAAAAGCTATTCTTCTATAAAAGATAAGTTCGTCGATTTCATCATAATTATTTTTCTGTGTCAAAGACCGGGTGCTTTGATATAAAAATTTTCGAATTTTCAATTTTCGCTCACTTCGGGTGTAGAATTTCAAAAAAAAGCTCGTGGGATTTGGGATCTTTTTTTTGGATCAACAACCGCGCGATTCAATCGGAAAATTGGACTATTCCCATCGGGGTAAGATCAGGTGTCTGAACCTGATGCTTTTTTTTATTTCTTTAAGAAAAGCTCGTTGATTTTATTAATATTGTTTTTGGTCAAAAACCGTGTATTTCGGTACCGAAATTGGACTTTAATGAATCGAGATAGGAAAAGGCGTTTAAAGCTGGTGGTTCCTTTGTTGCAAACAATAAAAGCTCATTTGGGGGTGAATTATAATTTCGAAAAAAAGCTTTCTTCGTATTAAAAAATGCTCATAGCTTTTTCCTTCAAGATGTAAAATTTCCTCGGTTTGAGCGCATACGGGTCCTGCAGTCATGCCAGATCGTGAATTGACCAAAAATATAATGAGAACGGTGGTCGAAGTCCGTCGCACCGCGCCGTTACGTTATAGAAAGCTAGAGCGGCGGGTGTGCGGAACCGTTTCAGGGTAGGTATATACATACTATGTATATATATATATATATACATATACGACCGTTTCTCCCAGCTCGAATCGATGCAAATTCCAGACTGACCGGACGCCCGGCAAACACGAAGGTCATTAATTATGCATTTAATTACAACCCCGATACATGTTCGTGTTGCAGCAGTAGTCCCAAACTCTGTAGGGGTGAATAAGGGTCGAAATACGGTTGCGGCCGTACCGCCAACAATTATGTTTTAATAAAATGGTTGCCAAAAGGGTACCGGGCAGTAGAAAAAAGCAGTTTTTTTTCCCCACTTTTTCTTCTCTCTATTTCTTCACCCCTTTTCTTTTTTTTTTTTAATATGCTCATCACAGCCTGCGTTATTTTCAGAATTTCAATACACAGGTATATCACACTTGCAAGGGTTGATGGAGATACTGTAACAATAATTTTTCAATTTTCATATAATGATGCAAATGATATGATGAAATTTTCCTCTTCTGTATTTTTCCCTGTTTTCTTACTTTTCAATCATTTTCCAAGAAACTATTTTCAAATTCCTTCCATTTATATGTGTACACCTAATACCTCATTCGAGTACAGTTAGTATCCGCAGCAAAGCGCATGTACATCGATAATTTACTCGGTGAACAACAACAACAACCACCACCGCCAACCCCGCTTGCTTTGTCATTCTATTTGTTCGTTCGTTTTATTTTTTCATGGTTTTTTCACGTTTTTTTGGGGTGTTTTTTTTCATTTTCGCCCCGATCACAGGAGTTTAACCCCCCGCTGTAAACACAAACATCGATTTACCAATGTTACGCATATAATATATATAATATATAATATATATATATATATGTATATAAAACACGTATCGTGTTCAATTTGCAAGGGTGGAAACAGAGAGAGAAAGAGGAGGAGGAGGGGAGGAGAGCGAGGGTGAGGTAGATACATCGACGCGCGGAAAACCGCGTTTCGTTAATGATACAATAATTGATTGTACCGATCGAAGAGGATTTAATTAACAAAAATTCTAAAAACACAAAGAACTGCAGTAATCAATGAACTGCTGAATAAAGAGAGAGGATAAAGTAAAAGAAGAAACAGAAGAAACAGAAGAAGAAAGAAGAAAGAAAAAAAAAGAAAAAAAACTTGAAACTACCCCATTAAAGCGTAATAATCTACCCCTGCAGAAATGCAATCAACACTTTACTATCTAGCACTTTGGTACACATAGTATGTATATATACATATATATACAGTTAAAGATCTGTTTAATTACTGTAATTTAGATCCACCATTCGTTGTCATGCTGCCCAAGGGTAGAGGGGGTTGAAGCTAAGCCGCAAATTGCAGGTTGGTTCAAAGTGTATAATAGCTATACAGACCTCTCTGTGCGTAACGTGTGAATTAGAATATAGAATCTGCATTGAAAATAAGAAAAATTTCATTCCGTTCTTGTTTCAACCCCTAAATTGTAGAATTTTCTTTTCTTCCTTATCGCTTATAGTTTTTTTTTTGTTTTTTTTTCATATTCATATCGTCGTAAATAAGTTTCTGATTTTCGCGAGAAAAATAGAAGAAGAAGAAGAAGAAGAAGAAGAAGGAACAGAATAAAATAATAGCCAATGTATAATCTAACGAGCAAAACAGGGGTGGGTTTAGCTGATATCCCTAGTCCCAGTACCTAATCTTTGGAGTCTAAAATCTACAATCGATCTACTCCTGTATACAATGTAGAGATTATTATTATATATGCAGATAATTCGTAGATATGTACGTAATAATAATATTGATGATGATAACGCAGAGATTTAAGGGTTGGAATAAGGGCGGAGGAGGAAAAAATAAAAATAAAAAAAATTACAAACCAAAGGGGTCAGAGGAATAAAGCGATGCGTATACGTCACGTTGTACGTAGGGAGAAAGAGGACTCTTTGAAAAGTGTAGAACATTGAAAAGGGGGTAAGGCAGGGTAGGTAATGACTCGACTATACCAGACACGACAATGTGGCATCAGTTCAGTTCCGGGTAATATTTTCTGCAAATGTACCAAACAAGAGTTTGGGAGTTTTGCAGTAATATGTATACGTACGTACACGTACCCATGCCGTATGATAATGACGGAATAAAACCCCCAACCCCCGTGATGCAATTCGAGAAAATAAAAATTCCGGGTATAAACATGCAGTTAAATTATACGCGACTATGTGTTACTGCTAGAAAAATTTTGTGTATCGAATGATCGAACTTGGCACATCGCATTATGCCAGGGGATATAAAATTCTGGTAGTCAACTGCCAACCCCCTATTTTATAACTTTTGACAAATTTCTCTATAGATATACGTATATTGCATTTCGACTTTATATACCCAAGAAAATTCAAATTTTCTCTTCACATCCATTCGTAGTAGGTATACGTGTAGCGATAAACTGAAAGAACAGGAACAAATTCGTAGTTTAGTGGAAACTCGGACTGCAATTTGAATTTCACATTTTTGTTGCATTCATCGAGTCGTGATGAAGCTTGATGACTCTTTTTTCGTCCTTTCTTTCTCACAAATTATTACCTATCATGAATTTTCATGATATCTATTCCCAAATTTTCCGAATCCCAATAAAGCAATCTTTGATTTATTTATTTATATATTTTTGATTATTGTTTAGTTATATCTTCGCTTCTTTTGATGAGAAAAGAAAAAAAGTTACTTCTAATCCCGAACTGCCATGATCCGAAACGTTATTATTTCTGTAATTGGCCAGGCGAAGAAGTTAGACGTTCCGGACACGAGATATATAAGATATATATATTACACGTAGCATCTGCCCCGAGCTAGTGAGGGGTGAAAAAAAAAGAGAAAAAATTCTCGCCATATAAATTGATTCAATTTATTGATTTCGAAGGAGAAGCGAAAAAAGAAAGAAAAAAGAGAGAGAGAGAGGGGGGGGGGGGGGGAAGAGAAAAAAAAGAAAAAAAACTTGCTAACTAACCCGCGTCGGCCAGTTACACGTTAAGTTCTTTTCCACGATGTTGTGCGCCATTTTTTCTCTCCGTCAAAGTACCTATGTATTCGCATATCTTTTTTTCACGAACGATTTAATCGTAACGATGAACGTAATCCTATTCACGCTTTAAAACCATTATCGCTTGAATTTTTTAAGATTTTTTTTTTTCGACGCCACGCAATAATCGATTCAAACCTTCACAACGAAATGAAGAAGTTTGAAAAATTTAGAAGTTGCAATTTCAAACTCGAAAATATGCTGAGTTTCTAGATTTCTTTCGGTAATTTTTTTTTTTTTTTTTTAAGGGGTTGAAACGCGTTTGGAGAAGGTATGTTTCTTCTTTTTACTTGTTAGAAACTAAAAGCGAAGAGTGTAGAAAAAAAGACGCGATAAATTTATTTTATCGTATTTCCGGCTCATGGATTAATGCAGAAGAAATGGTAATTAGAAATTGGCTAAACGTTGATAAAAGGTAAAATAGAGTGCGATAAAGATAAAGAATTACGTATAAAGTACTGGGGAAGATTGAAGGAAGAGAAAGAGTGAAAATTCTCCACTTCTTACGGTGGTTTCTTGCTTCGCTGTACTACTTAGTCATGGAAAGAGTCAGCGAAGCGTTTTTTACGAACGTGGGAAAAGGATCGCGCTTCGAAAAGTCCCTAATGGCCGACTCGCCGAGTAAAGTCTCTCCTGGCTAAACCACCTGGTATTGCAGAGTCCTGAAGGTTGAACGGGACCCGTGACCGAGAGGAAAAGGTAAAAGGAAAAAGGGAAAAGGGAAACGGGAAAGGGAAAAGGGGAAAGGGGGAAGAGGAAAGGGGAAAGGTAAAAGGAAGTGAGAAGGGAAAAGAGGAAAAGGAAAGGGATAACAACCCCAAACTGGGAAAACACCCGTATAAATCAGACGAAGGTTTGCTAGACGGAAGGCAGGTAGGTAGGTAGGTAGGTAGGTGAAGGTACTCTCTTTCTTCCTCCCTGAACAGCTTCTTCTTTTACATCCCTATCGTCGAAAGAAAAAAAGTTTTACTTAGGCTACTCGTTTAAGCTGCAGACAGAAGAATTTCAATTACCTCATACTCTTTTATGGGTATCAATTTTTTTCTTCTTGTTCCTCCAGTTTTTTCGTATTTTTATTTTATTTTCTTTATTTCAGATAAGAAAGAAAAATGAAATTAAATACGATAAAGTTTGAATAAAACGAGAAAAAGAGTAGAACAGGAATTGAAGAATACAACAAGCTTCAAATTGTTCCCTTTTTTGATAGAGAAAATCAAGAATTCGTCGATCTTGCCAATTCCAGAAAAGTTTCAAAATAGTGCTGATCATTTGTGACGTCATGAAGAGAATGAAATATTTTTCTTGTCTTCAAATCCTGAGAAATAGACTAGAAATTTTCTCACCTTTCGGCTTTCGGGATTGAAACTTTCGAAACCTTCGAAATTCGGAATTACAATTGACCGAAAGACCAGAACTCCGCAAAGGTAACGAATTCTAAATTTTTTCTCCAATTTACGAATTTTTTCATTTCTCAACCGTGAAAAGCCTTACAGTTTAATGAATAATTAATCAAACATACAAACACGTATAAATTAATATTACACAGTGAAGCTATCCCATAGTGAATGCGGGGTGGTTTTGGAGCAGGTATATTTCATGAAGCTGTTTTGAGCCCGAATTCTAACGGATAATAAGCTGTTAAGCGACCCTCTATCCCGTACCCTTTACCCTCTGGCCCATACCATCATCGGTATGGGTGTATAATATATAGGTATACGTGCCTAAATGTGTGTAATTATTATCTGTCCCTTGTAATAGCGCCCGATACAAAATCTGGTAATAGTTTATAACTTGACCTCTCTTCTCCCTTAAACCATCCGCAGGACCCTAAAATCTATCTCTGATAAACGATAATAAATTTACAAATATAATACAAATGCGTCCTGGCATCATTTTACATCTATTCCTTTCTGGAAGAAAAAAAGAAAACCATTTTGGAACCGAATTCTGGGATTATTGTTGCCATTATTATCACGCCGGAGTATACGTGGCGCAAGATTTGCAATTCATGTTTCGGTTTCTGGTACAGCGGCACACCTACACCTACGCCTACGCCTACACCTACCTACCCACCTTTAATTTCCGGCTGTTTAACGCCGAAACATGTGGCTAGGACCCTGTCAGAGATACACTAATTTTGCCGCGAGGTATATTTTCCTAGGTTGGTCTAACCCCGCCCAATCTGACCCAAGTTAACTTAACTCAACTATTAACTTGACTAAACTAGACCCAACACCATCCCCTGTGCCAACCTGTGTCCGCCTTATGGTGTAGCCGCTTATATAAATGCAGCTATACCTACCCCTGCCACGACCACCCCCGCCCTGAATCAACTGAACTAGCTAAACACTTCGCACCACAATGTCAACACGCCTACGCAATATAAGCACCCTTATATAGATTATTATTGTTTGTATAAACGTTAACCGGGGATGACTAAATTCCGGAATCTTTCAAGTGGCCGAGAGAATTTCAAATCAAATTTCATTGTTCAGACAAGTTCTTGGATCTTTAGTCGAATTTATACGGAGACTAGTGTTGTCTTACAGGGGTTCGAGTGGCATAACGAAAATCAATCGGAGGTATGGGTATGATACAAAAATTGGAAAATCCTGTTCGACTCAAGTCAGAGACCAACAGATTTTTAACGGGCTAGCTGATCTGGTTCAACTTTGACGAAATTTTCTCGCTGGGAATCGAGAACATGTTATTTGAACCAACCAGTATTATACAAAAATTGGTAAATGGTGGTAAACTTTGAGATTACAAAGAACAGAACATATGCAAATATTGTTTGATCTGGTTCAATTCCGAGCCAATTTTTGTCGTTCAGAATGAAAACCACGTGTTTTCGGACTACAGCTATTATACAAAAATTGGATAACAACGTTGAACTCATTATAGTTCAGAATTTTATCGAGACAAATTATTCTTCTGAATATTCTTTAATCTGGGTAAAATTCGACGAAATTTTCTCGCTGGGAATCGAGAACATGTCACTTGAACAAATTAGTATCATACAAAAATTGGAAAATTGTAGTAAGCTTCAAGATTTCAAAGAGTAGAAGGTATTCCTCCAAATATTGTTTGATATGGTTCAGTTCTGAACCAATTTTTGTCGTTCAGATTGAAAACCACGTCTTTTTGAACCACAGCTATGATACAAAAATTGGATAACAACGTTGAACTGATTAAACTTCAGAATTTTATCGAGACAAATTGTTTTTCTGAATATTCTTCAATCTGGGTAAAATTTGGCCAAATTTTGTCGCTACGAATCGAGAACATGTGACTTGAACCAACCAGTATTATACAAAAATTGGTAAATGGTGATAAACTTTAAGATTACAAAGAGCAAAACATATGCAAATATTGTTTGATCTGGTTCAATTCCGAGCCAATTTTTGTCGTTCAGAATGAAAACCACGTGTTTTCGGACTACAGCTATTATACAAAAATTGGATAACGACGTTGAACTGATTATAGTTCAGAATTTTATCTAAAAAAATTATTCTTTCGAACGATCTTTAATCTCGTTGAACTTTGGCTAGATCATAGTCGGTGAAAATCAAAAGCACGTGTTTGCGTACTACTCTAGTACGTGTTTATGTAAATGTATCATTAAACAGGGTATAATTACACCGTGTGAAAAGCCAGTATCTCGTTCGCGTTAGACAGACATATATATATATATATATATGAGAGAGAGAAATAGACAGTTAGCCAGCCAGACAGACATACACAGACACACAAACAAGCAAACCAACCAACCAACCAGACTTTGTACACTCGAAGTTGAGTATAGTAGAGTAGAGTAGAGTTGCTCAAGCCTGGATTAGTAATTAAGAAGGCTTAATTGTTCTAGGAAGGTGGTACTACGCTCAGAATTTGACACCCCTTCTAAACATCTAAGAAACTTTTCTCACTCCCTTTAATGCAAGTGCTGTACTCCCGGTTCTAATTACACGTAAACAAGACAAAACCGTGCCAATGAAGGAGAATATGGGGCCGGACTGGAATTTCAAATTTTTAAATTTCCGGAAGTTCAAAATTCCCAAAATTCCGATTCATTTTTTGTCTCAACATCCTGAGAAATAGATCGAAATTTTTGGATTTCTGGTCCCTCGGGGGTCTGGAGTTTTGGAATTTTGAGCTGTCTCATGCATTTCTACCTTTAGAAATTTGAATTTTCTAAAGTTCAACGTTTCTCAAAAATCCAAATCGTACTAAACGAATTCGGATAATTTTTTGAATTTGTAACTCCGACAAGGCTCCAGGAAATTAACTGACGATATATGAATATGCATAATTGGCACATGTATAAAAACCGAAGAAAAAGAAGATGAATTCATACATTTTTTAGTATTTTCATTCCCTCCTGCGATTCTTTGGCTTTCATAAAACATATATTATATTATGTTCGAGTTTTCCAGCCGAGCTGTCATATACGTACCTACAGCTACTCCGGGCAGTACATATTATTAATTTCTTTCATCTCTGAAGGAAGGTTGATTTTTTAAGTAAATATACATATAGGTATATATTCACCGTTATTTTCCACACCTATACGCACTTTCAGGTTTATTTAGTTTATAGATGAATACACCTATATGTAACTATGTGTGCAGGTACGTATACGTACAAGTACCAATTTATTCTCCTTGAGGCTTCGTATTTCATAACATCTTCTCCAGTACTCAAGACTCCTGCAGGCTCCAAAATTCAAGACTCGAGATTTCAGTCTCCCCGGTTGTTCCGGATGGAAGCACAGTCTTCATGCTCGGTGAAAATCAAAATCAAAAAGCTCTTATAGGTACAGCTTGTAATTAATCTCGCAGCACTAGCAGGAGCAACAGGATCACGTATCGTACTTACATCAAATTTTTGTATTCCTAAAAAAATGCTGTACAAACCCCATGATAAATAAATGGTAAAAGTAAAGTGATTTTGGCACGGTTTGAAGGAGTCAGAGTTTTTTTTTTATGAATTTTAGTTCTACCGTATAAACTTATGATTTAGGGGACGTCGAAGCAAAAAAAGGAAAAGAAGAAATTTCTGGGAATTAACGAACACCCCAATGAATAGTTTTATCATTTATTCCTGCGTACCATATGTAAATTTTGACACTGTACGTTAAATATGTATACATATATCTACCTGACAAAATCGTGGGGCAATTAAATGATGAGGCCAACCAAAGCTTGACGTGAGCCGAAACTCTCTTTGACTCCACTTACGTTAAACATCGCATGCACCACTTGGTGGTAAATTAACCATACCTTACCCTGATCGGGGAAGTGGAATACCGGGAAACTCCGGAACTTCACAAAAAAATAAGATGAACTTTCCTACCAATTTTATGTTTCATCTATTCTTCTCCGTTTCTCAGCGTTGGGACATTTCTTTTTCTTCTTGTTTTATAAAATATAAAAATGAACAGAAAACTTTAGAATCTCGCATGAAATTTTTCATAGAACGATAGAAGACCATGAGAATCCCCAAAGATTCGATGGAATTTGGTTCAGGAATAAAATTCATCATCTCGGTGAGAATTTGCAAAATATTTTCACTTTAGTTTGAAAAATCCCTTTAACAGATTCATGCCATTTACGAAACGTACGTACTCATACTTTCCTCTTTTACCTTTGATTATTACAGGCACGTATACGTACAGCTAATATGTACATACGTGGCACGATTTTTCGAAAGCTTGGCCAGATTAGAGGGCCAAGGAAAACGAAAGGGACTATGGCGACTCGGTTTACGTATGAGTGTAATTTTATTCCAACGCTTTTACTCGTGGTTATAAATCGGTGAAAAAATAAACCGGAGGTGAAGCTTTTTTCGGACCAATTTTTCACCCCTGATTTTATTCATCAACCTTGTTATTCAATTCTTTGTTATTTTTGTGATCTTTGTTATTTTTTTTTATGATCGAAAGTTAGCTCTCGTCAAGACCTAAGAAACGATACGTAACACGACGTGGTTCGTATCATCCGATCACGAATTATCGTAATAATTTCAAATCCAAAAAAGCCCAAAAAGCCCCAACAAGTGAAAAAAATGGTATTTCTTTTCAATTACGCTATTCTCCGCTATTTCCAAGGATATGGACGAAGAATGACGGAATGATATGAATAAAAGGTAACAAAAAATCGGAAAATTTTTAAAGCATAAAAAAATCAAGTAAAATTAAAAGATTTCCAAGTTCTGAGGCACAGTTGCAAAGAATCGGTTGAGACTGTGATTGAGTATAAAAGATTGAGGTTGAACGAGAGGTGTATATACAGATATATCATGTAAGGTAAACGAGAGAGAGAGAGAGAAAACCCGGAGTGAAAAAGAAGAATGAAAAGCAGGAAAAAAGAGGGTAAGTAACCAGAAAACATACACATCAGTGCCAAACAAGTTTTCCAATCTTTCAAGCCTGAGAAATTGATCTCTATACCAAATTCTGAAGGGGGGTTTCGCACGCGAACGCCAATGTTACGTCACGCTAAAGCAAACAAAAAAAAAAAAAGAAAAGAAAAAAAGTGACAAAAAAAGGAGGAGTAGGAAAAAAAAGGAAAAGTAAAAGGGAAAGAGAAAAGAAGACCACTCTCTCCGAAGCTCTGCACGACTCTCCTCATTCTCCATTCAATTTCTATATTTCTTTATATTTTGTATTGAAAAAAAATTATCGGTTTTTGATTTCCGTCCATTATTCTTCACTTTACTGATTTTCCAATTTCCTCATTTTGCCACGTTCCGAGTTTTCAGAATAAAAATTGCCGATTATAGAGTTAATATTTATTAAAGCGTCTAATTCTGCGCCGGATTCGTTTAACATAAGAAATTTATTGCAGCAATAATACCTACTGTAGATTTTGTATATTTTCTCTTTTCTTTTTCTTCCTTTTTCTTTTTCTTTCTTCTAATTTTATTCTCTCTAAAATATCTCAGAGTAATAAGCAGGAGGAGGAAGAGGAGGAGGAGGGGGAGGATAAGAAAATGCAGCAAAAGCAAGGTTGTATAAGAAAATTGTCTATTTTCTCTTATTTTATACCTACAGCTCCAGTCTTCTTTCCACTTCAAGGCGATGCTAGCTAGCCGATTAAAACGTTGTTTGAACGTCGGGAAATGTGCAGGGAGGGAATATAGTGGTGGGTATATGGTAGACGGGGGTAAGTAAAGGGGGAACAAAGGAACGTGAAAAGCGAAGTACGTACGTAGGTACCCCACCCCATTCTGTACCGTAAAGAATTTCAACGATCTAGTTTAGCTCTTTCTTTAAAGCAGTTGAAATCTGCTTTATACACATACATTAAAAAAGAAATCAAAAAAACTAGAAGAAAATCAAAAAAATTCTCCCCCTCCCTCCTCCTCCTCGTCCACCGTCTCCTAAAAAAGAAAGAAAAAAAGGATAAATCAGGACAAAGAAAAGCGTGATTTTGTATTTTAATGAAAAGATCATAACTTCTATGATTGCTGTTTCCGCTTTTCGTTTCCTCGTTCTAGTCAGTTGATATAGATACGCGTCCGCGGCAGTGTAATGCGCCGTAGACCATCACACCATCGCACCGATTCCGTGTACAGTGTATGATATTAAAACTTATGCAATTTGGAAAGCCTTCGAGTTCTCTCGACGGGTTTATCAGACTCTGTCAGAACTGACTCACTCTAGTTTTCTCGCTTTTGCAATAGCTGACTGCAACCTGACTCCGCACAACATTCTATATCTAAACTAAAGCTAGCATATCCCATCCTGGTTCCTCTGCGCATCACCACCTACATATATATGTAAAATATCTGTGCATTCTCTAGGGTAATCTCAATTTTGCAAACTGTACTACTAGGGGTGTACGCATTCCTCGTAGGTACTCTATAACTAGACAGAAATAACTACTACCTACTAACTACTAACACCAAAATACCATCAAAATTCACTTCCCGACTTCATGACGAGAACAATTATTAGGTACCCTATATCTGTACAATAGCTGGTATACATCCGCAGGAAATGCGAGTATGTGTATGTATAGTTATCGATGCCACTATCGCTGTTATTGTTGTTCATACGGTTGTTACTATTAATGCTATTATTGCTTTTATTACGATTATTGCTATCATTACTGTTATTGCTATCATAGTTATTATTGCTTTTATTACTATTCACGCTATCATTACTATTTTTGCTATTATAGTTATCATTGCTTCATTGCTATTATTGCTATTACTGACATTAGAGCCATTATTACCATTATTGCTAATATTGCGATTATCGCTATTACTGCCATTAGAGCCATTATTGATATTGCTATTATTGCTATTATTGCCATTAGAGCCATTATTGCTCATATTGCTATTATCGCTATTACTGCCATTAGAGCCATTATTGCTATTGCTAATATTGCTACTATTGTTATTATAGTTATTATTGCTTCATTGCTATTATTGCTATTATTGCCATTAGAGCCATTATTGCTAATATTGCTATCATCGCCATTACTGCCAATATTGCTGTTATCGCTATTACTGCCATTAGAGCCATTATTGCTATTGCTAATATTGCTACTATTGTTATTACAGTTATTATTGCTTCATTGCTATTATTGCTATTATTGCTGCAATTTCTATTGATGCTATTATTACCGGATTACTGTATAATTGCTATTTATTCTTCAACCGTTATTGGGAGATGAAGTTTCTTGATCATTTAACGAATGAATGAGATGAAAGAATAGAAATATCATGTGGTATAGAAAAGGAAGGAAATGTAAATTGAGTGGAGACTCGCTTCTTCCGCGTGTCTTTCCGTTGATTGCTGTCATTTCTGTAAGAAACGAAACAGCAATAAGAAGAAAGAGAGTAGAAAATAAAGAAAAAAAAGAAAAAAAAAAAAGAAATAACAGAAAGAGGAATAGTCATGTGACAATTGCATGTACTGCGCGTGAATGCCCGGAGGGAGGATAAGTATTAGCCTAGTCCTCGGTGTCGACTTCCTCTTCGCGTTGTCCTTGCTCTGAGGTAATTCCTACTCGTGTGCATTGCTTGGTGGTACGCCTGCGCCACGTAGGTCAACGTCGTTGGCACAGCCCAGGGGTTGAAGCGAGGTAAAGGGGCGAAGAGGGTGAAACTCTCTGTAGCTTGCGGGGGTTGAATGCGGAGCATCGTTTTCATACGTTTTCAGTCGCGTCGCGATCCTCTATAACTAAACACGTGTGTTTCTTAATATTTTATCAATATCGTGTATAATTACCCTTAACATAATACATAATACATAATACATATAGGTATACCATATACAATGCACGCGAACTTCGGCGAAGAATTTTATTCTTTTTTCTTTATCAAGATTTCCAAAAAATTGTGAATAGAAAGAAAAAAATTTAATTTAATTAAACAATATTCTCTATGTATGTATGTTTGAAAAAATTGGGAGAAATGAAAAAACAATAACAAATTTTCAAATATAGTCTCATTATTATTTAATTGACAAATAATCATAAGTGACAGAAATCTTCTTCGTTCTCATTCTTTTCTCGAAAAATTTTTGGTGAAGTTTTAAACAAAAATTTCTTCGATATAGTACGCAGCTGTTGGATAATTTATCTAAGAATTAGAATTGAAATTATTTTCAATTAGTGTCTTCTTTCATCTTCTTACGACCCCTGCTGCCCCCCCCCCCCCCCCCCCTCTCTATCTCTCTGATTCTCTTTTTTTCTATCATACAACTTTAAGGGTGAATTACAAAAGTTTATTCAATTTTTTTTTTTTCTGCCCCCATTTTCTGAGGGACGGAAACGAAAATTCTAAAATGAGTCAATTAACTGATTGATGTTATAATATACTAATTTGAATTGATCACAGTTTCATAAATATTATTCGCAGGGTCAATCTTCTGGATTGGAGGAAAAAAAAATGAATGAAATAAATAAATGAATTACTTGAGATAATTATAACGTGTGATATTGAAAACACGATGATTATAAAGTGTCGATATAATAATATTTCAAACTAGGATATAATGTCCAATAAAATTTCCTCCATAAAAACATTTATCATATCCTCTTCTGTCTAGCACGCGATAAAAGTGAAATAAAAAAATTACAAAAAAAAAAAAGAAAAAAAGAAAAAAAAGGAAAAGAAAAACTGTAAATTATCTATTGTTGAAAAGTAGGAATTTGTGATTACATGGATTAAATTTTACAATGCAAGAGAAAAAAGGAGAACATAATAACGAGATAAAAGGTGAGACTGAAAAATTACTCGACGATCATACAATGCATGTATAATGTAGGAAGTGCATGCAGTATAATATACTGCAGTATTTGATCATTTTTTTATTTTTTTATTTTTTATTTTTTAATAATTTTCCGATCTATCGATAGAAGAAGGAGACAATAAATGATTAAGTGTTTCGGAAAATTATAATTTTTAATACAAGTAATGAGCGTATTCATTTTTAGATCGAATAAGAAAACGAGCGAGAGATTGGGAGAAAAAAGTGGTTGAATTTTTTTCTCCCTTTTTTTTTTACCTACTTTTCGATTTTTCTGCATAAATCTAAATAAATATGAAATACACCTCGAGTCCAGGGGGAGGAACGGAAGGGAAATAAGAATATCTTCTTTTCCCAATCGATTTGAATATAGATAGATAAGTGAAAATTCTTTATGATGGTGTTGGGGGGTTGAAGTTGGATTTGGAGATGGAGATGGAGATGGAGATGGCGATGGCGATGGTGCTAGGCGGGGGTGAGGGTTGGGTAGGCTGTATCTACTTACATTCGGTATAAAATAACCCGATAATTGAATAATAACGAATCCAGATGGCCAGCTATAATAATTCTTAATAACCGCATGAGCACATCGTATCGCGCGGTAAGGTAGAAGCCAAAAAGAGTCAACCCTCAACCCTCAACCCTCGTATTATACCTTATATAGCTACGGTGTGCAATTCACCAGTTCACCGTGTCTCAAGACTCGGAAGAATAAGCCAAAAGCGAACTTGCTCTACTGGGAGGATGATATAACGAGAAATATGACTTTCATTAGAGGAAGAACGTTTCTCCCGTCTTTTCTTCATCTCTTCCCACCTCACTCGCCCTAACTCGACCCATCGTCTTTCTTTTTTACCTCATTTCTTTACCACTCTCATATTCACTTAAATGAAACAGATCACTTTTGATTCTCTCGTTTTATTTCTGTGTTTGAAGGTAGAAGAAAAATTTAACACGATTGCATCGAAAGAAAGAAGCGAAGAAAACAAAAAAAACAAAAAACACATTTCAAGGGTTGTTACGGTAAGACCGAGACTAGGTCACAATTTTTCATCCACGGGGGTAGATTCTTCGTTAAATTCTAAGACTAAATTTCCTTTACCAAAAATTCGGGGACCCAATAGTTTCCGAGTTACGAAAGATCTTAGTTCACCAATCGCGAAACTTATAGATATAGGACTCAGACTGGGGCCGACCATGAGCGTGAGTTGCGCGGTGCCTAGTCTACGCGACTCATACGCTCGCTGCGATTGGTCAACTAAGATCTTCCGTAACTCGGAGACTATCGGTCCCTCGAATTTTCGTCAGAGGAAATTTAGTCTTGGATTTTCTCTGGGAATCTACCCCCAAAGTTTCAATAACTCTGTATACGTTTCGGATCTCTCCACGCATATGTTTCGCTAAAATAACACGCAAAACCCTCAATACCCTCGTTTTTTGTTGATAAAATAATACAGAGGGAAACAATTTTTTCACTTCTGCTAATACGGTTTTCTAATTAATGATACCGCATAGATGAAAGAGTACCTTCTATCTGTGGTAATACCTCGTGTGCTATACTGATGTATTTTTATAAAAGAATTTGCTAGAAATTCAAAGAGAGGTAGAATGTTTTTTTTTTCAATTCGTTTTTATTAGCTTGAAGCGATATTATTTAATGAAAATTTTACACGAAACGTATTATGTTCATGGATATGATCCTTGTGCGTAATTCTTATCACGAAGCGTACAATATCGTTGGCGCGCAAACTCACGTTCAAATATATATTGCTGCATCGCATCGGGCCAATAACAACGTGTAGTACTGCGGAGAGAGATGCGAGAGAGAAAGAGAGGGAGAGAGAGAGAGAGGAGAGAGAAGTTCGTGACAATCTTGTTTCCGTATCAGGCTATAATTTCTAGCTAGGTATCTGCATAACGTTGGCACGTGTCTACATCAGCATTTGCGTATTGCGCACAGCTATAATTCAATGCTGAATGGGTGTTTTTTATTTTTTTTTATTTTTTTTATTCTCTCCAAGTGAATGTTGGAATACATATATGCATAGATAATTAAAAATGATAATTAACACTCGAAAAAAATTTGCAAATGAATTTGTAACAATTATAATCCAATTTACAATGTGCCGCTGTATAATTAATTTCTACTTAACAATAGCTGGCAGGGTGCTGGATAAGTGAAAGACTTTGGTTTAATGTTAATTATTTTTCCAACCCCTGCAGGCTCGGAGTAAAAGTGGAGAAAATAAAAAACAAAATTTCTCTTAAATACACTTACGGGATTTCACGAACTAAATGGTAATTTAATTTTCTGAGAATTTTGAATTACAGAGTTACGGTGTATACAGGGTGATTCAGGTTCATTCAGGACCATATTTCGAGGGTAGATTCCCCGCGGAAAATCAAGACTAAATTTACTTTGCCGAAAATTCGAGGGACCGATAGTTTCTGAGCTACAGAAGATCTTATAGTTTACCAATCGCGGAGCGTTGGGCACTGCGCAACTCGCACTCATGGCCGGCCCTGTCTGAGTCATCTATGAGTTCTGCGATTGGTCAATCGCGATCTTCCGTATCTCGGAAACTGTTGGACCCTCGAACTTTTGGTAAAGGAAATTTAGTCTTAGAATTCTACAAGGAATCTACCCTGAAAATATGGTACCGCTCAACCTGGATAAACCTGTGTACAGACATGTTCGAAACGTGGTTATAATAAAAATTGAAAAAAAGAAAGATTAAATGAATGCGATGGAAAGATATATAGATGTATGGCTATACAAGCCGATATGTAATTAAGAAAAAAGTAAATTCAATTGAAGTCAATGATATTATGAATAATTAATTAGCCGGCTGTATTGAAAGAGCTTTGAATTACGTCTTTGCGGAGTTTCTGAACTGTTCATCGTCGTCTGGGTTGAGAAAATGCTTTTGAAAAGCTGAAAGAGCAACAAGTTTTGTGCTCTTTGAAAAGGGTTAGAGCTTCTGTATGAAGATACTGGAGATTATTATTTAACAGATGATAAAGTTAATGAGACAGAAGAAAAGTGGGAAAAGGGAAGAAAAAAAAATAAAAAAAACCAAAACCAAAAACCAATAGTTATATTTCTTTGATCCTTTGGTTCGTTTCTTATTTCTCAATATTCAGAATAATTTTTTAGGCTGCTTTGAGGATTCCCTGAGCTTATTCTAAATAAAAACTAAATAAATGAATAAATAAATAAATAAATAAATATATGTGAAAAAATAATGAAATGAATATCTGCGGTTGCGGAAACGCGACCGCACGTATTTCTCGTATATATTCTATAACGACGGTAGGGTTTGAAATAATGAAAGAAATCGAAGGGAAAAAAGTAAGACGAAGAATAAGAATAAGAATAAGAAGAATGAGAAGGGAGCGAATAAGAAAAACGAGAAGGCACCATCATCCCCTGATAGAATTTTATATTATTGATGCTCCTGGAATATTTGATTCTTTGATTATTGCAAGGAATACCGTATGTGTGTAGGTATGGGTATATATACCTATATACAATTCACAAAGCACAACCAAACTCTCGTTTTTCGAAAGCCCTCTCTTTCCCTATTTCCCTCTTTCCCAGCTCTTTCTCCACCTACCTCTCTGTATCTTATGGTCTGAAAAGTGATTGATGTCTACATACCTAATGCCCCATCTCTCGTTCCCGGACTTGCATCGAACCGCGGTCTTTGATGGGTTAAGGGATTCATATCTGACAGACGAAACGAAACGAAACGAAACGTTCTTTGCAGCGGGTGGGTATATCGCCTCGGAACTTGCACCGTAATTCTGATTCCGATCGTTAGCTGCAATCGTCGTGAGAATAAGAGAAAATAAATTGCCAAACTTTCATAGAATACACAATTGCGTTTTTCTTTTTTCGATCGAAGCTTTTTTCCAATCTATCAAACTACTTCGATACCAAAAAAAAGGGACTATTCCAAAACCGATCATCATCGATATGCAAATCTCCCGCTAGAGGAATAGAGCGAAGTGGAATGAGGGCTTCAACTACCCCCAAACTCGAGACATTAAGAGCCCATGACATGGGAAACCAAACCCAATGAACATTTCTCAATTCCGAGGTGTATTCCCGTTCGTAAACCGTATGTCTGTGTGTGTATGTCTGTGTGTGTGTGTGTGTGTATCTTTGTGTAGAGAGAGAATGTTGAACAGTTAACAGTGAATAGTAAATAGTGTATATGAGGGTGTAGTAGTGGTAGTACAATGCCTGATATTTGTTTCCCTTGTCTGAAAGGTTCTGCGGTACGACGCGTTGGAAACTCTGTTTTTCCTCATCTGTCAAAATTTATTTCTATCCTTTCGGAGAATTTTCTATTCGCTCGTACATCGGAGGTAGTAGCGATTCGCTGTCTGCATTTATAAGCGAGGAAAAATCCTCTTGATACTTTGCATACAGTTTTTTGGTTTTTTCGAAATTTTCGAGGACGAGATCGGCACATTTAAACCCATGTAAAATTCGCTTCATATACATAAGTATATAGATTTATACTTGTACGTATAGGCATTTGCGGAAGCAATACCTGACCCTTAGCCCGGTTCTAAAGTAGGGGAAAAGGAAGGCTGACCGGATACGATAGCGTCAGAATGACCTCTCTGAGGAGCGCCATTTCATGACCCCGAATGAATTCCGAGTCAAGTGTCTGCACACTCGTTGACCTTGTCGAAAAGATTTCCACCAGTTATTTCCGGGCGAAGTACTCGGCAAATAATCTCCTCCGTTCCCCGTTCCGTTCCCGCAGTTGAACGAAATCTCATCGACCCGCGAGCGGAGATTATGTGTATCTGTATAATGTGTGAATCCGTATTTACACAGGTAAGATATGTATTTTAACCGGGGGATAAAGTTCGTGCGATAATCATGTTTGAGAAAGAAATGAAAATAAGAAAAAATGAAGTGAAATACAAAAGTAAAAGTAATTTTTTAATTACTCTTCACCAGCTGGTTGTTGCTGCTGTTAATTGTAAGATTAATCGTAAGTCAGCTGTCCGCCCTTTGCTCGGGGGATTCCATGCCGCCTGCTGACTGCTGACTACTGACAATGAGGAAGGTTCATACCCCATCCTTCATCCCGGGTCCCTTTATCCCTTTGTTTCACGAGGGGATTTCACGTTGGTCAAAACTCTTCCAGCTTATTCTCTTCCTCGGTACATTATCGTAAACAACAGCTCATCAGGCGCACAGAGTAAAGATTTATTCTACACATTTACATGCATGGAAATTTCGACGAAATAGATATCAATGAAACTCTATATTCATTACTCCTTCTCGTGTATTTTATGCAGACAAGGTTATAGCTATCAAAGAGCCGAGTTCAACGACACGTAACACGATACCTTTCCATTCACTCCGTCACGAGATATTGCATCTTACAGTTCGAGAGCGCTGCGCGCGCTGTGATATTACACTGCAACGCAGCGCACCGCGGTGGGATACAGCGTGCTTAGCGCTAGCAGTCGGTCTCATACGACAAGACGTGATATCTTGGAGTCTAGTCAATCGAATATAACTTTGTTTGGTATCGTTGGATTCGGCTTATCACCCGCTACAACATTATCAGTATAAAAACAACGGGCTATCATTTTTTTGAACAGCTCTTGGGGAAACATTCTGAAAAAGATAACGATGGACCAAGATATTTGTCTTGGAAGAAAAAAAACAATGAAAAAAACATCTCGCATCATTCTGAATGATTCGTTCATCAATGAAGCTCGTTATCGATCACATAAGAACGGAAAGCACTCATGTAGATAAAATGTATTTTGTACATCAATGTTTCCCACTTTTCTGGGCCATGAATGACGAGCAGCAGCGTTGTCGCTTGAATTGGGAGAATATAAAACGCGTCTCCGTTAATGCGCGCAGTCTTCAGAGCGAGTATTGCGTACGTATGTAGATCCAGCATCCCGTATTAGTAATTCGCGAAAAATTGCGAACGCGTTTCTTCTTCGTTATTTCAATGCTTCGGTTGCGCTATTTACGTGCGAGCGAATAATAAGAATAGAATATCTTTCGGTGTAGCGAATAGGCAGTACGAACCTCCTCTGTTAAAAGAAGTCGACGTTAATACACCGGCTGATAGTGAGATAAAGAGAATGAGAGATGGAGAGAAGGAGAAAGAGAGAGAGAGAGAGAGACAGAGCGAGAATGAGAGAAGAGTATAAAACAAGGGAAGAGGGATGTAAATTATTGTTACAAAAGGAGAAATACTGAATAGCCCCGGGTAGACTATAACAAGCTCGAGATCCTCGAATTGTTCAAGGTCTAACAATTACGCAATTGCTTTCCTTTTGATCGCTACTCCCACCCCTTCCCTCATTCTCTCACTTTTTTTAAGGACCTCATTGTTTCCCGCTGCACGATATCTTATAACGAGAATTTTGTTTTCATGATATTGAGATAACTGGGTATACAGATCGATTTAGTTTCTCTCTGCTCATCATATCAGTGAATGAAATTAAAAGAAAAATAAAAAATGTTCAATTTTACAATCTCATTTCATCCCTCTAATTTCGTTATTTTATTATCATATAGACTATCGGAGGTCGAGGGGCTTCGAGCAGAGAAGATGAGCTGTCGATCGAGGGTTCGATTGATATTTGCAGTGAACACGATAAATTTATTAGGGGTCGGTGTTGACAGGGCGTCAAACGAAGGCAGGAGGAATTTTTTCTCTTTTTTTTCTCTTCTTCTCTTCTTCTTTTTCCTTTTTTTTTTTCATCGTTTTCGAACAGTAGCTTCGTCGATTAATCAAACCCCTATTACCCTCACCTTGTATAAGGTTATCAAAAACGATCTTATTACCACCTCGTCATGGCGGCACCGAGCCCGAAGAAAACCTCGTGAGGAAGGAAGGGCTCGAATCTCGCACTGTCACATTTTTCACGTCACACTGACGCGATATTTTTGTCCCAAAAATTTTTTTACAACAAAATACAAAAAATTGAAAACTTTTTGAAAGAATTGAATTGATCACACTCTCCTCGCTACTGCAGAAGGCTTATTCCTAGTCTACGATTTCCTTAGTCATCGTCTTCCTCGCGTGTATTTCGCCCTTTACAAATGAGAAATCGATAGCGCAGAGGGGTATGTACTTTGGGGCTGGTACAACACCGGGTCCATTGCTATTGTGTAACGTGGTGTAATTATGGCACACAAACAACGTGGATTAATCAAATTATGATGAATTAAAACATATTAGGGCTGCGAGCCAGCGATACATATACATACCATGCCACAGCTCAGGGTTGCAGCAGCAGCAACACCCACTCACCAAAACACTTTCGAGGGGTTGGTGGAGAGTCGTTGTGTCCCGGGATTCCCCGCTATGATTCATCACGTTTTGTGTCACGCCTCTACCTGCGTATCAATGATAATAAATCTTTGTCAAAGTTATTTCCTTTCGCCTCGTCGCGGCGGTGGGACCGCGACGTGATCCAGCGACGAATGTCTAGTCTGGAAATAGGTTTTTGTAATATGTAATGCCGAACGGAAGTTATTTATACTTTATAAATAACAAATGAAATTTTAATAACAATTGAGAAATGACCATGAGCTAATGCGCGGATTCCAAAAAGTCTGACGAATCAAGCGGGTGCAGATTTTTCAGTAGATCTACTCGCGCGTAAAGCACACGACGAAATCACCCTAATGAAAGTTGTTCGACTGATCAATACCCAGCTTTTATATCTGAAGAAATATTTTGTGCCATTAACGCGCGAGCCAAAAAAGCCATTCATGCCATGCTACATGTGAAGTGTTGATGACAAATCAATCCGGGGTAGATTTTTTGGTTTAAATCATCAGGAATGCATCGCACGGAAAAATATTTCGGATAAAAGTTGTTCGAAAAAGTTTTACCCAGCTTTTATATTCAATAAATTTTTTTGTATCATCAACATACGGCCCGGGACAACCGATTATATTATTTTGACTTTGAAGACGTGTAACTGCAGACAATTCGAAGCGTGTAGATTTTTGATTATAACTTCTCGGAAATACGTTATACGGAAAAAGGTTTGATACAAAAGTTGAAGAACTAATTGACACGCAACTTTTATTTCCGATGTATTTTATCGTCAAATTAACACACTAGGTACTGGAAATCCCTTTATATGATGTAGCCAATGGAGAGTGTAACATGTCTGTCAAATCGATATGGTGGGTAGATTTTCCAGTATAACACCCTCGAGGGATACATCGGAGAGAATAATGTATTGAATGAAAGTTGTAGAGTTGATTGAAACGCAACTTTTGTTGGGTAAACAATTTTTTTTTATTTTTTTTTTGTTTCCCTTTTTTTTTTTTTTTTTTTTTCATAACACCACAACGTAGAGAGCAGATAACTTTTTTATATGTCACTGGTGTAAAATATCTGATAATATTATGCATTTACGTTTTCGTTTCGTGTAAAAAAAAAATATTCAAATTCGATCCCCTGAGAATTTCCACTTTTGACGTAAGCCATTGAGAGGAATGAGAGAGAGACGGATGAAATATTGATTTCCCATTACACAAACACCCGCACCTTCAATACTGCTGTCGATTTGTATATTATAAGCAACAGCGCGCAACCCACCCTTATACGTACTACCTACTTGCGTCAAGCTAAAACGAATCTTAATTCGATTTTCAGGATCAGAGCTTTCGCGCACCGTTTCAAATCCCGTTGTATACCTACAGGGTCGGAAAAATTTCTTGCATATTTCCTGGAATCAAGAGAGAGAGAGAGAAGAGCGAAAAAAAAGTGGAATAAAAATCGTTGCTCTCGCTTCTTCCAGACGTGAAAATTCTTTTTTTCTTTTTCTTCTTCTTCTTCTTCTATTTTCGAGTTCGTTCGATCGATGCAAGTGGCTGGTAGATTTATTCGTTGGTAGGTTGGTTTTAAATTTGGTAGGCCCTGTCAAGAACGAAATACGTGACTTTCCTCCAAATAAGAAGGCCTAGATGATATACAGAGCGTTTCAGTTCACCATACATAGCTTCTTCACCGATTATTGTAATCAAGAAAATTTCAGCTCACCATCACACCGGGGGAAAAAAGGAAATACTCATTTAGGTATAAAGCTCACGGTCTCCTATTTCCCCGGAGTAGGGGAAAGTATCTAACATCAATGCAGAAACCCTAATTATCATCCCCATGCTATAAGTTGACAGTTTGAATCCCTAAAGCTCGGTGAAACTTTTGACCAAACTTCAATTCCCGCAATTTGTTGTACATGCAGGTTATTCGTCGTACCTTACACAAGCTCGTGATAAGATCACAAAATTTAAGTTACATTCCGATCTGGTCAATTTTTTTGATCGAAAAAACGACATGGAAAGTTTCTAAATTGAATCGTTTTTATTTATGAACATTACTACGTCGTCCTTGTTTTTCCACAATTACTTCTCTTTTTTTTTCTGTTTTTTTCTTGTGATTGTTGGGTAACGAAAACACCCCCTTTTGGTTTTCGTTTATACTCTTCTCTCCTATTTTCTCTGTCCCCTCCCTCACCATTCCTCGGGTAAATCTAAGCCAAGCAGAAACCTAAATCAAGCGAACCCAGGAGGAATCCTGGATAGGATGAGGCTGTCCAATCATACCAACAGCATCTCATACATTCCCAATTCATTCCTATTTCTCTTTCTTTTTCTCCTCTTCTCTCATCCCTATATTCTTTCAGCCTCACTCGTCGTTTCCATCACCTAGTATTCCATCACCAACAGCTAAACCTACTTTCGAGCGGAGTTTTTCATACGTCTAATTCATTTCTGGGTCATGTTTTTCATTCGGTTTTTTCGATCGCCACTAGACACGTCAAGACTTCGGTGAATGGTAATAGATCATCGTTGCGTTCCATTATGATCATCCCCTCGGCTCCTTTTTCGCTAATCTTCTTCCTTTTGCCCAGTTTTCATTCCATTGAAAATCTAAGGGTAGTTTGAAGACGGAAAATTAATACGGAGTCTGGAGTAGGTAAGTGGTATTAACGAACGAGAGAGAAATTCTAATGACCTGAAAAACGTGGTTTTAGGAAATATAAGGTATGTTGACTCTTAGCTAGGTAAACAATTAAAATTGAAATTGAAATTGAAAAGCCACTTGATTAATTCTCACCGCAGTATAGGGTATAGGAAACCGGAGAGTGGAGAGAAGAGGACTCCGAGTTCTAATACAGATTTCTGTTTACACGAGACGCAATTAAAGACGAGTTGATTGAAATCGACGATTAGCATTTATACTGGACTCTGGGAAAAGCCCCCCCCCCCCCTCCCTCCTCAATTCCTTAGTTGTTCTGGTATCCCCCATTCCTTTACTCAAATTTCGCATACGTACTATATATATCATCCGCTATCGTATTCGCCGGGATAAGGAGAGCGCGAGAGCGCGAGAGTGAAGTAGTGGCGGAATCAACCCTCATCGAAACCCTGCAGCACCCTACGTCAGATAGAATCACCTGGCATCGATCTTTCTATCAAATATAGTGGCCCATGTTCGTGCAAAGCGAACCTACCAAGGGGTTATTCTCACAATCAGTCCAGGCTTTATTTCTATACGACCGGAAAATTTCTCAACCCAACATATCTGATATCGTATAGATTTTACGGTATGGGGTCAATAAATCGGAAAAAAAAGAATTCCCTGCATCCCCCGTTACGCGCTTTTATCCGGAAAAGAATTTTTCTTCACACCTGATCCTTGAGCGGGCGCAAAACAGGACTTTCGGACCCGAGCGCCGCAAAGTTCCGTTTTGCGCCCGCTCACTCGGTCTCAACAGAAAAAATAATATCGTGTGCATCACGGGCGCAAGGCTATTTCGGCAATATAGTTCTTTCCGCCCTTGATGCACAATGTACTATTAGAGACCAGCAATCTGTTTGTAGAAATGAAAAATTGTACAAAAAGCTCGATGATTACATTATACCGATCGATGAAAGTGAAACGAGATTCTCATCCCCTATGACCTGTTCGTTGCTGCTGTATAATTTTATCCGTTTGAGAGATTTCCGTAATAGAAGTAGTAGTGTAGTGGCCAAAACGAGCTTCATGAACAAGCTTATATTCCGAGGGTCAACAATATTCAACTCCACTCGAAATCCCCTAGGAATACCAGGGCTGCCCACCGACGAAGTAGAAATTGGATGTGTGTGGTCCGGCCAGCTGGGCTTGTCCACTACACTGTGTGTCTGTACCTACATTAGTGAAGAATTATTAACATACGTTTGCCGCAATGGGAGACGGACTCCGGGATACTAAATTCAGTATTCAGTATTTAGTATTTATTATATTTGTCATTTGATTATTCAAAGTCGTGGTATAGTGCAGTCTTTGGGTTTGTCCCGTTTTTGACTAGGTATATTTTGAAAAACGAAGAACGAAAAGAGGGGACTTCTTCTTTCGTTCGACCCGTAGGATTCGATCATTGGAATGATCACTCATCGAGTTATTTGTTCGATTAAAAAATTTCGCAAATCTGTACGCGATTTTATAAATTTGATTTGTTAAAGTAATAGAATTTCGAGTGGCTTTGAGTTGGATGTAAAATTATGGAGTAGAAGGAACCTAAGTTGTTTCAACAAATTTATGAAAACGGATTTGGATTTATCCAACCTGCAGTACTGGGACGAGCGTCCTTTATCTCGAAGCTTAACAATTAACGTTAACAAGTTAATGCCCACTTTAATAATCTCAATTCAAACTCCGTATTTCGTCCTCTCCTTTGTTTCGTGGGATTGGAAAAACGTAGTAAATTATCCAAAATTCAAAGAAAATAGTTTCTGAAAATTTGTTTCTTTTCAATGGAAGGAAAATTCCATTTCGGTAACGGAAAAGCTATTTTTTGATTCCTGGAGGGCTGCGAACCCAGTGGTAGTAACAAGTTGGTATCTGAAGGGCGTCGATTCGATTTCTCTTCGTAAATTAGTTTCTTCGGTAAGAGAGTAAAGTAAAGTCGTGTAAGTGGGGATGGGGGTGGGTGTGGGTGTGGGGAAGGAAGTGGGTTCAACGGGGTTTCATTTCGTCAGACATTTCGTTTCCTACTTCACCAGGATTTGGTACCATCTGTGTTTCCTTCTCGCCAACTACGTCGTCGTCGTCGTCGTCGTCGTCGTCGCGGTAGTATAAGAAGTATAAGGAATTGCAAAAGAAGGCGAGTAGGAGCTCAGCTCAGCTCTCACCCCTGCATGCCCGTAGTCGAACCTGAAGATATATAAAATTAACCTCCATCCCCCTAAAAACTTTACCCCAATGCCGATCAGATTCTAGAGCGAAAGATTTGCGAACTTTTTTTTATTTTTATTTCTTTCTTTCGTTCTTTAGTTTTTTTATTTTTTTTATTTTTTTTTTATTTTACTTTTTTCCTTCAACCAGCTGAAGCTATCAATTTCCTCACGATTCTTCTCATTCCTCTTATACTTTACTCAGCTTTCTTTTTTTGCGGCGAATAAACCAACTGTGCCACGAAGATTAAAAAAGTTTTTCAAAAATGCAAATATTTTACTCAACTAGCTATGTACGTAACTGGTATATAGGTAGGTACCTACGCTGCAGGATCATTTCGTTTATTCGATCGGTAAAAATTTACTTTTCCAATTAGGGTGGCAATATTTTTTCGTCTTTTTTTTATTTTTTCGAGCTCACATGAAAATTTGTTAGTTTTATCCATTTTAAAAGCCCTCTCCAAATTTTGGCTAAATTAAAAATTTCGTAGAGGTCGCTCAAGAATTTTGAAAATGTTAAAATTCAACGAAATCGATATTTTTTTTTACATTCTTCACTTGCTCAATAATCCAATCTTTCCTAGGTGAATTGTAGAGGAACATACTAAAGTTTCAAGTAAACATAATAATATTTTACTTCACTCATGCCCGGTTTTATAAACGTGGCTTTCCCCGTAAGACGATTGAAAGTTTATTAGAATTTTTTTTTGTTCAATTCTTGAGCGACCTTAGATATCAATATTTTTACTTGAAATTTCAGTATGTTTTCCTACAATCCACCTAGAACAGATTGGATTAGTGAGCGATTGCAGAATATAAAAAAAAAAATAATCGATTTCGTTGAATTTTGATATTTTCAAAATTCTTGAGCGAACTCTACGAAATTTTTAATTCAGCTAAAATTTGGAGAGGGCTCTTGAAATGGATCAAACTAAAAAATTTTCATGTGAGCTCGCAAAAAACAAAAAAGGGGGAAAAATATTGCCACCCTAATATACATATATAGGTAAATTTACACGTTACACGCACACATATACCTATTAATTGCTTCAGAATTTTTGTTTTCTTTTTTTTTTTTTTTCCCTTTTGTTTTATTACACGCTCGGCTAAATCTCTCGGCAGTCCTGATTGCGTGGGTGAGAGCTGAAGAAAAGAAGAAACAAAAACAAGCTGCGTGGGAGCGGGGTAAAGAGCGAGATAGAGCGAGAGAGAGAAAGAGAGAGAAGGCAAAAAGAAAATTTCTATCTTGCTTTCCCTCTCTCTCGCTCTCTCTTTTTCTTTTAAATTGGGAGGAAATTTTTTTTTATCTTCCGAATAGGTACTACCTGTCTGCTTCGGCGAATGATGGTATGTATAATATAGTTGAAAGGAAGAAATAAAAAAACGAAAAAGTATAACAATTGTAGAAGAAGAGAAAGAAAAGAAAAAAAAAAAGAAGAAACCAAAAAAAGTAACTGTGCAGCAAAAACGCGACGAGATACGATTTCGAATTCTTTATGTAATTCTCAGGGAGAGCTTTTTCTTTTTTTTTTGTCTTTTTCTTTTTCGTTTTTTTCCTCACGTTTATATACATGTATATCAGCTCTTCCGCTTTCACGTATATACAATCGCTAGAATATTTCCGTCGTTTTCCGCAGCCCCTAGAATCTTATATTTGACTACGGAGAAAAAAGATGAGGGCTCCGGGAGCGAACGATATGCATCGAAAATTTCTGAGAGACGAGGCTTGAATTCAGTTGAATAGAAATTATATGTATATATATATATAAACCTTGAATCGAAGCTCGGACTAGTTGTACGAGTTATTATTTTTCGTTTTTTCTGTTTTTTTTACTTTTGGCACACAAATCTTGACCTCATATTCTCAATTCAACAAAATCAACCGTATTACTGTTACGGTTTTATTCCCTGTGAAAAACCACGACGAATATCTATGAACAAAAAATTTGTGCTCATCATAGTTTTCAAATTAAACAGGATTAAAGTATTCACCAATCGCGTCGCTCGCAGACAATCTTAACGGTCGCGTTGCTGCCAGACGCCACCGCTAGTTGGCGCGCGCCTCACGCGGATTGATCAAATTTGGAAATCGCTCTTACTCGAAGACTATTGGACCCTCGAAGATTTCGCCTATGTAAAATCGTCTCAGTTTTTTGCGTAGAATATTTATATCGCGATTAAAAAATAATCGGGTTTAGATTTCGTCGAGTTTTTGAGGTGCATACTCGCGTCTTCCATTCTACCGGGTAAAAACGTATACTTATTTTATTTTTCGGTCGTTTAGCGGCAAGAGGCGCACACACGTCGTTGAGTGGAAGTTGAGTGGAAAAAGGAACCAGCTGAGGAGGAATGGGCGCCATTTTGAACGTGTATACGGGTTCGAGGAAGGGTGGAAGTTGAAAAAAAAACAAAAAAATGAAAAAAAAAAGACCGAAGGAATAAGAGGAGGGGGAGAGGGTTAGCAAAATGCTTCATACATACCTAATGCTCGCATATATTTGATACTTTTATACACGTTTTTACACTTGTATATATGTATATGTATAAATATGAGTGTGTATACGTACACACGTATGAAGGGTGTGAGTACGAGCTCGTTGGGAATCCACGGGCAAGTTTTTTGTATTCAATGGTAGCTCCGCACCTCTAGCTACTACCAAATCTTCTGTATGCGCGAAAAGGCATCAATAAGGAATCTTACTCCCGTTAAATTACCATATACTACCAACCAACCGTCGGATATTCCCGGTATCCTACGCTTTTACTGTTTACCTCATATCAGCTTTTCACCCCATCTCTCTCTTGCTCTTTCTTGCTCTTCCCAAAACCAATGGGAAAATGCATTCAAGAAAAAACAAAAAAACAATCTGTGGCACTACAAAATCTGTTGAAATCACTTCGACTTTTTTTTTTAAACCTCATGTGGAATAAATCCAATTTTCTTTTTTTCATCAAATCTTTCGGAATTCTTTAGAGTTACATGTGAAATCTTGTAAACGTTTGGAAATCGTTTATTACAAGATTGTAACTTCGAATTTTTGAAATATTTTGAAATTCTTCTCTGGATTTGTAAAAGCTTTAAAAATCTGGTGTGTAATTCGTGGAAATGAATGATAAGGAAAAGTTGTCGGAGAAAAATAGAAAAAAAAGAACAAAAAACCGTTTGAAAAATGAGTAAAACTGTTATAACTTAAATTCCCGAGGGCTTGGCGTTTAGAGAGGTAGTTTAATAGCGTGAGGGAAGTTATAGCCCGAAGTCCCATGGCGATTCTGAGGGTGGCCAAAACCGCAGGACGTCAGGATATGAAATCCTAGATTTTCAAGGACCTTAGATAACCCGAAGGTCTTCTCTTAATTAAATTCTTGACTAATTGGGGTGCGATCCAATTTGTGGTCGACAGTTTGACCGTCAATATTTACCGAATGTATAACTCTTTTGCAAAGTCAACTTTGTAAGAAAAAGAAAAAAATGAAAAAAAAAGGACAATTTAAAACATTTTGCGATAATCATACGATCTGAGGGAATTCTTCGGCAAAAAAAAATATAATAGCGATAAATCGTTGATATCGGATGAACGGTTCGCTTTGAAATTGGAATGAAACAAAAAGAAGAAAAAGAGAAAAGAAAGAAAGAAAAAAAAAGAATGAAAAATGAAAAATAAATCGACTGAGGTGATTTTTGTGGCAGTTATTAATTGGGGGATTCCCCGCTGTTTTATAGGCCTTATTTATTACTCATTCCGAATAATGAATCGATTTGTTTCCCATATACGATGTTTATTCATCAATTAGTTGCCTGAAACATTGCGGTTTCAGTGGTGGAAGCGATCAATCAATTATTTTCCACCTTTTTCCAAATCTGTGTACAAATGCCTATATATATATGTGTGAATGAAGAAAAAAACGGGTATGAAAATACTTTCGACTTAGGTAGTATATATATATAAATTTTTATTCTTCTTTTCCGTTTCTATGTTTTTTCAGAATTTCCGGAGACGTTGAGAATACCAAAAATCAGCAAGACTTTCACCTCAAATTTGGACTTGGTGGCTGCGGTTGGATTACGTTAAAAATAAAAAAACAAAAAAACGAGTGCAAAATATAAATAAACACGATAGAAAAATGTTACTTCAATTAAGCGAAAGCTTTAATACTGCCATAATGAATTAATTCCGAAATTTGGTGAACACGGAATTTCGTTCGGTGTTTCATTAAATATAGAAAATATCAAAAACGTGTGAAAGTTAATACTAAACGGTTTTCCCGAGCAAGAAGAAAGAGGAAGAAATAAATAAATAAAAAAAAACAAAAAAACGAAAGGAAGAAATTTTTGATCGTCAATTTATCACGATATCAGTTCAGAATGATAATTCGAATTGAAAATTTGTCGATTTTATAGATCGCCTGTATACATTCGAGTTTGGTGAGAATAAAAAAAAAGTAGGTATCGTAAATTTTAATAAAGAAATTATAAACTAAACGTATAATACCGTTAAATCATGTCTGATGATCATGTAAATAATAAAATTCGATTATCGATGATAATAATTAGAAAATCAAATTCATCAGATAAAGATATTGAGGAATTATTGATAATATTCCACAATTATTCTCCATCATGATTTTAAGATATACATAACGATAACAATAATAATAATAATAATAATAATAATAATATTAATAATAATAAAAAAGGTGGAATCGACCACATTTAATCATTCGTTTAAAAATGACAGCTTTTCAAGCTCTGATAATAATCATCTCCGCTATACTCTGGGGTATCGATTTAAACGCTTTTTTATACACCGCAACTCATCTGGCCAGTGCTCAGCTGATCTGGACCCCGATATACGTTGGAGGAACCAGTGAGTATATAGAATTTTGAAAATATAATAAAACCAAAAAAACAAAGAAAAACATACAATTTTTCCTTTTTTTTTTTATTTTTTTTTTTGAATTGAACAATTTTTATTTTGCAAACAGCTTTCAGACTTCAAATTTCTCATTAGGAATAAAGATATATTGAAAATCAAAAAGCGACAGCAAAAAATAAAATTTCTAGATAAATAAGTCAACGCATCATTTAGAGAATACAGAATCATCAAAAATTATACGTTATTTTTTTTTCTCTTATCAAATCTAGATACACATATATATCATATACGACAGACGTGGGCTAATTAACAGAGCTTAACGAGGGAGTTGGAAAGAGATAGAAGATTAAAGGTGGTAGTTCAACGGATCGATATCAGACGCGGGGACCCAGTCGAGTCATCGTGCATGAGTCGTCCTGACTAATTGTAAAGGTTGACTCGGTTTAGTCCTCCGGTTTAGTCCTTCGTGCATGCAGGGGCTCTATATCCATTTGTATCCATATTTCTCGAGATGGGAAAATTTCGCATGGGGCATTTCGACTTCAGCTTTACTTCAGCCACTGAAAGAAAAAACCGCAAAAAAAAACCAAAAAAAAACAAAAAATCCTCCCAAAATTGACGAAATTTCAAATTTTTTGAAATTTGTTTCTTCTTCTTTTCGTGTGAATTGAATTTTTTGACGGGATTATTGATTAGAAAAAATCCTAGCAATAAATTTCGACCGTATAATGATTTCCAAGATTTTTCCTTGATATCTTGATAAATATATTAAATCCCTGTCAAAACCGTGGGATCCGGTTTAGCTGTAAAAGACAAACGCAGAATCCTGAAAATCTTGAAATTTTCTGAACAGGATTTTGGTCAAAGGGCAATTAGTCTATGAGATGAGCGATTTTATCCTGATGGTATAGGAGAAGGAAAATAAAATCTCTAATCAATTCCTGTCAAATACAGTAGCGGAATCATTCCTCATCCTCAATACTTATGGAAGCGATGGGTCGTCATGTCGTACCTCATTTGGTCCTTACAGTCATAAAAATTTCGAACGATGTATTCGGGGCAATAATTGACAAAGCCCAGGAATCAAACGAACCGAATTCAATTAATTAGACAAATACGTTCCCCAGTATTAAATTCCCCGATTCACTTTGTAGGGTTTATTTATTTATTTATTTATTTATTTATTTATTTATTTATTTTCCCGATCGTTGATTAGCAGAAAAATTCAAAATTCGAATAAACAAATATCAAACATATTTTTTATATAAAAGAGAGAGGGAGAGTGAAAAAAATAAATAAAAAGGAAACGACGACGAGGGGTAAAGTCAATGATTGCCAAGATTTTATGGGTGGAGTGATATGGGGGGTTGGGGTGTTACGGGGGGCTGGTTTGGTGTAAAAAAAACTTCACTCAAGTATTTCTCCCTCCGTGCAGAGAAATTCGCGAGCGACAAAGGTATAAGGGTTTATATGTGCGGGGGGTGTATATGATATATATATATATAGAGAGAGAGAGAGAGAGTTAGTAATTTTAGGCCGGAGGTAAAGTTTGATTTGATGTTTTTACAGCCTTGTTTTATTAGAGGTAGTCATGCTAAGGGCGAGGCAGGTGGGTTGGGGTTGTAGAATTAATTCTTCCATCTCTATGTCTGCTTCCTTCTTCCTTCTTCCTTCTTCCTTCCTCCCTTTTTCCCCCTTTCTCTTCCCCTGTAGGTACCTAAAGGTACTCGTTTCGCTTGATCTTCAAGCCCTTGGTATTGCTCGAGCTCAAGCTCAAGCTTTTCGCCCTAACATTCATCCTTTCTCTTTTAGCCTCTGTCCTCGAGACTGTCGGCTCAGACCCTTCACCCCTAAGAATTTCTGGTATTTTAGACAACCGGAAGAACACCCCCACAGAATTCTCTTCATCCCATACGTGTATACCTATATATACGAACCGAGCGTTAATCACGGTATTGAAATATCGCTGAAGAAAAGGTTAAAAACATTAGGAAGAAGCATTACACTCCATACAAATGTCGACAAACCACAACCCCATTCTAGAACTCAATTTTACGAAAAGAAACAAATTTCTTCACACTGCGTGCGCAAAGTTCAACTTCCCGCACGCTTCCCGTGCGTAAAATAAAGTTCGATACTAGTGCGAAAGATGATTCTCGGACAAGTGTGATTATCACCCTCGTTTCGCTCGGGCGAAAAACTTCACGCTTGTCCGAGAATCAACGCTTTCGCACTAGTACCGAAAAGTACTGTTTCTTCACGGTAGCCAAGTTTTCTCGACATCGATTGAAGATAATCGAATGAAATTTACGCAGCAGATTCATTCATCTTTTTTCTATCGCAAGTTCTGAAGAAATGATGATATCTTCATCGTCTTGCTGTGCTTGAATTATTTCCTGTGTTAATTTTCCCGGATGTAACCGCCAAGTATGTAGCTCGGTACTTAGTTTGTACGTATATTGTACATGTTGCAAACAGAGTGCACAGAGCAGTGAACTGTCTGCGGAGGACACTTTGTCGAGCGAATTACATCTGCAGGTATTAAACCCGCGTAGGTATACCCACGTATGTATGTATTTACCATGCATCGCTTTATGAGTTATAAGGTACGTACAGGAAACGGAATTTCCCATTGTTTCGGGATAATTACAAAGCGGGTAATGCTGCTTTCGAAAATCAATTTATCAATTTATGCTCGCCGATGAACCGTGATATTTGCTCGGTACGATTACTTCAACATGTTTTAGCTGAAATGGACTTTCGGAGCCACAAACTATTTCGACAGTCAGTGTGGCCTGTCTGACCTCACCCTCCGATAATTGAACCTGCGTATAGCTATTCAAGCCGATTTAACGTGAATTCCCATGAAAACTTTATAATCGAAAAAATAACATGATTGGAAAAAAAAATAAAATGATTGGAAAAAATAATTAGAAAATCCGGGTTTCCAGAGCTTCTTTGCAAATTTGGCCAATTACCAAATTCTTGGTTCCTATGTACGCAGATTTTCTGCTCTGTAATTATTTGGACAGTGTAATTATTCTTCTGAAGACAGTTTCGAGCCTGATGTAGATAATTGGTTCGAAACTCACTGTCTGTCTGAACTGTTGTCCCAATGCAATATTATAGTGGTCCGAGAATCTGATACACCGACTTAGCGTTAATTTTCAACTTTACAAAGGATATTCCTGCGAATTTCCACGCCTTTTGTAACTCGATAATTGGCTGGGCTGAACTGGTTCAGGAACGTGGCTCGACTTCTCGAAGACAATGAGAGATCATCTATTATCTCATTCAATTCTCTAGTTTCCGTTAATTAACACCGTATTCTCGCTATTATGGCCAGTAATATGGAAATTAGGTATTCTTATACTAGTCAAGTATAGAGCAATAAAGAAAATAAAATCATTCGTCTTAGACGATTTCGAATTTTCAAAAACATTGAAGTTCAGAAAATGACAATTCCGAAACTCGAGAATCCCGGAGGCTGAAAAATCACAAAAATTTTCGGTCTATTTCTCTGTATTGGTTTTTTTTCAATTTCAATCTTCGGAAATTTGGCCTTTTTCGGAATCTTGAATCTCGCTCTTCGCTCAAGGGGACCAGTACAGCGACTTTTCGAGAAATTGTCATAGTCCGAAATGAATTTATTTCATACCCAAAGTTCATTTCACATCAAAATATTTTTCTTTTTCCAGATCATGTGTCGTAAGGATTTTGGCACACCGTTGGTCCAATTCAATCTCTTGACGTCTCATTTTCTCCGGTGAACCATTCCTCATCTTGTGAATGTAGGGATTTTAAAATAAAAAATTATGTCATAAGTTATGATCAATTTACAAAATTTGCAAAAATTATTATCACTCATTTCTTAAATAACTTGGCCAAAACGAAAAATTTTCAAAATTCCTACATTCACATGATGAGGATTTGTTTTCTGAACAAAATGAATCCAAGATGACCTGAATCGGTCCAACGGTGCTCTAAAATCCTTACGACACATGATTTGGAAAAAGAAAAATATTTTGATGTGAAATGGACTTTGGCGATGAAATAAATTGATTTTGGACTATGATAATTTCTCCAAAAGTCGCTGTGCTGGTCCCCTTAAGAGATTTTTCAAATTGAATACGTAGACTTCCGGGGAAATACCCTTTCTAAAAATTGTGTATCGCCAATATTCAAATCCGGAATTTCCGGCGCTTGGTACTTTTGAAATTCGGAACATTTTATCTAGATCTGAGATTATTATTTTATCATTTTTTTTTTTTATGTTTCGTTTAATTTGTGAAAACTGGAAACTGTGCCACTTTCGGTAGCACGTACGTTATGGAATTGCTCAGTAAATGAAATGGTTTTCCGATACTGATTTTCGAGAAGTAGGTATACGTATATATATATATACATATATGTATAGAATCGGGAGCTGATAATTAGATTTTCTTTAATTGCGTGGCAATTTAATCGGAGGGTGGAGAAAGGCGTTTGAATAAACGAGAGAAAAAAAGAAGAAGAGGAATAATAAAAAATAAGTAAAACAAGAATTGCTTCTGAATCGTTTTTGATTATTCCTCGATTTTGATGTTACACTGCCCGAATGATTATCAGTATAATTTTGAATTCCTTAATTTCGTATATACCTGTATAACTGCAAACGTAGGTATATTACGTATTGATCGTATAATCGAGAGGGGGATTCGTACGTATAAGAAGATTACTATAATCGAATTGAAGGATAATATAGAATATGTTATATTAAACGTCGAGGTGCTGCAGATATGAGAAATTCAAATTATCTCAAACCGAATAATTATACAAAATATTTGATTCACTTAGATGAAATATATATTGAATAAAATTATTCCAATATAATATTCGTATATATGCTGCAACAGGAAATTTGATAACTCGAATCATCAATCGACGAACAATTTGACAGAAAATAAAACCAAAAAAATTAAATTAAATAAAACAATAATATATGATCGTCGAGGGCAAGAATTATGATCCTAATTTTTTACGATGAGAATTTCTGGCCGAGAGAAGAGGGGACTGATCATTTATCAGAAAAGTTTGACGAAAGAAAGAAAAGAAAAAAAGAAAAAATTGAGAGAAAAAAGAAAATAAAATAAAAAAAAAAGGAAGAAATTATAAAAGAATGGGAGGAAAAAAAATATCCCTACCAGGCGGCGAAGTTTTCATTTTTCTTTTCTTTTATTTTATCTTTCTTTTTTTTCTCCCTTCACTTTTGCCAACTAGGAAAATAAATTATGAAAAGCTTTATTCGATCGACTTTTATAACTGTCTTTTTATACGATTTATTGTAAAGTATTTTTTTCGATGTATAAATTTTGGAGAACTTTTGATTATTATTCGATTGGCAGAAGTGAAAACAATGATAAATAAATAAAATAAATATGTAATTTATTTCATATCAAAAAGACTAAAAACATATAATTTATCCGCATGTTGATATTGTTTTTTGGCAAGATGCATGAATTTTTGTTTCCTCTTCATCGGGACGGGGGAATCGCTTCAAATTAGCGAATTTTAATTATCAAGTTTATTAAAATCGGTTCTGAAATTCGATAATGCAAATATGGGGTTTAATCAGGTCGAAAGCGAGAGAGAGAGAGAGAGAGAGAGAGAGAAAAAAAAAACAATTTCTACAGATTATCAGCGTGGAGTTCGACAATTTAATCGTGATATTGAATTGCGAACGGAAGATATTGTCCAATTTTATTAAAATATTATCCAATATTAAAGAAATTAACAAAGGTACACATGCGGTAAAATTACGATATCGTTTATTTAATCAAATTTATTATGTTTTCAATTATATTTTGATTTTTCACGATAAATAAAAGAAAAAGAAAGAAAGAAAGAAAGAAAAAAGAAATATCATCAAATTTCAAATGGTGGAAAATTCACGAATAAGAAAAAATGAAAAAAATAAAAATAAATATAGACAAAGTGAAGAAAATGTGAAAGTTTCAAAAAGCAGACGTAGATAGATATCTACTAGCTGGTACGTGACTTTCTCTTAGTTTTTCAATAGATTTCAAGAAAAACTACGTGTCTGGCAAGTGTCATGGCTAATTTTCTCTTTCCATCACACCTAGATATCCTGATATTGCTGAATTTACCGAAACTTATATTTCATCCCCAATTTCTGTAATGAAATGTCAGAAATCATTTTCGTCTTTCAACTTTCTAAATGAAAGCAAAAAATGAAAGTAAGAAGAATCCCCCCCTAAGGAAAAAACTGACGTCAATTAAATTGCCGATCAGAAATCAAGTTGTGGTCGTTGCTTGGGGGGTATGAATGGATTTCTATCGACCCGCGCCCCCGAAATCGAATTCAAATAAAGGAAGAAAAATAATAGTAGCACCGATGCCGACTGATTTCTCTAATTATCACAGATCTTGTTTTTTGATTTATATGCAAACTAGTTCTTCCGCGTTGAAATATTTACCGAAATCATATAACTGAAAGGTATTTACTATTTCAAATGGACAAAATTCATCCCCTATACGGTCAAGGGTGAAATTTATGAATATAAAAATCTGAATTGATGACAGAGTTTCTTTAGATTTATAATTGGAGCAGATATTGGGGGTGGTTTGATGAAAATTTCTTTCAGACCACCCTAATGTGTGTATTATATGTTACGTACTGAATTTGACGTGTAATTTCATGCATTCGTATTATATATTATATAATATATATGATAGCTGTGGTGATTAGAATTTCTCGAGGAGTAAAACGCGTGTAATCTAGGTAGTAATATCTAAGTAAAATATAGGTACATGGTTTCTGAGTATGTATATAGATATGTATGGTACATAGAGTCTCTAGCAATAATCCGAGCAACTTCGCCCGTGTACGTAATACGTAATTTCTAGTAGAATCACGTCACCCTAATTAACGCTCATCGAAACGTGACTTAGCCCTGTAATTAGCCCGAATCTTACTCAAATTTCGTGGGGTTGATGACATTTTAAAATTCAAAATATAGATATACTTGAGTATACACGTAATATATTATTGGTGGAAACTATGGACATATATATATACATAGAACTTTTGGTATATAGAAAAATTCGGTATAAAAGTACATACCCATATGCCAGGTATATATATGTAGGTATATGTATACAGCTGAGGCGAATACGTGAAATTATTTATGGAATAGGGTGGAAATAGTTATCGTAAAGTGAGAGAGGGGCATAAAAATATTACTCGGGCTTGAACGCGTGTACGATTTATGAAATACGTCGTATTAATAATTCATAACCTTTGCCCCCCACCCCAACCCCCAACCCCCAACCCCCTGCCCCCGACTCCCATCATCCCCCCGTCAACCCCCGTCTTCCCCCTCGATGTACCACTACTAACACCGTCACCCCGTGGGTTTACCTCGTATAGTTCACCCTCGATGTACCACCCTGCACCCCCACCCTCTCAATCTCACCCTTTTTATTCGACGTTGAACTAGCCATGAAACTATCGCTTCGTTCGATCAGTTTAATAATATCGTATACTATATGGTGGATACGAATCTAACGTTGGAATTAACTCGACGATTATTATATCCATTATACTATATATTTAGTTATACCTATATTTTCTGTTTTCGTCTCTTTCATATTTTTTTACAGGATTTTCTCTCGGCATTCTTCATCGCTCAATATTATTATAAATAATATCGAATTTCAATAAGCAGAGCTTATTGCTATCAGCAATGCCCATATACCGAGAGTTTTTGGTGAAACTGGCGACCCCCTCCCTGCGGACCAGTTTCACCGAAAACTCTCGGTATGTATGAATGTAATTACGTTTGTTTTTTGTTCATATATACATTTTTTTCGGTTTTTGTTCCGAGTATGTCGATTATCATTGAATAGGTTTCAATTATTTCGGAAATTGACTTTCTCTTTTACTCATTATTCCCTAACTGTTTTTTTCTTTCTCTCCACGTGGTAGCTGCGGTTATATACTTAGGTGTAGGTAACGAGTGTGTATAAAAATCAACGATTCCTTTACCGAGACGAAAAAGCTCAATTTTACCTCTTTTCTATCGTTGTGTAGTAAAATAAGAAAAAAAGTAGAAAAAAAGAAAAATAAGAGAAAACCGTGAAACCCGCGATGCTATTAAATTGGGTTCCTTTGAATAGCAGCTGGAGCGATTCATGATCGATATAGTATACAAGGTAGGTATATAGGTACTACCTAATATTTTTAGCTATAAAAGATTGAGAGCTATTAATCCAAAAATAAATTGCTTCTATTTGGGAAAAATGAAAGACTGCGAAAAGAAAGAAGAAAAAAGAAAGAAAGAAAGAAAAAAAAAACTGGAAAAGAACCAACCGAGGCAAATTAGATAAAATAAATAATTGAATGAACGTATACAGCTGAAATTATTCTATCAACAATTTTCATTTCGTAACCAGAAAATTCTTTGGTGATGCAAATATTGCTTTAGATACGATCGGGGAAAAGTCTAAGGGAAATGAATAGAGAAAAACTTCAAAGAGGGGATTAAGCGGATAATATATTATCCTGCAGGTTTAAAGCGATCTTTGGTGCGGGTGGTTGTTTTTTTTTCTTCCTTTTCGTTTTCCTTTTTTTTTCTTTTTTTTTTTCATTCTACCCTCGAAGGACAATTTGTGTTTGAAGTTACTTGAATACTTTGAAGTTTCGGGGCGAACCCTTACGGTCAAAGCCCCTATTAATATCTGATATCAATATCATGAAAGCTGCACCTGCAGGCGTGAAAGAAAATCGGTAAAGTTTCTCATAGAATTTGATACGGACTGTGTCCACTAGGGTAGTCCTTGACAATTCGGTTGTATTCGAATTTTCGAAAACGGTACTTCACTTTTTTTTGGTATACATATATTTGGAGACGTCCTGACCCTAATTTGTTTCTCAGGTTTGGTGAACGACGAGTCCCCACCCCCCGTTCTTAATTTCTTCAAAATTTTTCTTTTTTTCTATTCTATTATTTTCCCCGGAAACGAGAACCGAGTTTTTAGTCTCAAACCTTAAACCTCGACTGTATACCAACTCGAGACGAGAGCTGTTGACTTCATTCTCCAGTATCCTTCTCCTTATCCGTCTTTGCCTTTTTTTCTTTTTCGTTTTTATTCATTTTTATTTTTTTCTTTTTCTTCTTCTTCTTCTTCTTCTTCTATTGACGAATCCTCGCCCATTCCCCCAAGCTGCAGTAACAGAACGACCAAGAAATTGCCGTAGTGACTTCTGAGAGACGTTTCATACACCGAGTCAAAGGAAACTGAGAATATACTCGTACAGCTCTGCGCTCAAAGAGTCGGATGAAAAGTTTATGAGTAGAATGATTATGACTTCAGCGGGAAATTAAAATCAGAAGAAAAAGAGACTGATAGAGAGTAGTTTCAGGTAATTAACACGTTGATTGGTATAGTTGGGGGAAAATTTATTTCATTAACTTCTTAAAACGAGAAATTTTCACGGATTTCCCGAAATTTGTCGTTTCTGCAGTAAGTCATAGGGTTGAAGGGGGTTACGGAACTTGAGCCATTTCGTCGTCGTAGGGTTTCCGCAGAAACTGACCTCGACGTGCGCTTGGAAACCCGAAGATCCCCAGTGAACCAAAATCGGCTTTACGTTTGTACGCGGATAGTGGGGATTAGTCCAATCCGATTATATAATAACTCATCTTCACCATCCGCTGCAGGTCCTCCTGCTAAAATCAGTTTGTACTAACCCAGTAGCTCTGTGGATCTCTCCTAATCCACTACCCTCGATCTTTGTGCTTTTAAAATGGGTCCAGGATCGGAACTTTCCCAGAAAAAATGTATTTGATCAAATTTGATCCACTGATATCTAAATTTTCGGAAAAAAATAGATCTAAATAGATCTCCTATTACACATTTCAGATCCCCCAAGATCCATTTAGATCTAATGTTTTTCCAAAATCTAGATCTAACTGGATCAAATTCGATCCAATTTGAATTCAAATTCTATGATTTGAATTGAAATTCTATGATTTGAATTGAAATTCTATGATTTGAATTGAAATTCTATGATTTGAATTGAAATTCTATGATTTGCATTCAAAGTCTATGATTTAAATTGAAGTTCCATGATTTGAATTGAAATTCTATGATTTGAATTGAAATTCTATGATTTGAATTGTAATTCTATGATTTGCATTCAAATTCTATGATTTGAATTAAAGTTCTATGATTTGAATTGAAATTCTACGATTTGAATTGAAATTCTATGATTTGAATTGAAATTCTATGATTTGAATTGAAATTCTATAATTTGGATTGAAATTCTATGATTTGAATTGAAATTCTATGATTTGCATTCAAAGTCTATGATTTAAATTGAAGTTCTATGATTTGAATTGAAATTCTATGATTTGAATTGAAATTCTATGATTTGAATTGTGATTCTATGATTTGCATTCAAATTCTATGATTTGAATTAAAGTTCTATGATTTGAATTGTAATTCTATGATTTGAATTGAAATTCCATGATTTGAATTGTAATTCTATGATTTGAATTGAAATTCTATGATTTGAAGATAATTGAGAAATCGAATTAAAAAACTATAACGTGGTAAAGCGAGGTCTACAGCTTTATACATCGTCTTCGGTTTTGGCGGAAGGAACTTCGCCCACGGTGAAATATCGTGTTCCTAATGCACCGGACTAAAAAGCTGCCAGACTATGGTAAAGGGGGTTGAAAGGGGTTTGGACAAGGGTTTCTCCGAGGGGAAGTTTAGGGGAAAATATCGTGGTATGGGGTAGCAAAGCTCATGCAACAATGCTCGTCATATATCAACTGTCCGCAGAGGCGGACGCCATGAATTTCTGGCAAACTAAATCAGATGGAATAAGTTGTGCATGGAATTGAACCACCTCTCCTGCTTTGCAAGCTCCAAGTTCCAGGCTCCAGGCCCGAGGATATATAGAGAGGAAAAAAAATCCGAACTTCATTGTTAAAAATAACCTTATTCGAAAAAATTTTACTTTTAAGTTATTTGAATACAACTTTCATGTTGTCAATATCCATTACACAAATTATATTTTATATTCATAAATATTCACAAGCATAACGATGTCGGAAAGTTATTAAAATTTCGTTGAGTTTTCGCTTCAGATTTCATCCTGCTGCAGATTTCGAGTTTGACGGTTTCTCGAATTTATTTTTTTAATGAGTATCGAGTTACAGTATCGCATTTTAACAAAATCATGACAGTTTTACCCCGAGAAGAAGATCGATCTTGTGGAGGACGATCGTTCGAAGAAGAAAAAAATTCGCGATCTTGAAGATTTGCTATTTTCAAAGATTCGACAAGGACATTCAATCAAGATTTGATTGAAATTTTCAAACAGATTTAGAAAAATATCCTAAAATTTGTTTTTATTTAAATTCTAAATAATTTCCACTTTGTATTTCAAATATTTTATGATTTTATTTGTCAAATCTTGAAATGGGTTTGAAAAAATCTTCTGGAATCGATCAAATCCTGAAGAAATCGATGAAATATATCCGAATTCGGAAAATTCTATACCTGATACCGAGGGAATATATTTCCTGTGCGTTATGAATGATTCAATTTTCCACTACATCATTTATCAATTGAGGGTAGTAAGATTTGTGAATTTCAAAAGTAATTATAAAATGTTTAATTACTATATCAGAAAATTTGTCTGACTTTATCTGTGCAATAATAAAGTATGTTTTTCTCTGTTTCACCCTGTATTTAAAAATATGTACATATTTATATGCGGATGGACCAGGCGACAGATGGAAATCGTCGGGTGGTGCTCGCCAATTAAAATGCTAATGTATGGTGATCCTACCACCATGTTAACTAGAAATTGTCGACGCCAATACGTTATAAAATCAAAAAGTATTACGCTAATAGAAATCCATTGTTTTATCACGGGAGAGCGTGAGAATAAAAAATAATGATAAATATTTATTTAATTAGCTATATAGGTACAGTAAAGAGATGTTGAAAAGCGATTTTCAAATGAAAACAAAGGTTCTAGCGTTCGAGAGTATTTCAAATTTTCTGCAAAAATGTGGGGGTTCAGAATTTCGAAATTTCGAAAATCCAAAAGTTCGAAAAATTCTGTTCATTTCTCAGAACGTTTCTGCGAAAACTGTGAATCGGAAATATTAAAATCCGGAAGTTTCACCGCTCGGTTATTTCAAAATTCGGGTCTTTGGCCTAGTGAGGAGCTTTTTTTTCAATTCTTTTCAAATTTTCCGGGAGTTTTCTTTTTTCCAAATATTTTCGTTTCTCAAACACATGATACGAGGCTTCTACTTATATATATATACTAAACTTATATATATATACCTACTTATATATATATTGCGATACATAAGACCTGAAGAATCGATGGATTATAAGGATCCAATCGAAGCTTTTGCTTGCCTCAGAAAGCGTCTTATATATCCCTCTTCCAACTCCTAATACCATCTCTTTTCTCCGCTTACAGTTATCTCTTCGGTTTTACTTGTTTTTCTTTTTCTTTTTTTTAACTCTTCTTCGATCGCTTATTTTGCAAAATATATAAAGAGAGAAAAAATCCCTTCGCCTATATGTAAAAGCTTTATATACATATATACTCTATTGTTATTATCGCTATACTCCACGTTCAATGCTTTTCCTTTCCTTTGATTTGAGGAAAGAATATTCGACAGATTTTATAAGAAATCCATGAAATCCTTGAAATCTTAAGAAAATAAGTTAAATCATAGAAAAATTTTACAAAGCAAAATCTTTTGAGTCTCATACGAAATCTAGAATGAAGTCGGCTCTAAATATTTGCATAATTTTTGGAAATTCAATTAAAATTGTCTTCTTCGATTTCTATTCACGAAACTTTATACCGAGAGTTTACGGTGAAACTGCTGACCCCCTCCCTGCGCGCACGCGTACGTCTCGGTGTTGGTTTCGCCGCAGGGAGGGGGTCAGCAGTTTCACCGTAAACTCTCGGTATACGCCGATGCATATACACAGGTATATCCACACGCCTATACATAGTGTGTGTAGTTTGCTTGTTGAAATGCAATAAAGTAGTGAGAAACGTGCAGCGAGCAATGTGAGAACAAAGTGAGAGAAATAAAGAAGTAAAAAAACGGAGAGAAACAAGTAATAAAGATAAAAAAAAATAGAATAAAAATAAATAAAAAAGTAGAAAAAAAAAATCGAATCGTAGGTAGAAGAGAAGAAAGAAGAAAATAAAGTGAAACTATAGAAATACTAAAAGCTTTCAAAGCATGTTGCAACAGCGTAGAATCGGTGGGTGAAACAAACGGACGCGGATGGACTCCTCGTCGCGGAGCTTTTCGTCTGCCAGTCGAATCCGACCGACAAAAGCGCCCGCGGAATTATCCCTCTTCCTCTTTTCCTCTTTCTTTTCCTTTTTCTTTTCCCTTTTATTTTTCTTTCTATTTTTCCTCTATATTTGTGGTGCTTTTCTCTATTGCTATAGCAAAACCGTTCGTTCGTTCGTTCGTTCGTTCGTTCATTCGTTTGTTCATTCGTTCATTCGTTCTTTACGATCGAATTTATATCCCAGAGTCTTTGTGCAAAAGGAAATCCGGACGGAATTGCGATATGCAGTGAGAGTAGAATAAAGAAAAAACAACAACAACAAAAAAAACAGTTTGTAATTTTGAGATCATTAGAAATTTTCGAACTACGTATAATATATTCTGGGAAATGTAAAAAAAAGGAACTTTTCGTTCCTTCGATGTGAAAATCGATGAAATATTTTTATTTCATTCTATTTTATTCATTTTTTTCCCGATTTTTGTTCATCCGTTCGATAATTTATTCATCATTTCGTTTGTCTGACTGCTGTTTCAGGTCAAGTAGATCTTTGGACCCAGAGCACGGAGGGTTGTGGCTGCAGCTTTAATTCTACAAGAACAGATTGCGCCTGTTGTGTTCAATCAGGTGGATGTAGTTGCGGAGATTCGTCCCCTCACAGATGCGCACAATGTGGGCTTGAGCAAAATTGCGCGAACAGTAAGTATTGTGTAATAGAAAAAAGGTCAAATATTACAAAATAAGAGTCTCTCCTCATGAATACCTTGATGAATTAATTATTTCAATTTCTGAAAGTGGAAAGAGAGGCAGAAGAAAAAATAAAAAAAATTGCGTGGACCTAAAAGGAGAGAAAGATGGAAAGAAATGAGAATAGAAAAAAAAAAAAGAAAAAAAAATGCTTTCGATTCTCTTATCAAAATTCATTTCCATAGTAAGACGTATATAATATGATCAATTAAACTTCGTCGATGATAAAGAACAAAGAAAATTAAAAAACACGAAGATACGGTCTTTTCGTTTTTCTAACAGGAAATTGGATTTTTTTCGGACTGCAGATGTAAAGAGCTTTTCAAACTAATCTAATTTGTAATTGATCCGATATAAAAATAAGCGTTTCACAGAGCTTGAATTTACATTATGTATTTAAGGGTGGTTTTTACTTCAACGACTTTTGAGGGATCAAGAGCTCAAATTTTGCGGGGATTTTTTTTTAGTATACAGTGCAACCTCCGAATAGGACCGCGCGTGGAAATTGCGTTTCGATCTTAATTCATGCTTTGAATAATAGTATAGTAATGAACATTTCAATTGATTCTAATCAATTTCATTCATCTATTATTAACACTCATTTTCTTGTTTATTCAAATAGGGTAACGTCCGGAGGGATGCCGCATTTCTCATATATTTGAGATTTGCCGACAAATGGTGTTGCAATGGGGATTCATGTTTCGTATTAGAGTAATGAAGCAGATGACGATCGATATTGCGATCGAATTCGCACAAAAAAGAAAGTAATGGCGGACGGAAGACGCTACGTACGAATTTTCCTCGTTGAAATTTCACGCGCGAAGGGGGGGGGGGAGGTGGGGGTCTATTTAATATACATATAAACATTTCACCTTACCCATAATACAATAAATATTGAATTTAGAATAATACATGTAATTATCATCTATGAATATCATTCTTTATATAATATGTACTTGAGCAGTTGAAATTTCCAAATAGAGAACAATATTACTACAATAAAACTAGCGTCGAGTTTTTCCCAGGTGCCCAACATTAAAAAACCGGATTTAGAAAAATGGAACTCATGTTAGATTACCACATTTTGCACGTGAAATTCATCGAGTGCGAGCGGTCCTATTTGGAAGATGTGCCGAGAATTTTTCGTGGCGAGTTCGGGCCACAGGTTGGGGTAACTCATTTCTCGGAATTATATTCCCCTACAAGCCCGAGCGCGGTCTTATACGGAGGTTGCACTGTATTTGCATGGTATCCAGGGAACGGGTGAAATTCATTTCAAAAGTCATTGAAATAAAGACCACCCTGATACGTACATACATATATATATATATATATATATATACGCAATCGAGATCGTCCAATAAATTTTTTTTTTAAATTTTTTCGTCCGATTCAACTGTTCCTTTTTTCTTTGTTTAAATATAAACTTTTATTCCACCCTGATCGCAATATTCCCAGGCGATTAGCAAAGGCGAAGGTACCCCTACAGTAGCAGGGGGTAGATATACGCGTGGGTATGGGATGAAGAGAACGTTGCCATAGCATTTGTGCGTGTATAAGGGGGTAGGGTAGGGTAGGATAGACGGAAGGATGGAGAGATTCAATTCCATATCCATTCTATCAGGTTGAAATTACTCCCTGAGGAAAATTCGGGTCATCCCGAATTTTAAAACGAAGCGTAGGTATAGAAGTGGAACAGTTCTCCACCCCCATCCCTCCCTGTGCCATGGGACAAGATTCATTATCCGAGAGTATAGTATAGCTGTACCATCGGTGCTGGAAATATATATATACATATATATATATACATATATACATGAAAAAAGAGAGAGAGTGGGGCGAGGGGGATAAAACTGGATAATATCAAGCCATGGAATTTTTTCTTTTTTTTTCTTTCCAAATTGCTCCATATTATATTATATCGATAGTCTTGGGGGGTTTGTGTAAAGGGTTGGTGTAACTCCTACCCACAATGCAAAATCGTTGTAATTATTATTATTCTTATTTTATCTTCTCGGTGTCTTTTTACCTTTCGTTTAACATTTTTTTTGAAATCTTACATCTGTAGGTATATGTACCATATATTCGATTTTTATTTTTTACATTTATTGTTCATCTTCTTTTTCTTCCTTTTTTTTCTAGTGTGCAATATGACATTGGACAGTAAACAGCTACTCAATAAATCTGGTCGAGGATTTGGGCAAATCAAATCACCGGCTCTGACAGGACCCACAAGATGTACTTACAGATTTGTACCGGATACTGGCCAGCGGGTTGAGCTACAGATATATCGACTTGTGTCAATTGGACGACACAACGGTTCCATGTAAGTTGAAATTTATTTATTTATTTATTTATCTATTTATTCATCAATTTATTTATCTATTTATTTTAAACACAGACTGATAGTTACATTTTCGTTAACAAAAAAAGGACTGGAATTTCTGCATTTAGGAAGAAATATGTATTTTTCAGTGATAGAAAGTGTCTGCAATAAAAATCGGGGGAAAAACTTCACTATGATTATGGTAAATGCATAGGTCAAGAAGATCCTTGTATACCTCTAGGTATATGTATGCCAGTCAGTCGTTAAAAGTTATTGGAAAAGTTTTACAGTTTATAGAATTCAGTGTGCAAAGTGATATAAAACTGTTATACCTACATCTAGATATACATACCATAAATTCAGTGGTAATAATCTAGGTATAGGTGTATATAATATGTGAAGACGTTTGACAAACCGCTTGGAATATTGTAATAGGGATGTATTGAGATAACTCAAAACTGGAAATCGGTAAGAAGTTGCAAGTAGTTACATAAAATCGGCGAAATTCGTCGATTGATATTGGTAACATGTTTTGGTGTGCTTTGTAGCTCATTTTAACCAGTATTTTGATGTTTTATACACTTTTTATGGTGTTTTGAAGTGTTTTAGAACAAATTAATGGAAATATAGATCATTCGAGCTCGTGTTTCAACGTTTTTGAATTCGTTTCATGTGTTTCAACTCGTTATGGCAGGTGTTCTACTCTTTTTGAGATAATTTTATGTATCTTCAATGGTTCCGAGCTTGATTTAGCTGATGTTTTGGGGGTTTTCTATTATTTTGAAATTATTTTAGGTCACCCTAACGAGAATTTAGATCATTCGAACTTGTGCTTCAGTGATCTTCACATGAATTTAGTCTGTTTTGATAGGTCTGAGCTCATTTTAGCCAGTATTTTGATATTATATATACTTTTCGTGGTGTTTTGAAGTGTTTTAGAACACATTAGCGGAAATATAGAACATTCGAGCTTGTGTTTCAACGTTTTTGAATTCGTTTCATGTGTTTCAACTCGTTATGGCAGGTGTTCTACTCTTTTTAAGATAATTTTTATGACTTTTCAATGGTTCCGAGCTCAATTTCGCTGGTGTTTCAGTGGTTTTCTATTATTTTGAAAATGTTTTGGATCACTTCAACGTAAATTCAGATTATTTAAGCTTGTGCTTCACGGATTTTCACATGAATTTAGTGTGTTTTGATGTACCTGAGCTCATTTCAGCCAGTGCCTTACGCTTTTTCTACTTCCGCACTTTCTGAGCTAATTTAATGATTCTCACATGTTTTTGAGCTCATTTTAGCCGATGTTTTAGGGATGTTTTACTGAATCTGTAGTGTTTCATATATTGAGAAGACATTAATCAGTAAGATCATTGGAGCTCATGATTCAGGGTTTTTTAAAATTGATTTCATATATGTCGAGCTCATTTTAACGTGTTTTCGTGTATTTTAGCTCATTTCAGCAAGTGTTTTAATATTCTTCTACTACTTATGATATATTTTCAAGTCTTCAACTCATTTCAGTGAATGTTTCAAAGTCTCCATCTAGTTTCATGGTGTTTTAATCACCTTCAGCTCATCTAATCGAGTGTTTCAGTGTGTTTCTGCTAATTTCCACTAGTAATAAATGTCCTAGCTCATTTTCGCTAGTGTTTTAGGGCTCTTTTACTAGTTCAAACTTTTTTTCAGTGTGTTTTATACCACCTCAGCACACATTTAGCTCATTTAAGCTGAAATTTCAGTGATTTTTAACCGTCTTTATTCACTCTAGCTCTTCTCAACACATCCGTTATAAAGTTTTTCCACTGATTTCACCACCTTTTAGAATCTCTTTCAACCATCTTGAATGTATTCGAGCTTATTTCAATGTAAATTTAGCTCATTTAAATTCACGTTTCACGTTTTCGACGACAAGTTTTAATTTCTTATAGCTCATTCCAGAATGTTTTGGCGCTTGAGCTCACGCTATAGCGAGTGTTTCATGAAATTATTTACTGATTCTAAAGTGTTTCGACATGTTAGAGCTCGTTGTGCCGAATGTTTTAGAATTTTTCAGTCCATTTGAACATGTTTTTATCTTCTTGAATCGACTGTGGTAAATATTCTAGCGTTTTCCAACACATATTTATCTTCACCATCCTGCAGTCTCGAGTTATTCCGTTGTATTTCAGCCCCTAATTTAAAAGATTCCTTAAAGCCTGCCGGCAGGAGTAATTTAGGAAATAATTCACAATTAAGGTGAAAATTCTAGAGATTCATCAAAAATCGTTGAAAGTCTTGAAGCAAGTAATTAATTGAAGTAATCAAAACTAATTGAGAAGAAATTCGAAGTCTTCGAAGAACTGGTTAAAAGACCCTAAAATCAGGTGAATAGCGCTCTTCCTCTTCCCCTTCCTCTTCCTCTTCTTTTTGAAGTTTGGGGAAAAGTATAAATCGAAGCTGTAAAAAATTCACGGAAAGGTGACGCGCCTTGTCCATCCCGTCGTGCAGTCGAGCTTTTGAAATACGGGGTATAAAAAGTTTTCTTCTCGCGGATTTGTACGGATGACCGCAGACGTTTGGGTCCCTGATCTTTTCAATTTGTCACTATTTCACTCTCGCGAGAAAACGACTGGGTCTTCTCTCCCGGAGCTCCGGGTGGCTCCTAAAGCCCCGCAGCACTTCGGATAGAAAAATTGTTGTCCCTTCTGTTTCTTCCAGCCCTTCAACGTTTTTCTAAACTCCGGAACCCCACCCTCTCGTATCTCCCATAGCCCACACCTCCGACGTACCTGCTACCTACTTCAACCGTGATTTTCCCTCGATCCGAGAAATAAAATCTGCCCAACAGATATATATCTCGGGGATAAAATTCTTTGACACATTTTCTATATATCTCTTATATTGAAAGCCAGGAAAAGCTTTGCCATCGAAGCTCCGACCTATGCAACTGACGTCGTACATGAGTGGCTTTAATATACAGGGTGGTCTTGAGTTGAGAATAATAATCGAGAATTATTTTCCCCTCAATCCCTCGCCGAGAGATTATGGATTCTTTTATTTTCACGAAACTTTATTCATTTTAATTTTCTCGACCTTTATCTCCGAACTTCAAAGCTGAATATCTCCGTTCCTGTCAGACTCACAGATATCAACAATCAGAGTATTTTTCAAGTTTCATTCATTTTCTTTCGAATGGCACTTTGCTGGTTCCGATGAGCCAACGCCTTTGAAAGTTATCGCGGTTTAAAAATCACCCGGTATTTTGGATAACAGCTTGAGGCGATGTATGAAGTATTCTTCCACTTTATCTCGATTCAATTTTTCTCGAGAGCAGACAAGTTCGACCAAAAACTTCAAGATATCTTTATTATGGCGTAATATCTGTAATTGAAAAATTCCACTTCACCCTGGTGTAAACAATTTCGAAAAATCTTTCCAACTTGGTTCCTATACTTCGCCCCGTATCATTCTTGTATATTACTCTCAACGGACGGTTGAGCTCCTATAGCTACTATGTACATGTACATATATCTACCTACCTGTAATATCACTATGCCCTGAAAACTTCACTCCAGTTTTCATTATCAGCTATTTCACTTTCACATTTTCCCATGGGGTTGCAGCTGCCTATAGTAAAAATAAACTTTCCGCTTCCCCGGGGCGAGAAAATTTTTGCTAAAAATTTCACTTGCAAATTAAATTCTGCTATGCCTGTTGATGAATTTTCGCGGTCTCGTATACAGATTTCAGAAATACGATATTCGAGGGTTCGCTGCACAGTGTTATATAAATCAAGAAAATATATTACTTTACTAAAAAAGTAAAAAATAAAAATGAAAAAATGAAACTAAAATTTGTCAGTCCTCGTTCGGTATTCGGCTTTCTATATTATATACTGATAGGGGTTGTGCAAATGTAAGTTGATGCAAGTTGTGGTCAGAAATTCCCGAAATTTTTTACTCTATCGTTTTTGGCTTTTACCCTCAAAAGGACTTTCCGAATATTCTGAATACTTCGAGGCAGGAACTCCACCCGAGCCTAGGATCTACCCAGCAAAGGCTTTGTTGTCGTTTAGACAATCTAAAAGCAAAGATATTTTCAAATTGTTAATTATAACAGTCTGAAATTTTTTTTTTTTTTTTTTTTTTCTCTCTCTTATAAAAAATATCTGTTCATTTTTCACTTCGCCACCCAGTACACGCCCGCGGTATAATTTTGGGCTGGTCTCGTTGAATATATTTTGGAGGAACTTAAATACGTCACTAAATGGCGAGAGGAAGGGTGGATTTTACCCTCGTGTTCTTCTTTTCGTTCTCTTTTATTTTTTTATTTTTTTATTTTTTCTTCCTTTTTTTCATTTTCTTCTTTTTTTTTAATATATATATATATATATAAAAAGGTCTACCACGTTGCGAGACTAAAATAAAATCAAGGGAAGATTGAGTTGGGATTAAGCCGGCTCGAGATCAACCCGCGAGGTCTGGAATTTTTCAGAATTTATTTTTCAACCCACCCCTGCAACCGGCTCGTTGTTAGTCGAGAGCTGAAGTGAGATGAAGAAGGAGAAGAGGGATCGAGATTTGAGATAAGGATTTATTGTTACTTTTTACAAAACAATCAATCGAATTATACATCCGGTTCTCGTTATATCATATTCATTAAAATTTATACCTTTTCGAAATTTTCGATCTTATCTTGTTATAATATTCAACCCCCCTCTCCCCCCCGCCGAACCTTTTACGAACATTATTATCCACCCTCTCCGTATCGAATTCATATAAATAATTATCGCACTTCGTTTTCGTCTACCCAAAGTCTGTTTTGCGTATTTTATCGAAAAATTTTATCAAAAACATGTTTGATTATCTATCAATTTTTAAGATTAACATGTAAATATAAGATTTTTCGTATTCAATGATGTGTAAAATTGATTCTAGACCGCGAAAGTAGTATACAGTTCGCTTCGGTGTCGCTAGATGGCTAGAGACCTTCCAACGCTATCTCACAGCAAAAGTAACTCACCGATTGCTCCAGGTCTTCGTAATGGAAGTTTATCTCGTTAGAAGATTTTTTTTTTCTTCTTTTTTTTTTTCGTTACTTACGGATTTCATACAAGAATTGCGGGATGTTTGACGAATTATTTTTTCGTTTAAAAATCAAGCACCGGTATAATACTCTATCAATATATTTTGATTGAGTCTTAGTAGGGGATTGAGTCTCGGAGGAAATCGGAAGACGACCTCTTTTTATTTTTTTTATTTTTTATTTTTTTTTTCCCCACTTCTGTTTTTTCTTTAAAAAGACGAAAGAAGAAGATAAAGGGAAGGAGAAAAAGAAGAAGAAAAAAAAAGAAAAAAAAAAAACGAAAGGAAGAGAAAAGTATGTAGCCCGAAGTAATAAGTCTCGGAAATTGAGGCAGAGAATTTTAAAGCCTTGTCTCATAATTTAGGTTCGCGTCGTTGTGGAAAGAATTAAGGTGAGAAGAAAGCTGCGCAGGAGAAGGAGTGAAAACGAAAGGCAAGAATGGAAGAAGAAAAAAAAAAAAAGAAAAAATGAAAATGAAAATGAAGGAAATTAAAGAAAAAAAAACAGAAGCAGAAGAATGAGGAGAAAAAACGTGACAAGAAAAAGAGAAAAGAAAAAAGAAAAGAAGGAGGAAAAGAAGAAAAAGGCGAGAATCAATCTGCAGCCTGTCCGTAGATCGTATTACAGCTTTACTGTAGGGAAAAAGCTCTTTCCCTACCGAACCACCACGACTATCAAACTTGTGAGATATTAACGCCAGTTAAATTGTTCGGACGACGTGAACCACCCTTATGCCCCCTGCAGTGGGGGTTGTGAATAGGCGGGGGCTGAAAATGACTATCCTCAGCGAAATATTATCAAGTGGAACACGGAATAGAATGGTTAAGGGTTGATGGATGGCCTTAATTTCACTATGATTACCATCGGCCGCACGGAATTTCCTGAATATTCCTCTCAGAGAAACTTTCTTCTTTACACCCCCGCACCCACCCCCCCGACCCCCCATCTCCGCAAAGGTTTGAGCCGTTGCGCGTCTCGATTTCATCTACCCTTACCGCATCAGGATTTCCCTGTATATTCAATCAATTTTTTTCTATACGATTCCGATTTTTTTTCCATAAAAGTCATAAAATTGAATCCCTTTTTTTAATTTGAAATTATACAGCATCTTCATTCTCCCATTTAGAGAAGCTGTACAGAAATAATAAAAATTTTGACTTTTTTTCTCGTCTTCATCCACGCGGAATATTTTCCGTATCGTCATTCCTTCACCCTGTAATGTTGAACGACGTGTTCTTTATGGAATAGGTCGGTGGCCGCTTTGAGTTGAGTTTAGTCGAGTAGAGGTATGGAGTAGAGTAGAGTAGAGAGAACTGAAGAGAAAGTACGAAAAGCTGAGGAGAAAAACGGTATTAAAGAGAATACAATTTATCCCCTTTGATAGAAGTAGCGGCGGGGTGGGCACCACCGCACGTCTGTCTTTTTATTTTCGTTGGCTTTTTATTTTTTCACTTTTTCACCTTTTTTCTAACTTTTTTTCCTCACTCCTCGTTCCTCCTTTTTTCTCTGTCTACTTACACCCTTGTACGGGCCCACTTTGCCTCAAACGGAAGAAAAAATAAAATAAAAATGAAAAATAAATAAGAAATACGTAGGTGCAAAATGTTTTTTCGTTTTATTCTCTTCTTCGCACCTTCTGCTGTTTTTTTATTTCATTTTTTGTCATATCGACAGAAATATGAACAAGACGTGATGGGAATTGGACGAAAAATTGAGAAAAAAATCTCGATGGCGAAATTCGGAAACAAAAATTGTGAATAAGTTTTGCAGCTCGAGTTATTTTGAAATTGTAAATCTTCTGGTTACGCGCAGAACCGAATGAATTTCTATTTCACCCCTATTTCTATAGCCCCTATACCTCGACCTGTTAACTCGGCACGTTACAGAACTCGTCTATTCGATATTTGATATATTCGATATTGGATATTGGCTACTCGGTATTCTTGATTAAAAGTTTTACAAATCAAGTCTGGATTTTCTGGATATACTGGGTACACATCTTTCAATTCGCACACAATACATATGTGTATGTACATATGATATGAGAATGAAAAATAATTTCATACGATTAAAATGATTTTCAATTTTGTCTGTTCGATTCGAACATAGAACTTCGAACTTCGAATCGGTGTAAGATCAAATTTGAATTTCTATTTGACGAAATTTTATTTTTTGTGAAAATGTGTTTCGCGGATATGAATAACGCTCCAACCCTCCCCCCTTGCTCCCTTGCTCTCGTTTTACCCATGAAGAGATCCGAGAGTGTGCAGGGGTTGCGATTAAATAGTTTGCCTCGAGGAACGAATCTCTCTGTCAATCACACGCTTCAACTATGCGGAGGTTTAAAATCATTGAAGATTACCTCTTAACGAGACAAATTTCATCCCCCTTGCATAGTATTACTGTATTAGTAGGGGGTGGGATAATGCGATAACAGTTATGGCCAATTCCACTGATTTTATTATTCTATCTCTATGTACGGGGCGATTTTGAATTCGTGACAAAATTTTGATCGAATTAAGTTACCCAGCGATTTTTCCGAAACATGATGATTTTTCTCCTTACGATATGAATTTGGAGTAAAAAAAAGAAAAGAAAGAATTCAATCATGTGTCACGACGTATTATATTCTATTTCAAATTCTATTCTCACTGCAGCAGCTATTGTAGGTGTAATGAAATTGCGGATTCCTCTTTCTCTCTTCGGTTTGAAAAATTCCGAATATTCCCACCTGCGATTGTATCGAAATTGTGCATACGTCGAATACCGATCTCGCCTCTTCGTACCTACTATTTTAAATCCATCGAATTTCACGCATTCCAATATTCTAGCTCAATACCACATACGAAACTCGAAGTTACTGTCACGAATTTCACCGATTACAGCTGTCTGCGCTGACCACGTGGTTAACACCCCCGCATTTTTCGTCTCTTTTCTATACGATCTTTTTTCTCCTATTTTATCAATTTTCAATTCTCTCTTCATTTTCGCTTCGTATTTCATAAGATGTTATATTCTTTTCAATTTTTACTCGAATCGAAAGAATATTTGATGAAATGAACCCCAGGAATTTCAAAAGTTCAAACATTTAAAAGGTATAGATTGTCATGAAAAAATTGAGGGTTCAATTTTGTTTCTTTTTCTTTTTTTGAGATGGAAATTTTTCGTGCCCATCACTCGGCTGAAAAATTGTGTAAATTTCAGATTTCTCCATCCCCCTGCAGTCTCTGAAATATAATTCATCAAGTTTTTCATAATAGTAATCATAAATAGGAGTACGAAAATTGTTTCCCAAAATTTACCTGAAACCATATTAATTAATGTACTAATGAAATTATACAAAGAGAGTCTGAACGAAGGGATAGCTGGATATATTTTAGAATTACAGGAATCGAGTTGAATTATTATACATATGAAATCTTAGTCAATTTAATTCCGAGTTAAAACAATGAAACAACCTGCACTAAACCCAGCTTTGAATTTTACTCGGATTTTCCGTGACTCCGTCAAAGATTTGGGTCGAGTTTATAATAATAAAGGGGGTTAGTAACACCGGTCTGGAAATAAAGGAATCCGCGAAGCCTACTTCCGGCTCTCGAACGAATTGATATGTTAATTAAAATAATGTTTTTGGGGCTTCGGGGGATATGAAAAAATTCTTTTCTCCTTTCGGTCCTAATTAACAGAAATTCAGGTAATAAAGAATTCCCTTCTTTCGTTGTAATTGAATTTAGCTATACATATATACATAAAAAATTGAATTTTATTTTTTTATCCAATTCTTATCACATTTGGTAAGAATATGCGGTATATATGTATATACTTCCACCTATACCTGTCGAGATGAGGAAATAACAGGAAACTGACTAATTGGTAAGTTTCCTCTGCAGGGCTTTTCGTGTTTCTGTCTTGTAATTATATAATAATTATAATAATATACCTGGCAATAACAACCCAATAATAATAATAATAATAATAATAATAATAATAATAATAATAATAATAATAATAATAATAATAATAATAATAATAATAATAATAATAATAATAATAATAATAATAATAATAATAATAATAACAACAATAATAATAATAATAATAATAATAACAATAACAATAACGATAACGATAATGATAACGATATAATAGACGGGATAAGACCGTACACTAATTAATGAACACTAAATATGTTCTAGTTAATTACAATCAACAGGCTCCTTTATTTTCACCCTTAGTATAAGGCACACGATTCTTATTACAGGAACGTGGGTCGACTTTGATAATTAGGATCGTTCATTCTCTGCTAGAGTAAACGGTCTTTCTTGTTGGAAAGATTTTCGGAAAACAAGTTCTTACAGAATTATTATATATTATATAATTATTACTCGCAATTGATATCCAATCACCAACGATCGTAGTATTCCTGGCAAAAAACTGCGATGAATTTCGCTAGGTCGCAAACTCGAGGGTTAAACAGTTTTCAAATGAGAGCGATTTCAAGTTGCGACCAATCGCCGCTCAGCTTTGATGTAACGGTCGCGGTGCGCGTTGCGCACATCGCTCGAATTGGTCAGCTTGAATTGGCTATAATTTGAAAACTACGAGACTCTTGAAATTTTTTTTCGAACAATATCGTCGTGTTTTTTTGCGACGAATACACTGACCAAAGTTCGCATCAGTTGGCGCAAATTATTTCCATGTTGTACATGGGTGCTGATTAAATCGGTTTAATTTATTGTCCATCAGGTGTGAGGGAGGCTGGCTTCAACTGGAAGGTGGAGCGAGGGTCTGCGGTAGAAACGAGAGGTTTGATCCGCCGGTAGTTCTATTTTCTGACAACAACGTGACGACGCTTGATATGCGGTGAGTAGTTTGCACAGTTTTTTTCATTTATCTCGCGAGGGAATGGTTCTATCGAAAAATTGTTGGTACAAAAACCGTGGGGAATATAAAGCCGCGGATTTTATGTCCGAACAATTTTAGTGTAGAACCGTTTCCGGGCCAGATACCGACCCTTTTATCATCCACTCGGCGTTTAAGGATCTGGCAAAAAACGTCTCAGGGCTTAAGAATCCCGGCTTTTGTTAGCCGAAAAGCGTTCTAGCTTCTTGAAAATTGACGGTAACTAAAACCCCCGGGCTAAGGACAAAGGTCAAGGGAAAACGGAACAGTTTTACCAGCAAGGAGGTCAAGAGGTCGTTTCTAGGGTCGTGGTAATTTGAATACGGTATATTTTTACGAAAGCAGCTCACTTTGCGAAAGAGAGTAAGCGAGGCGAGGCGAGGCGAAGCGAAAGAGCGAACGGGAGAGAAACAGAGGGAATTAATGGACGAAACTGCGGGCGAGAAAGAGAACCGAGAAAGTGCAGAGGTGCGGACGGGACAATCCCCAATTCCCGGACGCGTCCATTATTTGCGCTTCTTAATTGGGTCGCCGAAAGGAACTGCCCTAAATTGCTTCATTAAGGAGTCCCATAAAATATTCATTACATGACCCACACTGACACAATCTCGCGCCCCCGAAAACTCCCCGGACATAGGTACGTCTACGTATTACCCATGTACTGGCACCTATATACGTAGTAAATGGGCAAGAAAAAAGAATTAAAGGCAAAAAATTTAAGAAATTTATAGGGATGGTATAAAATGGTCCGTTTTTTCGAACCTAAAAAGTGTTTATCACCCCACTGCTGCAGTTACCCTCGAACTACAGATTTCAGTCTATTGATATTAATGTTAGGGGCGATCCGGCTGCCAGCGAAGAATAAAAAGAAAAAAATTATAAATGAGGGTTGAATCATGGATCCAATGTGTGAAAATCGGGATTCTGTGCACTTTGGGAGAAGAAAAATTGCGAACATCGTCAAGATTTTGAAGATTTCAAGAAATGGCACAATTCTGAGTTAAATCTCAAGAAAATCTTGAAAATCTATTCCAAGCCGCTGAAATTGTTCGATAATATTTTTCGAAACCTCTTCGAATTACCTAAAATATGGTGAAAAAATTTCTTTCGGGTAAAATATTCTCAGTTGTTTGTGATAAATGGGAAACGGGATTGATAATGTGTTTTGTACTCCGTATATCTTGAATTTTAACTTTTCTATAGTCATTCGAGGAAGCGTGATATTATTTTTAATATAAGTGTATCCTCCCGGCCGGAAGTCAGCTGGGAATCTTGAATTGAAGTGGAACAAAGTAGACGTTACTTGCAATATTTCAAACCACCCCTGACACATTTATGTTAGTCGCGATTCGCGAACCACCGCACGCTGCTCCCCAGCCTCTCTTCTCTTTTCAGACTTTTATCAATTCTCATCTTACTTCCATGTATGCATCGCTTCAGTTGTATAAATATATATTATATATATATACATGCATGTATGTAAAAAAACTTACACTAACACACCCATACGCCTTTTATGACATATAGAATGCTAAACTATATTTTATACCAAAGTTTTTCGAGCATTATATTTTCGCCCAAGGGTAAAAACGAAATATTCAATCGTCCACGCATTATTTTCATCAATTTTCATCACCCCCTTGGTAACGCGAGAAAACTGTTCGTAATTCAGTAAAAAAATTACTATTTTTCATGATCTGAACGAGGAATCTTCACACCTTCGGGTATTCATCATCCGAGATGGAGACGAACAGACAAGTCTCCGACACGGTTCGATAGAAATATTTGAAATTCACAGGATTTCACATCCAGATTGATGGGCGTGAAAAATGTCAATGCGTTCAATCGAATTGGAAGGTTTTATTTTCTGGTCAAAAAACGAAAGAAAAAAACAAAAATTGGACACAATTTTTGGCCGAGAATCTTCATAGTATTTTCTGTAATTACATGGGCTTTCGAATTTGATGAAAAGAGGCACGAAAAATACCGCTTTTTTTCTGTCTTGTTTCATCTGATTTGGCAGAAGCTGGAAAACATTTTTCCGTGGCTGAATTCCCGCGGGGGTATTTTCGCGTTTTATATTTTACGTTTCGCACCTCCGTTTGGAAAAAGGAAAAAAAAATACGAAAAAAAAAAACGAAAAAAAAGAAAAACACGATCAAAGTGGTTATTTCACTGGTACATTGCGTACTCGTTTGGTGCGGAGGTAAAATAAACAAACAAACAAACAAACAAGCAAACAGGGAAAGAGGACAAATCTCTACCCTGCACCAGAGCTTCAACCCCATTCCTCGCGCGTATATTCACCCTATTTCAAACGTACCGAATAAATTGGGACGCCACTTAATTAGCTTCGTATTTCTCCAAGTATTGAAAAATCCTTGAAGGAAGGAAACTCGCTTTCCTCTCAAAATTTATTTATCACGCATACATACATACATACATACATACAAACAAACAAACATACATACACCTATATATAAATTCTCGAAAATGCAGACCGAATCTCGAAGCTTTTCTCGACGTTGAAATATCGCCCCTCCAATATATTTCACTCCCTCATTTCTATTTCTATACGCTGTTTAAATTTTAAACAACAATTTATTCGAGGCAGTTCCAGCCGGCGAATCGAAACACGACGACAGGTGTAAAGATTGATTCTCCTCGAATTGAGAATAATTAGAGAGATTTTTGACACGACGATTGATTTTTCTTTTTCTATCGAAGCGAATCGGAATGATTAGAATTTGAGGAAAAAAATGAAAAAAACGACAGTTTTTCACTCTCTGAATTTTTTTTTTACGCGTGTCAAAGGGAAAAAGTGATTTTCGGTTCCGCCCTAAAAGCATCTGAAAAAAGGGGTGAATTTTTTGGCACAGTATCTCCTCCGTAAATCTGATCCAACGCAGCACAAAGATGGGGAAAGTTTTTAACAACCGTTTTCTAAATTTCACTCCTAGCTATACCTATGTATATATATATGTAAAGAACCGACATAAAAACTGTTTCGAAACTCGCTTTTATACACGTGCATATGGAAAAGTAGACGAACTTGAAGAAAAGCTTTCAAATTGATGAAACTATTAGTGTTCAATGCTTTTTTTTTATGTGCCTATATGTTCGTATTGGGGTGATCCTTGATCCTTGATTCGGTCATATTCGAACTTTGATGCTCGCATGGCCAGAACGTCGCCAAATATATAAATAAATAAAAATGTAATCAAAATTCCAGGTCCCTATCTAAATTCTGTCCAAATTTGAAAATGATCAAATTAGGGATTGCCCTGATATATACGTACATAAATATATCTGAGTGCGTAATCACTGGAAATCGTATCAAGTGTGTAATAAGAATGTATAGTTTCTCATTAGAAAATGAAAAGTGAATTTTCCAATTTTAAGATTTTCCAAATTTTCCGAATTTGAGGTTTTCCATCCCCTCGATACTAGAGTCTCAAAAATCTCAAAGACAGAAAATCCTCAGGAGTGATTTTCGGACCAAATAATGATAAAAGAAAATGCGAAGAGGAGAGAGAGAAACAAAAATACAGTGTTATAAAATAACTATTACGTCGTACACTGTACTATACATAGGTATATAAAATTGACGAAGAAAACGGCGTTATATTTTAAAACAGTTGATTATACCAAGTCGTTTAATTTTAAACGACTCGTAGAATTGATGTGCTTCAGAATAATGGGGTTGTTTTCTTCTCTCTTCTATCTTTTCTTTTTTTTTTTTCTTTTTGAACATATCTCTTCTATCCTGTTTCGTTTTTTTTTCTTCCTTTTTTTTCTTTTCCATTTTCACATTTTGTTCCTTTTTTCTTCCTGGCTTACGACCTCTTTTCCACAATAAAGCCACTTTCCTAAACTGTCGCATAAAATTTGAAAAGTACAAGTAGAAGAATGAAAAAAAAACAACTATTAGGTTCATTCCCAAGTATAGAGCTGCACGGTGTAGACAGGGGATGAAAGAATTTATATAACACACATCGAGCTCTGTATATACTTTTTTCTCTCTCTCTCTCTCTCTCTCTCTTTCGCGTCTACAGTTTTATCGGTAATTGTTTCACGACCCGTTATATAAAATAGAAAATCTTTCCCTTATTTTCAACCCCCTCCCATCCCTCTAACTCCGCATCGTAAAAATATACTATAATATATCATATATACATCGCAGCTCTTTTTATACGTCTACTGGCGTTCGACCAGGACCAAAAAACGAATTGAAATTACGAAACAAAAAAAAAAAAAAAAAAAAGAAAACAGAAATTAAAATGTGGTAGAATTTTACTTTTCTATTTTTTTTTTTATATTTGACACAGGATTTTTCAGAATTTTAACAGATTTTTAGAATCATGGCCAACGATGTGTTCATTTTCAAAAAACATCATAAGTGAATTAGAAAATTTTTGAAAAATTTGAGAAAAAAAAGTGCGAGTCTTTTCTCGAGTTCGGGGGATGGCATGAAAAATCGTGAACCGAATCCGAGAGGTCGAGGTCGATTCGGTATGAAATGCCCCATATATATGAGCACAAAGCTTTTACACGAGTAAATTTCTCTTTCTCTTTCTCGTTTTTTTTTCCTCATGCTTCGGCCATGCCGAAAGAAAGAACTGTTTAAGCTTATGGCTATCACACTGAGATTACATGAATTCGTCGAGGGGGTGGGGGCGGTGAAAATTATTCCCTAACGAGTGAGAAATTCGACGAGTAATGTATGCCCCATTCCACAGTCTCAGACAAGGTTAACGAAAGGTATAGGTATACGTATATAAGTATAACACGTACATACATACATACATATGTATACATAACGAAATAAGGGGTTGTAAAAGTCTGGCTGCTGAGATAGAAAAGGGGGGTGAAGGGGGAAAGTAAAGAAGCCAGAAAAGAAAAAAAAGAAACCAAAAACATTTTCAAATCCTGTGAGTCGCATATATGTAAAAGAAGAGAGAGATAGAGATACAGAAAGAGAGAGAGAGAGAGAATAAAAAAAAAAATCCCACCCCCTGGGAAAAAAAGGAAAAATAAAAATACCCGGCTGTGAATTCGTTTTCTCCGCGCTTAAACTCCGCGTACAGATATTACCTCTACCCACGTATACCTACCGACCATGCTGATTGGATATATGTTACCTGTATAATATATATATGTATGCGGTATGATATTTACATAGTATATTATGCGCGTTCTGAATTTCATCAAAATCTCAAAATCTACGTGGACGAAATGGTTTCTTTATTTTTTCTACTTTTTTGTGTTCTTTTGTAATTTTTTTGTTATTTTTTTTATCCTCTCTCTTCCTTTTTACTCGTACATTACCCAGTTATACTCATTCTAGAATAAAATTTTACCACACGTAAAAAGAAGAAGAGAAAAAAACGAAAGAAGAAATAGACGCAAATGTCAGTTCACTGTGGGCGGTTACAAAAATCTTGAAAAATTCTGTAAAAATCCAGATTCATATTTACATATAAAAATATTCAAACGATTTCCCACGGTGAACTAACCTTGGCGTTTATCTTATTTTTGTTTTTTTTTTTTAATTTTTTTTCACGATATCGCAAATGACATGACAAATGGAACCGAACGCCGGCCCACTCTGATTTACACGCCACAATTCTTTGCAAGGGATGCAGGATTTTTGAGGATTTTTGCAAATTTTTAAATTGTGCCCCTAGATGTGATTTCATTTTTCTATTTGAACAAATTTATAAAGAAAAAAAATATGAAAAATTTTCGTCGAATCGGTGTGGAATGCTCCATACGTGAATCCAATATACATATGTTTTTTTTTCTTCTCGAATCTTTAGTCACTGGAAAATATAATATTTTATACGAAGGGTAGTGTTACGGTGAAACCGTCTGAGCCCACTTTTTTTTATCTCGCTGAAACAACGGAAAAAAAACCGTATCTTTATGGGTTTTGTTTGTTTTTTTCATTATTAATAAAATAATATTTTTTACCTCCGAATTTTTATTTTTACACTCTTTTATTATCGGGAATTATTTATCATTGAATGGTACTTTTCAAGGTACTTTTGAAGTCTCTTTATCGACCCTATTCTTTACATTTTCCTCGATTTTCAAAAAATTTGTCAACTCTCAAACTGAAAGGCAGCTGCTTTTTCACTTTATGTATAATTATACGGCTTTCAATTAGCCATAAATTTGACTAAAATATATATCATATTAATATCCAGCTGTGATTAAGAAAGGGATTGTTTAGTCAGATAATTAAATGCGTCAGCTGCGTTGATGAAGAATTCATCTAAACATGTTCATTATTTCGAAATTCGAGTTAATATACCTACCTACTATTTAATATCAGCTAATTTATTTTCACAAAGAGTCAAATCTCTCTACTGTATACATATATACCATACCTACCCTTATTTACATCCAAAGATGTATTTATTCATGTATAAGTATGTACAGGGTGATTGGGGTTAAGCGGACCATAATATTATCTTAGGGGTAGATTCCTTGCGAAATTTCAAGACTAAATGTCCTTTACCAAAAATTTGAGGGCCCAATAGTTTCCGAGCTACGAAAGATCTCAGTTGACCAATCGCAGAACGTGTGGGTGACTCAGACAGGGTCGGCCATGAGTGTGAGTTGCGCAGTGCCCAGTCTATGCGATCTATACGCTCTGGGATTGGCCGACTAGGATCTTCCGTATCTCGGAAAGTATTGGTCCCTCGAATTTTCGGTAAAGGAAATTCGGTCTTATATTTCCGCGGGGAATCTACCCCTGAAAATATGGCCCGCTGAGCCTGAATCACTCTGTATAAGAAGACAATACTTCGCTGCGGAATAAATTAGCGAAATTCCATTGGGATTATTATTTAGTAAACAGGCTGTGCGATATTTTGCTTTATTCAAATTGCTGCGGCACGTCGGCGATGAGAATCAGAAGAAGAAAAAGAAGGGGATGACGAACCCAAAGTCCCTTCCTTCCTTACTCTTGAATTCAAACTCCGCGAAATTTCAAGGTGTAAGGGTGTAGGTAGGTAGGTAGGTAGGTAGGGGTAGGACCAAGTGTTATACAGAAAAGAGACGAGGGAAACTCATCATCGGCATGAAAGGAAGCGTGATTAAATTCGAGTAAATTTAATGATTTGCTTAGAGCTTTTCCAATAATAAGTGATAGAAAAAAAAAGCAAAAAAAAAACACAATTTTGTCCTTCGTTGAAAAATATTTTCAGTGAATTCTCACTGAAGGATTATCGAAGAAAAAAAAATGAGAAACATAATCAAACGCTACCCTTACGGAAAAAAACCCTCAAATTTAAGGTGTAAATTCGTACTCCCAAAGTTTTGGGGGTTTACCATGAAAACTCAGGGTTAACCCTCAAATTTTACCCCCAAATACAGGGTAAACCCTCAGTTGGGGGTAAAATTTGAGGGTAAACCCTGAGTTTTCATGGTGAACCCCTAAAATTTTGGGAGTACGAATTTACACCTTAAATTTGAGGGTTTTTTTTCCGTAAGGGTAGACTAATTGAAGAATGAAAAGCGGGAGAAGCCAATTTGTCGAAATAATTAATTAATCGGAACATCTTTTTTCCTTGTTGAAATGAAAAAAAAACGAAAAATGTAGAAAATCCGTCCGATATTCCGAGTCTCAATTAAGTCCTTTCACCAAGCTTATCTGTATCATGAGATTATCTCAGCTCAATGAACCGAGAGACTATGAGCAGTCTGCAGTGTTCCAATATTTGGGTTATAACCGCGCGCAAGGAGAGAGTGAGATATTTTAATTTGCGAGAATCGAGCGCCGCTCACCGGCCATTGATGGAACTAAAACTTTTAGGATATACGCGAGAAGGGCGATATTTATTCATAAAGATAAGATAACGACTTGCGAGGGTTCATTGTAAATGTTTTTTTGTTTTTGTTTTTTGTTTTTTTTTTTTCATATACACACAAATCTAGATGCATAATATAAATTTTCAAAGCTAGGCTTGTATAATTTAATTCTGTATATACATATGTATAGGGGGTTTATTCAGACGAATTTTAACCGCATGAAGCAACCAAGAAGAGATTGTCTCGAAAATGTTTTAGGGGTGGGCGAGGGTGTATATTTCTGTATACCGTGACGATCTCAGGATGCGGAACGCCAGGGATACCAGCCCAAAACTTGTTAGTAGCAGTTTAGTAACTCGCTAGATGTTTCTAGTAAAATCACTAGGAATCACTAGATTTTTAGTGATTTTACTAGGAAAATCTAGTGAGTTACTAAACCGCTGCCAACGATTTTTTGATTGGTATCCCTGGCGTTCCGCATCCTGAGAATCTCACGGTAGGTGTGATATGTACTGTGTAGCTGTACGTAGGCTGGTGCTACCCTTGAAGGTATAACTGCACGCGTAGGTAAAAGATGGAAGATTGGAAGTGGTTGTAATTCAATTATTTAGTTAGTAGGTTAGACTAGGGTTGGTTTTAGTTGGGTTACCCGTCAGCCGGGGTCAGAGGTGACTCTAGGCACTCGTAACTTCTAATTGTATTTACTCATAATAAATCTTCTTCCATCCTGTGCAGTCTTCATCAAACTTGTATTTGATTAACTTGCTTCATCCCCCTTTCACGCTCCTCTCATCCGTCCCACCCCTCCGTTTATTCCATCATGTTATTCAAATATAGTCAAACAGGTATAAAGTCCTTCCGCATCCCCTATACGTACGAAAAATTTTCTCCGTCAACTGGAAAGAAGGGAGAAAAAAAAGAGAGAAAATAGGGAAAGAGGGAAAAAAAACACCAAACGTCTCATATTATATATATGATTTAATTCAGAATAAGATCCCGTATACCTTCTTCTTCTTTACACCTACACATACCTGGTTCGAAGAATATTCGAGTTGATCGATGAAAGTAAACGAAATTCCATGCTTCTCGGAGCTTGACGACATGCGACGTACGAGCTACCGAGCCGTGAATAAAGAATAATGATAACAATGCAGAGAATGATGATAATAATAATCCGTAGTCTTCGTCGCGTTACCGGAATACCTCTTCTCTTCACGTGTCACGTTCCACCTGACAACACCTGCGCACGTAGAGAGGTAGACTGCTCCTCTTTGTTGAGAGAGATATATAGGGTGTATTGGACATGTATGGAAAGTGCGAACGGCTTTGCATGTGAGATTGGTAGCGTAAATTCGTTCGCGACACGTATCAATGTCGAAAGAAAAAATATTCCGCAATTTAGCAAAGAAATTTTATTCCGATTATTTTTTTTCTCGCATTATCTCGACGGGATGTTGCAGAGCGGATCGAGACGATTCCAACGAGCTGCTACAAGTCAACATTCGGATAATCCTGCCAGGAGATATCGTTCTCCGAAGCATATACAGGCAGCTTCAAAGTGTCATACCCCATCGGTTTTATTCCGAACCGTTAGAGATAAGACAAAATGTTTGGTACGAAAAGTTCGCGTTTTTTTTAGCGGAATATCATCCATTAAACAGATTCTTATTACCTCTCTCTTTATCCGAGATATGGAGGCAAATTTCAATTTTTATTGACTGAATTTTTTACGGATAGTGTTACAGCCTGAATAAAAAATGATTCAAATTATTATGCCGCTGAGTGCACGATAATGACTATATTGCTCGATGTAAAAACTTTGAAATTCTTGTTAAAAGAAAAGAATAATAATTCCCTCGTATATCTTGGATAGTCGAAAAGTAATAAAACCGTAGTTTTAACCGCTATTGAAACACGCTGTGAATCCATATCCTTGGCAATATTTATGTGCAAACATACCACGAGCCAGGAGGCTTTTGGGCTCTCCTTAAGGCTCAAGGATTTTCGCACCCGGCAAAAGCACCAGTCCCGCAGATGTGGCCCTCGAGGAATTTTGATTAGCGGAATGGGTGTAGAGCAAACAATATAAGGATTAGCCAATTTAACGAGATTATATATTTACCGCTACAGCGATTTTTATTTTCTAACGGTTTAAATTATTTTTGCGAAAACAGTTCGGCAACAAATAAGAATAAGAATAGAACAAAAAACAAAAAAAAAAAAAAACATACGGAATTGTAAAAAATTATTTTTCACACGTGAATTATTATTTCCTTTTTCAAATTCCCTGTGGCTGAAACTGCAGCAACGCGTTGCGGCGTCGTAGTTGTGGCTCGATTAATCGTGAGGGTGCACTGCAGGGAATTCCAGTAGCTATTTATCATAATAATGGAAGAAGAAGAAGAAAAAAAAAATTGAAAAAAGGAAGAAAAAAAAGAAGAAATGAAAAATAAAAAATCTTTTAGAACTGAGAGGGGTGCAGTTTTATCTGGTGAAAAGCTTAATTCTCTGGAGTATATTTCACTCCTGTTAATCCTAACACGATGGGAGCTTCTCAATTTTCGTTTTACTCCCCTACTCCTCCGCCAGTTTGGCCTCGTCGTCGTCGTTGCAGCAAAAGCAGCAGCAGCAGCAGTAGCAGAACAAAACAGAGCGAAACAGAGCAAAGCTGAGTAGTATTTGCCCAGGCTTCGATCGGTCGCCATATTGGATTTGTTAATAAACGACAACCAATTAAATCCCCTGTCTGGCTCTAGGCGTATCTGGTTCAGATTAAAGAGCGAAACGAACACGAAAATCCTTAACGACTTTAGTAAATCACTAAAATTCCCCTCCGCCAATATTTTTCATCTCTATATAACGCGCGGTACCCGCGCGCGCGTTGCTGCAAATATGAAGGTATAAAAATCAGAAGAAAGAATGAAGGAAAATAAGGGCAAAGGAAACGAAATTTTTCGCCTAAATTTTGTTCGATTATTCTCGATTTGACGAGACCAAAAGAGAAAGGAGAAAGAAGAAATAGGGATTGATAAAATTAAAACGAAATCTTTGAGATAAAGAAAATAGACACTATACCCTCGAGGCTATTACGGTACCCCCAAACCGAGGGCCGGAGGATCATAAGTTTTCGAAAGTCGTTTTGGCCATTGGCAACCATTGGCTCTCTGGGGTTTTATTGTGTTCGAATACAATGCCTTTTGGTCGAAGTCAAAGGTTATAGTCCTGTTCCTTTGGTAATATTTTCCGAGACCGCACAATACGTCCTCGAATTTCTAACGGTGGTATAAACTCTGTTTCTATTGAGAGTAAACCGACGTTGTCCAGTTTCGTAAATCGTAGATAAAGGACGTCCTTTCTGAGAGAGCCTTTTCTCCACTTTTCAACCCCCTCTCGAAATCGAAAAAAGAAAAAAAAAAACATTTGAATTACCAGAACTTATAGCTGCGCATAGTATCAATGGGGTGGAAAGGTAATAAAGGATATCAACAATTGAACGAGAAGAGCAATCCAATTTTTCTTTTTTCTTTTTCACAAAAAAGCTCGAAAGTGACATCATTGAGCATTAAGAACCGTATTAAAGTTGTCATTCATCACGTGATTTCGGAAGAATCGATCGAAACACTAGAGAGAAAGAAAAAGCTCTGAAGCTCCCCTAGATTTTGAAATTAAATTAGGTAATAACGAGTTTCAAGAATTGAGACGGAAGGAAAAGCTCTGAAGTGATGACGAGTATTCGAAATCGTGAAAAAGCACTCATCTAACGCATGTGATTAAAAAAGAAGCGTTCAAAAAATTAGGTGAAATCAAAAAAAAAAAGAAAAAGCACTGAACTCCCCTAGATTTTGAAATTAAATTAGGTAATAACGAGTTCCAAGAATTGAGACGGAAGGAAAAGCTCTGAAGTGATGACGAGTATTCGAAATCGTAAAAAAGCACTCATCTAACGCATGTGATTAAAAAAGAAGCGTTCAAAAAATTAGGTAAAATCAAAAAAAAAAAAGACAAAGCTCTGAACTCCCCTAGATTTTTAAATCAAATTAGGTAATAACGAGTTTCAAGAATTGAGACGGAAGGAAAAGCTCTGAAGTGATGACGAGTATTCGAAATCGTAAAAAACTAGTGATTACAAGAGAAGCGTTCAAAAAATTATGTAAAATCAAAAAAAAAAAAACAAGAAAGAAAAAGCTTTGAAGCTCTATACAAGATTTTGGAGTTGAGTTAGGTGGAGGCGAAACTGCATCTAGGGAATTCTTATGGTCCTGTCAAGGTGTCTGTCTAGGGTGGTAAAATGGGTGGTAAAAATGCTATGCTTGGGATCTGGCGAGAGGTTGTTGGGGAAAAGCTTGTCGAGCTTTAGTAGGACGAGTAAGAGTAAAAGGGAAGGTAGAGGTGGGGGTTTACTGCGGTGAGACCGTGTCGTGGATTGTGGGTAGCGGGTGGAGGAGGTGAAGGCGCAGATAAGCGAAAAATGTTCGAAAAATTCGCAGAGAGTCTGTCAAGCAAACTTCCATCCAAAATCCAAACGTCGAGCACCGCCAGCTATCAACCACACATAAATCTATATTTCAGAAGGAAGAGAGTAGAGGAGTGAGCGCAAGCTTGACGCGAGCATGCATCATACATTTTTGCTGCAGTAAAACCGTTTCTTGTTTCTCTCTATTTCCCTTCTTTTCGGTTTTCTTTCTCTTTCGTCTAAAAACTTAAAAAATCAAAAAATTAAAAAATTAGGAAGAAGCTTCTATTTTTTTTCGTTTCTTTCCTTCTTCAGAATCGTATCTTGTGGTTTCCAGGAGATTAATTATGTCCGAGAATAAAGCGCTTTTCTTCCTTCGCGTCGTACTACCTCAGCTGGATCTGCAATTAAGTTTAGAAAAAGTTAAGAAAATCTTTGTTGGTCGTCGTCTTGGCCACTGTGGTGTTTTTTGTTTCTTTTTTTCTGTTTTTTTCTTCTTTCTTTTTGTACTTCGTGGGTATATAGATGTGTATATGGTGAGAATATACATATGCATACATAGTATATGTACACAGGTACAACAAAATTCCCAAGAGTAAAGCTCACAACGAAATCCGGAAGTGACGAAGCATTACCTCGGGCAGTTTCTTCCTCTTTCTCTTTTCCTCTTTCGCTCTGCTCTGTGACTCTACAACACCGCAACAACCAAGTAATTTCAGTTGGCACGGCGGCGGCTTGGTGACAAAAAGGGTTGACTTAAGCTCGAAATTAAAGCCAGCCGAGTGCGTGATGGGCTACTACCTCCGCGCCGCGCCGCCGCGAAACTATATACACAGGTATATTAAGTACGCGTATAGAGTCAGGTAGCTATTTGCACGTTGCACACGTGTTTGAACACGGTGCTCTTCACCAGGAATAAACGAAATATGAAAAGTTAACAAGTCCGACATTTTTATTGCCTCGTCTTTCTGTTAATTAACATTTTCCGAAACTTCGTAATAGCCTTTTGCATAAAAGCATACTTATACATCTTACTTTTTCCTCGCGTATTCATAGACCAAGTTTTTGGATTCTTTGTTCAAAACTCAGCCAAAGTTGTCCCAGCGAGAAACTCGTGGGTCTGATAGTTTTCAAATGGGAGCGAGTTCAAGTTCTGACCAATCGCGGCTGAGACTGAGCGCTGCTCCATCTGGCGGTAGCGTCCTGAAACAGTGTGACCGTTACTCTTCAACTTCGAATCCATCTCATTCGAAAACTATAAGACCCACGAATTTCTCGCTCGGATGTATTCGTTTCAGTTTTTTTTTTTTTTTTTTTTTCACAAGGAATAAGACTACGATATGAATATATGGGTGATTCTGATAAAATTTGAATGAATTTACCTTCGTGTTTTCATTATTTGATTTAATGCGTACATGCATACGTATAAATCGTAGGTAAATGATCGTTAGACATTTCTTTTTTATTCTGTGGTTAATTGAATTTGATATATGGGTAGTATATTGATATAAATTGTGTATTGGGTGAAGAAATCCTGTGGATGATTGCAGCGTAAAAATAGAGTAGGTATAGATAGAAAAAAGTTGAAATAGAGAACGTTATTTCCAATACGTAAATTAAACAAATGACGGCAATAAATCTTTTGGTAGGGAAAAATAGTTTCGATTCAATGAACTTTGCCCGGGATAACTGGCCCCATTTCGTATCAGAGCGCGAGGGAACAGAACGTGGAAGAAAAAAAAAGAAATAAACCAAGAGAGAGAGAGAGAGGGGAGAGGAAGGGGCTGATGAAAAAAAGGAAAGTAAAGTAGATAAAAAAAATTAGAGCCGTTCTGGAAATCATTTCCGGTTCAGATCATCTCAAAATCAATTCTCCCACCCCTTTTACTTGCATGCATGTCGAATAAGAGAGCTTCAGCCATACCATAGTTTCAACTATTCTTAATATCAAAAGAGCTGAAAAATTAACATTTTTCCTCCCATTTTTTCACCCTGTTTTAGAATAAACGAAAAAACTATCAGATCGCAATTTCTGGCCTACTTCAGCTTCACTTCTACGACTAGCACGTCCGTTGGGTGGCCAGCTAAGGGAGGAAAGCCGGTCAACAACACTGGTAACTATGAAATCGTACATAATATATAAAATTAATTATCGATTGATAGATTGGCGAATGAATATGTATTATATGTATATTTGTGTGTGTGTGTTTTTTTTTAATGATGCAAACTGTTTCCCATCCAGCCCTGCACAACCACCCCTTGCATTAACCAGATCTAATAGCACACTAATTTCGATTTCGCCATTTCACATGACGCTCTCTCCCTTTCTCTCTCTCTCTCTCTCTATCTCTCTGTGCTAGACAAATTACAGTGAGCTCTTGCTGCTAAATGCTGACTAACTCGAATCGTCAAAGGGTTTTGGGTCTGCTGATTAAACGCTGGGAGAATCCACGAGCCCTTTGATATTAACGCTTAGAACTTAGGATTGAATTCCTATCACTTAAATTATGCATCAAAATTTACTGCACAGTTCAATTATCATTGCCACCTGCAGCTGGGTAAAGACAAAAACGATACATTCATGAATTCGGGAATTCATGAATTACGCAGATAGGGGATGACGAGACGAGACGATTGAAAGTTTGGGGAAGGAGAGGAAGACAAACCTTTTAAATCCTAGGGAAGTAGAAATTGAAAATTTTTGCCTTTTATTATCCAATACCCTAATTTTGACTCGGATTTCCGTTCGGTTGAGGTGAAAATAAATTTGGGTAAATGAATCCTTCTTCCCTTGGAGGTGGGGAGGGAATAAAATTGTGAGAGAGAGCCTGAAAATAGGATAAAGTCTTTGTATAAGGCCTGACAAACAGATCAATCGAATAGATGGGGAGGGAATCGCTAGCCCCTAGTATTTTCCCTCTCTTACATCTCCGCGCTGCCACCGTCGCTTTTCCCTTCATCCCTTATTCCGCCATCCCTTATTTTCCCGGTTTTTTATTTTACTTCTTTTCTCTCTTTCTGACCCTCTCTTCCTTCCTCTCTTAAGAGTTACCAACTGTCTCCTCGTCGATACGGTCGACCACTTTTAGCCGCGAGAAAACGCGACGCTCAGCGTCCCTCCTGCACCCCCCCCCCTCTTCCCGACGCCTTTTATACCGCAAAGCTCATAGCCGCAGACTCTTCCTCAGTCTAAACTCCCAGACTGCATAAACGCCCGCACTTTTTACAGCTGACTGCAGCAGATACTTTTATTCACTTGAATCCTCAATTTTGGGTCTTCCCATTCTTCTTTCATTGATTTTTCCCGATTTCACATAGCAAGTGGAAAATTTGAATACTATTATTTCGCAAATTGAAGATAAGACGTGGAAACACTATTTTCTCACGAAACTTTACCTTCGACCATACATATATTATTTATTTTCAATGCCATTCGTCATTCGATCATCAAAATCCTGTGAAATCCTTCGCGAAATCCAAATTCCTTCCGACGTTTACCAAAAACGTAAAGCTCCGCGCTGCAATGATCGAAAGTCATTTTTCAACCCGAACCGATGCTCTTTCCTGAAATTCTTTTCATCTTCTGTTCCTCTTTTTTCATTGCAGATTGCGACTGGGTGTACGAGGATACCGATTGCCACAAGGAGTGTATCCTCGCAAGCCCGGGCTACCCGGGTGTTTACGCTCCGAATAGTCGGTGTCGTTATCTGGTAACATCGGGTCCACACGTCTCAGTAACCGTGAAATTCACAGCAGTTCTGATGCCGCACAAGTGAGTAATAAAAGAGAATGACGATTATCCGATTTTCTACCGATTAAGATGATCAATTTTGATCCTGATAATAATTTTATTAATTTATTTCCTCGTCAGAATCGTGGTAAACGCCTCGTATATAAATTCATAAAGCTGTTCTCGTCATCCCTGCAGCAACGACTCTACGTCACTGGATGATATCCAGCTTTTTCCTCCCTCCCAGAGTCCCAGAACTTCCATTCGACATTTGTCCTTGAACCGGGTTGGCTGGCTGTCAGGCGAGAAATTAAAAACTTTTCCTTAAGTTCTCTCAGCAGTCTCTCTGTACGGGGAGAGGACTCGGGGTTTGATATAAGGGTGGGATGAAATAAGGGTGGGTAAAAAGCGGGGGATGAGAGAAAGAGACTTCGAGTATTAACTGACTCGAGCGACCTTTAGGAAACTAACTCTAAGAGAGTAGGCAGCGGAGGAATAAGAGAAGGGATGAAAGAGGGTAGGTATCCTTCATCCAGCCAACCAGCCAACCAGATTCGGTTATTTTGTCTCCAGACGAAAATCGGCGGTACACCTATAGTCGTCGGTTCTTGCAGTCCTTAAGGGAAGCACTTTTTCGGGGTATGACCCGAGGGCTGCTGCCTCTGCCTCTGCCTCTGCCTCCGCCTCTGCCTCCGCCGGCACCGCGCCCCCGTCCCTCCTTTTCGTCCCCTAAATATTAACCCTCAGGCTTAGCAACGTAAATGGTAATTTCACGTCAGATTTTAAACACGAACGATTTCACGGGCTCGTAGCTACGTTACGGCCACGGGGTTGGGATTTTTAAGGGTTGTTGTCGACGGGGGTGTAAAAGGTGGAGGTTCAAAACGGCGGGTAAACGAGGAGGGAGATATAGAGAGAGAGTGAGAAGGGGGATAGGGATTATTGGTACTACTACATAGAAAAAAAAAGGAAAAAACTAAAAAAAAACTAAAAAAGGGAAGAAGAGAAGAAAAAAAGGCCGGGATTCCACCCCCGTATAGGCCATAATCCTGAGCTGTTTACGTTGTACCAATCAGTGTCATTATATAGCCACATGCTACGCACTGGACGCTTTTGTCATGTTTTTGGCGCTTTTTGTACGTTTCGTTTTTTTGTTTGCAAATTTGCTCACTTATTTTTTACTAATTATTAAAAGTTTTATGAATAGTGAATGCGATGATGTATTCAAAGAACGTTTGGATAATGTTGGGAGGATGTCGGGTGAATTAATGCGAGGCAATTAGTGATGAAAAAATAGTAACGAGCTAAGGTATACGTCGAACTAAACGAAGATCTACTATACGCTGATTTTCACTGAAATTCACAAAACTGATGTGGGATAACTGCATATAGTTACCCGGGTAATTGTTAGATTGAAGAAACAAAAAAAACTAACTATGTAATAGAATGAAAAAAAAATTTTGGGAAACTGTCGAACTAAACGAAAATCCATACTGGTTCAATATGGACGAAATTTACGAAACTGAAGTTCAAATTTAGTATATTAGGGTGAAAACTACTGAAAACAAGATTAAAAACTGCCATTATACAGAATTACAATCTAATGTACGAACTATACCTATGGAGATTCATCTATAAGAAATTAAAATTTACTAGATTGACCAAAAACCTATTAGACGAAAATGAAAACTACTATATAGTTGAGAATACTGAAATCTACTAAACTTGATAATTGAAAAATTAAACTAGCACAGCTACTAGAAAATTTGAATGAAATTAAATTTACTAATTATAAGTAAAAGAATGGAATGAAAAATTATATTTCAGTTCCATTAGGTACCGTTTTTTTTTATGTTAGGTTTTCTTCTTTTTTATATGATACAGTATTCGTATAGTATATATGGGGTATTCCACGTGAACCGGATCGGTTTTTGGCAACAAAAAAAAAGGAAAAAACGGGAGGCTGGAAATTTGATCACTTCTTCGTGGCACTTCGAAGTAATTTCGTTGAAAATTTCAAGGCAATCCATTGGACCCTTCAAGTAGAAAAAAAATGGAAACACATTTTTCCCAAGTTTTACATGCTTCGCCGATTTTTTGAAGAAAAAAAAGAAGAAAAACGGGAGGCTGAAATTTTGATTACTTCTTAGTGCCACCTCGAAGTAATTTCGGTGAAAATTTCAGGGCAATTGGTTAGACCCTTCAAGTAGAAGAACAAAGAAATCGCATATTTCCAAAGTTTTACATGTTTAAGAATTTCAAAAATAATTAAAGTGCCTACAGATTTCGAAAGAGCTCATTTATGCGCGTAGAATGCACTATGGGAAGTTATGATTTTGTTCATGCATGGCTGAGATAAGTGGAGTTGAAAATGTAGTAACTAAATTTTTGGTATAATTATGACAGTGATATAAATTGAACCAATTGGTTTCATGCTCTGTAACTGTTGGGGACATTTCATGAAGTAACAGGAATCTGCATCTGCATTGGCGTCAAATTCGATGATCTCTGGCCAAAAACCGATCCGGTTCACGTGGAATACCCCGTATACAGTATTCCCATATATATATATATATATAATACATGTTAGTTTTATTTTTTTTTATTTTTCCATACGAAAAGCCAGTGACAATTATTATATTGCCGTAGGAAGACTCTAGCTCCTGAGTATAACTCATAGCAATTACAGAGAGTGGGATTTTGTCCAGATAATAACTGCGCCACTATTTTCCCGGGGATTCCCAGAGACTAAGCTTTTATTAGAGTCCTAGTTGAACGTCGTTTACTGAGCTAGCTAGCCGCACACTTATACCAGACTGAGGCAGTCAGGCATTAAAATAAAACGAGAATTTCGTTTTGGCTCAGGCTGCATCCCCCCAAGACCACAATCTTCTATAACTACAGGTTCGTTCAAAATCCAAAAGCAACAATTTAATTTTCGCCTTTTTTTCATGTTTATATCATCGTTTTGTATTTTCGATAAAATGAAATCGAGAGTCAAAAATTCTGAGCAAGTTGATGGAATATTTATCAAGTTTATCAAGTTTATCAATTGTTTAGTAGATTTTTGAATTTGTTCATTTTATTTTTATTTCATTTTGTTTTTTTTTTTCTCTCTCTCTTGCTTTCCATGGCGTATTCTGCAAACACCTTCTTGTTTCATTGGGAATAAAAATTTCAGGTTTTCGGAGCACAGGAAACGAAAAATATTGTTATAGAATTTATCTCGTTGTGTCTCTCGGGATAATAAATGAAAATTTATTTCACAACCGAAAAGCCGAACTTTCTCAACCTGTCTGGTTATTAAAATGTAATTAATTCAAAACTCATAAATGAATTAGTTGATGAACAGCTTAATTGCCCTCATGAAACATGATTCAATTAATTATTCATGACACAGCCCTCTGAGACAGCTGCCCCTTTCCACTTCATTTAACAAAATAATCAATATTTCATTCATTACACTGATAACCGCAACTTAACACCATGAAAAAAAAAAAAGAAACATAATGTATCAGCCAAAACTTTGCGACTAAAAAGAAAAATCTGATTTATTAATTTATCGGCAAATGGTTTGATTGAATTTTTTTTCTTTTTATTCATTTTTTTTCTTCTTCACCCTCAAGAGTTGAGATTTCGAAAAAGGTTGAAAAGGGAAGAGAAATCAGACGAGGGAAATAAGATCGTGTGTGAAATATATCTACCGTGCAATAAAAGTTGGAGAGGATTGGCGCGTATATACGAAACGTCTACTATTCTCAAAGGCGTTTATTCGCTTTGGTATAAAGTTTTGATTTCGTCCCCTGGCCCTTGTCGATCGATCCTTTGAGATCACACTTTGCTAAATAGGTGTAAGAGGAGGAAAAGGGTCGAAAAATAAATGTGAAAAAAGCTCGAAGCTAGTTCGACCTCAAGATAAATGTTTTGATGTTCAAAATCAGGGGTGAAATAATTTCGGACATTTATCGCGTGTGTAGGCACAGCGAATATTCTATCTATTTACATGTCTATCAGTGCGTGTGTGTGCGATCGTCCCTACGCTTCTAATGGCCGACTGTTTTCTCTCCGGCAATTGAACAAACAATAATCAACAACCTTGGCATGTGTTAACCAAACCGTGACATAGTCACTAATTACTAATTACTAATTACTAATTACTAATTACTGATCATTAATTGCTGATCATTCCTGGTTAATTTAACATCAATATCACGTCCACGCGAATTAATCACCGAGAGAGCTTTCGCTGGATGAAAGCACCCGGGTCTGATAGTAGATGTCTCACTCTATATTCAATTCTCTAACATGGGGGGCTCGACTGTAGCAAGACACGGAGGAGGGGATGCGCACGCCACGTGCGTGAGCTCTTGATATAGTTCGTTCCAGCTTACTCCAATTGCAATCTGTTTACTGTTTAACACTCCAAGCTTGGAAGAATTATTAAAAGAGAGGTTCGACTGTAGCGGAGCGTGAAGGAGGGGATGCGCACGCGAAGTGTGTTAGCTCTTGATATAATTCGTTCCAGCTAACTCCAAACGCAATCTATTTATTGTTCAACACTCCAAGCTTGGGAGAATTATTAAAAGAAAATATCGACGAGAGGTTCGACTATAGCGGAGCCTGGAGGAGGGGATGTGCACGCCAAGTGCGTTAGCTCTTGATATAATTCGTTCCAGCTTACTCCAATTGCAATCTATTTACTGTTTAACACTCCAAGCTTGGAAGAATTATTAAAAGAGAATATCGACGAGAGGTTCGACTGTAGCGAAGCGTGGAGGAGGGGATGTACCTCTCGAAATGTCTTTTTTAGTCTCAATTTAAAAAGAGGGGATATACACCTCCCTCGCCAAGTGTTTGGCTTTCAAAAAGACTTTTTCAAGTCATCAAACACAAAGTGAGGAGGAAAAAGAGACGGAAAGGTGCGCGCGAAGTGTGTAGCTATTTACTTGTTGCGAAAAACAGTAGGTATGCCTTGTATTTCATGTTTGTGTTAAAAACTGATTGCGCTGATGACTTGGTTATCGAAAGTCGAATTTCTAAGACAATAAATATCAGCAAAAATGAGTAAATGACAATTGTAATAAATGAATAGAGTCGAGCCTGGCTCACTGGCTCACTGCCTTACTTAACTTACTTACTTCCTAACTTACTTCGAGGAGTAAAGTTTGGATAATACTTTTAGTATAACCGCAAGAACTCGTCTTCGTCTTCTTCTTCTTCTTCTTCTTCTGGGACGAACCCCAATGAAGGGAGGCGAGAGTTTAGAGGTGATAATCTAGCCAGAACAGCCCACAAAAACGGGACACAAAAGCCTCCCCCGTTTCTCCTCCTAATCTGAAAACCACCCTCCCTCTTTCATCTCGCTGTAATAAACTTGACCCAGTTCTTACGAAATTTGAAGAATAAAAAATGGAACAAAACGAAAAAAGCAAATAAGAAATGCTCGTTCGCAATCGAATTAAGTTCGAAATTTTCCTAATCACGAGACGCGGTTTTGCTCCGATGTTTTAAGGGTTGCGGTAGTTTATCCCTCGATGAGATTTATCATGTCCGTTTGAAAAATGATAGGAAAAAAAAAGAAATGAAAATAGGGGTTGAAAAAGTGTTTCATCTCGAAGAACATCGTGTTACAGAACACGGATAGATAGTTTGAGGTGAGATGGATATAAGATAGGTGGTTGCAACAGCATGGTTTACGCAGTTTGTACGTTCCTCACGTATTTTACGTTATGGGATAAGCTTCGTGCCGACTACAAGCTAAGCTTAAGGTTTTGATGGGAACGTGAGGATGTCCAGATGTCTCGTATTAACCGGGTTCAATATACCCTGCAACCCTTAATCCAGCCACTCCGGCCTCCAAGCCAACCCTTTCGACCCCCTTAACCCCTCTTGTTTTACAATTAGAAATTGATCGAGCAAAAAAGCTCCCTTTAAAATCCCACCTCGTATATTTTCGGCGATTCAATTATACCCCACTAAAAGCAAGCTCTTTGGGAAATAAATTCAGAAAATCTTATCCCAACCGTTCCCTTATAGTTTTTCGTTATGATTAAAAATCCTAAATTTTGTCATTTTATTTCATCCTTATTCTCTCTTGTTCTTTCGATTCGGTTTTTCCCATGGTTTTGAGCTTTCGCTCGGCTGAGCTTCCAGCCCGACTAGGGGCAGGGCTAAGGTAATTAATTCGTACGTGTAAGTGTCAGCCAAGAACCAACGAGTACCCTTGGGCAAAGATATATGTCTCAATTTAAACAGAGTAGTTGGTAGTATCCTAGGGATGGTTTCTGGTAGTAACCAAGACCCACCCTTACCCCCATAGCTGCTATTCCGACCAATAAATCCCATCTCCTCTGCATAGCTGGGGCGTTACACTTTTCTTGTCGAACCTCAACCTTCGAAAGCAGACATTTTCGAAAGCTCTCGAATCGCTCGACGCCCCCTAGCTGAAAGGAAGAGAGAAAGGAATTGAGAAAAAACAAAAAAAGAAAAAAAAAAAAAACAGAGTCGATCGGAACGGCGCCCATTAATCAGAGAATTACAAGAAGTCGATTTCCATTTTTCATCCGCTTTAGAGAAAGCTTTTTTCAAAATGACTTTCGCTTCTTTTCCCACACGAAAATCAGCTCTTTATCCTTTTCAGACACCACTTTATACCCCGAATAATTGCAGCCAAACGAATCTACCGATTCGGATGAAACTTTGAGAAAATAATCTTTCACTCGTTGCAATCATTCGGACATCCACCACTTCCGGTTTTTATCAGATCATCATGTCTCGTAAGTTCGGAGGTCTGTGAATGATTTTTTCAGAATTTCTGTACCCCCGGGAATACGAGATGTTGACTAAGTGAATTTATTTTTTTCTCTATAAGCTTGATGCCCAAAATTTTCAAACTCGATTTTCCCGCGCTTGATAACAAGCGTGTAGAACGAGTTGGCGGCACTTGTGGGTTGATTTTGGCAGCGAATGCCATCAGCCAATAGCTGCGGAATGTAAATTAGCATAATTCCGTTAGTGATCCCTCATAATTTCAATCAGTGGCATACCGAAAGATCCCTGGTTATATCACCCCCCTTGTCTCATGCTACACATGCATACGAGCCCCGCGAACGAGCGAGTCTAACACTTCGAAACCCCGAAGCTATCATCGTTGTCTTCGCCCCTGCAGACTCGGAGCGGATGATATATTAATGGGTAGATTGTTCAAGGGTCGTAATCAACTAATAACTACGGTCCTGAGCGTGAGCATGAACGTGAGCGAATTCTTCCCTTGTGAGTATCGCGTTCTTACTAAAATGGGCTGCTGCTTTCTGCTTTCTGCTCTCTGCTTTCTGCTTTCTGCTTTCTGCTTTCTGCTCTCTGCTCTCGGCTCTTTGCTCTTTACTTTCTGGTTCCTGGCGATGGGGATGCTGGTGGAGGTTGCGGATTCCGTTACCCACCCATCTACCTACCTACCTACCCACCTACACGCTATCATTAATCATGGATGAGTGTCACGAGCACGATTTAGGGAAGAGATAAATAAAGAGCCTTGTAGAGTATAGGTATCGCCCCATGATGTATCTACTCAAGTGGTGAAAGTGATTAAAAAAGAAAAATTAAAGAAAAAAACTCGAAACGTATCGTTTGTTAAATTAAAACTGCTGCGGGTTATATTCGCGGATATTTTTCACCCCCGTACATCGATATTCAAACCAAATTTGAATACCCATTTCTCAAAACAGTTTCGCAACCCCATACACATATATCGACCTGCGGGTTCAGGATTATTCTTTTTTTTTTCGATTCGACATTTATTGTGAAAAATTGTCGACGTCTTCAGGATTGCCCAAGGATTTAGAAAAGATTTCACGGATTTCAATGATTTTTTAACTAGCATTTTACCTGTTGGATTCGAAAGATGTTCTAAATTCCCGTAAAAATCAAATATATGAAATGGGTCTGAAAAATGAAATCGGATAAAAATCAAAATTCTATTTTTTTATGTACGTCAAAATCGAGGTACGCCGTACATGTCATTTACACCCCCGCGTGCATTAACTGATATTACCAAGCGCTGGTTAGGAATAAGGGTAAGGTGATGTTTGATTTAATCACTGATGTATAATAAATGTACCCCCTATCCCGTACCTCGTCTCGTCTCGTCTCTTCTTCCTTCGTCAAGAAAATCGATCAACCCTGAAGCATTAAAGTAAAACGACCCTAAAGAGGGGATGTTTTCGCCGAAATCCTCAGCTCTGATCACCCACTTATACCCGTGCAGTTTAAAACCGTCAAGATAAATTCGGTCAAATTAATTGACGATCGAATTCGATACTATTGATTTCGTATTAAATCTAGACCGATGAGATAGGGGTTGAAATTTCTGGTTTATTGTCAGGTACCTATTCGATGAGAAAATTTGTCGAAAATGTAAGTCGTCGTATTTTAACGCGCAAAAATGTTGTGCATTTTTTTTGTTTCGAAAAGTACATTTCAAGACGGATAATTTGGTGTTTCTATTTTCCGAAATTCAGATCGTAGAGTTGGAGATATTCACAATTGCGATTTTTGCATCTGGAAGATTGGTAAATTTCCGAAAATTAATACATACGTCGAGATTTGGATGTGAAAAATACGAAAAAGTTATTACGAGCCGATGATCATATATCGGTGAAAAATGTCAGTGACCATAATCGAAATTTCAAATGGCTGTAGAGTTGACATATGAAACGCGTTATACAGTCAAGAGGTGAAATAGTATCACCGTTTTATCTTTTATCGCACGTAGTTTAAGATTAGTTTTTTTCCAAAAACTTTTCTACCGGGATATAAAAGTTCTTCGGTCTAAGAGTGAGTTGATCTGAAACCGGGATAGGAGGAGGAGGCGGAGAAACAAGAAGAAGAAGAAGAAGAAGAAGAAGAAGAAGAAGAAGAAAGAGAACCTTTCGTTTACGATCAGCCAACTTTCTGTGTCGTTAAAGCCTCCCCAAAATCGCCGCTTTTCAGAGATATGAGATAAATATGAATTTTTCAACGCGGCTAAATATCGCGCCTTGAGAATTTCACCAACTTTTTAGAAGCAGAATGAATGGAGAAAAAGAAAAATTCGGTAAATAGATGAATGAATGAATGATTGATTGATTGGGAGAACGAATGAATGAAATAAACAAGTCGATGTAGGGGTAACCCTCCCTCTTTCACCCTCTAAACATAAGTATCCATATATCGTTTTCCCATATAAGCTGTTAGCCTCTCAGCCTTCCCCTGGGATATAGGTGAAAATAAGTGTTTTCCTATATTATAGGAGTACGTGCACAGTGTGAAACGTGTTATAGCGCTTGTACTACATCGAGGTAAATCGACCACGTGCAACAAACAAACGATGTGACGTAATATTTGACGTAGAAAAAAGGTCGAAAACGCGTTGAATGATCAAATTTTAAAAATCTGTACAATATTTATTCAAGGGAGATATGACCAAATTATTTTCCCTCAATTTCGCACACTTCTTTTAATATTCAATTTTCGTTCATTTCGGTTATTTATTTATTTGATTTTTTATACAAAATAAAAAGGGAGATGTATAGAAACAGATAAAAGAGTAGAAAAAACAAAGTGGGCAGATTAGGTACATACATACATTGGTAGATGTAGGTGTAGGTGTAGTGGTGTTTTTTATGGGTTTTTGCTCAGGAACCAAGAACCAACCATCCTCGACACTTTACTATACTGGTGCACCCTCGATATCCTGTGAAAAACCGATGTATATGTATATGTACATATATGTGTACCTATACCATACATATAGCTATACTGAATGACAGACATAACTTTTCAAGAAAAGTCTAAGATTCTAGCAGCAGCAGCAGCAGCAGCATCACCACCACCAGCTACACAACTACCCCTATCGTAATTCACTTTCAAGCCATTGACCAAGCTAAAAAGAAAATCTGTATAAATCCTCATACTCTCTTATAGAAAAATAATATATATAGGCTATTTTTGCCAGCCTTGACAAGGAGTAAAACTAAAGAAAAAAGGGAATAAGGGAAAAGGAGAAGAGAGAAAGAGAGGAAAAAAACAGAAAAGAAAAATTGAACAAGAAAACGATCAAACAAACAAGAATAATAATTCATCAGGTTCTCTTTTTTTGTCAGGTAATTCCGTGTCTGCGGATAAATAAAAGGACGAAAGGGTGTAAAAAAATTTCTAAAATTTATCAAAACAGCCCTTAAATGGATGATTCGATGGTGTAGGTATATGTATGAGGTATTCCACCCCAAACCGACCGTGTTGGGAAAAAATGACTGATGAACTTTCGATCCCAATTTTGACAAGGATTTTAACCCCTTGAGAGATTCGTCACGAATTCCGAATCATCCTGTATATAATAAATATTGTCTGGATAAAAAGCGCGGCGAAAATCGTTTAGAATAAGATATTACCCCCGACAATACCTATCGTTCTCGATTTATATCGATGCAGCAGTGGTTGAATATATACCTATGTATGTACTTACACACATATACTTTAGCTAGCTACGTTTTCTCCCCTTATTTTTATCTTCTTTCTCGATTTCTCGTCTCACATTCTCATTTTCTCTAGTCAGACTATGTCCCTTGGTCTCTTTTCCTCTCTTTCTCTCTCTCTCTCTCTCCCTCTCTATTTCCTAACTCGGTAATCCTCCTTCACGGATCGAAATCGATATATCCCCGATAACCACCGTGGAGAAACTGTACGTAGGGATAATGATAACAAGCCGGACCAAGTTCAACCTCTTCAATTTTTTTGACAATTAATTCTAGTCATTAGAAAATCGAAATGAAGCTATGTGAATGATCACAATTTTCCTTCTTTTTTTTTCCTCATTTCCAAATATTGGCTTCGCCATGAGTGAGTCCCACCCATTTTGGACCTTCGAAGAGACTCACCCTGTATACGTTCAAATAGTTAAATTTCTAGCCATATTCCATCGTGAAATGAGATCTTTCTTTTCATTTTGCTTTTTTCATTTCTATTTTTTCTCGAACATGGAGGAAAATACCTCATACATATATATGAAAACGAGCAGAGAAAAGGAGAGAAGTGAATGAGAAGAAGAAGAAGAAGAAGAGAAGCCTGTCAAATTGTCTGTCGCCAATCTAGCGATCTTCCATTAATCCAGAAGCCCAGCTGCTCCTGCTGGTCCTATACTGCTATGCTTGTGCTTTCCCAAACACTTTGAACCCTGAAGAAAACGAAGAATAATAATAAATTTAGCAGAAATTCCGACCACCGAAATATTGATTATAAAAAAAAAGAAAAGAAAAACATTCTTTCCAAATTTTCGTTAGAAAAAATCAAAAAATCAAAAAAAACTAGTAAAATAATAAATATAATAAATTGAGTAGAATGTTCATCAAAATTTGAACAAAATCATGATCAACGATCTGAGAAAGTGGATTTTTTTAATAAATAGATTTAAGAGAAGAAAAAAAAAAACTGTTACCATTTTCTTATCTAATTTTTTATTCGTCATTTTGAATTTCTGAATTAATTTTAAAACGACGTAACACAATAAAACGGATAAGGGTGAATCTCGAGGGGTTTAAAAACCGCAAAAATTTCCGGAAGATCTTGAAATATCTGACTTTTATTTCTTTCTTTGTGTTTTTTATTTTATTTTATTTTATTTCGCTTTTTCTTCCCTTATTTTGATTCGTTTATAAGAAACATAATAATCGCCATCAGGGGGTATGCCGTACTTATTTAGTACCTATAACTGTCGTCGTATAAATACCATAAAAAAAGACTCTTCGAAAACGTTTTTTGTTTTTGTTTTTTTGTGGGGGGGTAGAAACGAAGAGCTGCCCAGACCTGAGAGAACAGCGAGATAAAGCAGGACGGAGATAGAAATTGGGGGAGGATTAAGAAGAGGGAAATTTGGCTGCATGAATAAAATAAGAAGAAGAGTGGCGGTGGTGAAGAGGGAGCTGAGTAAAACCCAGACAGAAATGGAGTCGTTGTAATTATTTAAGACATTCGCTTCCCCCGCCTCAGCCACCCCCTGCTAAAGGAACTTTTCGAGAGTGGAGGAATATAACGCTTCTATACCTACCCCTACTCGCAGGGTGGTTCTTGGTCTCGGTATTCTCTGAGGCTTTCTACTATATCCTCTCTCCTCTCAAGATAAACCTTACAGTTTTACCCCGCTTTTTTTCCCTCCATTTTTATTCTCCTCGCAAGCAAAAGCTCCGACCGCCAGTCACCGCGCTTTATTTATTTAATAAAATAACATGACGGTTTATGATACGCCGTTTATCACCCATCCTCGAAAAAAGACACAAATAATAGCAATGAAAAAACGGAACAATTGGAAGCCCGATTTTTTCATCCCCTAGTACCCAAAATTATTCGTAGAGTTTGTCGGGCGCAGATCTTTCGCAGGTCTTCTTTTTCGGATACCAGAAGCCCCGAGTACGTGAAGATTCGTTGAAATGATAAAAAGTCATTCTCATCATTTCAGGTACTAAAGAAAATTGGCGTAATATTTGACTAAAATTTTTTCTTCTCTTTCTCTTTTTCAGCCACTGCGCGAGCGACTACATCGCCGTTTATTCCGGTACCACAACGTCGAATCCACTTCTATCCATGCTTTGTGGTAATAAAAAAAGCTCGGTTACTCACACGGGGAAAAATCTTTTGGTTGAATTTAGGTAAAACGATTTTTCGATCTGCATGTTATAGCTCGACGAATGCATTGTCTCTCGAAAATTTTCAACCCCTAATCGACGAGCTTTCATTCATACCTTTATAGATCTGGTCCGGGAGTTCCACCCTTCGATTATAACGGATTTGTAGCCACCCTCAACTTCGTTGAAATCACAACCGAATCGCCAACCACAGTGACGATGGAAAGCACGAGTAAAAGCAGTAAGAAATTTGCGAAGAAAAAGAAAAAAATACAAAAAATGATTTTTGTTTCTTTCGAAAACATTTTGGCATTTTTTTTCAAATTTTTTGTTCTTGTTTCGCGTATTTTCAGGTGAAATGATCAAGTCGCCGAGCAGCAGTAGTCACAGTGTAAAAGATCCTCAGGATCATCGGAGAGATCAAAGACTGAATAGCTGCGATCTTGAAGTGAAGGGGGATGATTTTAGAACCGGAAATCATGACACCAGAGGTAAACCGAAATCTACGGCTTGTCGATTGGTGCTTAGAGGAGGGTCTTACGATTCTGTCCACGTAGCTTTGGCCAGCTATAATCTAAGGTGAGGATTCTAAACCCTCGGTCTATATACCATTAGCAAATTATTAAGGGTTCGTCGTTATTATCTATGTATATCATCTATCTATAATTAAAACGGTGAAGATTTTCGACTACCCAAAGCTGCGACATTAAAAAACATCGGGAGATAAGTAAGATTCAAATTGTCGAAAGCTCATACGTACATACGTGTTTTATTTTTCTCACAGATTGAAACCTTGTTCGCATTCTGTTTTTTCACATTTTATTATCAAATTGAATTGAAAGCTCTCTTCAGAAATAATAAACAAAAGCTGGAAAGGATGATCGAAAGCTCGTGTGTCTTTTTTGAATTGTTTTACTGAGACTGAGGCGTTGTTTCTTTTCCTGTTTCTTCATATTTTTAAAGCGAAATAATCTAAAGCTCTTCATGAATATTTGATTACAAAAAAAGTAAGACAAAAGCTGCATGAATCAGGTGAAAATGATCAAAAGCTCACATTATTCTCCACTTCATATTCTCGAATATTTTTAACACCTCATGATTTCAAAGCCGGCGATAAGTCCGATTGAAATTATCGAAAGCTCGTGATTTCAATTTCGGTTAAATTATCCTTTTTTATTTACAATCTGTCAGTTGGGACAGCAAAATTGAATACTGCGATCTGGTTATTACGTATTGCCTACATACCTTCCAAATCGGAATTTAATAAGCTGTAGTATCACGGATCATACACCCGATTCAAATTTTCGAAAGCTCATTTTTCTCTTTCGATTGATATTAAAAAAATTTCTCAGTAAAACGAACATTTCATCAACAAAATTTGTCGGAACCTCGGATATGAAAAAAGCTCGAAAAACGGTATGAAATTTGTTCTGCAAAGCTCTAAAATCTATGTCTTTACTTTCGGAGTAAATAAAATGTAATCATTCTTTCCCAGTACCCGGGTATATTAAAAGCTGCCCGAAGACGTATGAACTCGAGACTGAAATTACTCGAATTCCGTATATTTATTGCTTTTGTATGTTGAGAATGTATTTTCTCAATTCACTAAACGTACATCATATCCGGAATTCCGAAAAGCTCGAAAACCGTAAATATTTGATATTATGTTTGATGCAGACTTACAGGCGCGTAACTAGAAGACATCTTTGGGGGGGGCTGAGATCCGAGCGGGGTGTTTAGAGAGATGAAAAAATACCGGACAATGTGTTTAAATACCTAACTTTCTTTCGGCTGGGGGGGGCCCAGGCCCCCTGAGCCCCCCCCTGGTTACGCGCCTGCAGACTTACCTTGCCTTGTCTCCGTCATCGCGTTTCTGCACATACAATAAAATACGACGGTCAACAAGCAGACGTAACTACGTCTGTCTATCTACCCGGGATTGGGGGTTGAATAAGACGGGAGACGAGGGGGCGGCTCGCTAACTGAAGTATAAATAAAGTATCTCAATCCATTCTACCTTCTATAAAGGTAGAATATGATTCGATTTCGCATTATATTGCTGCTGCTGCTTCTGCTGCTGCTGCTGCTGCTTGAGGCAGGAGCATCAGGAGCTGCTTTTCTACCTACCCCTATATAAGAGAAGAATAAATACTCACAAGCCGGATACTACCCACTACTTTCTTCCCTCTTTTCTTGCTTTTTTTTCTTCCTTTTCACCTCGGATGCAGTTATCGGTATAAAATATATACCCATCTTATCTATTTACTCTTCGCTATTTACTCGTCTATCTATATCCTCGTTTTTCTACAAAACCACCCTCGTATTCGCCTCCCCTTTTAATCCTGCACCTGAATCACTTGAACGAACGAATATCCTCGATTCTTCAATCGCTTTTTCAGTTTTATAAAAAAATTACGGAAAATAATTTCCCCTTCATTTCTATTCTCTTTTCTAGAATCTCTTTTCTGTTTCCTTCGTGTCAATTAGGAAAAAAAAAAGCAAAAACAGCAGAAAGCTTTTTGAATTTTTCGTCAGCTTTTGCAAGTTTACCCGCGTGTGACGTACCTGTGCGAAGACAGAATATATTAGGGATGTTTTTACTGTTTCTCCAAATTTTGTTTTTGTTTTCGTCTTCGGCCCACCCCGTTTTTTTTTTTCTTTTCTTCTTTTTTCTATTTCTTTCATATTTTTCTTTATTCTCGTAGTGTTTGAGGTCAGCTGTTGGATTATATTAATGTATCGATGCTGCAGTACCATATACAGGGTGATTCAGGTAGAGTCATAATTTTGAGGGTAGATTCCTTGTGGAATTCTCTACGACTGAATCTCATTTGCCAAAAATTCGAAAGAATAAAATCTTGGCGAAAATACGTACATGTATTATACCTGTGCACATGTATATTGCATGAGTATTGAGTGGGTATATTATGTAGCTACCTATAACATCAATTTCCGCTATCGCCGAGGTAAACGTTAGATAGAACCGGGTTTATAACGGATGTTAAAGATAAGATGAAGTCGTGCTTCTACTCCTCGAAGTATATACGCGCATATACACATATCCAAGGCAGATGTATAGGAAATTTACTAATGGAATATTTCAAATTCCGAAAGGCCGACTATATAATTAATAACCAGCCAATATTTCATCATTCTAGCGTATTACCTATTCCCTAGGTATTTAGAAATGCGAAATAATAAAATCAACGAAATCAATAAGCGATCAATTTTGTGTCCGACGATAACTCGAAAAATAATTAACCGATTTCGATGATTATGGTATTCGATTAATGCGATTCTTCTCAACTTGAAATCAATTTAAATTTGGATTAGATTGGTTGAATAGTGTTCGAGTTATTCAGAAAACAAAATTTAGTACAAAAATTGATGTAAATGAAAATCGATGATGCCTCGAAAACTAATTAACGGACTTTGCTGATCCTAGTCTCAATCGATGGCGTTTGTTTCCACATAGAACTGATCGAAATTTGAATTCGATCAGTTGCGTGGATTTCGAGTTATTCAAATGACAAAATTTTCGAAAATAAATTTCCTGATCGATCTTTTTTTATCTTCTTCATACCAATTCGCTTGTATTAATGCATGGTTGTGTATGTTTTACCCATTCCAGTGCTCCGGCCTGTAGATCAATGATCGAGATTTTCGACGGTCCACCCGAAGGCGGGACAACAGGAAGTGGAAAATCGTTGAAAAGAATTTGCAGTCCGGCGCAAAGATTGGGGCGAGACATGGAGCCGAAAGAAAAGTAAGGAATTATGTAATGAAATTACATTTTTGTATTTCGTGTGTTATCTCAGAATTTATTTTTTTACCAAAATGAAAGAATTATCAAATATGGTAATATCAAGAATCAAAAATCGGTTGAATTCTTTTCTGAGCTTGTAAAAATTGATGAAGCAAGATTAGAAAGAAACGAGATAGAAATAAAAACAGAAGAAAAGAGAAAAAAGAAAAATTGAAAAAATAAAATTCGATCACAGAATTGTAGATTTCTGATAATAGGGATGATGATAATAATAATGATAAACCGAGCGAGGGAAGTTTGAAATTCAATAAAATGTATCTTGGCTTTGAAAAGTTACGTTAGGGTCTCATCAAAGTCCTCTTTGTCAAGCCAAGTTGGTTCAAAGGGACAACGAACGAACAAACTCTAGGTTCTAGGGTAGGTAGACGTTGTCCTTGTTCAAAACTTGATACACACACACACACACACGCACATGTATGTATATATTTAGGTATATATATAACTAGCAGAAAGATCTGTACTGCGTACAAAACGCAGTGAATTTCACAATAGCAGTAAATCAAGAAGAAGAAGAAGAAGAAGTTTCCGACGACAACGACGTCGAAGAAAGAGAAAGATAGAGAAAGAGAGATATATGATAAAAGCAAAGCAAAAATAGAAGAAAAAAAAATACGAGCCTAGTAGAAAATTTTGCAGCACAATGAAAGAAAAGAAAAAAAAAACGAAATAAAATGAATATAAAACAACGTGAAGTGATAAATGGATTCATTATTCCGTATTTCCATCATAATTTTAATAAAGTTTGTAATTTTATTGAAGATAATGTTGGAAAATATCATGAAAACAAAAAAAATCAAAAAAGTTTACTTCAAAATTGAAAAAAAAAAATTTCCTATAGTATGGATATGAATATGGATATTAATTATCAAAAAAGTTATTAATATCTTTGGGGAAACCTTTACACCTTTTTTTTTTCAATTTTTTTTCATTACATTTAGGGTCTGAACGATTTTTCATCGGGTCATCCCCTAAATCGGTTTTAAGTAAATAAAAAACAAATAAGCCGTGTAATTACGATTCGGATTTCATTTCAATATTTGACCCTTGACCACAGGGTTAAAACGAAGAAAAGAAAAGAAAAAAAAGGAAAAAAAAATCTGTAATTGTGAGAACTTAGTGGATATCGATGCTGATATTTTGGAAAAACGTTAGAATCATCTATGAGGTATAGAATTCTATGATAAATCTGACAAAATATCGTATTGAAAACCGAAAATGAAATATGACGACGACGTTTTACCCAAATAGGTAGTCAGCATATCGGTGCCCACTAATTTCTCACAATCAGAGATGTGTATATTTTTTCGATGTTTTTTTGATTTTTTTGCAAATGCATCATCCGGCGATGAAATATTTACTGAAAGTATAGCAAAAATGTTTTCATTTATTTTAAATGGTAAATATCATCCCCTGTATACGGTCAGAAGTCAAATATTAAAACGAAAATATAAATTCATTGCAGAGTTTCGTTTAATTTATTTGTAAACGATTTTGGGGGTGGGCAGATGAAAATTAGTTGAAACCCGAAACAACGACCCGACCCTGATGTGTATTATATAAATAATTTTTCAAAGAGGGATGAAGAGACAGATAAAAAGGATAAATGAATGAATAAATGAGATTCTTATGAATTTGGAATTTTTATTTATCTTCAAAAATGCCCCGTTCTCTTCTCTCTGTCCCAAGAGACAATTCGAGTTGAGTAGAGCGGAGTCGCCAGCTAACGTAACTCGTAAGCCGGATACGACCGCGACTGTAACCACTTTTCAGTCAATTCGAAGATACACATCCACTCTAATCCAATGTCAGTCAGTAGTAAGGATCTGCCTTAGTCAGACATCGTTCGGACTTTATACCAAGTAGCGTATAGGTAGTACGTAAGTAAGTAGAGTAGATACGTACAGAGAACCACACAGCTACGTAGTTCTGTACCCTCCGATATTGCGAAACTTGATGTTTATTGTCTCATGCAGAACTCGATCCTCAACCCCGAATAAATAAATACATGATATCATCATACACCTAACATACAAAATCTACACATATCAAACCTGGCCCTTAATTCGGTCATATTCGAATTTTTATGCACGACTGTGCGTAAAGTTGAATTTTCGATGCGTGAAGTGTACTTTTCTTGACGCATCGAAAATTCAACTTTACACACGCACGCTTCACGCACAGTCGTGCGTAAAATAGGATATGCAACTCGTGCGTAACTTTTTTTTCACTACTCGTGAAGAAAAACTCGCTTTGCGCACTAGTTGCATAATGTACTATTATGTTTTCGTGGGCCGAAATTTGTCAAAATATGTACAAAAAAAAAATGATTTTTTTGTAATCTTTTTGAAACTCATACTGTCGACACATTCGGAACAATAAAATGAGAATGAGGAATAGAAAATTGATCAGCCGTTTTTTAAGTGATTGAAAAAAGCTCAGGGGATAAAGGACCGTGGATAAGCTAGCTCTGAAAGCTCGCGTGGACATAGTTAGAGAAATCCACCCACGACTGTGTCCATCCTGCAGTGGTTCGAGGGAATAGTTTTAATCTATTTTAGCAGTGAGACTGGGAATAATTTATCTCCAGAAAGGAAAGAGGACGGGATATGGGTTGGGAAAAAGCTCGTAACAATGGTGAAACAGGGTACCCACCTATACCCATCCACCGCTACCAACCGAACAACCAACCAACCAACCAACCAACCAACCAACCAAGCCATACGTGCCTACGAAGCTGCTGTGTTTTATGGCTACTAATCTCGTAAAAATTCATGTAAACTCCAAGCCCATGTTTCATTCTCTTATGCTACCTCAACTTTGCGTATGTAGTACATATACATAAATATATGTAGACGTATATGTACCTTATATATACACCTATATCAGCTTTTCAGTATATATGCAAGGGCTTAGCTCTTCCTTTCCTTTAGCACACCACCACCACCACCACGTTGTGTTATAATGCGTAAATAGTATATATGTACAGGTAGGTGTATACATATACTATACGCGTATGTATAGGTATGTTGCCTATGTACAACTATATAATATGCATGTGTATGTATTTATGAGAGTGGGAATGCGGATAAAACGTTTTGACAAAAGCCTACCCACTAGAGCATTTATTCCTTCCGGGTCATGTGCAGCTCATTTTTTATTTTTGTTTTTCTGGTTTTTTTTCTCGCTTTTTTCCCTTTTTTCTTCATCACCAAGAAAGAGGTGAAGAATGAAAACTTTATGTTCCGAGTTTATGACCGTTATACCTTAATATTCAACGGTTTTTAAACACGCCTTATCCTTTTTTTTTTTTTTTTTGTTTTTTTGAGTCATTTCATTTTTGAAAGATACTATTATATATAGTAATTCTTGGGAGTTAGAACCTACTCTCGAAATTTGATATGCATAAACATATTGCTGAAATTTGTTGAAATTTTTTGAAAATCTTTCCAACATTTTTGAAATTATTTTAAATTTTGTGAGGTAATACGGAATTTTTGTCAATTTTTTTTTTTGTTTCATTGAATCATTTGAAATTATTATTTTACAATGATTTGAAAATTCTTTGAAACTTCCAAAATTCTCGTACGATCGTGTGAAATGATTCTAAATTTTTTTAAGATCTTTGAAAATTGTCAAATTCCGAAATACGTCGCGTCAAATTATTCCAGACAATTATTAAAATTGTTGAAAATCATTTTCAAATTCTTGAAACTCGATTAAAATTTTGTTTTCAATTTTTTCAAATCATAGAATTTGATTCTTCCACCAAAATCGCGTAGCTTACTGACCCTTCGATTCAATCCTGTCGGTCTTTGAACTACCGAAAGAAGATAGAAAAAAACAGACCGTCCGATAAAAACCGCTTTTTGACTGTTGGATAGAAAAATTGTATTCCGTTTGTTAGCCAACAGCCGAATCCGCTGGCTATCGACCTGCGTAAAGAAAATTCGAAACTTTTCACGCCCCTGCTGCACCCCACCCACCGTAGGCAATAAAAGTTATTTGGCAGACGTACGAAAAGTTGGCTAATTGAAGAAGGGGATAAGAAGGAGGGAGGAAAGGAAGAGGATTTTTTTATATCCTAGCTATTAATTTTTTTAAAACCTATGTATACCCGGTAGCTGATGTGAAAATAAAACAAGTATACCACCGCGAATTCCAATCACAGAATTTTATATTTTATACCAACTTTGCGGTCAAGTTAAATCCGCCGGAAACAAGTCGGTCTCGCATATATATATATATAGGTATAATGGATACCCAAAAATCTCTGGCCCGAGGCCAACTAGGTCGGTTCATCTTTTCCTACACCAAATTCAAGCGCTACTACATACTGCAGTAGGTAGATACCGGGCTCTTCTCTAAACAGCCGAAAATCCTTGTATCTTCAATCGCTCGGACGTTTTTCTTTCTCCCTTGTTTTTTTTTCCTTTTATTTTTCGTTCCTTTATTTTTTTATCGCATTTTATCGTTTCTCAATAACCGCAGAAAATTCCATTCCTCTCTTTTCTCTCAGGCAAAACTAGACATTTTTATTTCAATTTTTTCCAAACTACGTTCGTTATTTTTATCGTCATCGTTATCACATTTACATGAAACTATGAAAATGATCATTTCTCATCTTTCAGACACTTTGAACCGGAGAGATACTCTTCGACGGGACGAGAGATGACTGTGGTCCTTAGGCGAGCCTCGAATACCCCGAGAGACGAGGAATACATGAATATCGTGTATTATTTCCACGATGGTAATTAATTAGAATAGTAATTAACTTTTTTTTAGTGCTTAGCGTTTTGTTGAAAAATTGAAATTTTTCGGGGATTTTATACAGCGTTTTTGATACTGTTTTGAGATCGCGAAATCCTGAGAACGAATCCTAGAGAATATGCTGCGATGGCAAGAAGCTGGACCCCAAAGTCAATCCAGTTATCTCAAAAAGCGCAGAAGTTACCATTTTTTCAGAGTTTGGACGATAGCCATTTTCAGACCGGAAGTGACAGACGTTTGAAAAGCTTATTGGCACCTCGTGACTGAGTAAACGATTTTCTGTCCAAATCTGAGCCAAATGGGCCGACCAATTCGTCTGAAATCACGAAAACAGACCACATGAAAACGCTTTTAGCTGGCATTTTGAATTTTGGAATCGAAAAATTCCAAAATATACTGAGACGTGTGCGTCGATGGGAGAACGTTCCACCCAGAATTTCATTCCGCTATCTCAAAAAACGCAGAAGTAACACAGTTATTAAGAATTTGGACGTTAGCCATTTTCAGACCGGAAGTGACGGACGTTTGAAAAGCTTATTGGCACATCGTGACTGAGTAAACGATTTTCTGTCCAAATCTGAGCCAAATGGGCCGACCGGTTCGTCTAAAATGTCGGCAACAGACCATATGAAAAACGCTTTTGGCTGTCATTTTGAATTTCATGATCAAAAAATTCGGAAAAAAATTTGAAACGTGTATTTCGATGGCAAAATATTGGGGCCCAAATTTTGTTCAGTTATCTCAAATGAGGCAGAAGATAAAAATTGTTTTAGAGTTTAGACGTCTGCCATTTTTCAACCGGAAGTGAAATACGCCACTTCATTTCCGCCCCTCTTTTTGCCATTATGTAATTGTATTATCTGACGAAGAAACAACACATGAAGATCAAAAGAAGAGACGGGTAAAAGCATGTGTATCCGTAGTAGTTACAATGGGAATACAAAATCATTAGCAAAGGGGTACGCCGCCTAGTTTTGCGGTGTGGTTTCGTCGGTTCTGTGACCTAGGTTAGATACCTACCCACAGACCGACCAACCACCAGCCGGGCAGACGTAGACATCAACTAATACCAGCTAATTACTACTCGAAGGTGCTTTGATATCGATGTCAAAGCTTGAACTAGTTAACCATCGTGCAAACCCGAGCTAGGTTAGCCTATTCCGTGGCAACTTGATCTATCAAACAATGAGCGAAGGTAAAGCCCACAAACTGGCAAATGTTCTGCACTTGTCCGAGACTCGGAAAGTCGCAGCCCCCTCATCCTCAGAGCATTTAATCAGCGAGCTTTAAACCGCTGCGAATAGAACGAGTTTCAAACTCTAGTTAGGTTAGGTATGTGTAGGTTCGTTTATAGTTAGACAGCAAATTGCAACGGCTGTTAAACTTTTCATGCGTTACCACGAAGACCATAGGGTAGTATATATGCCATCATCATTCATTTTGTGGCAGACGTGTAACGAACTACTACGTGATTATATTGCAGTTGAATCGTTGATGTATGTGTGTATGTTACGACTTGCACCTCTAGATCGTATTTTGCCATTCGTTTCATAGAGTTTGAGGTTAAAATCTTTGAATTTAAAATGGCGGATGACGAATGAACCGAAAATAAACGACAAGAAAAAAACGTACGAATCTAATGAAAATTTATGTATAGGCGATTTTTGACCCACTGATTACGAATTTGAGACCTAAATTTTGAAATTTTGAAATTTCAAATCACGGATCCAATATGGCAGACAAAAATTGAAAAATTACTCGATTTTCATCAAAATCAATTCGCGAGGGTTTTTTGGGATGCTGATTACGGATCTGAACTCAAAATAACAAAATTCAAAATGGTGGAAGCAAGAAAATGTAAAAACGATTACTTTCTGTATAAATTTTGCTTTTTTCTCAATTTTTGTCCATCATATTGAAAATTCCACAATCCTTCATGTCCAAAAACAGTATTTTTGCGAAAGTTACTCCGTACTGAATTCTGTTTCTTGTCGGGAATGACTCAATTATCCGCGAACTAGTTTCCTCTTCTTTTCTTTTCTTTTATTTTACCCGTTTCTTTTATCTTCTGTATTTTATTCTCCCTTTTTTATTCTTCTTGACGTGGGTACGGATAAGATTGACTGATCCGTCCTCGCCGTGACAGTTGCAAAAGCAAAGAGAAAGGCTCATCGGAAATTTTTCAATCGCTTTCAATACAAATAATACATCTATAACCAGCTGTCTCAACAAAGGCCGACGCATATCGTTTCGTATTTTCATCGGAGGATCAAAGTCGACCTATAGGACGTATCAATTTCCGATTCGCGGAGGTCCAGGGTTTTCCGGTTGTTTTGATCATATACACATGTGTTACGATGTTTGTATATTCAAGAAAGAAAGAAACAAAGAAAGAAACAAAGATAAAGAAAAACCAAAGAAAGAAAGAAAAAATAAAGAAAAATTTCACCAAGAATTCAGAACAGAAAATATTATTTTTCACCAATTTTCAATACGTTCCCATTTTTCTGTATTCTCCGTACTTGAAATTTGGAAAAGAAATAAGCCAGAAGACGAGAAGTTTCGGCTGATAAAAAATAAATCCTCACTTTTCCATTCCCAGAAAGAGAAGGTGGCACCCAGCAGCCAGCGAGCATTTGTGACGTTGAATACTTCGGCCTAAGTTCACCGAAAAATGGTTCTGTTGTTCACCCAGCACCGCACAGATTATTTTCTTTGGAAGGGCCGTTGAAATGTCGTCAGCATTTCATCCCAGCGGCTAATCAGTCGGTTATAATAACCGTGAGTAATTTTTTCTTTCCATTTTTCCAAATTTGTATAAATTTTCTATTTTTCTTTCTGTGCTCCATAAAAAAAAAAATCATTCTTTCAACAATTCTTCAAGATTTTTGTACGAACATTTTTCCTTCACTCTCACAGCTGCAGACCACCAATAGACAAATATCAAACAGCTCATGCTATACGCAATGCGGAGACAGCGGCTGTCGATGCTCCGCTAATAGGACATTGGATGATATCGATCATCTGCAACTTGTTTCAGAAACTGGACACATAGTTAGCTGCCTTTGCGGTAGCTATCAGGTGAGTTTTTTCCCTCCTCTTATCTTTTTCGAGACTTTCATTGATCCGCTATAAAAATGTCTGGTATGAATTTTTGTGTGCAAAGAACAAAGAACAAAGAACAAAAAACCAAACGGGAGAAAAGGAAAATTAATGGAACGATATTTTGGAAATCCATGTATTTTTCTCCTGCAGTCACTTGTTTTGCATTTTCTGATACCTTTTCGTCTCGTTTCTAGGACTGGCTACCAGTGGGAGTGAGGAGTTGGACACCGGTTTCAATCGAGTGGTCAAGATCGTCTAGATCAGGTCTAGACTTCAAAGCGACATATGAATTCGCGGAAGATGCATTCTGCGGTGATCATTCGACTACAAGACCCGAGGGCGAAGTGAGCAGCGGTGATCTTGCAAATGAAGTTGTTAAACTGAACAGATTTTATCAGCAACGTTGTACCTGGGTATTAGACTCGCAAACCGATCGACAACTCACCGTTGAAGTAGAGTCGAATCAGAGCAGTAAGTAGAACGAAGAAAATGAGTAGAAATATTCTTTTTTCAAGTAAGAAAACCTCTGATCTACGATATTTCACATTCATAAACGATTTCCATGCTCGTCAAAATGGCTGCGATGCACGCTGCCTAGTGATCACCTCGAAAACGCGATTTGTAATTTCTCCCCTACCACACGACTGATCGAAATGAAACTTTGGGGATTACTGCTTCACGACAGCAGGAAGTGGCTAATCATTTAGTTTTTTCAAAATTTCTAATTTTTTTTACAGATTTAGTTATCATGAGAGTTATCGTTCAATTATTCACACATGCACTCGATTTATTGCGCTTTTGAAATACTCAGTCACTCCGTGGTGTCAAATCGAAAAAAAAAATCACCGAGTAAATTTATTTATTAAAATAAATTTGGTTTCATTTTTCTTCTGGTATCGTATAAAAATAAAAAAAATTTCATATCGTCATTAAGGTTCGTAATATGTAATATAATATATAACATAATTATTTCGGTAATTAATGATCAGGCAGCTGGCTTTAGGCAGGAGGGTTTGCAGAACTCGAGAATATCTCGAGTCGGTTTATATATATAATAATATAATGTACCTATATATATATATATATATATTTATATATACTGTAGGGGTGAAACTTGAGATTTAAGACAAAGATTGTAGATGAAAGGGTGAATTTCTTAGGGCAAATGCTCGCAGAGCCTTGCTCCGTGACTTTATACTGGTACTGTGGGTGTAGATATGGGTATAGGTATGCTATACAAGGTACAAGGGGGAATCCCCCGAGTCGCAAGTCGAGAGGCGAGAGACCAGAGTATATTAAACCCGTTTCCGGTTCCGGGAGTCTTGGCGACGCGACACAACGAGACGACGAAGCTTTCCTAGCTTAATGTTACGCTATCTAGGTTCAGGTTCTCTTACTATTATCACTATATACGAATCCAGAGAGAACGGAAGTTGACTTATATGAGGGAACCCCGAAAATTGTATACAAATTCACGTACCATAATTTACATCATTATTTTCGTATTCATTACTAACATTGAATTTTTAATTTATTCCATTCTTTTTTCCTCCTCACAGAAAAATTTGAAATTCAATAGTATTTCGAAATTTGTGTACGAATGAAAAAAATATTCTGTTCAAATTTCTTCTTTTATTTTTCTTGACAAATATCGTATGAAAAAAGACAAAGAAATATACATAAATCTACAAGTCACCGAAATTACGACTGTTTTATTTATTTATTTATTTATTTTCGTTTTTTTCAGAACCTTGTACAGCCTGGAATCTCACGATACACGAATACAGTAACAGCGGAGATCCAGCCGGTCCCAGATTACATACGTTCTGTTCGAGAGATCGACACAAGAATTTTACCCTGCCTTGGAAAATGAACACCGTCGTGGTTCGGTAAGGTTTTTTTTATTTTTCTGTTTTTTATTAAAATTATGGTAGAAAATAACTTGTTGTTCAATTCAGGCAGGATGAGAAAGTTTTTTTTTTTTTTTTGAAATTTCTTACCAATAGATCGAAAGTTTTTGACAAAATCCAAAAGAAAGAAAAAAGGAAATGATGTTTTTTTTTTTGTTTTTTTTTTCATTTTATAAAACACGTGCAATTTTTTCAGATTACAAGCCTTGAGTAGAACAGCTCCTCAATACGTGATGCGATGGAGAAGCGATTCTGCTGTAGCCAATACTCGAAAGGGTGGTCCGTCTCCAGCCCCTAATCAAGTAACTGCAGGGTCGTTCGGCGAGCGGTTAGTCCCTTGCAGGGAAATCATCATCGTTCTTGTTATTTATTCATTGATAAATAACACAGGAAGTAAATGAATAGATTAATTATTAGAAATATAAATAAATAACTCAAGATGGAAGAAGAAGAAGAAGACGACGACGAAGACGAAAAAAAGAGAGAAAAAAATGATGAGAAGTGTATAGTGCAATTATGTGTATAAATAGAAAATTATTATTATTAATATTATAACTGATGCTGATTTGAAAAGAGAATAAAAACGAAACAAAAAAAAACAATAAAAAATAATACAATGATTTTTGGAATTTTTAGTAATTTTCTTGTGTTTCTTTTCTTCTTTCTATTATTAATTCTTATCTCGTTGAATTTAATGAGATGACAGAAGACGGTCTATTTTCCTTTGTCGAATGGCTTTAATTAGTTGTAAAGAAAAATAAAAATGAAAATAAACGAATAAAAAAACATAATTATAATAGATTTATTATTATTATTATTATTATTATTACTATTATAGATATATTATTCAAATTTATAGAATGATTATTTTTTTTTAATTTTTTTTATTTAAAAGTTTAATACATTTTTCAGTATAAAATATATATACAGTATACCAATAAGATCGATCGAAAAGAAAAGAGTAAAAAAGAAAAGAAAAGAGAAAGGAAGAGATGATAAACGAAGGGGAGGTAAATTAATGAAAAGGAAGAAAAACATTATAATAAATGAATAAAAATAATTCCTGGACCAACAATTGTATGTGCTGAAATTTAGTTATTTTCACGTATAATTGGGAAAAGGGAATAAAATAAAGAGAGGCGAGAAAAAAAGAACAAAAAACGACAAAATTAGAAATCGGATATCGCGCATTGAAAATACGAATATATAATTTAGACTGATTCAAAAAAAATGATATTTTTTATTTTCGGTGTCACATGTTCAAGAGTTGTAGGAGGAGGAAATACTCAAGACGCCTGTTAAAATTAGAGCCCTTAATATTAATATTCAGTGACCACTGAACGCAATTTTCTATTTTCCCTTTGATCAACATTGGAAATTTTTTTTCAACTATTTCTGAATTTTGTAGCTCAGTGACGAGGCAATGTACATAAAATTCCGACACATAATTTTATAGTAAATTTAAAGCTCTACAAAAAAGGTCTCGCATAATTTTTCGATAACTCATCTCTTTCAAAAGTTATTCGATGTTTAAATTCAACTTCAACCTTGAATAACAAGAAGAAAAATTTGAGTTATCGAAAAATTACAAGACCGATTTTTTTGTAGAGCATTGAATTTCCTATCAAAATATGTATCGGGCCTTCATGTACATTGCCTCGTTACTATGAGTTACAAAATTCAAAAATAACTCAAAAAATTTCTTCCATCTTAATCAAATGGAAAATGGTAAATTGCGTTCAGTGACCACTAAATATTATTATTGAGGGTTCAAATTTTAACCGGTGTCTTATTTCCTCTTCCCACAACTATTTAACATGTGACATTGAAAAAATTAAAAAGAATAGTCGTTTTTTTGAACCAGTCTAACTACATATTATTATACATGTATACATTAGGGTGGCAATATTTCTTCGCCTTTGTTTGTTTTTTCGAGCTCACATGAAAATTTGTTAGCTTGATCCATTTCAAGAACCCTCTCCAAAACTTTAGCTGAATTAAAAATTTCGTAGATGTCGCTCAAGAATTTTGAAAATATCAAAATTCAACGAAATCGATTTTTTTTAAATATTCTGCAATTGCTCACTGATCCAATCTGTTTTAGGTGGATTGTAGAAAAACATACTGAAATTTCAGGTAAAAATATTGATATCTGAGGTCGGTCAAGATTTAAACAGAGAAAATTCTAATAAACTTTCAATCGTCCCACGAGGTAACCTACGTTTATAAAACCGGGCATGAGTGAAGTAAAATATTATTATGTCTACTTGAAACTTCAGTATGTTCCTCTACAATCCACCAAGAAAAGATTGGATTATTGAGCAAGTGAAGAATATAAAAAAAAATATCGATTTCGTTGAATTTTAACATTTTCAAAATTCTTGAGCGACCTCTACGAAATTTTTAATTTAGCTAAAATTTGGAGAGGGCTCTTAAAATGGATCGAACTAACAAATTTTCATGTGAGCACGAAAAAACAAATAAAGGCGAAAAAATATTGCCACCCTAATATACATATTATATTAAATTTTATTGAAGTAATTAACTAATTGATTAGATATATATATTGAGAATTTGTACATATTTTATGGATATATATACACATATAATAATAATTAATACTATAGTATATAAGCACCGTAGTTGCTATTAGGTACTGTACAGAATACAATGATGAATTTATCATTTATAATAGTATATAGTTTGATAATAAATAATAATGATCGTGAATCAATGTAATAAATGAATAAATAGATGAATGAATAAAAAAAATAATGGCATTAACAATAATAATAATAATAATCATAATCATAACAACAATATAAATAATAAGGGGCCATTCAACAAATACGTTCGCTTTTTTGAACGATTTTAGACCCCCCCCCCCCCCCCTATGTAACAATGGTTCGTTTGACTAGACCCCCCCAAAATAATACGTCACAAATCTCTACCCCCCCCCGGTTCCATGCCTTTTTTGATCTATCGATCCATAATTCGATCTATTCAAACGAAATTTTCGTGCCAAAACCAGAATTCTATACATAAAAACCGAACGTCACATTGTCCCGACCCCCCCCCCTCCCCCAAAAGCGAACGTATTTGTTGAATGGTCCCTAATGACAGCAACAAGAATTATAATAATGGCTGTAAAATAGAAGAACAAATAATATGGTTTGATTTGCTATATATGGATTACGAAAACTGCGGGCTAAGAATTGATTATTGAATGTAATAAATAGAAAGATGATATAACTATAATAAATTGTACATCATTATCATTATTATTATTATTATTATTATTATTAATAATGAATTATTAAACAGGACGTGATTAGATTACTGATCTCTATTTAATATTATATATAATAATTAGTTACCTAATTATAAATAGGTAGATATTATATAGCTATTATAGGTATAAGTAGATACAGGTATATATCACGTATTGTAACAATACATTAATAATAAATATTTATATCGAAGAGAATAATAAAAGAAATAAATAAAAGAAATAGTGTAAATATATAATATTCAAATAATCGATTTATATAATTATAATCGAGATTATATAATTCATCGAAATAGCACCCGCACATAGTATATATATAGTATGCAATGCACATAGCCTCGATGTCTCATGTATTGACATAATAATAATAATAATAATAATAATAATAATAATAATAAACAAAAAAATATAATTATTCGTAAAATTTGTACCTATAGTAATAATACGTGTGTTAGATACATATAAGTATATAAATGCTAACTTGGAATTGCAAACTATTATACCTATGTCCAATAATATATAATACAGAATTATATATATATATATATACCTATCTCGCACGTAACTTATTGTTGTTAATTATCATTATTAATATTATTATTATTATTATTAGTATCATTATTGAAATTGAAATATATTTGAATACACAGTAAAAACTTTTTTGTAAAATTTAACACAAAAGCTTGTGTTAACCACTTTTTTAACACAAAATTTGTGTTATTTCAACACAATCAGTTTATGTCAAAAAAGTAACACAGCTTTATGTTAAAACTAACACAAAAGTAACACTTTCTAAATGTTACTCTCAAATCAACACAAAATTTCAACATAGTTTTGTGTTAGTTTTAACATAAAGCTGTGTTACTTTTTTGACATAAACTGATTGTGTTGAAATGACACAAATTTTGTGTTGAAAAAGTGGTTAACACAAGGTTTTGTGTTAAATTTTACAAAAAAATTTTTACTGTCTATATATGAATAATCAATTCCCTCGAATTTCTCGTTAATAATTATAAATATTATGTATAATGTGTAGATAGATTATTGAAATGAGATGAAAGAGAGAGAGAAGAAGAGAGAGAGAGAGAGAGATAAAAAAATAAAAGAAAACTTGGATTTGTTTGAGTGTTTTTTTATTCTTCTTTCTTTCTTTCTTTCTTTCTTTCTTTCTTTATTTATCAAATTATAGATCTTGATGATGATGTAGGTATTTGTATAGTGTCGATAGAAAAAGAAATTAAATGAAAATTGTTTATATCACTCATTATACTATATATATATAATAGTATATATATACATACCTGAGCTGCAGAATAATTTATTTAATATTTATTATATGTATAAGTAATTATTCTGCATGAACGTGGTTTACGCATATATAGAAATGAGTTCAATTACATATAATAATAATAATAATAATAATAATAATAATAACAACAACAATAAGACAGAATATTTGTAATATTGATAAAAAAAATAAATTGAAAATAAATTAATAATGAATATTCATCTGTTAGATGTATACAACTAGTCGTCTTATATATACCTACTACATTATGATAGAAAAGAAATTATTAGATGTATATATATAATATATAATAATCAATATGAGTAACAATAAATAGTCAATTGTTTCTTATGTAATAAATTAGTTAAAAACATAATATATACCTACACATACATATATTAGGGTGAGTAGAAAATTGTGAAAATTGTTGGCTACCCTCAAAAATCAAAGATATCACTGAAATAAAGGTCTCCGTGCAACAATTCGATTTTTCGAATTTTTTTAGGGGGCGCGGGGGACGTTCAAAAACGCAATTTTTAACGTTAAATTTACTATATCACTTTATCAGTGATATAGTAACTGAGTTTATACTCAAGTGGATCATTTCAAAAATTCTGATTTTCTTATATAAGGTGCCCAGATATGTACTCTTTCAAAGCCATATCCACGGAACATTAGCAAATAGTTCATATCTTCGAAAAAAAATCTCTGAAAATCAATATTTTCACTATATATCAGTGATATAGTAAATTTAACGCTAAAAATTGCGTTTTTGAACGTCCCCCGCGCCCCCTAAAAAAATTCGAAAAATCGAATTGTTGCACGGAGAGCTTTATTTCAGTGATATCTTTGATTTTTGAGGTAGCCAACAGTTTTCACAATTTTCGATTCACCCTAACATATATATATATATATATATATATTATAGTACAATGAATATGAATAACTATAAACTAATAAATAATAAGAAGATAAACATAGAATCGATTCTGTATAGAAGACTATACAGTATACATTCACTATTATAATTATAGTATAAATAAATGACAGGATATTTGAATAAAAATTTTCTAGGAGAAATATTATATTATAACTAAAGTAAATATATTGATTGTTTAAATATAATTATACTATAATACAAAGAGAATGAAGAATTATGCTCAAAATACTATTTCTCGTTTTTTCTTTATTCTTTATTTTATCAATTCACATAGTATATAAGTATGTATACATACTTATACGAACATAGATGAAAGAATAAACTTTCATCTGCATAGGTACATACTATATGCGAATAATCATTCTTTGATTGATCATTGATCAATGATCATTAATTGTTAGATATATGTTAATTATGTCGTTATAAATCACTGCCTATATACAGGGTGACTCAGGTTAAACGGCCGAAATTTTGGGGGTAGATTCACCGCCAAAATCTAAGACTAAATTTATTTCACCCTAAATTCGAGGGACTAATAGTTTCCGAAATACAGAAGATCGTAGTTGGACCAATCGCAGAGCGTGTAGGTCACATGACGAGGGCCACTGCGCAACTCGCGCTCATAACTACCTCTGTCGGCGTCACCTACAAGTTCTGCGATTGGTACAACTAAGATCTTCAGTAACTGGGAAACTATAGGGCCCTCGATTTTCCGGTAATGGAAATTTAGTCTTAGGATTCCACGAGGAATCTTACCTCAATATATACACATGGTTGACCTGAATCACCATGTATAATTTCTTTCAATATGATAACGATAATGCTTCATAATTATTGATGAACGATCATCTGTAATATGCAGGATGTTCCCGCAACGATGAGAAAGAAAGATAAAGAAAGAGCGGAAGAGAGAAAGAGAGAGAGAGGGAAACTTTTATAACAATTAAAATTGTACATAATGTAAATATATTCTGGATTACACATAACAATAATACATACGACTCATCGAATTATTCATTTCCTTTACGTTCATCAATTTTGTTGCTTACCTTCTTTTTCAAATGAATCAAATTTCGTTCTTTTCTGTTTATGATTTTTTGAAAAATTCACCTTTTGATTAAAAACTAAGAATATGAATGAAGTCCACCAAACTCGACAAATTATATCAATTTCAGGCTGCATTTGGGCAACCAACTAGTTCATGGAAAATCAATTATATAGACTTTATCTTGAAAACAGAAGCATCCTGTATCGTTAGGGAACGCGATTAGCATTTCAGAACGTGGCGAATTAAGTCATTGATCTGATTCCAGAATATTTGCAAAGTATTATAAGTTCAGTAATGGTCAGTCGGTTCAAACGCAATTTCGCGGTCAAGGATGAGCTTCCACTTGATAACAAGAAGTACAAATATATGGGTCACTGATTAAGAGTATCTTCGGACTATCTGGTTAAGATTGAAAATCTCTGGGAACAATTGACCTCCGAAGAAAAGCTACCTCGAAGTTTAAGAACGACGAAAGATCAGTCTCCAGAATCAGATCAGCAATTAGCAAAGCAAAAGCATCTGAAGAAGCGTTTCGCACGTTAAAGCGTGGAAGTTTGGAGTAGGGTCACTGGCACACACACCCGCACACCAATGTAGGTCAGGGTTCAGGGATAATAACCGCGATACAGAAACTGAGTGAGAGACAGAGCTACTTAAGTCAGGCAACACTGATAATGTTGCATTGCCCACATTGATACCCACACAGCACCCAATATCGTAGCAACATTGCAGCAATATCGCAACATTTGAAGCAATATGAGCAATATTGCAGCGATATTGCAGCAATATAAGCAATATTGCCAGATATTGGGTGCTGTGTGGGCAGAGCTAACTTCGAAGCATATATCATTTCAAAAATTTGTCAATCTCCCGAAAGAGATGTCGATTTCTAATGATGTGCAAGAGATTTCTCAGATAGCTTACTGATTCCAGTGAAATTTGTGATACTTTCAATTTACGTATTCCGTACAAACATTTTAATCATCTCGAATAGCTGATAAAGTTTTCTTTAAAACAAGTAATTCGCGCTTAAGCACAAATTCGGCGAATTCTCGCGTGTGTGGAACCTCGTCAATCATACACATTCGCAAATGCAGCATATATCGTGGCTTCGAAAGTTAATGCGACGCAGATTTCAACGACATTGTGCGACGAAAAGTGGCTCGAGAGTTTATGCTACTTCGGTAATGTGAGGGTGTGGAATCGAATAGACAGAGAACCGGAGAGCGATCTAAACGTACGGAGTGACGCCACATCATATAAAAATCGCAATGCCCTGGATAATGAAGATATGGGTCTTCGCATGTTTCGCCTTGATGTACGCCAACCTTCATAACTATGGTGAGTCAAAACTCATCTGCTGGATGTAGGGTGATCAACAGTATATTTATGTTTATTTAACATCTTCTTTCTAAGTTCCGTATGCGATTTCAATCGCGTAACTCATGCGACATTCAATCTTCCAGCCCTGAGTTATGTGCGAATAATTGTCTTCTCCCGGATGGTTGGGACATTTCTCTTCAGAATAAATTCATCGTTATTCACATTTCACTCGACTTTTGATCATCGCATCACGAGAGAGTATTCTCTCTCGATTTCGTCAATTGGCCGTCGTTAACTTACTGACCCTGATTTGTGATACTAAATTCATCAATGCATCCATCAATTCATCAATCAGCATCCCATTATTCATTTCCACGCCATGTCTGATGATGCGTTTTGCGGCGTGAACGATTGACTTATCATCTCTCGGTCACATTATATCTCGCGTCTTGCCTTGTGTTTTCATGTTATCTCTGCCGTTATCGGTCTACCGTTTGCATCATCTACCAGCAAGCTGTTTATCGCTAGTTCTCGATTAGTCTATGACGATATATACGAGGAGACGCAACCATTCCTTGAGAATCTGTTTGGAGTCGAATTTTCTTGGAATGGTAAAAATACACAAATCTCGACTATTTGGTTTGCTTATATGATATTCCGCCGGTCTAATCGCTAATTAACCCGCATGACGGAGATTTCTGAATCGCCAAGTGTACACGCCCACACTTTTTCATTCAATCAGTTAAGATGACGACACTGCTTCCTCCGACTATGATGACCGGCAAAAACGATTCCGCTATGAAGATACTTGATGATCGTGAAGAAAGATGCGATAGATTCAGCTACGATTGATACTTGATCACATGATAATGTCACATTTCTAGGAGGTGGCATGATGATATATCAGTGAAATCCTGTAATGATGTCAATATTTTCATGTCCTCGTACAGGCGTCACAGCAGGAAAACCAAAGATGACTCCAGCCAGGGATGAGCTCCTCATTCAAGAAGGAGATGAGCTGAGAATATCGTGTCAGGGTGACGGCAAGCTTAAGTTTTCAGTGGAGAAACGTTTCGATTATGCACGTATCGTACTCCTCGCATTTATCATTCATTATCGCAGTCCGCTACTGCAGCTCTATAATGACATGTGAACAATGAGGGATTATCGTCAAATCGCATAATTTATAGGTCGTGACGCAATCTAACTTCAACATCTCATTCGACGAGGAATCCAACACGTACATGTTCATTTTTCCGAAGACAATTAGGGGCGACACCGGATGGTACGCTTGTGCAGAGGAGAATGTCGAGATCATTAATGACGAGCTGACCATCGATCATCCGATAGAAAATATCAGCTGGATTTACGTCTACGTGAACTGTGAGTATAACTTCCGGCACAGGTAGATGATATAATTAAATAGTGAATTTTTTCACATTTTGTCAAACGTTGATCTCAAGGAAGGATGCATACATATACGTGAAAGGTCCTCGTAAGCATCAAGATTTTTTGTTTTCACGTGTGGACTCCGAGTCTTCGACCTGAAAGCGTTCAATATTGTATCCATCATGTACTAAAATGTGATATGTACTTCTCATCCAGCTTCCATGCCATTTGCTACTCCGGACACAAGGTGGATGAACATTGATATAACGATAGGAAGCAGGTTGGTCATACCATGTCGACCAACGTCTCCTGACTTGCCAGTGATACTTGTGAACAATATTGCCGTGAGTTGATGAGAATATACGTCACGATCAGATAAAACCCCATTTCCCATCCTTGTTTGATATGTAATCGTTGGGGGTTACGATTACTATCGATAGGGATGATTAGCTAAAACCACATATACGATGACGGCATGAATTATTGACAGGGTATTCCGCTGCCGGAAGGAACATCATATGACCCGAAAATTGGATTCATCCTAAACGACGTTGTCGAAGAACAAAACTCGGATAGTTATCGTTGTGAACTTGATGGAACTAATGAGACAGATGCGTTATTGTGGCCACAATATTATCTAATCATCGATAAAGGATGTAATAATTTCAGTCATCCCAATAGTTATGCTCAGTACACTTACATCTAACTCGATACACTTGAAAGATACAATTATTATTGTCGGTGAAGTTAAAACTCCACGTTTTCTGATTCACACCACAGAACCACGACTTGCTTTTCTGTGTTCAAATTGTTCTGCTGTTGATATCTCCTACAATATTTTCGATGGGGAGTACTCCACAAGACCAAAGTTAATGCTGAGTGTTATGTTGCATACAGTTAAACCAGTTCCTTATCTTACCGGAGAAACACCAAGCCGCATCACCTGTGGAGAGAATCTAACATTAGAATGCACGGTACATTCCCCCAGGATGAGCAGCGTTCTTCTGAGCTGGGAAGCTCCGGACTCAGTCCCGGCAAGTTTCAGCGTCGTCAGTTATTACGTTGTCAATCCTATACAATAGCAAATAATGGTCCAGTATGCTATAACGAAACTCACGGATCTCAAATTGTCCGAGTCTCGATGATTTGCAATATGAACGTATGGAATGGCATGCTGGTTAATTTGGATATCGTGATTGCAAGAATATAATTGACGAACCAATTTTAGCACGAAAGATTGTACAACCCCGAGCAACGAATGCTGCTGGATGGGGAAATCAGCAGAACAGCCATGTGGGTCACATGGAAGACCGAATTGACGGTACAAAATGTTGAAAAAACCGATAGCGGTCAATATACTTGCGTCGCGATGGAAAAAAACAGCGGAAGGGCCGAAGCATCGGTAAAAACTCTAGTTTTGGGTAAGCACAAGTTACACCCCACACGGCAACCAATATTGCCAAATATTGTAGCAGCATTGCAATGTTGCTACAATGTTGCTACAATGTTGCGATATTGCCGCAATGTTGCTACAATATTGGGCAATATTGGGTGCTGTGTGGGATCATCCTTATTCAGACTAGTGCATGTCATTTAGCCTTCCAAGCTCATGTCTCGTTCATTAAGTCAGTTAAGCGAAATAAATGGTAGCTCCGTGTGAGTTCAAATCCATGGTTGAAGATGATTATGACGAATAATTCGAGGTCTTCGTTATCTCCACAGATCCCAGTGACTTGGTCTTCAACGTGGAAGTGAGTAGTGAAAGGGACATCTCAGTGTACGAGGAAGACCTTCACGCGGTTTGGGAAATCATAATTGACACGTATCCCAGCAACGCCAATTGGTCATGGTGAGTCAATTTTTAATTTCACATATCTTCGCAGTGCCCACTGCATAAATAAACTTCCGAAGTCGAATTCTGTGAAAATCGCAGTAGTTTTCATGACTGCGTTCGTCACTTGGAAATCGCTGTGTTGGATTCTGGAATTCGTTTATCACACTTGTAGTTTCAGCTACATCCTATAAGAGGAGATAAGCCATTAAAGGTTTAAAAAAAAATCACACTTGTAGTCAATAACCTCAGGATGTCCTGAAAATCGCTCGTATCCATTTGAATAAAGATTATCCACTGTTCAAATGATATTCTTGTAGGTACAAACCAGATGGAACTGAAATAACCGCTAATGATACAAGTTGGAGTGTATTTGACAAATACGGTCATGGTCAAACTGGAATAATCCATATCTTTACGGTGTCATTCTTAGGCACTGAGGATAGTGGTAACTACAGGATTCAGGTGTCTACGCCAGAAAACGAGACAAGCGTCGTACTGCCATTGACAGTCCTCAGTAAAATGCTTGCTTCACTTAAAGTTCACTGAATTGATAATGGGATACCAATTGGGTTAAAGTCAACTCATGTGTTTTTATTCCCCGTATATAGAAACGAGAACCTCTATTTCCATACAAAATACTAAGACGTACTTTGCACCAGGCGAGTCTGCCGAATTTCAATGTTCAGCCAAAAGTGCTTACGCACAAAATGTAACATGGAGTTATATAGAATACCCTGATTTTCCATCGATGGAAAATGTTGTGTACAGATCTCTCTCGGCAAGTACTAAAAGCTATATCTGACATTCCATGCACACGTCTGATGTGTGCAGCACTCATTCACTTAGAGTCAATTATTGCACTCATAATGATTCGATGGTTTTTCTATTTAGAACATTCCTAGCAAGACAATAGAGAGGAATGATTACAGGTATTATCTACAAAGCTACATGAATATCACGATCAATATGACCGGAGATTTGATGTGTAGATCCTGTAACGAAAATGGTTGTTACGATACTACCAAACGAATCTTCGTTTCCGGTAAGCTCCAATAATTGGCAATATTGATGTTTCGAGACGTTCATTCTACGATTAATGTTGGTCATTTTGCTGTCATTCAGATGTAGCTGGATACTTCGGTATAGTTGGTCCAGATACGGTCACGAGAGGTGACAATATCACTGTGACGTGTGGCGCTTCTGTTTACAACTTTACCGAACAAATTTGGTGGAGACGCGAATACGCTAGGATGACGGGTAAGAAGTTTGACATACTTTCATGCTCTTCTAGCGTGTGGTCTTACAATAGCAAATAGACTTTCAAGGTGCATGCAAAATGTTTTTTTCGATCTACAAAACTGTTTATGTAGCTGACCGTCCGAGGAGGATGAGCATAATCAAGGAAAGGACAAAATTTACGCATCAATCGATACTCGAATTACGCGATGTGAGAAAATCTGACTCTGGACAGTACTTATGTAAAGCTGTCAATGAGACTGGATTTGCCGAAGAGATGCAATATAAATTGACGGTAGAAGGTATATGAATATATTCGCTCAACCGCTTGACAAAAGTCTGACGTTCCAATTTGCTTCGAGTAGTCATTGGTGTTCACTGGTTGTTGCAGCTGCGCGTCTGCCACAGTTTATTAGCCCTGACACGAACAATTCAGTGATGCTAGTGGATCTGAAAAAAGATGAGAACAAGACTGTAACACTAGAATGCTCGGCCGATGGGAGGCCAATACCCGAAATAACCTGGCGGAAGGTGAGCCGTCATCCAATTCCCAAGATATTCCAAAGATTCGGCTGTTCAAAATCTCAACATGTTTTCTTATTTCATTACTCTGTGTTGCTTTCCAGGACAACGAAACACTCATGGAAGGCGAGCGGTTCGAATTTTCCGACCACAATTCGAAACTTCGTGTAAAATACTTTTCCGAATCAGACTTCGGAAGGTACTTTTGTTTTGCAACAAACCGTATTGGGGAGGTCCAAAGATACACTGACATCAAAAGCGCGGGTAATTATGTTTCAGTATCTCATAAACACCGTTTTTTACCAGGTCAGTAATTGGGCACTTCGCGCAGTCATTAAGTCTCAGATAAGATTCATCCATGAGTCAAGTTTCTTGAATATGTTATCACTATACTTTCCTCGAGCAGTGAACCGCACACTGAGATAATTCGATAAGCTATTTTCGAGAAACCGCTACAACTTGAACAGCGCGTCTCGTATAAGAACCCACTTGCATCCAGCAGGATGTCGTGATCAATGATCATTATTTCTCCGAATTTTGAGGGAATCGCAATCCATCGCTTTGTTCAGGAACTGATAAACAGTTTCTTATTTCTAGAGGAAGACTCAACCGTCGTGATATGGTCGAATATCACCGTTGCTCTCGTCCTACTCGTCATAATGGTTACCTGGATATTTGTGAAGAGAAGTCATCACAAGGTGTGCAAAAAGAGTTGTTTCAAATTTCGTCGCCAATTTGACCGGTTCATCAATGATTAACATATTCTTTCCAGAAATCGAAAGCAAGACTTATAGCGGAACTATACAAGCGTTTCAAATATGGACTCGCAAAGGAAATAGATCCAAGCAAAAATATGAGTGATCAGGCTGAGCGACTTCCTTACGATAAAAAATGGGAATTTCCGCCAAAATTATTGGAAATTGGTAATGACCTTACTGTTCCCCTTGCACGTACGTGGTAGAAGACATATGACCAGTGATGATTCCACGTCACGTACCAGGATACTTGGATAGCTTTGGCTTTTCACATTCGAGTTCTACGACAGTCTCATACGATATTGCAATGGTTTAATCTCGAGTGATAATTTTCGCCGAGTTTAATGGTCTCATGCCAATTCGATCGAATCAGAAATCACTCGATCATTTACGCAAGCGGTTCAGACGAATGACTGAAAATTCGCTCGACAGCTTTTTTCATACAATTTGTGCATTCAATGATTCTCGACGAAACTTTGTAGGTAAGGAGCTGGGAAGTGGTGCATTCGGTGTAGTGAGGAAGGCAGAGGCGAAATGGATTTGTCGACACGAGGCGGTCACAATAGTTGCGGTGAAAGAGGTCCGATCAGCACAATTTCAGGACTTGCAAATTAGAGCGCTCGCTCGCGAACTCAAAATTCTTGCCTATCTCGGAAAACATCTGAACATTGTCAATCTTCTGGGTGCTTGCACCAAAAACATTGCAAACGGTAAGTTTATTCTCATTCGTGCCAGTGTACTGCAGATGTGCAGAATTCGCATGTTTCCAATTCTTGCTGTCAAAAATTAATTTTCCACTCGGGATTTCCGTTCTATGAATACCGATTATCCTCATTTCGGGTAAGCATTGTATTCTGATCGGTTTCAACAGGAGAACTCAAGGTCATCGTGGAATTTTGCTGTTTCGGAAACTTACACGACTACTTGCTGCGCCGTAGAGACAAGTTTGGAGATGCGGTTCACACTCCCAAGGAGGATATCACTGCAGATGACAGTTCCAGGACGGATCATGACAATGCGAATCATAGCGCGTGAGTACTCCTCGAATTCTGGCTGGTGCATCCTCGAACTCATTGAGTAAAATGCGTTTCGTCCTAACGTCAGTACACTATCTTGTTGTTTAACGTTTCTTATCGATTCTGATCGAGTCTGCAGTCATCATGAATAACGGGTAATGGCGGATGGAAGCGTCTACATTTTTTACTTTTTCTCACAGTGCACGTGCCAAGTATGCAAGGGTTGCATCAGCTAACCGTACTTCTGGCACTGACTCGATTGTATCTGGCCTAAGATCTGACTACCGAGGTGATTATACGGATGAAAATTTGGAACCGATAGGGACTGGAGACCTACTTTGTTGGGCTTGGCAAATTTCGCGGGGCATGAAGTATCTCGGCTCAAAAAACGTGGGTGACAATTTGGAGATATAATTTCTGCACCAAGAATGGTCCCGACATATCTCATCATTAAATTTTTCACCGATCGTCGCGCTATCATCTTACCGAACTCACAGAATACAGTTTGGAATCTCGGAAACGAGATATTTTGGATTTGAGATGAATCGTGTTTTTACGATCTGACAATGCAACATCAAGACTCCAATTTCAAATACATCCACCTACGTTGTAATCCGTCCGATATTGCCGACATCCACACTGACATAGAAGTTGAAATAGAAGTTCAACAATAATTACAGTATATTATGGCTTCAAAATTCGTAATGTCAGATATGTGATGATGAGTTCTGCAGCTTTTACTCAAGTCAACGGTCATTCGTGTTTCAGATATTGCACGGGGACCTTGCTGCGAGGAATATACTTCTTGCCAAGAACAACGTCGTAAAAATATGTGACTTCGGCTTAGCGAGGGCCCTGTATGCGGAAAAAAATTATCACAAAAAAGGCCCAGACCCTCTTCCCGTCAAATGGATGGCAATTGAATCACTGAAAGATCTCATGTTTTCTGTACAATCGGATGTCTGGTCTTATGGAATAGTTCTGTGGGAAATCTTCAGCCTGGCTGAGACTCCCTATCCTGGGATGCCAGTTGAAACCATTCGCCAACAACTAGTTGATGGTTTCCGTATGGGGAGACCAGAGTACGCAACCAAGGACATGTGAGTATTGGTCTGTACCCTGGTGAAAATAATTTCTACGCCAAACTATGAAAATGATCTACGAAAAAGTAGAGGATTTCGGACTTTTCGTACTTTTTTTCAACGTCAGATTTTGCACAAAGTAGTAGTTTTTCGTAGATAGTTCTAGAACGAAATTTGATATGATTTCAATCTTCGTAGTAGATATCTGTGGTTCATCGTAGTTTCCCGTATTTTGTCATAGTTTTTCGTAGATAGTCGTACAATGGGATAATACTGTATGCGATAATCGTATTGAAAATCCGTAGTTCATCGTAGTTTTTTTTTTCATCTTTTTTCTAAGAAAAAGTTTGAAAAATTAGAAGCGGAGATCAATACACCGTGGACTGCTGCTTGAATATTTCTAACGACAGCCAAGGATTTCTGGAAATTTATCAGATTTTTTAGAACATTTTTTTTTTTTTCTGCAATATCAACGTGAAATGAGATTCGAAAGCTGGAAAAACGGTTTCCAGCAAAAGCCCAGACATTATGAATTTTGGTCCAAAAATTTTCATTTCTGACACAAAATTTTTGAGAATTTTTTCAGATTTTTCGATCACGGCCATCGAGGTGTTGAAAAAATAAACTTTGAAAATTCATGATGCATTTGTTTTGAAAACCTGAAAAAAATTCTGATTGCTATTTAGAGTCAGAAGAATGATACAAAAAATCGCGGACCGGATCTGAGAGGTCGAGGGTCAGGACCAGGTCGATTCGGCATGAAAAGCCCCATATACATATCAGGTTAAATGCAGGTTTGATTGCAAATTCTCCGAGATTTTCGTAGATGCAGGCCCAAGTTTTGTATCCCCAATAATTGTTGATTAAATTTTTCATTGTTTTTCCAACATCGATGAGTGAGAAACCGTTGCATGAGCTAGGGCAATTTCATTTGTACATTTTCGTAAATTTTAGTAGACACTCGTAGTTCGCTTATTACTTGCTATCTACGAAAAACCTACCAAAGATAATGTTTATTAGCTTCATTTCGTTTGTAGATCTTTGTAGATTTTCGTAGATATTTGTAGAACTGATATTCCGTTGGTTGAAGGATGTACATTTTTGTAATTTTTCATGTAAATTCGTAGCTTTCTACTTCCAAAATCGTGGTCGTCAAGCAACAAAATACCCGTCCTACGAACATCTACGAAAATTTACAAACATCTACGAACGAAATGAAGCTAAATCATTTTTCGTACTTTTTCGTAGTTTTGGAAGTAGAAAACTACGAATTTCCATAAAAAATTAGAAGAATCTACACTTCTCAAACAACCGAATATCACTTATACGAATATCTACGAAAATGTACAAAGATTTGCGAACGAAATGAAGCTAAATCGTTTTTCGTAGTTTTTCGTACATATTGGTAGAACTGATATTGTTTCGCTTGAAGACTGGAGTTTTTCATGATTTTTCATGAAAATTCGTAGATTTCTACCTCCAAAACTACATGATAATAACAACAAAAGATTTCGCTCCATTTCGTTTGTAGATCTTCGTAGATTTTCGTAGATAATCGTAGAACTGATAATCCGGTGCTTAAAGACTGTAGATTTTCGTAATTTGTCGTGGAAATTTGTAGTTTTCTACTTCCAAAACTACGAGAAACTACGGAAAACTACGAAAAACTACGATTCTCTACGCTTTGAATGTTTTCGTATTTTGGTGTAGAAATTATTTTCACCAGGGTAGTGTTCAGTTTTCGTTTTGTTCGTGAAATCAGCAAGTTCTACATTCATTCCAGGTATCGTATGATGCTGCAATGCTGGGATGCCCAACCGTTGAACCGACCATCGTTTGAAGAACTCGAAAACAGCATCGGTGATCTCGTGGAGGAGAGTGTTAAGACGGTGAGTCGGATTGCTATCTAACTCGAGTTCGATATTTTTCACATGTACTGATTTGAAACGTTTTCTACCGATTGAAGTCAAATTTAATGCATTCGTAATTCGTCAGAACTCGCTGACATGAAGTTGAAAGAAAGAAACGAGAAATAATCATCAGTACAGAAAAATTCAACCACAGTTCTTACGAGATAATATGTTTCAGCATCATCTCAGCTTGGGTAAAGCATACGAGCAGATGGACGCTGAAGCTGCGGCAAGGGAAGAACTAGACTATATACCGATGTCATGATCTCTAAGAACATCCAATACGAATGAACCAGCCCTGAAATGGAAGTAACGACGAAAAATGGGACGTCATCGTGAAGTTCATACGACATTTGTCATGCCATGAGATTATAAATAAAGTTCAAGAGAGACTCATCATCCACATTTTATCGGCTCATTATTCAGTCCCTACTCGTACGAACTCTTGTCCTTAATCAGAACGGTTCGGTAACAGACTGTGTACAATTGATTTATATGGATCTTGGCTGCGCATGAAACTGAGAAAAATTTCTACTGTCTGTCCAAAGAGCCTCGTAATCCGTTAATCAGTCTGCTAACAATTGTTCAATCTTGAATAATGCTAGTGATGGATGTGTACGATAGCGACGTTGAGTACCAATTGGTGGTTCACTGGTTACGCCTCGTGAAAAATACATCACTGGGCAAGTTCTGATAATGATTTTGATGTTGTTCACTTTTCTTCCGAAATGAGGCATAAATTTCTTGATACGTGATGATAGATGCGTTCGGTATATACATCTCCGAGCATTCGGAGCTCTTCTATATGTTTTGTTAACGCATGTTAAAAAAAAGATAGAAGAGCTCTGATTTGCACACAGATTTGACTCACAGATGCATGTACCGAACATGAATGATAATGGTTGAAAATATAAATAACTCGAGAGTTTCTGGTCCCCTGGTTCCTTGCGGATGATCCAGTTCAGACAGATTTTCCGAAACTCCCTGCGAAGTCATGGTATTCGATTAAAAGACAATCAACGTATCTCGGTATTCATCTCAAATAATGAATGACACATTAGAGGCTGAATTTGATCTTGTCGCTCTGGACATTCCGCGAGCTTGACCGGTTGCTGCGACCAGCACAGGCTGATCATATATCGCATCCAATCATCATGTTTGAAAAATATTTGCAAGTTGACTACGAGTCGGCAACAAAACTCATAAAACTTTGTAGACAACTCGCTTCGAGTGAATCAGCGAATAAAAAGTATTATCTCAAGAAAAAACCCACGATAAACTAACCATGCAAGTCTCCACCGCACAGCTAAATATAAACCAGAGCCTTGTCTGCAAGCTGATAAGGAGTATCAGTTCGGTAAGCTCGAGCGAAAATGTAAATCTTGTAAAGCATTGGAGTCCAAGGTATGAAATATACGTATATCTGCGGCTTTGATCAATGACTCTCGTCTCTTATCTTCGCGCAACGTCAACTGTGAAATATTTCATTGTGCAACCAGCGCCGAATTAAGACTTCGCGGGGCCCAGGGCTTAATCAAGAGCAGGGACCCTCTTAAGGCCCATCCAGTCGAAAAAGGACACATTCCGATCATTATCCGAGCCCAGGCGTCAAAAACGCAACAAAGGACACCGCTGCGCAAATTGAAATTCAATTCCGAACACATACGTCCAAAAAATGTTCGTTTCGTTAGAAAATATAGAGTCTACAGATGGTTTTTACATTATTCGAATGTTTGCAAATTCGATTTCCTCGGTCAATTACGTAAAAACAATCTGTAGACTCTATTTTTGCACGAAACGAGCATGTTTTTGGACGTATGTGTTCGGAATTGAATTTGAATTTGCGCAGCGTTGGCCTTTTTTGCGTTCTTGACGCCTGGGCTCGGATAATAATCGAAATGTGACACATGTAACCCTTGGGCCCCTGTAACCCTTGGGGCCCGAGGCTATAGCCCCTGCTACCCCCCCCCCCCCCCCCCCGAGTCGTAGGTAGCAAGGGTGAATCGCAATCATTACTGCGCATGTGCCGAGGCGAATCGCGCACTTCCGTTGATCAGTTAGAAGGTGATGACGTCGTGGAGTTTGCTTGCGGATGGGATCATGAAATCCTGAACGGAAATGATGCGGTGAGCCAGCAGGATAAGGAGCTGACGTTATAAAGCTAGTCTGCAACAAGAGATGAACAGAAAGAGTTCGACCATCGACTGCATTTCAGCATTCTGAACTTGGTGTGGCGCGATTCCTGCATCGGCGAAGAATCGAATAGTGCCAGAACAAGGGTGCTTCTGCTGACAAGAAAGATGTTGCAAATCCAGCTGGATCTGATCATCAAGATAGCATTGCTGTTTGCTCATTTCGCCTCTATTTGTGTCTACACGGAAAATTGCAGTGGTGAGTCAAAAACATAACACGAGCAGCGGAATTAGCCAACGTTCTTTCTTCTTCTGACTTATTTCGAGTCACGATACTGTGGCACATGTACAGCCGGTTCTCAAGCTAGGCCATAAGGATTACAAGAGATAGTTTGGGAGCTTGCTGCCATTTAGATGAATGATTTGCTCATTTTTCATAATGATACAAATCGAAGTTCACATCAATACGAATTGATAAGGTCCCCAAGGTCAAGGTCGGGCGTCGCTGGCTTTTGGATTATAGCACTCCAAATTTGAAAAAAAGAAAACTTCACTAAATTATTCGCTAATGTTTGCGGTTGCGTCTATTTGGTTAATTATGACCCGCCGAATACGTCCAGATAACAAAATGCGTGCAATATGCGACGCATTAGGCACGCACGCGTGCCGATTGATCCGCACGACGTTGCCTGCAGCCGAGCAGACATACCTATGTGCGCGCATATGATGGACATATCGCTCGCACTCGTGCGGGCGAAATGCATTCCCGCAGTACGAGCGTAATGAAAAATATAAAATAAAAGTACTTTTCATAACACGGGCACGAAATGGGCCTCCTTTCATGCTCGTCGAGAGGGAGGGAAATCACGTGTTTCTAACGTGAGCACGAAATATCCGGCTCAGCGGGAGGGAATGATTCCCTCCCGCTCGAGCCGGGAGGGAATCATTCCCTCCCGCTCCAACGGCAAATCTTGGATCTTTCGTTTTTTATATAATAAATTATTATTAATTATTAACAATTTTTTTTTCAATTTTTTTTTTTTTTATTTTTTTTTTTTCAATTTTTTTTTAATTTCAATTTTTTTTGGAATTTCAACTTTTTTCTGTTCAATTAAAAATTATAAAATTATTAAAATATCTATAAGTGTGTCGTTTTTATATAATAAATTATTATTAGTTATTAACAATTTTTGTTTTTAATTTTTTTTTAATTTTTTTGTTAATTTTATTTTTAAGTTGAAAAATATCTATAAGTGTGTGGTGCACGACTCAACACGCGCTATCCCCGATCCGATCGACGCGCATCAAAGTCGGCCCATTCCGTGCCCTTATTATAAAAAGTACAGTGTGCATCTAGGGAGGGATGGCCATTTTACCTCGGGTGGGACGTTTTTAGCACTCGTCTTTGTCTCGGGCGCCTTCGGCGCCCTCGACTACGACTCGCGCTAAAAACGTCTCACCCTTGCTGGAAATGGCCATTTTCCCTCCCTAGATACACAATATACTATTTTCTCCCGCAAATTCACTTTTTCTCCCGCAAATCTACTTTTTCTCCCGCAGAAGTGAATTTGCGGGACAAAAAGTACACTAGGGAATCAAATGCCACTTTTGTCCCGCTTTTCAGGTCAATAAAGTGGTCCCCTTTTAACGCTGATTTCGATTGCATATTTTTTTAAATTGTTGACAGGGTGTATACGCTCCGGGAAAAACGGGAATTCCAGGAAAAACCAGGGAATTTCCTCGTGGTCCGGGAAATTTGTCAAAATTCTGTCCAATTACCGCGGATTTCTCATTCTCCTACTACTCTAGTCCCAAGATACTGCTTGTTCCTATATAAGATGTACTTGATGTCAAATAAACGTTACAAAATATCGTGGTCATGATATCAGACATGTAAAATATTTGTAATTTGTTCGATAACATGTATGTGATACCAGTATATCTATATCAAGGTACCCGGGAATAATAATATTTTCTTGCCCCTCGATTCCGGGGCGAACCCGGGATTTTTTTTTCCCCGAATTCCGTATACACCCTCACAGAAAAAAAAAATTACTCGTTTCAAGAAAAGGATTTCTTGATTCAAGAAATTGTAGTTTCTTGAATGTTTGTTGATTAAATCAAGGAAATATGTTCCTAATTCAAACTAAGAACATATTATTTTGAATTGAGAACATATTTCCTTGATTCAATCAAAAAACATTCAAGAAACTACAGCTTCTTGAAACAAGAAATCTTTTTCTTGAAACAAAGAATCTTTTTCTTGAAACGAGGATCTTTTTTTCTCTGTGCTGTGTTGGAGTAATGGCCCATTTCGGAGAGTTATCTAGCAGGTGATTCATATTTTGGTACAAGAGAACACACCCCATGAAGTTTGAGCAAGATTCATGATCTGGAAGTCCGATACACTCCTAGTGAGTGCGGCAAGAACCGTGGAAAATTGAAATGAGAAGCAAAATGAAGCTGGTTCATTCCACTTTAAAATTCCACCTGGAATATTTGTCTAAGATTTATTTTGACCGAGATATTCAACTTTCTGTCTTGATCGAAAATTTGTGAGGTGATCCCGAACTCATGAACGGTATGGCGAACATATGGCGATCATTCGCTGTCACGGATCTTGATTTCAAGATCAGCTCGATTCCAAGGAGGAATTCTAATGCTCAATTTATTTCATAAATAGACGCAAGAGATCAAGAACCGCCAGGTCTGTTCAGCAGGTTTCAAGAGATGGGGAAATCCGATGAACTCTTGTTCACTTGTAAGATCCGCGGTGCCAGAAGAAGCGAAACCGGAAATTACACCTGCGTGGGGAGTACAATCGACGGAACTTTTTTATTCGACAAGACGATGTACATCGAAATAACAGGTAATGTGCTTAATATGAAGTCAATAAATGATGGGTAATATTGACCGTCTCGAGGCGAAAGACTTGGTCATCTCGTTTCAAGTTTATCGAAGTCGTGAAATACACCATATTCTTAGTTCCACGTTCGCTCATCGCTCGGTGAATTTCTTGAAAAATGATAAAATCGCTGGTCACATACATCTGTAGTATTTTTGCGATGACTCGTGGTCAAAATTGAGTCACGTGAGTCTCGACGTGGTTTCGAAACGAATGTTTTCGGCGATAGATGTAGTGTATTCTACGCGAGGCGGAACAGTCACATCTCCAGTGAAATAAAACGTAATCGATTGAACTTCAAGTTTCCCGTATGCAGGCGTTTACTGAATTGCCTACCTATAGGTAAACAACTTCGCGCAGAATCACTCTGTATATTCTTGGTTCCTCGATCGTTCTTCAGTAGTCAATTTTCCAAATATCTCCGAAGCACAATTTTTCTATATAGACGCTCGGCTCGATACGATTGCAAAAAATACCCAACATCCTGGATAGATTTTTCTCATTTTCTGAGCGCCTTATAGAAGGATGTAAAGTTCTGCAAAGATATGGCATTGGTTATCAGTAGGTGGCATAATTGTTCAGACGTCGAAGCTACAGATTCAACAAATTGTCAGTGACTATTCAGGTTACGAATAATTTCCTCATCACCACTCTCTTAAATCGAAATAGTGAAAATAGTGAATATTCACTATTTCGCAGTGCAGAGTATATCACTAATTCAAATAGTGGTATACTTTGCACTACTAAATAGTGAATAGTCACTATTTGATAGTCGAAAGTCACTATTACGATTTAAGAGAGCATGTTGGTATTTTCAGAGCCTGGTAGAATAACCGACGGAAAGAATGAAATTGGCGTAGAAGCAAACGAGTCTGCAGCAAATGTGAGCTGCTACATGCATAAACCTTTCCAATCAAAAATAATCTGGCAACTGAAGTTCGAGTACGGAGGCGTGAACCTGACCAATTTGAAAATCACCGCCTATGTCAACGAAAGTGGAACTGCGCTTACTTTGAAGATGATAATACCGACGGACGACTGGCCTGGAGAATGCGCAGGAAATTACTCAGAAGCATTGACATCTCGGGAAATTCCAAAGCCTAGTCTTCGCCTTGAAAGTTATGCCGTTGGCTCGGATAGGGTTTATTTGACCTGGGGTGGATACGCTTCTGGCGTCTTCCGGTTTCGTCTACTGTACATGAAGAACGGTACAGAACAATGGTGCTTTCACTCGGAGGTACACCGCGGATCTACCGATGGAGGCAAGATTGTAACTGGGCTGAAAAGTGACACTGCCTATAAATTCAAATGGATTAATGTGAATCACTGGTGTAATTCATCGGCTTCTTATTCAAAATGGATTACGACGTTTAAGAAAGGTACGAGCTTTAAGAATACCTACGCAAGAATCAAATTGAGGAGTTTCCGAGACTCGATTATGATCTCACATGTTTATTCGTCCAATCGAGGTACTACATTGGAAATTCTACCCGAACAAATTGAAACCAGTTCATTTCATAATTTCAGAACACATATTGGTTGACATTTCTGACCAACTATAGTGCATATTTCACTCCTCTGTTTTGTCTCGAATTCGTGACACTCGCGACTCGCTTTCTAACGTTGCGCAGCCCAGTAAATTCACTAGAGAATCCGGAATTCGAGTTATCAGATAATATTAGATGGTCAATCTTGAACTGGTTTTATTCATTTCAATGGGATGCATTATCCTAAGCGCTTGATATAGCTGGCGAATAAAGAAAAAGGCAGTCCCTCGTCCCAGGTAGAAATTATGAGTTGACAAGTTTTCAACAAGACTTGTTTATGCAAAAAGTGTGTGCATGGAAAATGACCAAAGTTGAACAGTCTCATTGCGGTTTTAAAACATATCCGACTCTTTCTCACTCGAGTCACCACAAAAGTGTCTGAATGACTTTTCGTGCGTTGGAGCTTTTTATCAACCTGTAATAAAGTTCAGTCGTCCACGGCTATTCAGAAGCCGTTCAAGTTGCGATTGCAATGTTCATGCACGTACTTCAGCTATTCACGCGCTACTTACTGGCTTGCGGATATTTTATGCTGACGATTTGCTATATCGAATCTTGATTCCTCTACCAGCTTCATTTCATGTGTGTTTTAATTGCGCTTGTACCTCTAAAATTAATTCACTAGATGAAGCATTGCCGATTGGGCTGGCTATGCTCCTTGTTCATTCACCTTCCAAATTGATCTGTAGGATCCGCGTTGTCAACAGAACCGACTGTGGAAAGTATGCTTGCGAGACAAAAGGATTGGGATCGATTTTTCCTGCACACGTGGGTCTTCGCGTCGTAATAGGTAATGTGATTGATATGAAATAGACGGGTGATGCATGATGTTATCTTTTTTTTCTGAGGCAGAATAATTGAATGATCAAATAAACTTACCTAGAAGTGATGTTCGATCGTAATTATATGAAGTCCTCGCACTCTGCTCTTTTACATATGATGGATTCCACGCGGAGCGCACCAAAAAAGACTTAGATGTTACAGATTTTTCTAATTTTTCTATGACCCTTAGTACCCTCAGAATTAGCATTTTCCAAGTACCTGTATACGACACATGTAGCTTTTGTTACCTATGGTGTACGAGCTGTTTTAGTTTTCGATTTGTTACGCTCTTGATGTCTTTGGAGGCAAATATCTTAGAAACGGTATGTCATGTGAAAAAAGTAATGGGGTTGTGATTTGTAGCATTCTTCACCCTTCTTCACCTCAGTCCATGATCTTGCCCGTGACTATCGGAAAACATGTCGAAAAATCATTTTCCAATCAAAAACTCTATTTTTATCCACTTATTTCATTATTGGGATTTTTCTCGTATTTTTTTTCAAAAAGCTCGGGAAATTTCCCATCGAATCACGTTTGTTGTGGACCAGCGACTCGTTAAGACGTACGAACGGAGCTGAGTCAATTGTACGGCGACGGTCGAGAATAAAAATGACTTATTGTTTTTAACTCTTATATAAAAGTCCTTGCATCTATTGTTCATCCTATAACATCCTCGCTCACCTTGAAATCCGCATCTTGGATATCATTTTTGAGACACCGGGTCTATCATGGAATACCAAAAGCGTTCACCAACTCCTCATTTAGCGAACTAATGATTTTCTCATGTTCTACTTGTTCTCATATTTCCGGATCGTGATGGAATGTGGGGAGATGGAATGAGATTGGATACAAAAACAGAGAAGATTGGATCTATATCGTGCTTTATTACGTCGGCATGTTCGATTAGGGACGGATTCACATGGCTACTGAGGTTCGAGGACGGAGAAATCGACTTGACAAATTCTTCAATCATCGCGCATATCACCGATACCATTGGATATCAAGAAACCCTGGAATTGACGAGCGTCATGCGGGAAGACGACGCAAATTACATCTGTCTGGCTCACCATCTTGTCGAACCCGGGCGTCGGTCAGATAAGCCTGGTAATACCTTGAGCTGACATTGATGGTTTTCCATGTTTATCTGGACTAATGGAGGATAGTGAGGAATAGGGCCCCTGGCTCCATAAAAAACTCAAAAAGTCAAACATATTATATTTTGTTCGCTTAGCAAATTTTTCCATACAAAACATATGACGTACGTATTTCAATCGTTAAGAGGAAGATGGACTGACGAACGCTGCGGCATTATCATTTTCGTGAAATCGCCGTATCTGCCATAACAGCCGGCATATCTGCCATGGCGACCTGACCAAAGTTGTAACGGGGTAGTGGATGGCATTGCCTGGAAGTCCAAAGTCGAGGACGCCAATTCTTTTCGTGATTCATCGACTCATACTCTTTCGAAATCTGTTTCGATGCTAAAAAAATGTAGGGGAGACTTGGGTCGGTTGAAACATTTTCCAGAAAATCACTGTTCACAATGATAATTTTAACCAGTGTTGTAAAGTACCTATAGGTACAAGTACCTTTTTTTTACCTAGGTACATTTTTCAGTACCTATACCTGCACCTAGGTACTTTTCCTAGCAAGTACCTCGTACCTGTACCTAGGTACATTTGAGGAATACCTCCACCTATTTATAGGTAAAATGTAAGGTACTTCATTCATTCACTAACTTGGTTTCCGTATACTTTTTTTCACCCTTCTTCGTATCACCCTTATGCTCAGCCCAAATAATGTACCTAAGTACCTATACCTATTTGGTACATTCTGAGTACCTGTACCTGTGCGTTGTTACAGTTCTTGAATAGTAACTGTACCTGTACCTAGGTACTATTTATAAAGTACCTTTTACAACACTGCGAGTAACATTTTTCAATCGATCCTTGGTTATCTGACTACTGATGTATAACGTTATAATGGCATTATATGCAATCCGAAAAAAGTTTGGGGGCAATTAATTTACAAAATAAGAAAAAATGTTGCCAGCGACCTCATACCCGGGACAGTTGTAACAGTGACTGGGCTCAAGTTTAACATCAATGGAATAATGAAAATAATGTTCCTATATAGTTATTTATCCAGACAAAAATTACAGAATAATGCGCAACACTAACGTCTCACTTAATATTCAGTTTCGTTCAATTAAAAACTGAACTGAACTTTAAATCGCTTAATTAAAGTTTATTAATATTATTACTTATGAAATTAGTTAGATTACATTTGCGTTAATCTTATGATTTATATAATGCACTAATGCGCTGATTCGCACTAATTTCATGATTTATTCGGTACTCGAAGAACAAAACTTAAAATAAAATTGAACGATAATCAAATCTTATGATGATACATGTGATAAATAAAACGTTTCGACCGACCCCGAGAAAACTGTTACAACCGTCCCCGGCACATCTCTTAGACAATTTGTCGACATAACTTCCGAAATAAAGAACTTGGATTGAAAAAAAAATTATGCCCATTTGTACTCTAATAACCAAAGTTCTTACTTTGAAAATCGAAATAATTGTAACTTATATAGTTTTTTAACAAAAAACAAAGTAACAGCAACAAAAATTAGGAACTCTCTTGGTCTTAACACGTATCCGGTATCCTGCTATCGAATACGCGCTACATTTAGTAAATTTGAACTTGAATTTGAATTTGTGACCGTCACGATTCATGAACATAACGGAGTTCGCGAAAAAATAGTTAGCAACGCTTGTGATGTTTGCTCCAATCGGAGCTTTCCATGAACATCAACTAGAATGGTCTGTTCGACGATTGAAAGAAATATTTTTTAATTATGGATTTACATGAGTCCAATTTGACAGATTATGTTCCGACCGTTTGGATCGCGGCAACGACACTGGATTCGATAACGATTGGAGTGTTGGAGCCGCCACAAGAGATCATCGGCAATGCTTCAAAGTACAAACTGACGATAACGCACGGAGCCAAAGTAATAAATTCGGTTTCAGTGCATCCTGAAAGATTCCATACATTCGAACGTCTCGATCCTCGGACTGATTATGAGGTTACCGTAGCACTATGTAAGCAATATGATGCTCCCGGACGATATGTTGGGGGTGTGAAAGGATTAGGAGCTTCCACGATACACAGAGGTATTGAAATGACGTTCAGAAGTCCGTCTCCGTAGTCCAATTTTTTGTAAATTCATTTCTTACCAAATATGTTTCGTACCGGGTTCGGTGTAGAACGAAATTAGGTACACATCATGATTTTGCAGATCCAAGTTTTGTTCCTACTGTCGAAGTAACGGAAACGAGTTTTGAATCAATATCAATCAAATGGTCGACGCCACCATCAGAACTTCGTGATCGGATCCATTATTACAAAGTGAGTAGAACTCCTCTGGGCAAAGAGGAAGAGCTGCCTTACTTGCCGAGCAGTGTACACGCTTACGATTTCAAAAATCTAAAATACAACACAAGTTATGTGATGAAAGTAGCTGCCTGTAGCGACTACAAGACAATATGCGGTAACTGGAGTGAGGATCGAAAAGTTTCCACAACACAGATAGGTATTGAAAATGATTAAACAAATTGACCTCTTCTCATGTAGTAAGCAAAATTATCTACTGAATCGGTTGTGGTCGGTAACGAATTGCATAAGTAGTCACCGAAACTGATTCTGAGTATTGACTGACAACAGTCAACAGTGCTGGCAACTTTTGTGGGTATGTTGTGGCGGAAGGCCACATCTGGAAATAACATCAGAAAGGCCCTGAAGTTTATGCTTATTTCAGGATTTTTCAGCCACACAGAAAAAAAAAAATTACTCGTTTCAAGAAAAAGATTTCTTGTTTCAAGAAATTGTACTTTCTTGAATGTTTTTTGATTAAATCAAGGAAATATGTTCTTAATTCGAACTAAGAACATATTATTTTGAATTAAGAACATATTTCCTTGATTCAATCAAAAAACATTCAAGAAACTATAGTTTCTTGAAACAAGAAATCTTTTTTTCGAAACAAGGAATCTTTTTCTTGAAACGAGGATTTTTTTTTTATCTGTGCATCAGTTTCAAGTCGCGATTTCGTGAATTAACCATGAATGCACAAACTTCATCTGATATATCTAGGAAAAGAGAACCTGTCCGCGATATGGCTGAGTGCAATCGTCGCCATTCTTCTACTCATCGTCATGATTGTCTGGATGAATATCCGCAAGCGGCACGAAATGGTATACAGAAATAATTGTTTCTGACATCACTGCGTTAGATTATCGTTGCATAAACCTGAAGAATGATCTCTTTCAGGCAGCAAGAAGAAGATTCATACTAGCGACCCTCGAGCGTTTCAACGGCGGAGCTTTGGATTGTCTGGATCCAGAACTGAACATGGCGGAGCAGGCTGAGCTGCTGCCATACAACACGAAATGGGAATTTCCACGGGAGTTACTGAAGCTTGGTATCGAACTTTATACCGTCTTTGTATCCGCTGACTTACAATTGACAAATCTTGTATACTTTCGGAACAAACCCTTCATTGGAATGAGTACTACTTGCACAATCCTGTCGGTTGATAAATTGATGTTCTCACAAATTCACTTGGAAATATTGGGACCTATATTGTCATTTATGCACGCGTGATGCACGGGATTGATGAGTTAGTATACTCAAGGTTGAATACCACGTATATCTACGCATTTTACAGGTAAGGTACTGGGAAGCGGTGCGTTTGGTGTAGTAAGAATGGCTCAGGCAAAATCGATCTGCCCTCCCGAGACAATCACAACAGTCGCAGTAAAAGAGGTCCGATCGACAGCCAGTCTCAACCACATGACAGCACTTATCCGTGAACTAAAAATTCTCGCCTACCTTGGCAAACACCTCAACGTTGTCAACCTTCTTGGCGCGTGCACCGAAAACGTCTCATATGGTGAGTTTGACTATGCGTAATCATCCACATTATTCATAGGTAACATACAGAGAGATTCTTAACGAGCTGAACAAGCCTTGCGCTAGCCAATTCGGTAAACACCTCCATATGCAGGTGTTTACCGAATTGGCTAGCGTAAAGCTTGTGCAGATCACCCAGAATCTCTCTGGATATGGTAAGATTTTAGTTTCTGAGAATTCACCTCAATTAATCATGAGTTCTAATGAGTAATTCTCGAACTTTTCTAATTGTATTCGGATGGTTGAACAGGACAACTTTTCGTAATCGTGGAATTCTGCCAATTCGGCAACCTACACGACTATTTGATGCGCCGCAGAGCTGATTTCGTCGACCAAGTTGAAGAAGTCCCCGAAAATATCGATACAGGTTTAAGCCACAGTGTGGATCATCTTCCTGCAAATGATAGTCGGTAAGTGATGCTTGCATAATGGTGGATGGATGATTTTTTATTTTTTTTTGTGGTCGGTCAGTTCTAAGGCTTTCCTACAACTCCAAATACGTTGGCTATAGAGAAGAGTGAACATTGTCGTTCTATGCAAAACCCGGTCTATTTTTTACTTTTATCGACAGTCTTGACACAGTGGCCTGCGACACCAGTTCTGCGACAGCAGTCTCCCACGATAGTACAGATCATACGGGTTCTAGGAGCATTGCAGTCGACGACGACGATGATGCGCTAGAACCTGATCCACGATCTAATTACCAGGGGGATTACACAGATGAGAATTTGGAGCCGATATCCACGCGAGACTTGTTGGCTTGGGCCTGGCAGGTTGCGCGCGGCATGAAGTTTCTTGGCTCCAGAAGGGTGAGTGACATTTCCTCACTCTAATTTTCCGTCATAACTGATTTTATTCCAATTCATGATTCTCGCATTTGATCCACTTTAAAACTTGTCGCTCCTCCAAGTTAGGAGTGAGTTCATGTAATTGAATGAAATTATGAGGAGACATCGTTCGTACCAGAGACCCCGACAATCTGAGTCACACGCGCACCCGGACGTATGGGATCAAGCTGGAGGATTCAGGATGCATGGTTTCATTATAACGATCAAGTCACCGTCACTTCTGTTTCAGGTATTGCATGGAGATTTAGCGGCTAGGAACATCCTCCTTACGGGTGACAATGTCGTGAAAATATGTGATTTCGGGATGGCAAGGGCCCTTCTCGAAGACGACAATTATCACAAGAAAGGGCACGACCCTCTTCCCTTCAAATGGATGGCGATCGAATCCCTGAGAGATCGCGTTTTCTCGGTCCACTCGGACATCTGGTCGTATGGAGTAGTCTTGTGGGAATTCTACAGCCTTGCTGAGACTCCCTATCCAGGGAGCCGGCCCGACACTCTTTGCCAGAAGCTGACCGATGGATTCCGCATGGCGCGGCCTAAGCTCGCGACCCGTGAAATGTGGGTATAATTGTATACAATATGCATATCAAGTGTCGATTTCATCCCATTCACCCCATCATCGATTCCAATATCCGTTTCAGATACCGAATGATGCTGCGTTGCTGGGATGCGGAACCATCTCAGCGACCATCCTTCAAGGTGATCGCCAACAACATTGGTGATATACTGGAAGAGTGTGTGAAGACGGTAAGTCGATTCGTTGTATGACTTTTCGTTACTTTCCGAAATCTGATTCATACAAACGTATGAAACGTTTACGACTGAATTCAGTCTAATCTATGGCATTCGAGATTTGTAAGCGTTGACTATCTTACGGTCGAACGCATCACGAATCACATGTCCAATCAAATTCTACAATGATTCTGATGTGGGAATTTATTTCAGCATTACTTCGATTTGGATGCAACGTACGTCCAAATGAACGCCGATGCTTTACGAGATGGAGAGACAGATTATTTAACAATGAGAACACCAGAAGACACATCAAACGCGACTAACCAAGCTCAGTAATGATACTGATGATCGCACGAGCGGAAACGTCGTACATCTGGGTGCTCGACATTTCATGTACAACAATTACCACACCGCTTTGCGTTTCAGTCGACTGCTTTTCATCGAGTTGGGTTTGAATTCGCGATCGGGAACAATCAGCTCTTTGGCCCCAGGCTCATTTTCATTTAAAAGCGGACCACCTTGCACACGTACGCATCTCAACAAGTTAACAATCATATCTATTACAAATAAATATTCAGAGTAGATTTCCTATGAAACTACACCATTAACATTATTTTGATTTAATCCTTCATAAATATTATTACGTTGTGACTCCCAATGACTCCGGTAAAAGACTTCGACCAAATATATTGTCGAATTTAGCAAAGTCAACCCTCGAGGAGCCTCGTCATGTCACAAAAAACCAGAGCTACCGTTACGATTTGTAATAATTTTGTCAACAAACGTATAAGTCTTGAATAAATTTATATATCTTTATCTCGAGCTATTTTCTATCCCGTTTCCTCTGTGCATGATCTATCAGCTTTGCAAATAATTACCTGGTCTACAAACTGTACCTACCCTGAGTTAATTATCTTAATTAAGTTAATTAGAAATCTAATTTGTTAGTCTGTCATACAATGTGGATGCAGCGACGAATATCGCGGCTGGGACACACGCGGCCCGGCGCAAATTTGTAAAATTGTTGACGTCGATCACTGGAAGTTCGCTATTGCGAACCAAAAACTGATTACGGATTCAAAAAGTGTATATGCTGACGGAAATTTTGAGTTTTCTCAGATTCGCCCATACCAATCAGTTCCAAAATCGCACCACTGGACCATTTTTGACCTGGCGTCCAGGTTTTTTAATATTTTAGAAATTACCAAGCGCTATCATGTTCGTTAATGTGCAGGGAATGTTTCCGAATTTTTCCAGATTTTTTACACTGATTTTAGACAAACAGTGACGAGTTGAAGTTGACGTACGGCAATGGACTCCGCAAAAACTACATTTTCTAACTTTTCGGAAATCATTACGGTTTTCACAATTTCCACACAGAAATTTGTGAATAACCATCGGACGCAGAAAACTTGGCGCTTCACAACCTTTCCCGGCTCAATGCTCTATAAATTTTTCTGTGGAAGTTATAATCACTGAAAGAGAGGGGCCAAACCTTTTTGCACTGACAGTAGTTCGGTAGGCTTGAGTGCAAATGCGAATCTTGTAACGCATTGTAGTCCCATATATGAGATATGTGTGTATTATATCTGCCACTTTTATCGGTAACTTCCGTCTCTTCTTTTCGCGCAATTTGTCAACTGTAAGATATGTCCTTGCGCAACGTACACCTCAACAGCTGGACCAGCACTTGAGAGAATAGAGAGGACAGAGAGAAAAATGCAAGGTGCAAGTTCTTGGTGACCCAAAATCGCTGTAGGTAGCAGACTTGTAGAGATGTTGCAATCTCCGAAAACGAATCGTGTGTAGCAAAAGTAAATCGCAATAGTTGCTGCGTATACGTGCCGAGGCAAGCCGCGCACTTCCGTTGATTATTCAGAAGTTGATGAGGCCGTGGAAATTGCTTGCGGATGAGCTCATGAGATTCTGGGCGGAAATAGTGCGGTTACTTAGCAGGATCATACAGCTGTCGTTATAAAGATAGTCTGCAACAAGAGATGAACAGGAAGAGTTCGATCACCGACAGCATATTATCATTCCAAACTTGGCGATGCGCAATTCCCGCGTCGACGTAGAATCGAATAGTGTCAGAACAAGGGTGCGTATTCACGTCGACAAGCAAGATGCTGCGAATCCAGCTGGATCTGGCGATCAAGATAGCGTTGCTGTTCACTCATTTCGCCTCCATTTGTGCCTACACGGGCTACTGTGGTGAGTCAAACACATGACACGAGCAGTGGAATTATTTAACGTTCGTTATTTCCCGGACCTATTCTGGGTCACGATACTGTGGCACATGCACAGCCGATTCTCAAGCTAGGCCATAAGGATTACAAGAAATATATAATCCCCAAAAAGCAACCCTGGTGCAGAAACCCTTGAAACCCACATTTTTCATATCATGGCATTCCATCTAAAACCCCACAGTTCTCGAATCACGATCGAGATATTCAACTTTCTGTCTCGATCGAAAATTCGCATGGTGATCCCGAACTTATGAACGGTACATGGCGATCATTCGCTGTCGCGGATCTTAATTTCGAGATCATCTCGATTCCAACGAATTCGAATGGCAAATTTATTTCATTAATAGACGCAAGAGATCAAGAACCGCCGCGTCTGGACAGCAGGTTTGCAGAGCTTAGATATGGCAAGAAAATCTTGTTCACTTGTAAGGTCCGCGGTGCCAGCCAAAACGACACCGGAAATTATACCTGCGTGGCGAGGACAGAGGCAGGAACTTTTCTATTCAACAAGACAATGTACATCAGAGTAGGAGGTAATGTGATTGATACGATATATATAAATGATGGGTAATATTAATCGTCTCAAGGCAGAATACTTGGTCATCTCGTTCCAAGTTGTTCTCCAGACGTCGTGATCGAAGTTTCCCCACCCGTGAACCTTGCCCAGAATTGCACTGTGTATTCTTGATTTCTCGATCGTTCGTTCAGTAGTCAATTTCCCAAATATCTAAAAAGCATAATTTTTCTTGACGCTCGATACGATTTAAAAAATAACACCCAGTATAGTGGACAGATTTTTTCATTTTCTGAGCGCCTAGAAGGATGTAAAGTCCTGCAAAGATATGGCATTAGTTATCAGTAGGTGACATAATTGTTCAGACGTGAAATTGCAGCAGATTCAACAAATTGTCAGTGACTATTCAGATTACAAATAATTTTTTGTAACACATGCACGATTTTCGCGTTTTCAGACGAGTTTTCAAAACGCCCGCTAAACTTTTGTCAATATTCTCAAAAAAATGATCGACAATGAAGAAAAAACGCGAAAATCGTGCTGTTACAAAAAATATGGTGTGCACCAAAGGGTGTGTGCTAAGTGGGCTTTTTGACCTTGTGTGGTTGCGGTACTCGGTCTAAAAAAGCCCACTTTACATCCCATCACCCTGTTTGTATTTTTAGAGCCTGGTAGAATAAGAGGAGATCAAAAAGCAATTTGTGTACAAGCAAACAAGTCTGCAGCAATTGTGAGGTGCCCCATAGATCGAGGATGTCAAGGCAATTCGGATATAATCTGGCAACTGGAGTTCGAGGACCGAGGCGCGAATCTGACCAATGTGAACATCACCGCCTATGTCAACGAAAGCGGAACTGCCTTTACCCTGAAGACGATAAAACCATCGGAAACTGAGTGGCTTGCCATATGCGACGGGCATTACTCAAAAGTACCGGAAACTCCGGAAATTATTTCCGATTACGGTTTCGGTATAAGTACTGCTATTGGGTCAGATAGCGTCTATTTGACCTGGCGTGTATCAGCTTCTCGCCCTCCCAGATCCCGTATACTTTACATGAAGAATGGTACAGAAGAATGGTGCTTTCACTCGGAGGTATACGGAATTGAAAATGATGGCAGAATTGTGACCGGGCTGGAAAGTGACACTGCCTATCAATTCAAATTGATTAACATGAATTCCTTCTGCGATTCACCGCCTTCTTATTCAGAATGGGTAACGACGTTAAAAAAAGGTACGAGCTTCGTGAATACGCAAAAATTAGATCAAGGAGTTTCCGAGACTCAATTACGACCTCATATATTTAATGTTCATTCGTTTAACCGAGGTAGTGCTACATTGAAGATTCCACCCGAGCAAACTGAAATTGATTAACGAAAGTAAAATCAGTTCATTTTATGAGTTTAGGATAATTACTGGTTGATATTTCCGACCAACTGGTGCACATTTCACTCCTTTGATCTGTCTCAAATTTGTCACGCTCGCGACTCGCTATCTAACGTTTCGTAGATCAGCAAATTCCCTAGAGAAAGCAGGCCTCGTGCATCCGTTTCGATTCTCAATTTTCAGGCTGGGAAAATCCAGCACCTAAGAAAGAATCTGAAATTCGAGTTGTCAAAAGATATTAGATGGTAAATCTTGAACTGGTCTTGTTTATTTCAATGGGCTGAATTCTCCCAAGCGCTCATAGCTGGCGGATAAAGAAAAAGGGGTTCCCTCATCCAGATCGCCAAATAGAATGCAGACAGTTGAATAAGAAATTTCTCGCTAAGTTGGATATGAATTCGGTAGAGGGCAAAATTTTGAAAATTTTCAATTCTGTCTGATTTTGATTCCTCTACTAGCTTCATTCCATGTGTCTTTTAATTGCACTTGTAACTCTGAAATAAATCCACTAGATGAAGGATCGCTGAGTCTGCGAGGTGTGTTGCCTTTGCTTTATGTAGCTGCCATCGTGAGGTGTAAGATCCGCGGCGCCAGCAGGAACGACTCTGGAAATTATGCTTGCACGATAATCGGATTGGAGAAACACGATTTTAGGGTAATGGGTCTCCACGTCGTGATAGGTAATATGATTGATATAAAATAGACGAATGATGGATGATGTTATCTTTTTTTCTGGGGCAGAATAATTGAACGATCAAATGAACCCTTTCGCAAGTGATGTTCGATCGTAATTATGTGAAGTTCTCACTCTACTTCTTCACGCATATGTAGTTTTTTAGAGCCAATTGGTAGAATGATCTTACGTAAAATCAAAAAAATAAATTACAAAAAATAAAAAAAAAGGGTTCAGTTGCGAATGGAAATGTGTCATGACTCGTGAGCGGGTGATATTATTGTTCGGACACCGGGTGTATCGTGAAATACAAGAAACATTAACCAACTCCTCATTCAGTGCACAAATGATTTTCTCATGATCTACGTATCTTCTATTTCCAGAGCCTGGTGAAATAACTAAAGATGAAAAAAGAATTCACAGGAAAGCGAACAAGTTTGCAACTCTGTCGTGCTCTAGTCCGCAGACATGCGATAAACAGCTGGATTTCTCATGGCTACTCAACTTCGAGAACGAAGACATTGACTTAACAAATTCTTCAATCATCGCGTATGACACCCCCGCCTTTTTGATTGAAGGACCCATGAAATTGACGAGCATCATGCGGGAAGACGACGCAAATTACAGATGTCTGGCTTACTCCCTTGACGAACCCGGACATCAGACAGATAAAACCGGTAACACCTTGAGTTGAAATTGATGGTTTCCAGACGTTTATCTGAACTGATAGGGGAAAGTGGGGGAATAGGGCCCCTGGCCCTGTAAGAAACTTAAGGAGTCAAATATGATTTTATGTTTTGTTTGCTTAGCGAGATTTTCCATACAAAATATATGACGTACGTATTTCAATCGTTAATAGGAAAATGGGCTGGAAAACGCTGCAGCATCATAATTTACTAGAACTTGGCATATTGCCTTACTTTCTGCAAGTCCCAAGTCGTTGGCGTCAGTTTTTTCTGATTCATCATCTCATACTCTTCCAAAATCTGTTTTGATGCTAAATCAAAGTACCGGTTCCAAAAATACACGATAATTGATGAGAAGAGTTTTCCAAAGTCAATTATTACCTCAGATGTTCGTTAGCTGGAGGCCTGTCAGAAATTTGAAACATCAAACAATTGAATCTCAATGAGTTTCGAACTGTTCTCATTCAATTTAATTCGATGAAATAACGCAAGCTCTCACTGCCAGCGATTAGGGGAGGGGTGAAGTTTTCATTTAACTTATTATAAGATGAGAAGCTTACAGATAAAATCGGATACATTCCGTGAATTCGAACATGCGACGGTCACAACTCATGAACATAAGGGAGTTCGGGAAAAAATAATTGCTAACCGCAGTGATTTTTGCTACAATCGTAGCCTTACATGAACATCAACTAAGATTGTCTGTTCGACGATTGATGGAAATATTTACGAATTGTGGATTTATATGAGTTCGATTTCACAGAATATATTCCGACCCTTCTGATCAAGGCAACGACTCTGGATTCGATAACGATTGGATTGTTGGAGCCGCCACGAGAGAGCGACGGGAAGCCAGAGTACAAAGTGACAATGACGCGAGGAAACCAAATAGTATATTCGATTCCAGTATATCCTAGAAAATATTATACATTCGAACGACTCGATCCTCGGACTGATTATGAGCTCACCGTCGGACTTTGTGTCCTTGGGTCCGAAGGTACTCGAAATTATTATGGGGGTGTGAAGGAAAAAGCTTCCACGATACGGAGAGGTATTGTAGTCAGATCCAAAAGTCTGTCTCCGTAACCCACATTTGTGTGAATTAATTTCTCACGAAATATGTTTCGTACCGGGTTCGGTGCAGAACGAAATAAGGTAGACATTTTGATTTTGCAGATCCGAATTTTGTTCCCACTGTCGAAGTGAAGAAAACGAGTTATGAATCAATATCAATTGAATGGTCGACGCCACCATCAGAACTGCGTGATTATGTCCATCAGTACAAAGTGAGTAGGACTCGTCTGGGTGAAGAAGAAAAGCTGGTTTACTTGCCGAAGACTGTAAACGACTACGATTTCAAACATTTGAAAAACAACACTAGTTACGTGATAAAAGTAGCGGCCTGTAGCGATTACGAGACGATATGCGGTAACTGGAGTCAGGATCGAGAAGCCTTAACGATACAGACAGGTATTGAAAATGACACAACGATTCGAACTTTTTTCGTGTATAGTAAGCGAGATTATCTACTGAATCGGTTGTGATCGGTAACGAAATGCATGAGTAGTCACCAAAACTTGTTCTGAGTATTGACTGACAACAGTCAACAGTGCTCGCAACTTTCGTGGGTATGTTGTGGCGGAACTCCACATCTGGAAATAAGATCAGAAAGGCGCAAAGGCCCTGAAGTTTATGCTTATTTCAGGATTTTTCAGCCGTAGTTTTAATTCGCGATTTCGTAAGTTAACCATGAATGTACAAACCTCATCTGATAGATCGAGGAAAAGGGAACCTGTCCGCGATATGGCCGAGTGCAATCGTCGCCATTCTTCTACTCATCGTCATGATTGTCTGGATGAATATCCGGAAGCGGCACGAAATGGTATGCAGAAATAGTTGGCTCTGACATCACCGCGTTGGATTATTGTTGCATAAACCTGAAGAATGATCTCTTTCAGGCAGCAAGGAGAAGATTCATACTAGCGACCCTCGAGCGTTTCAACGGCGGAGCTTTGGATTGTCTGGATCCAGAACTGAACATGGCGGAGCAGGCTGAGCTGCTGCCATACAACAAGAAATGGGAATTTCCACGGGAGTTACTGAAACTCGGTATCAAACTTTATACCGCTTTTGTATCCGCTGACTTGCAATTGATGAATCTTGTATACTTTCGAAACAAACCCTTCATTGCATTGAGTACTACTTGCACAATCCTGTCCGATGATGAGTTGGTGTTCTTACGAATTCACTTACAAATATTGGGACCTATATTGTCATTTGTCGTTCTTTCTCATGTACATGACAATGTTTTATCGGTTACCAAGTATTGCCGAGACGTATTCGAAATTATCGTTCCACGCGTGATGCACGGGATTGATGAGTTGATATATCGTATACGTATGTCTACGCCATCTTACAGGTAAAATACTGGGAAGCGGTGCGTTTGGTGTAGTAAGAATGGCCAAAGCGAAATCGATCTGCCCGCCCGAGACAATCACAACAGTCGCGGTGAAAGAGGTAAGATCAACAGCCAGTCTCAACCACATGACAGCACTTTCCCGTGAACTGAAAATTCTCGCCTACCTCGGCAAACACCTCAACGTTGTTAACCTACTCGGCGCATGCACCAGAAACGTCTCATTAGGTGAGTTAATAGCGTGATGCTTGAATTGCATGTACGCAGGAGTTTACCGAATTGCCTATACAGTGAGGCTTGTGCAGTTTACCCAGAATCTCTCTGGATATGCTCCAGTTTCTGTTTCTGAGAATTCACCCCAATTAATCATAAGTTCCAATTAGTAATTCTCAATTCTTCCAAATTGTATTCGGATGGTCGAACAGGTCAACTTTTCGTAATCGTGGAATTCTGCCAATTCGGCAACGTACGCGACTATTTGTTGCACCGCAGAGCCGATTTCGTCGACCAAGTTGAAGAAGTTGCTGAAAATATCAAGACAGATTTCAGCCACAGCGTGGATCTTTTTTCTGAAAGTGAGAGTCGGTAAGTGATGCTTGCGTAAATTAGAGTGAAAATTGTCGTTTTTATATGCAAAACCCGGTCTATTTTTCACTTTCATCCATAGTGTTGACACAGTGGCCTGCGACATCAGTTCTGCGACAGCTGTCTTTGAGCATAGTACAGATCATACGGGTTCTAAGAGCGTTGCAGTCGACGACGATGTTACCGAAACCGATCCGCTAGAAGCTGATCCACGATCTAATTACCAGGGGGATTATACAGATGAGAATTTGGAGCCGATATCCACGCGAGACTTGTTGGGTTGGGCCTGGCAGGTTGCGCGTGGCATGAAGTTTTTGGGCTCCAGAAGGGTAGGTGACATTTCTTTACTCTAATTTTTACGTTACGACTGATTGTATCCTTATTCACGATTGTCGCATTCGATCCGCTTTACATTTTTTTTGATTCTTAGAAAATAGCCAGAATACATGATTATTCCTTGACCGTGCTGATGACGAATTTTGTACCTTAATTATATTCATACCAGAGACCCTGACAATCTGATTCACACGTGCACTTCGATAAGAATCAAGTTAGAGGATTCAGGATTCATAGTTTCATTGTAACGATGAAGTCACCGTCACTTCTGTTTCAGGTATTGCATGGAGATTTAGCGGCTAGGAACATCCTCCTTACGGGTAACAATGTCGTAAAAATATGTGATTTCGGGATGGCAAGGGCCCTTCTCGAGGACGACAATTATCACAAGAAAGGGCACGACCCTCTTCCCTTCAAATGGATGGCGATCGAATCCCTGAGAGATCGCGTTTTCTCGGTCCACTCGGACATCTGGTCGTATGGAGTAGTCTTGTGGGAATTCTACAGCCTTGCTGAAACTCCCTATCCCGGGATGAGACCCGAAACTCTGTGCCAGAAGCTGACCGATGGATTCCGTATGGCGCGGCCTAAGCTCGCGACCCGTGAAATGTGGGTATATTTTTATACGATACATATCAAGTGTTGATTTGGTCCAATTCACACCAACATCAATTCCAATCTCCGTTTCAGATACCAAACGATGCTGCGTTGCTGGGATGCGGAGCCATCCCAGCGATCATCCTTCAAAGACATTGCTAAGAACATTGGTGATTTACTGGAAGAGTGTGTGAAGACGGTAAGCTGGAATCTATTGCATGCGACATTTGTAAACGTTCACTATCTTACAGTCGAACGTATTACTGATCACGTGTCCAAAGAAATCGTACCACGATTCTCATATGAGAATGTATTTCAGCATTACTTCGATTTGGATGCACCATACGTCCAAATCAACGCCGATGCTCTGAAAGATGGAGAGAGAGACTATTTAACAATGAACACACCAGAAGACACATCGAATTCGAATAAGCAAGCTCAGGAATGAGACTGATGATCGCACGAGCGGAACTGTTGTGCATCTAGGCACTCAACTGCCTTTCATCGCGTAGGGTTCAAATTTGCAATCGAGAACAATATTCTCTTCATTTTCTTTATTTTCGTACACTTCTCTTATTTTCTCTGATAAACCGCTCAGAAAATACTCTCTGTGACATGGTACTGGCTGACTAGGTGCACAAGGCACGTTTGTTCATGCGCTTTGCAATTATCAATAATGTGAAGGCCACTTATTATCTCTGAGCAACTATGTCTTCATCATCCTCTTCAAAATAATATTCAAAGTAGATTCCCTATGAAACTACACCATTAACATTAACATTAATTCTATCAAATCCTTCATAAATATTATTACTTCGTTATCTCTTATTATGAATAAAACCCATCTAACAATCAGTGAAATGTCCACATGCCCTTTCTACCCTGATCCACATCAAAAATCCTTCCATTTTTGGTATGAGATAGTTTCTTACAGTATCAGATTATCCTTATTGTCTCTTACTTCGTTCTACCAGCCCAGAGAATTGACAACACCCTGTGCATCAGTTACTCCGCAATGGTTTGAATCATGAATGATTCGATTGGCGCCCAACATAATGATTGTTGATTCACGATGAAAACGGAAACTCTCTCAAAATCCAATACCAGCAAATTGACCCTGTCATATTCACTACAATGAGTGGTGGTTCGAATCATGGTCAATAATCAGGGCGTTGAGGCTACTTAGAACTCAATTTGGAATTGAATTGGAATTGGAATGGAATCTATTATTCTATAGAACCTGAAATGTGGTTCGACACCAACTTTCAATTACCTAGCATCAACCGTTCGTGACAATAATTTGTGGCTTTTGTTCCGGCGCTTACGGGTTCAAAGCATTTGATAGCATAGCGACTGTTTTTTCCGTGGTGACCTCGCGACTTTCTTATTATCTGTAGAGAACACTGATAATTGTACCGCTTGCATTTATCTTTGACGCGAGCTGCTGCGTATTTCCGTTTTTGCTGAATAACAATTGAATGTGAGAAATGGTTAACCTGCGGATTTCCCGTGTCCTGTTGTGAACTTCGAATAATAACGATGCTTGCAATCGTCGATGCTAATTGTTCTAACGTATTGTATCAGAGATTACTACACAGCATATATTTTCCAAACGTGTTTCTGTCAATGAGGGAGGCACCCTGCACTGTTTGTGGAATGTACACGACATCAAACCAAACCACTTTTTCGAATTTGGATAGATTCTCTATCATTTGGTGGGGTTCATTCAATTTATTACAGTTTCAGTAAACTTCCTGATTATTACAAGAGAGGCGATCGGCTCCGTGGGGCGCAAAAAATATTCCCAACAGAGAAGAATTTCTTCAGAAAACTTTGGTAATAGGCAGAATCGACGAGAATGGACATTCAAAAATTCAGTCTTCGATTAGCATTCTGACTTCGGGATACGTGCAGGATACTCTTTGTATAGTCCGGTAATTCCCCGAAAGTTTCAAGACACGAAAATGATTTCCTATCAGTATGGGAAGGTTTGGTGAACATTCGTCGCACTATGAAACTACTAATAAAGTTACATGCAGAGCTGTACGCAAGTATTTTTATTCTTGTGAGTCAGGTTTTCGGATTCTGGAATTCGTGAAACCGCGTCATGATTGTAACAATCAGACATCGTAGAATCTCACATGCATCCGCTGCGGTAAATCGAGATTCGAGCATCCGCACGGATTGATAATAGTCTGCAATATACTCGCTCCAGCTATATTTGATGAGCTGCAGTGTGCCACGGTGAACTGAACACGTTGACGAATTTATTTGCAGTAGCTGAGGCAATTACACCACATCTGTGTAAATTCCGAAAATGAAAATTATATCTGCATTCAAAGTTCGTGGCCCAGTCATCGACCGGGTAAACGGACACGACGCAATTGCTCCAACCCCAAGTCACGCGAGCTTGACTATCACCTGCGATCGGGAAAGGCACATCATTGCATCCGATAATGTAGATAGCAAAATATGTGCAAGCTCACTGCAGATTGCCAGTGAAACACAACCGCATGCTTCCTGAAGTTGAATCCAATCGAGAGTCCATATCTGCAGGCTGATAACAAATAGCACTATAAGGGGCTCAAGCTGGAATCCAAGAGCAGTAATTCATTGCAGTCCGAGGTATGGATTCTGATCTCTGACTTCTTCTGGTGACTGGATTTCACTCACCCACCCCAAACGAATTAGTCAGAACAATCGCTGTTATTGTAATATCACTTGTGACTTTCTGTGTGAATCTTCTTGTTTGGAAGACATCGGTAGAGAATCGACTAAGTGAAACACCAGAGGGGTCAGATTTGTCGACGGACGCCATGTTACTGAACCGACTGGACCTGACCGTAAAGATATTACTTGTGTCTGCTTGTTTCGCCATCATTCGTGCGAGAGAGGACTGCGGTAAGTCGACGACCTGCAGAAGGCCACATAATGATTTTTCCTTCACGCAAGCTACCGGTCTGGCTGCTTGAACTAATAAGTAGATCAGATCTGAGTTGGAATTGACTTTGCTGAAATGACTTGAAAAAAAATAGACGCAAGAGATCAAGAACCGCCGAGTCTGGAGAGCTGGTTTCGAGAGGTTGAAAGTTGGGGAAATGTATTGTTGACTTGTAAGATCCACGGTGCCAGCAAAAAGGACACCGGAAATGACACCTGCGTGACGAGGACAACCAAAGGGACTTCTCTATTCAGCAAGACAATATACATCGAAATTACGGGTAATGTAATTAATATGAAATAAATCAACGATGGGGGTAAAATGATCGACTGTCTCGAGGTGAAATACTTTGTCATCTTGGTGAAAGTTTTTTCGTCGACATCGTGATCCAAGTTTCCGCACCCATTCGAATATGCCATATTTCTTTGTTTCGCAATCGTTCGGTAAATTTCTTGAAGAATGATAAAATCGCTGAAACGTCAACATTGTGACGCTTATTGACTTCAATTTTCTCATTGCCCTGAAATGAAATTCAATTTTCTCATTGCCCTGTTTGGATTTTCAGAGCCTGGTAGATTGATCGCAGAAAAAAATGAAACTGGTGTCAAAGCGAACGAATCAGCAGTAACTCTGCGCTGCTTGACGGCCCAAGGTTATCCATTTGCAAATATTACCTGGCAACTTGAGTTCGATGACGGAGGCGTGAACCTGACCGACTTGAGAATCACCGCGTATGTCAATAAAAGTGACACTGTAATTACCATGAACGTGAGAAGCGTCATGCGACAAGACGTTGGGTCTTACACGTGCATTGCTTCTTACCCGAGTGTACCAGATACGGCAACTGACTATTTCTCCTTCGCTCGAAGTTATGCTATTGGGTCAGATGGAATTTATTTGAGTTGGTATGCATCCCGTTACTTTCCCAGGTCTCGTCTACTGTACACGAAGTACGGTACAGAGCAATGGTGCTTTCACTCAGAGATACACAGCGTTAAGGACAACAGCAAAATTGTAACCGGACTGGAAAGTGACACTGCCTATGATTTCAAAATAGTTGTCATCAATTCCTTGTGCAATACACCGGCCATTTATTCAGGATGGTACAAGACGTTGAAAAAAGGTACGAGCTTCAAAAATACGTAAGAATTGAATCAGGGAGCCCACAAGAATCGACTGCGACCTCGTATGTTTATCCGTTCATTCGAGGTACATTCGAGATTCTACCCAAGCAAACTGAAATTGATCTATTTCAAGCCAACTTGAAATAATCTAAGTAACCTCGATGTAAAGTAACGATGCGCTATCGCTAAACTTCATTCCACCACCAGCTCTTTTTCTTGTGTGTTCTAATTGAGCTTGTACCTTAGAAATGGATTCAGGAGATCAAGAAACGCCGATCCTAGGAAGTGTGTTATCTGACATTTATTCTGCCAACATGACATGTACGACCCACGGTGCCAACGGAAACGACTCGGAAAATTATGTTTGCTGGACAAACGAATCGACATGGTACGCTTTTACGCAAGCGAGACTCCGCGTAGTAATAGGTAACATGATTGATATAAAATAAAAGAATGATGCACAATCTTGTCTTGTTTTCGAGGCAAAATAATTCTTCATCTCATCTCAAGTTTGCTCTTCCAAGTCGTTTTCCAAACTGTTTGCGAAATATGTATCTTTTTATACGTACCTACATTCCAAATTTTAACAAAAAAAACCTTGCTGGGCCTGACATTGAGTCCAGAAGACATTCACCAACTCTTTATTGAGTATACAAATGATTCACTGATGGTCTACGTATCTTACATTTTTAGAGTCTGGTGGAATAACTGGAGGAGAAGAGAAAATTCGTGTGGACGCGAACAAGTTTGCCTCTCTGTCGTGCGTCATTCCGAATTCGTGTTACGCGGACAGTTTCTCATGGCTACTTGTGTTTGAGAACCGAGGTATGGACTTGACGAATCGGACAATTATTTTGCATCTCACAGATTCCATGAAAACTGCAGTTACCCTGAAGTTGACGGGAATCATGCGGGACGACGACGTAAATTATAAATGCCTGGCTCACGTTCTTGCGATATCAACGCCTCCATGGAATGAACCTGGTAACATCTTGAGTTAACGTTAATTTTTTTCGGATAGGTGTCGCCTATATGACCTGGTTAAAGGGAAAATAGGGTGACATGGCCCCCTGGAGAACTGAAAAAGTGAAATATGATGTAATGTTCTGTTCGCTTATCAAATTCCGTTGCATAGAACATGTGACGTACGTTTTTTAATCGCTGTTATGCCAAGAATGGCCTGGAGAACGTTGCAGCATCGTCATTTTCTTGAGAGTGTCACATCACTTTCCTTTCCCTCAAATCATACGTATATTTCGGCTCTGTGAGATCTCATATCGTAACGTTCAGAGTTCGCAAGATCCATAAAATACTAGCTCGAACGACATCTGAACTCGAAAGGTCCAATTCAATTCGTGGTTTACCTAACATGCCGAAATCTCCACTCTTCGACGGTTGATAGGAACATGTTGGAATTGTTAAACCACATGAGTCTGATTTCGCAGGATATATTCCGACCGTTTGGGTCGAGGCAACGACTCTAGACTCGATAAAAATCAGGTGGTCGGAGCCATCAAAAGAACTTGCTACGAATACATGGTATTACAAACTGTCGATGATCCGCGGGGGCAGGACGGTATATGCTGTAACGGTATCATATGATACATTCTACACATTCGAAAGCCTCGAGTCTCGAACTAATTATCAGTTCACAGTAGGATCCTGTGGTTTTCAGAATCAAGTCGATGAATCTCATTCAAGTGAAATGTGCACAGCTTCCACGATAGACAGAGGTATTAAAGTGACGTCCGGAAGCTTGTCTCCGGGGCGCAAATTTATGGAAATTTATCCGTAACAAAAAAATGTATCGTAACAGAGTCGGTGCATAACGGAATAACACATTCTGACTTTTCAGATCTGAAATTCATTCCAAGTGTGGAAGTCAAGGAAACGAGTCAAGACTCAATAACGATTGAATGGTCGACGCCACCATCAGAACTGCGTGATCGTGTCCATCAATACAAAGTGAGTGCGACGCATTGGGCCGGAAAAGAGAAGCTAGTTTACTTGCCGAAAACTGAGAACACGTACGATTTCGAACATCTGGAAAACAACACCAGTTATCGGGTGAAAGTAGCTGCCTGTAGCGACTACAAGACGATATGCGGTAACTGGAGTCAGGATCGAGAAGCTCTAACAGTACAGAAAGGTATTGAAATCTATGTTTATGTACCTCTTCGATCTTTCCGCATAGTAAGTGGAATTATCCACTCAATCGGTTGTGCTCAGTGACGAATCACATAGGCGGTCACCAAAACTAATCTAAAGTATTCATCAACAAGGTACTGGAACATCTGAATTAAGAAACATCAATTGTCGCGTTGACAAAGCCGGCATTCATGCGAAATATGCATCGCATAAAAATGAGCACGCGATCGGTACAATGAAAGTGACATGTATACTTTGTAGGAATAAGTTTACCTAATCGCGGGCGTAGCGACATTAGAAAAAGCTTGAACTAAAATTTATGTTGACTTCAAAATTTTTCAGCCGTAATTTCACGTCCCGACTTCGTTAATAAACCCTGAATACACAAGCCTTATTTGATATATCTAGGGAGAAGAGAACTGTCCGTGATATGGCCGAGTGTAATCGTGGCCATTGTTCTACTCTTCGCCATGGTTGTTTGGATGAATATCCGGAAGCGGCACGAAATGGTATACAGAAATAGTTGGTTTTGACGCCACTGCGTTGGATTAAACTGATCGTTGCATAAGCCTGAAGAATGATCTCTTTCAGGCAGCAAGAAGGAGGTTCATACTAGCGACCCTCAAGCGTTTCAACGGCGGAGCTCTGGATTGTCTGGATCCAGAACTGAACATGGCAGAGCAGGCTGAGCTGCTGCCATACAATAAGAAATGGGAATTTCCACGGGAGTTACTGAAGCTTGGTATGGGAATTAATATCGCCTTTCTATCCGCTTACTTACAGCAAGTGAATCTTGTGGACTGTTGGAATGAACCCTTACAAATATTGGGACCTATACATTGTCGTTTGTGGTACTTTCTTGTGTACACATGACAATTGTTCAATAGCATTCATATTTGGAGCGATCGTTCCATGCGTAATGCACAAGATCGTTATCTTAACATTCACAGGTAAGGTACTGGGAAGCGGTGCGTTTGGCACAGTGAGAATGGCAGACGCGAAATCGATCTGCCCTCCTGAGATAATCACAACAGTCGCGGTGAAGGAGGTACGATCAACAGCCAGTCCCAACCACATGACAAACCTTTCACGCGAACTCAAAATTCTCGCCTACCTCGGCAAACACCTCAACGTTGTTAACCTTCTGGGCGCATGTACCAAAAACGTCTCATTTGGTGAGTCTTTGAGTGTGATAATTCATATTATTCAGCGACAGTTCATGCAGAAGTGCATAGTTGATATATCGCCGACATACGACCTTTCACCTGTATTTTTTTTTTTGACTAATCTCAATAAATCTATGCGTTTTTTTTATTTTTCACACCAATCTCGGCTTTTTGGCACATACGGCCTTATACCATTAGACACGCGACATACTTCCGATCGATTCAGAAAAATCACTCCCATCGGTCATGAGATTCAATTTGTGTGTACCAGCTCTTCTAAATTATATTTCGATCGATTTGAACAGGTCAACTCTTTGTCATCGTCGAGTTTTGCCGTTTTGGCAACTTACACGACTATTTGTTGCACCGTAGAGCAGATTTTATCCACCAGGGTGACCACGGTTACGACCACAGTGAGGATCTTGGTACTGCAAATGATAGTCAGTGAGTGATCCTCGCATAATGTTGGGTGCAATAATCATTCTATGCAACGCCCAGGATCATTTTTCACTTTCGTCCGTAGCGTTGACACAGTGGGCTGCGATATCAGTTCTGCGATAGCAGTCTTCCACCATACTACAGATCATATGGGTTCCGGGAGCTTTGCAGTCGCCGATAGTGCTACTGGAACTGATCCGCTTGAACCTGTTCCACGATTCAATTACCAGGGGGATTATACAGATGAGAATTTTGAGCCGATATCCACGCGGGACTTGTTGTGTTGGGCCTGGCAGGTTGCACGTGGCATGAAGTTTCTTGGCTCTAGAAGAGTGGGTAACATTCCCTTACTCTAATTTCTTGTCACGACTGATCTTATTTTAATTCATGATTATCGCGTTCGATCCGCTTCAAAATTTGACGCTTCTCGAAGTTAGGAGTGAGTTCATATAATTGAACGGAATTATAAGGAGACATCGTTTGTGCTGCTTCTTGAACTCAGCCGACGTTGGAACGTTCCCTCGGAATGTCAGGTTTGAATTCTTAGAAAATAGCCAGAATACATAATTATTTCTTGACCGTGCTGATGACGAATTTTTCACCTTAATTATATTCATACCAGAGACCCTGACAATCTGAATCACACGCGCACTTCGATAAGAATCAAGTTGGAGGATTCAGGATTCATAGTTCCATTGTAACGATGAAGTCACCGTCACTTCTGTTTCAGGTATTGCATGGAGATTTAGCGGCTAGGAACATTCTCCTTACGGGTGACAATGTCGTAAAAATATGCGATTTCGGGATGGCAAGGGCCCTTCTCGAGGACGACAATTATCACAAGAAAGGACACGACCCTCTTCCCTTCAAATGGATGGCGATCGAATCCCTGAGAGATCGCGTTTTCTCAGTCCACTCGGACATCTGGTCGTATGGAGTAGTCTTGTGGGAATTCTACAGCCTTGCTGAATCCCCCTATCCCGGGATGAGACCCGAAACTCTGTGCCAGAAGCTGACCGATGGATTCCGTATGGCGCGGCCTAGACTTGCGAGCCGTGAAATGTGTGTATAATTATACAACATACATCCAGTGTTGATTTCCCCCAGTTCACAACTCATCGATTGCAATCTCCGTTCCAGATACCAAATAATAATGCGTTGCTGGAATGTGACGCCATCCCAGCGACCATCGTTCAACAAGCTTGCCAAGAACATTGGTGATTTACTTGAAGAGTGCGTGAAGACGGTAAGCCAAATCGTTTTGCTTGTACGACGTGTTCGTTATTTTCCGGAATCCTATAGTATGAACGTATGAAACGTTGACGATCAAATCAAGTCCAATCTATTTCAGTCGAGATCCGTGAGCGTTCACTATCTTACAGTTGAGAGGATTACTGGTCATGTGTCCAGAGAGATTTTTTCATGATTTTTATGTAAGAATATGTTTCAGCATTACTTCGATTTGGATTCACCATACGTTCAAATGACCGCCGATATTTTAGCAGATGGACAGAGAGATTATTTAACAATGAGAACATCAGAAGACATATCAAATGCGATTGATCAAGCCCAGGAATCAGACTGATGATCTCACGAGTGGATGGAGGGTCTTAGGTGGTCGGTGTGGGCCTTCCCACAAGGAAAGGAGAAGGGCAGATTAGGCCTGACGAATGTTCCGTTAAGACGTAAAGACGGACTGGAGTCAATTATAAAGCGGCGGATCAAAATAGAGGAATCCAATTGTTATACTTTCTACTATATAGTCTTTGCATTTATTGTTCACCATATAATAAATATAATGAAACCTTGGAGACAACTGCAAATCTGATCAAATTTCGTGATCAAATTTCATTCTACCATTTCAAGTAGTACATAAAATATGATTAAAATTTTCCAATTTTCTATTTCTTCCGTGTTGTCCAAGTTTTTTCCTATCCGAGGTACCTCCCTCCCACATTACCTCGGATGAAGGAGGTTCTACTGTACAATCATCAACAACAAATCTTATGTAGCAAGACCAAATCGCAATCATTGCTGCGTACGTGCCGAGGCGAGTTGTGCACTTCCGTTAGTCAGTCCGAAGTTGATGACCGCATGCAGTTTGCTCACGAATGGAATCATGATATCCTGTGCGGAAAAAGTGTGGTGGAACAGTAGAATCGCATTATAGCCTACGTTCTGAAGATAGTCTGCAACAAAATATGCACAGAAAGAGTCTGACTACCGACTGAATATCTACATTGTGAAATTGACGATTCGCAATTCCTACGTCGGTCAAGAACCGAATAGTGACAAGACCAGGGTGGGTGTCTTCGGCGACAAGCATGGTGTTGCGAATCCAGTTGGACCTGACGATCAAGATAGCGTTGCTGTTCGCTCATTTCGCCTCCAGTTGTGCCTACACAAGCAACTGTGGTAAGTCAAAGACATGACATATTTAAGTAGCGGAATAACTTAACATTCATTTTTTTCTGTGACCCATCCCGAGTGACGATACTGTGGCTCGTTTACAGCCGATTCTCAAGTTAGGCTATGAGGACTATAAAATAGTGCATTACGATACGAGTGCGGTAAAACTTTTTCTGACGAGTGTTGCAATCACACGAGATTAGAAGAAGTTTTTCTATTTCTAGTAAACGAGTAGTTTCGAAATAGGGAAACACCTATATGAAGAAACGAGCATAGAAGCTCGAGTCATTCATTGAATCAGAAATTGAAAACTAATAAACTTAAATGTAATAGTAAACTACATACCTAGGGCAGTAAAATAAGGAAGGTCCCAGGGGCTTTCTTATTTACTGCCCGAGGGGTGTATACGATTTTTCGCATCGACGGAGCCGAAAAACGGGAACTTCGTTCCGCGCAGCGGGACGAAAGTTGTCGCTTTCGGCCCGGAGGTGAGAAAATTCTATTAAAACATCAGTAGAATAATCAAGAGCGAATGAGCTTTGATTCATATATCGAAAACATATAAAAGTGTGTAAGTATAACTTTATATGCTATTGATTAACGCTGATGACCCGCATCACCCTGCAACCGCAACCGCAATCAAAGGAATATTCCATCTCACACATGGATAACGCTAATGGATTATTATCCTACAGCCGCAATCAAAGAATACTTGATGAATTTTTGTCCTCTGAAAACTCGACCGCAGATTCTATAAGACTATTGTCGATTCCGCCTGCGGTGTCAACCACATCCCGCGGCTACGTCGACGCGTGTATCTTTAATCACTTCTGATTTTCATCGTACAGGAAACGAATGAGATTACGCTTTTGTAATAATTGAAGAAACTGAAAAACGGCATGAAATATTCAATTTGTAATTTAATTTGTAATTCAACCTACACCGCGAATCTTGATCTCGATATCAGCTCTATTTTTATAAATTCTCATTACTAATGCACTTAAAAAATAGACGCAAGAGATCAAGAACCACCGAGTCTGAGGAGCAGGTTTCAAGAGGCTAGAAATGGAAGAATATGGTTGACTTGTAAGATCCGCAATGCCAGCAGAAACGAAACCGGGAATCACACCTGCATGGCGAGGACAATAAATGGAGGGACTTTTCTATTCAACAAGACAATGTACATCGCAATAACGGGTAATGTAATTGATATGAAATTAATGCAAATATTTTTTTGCTTTTCAAATAATTTTCTCATCACTCTGTTGGTATTTTCAGAACCTGGTACGATGACCGGAGAAAAAAATGAACTTAATGTGGAAGCGAACGAATCAGCAGTAACTCTACCGTGCTACCCGGACCGGGATTTTCCGTTTATAACTATGATCTGGCGACTCAAGTTCGATGACGGAGGCGTGGACCTGACTAAACTAAAAATCACCGGGTATGTCAACGAAAGTGGCACTGTAATTACCATCAACATGACAAACGTGATGCGGAAAGACGCTGGATCTTACACGTGCGTTGCTTCTTACTCAAGTTTACTGGAGCCTCCGGGATTTGTAGGCTCCACCAAATTGCGTGCACCTTACGCTGTCGGGTCAGATAGCATTTATTTGACCTGGAATGTAATCCATCTCCCCTTCAGTTTTCGTCTACTGTTCATGAAGAATGGTACAGAACAATGGCGCTTTCACTCGGAGATATACCACACCAGTTACTATGGCAAAATTATTACCGGGCTGGAAAGTGATACTGCCTATCAATTCAAATGGATCGCCGTCACTCCCTTGTGCAATTTACCGGCTTATTATTCGCGATGGGTAACGACGTTGAAACGAGGTACGAGCTTCAAAAACACGCAAGAAGTGAATCAAGGAGTTTTCAAGACTCGACTATGACTCATATCATATCATCATGAAAGTAACTGCGGGTTATCATCTTCTTTCGATCATCAGAATGACTTTCCGTACATTAGCGTTTCTTTTCATCCCGTGTTGAAATTTAGTCTTTCACGGTTATATAGAAGCTGTTTGAGTTGCGTCAGCTATTTTCATGCACATAGTTCGGCTATTTACGCGAATCTTGATTTCGCTATCAGCTTCATTTCTCGTGTGTTCTAATTGCGCTTGTACCTCCGAAATTGATTCAATAGATGAAGGATCGCCGGGACTGCCGAGTGTGTTACATGAGACCCATTCAACTGGCAAATTGAGCTGTAAGATCCGCGGTGTCAACAGCAACGAATCTGGAAACTATGTTTGCCAGACATACGGATTAACATGGAAAAATTTTGCGGAAGCAGGTCTTAGCGTCGTAATAGGTAATTTGATTGCTATGGTATCTAGACGATTGATGCATGATGTTATCTTTCTTCCCTAAGGCAGAATAATTGAACAATCAAACGAAATTGCCTGGTAGTGATGTTCGATCGTAATTATATGAAGTCCTCGCTCTCCTTTCGTTTTCGAGTACACAAATGATTGTCTTATAATCTACGTATCTTATATTTCCAGAGCCTGGCGAAATAACTGCCGATGATAAGAAAATTCATACGAAAGCAAACAAATTAGCAGTTCTGTCGTGTCCTATTCTGCAGACATGTTGGGATGAGGCTTTCACATGGCTACTCAAGTTCGAGAACGGAGACATTGACTTGACAAATTCTTCAATCATTGCGCATCTCAACCTTGACTCTGACACTGAAGGAACCCTCAAATTGACGAGCATCATGCGGGAAGACGACGCAAATTACAGATGCCTGGGTCGCTATCTTCTCGAACCCGGGAATCGGTTGAATGAAGCGGGTAACACTTTAAGTTGACATTGATTGTTTTGGACAGGTGGCGTTAACTTATGAACACAACGGAGTTCGGGAAAAAATAGTTGCCAACACCAGTGATTCATTGGTACAATCGGAGCTTTCCATGAACATCAATTAAGATTGATTGTCTGTTCGATGGTTGATAAAAATATTTGTAAAATTGTGGATTCATATCAGTTTGATTTTGCAGATTATGTTCCGACCTTTTGGATCGAGGCAACGACTCTGGATTCGATAACGATTGGATTGTCGGAATCGTTACGAGAGATCAGCGGCAAAAATGCATTATATAAACTGACGGTGACGCACATGAACAAAATAGTACATTCGGTTTTAGTGTATTCTAAAAGCTCCCATACATTCGAACTTCTCGAGCCCCGGACTGATTACGAGTTCACCGTAGGACTCTGTAACTCAGAGTTCAGAAATGCTCTATATCGTGAGGGTGTGAAGGCAAAAGCTTCCACGATACGAAGAGGTATGGAAATTACGTCCAGAAGTCCGTCTCCGTAGCCCAATTTTTTGCAAATCAGCTTCTTACGAAATATGTTTCGTACCGGGTGCGGCGCAGAACGGAATTAAAGGTATACATTGTGATTTTGCAGATCCAAATTTTGTTCCCACTATCGAAGTAAAAGAAACGAGTTTTGAATCAATATCGATTGAATGGTCGACGCCACCATCAGAACTGCGTGATCATATCCATCAGTACAAAGTAAGTGCGACGCGAGTGGGCAAGGAAGAAAAACTGGTTTATCTACCGAAGACTAAGAACACTTATGATTTTGAACATCTGATGAGCAACACTAGTTATGTCGTAAAAGTAGCTGCCTGTAGCGATTACGAGACGATATGCGCTAACTGGAGTCAGAGTCGAGAAGCCTTAACAATACAGACAGGTATTCAAAATGATTCAACGAATCGACCTGTCTTCGTGTAGTAAGCGAGATTATAGTAGTTTCACGTCGCGATTTCTTGAATTCGACATGAATGCACATTACAAACCTTGTCTGATATATCTAGGAAAAGAGGACCTGTCCGCGATATGGCCGAGTGCAATCGTCGTCATTCTTCTACTCATCGTCATGATTGTCTGGATGAATATCCGGAAGCGGCGCGATATGGTATACAGAAATAGTTTTGGTTCTAACGTCACCACGTTGGATTAAACTGATCGTTGCATGAGCCTGAAGAATGATCTCTTTCAGGCAGCAAGAAGAAGGTTCGTAGAAGCGACCCTCGAGCGTTTCAACCGCGGAGCTTTGGATTGTCTGGATCCAGAACTGAACATGGTGGAGCAGGCTGAGCTGCTGCCGTATAACAAGAAATGGGAATTTCCACGGAAGTTACTAAAGCTTGGTATCGAACTTTGGATCGCCTTTGCAACCGCTGACTTACAATTGTTAAATCTTATTGTAGACTTTTGGAACGAACCCTTTCTTGGATTGACACAATCCTATCGGATAATGAGTTAATGTTCTCACAAATTTACTTGTATTTTTATCGTTTACAAGTATTGCCTTGGGACGTATTCCACGTGTGATGCGCGAGATTGATGAGTTATTATTTAAGGTTGAATACCATGTATATCTATGCCATTTTACAGGCAAGGTACTGGGAAGCGGTGCGTTTGGTATAGTAAGAATGGCTGAAGCGAAATCGATCTGCCCTCCCGAGGCGGTCACAACAGTCGCGGTGAAAGAGGTAAGATCAACAGCCAGTCTCAACCACATGACAGCACTTTCCCGTGAACTGAAAATTCTCGCCTACCTCGGCAAACACCTCAACGTTGTTAACCTACTCGGCGCATGCACCAGAAACGTCTCATTAGGTGAGTTAATAGCGTGATGCTTGAATTGCATGTACGCAGGAGTTTACCGAATTGCCTATACAGTGAGGCTTGTGCAGTTTACCCAGAATCTCTCTGGATATGCTCCGATTTCTGTTTCTGAGAATTCACCCCAATCAATCATAAGTTCTAATTAGTAATTCTCAATTTTTCCTAATTGTATTCGGATGGTCGAACAGGTCAACTTTTCGTAATCGTGGAATTCTGCCAATTCGGCAACGTACGCGACTATTTGTTGCACCGCAGAGCCGATTTCGTTGACCAAGTTGAAGAAGTCGCTGAAAATATCAAGACAGATTTCAGCCACAGCGTGGATCTTTTTTCTGAAAGTGAGAGTCGGTAAGTGATGCTTGCGTAAAGTAGAGTGAAAATTGTCGTTTTCATATGCAAAACCCGGTCTATTTTTCACTTTCATCCATAGTGTTGACACAGTGGCCTGCGACATCAGTTCTGCGACAGCAGTCTTCCACGATAGTAAAGATCATACGGGTTTTAAGAGCGTTGCAGTCGACGACGATGTAACCGAAACCGATCCGCTAGAAGCTGATCCACGATCTAATTACCAGGGGGATTATACAGATGAGAATTTGGAGCCGATATCCACGCGAGACTTGTTGGGTTGGGCCTGGCAGGTTGCGCGTGGCATGAAGTTTTTGGGCTCCAGAAGGGTAGGTGACATTTCTTTACTCTAATTTTTACGTTACGACTGATTGTATCCTTATTCACGATTGTCGCATTCGATCCGCTTTAAAATTTGAAGCTCCTCGAAGTTAGGAGAGGCTTCATATAATTTAACGGAAATATAGGAAGACATCGTTGGTGCTGCTTCTTGAACTCAGCCGACGTTGGAATGTTCCCTTGGAATATCAGGTTTGAATTCTTAGAAAATAGCCAGAATACATGATTATTCCTTGACCGTGCTGATGACGAATTTTGTACCTTAATTATATTCATACCAGAGACCCTGGCAATCTGATTCACACGTGCACTTCGATAAGAATCAAGTTGGAGGATTCAGGATTCATAGTTTCATTGTAACGATGAAGTCACCGTCACTTCTGTTTCAGGTATTGCATGGAGATTTAGCGGCCAGGAATATCCTCCTTACGGGTAACAATGTCGTGAAAATATGTGATTTCGGGATGGCAAGGGCCCTTCTCGAGGACGACAATTATCACAAGAAAGGGCACGACCCTCTTCCCTTCAAATGGATGGCGATCGAATCCCTGAGAGATCGCGTTTTCTCAGTCCACTCGGACATCTGGTCGTACGGAGTAGTCTTGTGGGAATTCTACAGCCTTGCTGCAACTCCCTATCCCGGGATGAGACCCGAAACTCTGTGCCAGAAGCTGACCGATGGATTTCGTATGGCGCGGCCCAAGCTCGCGACCCGTGAAATGTGGGTATATTTTTATACGATACATATCAAGTGTCGATTTGGTCCAATTCACACCAACATCAATTCCAATCTCCATTTCAGATACCAAACGATGCTGCGTTGCTGGGATGCGGAGCCATCTCAGCGACCATCCTTCAACGAGATTGCTAAGAACATTGGTGATTTACTGGAAGAGTGTGTGAAGACGGTAAGTCGAATCGTTGTCTGACGTGTCGTTACTTTCCGGCATCTGATTTATATGAACGTATAAAACGTTTACGATTTTATCGAGTCTAATCTATTGCATTTGAGATTCGTAAGCGTTCATTTATCACTATCTTACATTCGAACGCATTACGGATCACATGTCCAATGAAATTCTACCATAATTCTCATGTGAGAATGTATTTCAGCATTACTTCGATTTGGATGCAACGTACGTCCAAATGAACACCGATGCTTCAGGAGATGGAGAGAAAGACTATTTAACAATGAGAACATCAGAAGGCACATCAAATGCGATTAATAAACCTCAGGAACGAGACTGATGATCGCACGAGCGGAAATGTTGTGCATCTGGGCACTTGACATTTCATATGTAATAATTATCACACTGCCTCGCGTTAAGAAACTAAACCATTAACAATTATTTCATTCAATTCTTCATGAATATTATCACGTTGTTATCCCGTATTATGAATAAAATTCGTATAACAATCAGTCACGTGGTCCGCATGTCCTTTCTTTCCTGATCCACACGAAAAATTCTCGCATTCTTTGGTATGAGACAGTTTCTTACACTATCAGATTATCCTCATTGTCTTTCACTTCGTTCGACCAGCCTAAAGAATTCACAACGCTCTGTGCATTAGTTACTTCGTTATGGTTTGAACCATACATTATTCGATTGACGCTCAACACCATGATCATTTGACCATTGATTCATGATGAAAGCAAAAACTCTCTCAAAATCCAATACGAGCAAATTTACTTCGTTCTGATCAATACAACGAGTGGTGGTTCGAATCATGGTCAATAATCAGAGAGTTGAAGCCACCTGGAAACCACTCGGAAAATTGTAATTTCTGTTATCATCATTCAGAATCAATATTCAAACTTTCGAATAATCAATCCTGCGAAAGAATTTAGGCTCCTGGAAGTAAGAGAATTTAGGAGCATCTTATACATCTTGAAACATCAAGAATATGAAAAACTAAACATGCTCCTGAAATCGTAAACCCTGAGGCGTCATTATCAAATCGTCAGAATTCAAGATTAAAAATCTTGAGGCATGAGAGTTGTCCTATATACTTCGAAATTGAAAATCTGTTCATGAGCAGAAGTCATAAGAATTAAAAAATTCATATCATGGAAACTATCCGTGAAAAAAATCTACAAAAATTACTTGGCATTAGTTTGACTTCAGAAAACGTAGTGAAAAATCAGCTGCATTCAGGCAGCCAACTATACACGGTTCACGACGAATCAATGAATGCGACTTCATTGAAAAATAAAAGGAACCTGTGTCGATGGAGAAAGCGATATCAGCATTTCACAACGCGAGAAATTAAGTCATTTATCTGATTCCAGAATATCAATAAAGTATTCTAGTTCATTAATCATCAGTCAGTTGAAACGCAATTCCTCGGTCAGGGATCAGCTTCCATTTGATAACTAGGAGTGCAAATATATGGGTCACTGATTGAGAAATCATGTATCAAAGATTGGCTGTTCAAATGTCTGCTCGGTGACATCGTTCGTTTTATCAACGGGTATAAATTCGTAATTGTTTCGATTTTTCGATCATTGAAAATCACAATTGGCAATTTTTGTGTCGGGACTAGGATATTCCATTTCGATGCGATTGCCAACAAGATTGATATAGAACTTCAGTGATAAATGAAGATTAGAGAGTAAGAATGAAGTATCATACACTTGTTGAACCACAGCGTATTACGAGCGAAATAAAATGTTATTTTAATACATACGATAGCTGTCATTATTCCACGAAAGTGCCACCGTCTCGAGAGATAGCGTATATAGATTCAAATTAAACGGCGCCAATAAAGCTGGGCAAAAATTGTTCGATCAGTGGTCAGTCGAGTAACGAATCGAATTGCGAACGAGGTATAGTATTTTTTACTCATTTCATCGGCGTCGAAGACGAAAGCAATGTTGGAGATCCGATTGATCCGGATAATGAAGATATTATTGCTCTTCGCTTGTTTTGCCTTGAATAACGCCAATCCGGACGACGATGGTGAGTCCAAATCGAAACACATCATTTATACATTTCAAACCAGACCCAACGAATTTGGGAATAATTTCGTTCGTATTTCGATTTCATTCTTATTTATTGTTCTAAGCATCCTCATTTCACAAATTCTCATCTCACGCTTACAATATTGAACATTTTCGCGTATGATTATTTCATAAGATCCACATCAATCTTGGATGTGTCATACAAATCTTTTCTCTTTAATCGTGAACTTGACTCGTCAAACTTGATTCCATCAGCCGTCTCCTCTCCGCTCGTGAGACTTATAGTCGTCTGCATGATCAATCTTATATATCTTACCTATATTCACCTGATATCTGTTTTTCAAGATTTGGGTTAAACTAGCCGATTTTATTGAACCGATCGGCGGAGCGCACCGTGATCACTCATATTTTCTACTCGTGCGTTTATGAATTTTCTCGAAAATTGTAAACGTACCTGAGAAACCATGAAATTTATCAATCTCCGATGATCGATACCGTCTTCCCATTTTTAGAACCGAGTATAATGTTTGTAATGCAGAGGAAAGTTGACGTGAAAATCAACGATTTCACATCTCTGGGGTGCATCGCACAAGGGAATCAGCTGTCAAATTTCACCTGGACTCGTCGCCGGACTTCGTTAGATGGAATAGAGTTGGAAAATTCTACATCCACGTATGACAGTCATAAAAATCAGGTCACCATGAGCATACAATTTCCGCGTGTCTCGCTGGAACACTCTGGTGGTTACTTTTGTTCGGCGGATTCTCTCCGCGGTACTATTGCCGCTCTGGTATATCTCCATGTCATGGATGTGCCTCATCTCAGAATTGGGCGAGTGGCAGCTGCTGGAGTAGATAGTATCTCGATGAATTGGAGCTTAAGCGACGATGCCGTCGATCCCGATCTGAGAATGTCGATCCAGTACATCGAGAATGGTACAGGAAAATGGCAGCCCTACCGGTGGAGGCTTCTGACGATATCTGGAAGCGATCTGCTTATCGGATTCGAAAAGTACACTGCCTATCGATTGAAAATCGTTGCTTCAAATTCCGTCGGCGATTCGCCGGCCGTTTATTCGGACTGGATTACGACGTGGGATAAAGGTGCGAGCTTTGATCCCAAAGCAAAAGTTATCCCATCCGGTTCTCCGAGCATTTAACTTGTTCTCGAATTCCTGATCTACTGGCACCTCGATTCTTACAGATCCTGATTTTGTTCCTGAAATTTGGATCAATGCAACGACGAGTCAGTCAGTAACGATCGGATGGTCTATGGTGCCGGCAGAACTTCAAGATAAACTATATTGGTACAGGATATCAATCACGCCCGACTTCAATCATTGGTGGCAAAGAAGGAAGCATAAATATGAGAGCTACGATTCGGGAGGATTCATTTTCGAGTATCTGAATCCTGAGACTCGTTACAAATTCAAAGTAGCTGCCTGCACCCATTACAGGCACAATTGCGGTGATTATAGTACCGAGATAGAAGCCATCACAGTAGACACTTCTGCAGGTATGGAAACCGTCTCCACAAGTCTGTTGCTTCCGTTTCAGATAAAGTTTCTTTGGAGAAGACTCGGAGTATTATTACAAGCGAATAATTGAGGAAAACTTTACTTCACAGGTCCTGAATTTGTTCCATCTGTTATCGTCGAGGAAACCACCTCTGATTCAATCAGGATCAGTTGGTCCCGACCACCGCTGGAGTCGCGATATCGTGTTCGTCAATACAAAGTGACGGCGACGCACCTTGACGGGATACTCGGACCGATCAACATGCCGGAAACCGTGAACTCTTACGTTTTTCAAAATCTTACATCCGGGACGAAGTATGGGATCAGAGTAGCAGTTTGTACCGATTCCAAGACGCAATGTGGCCCTTGGAGTACCGAACACGAAGTCACCGCGATAAGCAAGGGTGTTAAGCCTGAGGCCACAATAATGGCTCTCATAATCGCACTCAACTATCTGTTAAAATTTGCATTGTGATCAACGTACCAAACAGGTATACGACTGATACGAAATCACCCCGGTTCCTGCTCTATGAAATATGCAAGACTAGTAATAATTCTCTTCGGCGATCGGTAGATTTAGGTAATTCCTTCTTTTTTTTTTGCCATATGTAACAATAAATAAAACTTGAAAAAAACGCTTGTATACTTAGAAATCCTTACTTCTCCGTGTATCCGATACCAGCTGATTTATGGAGTTGACAATGTCGATATCTTACGAGAGAGACAATCTACCCTTGAAGAAAAGCTACTTCAAAGTTCAAGGCTGACGGAGAATCGGTATCTACAGGATCAGTTCCTGAACAAGCGTTTCGCATATTGGAGCGTGAGAGGTCGAGACTAGAGTCACTGGTACACACGCCTGCACACAAATATAACCCGGGGTTCAGGGTTCAAAGATAAAAGCCTGAGTGAGAGTAAGAGCTACGCAAGTCAGGCAACACTGACAATGTGCCAATGCTACCATAGCTAACTTTGAAGCATATATTTTCAAAATTTGTTTCTTTCGTGAAAGAAATGTCAATTTTATATGGGGTGCAAGAGATTTCGCAGATAGCTTACTCCTCTCAGTGAAATTTGTGATGCATTTGATTCGCATGTTCCATGAAAGCGTTTCAATCATATTCAACAACTGATAAAGTTTTCTTCGAAACAAGTTATTCGCACTTAAGCAACAATTCCGCGAATTTGGCGCGTGCGTAGAAATTCGTAAATCATACACATTTGCACATGAAGCACGTATCGTGGCTCTAAAAGTTTGTGCGACGTAGATTGCAATCAAATCGTGCGACAGATGGTGACTTGAGGGTCCGTTCTACTTTAGCAATATAAGGGTGAAGAATTGAACAGTGACAGAATCAGAGACTAAGCCAAACGCGTGAAGTAACGCCATATCATACAAAAATCCCAATGCCCTGGATGATGAAGACATGGGTCTTCGCGTGTTTCGCTTTGATGTATGCCAACCTCCATAACAATGGTAAGTCAAAAGCCATCTGCGAAACGTAACGTAATTATCAATCTTTTCTTTTTGCTACATTATCTTACACATTCTGCGTGTCATTTTCATCGTGTAACGCGATGCGACATTCAATGTCTTAGTCTTGAATTATGCACAAGTAATCATCCCCGGTCTGATGTTCGAAACATGTCCCTACAAAATGAAATCGTCGGTATTAATCGTGAAGGTAACACTAGAACTCGGCAATTTTTTGATGAAGGTCTCATTCAATCGAATCAAGTAAATTTTCCAAAAAGTCTTCGGCCTGACGTTCCGGCAGTTGTGCGCTGCCCTCACCAGAGGCTATTCATTAAAATTTACAGAAAATTAGTCAATAGTCTGTCCAACATATACAAACAGAAAATTATTATAACTGTCTGTATACGTTAGTCGGACTTGTGGGCATCGTGTTATCTCGTAGCGAACTACGAGACAAATTATCTCTCGTTCTCCTCGATAAACAGTCATCAAACTTACTGACCTTACTGAACTTACAACATAATATGCAAAAAATTCTGCGCGACAACTTCTTCTTGAACGATCTCTCATGAAGAATTTTTATCTGGTGTTTTATGATGCGTTTCAAGCCTTAGACCATTAATTTATGGACTCTCGGTCACATTATTCATCTCGTTTCGTCTCGTGTCTCCGTTTTATCGATAACGAGAATCCAATTCTATAATCTCGTTTTTCGTCATCGTTTTCTCGTATCGTTTCCTCACTCGCGGCAACACTATAAAGAACACGTTGCTTGTAGTCGACATCGAAGGCTAGCTTTCGATTACCCGTTGCAGTTTGCACAACCAGAAAAATCTGTGTCTATTGTAGGTCAGGAAATTTGACGAAAAATCGTAGCCTCAAACGAGAAAGAGATCGAAAAAATATCGTTTCAGTGGTTAGATTTGTGCCTGATTTGCTGATTTGTTCATCACAATAAGCAACAGCAAGACAGGGTAGAACTTTCATCAAAGACAAGGACAAATTTCCTCTGGCAGTACATTCGAAGATGCAAAAATTTGCAGATGATATAACAGTGAACATTCCTGCCTGAAAAAATAAAGGGCAAAAATGATTCCACTATTCAGATATCAGTCCAGGGGATGACCGACGAGATTCTCGATGATCGTGAAAAAAGATACACTAAATTCAGCTACGATTAATGATGTTAACATTTGCATGTCCTCGTACAGGCGTCACAGCAGGAAAACCAAAGATGACTCCGGCCACGGATGAGCTCCTCATTCAAGAGGGGGATGAGTTAAAAATATCATGTCAGGGTGAGGGCAAGATTCAATTTTCAGCGGAGACACACATCGAAATTGCACGTATTCTACTGGTTAGACTCATCTCTCATTCCCGCAGCCGGCCAATGCCGCTGCATAATGATTTATAATTAATGTTGGATAATCGTCAGATAGGATGACTTAGAACGCATGGAGCGATCTAACTTCACAAGCTCATTCGACGAGAGGTCCAACACGTACACGTTTATTCGTCCAAAGACAATTAGGGGCGACACCGGATGGTACGCTTGTGCAGAGGAGAATGTCGAGATCGTTAACGACGAGCAGACGATCGATCATCCGAAAGGAAATATCAGCTGGATTTACGTCTACGTGAATTGTGAGTATGACGACCGACACAAGTAGGTAATTCATTTCATTATTTGGATAGTGCGTTTTCCGATATATTCTGTCGAACGTGGATCCCGGAAAAGGATGCACACGTGCATGGAAGATCTTCGCATGTACCTAACTTTTTTTCACGTGTGGACTGCAGGTGCCCCACGTTAAGACGTTTAAGATTGTATCCGTCGTCTAATAGAATACGATATGTACTTTCCATCCAGCTTCCACACCATTCGCTGCTAAGGCGACTGACCGGTGGCGAAAAATTTGGGCAATGGTAGGGACCAGAGTAGTGATACCATGTCGGCCAACGTCACCCAACCTGCCAGTGATACTTGTCAATGATATCGTCGTGAGTTCATGAGTATATACACACATCACAAAAAGCTGGAGCTTCATTTTCCTTTTTTGTTTGATGTGGAATCTTTGGGGGTCGAAAATATGTATGATAGGTATCATAAGTTGACAAGTTATGACCATAACCGATTACCGCATGAATTATTAACAGAATATTCCGCTGTCGGAAGGAATATCGTATGACCCAAAAATTGGATTCATCATAAACGAAGTCATCGAAAAACAAGACGGAGATGCTTATCGATGTGACCTCGATGTAACACGTGAGACGACCCAGTACTCTTCGCAAAGATATCATCTGATCGTCCAAGGGAAATGTAATAATCTCGATGGTCCCAAAAGTTATGTTTGGGAAAGTTACATCTATAGCTCGATACACTTAATGCATCTTTGAATTATTATTGCCAAAAAAGTTGAAGCTCGAAATATTCTGATCAACACCTCAGATTCGCGACTTGATATTTTGTATTTCAATTTTTTTGCTATCGGTCTACTATATGAACATGATTGAATCGTCGATTGCGGGTATCCAACAAGCCAAACTTCATGTTGAGTGTTATGCTTCATACAGTTTCACTGAGGCCATATATCATCGATAAGAGATCAGGCTGGATCTTCTGGGGACAGGATGTGACTTTAGATTGCAGGCTGATTGTGCCCAGGACGAGCGCCATTCGTCTAACTTGGACAGTCCCGACGTCAATCCCGGTAAGTTTCAGCAACTGCACACTGAGCAAAAAATGTAATTGACTCGACTAAATATTTTTGGCTATAGCTGGGAATAAATATTCAATTGATTCATCTCAATATAATTCGTATAATGGTTTGATGATCAATTCGAATACTCTGATTGCAAGAATGTGATTGAGAAACTAATTCCAGAAGGAGCGATTGTACTATCCTGAATACGCAATGCAGTTGGACAACAATATTGGGCGTGTGACCATGTGGGTACTATGGAAGGCAGAGTTATTGATAACGAATGTCGAGAGAACCGATAGTGGTAGATATACTTGCATCGCGATGGACGAAGATGGCAGGAGGGGAGAAGAATCGATAGCCATTGACATTCGGGGTACGTACATGCAGCATCATCGTTATTCTGACGAGTGCAAGTAATTTTTTCATTCCAAGCTCATGTCCTGTTCAATTATGCGCTTTCATTCACTATACAGACGCAAGACCCTCTGTTGTTATACAAGATACTAAGCTCTTCTTCGCACTAGGCGAGTCTGCCAAATTTCAATGTTCGGCCGAAAGCGAATTCTCGCAGAATGTAGAATGGGGTTACATGGAATACCCTGATTTTCCATCGAAGGAAAATATCGTGTACAGGTCTCTCCCGGCAAGTACTGAACGCTATGTCACTGCTCAATCATACAACGTATTGTTAATCCAGCACACACACGTCTAGTGTGAGTGTGACTCGTTAACTCGAAGTCAAGTGCATGCACTCGTAATGATGGCATAATTTTCCTGTTCAGAATGTCATCAGTGAAAAAGTAGAAAAATATGATTTCGGTTTCAATTTACAAAGCCATACGAATGTAACAATCAATATGACCGGGGATCTGGTATGTATAGCCTGCAACCAACATGGTTGTACCGAGAAGACAAAAAGAATCTTCGTTTCTGGTAAGTTTCAATAGTGAGCAATATTTCTCGGGATCTTCTTATTCGTTTAATCAAAAAATGTACTGAGAATGAACATCGAAGTTCCCAGGCATTGATTTTGCAATTCATTCCAGCCATTTTATTGTGATTCAGATGTAGCTGGATATTTCGGTATAGTTGGTCCAGGCGTAGTGACTGAAGGTGACGATATCAATATGACATGTGGCGCTTCTGTTTACAACTTCACCGACGAAATTTTGTGGGACCGCCAGTCCTCTTGGATATCGAGTAAGATGTTTGACATGATTTCACACTCTTCCACATCTGGTTCAGTTACCAGTGATGCATGTGGTCTGACAATAGTACACAGACATTTCATGATGCATCGCACATTTTCTTAAACTTGTTTGTGTAGCTGACATTTCAAAGAGGATGAGCATCGTAAAGAACCGGACAAAATTTACGTACCAATCAACACTTCAATTACGCAATGTAACAAAATCTGACTCCAAACCGTACGTGTGTCAAGCTATGAATAAGACTCATGACTTCCGAATGACGCTATTTGACTTGATTGTGGAAGGTGGGTGATTGTATTTGCTGAACTGCTTGACAAGAGTTCGACGATTCGATTCGCTGTTGGTGTTGACTGGTTGTTGCAGATGCGCGCCCGCCGCAGTTTCTCAACCCCGGAGCGGATAATCTGGTGATTCTTGTAGATATGAAAAGAGATGAGAACAAAACTGTAACACTAGAATGCTCGGCGACTGGAAGGCCAATACCCAAAATAACCTGGTCGAAGGTAAGCCGTGATCTGATGTGTAAGAAATTCTCAAGATTCTGTTATTCGAATTGTCAACATATTTCCATACGGACATGCTAACTTGGGTAATGAACAGCTGGGAAAAGAGAGATCTCTCTATCTGTTGCTTTCCAGGACAACGGAACACTGATGGAGAGCGAGCGCTACGAACTTTTGCACGACGATTCGGAACTGCATATAAAATACTTGACCGAATCGGACAGCGGCAGGTACACCTGTTACGCAACAAACCGCATCGGTCGGGTCCAGAGATACACTGACATCAAAATTGCGGGTAATTATATTTCGGTATCTCATATGTACACGGTTTTTATGCTAGGTCGGTCATTGGGCACTTCACGCGGTTATTGAGTTTCAGGTGAGATTCACCCATATGAGTCAAGTTTTTCGAATACGTTATCACTATTTTCACAATAAGGTAATTCAATAAGCCATTTTTGAGAAACCGCTACAACTTAAACATCGCGGTTCATGCAACAACCTATTTTGGATTCAGCAGGATGCAGTGATCAATGGTCATTATCTCTCTGAATTCCAGTACGTCACAATCCATCAATTTGTTCAGGAACTGATAAGCAGTATCTCATTTCTAGAGGGAGATACACTGGTTGTGATATGGTCGAATATCGTCGTTGCTCTCGTTCTACTCATAATCATGGGTACCTGGATAGTTATCAAGAAGCGTCGTGACGAGGTATGCGAGAAAAATTGTCGTAGATTTCGCCACTAATTGACCGACTCGTCACTAACGAACATATTCTTTTCAGGAATCGAACGCGAAACTTATAGAAGAAGCACGGAGGCGTTTCATCGATGGATTTATGGAAGGAATAGATCCGACGAAAAATATAGGTGATCAAGCTGAGCTACTGCCTTACGATCAGAAATGGGAATTTCCGCCAGAGCTGTTAGAAATTGGTACTAAACTCACTATCCCCCTTGCATGAACTTCGTAGGAATTACAATCACTAGTTGACTTCATGTCACGTAGCAGGAGACTTTGATGGCCTTCTTTATTCACGTTTACGTTCCACGACAATCTCGTACGATATCGCTAATAGTCCAATCTCAAATGATGATCTTTGCATGTAGTTCAACGGTATCATGGAAATTCGATGAAATAAAAAATCATCCAGTCACTTCAGCAATTCGTTCGGCAGTTTTTTCCATACAATTCGTCCATTCAATAAGTCTCGACGAAACTTTGTAGGAAAGGTACTGGGAAGTGGTGCATTCGGTATAGTGAGAAAAGCAGATGCAAGATCGATTTGTCGACACGAGGCGATCACAACAGTTGCGGTGAAAACCATCCAGCCATCACCCTACCAGGACTTGCACTTGAAAGCTCTCTCTCGCGAACTAAAGATTCTCGCCCATCTCGGAAAACACATTAACATTGTCAACCTTCTCGGTGCTTGCACGAAAGATGTTGCGCTCGGTAAGTTTTTGCTTCTTTATACCGAAAGACTCTGTAGAAGCGCATAATAATTTACACGGTTCCACTTCGTGTTACGAAGAATCGCATTTTTCAATCGTGAAGTTCATTTTGTGAATACCGATTCTTCTTATCCAGGGTAAGCATTGTATTGTGATCGATTTTAACAGGCCAACTCAAGGTTATCGTGGAATTTTGCTGTTTCGGAAACTTACATGACTATTTGCTGCACCGCAGAGTCGACTTCGAAGATGCGGTTGATACTCCCGAGGAGGATATCACTGCAGATCCCAGTTCCAGTACGAATCGAGACAGTGCAAGGGATAGCGTGTAAGTAAACCTCGCATTATGGCGGGTGCATCATCGAGCTCATTGAGTAGAAAGCATTCGCGATTTTGATCAAGTCTGCAATCATCGTGCACAACGAATAAAGGCGAATATAGGCGTCTGCATGTTCCACTTTCTTTCACAGTGCAGATACAGTGGAATGCGAAGTCAGTTCGGCGGCGGCAATCTTCCACCATAAGTCACATCCCAAGTATGCAAGGGTTGCATCTCCTGCCCGTATTTCTGACACTGACTCAGTTGTATCTGGTCCACGATCTGACTACCGAGGCGATTATAAGAATGAAAATTTGGAACCGATAGGCACTGAAGATCTACTCTGTTGGGCTTGGCAAGTTTCTCGCGGCATGAAGTATCTTGGCTCGAAAAAAGTGGGTGACACTGTGGAAATATAATTTTTGCATTACGAATGGTCCTAGCATTGGAACAGCAATTCAACAATTGCAGTTTATTACATGGTTTTAAAGTTCGTAATAAGTGCAGATAACAAGTTCTACAGCTTTCACCGAAGTCAAGCGTTCAAGTTCGTGTTTTAGATCTTGCACGGGGACCTGGCTGCGAGAAATATACTCCTCGCCGAGAACAACGTAGTGAAAATATGTGACTTCGGATTAGCACGGGCTCTGTATGCGGAAGAGACTTATCATAAGAAAGGCAAAGAACCTCTTCCCGTTAAATGGCTGGCTATTGAATCACTGAAAGATCTCGTGTTTTCTGTTCAATCGGATGTCTGGTCGTATGGAATAGTTTTGTGGGAAATCTTCAGCCTGGCCGAAACTCCATATCCTGGGATGTCACTTGAAACCATTCGCCAACAACTAGTTGATGGCTTTCGTATGGCGAGACCAGAGTACGCAACCGAGGACATGTGAGTATGGGTTAGTGGTGCTAACTTCTCGTTCTCTTCGTGAAATGGTAAATTCCATGTCAGGTATAATGTGATGCTACAATGTTGGGATGCCGAGCCGTTGAACCGACCATCGTTCGAAGAACTCGAAAACAGCATCGGTGATCTTGTGGAGGAAAGTGCTAAGACTGTAAGTCGGATTGCAATCCAACCTGTGTTTGATGTTTTTCACACGTACTGATTTGAAACGTTTTTCAACAAATGAATCCGAATTCGACACTCTCGATATTCGTAAGCATTTGCTGTTATGAAGTAGAAAGAAAGAAACGAAAGATCATCATAAGTCCGGAAGAATCCAACCGCGGTTCTTACGAGATAAAACGTTTCAGCATCATCTCAGTTTGGACGAACCGTACGAGCGGATGAACGCTGAAGCTGTGGCAAATGGAGAGACATTATATCTATACCGATGATACGATCTGGAAGAACGTTCAGTACGAGTGAGCCAACCCTGGAACGGAAGTAACGATCTCACGACAAAAAAGAGGTGTATTCGAGAAGTTCATACAAAATTCCCCATGCCATCAGATTATCAATAAATTTTAAGACAAAGTCATCATCAATATTTCATTGAATCAACATCTAGTTCCTACTCCTTCGAGCTCTCTCCTAAATCAGAATGGTTCGATAGCAGACTGGGAACAATTGATTCACATGGATCTTGTCTAGTTGGGGAGCATCGACTTGTGAAAATTTGGCGATCTCTGACAACGAATCGTGTGTAGCAATGGTGAATCGCAATCATTACTGCGCATATGATATGCCGAGGCGTGTTACGCATTTCCGGCGATTGGTTAGAAGTTGATAAGACCATTCAGTTTGCTTGCGGATAGGATCATGAGATTCCTGAAAGAGTTTGACCACCGACTGAATATCAACATTAGGGTGTGTCAGAAAAAAAAAATTTTTTTTGCTACTTTCTGAACGGATAGTTCTCGTCAAGACAGAGAGATTCCCCGCTGGAAAATGTCCCATGTCAAGGCTAAGTGGTTCCGAAACTTTTTTTTAGTTTTCCATTTTCCATAAGAATTGGAATCTTCCATAGGAAAATGGAAAACTGAAAAAAATTTCGAAACCACTTACCCTTGACATAGGACATTTTCCAGCGGGGAATCTCTTTGTCTTGACCAGAACTATCCGTTCAGAAAGTAGCAAAAAAAATATTTTTTTTCTGACACACCCTAATCAACATTCTTAAATTGATCATTTACAATTCCTACGTCGGTGGAGAGATTATGATTTGCGTTCTCACTTTCCCATCTACGTTGATGACGATAAGATTCTTTTCATCGTTGTATCATTCTACGAAATCGTTAAAGATCAAACTGGATGGCAATTTCCATCGCGAAATCGGAATGTGAACTTTCATCGCGAGAACTAGTCAAGATAAAAATCTGAAAGATGTCCAGAGTCTTAGGAATCTCGACTAGTAGAAAATTATGCGGTATGATTTCCTTTAAGATTTCTGGCATGAAAGGTGTCCTAGAATTCCTACAATTAATCAGCCATAAAACATCAAATTCTGAGTGCTCTTTTCGATGCTCGAATCCAAGATTGAACGAAGTGCAGTCTTTTTATATTGAATCGTTGGTGGAATTCTAGTTTGGAGGTGAAGAGCTAAACTCTTTATGAAAGCCACTTAAGCCTCACAGAGTTTTACAAGATATTAATTCTGACATTGTAAAGAATTCCTATAATTACGAGTTCAATTATTTTAATGGGCTAACAAAAGTTTGATAAACTACCCGAAAATGTTCATATTTGCTAATAAATTTGTGATCCCAAAAGTCATAATCTATCATCGATTTGTCGTGTGGTTATACACTTAATATGATTACATGATAACAATCACCATATCGATTAGATATTCAACATGGAAAAGTGTGTGGCCCCGGAAATCGTATGTGCAAACGTCATTAACGCGCTTTGCGAATTCTGTGACAGTTGACGACTACAATTATTGGAGTAAAACTATAATATAACAATTAGTAATCTTCTCTTAAATAACCGTATACGTCAATCACTATATATCAATTGTCACAACAATTATGGAAGTTCTTCCAACCCAAACCGACACACAACTTTCGCTGATCGTCAGAATTTTCATTTGGTGGCTCAAGATTATTGGGCTAGCACCGTTTTCTCTTCAGTACACAAACAATTCGACCAGAAACTCTCCCAACAGTTGGTCCACCAGTAACTTCCTATACTCAAAAACAGGATTGGCTTATAATATTCTGCTGTCACTCCTGATCGTAGTTGTGGGTGCACTTTCGATTCCAGATGTATACTTCATCAGCTATCCGAATAAATCTACTATAACCGAGGCCATCGATATAACAAACGCCATTATGCTCATTTCGACAAGTTGCTTGATCATTGTCTTCGGGGCTTTCAAGCAACGACAGGCTACCTCCATCATGAATAGAGTCTCGGAAGTCGATTGTCAGCTTTCTGGTGTGGCAAATCATCCACCCAGTAAAAGAACATTCCTCATATTTGTCGCCGTACAAATGATTGTGAACACTGTTGTATGGGTTATTTTCTGGGCCTCGCAAGAATTCTACGTCAACTCGTTCCTGCTATGGTTGAGTTTTAATGTACCGATTTTTGTGTCACACTGGTTTCTTGTGAAATATGCGATATTACTCCGAGTCATGGCCATGGAATTTGAAAGCTTGAACAAGAATTTATTGAACTTCCAAGAGTTCCCAAACTATTCATTTCGTACGCCAGTACTCTTCAACTGCACGCTACCAGTCTTGGATTCACCATCGCATTACAGTCGGTTGACTGCTCTAGAATTACTTCACAACATTCGTACCACGCTATCGGAAGTATCTCGAGACATAGCGGACTTCTATTCATTCACAACACTACCCGTCGTTGCTGGTTTATCCCTCACGATTATTTATAATTTATGGTATCTCATTGTCCCTATCGTTATCCGAGATACTAATTCTGCAATATTAAGCGATGTCAACGCTGGTGCGTGGATTTTGGTCTGCATTTATCCACTAATCTTACTATCCTCAAACGCTGTTCAAACTTTGAACGAGGTAAGAAAGATTCTCTTGCATTAACTTTTTTTGGCTTCTCATTATGTGAATCATTAATCATGGTTTTTTTTTTTTATAACCGAAATTATTGACGATTGTAATACAGGCCCAGCTGACTGGACTGATAATTCACAAATTACTGGCTAAAACAAGAAGACAAGAAATTCAAGCGGAAGTAAGTAATGCCTTTATATTCAATAAGTAGAGTCTGAATTCTTGTTCGTTTTCATTAGGATGCAGGAAACTTTTACTCTGGGATTTATTTTTAGCTTGAACGGTTCTCTCTTCAGCTGATGCACGAAAAGCTCAGCTTTACGGCTTACGGATTTTTTACCTTGGACTTCACACTCATACAATCCGTAAATATAACATTCAATATTCTGAACTATACATACCGTAAAAATGTGTAGGATTAAACAGACTTGAAACATATTATCTTGAATGCTACGGAAAATTTTCACCTCAAATTGCCTACTCCGAAAAAGGGTCCTCAGGCACTAGGTACTACTCTCAGAGGTATTTAGGTGTGCACATACATGCACCTTAATCGTTAAAAACGTTCTACTGTCATCCCTTGCCACCCTCACACATACGATATTGCGTTTTGTACACAGGATCAGGTCGATCTATCACATTTCCCGAAAGCACTAAAATTCTGCATGTCCCAAGTGTAGGTAAAGCAAATGATCCAGCGATCAACAGTAAGGCAGTGATTCAAATCTACGCGATGTCTATATATTTGTCACGGAAAAACCTGTGAGTGTCGCAATTTCTGGTTTGCTGTCGATCACTGTAACAATTATCCTACCCTGTCAACGATATTGTGAGATAACATTCAAGATTATCAACTTTGTTGTATCTGATTATGTTGCAGATTTTCGGAGTTGCAGTAACCTATCTTGTGATTATAGTTCAATTCATGCAGTCTGCAGCTAACACTTCACAGAATTGTTGATAGTAATATCAGAAGAAATATTTAGGAAATTAGTATCGTACTTGTAACGAACACAGAATATGAGTAATTCGAAAGATTGCGCGCAATTCCTGACCTACGTTGTTGCGTGGCAATCATGCATTTTGACTATGCCAGTAATTACCGAGTTACTGGACAACTAAAGTGAATCGCTCTCGACCGAGAATCATCTGTATGATGGTGATCCTCTACGACGAGATCAACCAGCTGGACTAAATAAATAAACAAAGACTCACCTAATCAAAATCAAAGTATTATGCCATGCGGTCGTTTCGCCATTATTTCAACTAATTCTCGTATTGTTATGATATAATCACGATGATTATTATTTGTTCTTTGTAATTTCATGCCACCGCATGTGTTGTCCATACTCGAAATTCGCGATACCATTATTTATAGATCTTTACACGGATTTTAATATCCTCGAAGAGTACTCTGACGTCTCGTTTCGTTCCTTGTATACACAAATAGAAGTTATACTTTGAAATTTATACTACCATTGATATTTTTAAGCAAACTTCAAGAAATGTATACGTCTACGATTCATTTACTTATTCTTAATTTCAGTTTTATTCGATGAATACTTATTGCATCTACTTGAAATCACGAACTTTTGCATAATTTGTTATTATAGCAGGACCTTTACCTATTTATTTTTAATATACCAAATAAAGTTTAGATCTTACATAACCAGGTGATATCATCATAATATGATATCGATATAAATCCGCTAATGGTAAATAATGAATGAACTGCAAAATAAATACTTGAATCACATTATTATAAACGCATTCATTGACCCATATCTGTTCGTTTCGATGCCGTAAGTTACACTCGAAATTATCTTCAATTCATTATTTCATATTTGCGGTTCAAGCCACTGTTCGAAATCACTGTTAAATTTTTTGGTCGCACTGTAACTGGTATGCAGAGCATTGTAGTACTACATCTGTAATACGTGCCATACTCAATCCACGCAGTCGAATGCTTGAACAGTGAATACGAATAAATTGTGGAAAATCTGCAGATCCAGATGATTATATGGCATCATATGTCGATGTAGCACGGTTACGTCAGTCTCTACCGCGACTCTTTACTTGGTTTACTTTAGTTAGAGAATGAGCCCCCTGCATCGAGATTCTGTATAAGTCGTTACACAGAACTTTCGTACTTTGCTAGCTCCGAGTTGAACTAGTGGAAATTAGCGTTAGCCATTCATCAATGATTAACTAGATAGTAGTGACAATTCGCGCCTTGCGTGTCACGACACGTCACGTGGTCACTACCATCTATTCAATTGTTTTTTTAATTTTCATGAATAAACGGTCGACCATCAAATTTCGCGAATAGACTATATCAATCACCTACTATCGACCAATAATCCATTGAAACAGGAATTATTTTTATCGGGGTATAGACGGGGACATTGGCGTAAATATGCCGTTGAGGCCCGTGGCAAATTCATCGGATGGGGCCCTCTCTCGATGTAAAGAAGCTCAATTTGTGTATGTACTCTAGTAGGTAACTTGAATTATTAAAAAGTTACCTACTAAAGTTTACTGAATTTTGTATTAATAATTGTTAGCATCCTCCAGCGCTCGCGGCCCTCTCGGGCCGGAGACTCTGGCATTTTGCCCTTCCTGACACCCTATTGTTACGCTACTGGATGAGGGGCTAACTTAATGAAGCTAGTTATTTATTGTACCGTGAAGGCCTATATGCAGCAACAGTTACACACTGTTCCGACAGTTGCAAGAAAATTCCAATGCAGTTACAAATTCAGAGTTTGGAATATCGACTGATAGAAAATTATGTATAGTAGTATGATTTCCTTGAAGCATTCTGCCATGAAAGGTGTCCTAAAATCCCTACAATTTATCAGTCATAAAACATCAAATTCTGGGTACTCTTTTCGTTGCTGGAATCTAAGATTGAACGAAGTGCAGTCTTTTTCTATTAAATCGTTGGTGGAATTCTAGTTTAAAGTTGAAGAGCCGAACTCTTCATAAAAGCCACTAACGCCCCACAGAGTTTTACAAGATATTCATTCTGATATTGTAAAGAATTTTTATATAATTACTAGTTCAATTATTTCAATGGAATAACAAGAGTTTGATAAACTACCCCAAAATGTTTATATTTGCTAATAAGTTTGTGATCCCAAAAGTCATAATCTATCATCGATTTGTCGTGTGGTTATACACTTAATATGATTAGATGATAACAATCACCATATCGATTAGATATTCAAAATGGAAAAGTGTGTAGCCCCGGAAATGGTCTGCGCAAACCTCCACAGTTCAGTTCAACGAAGGCGCTCGAACGTCATTAACGCTCTTTGCAAATTCTCTGATAGTTGATGACTATAATTATTGCAGTGAAACTATTGTACAACAATTAGTAACCTTCTTTCAAATAACCGTATACACTAAATCACTATATATCAATTGTCACAACAATTATGCAAGTCCTTCCAACCCAAGCCGACGCACAACTTTCGCTGATCGTCAGAATTCTCATTTGGTGGCTCAAGATTATTGGGCTAGCACCGTTTTCTCTCCCGCACACAAACAATTCGACCAGAAACTCTCGCAACAGTTGCTGCACCAGTAACTTCCTATTCTCGAAAACAGGATTGGCTTATAATATCCTGCTGTCACTCCTGGTCGTAGTTGTGGGTGTACTCGCGATTCCAGATATATCCTTCATGAGCTATCCGAATAAATCTACTATAACCGAGGCCGTCGATGCAACGCATGAGATTACCCGCACTTTGACAATTTTCTTTATCATTGTCTTCGGGGCCTTCAAGCAACGACAGGCTACCTCTATCATGAATAGACTCTTGGAAGTCGATTGTTTGCTTTCTAGTGTGACAAATTATCCACCTAGAAAAATACAATTGCTTATATTTGTTGCGGTACAAATGATTGGGAACACTCTTCTTTGGGTTATTTTTTGGGCCTCGGAAGAGTTATTCGTCAAATCGGTTCTGAATTGGTTTATATTTAATGTACCGATTTTTGTGTTGCACTGGTTTGTTGTGAAATATTCGATATTACTCGGAGTCATGGCCATGGAATTTGAAAGCTTGAACAAGAATTTATTGAACTTCCAAGAGTTCCCAAACTATTCATTTCGTACGCCAGTACTCTTCAACTGCACGCTACCAGTCTTGGATTCACCAACGCATTACAGTCGATTGACTGCTCTAAAATTACTTCACAACATTCGTACCACGCTTTCGGAAGTATCTCGAGACATAGCGGACTTCTATTCATTCACGACACTACCCGTCGTTGCTGGTTTCTCCCTCACGATTATTTATAATTTATGGTATCTCATTGTCCCTATCGTTATCCGAAATACTAATTTTGCAATATCAAGCCATATCAACGCCGGTGCGTGGATTTTGGTCTGCATTTATCCACTAATCTTACTATCTTCAAACGCTGTTCAAACTTTGAACGAGGTAAAGATTTTTTTGCATTAACTTTTTTTGACTCCATATTATGTGAATCATTAGTCATGGTTTTTTTTTATAACCGAAATTATTGACGATTGTAATACAGGCCCAGCTGACTGGACTGATAATTCACAAATTACTGGCAAAAACAAGAAGACAAGAAATTCAAACGGAAGTAAGTAATGCGTTTATATTCAACAAGTAGAGTCTAAATTCTTGTTCGTTCCAATTAGGATGCCGAAAACTTTTACTCTGGGATTTATTTTCAGCTTGAACGGTTCTCTCTTCAGCTGATGCACGAGAAGCTCAGCTTTACGGCTTACGGATTTTTTACTTTAGACTTCACACTCATACAATCCGTAAATATGACATTCAATATTCTGAACTATACCTACATACTATAAAAATGAGTAGGATTAAACAGACTTGAAACATATTATCTTGAATGCTACGGAAAATTTGCACTTGATATTACCCACTCTGAAAAAGGTACTTAGGCACTGGGTACTACTCTCAGAGGTATTTAGGTGTGCACATACATTACATGCACCTTAATCGTTAAAAACGTTCTACTGTCATCCCTTATGCCACTCCGACACATAAGATATTGTGTTTTGTGCACAGGATCAGGTCGATCTATCACATTTCCCGAAAGCACCAAAATTCTGCATATCCCAAGTGTAGGTAAGGCAAGTGATCCAGCGATCACCAGTAAGGCAGTATTTCAAATCTACGCGATCTCTAAATATTTGTCACGAAAAAACCTGTAAGTGTCACAATTTCTGGTTTGCTGTCGATCACTGTGACAATTATCCTACCCTGTCAACGATTTTGTGAGATAACATTCAAGATTGTCAACTTTGTTATACCTAATTATGTTGCAGATTTTCGGAGTTGCAGCAACCTATCTTGTGATTATAGTTCAATTCATGCAGTCTGCAGCTAACACTTCACAGAATTGTTGATCCTAATATCAGAAGAAATATTTAGGAAATTAGTATCGTACTTGTAACGAACACAGAATATGAGTAATGCACCGCATGTGTTGTCCATACTCGAAATTCGCGATACCATTATTTATAGAGCTTTACACGGATTTTAATATCCTCGAAGAGTACTCTGACGTCTCGTTTCGTTCCTTGTATACACAAATAGAAGTTATACTTTGAAATTTATACTACCATTGATATTTTTTAGCAAACTTCAAGAAATGTATACGTCTACGATTCATTTACTTATTCTTAATTTCAGTTTTATTCGATGAATACTCATTGCATCTACTTGAAATCACGAACTTTTGCATAATATGTTATTATAGTAGGACCTTTACCTATTTATTTTGAATATACCAAATAAAGTTTAGATCACACATAACCAGGTGATATCATCATAATATGATATCGATATAAATCCGGTAATCGTAAATAATGTATGAATTGCGAAATAAATACTGGAATCACGTTATTAACGCATTTACTTGTCCATATCCGTTCGTTCCATTTTTCAATGCTGTAAGTTACACTCGAAATTATCTTCAATCTATTATTCCATACACATGTGCAACAAGCCACTGTTTAAAATCGTCGTTACATTTTTTGGTTGCACTGTAACTGGTATGCCGAGCGAACCTCTCAAGTGGCTTTTTTTAAATGTGGAGCATATTCTACCATAAGTAGACTCCGTCATTATATGTCGATGTAGCACAGTTACGTCTGTCTGGCTTTACATGCCCATTCTTTTTTATCTGAGTAAGGCTGATGTTGGGAGGATATATTGATCCAATATTGCTTTATTACCTATCCTCAGAGCAGAAACTTAGTAATGGCTTGAGCGAATAGGGCATTCCATGTCAAAGACCATAGCTTTTGATGTGCAGATATATTTTTACTGCAGAGAAAAGAGCAGATGGACAAATGATTCTTTAGAAAAATCCAACAGTTGCTGTTCGACAAGCATACATCATGCTCCATTTTTTATTACGTACGGTTGTAATTTCGCCAACAGATGCTGATCATTGCTGATATGCAGAAGAGTGGAGATATTGCAACATGCCATATACCGATCTTGTATAGAATGCAGAATTAACTCTTGAAGATATTCCAATTCGAATCTTCTTTGCACAGATTCAATGGAAAGCTTCGTAAATCCGTATCGTTTGCAGCTTTCAAAGATGATTAAAGAAATCAGAGACGGTGGAGTTAACCGCCGCGTGAAGGTAAAGTTTAGGGATGAAACACCCTATATTCTCGAATGCGCGAACGAACGGCGTATAATAAATTGTAAAAAAATAAATTGTCGACGTCCTCGAGTTGAATCGATGACAACTGTCGTTGCAGGGTATATATTTTCCTATCAAGCTAAAATGCATAAAAGCTATTGAGCAATTTTTTGCGCCATGCGAGAGGTTTCACATCGTAAATCGATTACATTGACTAGTCACTAAAAGTATTCATCCATTCCCAGTACTAGCTGTACACAACGAATTCATTCAGTCCGACAAAACCTCTCGCGGACGTGAGTAACGATCTTTCAGAATCCTGTGACAGTTGATCACCATAAACATTCGAAGTCACTAACAACAATAATCAGTGATTTTCTTTCGATTCGTTGCATATAATATTCAATCGGAATCAATCAACGCAGCAATTATGAAAATACTTCCAATCCCGTCCGACGAAAGACTTTCTCGAATTATCAGAATTATTATTTTTGGATTCAAGATCGTTGGGCTAGCTCCATTTACTCTTCAGCGAACTGACGCACCAGCTGGAAACCCTCGCAACACTCGTGACACTAATACCTTTGTGTTCTCAAAAATAGGACTGGTCTATAACATCCTACTTTTAACCCTAGTCCTGGTCATGGGTGTGTTTGCAATTCCACAATTGGTTCTTATGAGTTACCCAAACAAATCGTTTGTCACCCAGACCATCGATGTGATGCACGGTATTATCCGCACTTCGACAAGCTGCGTTGTCATTATTTCCTGGGCTGTGAGGCAAAAAGTCGTCGCCTCTATCATGAACCGACTCTTGGATGTTAAACGTCTGCTTTCCGGCATGGAAAAACAGCCATCCAGCAAAAGGACTTCGTTGATATTTTTCGTAGTTTACGCGCTTCTCAACGCTTTTCTGTGGATCACTTTTTGGGCCACTGTGGAAGCCACGTTCAACGGATTTCCGGATTGGTTTGTTGCTAATGTACCGCTCTTCGTGATCAACTGGTTTGTTTTCGAATATTCTATTATTCTTGGAGTCGTTGCCAGGGATGTTGAAAGTTTGAACAAGAATTTATTGAACTTGAAGGAGTTTCCAAACTGTTCGTTCTCCAACCGTACGTTTCCCACACTGTTACTCAACGACTATTTAGCGGTTTTGGAAAGTTTACCGACTAGGAATCAGCTATCCGCTTTACAAGTACTCCGCGCTATTCGTACCTCGCTTTACGAGGTGTCTCTAGACATAGCAGAGTTCTTTTCATTTCCAACATTACCCTGTGTTGCCTGTTTCTTTCTCACACTTATTTATAATATTTATTATCTCGTTGCTCCCATCGTAATTCCAGTTGGTGTACTTGCTCTTACGTTGACCGATAATGTTAACACCATAGTATGGATTGGCATTAGTATTTATCCGCTCATCTTACTTGCTGTTAATGTCACAGAAATTTCAAAACAGGTATCGAACGATGTACCGGAATTAATTTATCTTCTAGATTCCTGGAGCGATGATAAATTAGCTTTTAAGATCAACAGTTACTATTCTTTTTTCAGGTTGAACTAACCGGACTAATAGTTCACAAATTATTGGCTGCAAGTAGAAGACCCGAAATTAAAATCGAGGTAAGCTGACTCGTTGTATTCGATAGATTGAGCCTAATTTAAAGTTAAAAAGTTCGACGACGATGGATTCGCATTTGCTTACAGCTTGAACAGTTCTCCTATGAGCTGCTACATGAATATGTGAGCTTTACGGCGTACGGATTTTTCGCCTTAGACTTTACGCTAATACAATCGGTAAATATAACAATAATACATTTTCGACCTGGCTCTTGGACTGGTACAATATTTTTAGCGGTCCAGGTTCGTTTCCTCGTTTAAGAATACAATAAAACAAATCTATGTATATTTCACTGACCAATTATTATGTTACAGGTCTTTGGAGCTACTGTCACCTACCTTGTTATCATAATCCAGTTCATCCGCTCTACTAGCACTGTAAACAACGCTTGATTCTAACTGCAGAGAAAATATCCAGGAAAATTTCCTGAACACTGATGAATATCAATTGTAATTGTAAATGTAAAATGAAACTTTGTATGTACTACAACTATTACACCTACCGTATACCTGGTAGATGTATGTTATTAAACGAGATTAATTCTGATTTTTGACTATGTCAAGATTTACGAAATGAGTATGATATTAAATACCTAATCAAAGAATACATCGTTACATTTCATAGATTTTGTCTGAAAAATTTCGTACCCATATTCAATATTCAGCTATGTATCATGTAATCACATAGCCCTACTGAAAATTTCCAGGTGGAAATCCATGTGGAAAAGTATGGATGCGAATGGGATGCCACGAAATTCTATAATAATCCACCAGAAATTCAGAAACATGGAATATCCATGATGCTGATCTATGGTTCTCCTATAGTTGATCCAGTAATATTCACATGAATATTCCATGGTTGTTTAATTTCATGCAATAGGAGAAATCCATGTGGATGGGTATATAGATTTCCATTCAGATATATTATGGTTTTTTATGGTAAAGCCCTACAGAATATCTAGATTTTTATGGAAAGATAACAGTAATGTCCTGACCTCATCCATGGGAAATATCATGAATAATCTACCGGCTGTTACCTGAAATCTCGGAAACTTCAACATGTGAATCCATGTGTAATGGTATACACTTCTATGGACAGTCCATAGAAAAATATCTATATTCCCATGTGAGTATGGTTATAATGCAATCTCGTTGTTGACATGAAACATTGTGTCGAATCCATCAGATCCTGCATCAAATCATGAGAAAATAAACATACTAATCTGTGTATAATCTCACAGATTATTGTAGAAAGTCCCCAGGAAATCATACGATCTCATGGAAATTCCACTGTGACATCTTTTCGTCATCCATGGACAAAGATATACAAAATCCATTGGATTTTGGCTGAAATTCGGTGAAGGAAGAACATCTGAATCCGGGAATGACCAGACGATACAATGTGGAAATTCCCTAGAAATCCATACGATATTATGGGAATTCGACTGTGATCCCATTCGTCATCCATGAAAAAATATACACAAAATCTACGAGATTTCGGCCGAATTTCGGCAAAAAAAGAACATCTGAATGCAAGAACGACCAGACGAGTCATTGTTGAAAGTCCCTGGTTCGTGGCGATTTCTGTAACAACTACTACCGACAATCCATAGGACTTAATATAATGTTACACATAGGATTCCATATATCATTACACATAGGATTACATGTTTTTGCACATGGCTACAACCACGTGGAATTCCATAGATTCCCAGTTCCAAATCCCGGTAGAAAACCTACGGATTCACATGGATTCTCCATATAGATTTCCAGGTGGAATTCTAGGTGGATTCGTCCATGGATTTCCACCTGGAAATTTTCAGTAGGGTATAAAGGCTCGGTCAAAATCACTTACCTCAGTGTTTTTGGTTGCGATTCGTAATCTGGGGATCGAGAGCTATCGAAAACACACCCAGGATCCTCATTTTCGAGAACTCACGAAATTTTCAGATTTTCATGGATTTCTGATCACTTCCTGGGACGCACAAATTTTTCATGGCTGGTCAAGATCACTTATCCCAGTGTTGTGGTTGCGATTCTTAATCTGGGGATCGAGAGCTATCCAAAACGATCCCTATATCCTGATTTCGTGAAACTTTGAATTTTTCTGTATTTTTCGGCGAAATCGCGGAAACAATCAAGATTCAGCGTTAGTTTTGAATAGCTTTCGAAACCTAGATCACGAATCGCACCTACATTCCCAGTGAAAATGATCTGCGAGACGAGATGGAAGTCCAGGAAAGTCACTACAAATTCGTCAGTTTTCAGAACCCAGTCTGCGAGTATCCTGCAAAGTCCCTATACTATCATTAATGTGTGAATTTCGCACTTGAACCGTAAATTTCAGTCGGTATTACAGACACCCTTTGCCCATGGTAAGGCTGAATTTATTACTCAGTCAACGACGTCATACATCCAACCGAATACATGGTACGTCGAGTAGACAGTCTACATCCGACGTTATCAATGACTTGTGGCGTCGCGATCGCGACTTGCGTTTGATGAATCAAGAAATATGTAAAGTTCAGCGGTGAGCACTGAGCGGGATCCCGAGTGCGACAGACAATGAAAATATTCTTTCGTTATTGTCTGAAATTAAAGAAAAACAAAATAGTGTCGTCAAAGATAGACGTCTCGACAATCCCCCCGATTATATCAAAATTCTCCTCATCCACCGAACCGTGTATTCGAATGCTGAACCAAAAGAGCGTCTAAAAAAAACAGTCAACAGCCATTCCTTGTCAGTTTTTGAGGTTAATTTCCTCAACCGCGTCTCAACAATATAAACCTAATAAAATCGATCTCTACCACTCAGTAAATCGCCAGTTTAACACCAAGACTTGTTATGTGATAATCCAAAGAACTCCGCAGCCTCCTGCAACACAATCCTGTAATGAAATCCACGATTTGTCGCAGGAGGTAGACGACATCTTCGTGGTATGGTTCTGCCTCCGTTTATAATAAAGGGAAGCTAATTGTTATGTGAGCAAAACAATCTCTCCTCATTATTCGCACACATCGCACATCACCTTCTCATTTCTTTCCCCATCTACATGACGACTTGTTTCAGGGCGGACCAAGACTACGACATGGGCCCTGCCACGGAGATGATGGTCAATGATTTTGACGACGAAAGAACCCTAGATGAAGAAGAGGCTTTGGAAGGTAGCGAAGACTCTCACAACGAACTATCAAACCTACAGAAGGTAGAGTGCCCTTGTAGCCAGCGAACCAACCGAAGTCAGCCCCAAGTCTTAACCCAATTAATTCCAGGAAGGAGATATGCCGTTGAAAGATCTGCTCGCAATGTACGGATACGGAGATCCGTCAACAGACAATTCGAACAGTTCAGACCGCATGATAATGCCGAATGCCGGTTGTGACGACGACATGGATGCCCAGTCATCCGACAAAGGTGACGGTGACGGTGACGGCGACGGTGACGGCGACGGAGATGGCGACGTAGATGACGACGAGGAGGACGCTGACCCTACAAGCAACGAACCTGACCTCAAACAATTTTATACAGAAATGGTGAAGGCGGAAGAAGCCGGTAACATGGATAGAGAGGGTATTGGCGGTGGCGGTAGCGGAGGATCGTCAAGACTTTTGCGCAGCGTATCGCGACCCCAAAGCGAAGAAGAGGAAGACGACTGCGACTACAGTCCCGACGAGGACGAATGGAAGAAGACTATAATGGTGGGCAGTGATTATCAGGCCGCAATTCCTGAGGGTTTATGCCGTTACGACGATGCTTTGCCTTATGAAAACGAAGACAAAATGTTGTGGGACCCTAGCCATATAGCTGAGGAAAAAACCGAAGAGTTTTTAGAACGGGCGCAGCTATCCGCCGTCAAAGGAAGCTCGATACCGGCCGGTTCGCATGTCAGAGATGACGAACAGGCGTTGTATTTGTTACTACAATGCGGATACAATTTGGAAGAGGCTTTGCGCAGGCGTAGAATGAACGCTGTACCTTCTACTGATGCTGTCAGTCTCTGGTCCGAGGAGGAATGCCACAATTTTGAAACCGGTCTTCGTACACATGGGAAAGATTTTCACCGGATACAAAAGTACAAGGTACGCGTGGGCGAATATTTTCATGGATTTTACAGGACTTTTTTTTGTTGGGTTTTAAAGTAACAGGGTTTTCAGTTTAGGAAGAGTTCTCTGATCAGGACTCCGTTTTTGTTTTGTTTCTTTTTGTTCTTTTTTTTTTTTCTTTTCTTTCTTTCTTGGCTAGCGGTTCTTTGATTTCTCCAAGCCAGTTTCTAGTCCTGTAGAATCTTCCGTGCTTATATGCAGGTTGCCAGAGAGAGCGAGGAAGATAACGAACAGGTGTTGGCTTCAGGTGAGAACGAGATCCGTGGGAGAGCTGGTGCAATTTTATTATCTATGGAAAAAGACAGAAAGGCATGACATTTTCACTTACAAGGCGCGCATAGACAAGAAAAAATATTCTCTACATCCTGGCATCACGTGAGTTTTTACTCTCGTTAAAAAAAGAAAACAATAATTTTTTTTCTCACTATTTTCATATTCAAAGTTGTTCGATTTTATACCTAATCTACATATTACTTTGATTTTTATTGTCCAACTGCATCATTTCAGATTTGAATTCCAAATCATTCAGATATTCGAAATATTCCAATATTTGAATTCTTAGCACATTCAATGCGACTTATAGAGTGACGTAATATGTAATGTAAGCAGGGACTATATGGACCGTTTTCTGGAGGAGCAAGAGGGTGTTCGAGACCGTAGCAGTTCGCCCAACAACCATTGTTTGCATAACATGGACGGTAAGCGTCAGAGATCGAGTCTTAACACAGCAATAAATGAAACGGATACAAAGCAGATGGATTCCTGGTCAAGCAGCGTCGGAGCTGTTGATCCGCTGGCAGATCTAAACAATCCGTCGTCGCAACCAGTAGCTCTTAATCCATTGACTACTACGTCAGGGGTCCCTCGTCACATCGAGTATACCAGTCATGTTATTCACGACGGACCTGCAGCGGAAGGCGGTACCTCGTTGTGGGCCTCTCGTCAACATCAGAATAATCATGAGGTAAGAAACCAAGAGGGTGGTACGATAATGGAAAGTAACGAACCGTCTTCGCCTGAGAATATTCTACCACATCTACCGCCTTAGCGTATGCCGATCGACGGTAGTTATTGCCGATTATTAAACGGAGAAAATAATGAGAAAATTCTCAGTCAAATATTAGTTTATAACATAATACAACCAATAACAATGTCGTGAACGCATAATATTCGTTGAGAAAAACCGAATGCGAATAATATTATTATATTTTTCTACTGCATAATAATTATTAATTAGAAAACACTTTCGAGTATACGTATAGGTATACGTAATTAGGGTACTCCCTTATCTTACAAATTGCGAATATTCAAATTGGAAGATAAAAAGGACACCCTAATACGTCTACCTATATATGTAAAGAATACGTTTAGACTAAACGAGATATAAAGCAAAATAGGTAATATATCTCACTGACTTATTACAAAATACGATAGTCTATAGGTCAGACGCTGAAAGAATTTTCTATAATGAATTAGGTTTTTTTTTTTCTCCTTCTTTTTCCTATTTTTTCTTTAGGAAGATATTTACACTTTCCTATAATTGTTATATTATTTAATTGTTTGATATAAAAATTCTTTATAATGTTCATGTATGTACCATATACATATAGGTATTACAAAGCAAAGATAGTCGAAATTTTGATTTGGATAAAATTTTGTACAGTACATAACACAATTTAGTTAGAAGTTTAGCAAATTATTATTTATACTGTCCCATAATAACTGAATTGCCCTCAGTTCAGAACTGTTCTCGATAATAAATATAAATTACACAGGGAACTCCAGTTCTGCGACATCTTATTAATTTCTGGTAATTTATGATAATTTTTTTTTTTTTTTTTTTAACATTACCATTATGTATGTATGTACTACGGTATTGTAGAAGAATTATTACGTATCGTATGTTTAGTGTATAGTAGTAATTCTAGCCGCGTCTGTGCTATATATTATGTCTACGGAAAAGAAAAAAAAAAAAAAAAAATAGGACACAAAAGAGAAAAAACAAAAAAAAACAAAGAAAGAAAGACGTAGACAATGAACTATTTGAATTAAATTGTGAATATTACTAAAAGTATATGATCTTTAAAAGTGTACTTACAGATGTAAATACATTACTATAGAATAACAACAACAGTTCCCATTATTAAAAATTCCCAACTTACAAAGGATCTCCCTAATGCCATGACGTAATACATACCTGCAAGGTTTTGAAAACGAGTTTATGAAAACGTCTTGTGCTTTTGTACAGTGAAATTCACTACAAAAAGCGAAATCAATAAGTAATAGGTAGTTATACACGGCATAAAAGATGTTTATTAAAAATTAAAGGTAAACGTTGTTTACTTTTATCTACGACGCTCACAATCGATAATACCTAATTACAAAACAGGTTGCAGCGTTAAATATATATATATGGAAAAACGAAAATAAATTTATTATTACTGGATTGTAATTATGCTAATCTATCCCATACTACGCAGAGTCCTGTGACTCAACAACGGACTTCAACAATTTACCAAGGAGTGGTAAAAACTGTGAGGTATTTGTACTACCTTGGAAACTCCCTGTTGTTACCACGTCATGTTCTGACCGTTCTTCTTCTTCTTCTTCTTCAAACTCGTCCTCGTCACTTCCATCGTTGAAAGAAATTCTCTTTGGTACTTTACACACGGTGCTTTTATCCATCAGCCTAGCTGGCAAAGGCAAATCGTCATCGGGACTGGATATTGGAATGGTTTTATCGGCGTCAACTAAAGACGCTTCGACTTGCCAGCTATCTGATGTTCCCCTGTATCTAATGAAGTCGAAAAAGACCCCCATTTCGGTAGTTGTTTCTCTAGCTATAAGCTGCTGATCCCTAGGAATTAATCGCGGACTTTTAATCCCTTCCAAAGCTTGACACAACAGCAAAGTCAGATTAACTTCCAAAGCAAGTCTGGTGTTGTTTATCTCCATGCAAGCGTACCACGGATTTGTGGATCTAGTATTTTGAGAATTGACCGGACTCCCACCTCTGAGTATATGTTTTGCTGGCACGAGTGCAGTGGCTCTTGATAAAATGGTATTCTCAGAAATCAGGGGGTCGTAAGGCCTCCGTATTAATCTTGGGCTGCTCAAAAGAGGCACCGTTACATCCAGGCCAGTTATGTACTTGGTGAACTCAGAGCTTTTCGAAGTCAGATTGGGGTTCAGGATCTTCTTCAAGTCCCGCATTTGAATTCGGCGCAGATTCTCAGGTGTGGCACGTTCCCATTCGCGTTTTGCAGAGTCTACGCTGTCCTCTCGGCTCAGAGATTTTCGCGGCGAACTCACCGGCAATCTCGAGTGTAAAGCCTGAGTGAATAACTGCGTCGAGCTTATTATTGTACCGTAGGTAAACTGCGGGCCTGAGCTCATGCTCATTTGGGGCGGGCCAAAGTTCGCCTCTGCCATTGGCGTGTACCAAAAATCTTGCAAGTAAACTGTGTCTATCAGAGTATTTATCTTCGGGGATAATCGAATGAAGCTTTGAGCACAGGTCGCGTTTATTATTATCAGCTTGTTTACCAACAACGTCAATTCACCACTTGGCAATTTTTCGTCGCATGATTGTAACTCTTCTGCGCTTTCGACACTTATACCGTCAATGATGAATTTCAATATTCGAGGACGTAGCAGCAAGTTAACAGTGCTGTCGTAGGCCAGGTACATACATTTCTGAAAGAAAATTTATCCGAATGCGATATTAGAGACGAACAATTCCAAGCATATGAATGTGTTAAGTTAAATATGGAATCAGGTATACTCACGAACAATGATTCCCTGATACTTTGCTGTATGGAGTTCCAAATAATCGGTCGCACCGCCATGCTCGAAGTCAAGGCAACCAGAGATTGGACAACATCTGCAGCGAGGGGATCCGCAGTGTGTCTCAATAACATAGAAACTTCGACTAGCTGGTGCTCGTGCGATCCCAAAAACATTACTATCATAGAAGTATACAACATACTGTTCTCACGGGTAATAAGACCCGTCAATAACTCTAGACCAAGAGTATATAACGGCCACCAGTCCTGGCATCGCCAATGACTGCCTGTGAAATCCTATAAAATAACAAGAGGTCAAATATAATCAAATATATATCAAAATATTTCCGAACTCCAATGCATGCGCCCCCTTATTGATCAATATTGAACTCACTTCGTATAAGCAGTCCAAAATGCTGTTCCTAAGATCATTAGGCGGTAGTAGACTGAGCCATAGCTGAGCGATAAGGCTTTCATCTATGAGCTGAGTACTGTACGACGATCTAGCGACGACCCCAAGTGCCGCGAGAGCGGCTCTACCAAATCTGAAATAAGGACGTCTCTGCAGAGTGATACCAACGCAAGCAGTGAGGTCCTGAATCATTCTCTGTAGCTGTGTGCAAGTAGAGCGTTGATTTTTAACGTGTTCAATGTACAATTGTAGCAGCTGAGTCACCATGCATACGGTCAAAGTAGCCGGAACGCATTCCCTTACGCCCTTCAACGCCTCTGCGCCATTATCCAGTTCCTTTTCAGCAATTTCACTGCGAACTCTGGACTGGTCTTTGGCGGCTTCTGCCAGTTCCTCGATCTCAAGGGTCGCCAAAGTGCTGGCATTTGATAGTAGGAATTCCAGCGTTGCTGCGTCTTTTGCCAAAGTGCTTTTAATCACTCTTATACAGCCGACTATCAAAGAGAGCAAAGTATGCTTTAGCGGCTTGTTGTAGGCTTGATAAGACTGCACAGTGTCTTGTATCAGTTCGATAAGTTTGAGTTTAAAGACTTGTGAATCGCCAACGCATGTTTGTTTCCAAGCAGAAACGCATCTCAGACAAAGAGAAGCTAGTAAAATTAGCAACTTTGAACTGTAAGGCTGTTTTATATGAGTCGAAAGTCCGTCGAGAGCAAGTTTGGTGATTATCTGAGCCTGAGAAGTGGTGATGGGATAATTTTTGCTGATTTTATCATCAGTTAGTCTAACTACAAAGTGGTACCACGACTCTAAATTCGCCTGATAAAAGGGTGGCTTTATTTTTATCTTGTCTATAGAATCGTCCAGATGTTCGTTGGGATTCTGGTCAGGAATCCCGCTCAGTATACAGTTAGCAATTTTCTCCAAATACTTCTGATCCTTGTCGAGAAGTTTCTTAAGATTTACCAAGAAGTCGCTCTCCAGTAAGGGGCTCTTGAATAGTTCCAAAGTCACTATGTCCACCAGCTGCGAATAGCCTTTGGTATCGGGAACCAAGTCTCTGAATAACGGGGCGAAAAGATGGGTCCAAAAGTTTGCACGTTTACGAAAATAGTTGACAAGAATCTCGTTTCTATGATACCACATCGCGTGGAGTAGAACCATTGTGCTGTAGTATAATCTGTCGTAGATGATGTCCTCCTCTTCGTATATCCTCTTCAGATACAAGTCCAGAAACTGGCTGCATCCTTGAGTCAAAAACTCGTCAGCCGGCCGGGGGAAGATTCTGTTCCGTTCAGCTCGATGCATTATATTGAACAGTGCCTCGGTCAGGCCAGGCTGTCTTTCCAAACAAATAGCGACCAGTTCTAGAATCGCGACTTTCACCTCTGCCGCACAAGTCGGAGACATAAGCCTCGAGGCAAACGTCTCTCTAATAGTTGTGCCATCCATTCCCATACACACCAACAAAGACATGGAGAAACCCTCGGCGAATTTTTTCAACAATCTAACGGCCATTGCCTGAAGGGAAGGACTGAACCAGACGTAGAGGTAGTTTACGATTGTTGGTACTATCAGAAGTCCGTTTGGCAAACAGGGAGAAGTGTACAAGGCCACTTCGAGGGGGGATCTCTCCTCGAGACCCAAGCCCAGGCTTTTCCTGAACATCAGAAGTCGATTGACGACGGACAAAGCGAGCTGAACGCTCTTTATTATCTTGTATCCCCGCCCGCTTATCCAGTCAGTTTCGGTTGCCATTCTACTTTGTAAAATCCGTTCGCCGGTTCTGACTAGCTTTAGGAGAGCGTGACGAGGTTCGAGGTACAATAGACTGTAGGCAACGACGAGCTGCAGCTCGTTCCTTATCTCAGACTTTGGTAGATTTGAATCAAGCGCGTGGTGCAAGCAGAACATGCTCTTCAGCCATAGATCTACCCGCTCTGAGTCCACAGCGAAATACCAGGAATCTAGTTTGGGCAAAACACCTTGGAGCAGAAAAACCATGCCGGGAATTTCCACCGCGTACATCGCCTCCCTGTTGTGTTTTATGACGAGGTAATTTGAGAGTATATCCAGGTACGCTGCAAGGATCGGGTACTTGTGCTCGATGGTCTCGATCCCTGATAGCCACGAGGCGACTAATCCTCCGTCAAACGATATCGCCTGAGAAAATTCTGCCGGTTTTTGATACCAGTTATTGAATCTTGGATAAACGCCGGCGCTCATACGGGAGAGAATGTCTTCCGGATATTTGAGCACGAGTTTGGAAGATATGTTTATGCATTCTGCAACTATTTTGTATATATTTATCGGCAGAGTAGCGTAAGAGAATCTGTTTATCACCTCGAAGCTCAACTCTGTAGGTATCACCATGCTCTGAACAATCTCAACGTTCGCTGTTAGCAGAGATTGGAGCAGCTTGAAACCCTGCAAAACCTGATCTGGCAGAATCGTCGTCTGGTCGCTTATGTTCACTATTCCTCCACCGGCTTCTGAGAACAGTTGTTCTATTTTATGATGAAATGCGTCCCAGTAAGTCGCTTTTGTGTGCCAAGTAACGACCTTCTTTTCGCTCCCTATTTCGATTGCTTCGTTCCTAGATTCGGCTGGAATCGAGAACAAGTTTTGGTGAATTATGCACTCCATTTCGTAAGGATTAAACGAAGTATTTGTATCCGCAAATCTGGGTATCTCCAGCGTTATAGAGGCGAGATTATCCAACTCGGACATCAGCTGAAACAGAAAATCTATTTTCAATCTATTCAGAGGTTTATTTCATGGGAAAACTCACCTTTTCTGCACTTTTTGTTCCCGCCTTTGCCAATCCGGTCGCTATAATTGTAAGAGGCTCGAATTTATATGGAAAATACTGCACGGCAAGTTTGTAGACGAGCCACAGGCCGTCGTCGCGTTCGCTCCAAAACCTTGCCGCTGTTTCTGGGTATCTGAGCACGGAAGCTGTTGCGTTGAAGACTCCTGGTAGCTGGCTGATTCTGTCTTCTTCAATGAAGGCGCAGAGCAGAGTGAGTAAATTATAAACACTACTCCTGACAATGACTGCGTACTGAGTATCTTCCTGGATCATTTCACTGTCTAGTAAATCCTGTAGATAGTAAAAAACGTTCAACTGAATAGCCCTGATTCCGAATGGTCGGAAATTGCTCAGAGTGTCTGGGTTGTCAGATTCTATTGCATAGTTTGCAAGCATCCATGCCAATAGCAGAGGACCGTCTTGCGGCTTACTTTCGCGCAAACATTTGTGCTCGAAAGTGTCTTGCATGTTGCTTCGCACTCCTCGGATCCATTCCTCGATTCCAGAGCTGAAATTTTGAAGAACACATATTTGGTATTCAATCATTGGAATCAGTAGTCTCTTAACAGGGTCTCGTAACGCAAGACACTCACTGTTTCATCACATCTAATCCGACGATAAGCAATGCTGTTTGACTGTACTGTATCTGTTCGAGTCTTTTGGAAACCGCTGCTTTATCCTCATGACCTTTAGAGCTTACTAATCGCCTCGGTTCTCCCTGTAAATTATCGTTATTCTTGTAAAACTGTGGTTTGAATAAAACTATACCCAGCATGTACATATATCCAATTGATGAGCAATAGATCTTACGCTGATGCTTCCATAGATCCTGTTGAATTCTGTATCTGCGACATGTACGTCGTGCAAAATGATAGTGAAAACATGAAGTAACTCGCGCATTTCGATCAAACAATTGTTGTAAAGTTTGTGGAGATGTTCGTCTGTGAAAAGCTGAGATCCTACAGGTGCGTTGATGAATTTTAAAGCTTCTATCTGCCTCTGAATAGACTTCAATAAATTGCCTAGTAGAACTTGGTCAAAGAATTCAGTAAACTCTTTTCTATGCGGATGCCTTTTGTTGTCTCTGTATTCAACCATGAGTTTCAAACACTTGATCAATGTCACACGTTCTGAATAATAAAAATTCCATATGTCTTCGATCAGCGCCTTTGTCGACGTAGCGTCTGTTAACTGAGAAGCAAACGTCTCGGCGCAGTTTCTATACTCGTATAGCATGTAATTGCATACCAGATCCCACGCTATTGTTGCATCCAAATTCTGTTGAGGATGTATAAAAAAAACATTGAGCCAAGACGTGGAAACGGTTTATTTTCTATCGAAATTTTTAGCTTCCTGTTCAATTGGCATAAAAAAAAATGAAGGAAACGAGTCAATGTACTAACCAGCATGGGTGATAATTTGCAAATAACGTCGTACATTCTTGGCGGTGGATTTGTACTGTTCAATTTTTTCAAAGAAGCCTTTGAGTAAGGTTTAAAAAATTCTAAACCATCTCTTAGCAGTGGAGTTGCGCACTGTATTTCATCTGTGACCAGATCCTTGTCGCAACGGCAAGTGGTTCCTGATATCACCGACCACAGACCCTTGCAGTATCTTGATATAAAAATAATTTTATCAAATATTTTTATCACCAAGATCACCAAATGGAACGGAACAATTTTATATCCAAAGAAAAATGAAGGATTTATAAAAACTTTTTTAGCTTAATTAGGTTATGTTCGACGCATTACAAATCGTTAGAATTAATCCGGAAGATAGAATTGAGGATGGATTAGATTTTTCAATCGAAGAATATAAATCGTTAGTTTTCTGTTAACACGTAAACTGGTTAAAGGAGTAACAGGAAAAGGGGATCTTAACCTAAAAATTGAGATACACAGGGCTATAAATCGCCGCAATGTGAAGCGAAAATTAAAGAAATTAGGACTAAAATAACTTACGGCAGATTTCCCATCGGTGAGATGCTCATTTTTGCAAATATATTATCTCTATGAGACAAAATTCACTAAATTATGTTTATTTTTTAGGTTAATTATCACCTCACTACTTCAACACACATTTCGTACACACATAACCTCTGGTTATTAGGACGTACTGAAAATTATCATCTTATGCATAATCAAATAACAATCTCGCACTACATACGTCAAGGAATAAATAGACTTGGTGAAATTATTATATTATCGAACTATAAAATAGATATTTCATTTGGAATATTTATTTACAACCGGTACTTTTTAGAAACACAGCTATTTGCATTTTTGTTAAGTTCTCCAATCTCCCGCCAATTTTACCTCATTGACACAATTGTAGTTTTCAGCTCGGTCGGAGTAGCGCTGAAGACTATTGCGCGCGTTTAAATGATAAAATGGAAATTCAATTCAACTGTCAAAGAAATAAGACGCGATTGAACCAATGCTAAAATTTTATTCAATTTTTTCGAACATATAGCTTTTTAAAATAGAGCATCACCATGCCATGTGAAATGATTACGCTACAGCTAGGCCAGTGCGGTAACCAGAGTGAGTGATATTCTATACCCACAATCCGCTATAAACATCCTGTGTTTTCATTCCATTTTTAGGTTATGTCTAATTCACATGCATTCCAAGATATAAAAAATGCACATCCCATAAATCCACGATGAAATAAACTTTCCGTCTTTCCGGACAACCAAAATTACTGAAATAAACGAGTTTTACTTTCTCCCAAAGCCCTACATTCCTCCTATAATTTGAAATCCCTGCAATTATTCCCACGCCGCTTTTTGTTCATGTTCTTTTGTTTGGAAATATTATTTTCTTCAATTATTATTCACCACTATTCAATTAACAAACATGTTTGTTAAGTCGGCTTCGAATTCTGGAAAAGACTGTGCGCTGAACATGGTATCAATCCGGAAGGAATCCTCGAAGACTATGCCACTGAGGGAACAGACAGAAAAGATGTATTCTTCTACCAGTCTGATGACGAACATTACATACCACGCGCAGTGCTTCTAGATTTAGAACCTCGAGTTATACACACTATCATGAACTCTCCTTACTCAAAGGTAGGTCACACTCCTTTTCACTCATTGTTTTCACTACCAGTTTATGCTCTTTCATTCTTATACGGTAAGTAATGCACAAATGTTTAAACAAAGAAACTAATAAGCATGTATAGCAATAGAAAAATGATGATCTTCAGAGGAAAACAGGCATTGATCCTCTCATGTACCTCTGATCATGTTACAAGGTTCATCATATCCACCCTCTTCCATTTTTCGATATTTCTATTTCATCCCGAACAAACATCATCGTACTGTTATCTCACAATTAATATCCACAGCTCTATAACCCGGAGAATATTTATTTATCAAAACACGGAGGTGGAGCTGGTAATAATTGGGCGTCTGGTTATCACCAAGGTGAAAAACTGCAGGAAGAAATATTCGATATTCTGGACAGAGAAGCAGATGGCAGTGATAGTTTAGAGGTAACAGAACTTGATGTTCTGAGACATCAAACTGTATAAAACCAAAATTTCTCAAATCATTTCAGGGATTTGTACTTTGCCATTCAATAGCTGGGGGAACAGGTTCCGGCATGGGATCTTTCATGCTTGAAAGTTTGGCGGACAGATTTCCAAAAAAGCTGATAGAAACCTACAGCGTTTTTCCTAACCAGGATGAAATAAGGTGGCTATTTCTTGAGAGATGGTCATAAACCGTCTTATCTTCTCATCTGACCACTTTCTGTATTATTTTCTTCAATTTTTTGCCAGCGATGTTGTTGTCCAACCGTACAACTCCCTCCTCACACTAAAAAGGCTGACCCAGTGTGCAGACTGCGTTGTTGTATTGGACAACACAGCTTTGAACAGAATCGCGTCGGATCGTCTTCACATACAGAATCCAAGCTTTACACAAATCAATAAACTCGTATCCACTATCATGTCCGTCAGCACAACTACCCTCAGGCAAGTTATCAGCTATCAGTTATCAGCACAAGTATCTTGTAAATATCTTCATTATGAACGTAAAACTGATCCAATTTTCTTAGAGTTAGTATCTACTTAATTGAAAACGACTGAACACTGAATTCACAGTGCCACTATTTAGGTATCCGTCGTACATGAACAACGACTTAGTGGGATTAATCGCACCCTTGATACCTACACCAAGGCTACATTTCCTGATGACGGGATATACTCCGCTCACCACTGATCAAGAGGTTTGTTTTCAAAACCTGGAATTTCAAGCCCTAAATTGTAGAATTGTGGCATTGTTGTTGAACTTTTTTTTTTCCTCAAAACAGGGAGCATCAGTGCGCAAAACATCGGTCCTAGATGTGATGCGACGATTATTGCAGCCAAAGAACATGATGGTTTCTACTGCCTTGGACAGAAATGCTGCGCACTGTTACATATCCATATTAAACATAATCCAGGTAAGGATAACCGAGAGGTGTTGCGGATTTACACCGATCTTCTCATAGTGTCTATGATTCTATGAATAATCGAACTTTAGGGAGAAGTAGACCCAACGCAGGTTCACAAATCCCTTCAACGAATTAGGGAGAGAAAACTCGCCCAATTTATACCCTGGGGGCCGGCTAGCATTCAGGTTGCACTCTCAAGAAAGTCACCATACATTCAGAGCACCCACAGGGTGTCTGGACTCATGCTAGCGAATCACACAAACATATCGTCGGTATGTATCATGTGAATCTGATTCTTTTAGTTGTTCGTTTTATTACAACCCTGCTCTGTTTTAATTCTCAACTGACTTTTGCATCGGTTTGGAACTTTTCGAACAATAAATCCGCTCGTACTTTATATCCATTTAAAACAACTCAGTTTCTTCTTCTCCATTTAAAACAACTCAGTTTCTTCTTCTCCTTTTAAAGCTCTTTGATCGTGCTCTCCAACAATACGACAAACTGCGTAAACGAGAAGCATTTTTGGAACAGTTTAGGAAGGAGAAAATGTTCGAGGATAATCTCGACGAACTTGACCACTCGCGACAAGTTGTAGAAGACCTTGTCAAGGAATACCAGGCTGCTACCAGGCCAGATTACCTCACCTGGAGCCCCGTGAAGAGTGAATAGATCTAAAATACATTGTCTCTCCCTCAAGAGACGCTACTTTTCCCGTCGTTGCGGGGACCTGGCAGCCGCCTAATGCATGCTTTCGCGCTATTAAGGCCGCAACAAAACCGGCTTGACCAAGATGCTAATTTTTTCTGTAAAAATTACAGAATCGCACAGTCGGCGTAACGAAAGAACAATTCTTATCGAATCACAGTCCTATTCCTTTCAAAACAAGCTATAAAGATTACTTTTGCAGTATAAAGCAAAAATAATTTTTATTAGGCAGTGATTCGGGCGGAATATCTTCCATCTACCAAAGTCGGTTTTGGAACGGCCCTAACTGCTTGAATGCTTGACGAATGAGCTAAAAGCTTTTGTTTAATCGTTAAGGGTATTGTAAAGTGAAATTTCAGGGTCTATAACAAGTTATAAAACTCCGGAATTTCAATTTACAATATAAACCTTTAGAAAATAATTGTAGTATTGTTAGTAAGTATAAATTGTTGCCATTTTGTCTTGTTTGTCGACAAACCATCGATAATATCTATAAACAAAACGATCGTAAGAAATTTGTACAACGTATTATTCGGCGATTTCGAATCAGGTTCACTACCTATTCTCATCTTTTAGTATTTCACGTCGTAGAGAATAGGATGAAAACACTATTAGGCATATTATCAACAGGTATTTATTGTCAATTAATCAACAAGCCATTGATCCGAACGGTGGCAGCGTCGCGATTGTAATATATCCGGTATGGCCAGGCAAGGAGTGAGCGTGTGAAACTGTAACCAGCCTCTCCTGTCCCCCTACCTCTCTGCCATTCTTCTGGTTCTTATCGTCTGTTTGCTGTGTCATAAAGAGGATAAAAAAAAATTCATCCATACCGATTACCTCCAGATTAAGATTATCCAGATCAAATAAGAATCTCATTTTTATTCTAGCATTAATTTTCTATTTTGTTGATCAAACTATGATTTAACGTTAATGATATAAGTTTAGTTGTTATATTAATAATAATAATAATATGTAAGTGTACAGATCAATTAAATCAACCTACCTTGCTTTTCAAACATTCGAGTTTTAAAACCGGCACGTTTTTGTACTGTACAGTTAATTCCCTTTGCAGGCACTCGAATGTCTTTATCTCAATAAAACCAACCGATGTTAGTTTATCACAAGTTCTTTGAACCTGTTCTATACACGGTGAGAATGAGCAGAGTTTACCACCTGAAATCACGAACATTTCTTTATTACACTTCTCCAGGATTTGAAAATAAATTTCCCATCTAGTCTATTGGTCAAACTGCATACCCGATTTCCGAAGACATTTTTCTGCGTGTTCAATGGTCAGCCATGGATGTGGCAGATCAAGGAATATAGCATCTGCTTTGTCGTTGAGTCTATCCCCAAACCCTGTCTGACACACGTCTCTTTGTTCGACAGTGACATAGGGTGTTAATCCATGTTTATCAAACTCAACTTTAGCCAAGGATACTCGTTGCTCGTGAAAGTCAAAAGTGTGCAAATGTCCGTGTGGCTTTATCGCACTTATTAAAGCGTGTGATAAGGAACCGCTCCCCGTTCCTGTTCAATGAAAGCATATGATATGTTTTTCTGCTGTTTTGAACCACCTGACAACAGCAATTTCCGTGTGAACTACCTGTTTCTATCACAATGCTTCCGGGCTCTAGTTCCATGAGATAAACTATAGTGCTGATATCAGGCGTATAGATGATTTGGGTCCTATGGGGTAGAGTCAATGTCCAAAGGTCAGATGTTGGTTGAAGAACGTACGCCCATCCCCTGGATAAGTCTACTTTTGAGCCGTACTTTGTTCCGACTAAAGAGGATACTTTGAGAGCGCCGTAAGTAGTTTGGAATACATTATCTACCATCACTCCTCGTTTGTTCATTGTTTTTGGTGTAACTTCTAGAGAATGCATGTTAGATGCACCTATATAGAGAATTACAACATCTCCATCCTCCACGAACTCCTTTGATCTGATGAAACTCATTGTATGACTTGAGAAACCGAGGAACCTGTGTTATTGAATATCTTATTTTCTAATATTACATCGATTCAGAGATTAGGTATTATTATTGTAAACACCAATTTTATAGGTTATGGGAGATTAAGTGAGGTTAGGTTAACGACTCTACCGGCTTTGAAGAGCGCAGTTTCTGTATTTCATAAAGTATTCAATTCCCGTTTATAAATTACTATAATTAATACAGAAATCAATCTACAATTGTAAAGATTGGCCGTTAAATGGGGCCAGAGAATTAGATATTTACTGAATTTTGAACTTCGGGCGTTCGTATCTAGCTCTCTTTTACCGCTAAGGATTAAGACTCGCACGATAAGACGGTCAGGTAGTCTTGCTGTTCCCCTCTGATAGAAAATAGATAGATAGAACTTGGACAGAGGAATAGTGAAGAGAGAGAGAGTGAGATTTTACATACAGGTGGTTTGGCAGGAAGGGGAATCCCTGGAATAACTTAAACCACGCCCAGGCCCAACGCTCATAGGAAATTGAAGAAGCGATACCGTAATCAAACTATACTTTACAGATAAATGAAAACATAACGTGATGTTCACCAGTAGCCGACGAATACGATAGTTATCGTGATATTTATTTATAAATTAAGAATTTGTTGTATCGACAGACGCGTCCTGAATGCGATATAAGTGATTATAATATGTCGCACATGTAAGCATTTTTAGACGTAGTCGGCCGCATGTATATGTGTCAGTGTGTTCAACAGATTAAGAATAATGAAAGCATAATAACTGTATAGAACATACGTATACGTGTATACAGTTTTTAATAAATCTTTATAATTTCATTTGGTAGGTAATCCTTTATTATTATAATCATGCACATGTCTGGATCTTGGTTTTTTTTTCCTGGAACATGATAAAAATTTATTTTGTTTCTTTTGTTAGTTTACTTTGTCACCATCAGTCATATTATTGACTCTAAACATGAGCGTAGGCGATGATCCAAGCTCTGTGAAAGAGACCCTAGATAGGTTCTTGAACGAAAGTCAGTCTCCTGATCAAGAGACGAGAGACTTTGCTGAGCAGGGAATCAAATCGCTGGTAGTTGTGGAATACTTTGGTGTATATTTGACCGAAATCCTCGTGGATTCTGAAAATGAATTAGCCGTTCGACTATTAGCTTCTACGACCTTACAGCTCTACGTTGAATCTCACTGGCGAAACTTGTTTAATGAAGAGTTTGAATTTCCTGAAATAGAGACGGAATTCAAGAAAAAAATAAAACAACTATTACCTCATGGATTGCGGGACTCAATTAGCGAGGTGAAAAAGAAAAAAAAACAGTAATCAGTTTAGGCATATCTTCAAGTTAATCAATATCAAACGATAAATATGTTGGCCTTGTCGATGCATGATTTGAAATTTTATTGATTTGAGTTTTCCAAACAGATCTATATAATTAACACTCCCAGTTCTTCAGTGTTCGAATTCGCAGTTTTCAACAGTAGGCTGTGCAGCCTTGAATCCGATCATTCTAAATCCCGAATTCGAACTCTAAAGTAATGGGCGATGATTTGAACTTTCAAGACCTAATGAACATACTCAGTTGAAAAATTCTAATTATGAATGCAGTAATCTAGTAAAATAATTGCACATTTCATTCAGATAAGAACGGCGGTTGCCCAAACAGTTTGTGCCATAGCTCACTGGGAGTGGCCAGAGAGCTGGCCCGGACTTTACGATGTATTAGTAGACTGCTTGAGCCAAGAAGCCAATTTTGCTGTACATGAGGCCATGCAGGTCTTACACATATGTATTCGCTACGTTGATACCACTCAGTTGTCAAACGTTGGCGCAATCATTTTGCAAGCCATGAATCAAATATTCCAAGATGAAAATGTGAGTGTGTTTTTTTTGCGACTAAACTCATCTTATTGGCCACAGTTTATAACTAAAACTTTTATAACTGAAATAATTCTTTTAGAAATATTCGGTGATGATCAGGAGTCAGGCTGTTGAGATTTTTACCACAATTATTGGATTTATCCTCATTCCTGACTACTGCGGAACGGACTTTGTTCGGCAGTCCGTAGAACCTGTACTTCCAATGTTCTGTGATAATTTCATGAAAACTTTGAGAGAGAAGAATGAAGCAACAAGCAGCAGACAATTGAAAACTGAAGTCATTAAGGCGATTGAAATGCTAACTAGGACGATACCAAAATGTGTCTTAGACTTCTTGCCGCAATCGTTACCTTTGATTTGGGAAACTTTGAGAGATAGCGCTAAAGAATATCAAGAACATACTGTAGATCCGGAAGAAGATATTGATGATGAGGATACAGATTCCTATGGTATAAAACACAATGAATTTGTTATATTTTTTGTGTTATCTTAGAAATCCACACTAACTTTTGACCATTCTGCTTTTTTGTTCTTCTCTTATTCACAGGGGGAGTTACGAGTGATTGCGATACTTTAGTAAAAGCCATATTCGATTTTATCAGTGTTTTGATAAGCGGGCCACGCGGGTCTACCTTCAATCTTTCTGAATTCGATCTTACAAATTACCAGTGGTTTTACCTGCAGGATAGCTTATCACCAGAGGCAATCCAACATTTGATGATATTCATGGAATTTACTGACAAACAAATCGATCAGTGGACTAACAATCCCAGTCAGTTTCTCATAGAAGGAGAAACGGACGTTAATCCTAACAGTATTCGTGGTCTGGCCCGAGATCTTCTGATCGTATGTATAGATTCTTCAACCTGGATGTAGGATAATGTTTAAAGATGAATGCATCATGGAATTACATTGTATCTCATGTTATGGTTTTACTCTACTTTCAAAAATATCAGAAAAATTCTATTCAATTACAGAAAATCGTTGGCCAGCCAGAAAGAGCGGCTGCAAATGCCCTGCTAGTTATTATCCTGAAAGAAATACAAGCAGAAAAAGATTTGCGAACCAGCGCTGGGGCTACTCAGAACTCGTGGAACTCGTGGAAATCGCACGAAACTACTCTCCTAGCATTCTGTATTGTGAAAACAATTATTGTTGAGCAGCAGAAGGCTGAAGTATTGCATTTCGACGTCTTAGATTTTCTTGAGAACGTTGTTCTTGCAGATGCGACTAATTCTGGTAAATCACTCTACTCAAACGATCAATGAGCCGTACGAATCTACTTGAATTAACTGTAATTTGAAGGTATTGATCGACCAGTCATTTTTTTTTCTCCAGATTCTCATCCACTTCTGGTAGGCCGTTGCCTGTACCTCGGTGGAATCTATGCCGACCAAATGCCGGCGGAGATGATGTCACGATTTCTCAAAGCCACAGCTAACGGTCTCAAGAATTCGCCAGGGTGTGTAAAGATCTGCGCAGCCATAGCCGCTAACAGCTGGATTCGAACCATTGCCATTGGAGAAGACAACGTCAATGAAAACATATTGAGTCCGCATCTCTCGGCTATATTTCAGGGATTGTTTGATCTTGGTAGTCGATTAATGACTGCGGAGGGTCTCAAGCTTATTCTCGAAAGCTTTACTATCTTCGTATCTGTTAGTATCTAAAAAATTAATATTGATCATTTTAATTATAGAATATAACGGAGAAAACTTGACACTGTCTTATTTATTTTCAGCTTGATAAAAAGTTCACAGTTTCGGTGCAAAGTAATATCTGCGCACTGACTATCGCAGCCATTTTAGATTATTACAACAATTTCTCAATCCTATGGGTTTGCAAGAAAATTATCAGGGAATTGTCGTCGAACCCAGAATGTAGAGAACCGTTACAAGCCTGTATGATACCGAAGCTTGTTGGTATGATGAGCGAAAATCCATCAAATAAACCCGAGAGTGGTAATTTGTAATCCTTGACCACAATATATTAATAAAATCCTGGTCTGCTCACTAACTTTTCCCTGTGTTTAGAACAAGTTGCTTTGGACATCTTACACGTCTTGGTGGAGCATTCTCCACAACCGCTGAGCAGTCTTTTGATCGAAACTGCCTTCCCTGCTTCATGCAACTGCATTCTTACCTCCGACAATCACGCGATCTCGCAAAGTGGAAGTAAACTCGTGCGCACCTACTTCTCAATGGCAGCACAGCAAGTGATTAGCTTCAAGGACAACGACGATAAGACCGGATCGCAATATATCTTGAAAGTGGCTAGGAAGCTTCTAGGACTCCAAGTATGACTTGGTGAATCAATTGCCCGCCATGGGTTCAAAATTTTTTAGAGTGTAAAGTAGCTCAAGTCATGTTGATTTTTCGAATCACTCAAGCAGCGCCGAGTCTTTGAACGCATGTGGTGCTTTTGATGATTCAATATGAATTCTTGCTTATCTATAATCAATTCGCTAGTTCGTATTTCAGAGTACTCGAATTGGCTGTCTCTCTTCATTCATATCGGTCTCTAAGTTAGCATACAGCAGTCTAGACAAATGACAAATTGCTGCTTTCTGTCTTTCAGTCCAGTAATTTCCGCATCGAGGATGCTTGTGAACTGGTTAAATCGTTGATAAAAACAGCTACAATTACATCGAGAGAAAATATCGATACGCGACAGCTGCTCGTAGCTGTGCTCCGCAAGATGGAATGCACAGAGAGGATCTTTACAAGGAGACTTTTGATGGTCTTTGCCCATTTTATCAATACGCAGCTCGATATGGTCCTCGACTTTTTACATATTGTATCCGGGGCTCCGGAACAGAACACAATAACTCGTGTAGTTTCCGATGGATTTTGTAAGGAGCATAAATTCTTCGAGAACAATGACCGGAAAATTGTGAATCTCGCTCTCAGCAAGATCCTCGAGCATGGCGTAGGACATAACGAATCCAAACTGCATGGAAGGGCTGATGCCCAAGGTGACCTCATATATTTGTATTAAACCAACAGTGTAATGAGTCAAGAATTTGAAAAATGCCATTCAATCAATTGGAGACTCCAAGATTCATTTGCTGTAAACATTATCTCTTCAAATCCTCGTTCTGAACTATACTTTGTGTTCACAGGGGCTGAAGACGAAGCAAGAACTAACATCCCACTTCTCGTTGAAATTTCCAAAGTCATTTCGAGCGAATTGTCATAATAAAACTCATTGAGTAAGTGTGTGAAAACAAAAACATGTTCACTGTCTAATGCAGGGAATTTCTTTTTAATTGTTCTTTTTTTTTCAACTTAAGTAGATATCTGATGAGGTGAAAATCCAAAAGGATGAAGAATTCAACAGCAACTGTTTCCCGACCTGAAAATGAAACAGTTTAATGCTTGGATACCATTTCTACCTCAACATTTAAACTATCTATTATCTTCCGGTGTTTTCTAAACACTTTATGTCGTATGGGCGAAGACAAGACTGACGTACTACTCATGATATCGTTTGTAATTATGTATTATCAAGAATAATAACGATCACCTAGGTGCTTAAAAGAATTTAACGATTTCCGTGTACCTTATTAGCAACAAAATAGCCACTGCGTTGCGAATTGATGACAAAATGTCTCAACAGGGCGATTTTCAGCCATTTGCATCTTCAGAGGGCTGATTGCTCGTCGCTTTTATTGTTACCTTTGACTAAGGAATGGCTTGGACAAAACCGCACACCTGTATGATAATATCTAGATTAGAGTACGTGTCAAAAATAAACATATTTGAGACCAAAACGAACTCTATATCTCCGTTTATAGCCAAGTTCTAATTTTATATTGTAAGTATAAATGTTTCAATTGGACAGGCTTTTAAAATGTTACAAAACTCTCAAGAGATAAGGTATCTATTCATAAAATAGTATCATACGGAAGTGGACACTCCCGCCAGTGACCTTCAGCTGCACAATCAAGAAGAGGGGATTGAGATTACTTGCTGGTGATATTGTATACATACATACATACATACATAGCTATAATATATACATACGGATTAGTGAGACTATTCCAATGAGTAAACAGCTCCTATTTTTCTCAAGCTAACAAAAATATCCAGTGATGAGACGTTCAGATCGAATGGAAAGAAAAAGTTGAAAAGTTTCCTCATTCATATCATTTCTTTGCATAAAAGAGTGGTAGAGTGGTTTAGGACAGATTTTCGAATTATATGAGTTATGCCTATAGGTATATGAGTTTGTGGTCGAATCGCTTCTGCAGTTTGACTAAATAAACAGTTGTGATGTTTGCATTCAGGCTAAAACGTCAAGCTGTAAGATAGATGGAGTCGAGGGTGACTCACAATCAGCCATCTTACAGTTTCAATTACTTATCAGTATGGCAAGCGGTTGCCAGACTATAGCGTTCAAAAAGTAGTAGCTGACTTGCTGAAATTGATATTCCTAGTTTATATATTCAAGTTGTATCTTCAAATATGAACAGTAAGATTAAGCCGGTCTCATCCAAAAAGACGCTTGAGATATTGTTGAGCGAGACCTTGTCTCCTGTTCATCGTACGTCGAAAGCTGCCGAACAAAAATTAAGAACACTGAAAGGAGGAGATAACTTTGTTCTAGATTTGACAGAAATCCTCATCGACTCTGACTGCCAACTAGCTGTCAGGGAATTAGCGTCTGTACATATAAGGAAATATGCTGAATCTCACTTGCTCTCATGGGGTAGAAGCTTCCAGCCTTCCCATGTGATGCATTTGACATCAAAGAACAGATTCCAGAAATTATTGCTCCTTGGATTGCGAGTGTCAAATAGCAAGGTGAAAAAATAAAGGAATTATCTATTTTCTACTGAAATAAATACTTAGAGGTATTATTGAGGCATGTGCAGGGACTCGATTTTATCCCGTAACAGCCTTACCTCACGTCAGCGTTGTTGTTAGAAACAACTTAAACTCCCACTCTGTTCTTTCACAGAAGCACTGAGATGAGCTGGTTTCATGAGGAACCGTTGATTTTACATAGTTGTTATGGTCGAATATGGTATTTTTTTCTCAGATAAGAAAGGCGATTGCCAAAACAGTATCTACCATAGCTGATACGGAGTGGACAAGCAGTTGGCCTGGTCTATTTGATGTATTACTCGAATACTTGAGTGAAGAAAACGAATTCGCTGTAGATGGGGCCCTCCAAGTTTTATATAACTCTTCTCGATATTCTAGTAACAATCAGTCGGCAATCGTTGATCCACGAATTTCACATGAGATATACCGAATATTTATTGACCACGTTGTAAGTTATTTTCTTCAACTTATCGATAAAAATATTTTATTTGCAATCTACAATGTGCAAACTATCGTTTCAAATTTCAATTTTTATTTCATGAAAGCACTTATGCATGAAAATTGAATAAATTATTTGTTTCAGCACTATTCCATGAGAGTTCGAGGTCGGGCTGTGCAAATTTTCACAAACATTGTTAAATTGTGTAGATCATCTGGATTTGATGGATGTTTCCACCTAGCGATATCAATGTTTTGTGAAAAATTCATACAAATATTGAGTAAAAATGATCTGTCCAGCGACAGCTGCGGCTTGAAAATCACTATTATCGAGGCAATCACTGCGCTGACAGAGACAAGACAAAAACCCATTTTGAAACTGTCTTTGCAAATGTTATCTTTGATTTGGAAAACTTTAATAGACAGTGCCAAAATCTACCAAACAGATACTGTGATTGAAAGCAAAGATGTTACGAATAGAGAAACTGCCCCTGAGGACGGTAGGAATCGCAAGAAAAAACTTTGCTCAGATTTTCATTGTTTTATTTATTTGTTATATTGTGGCAGGAGAAAATGACACTCTTCTTCTTGCAGGGGAAGTAATCAATGACTCTGAAAATTTAGTCCTGGCAATAGTCCGTTTGATTTATAGTCTAATGAGCGCACGTGTCTCGAAGGATTCTGAATATAATATTTTGGATTACCACTGGTTTCACCTGCAAAACAGCTTGTCACCAGAAGTACTCTACCATTTTATTATTTTCATGAAAATCACGGACATTAAAATTGAACTATGGAATAATCACCCAGAGAAGTTCTACAAAGAGGAAGAATTGCTCTGTTATCCCGATGGCCTTCGTGGCGAAGTCAGCGAGCTGGTTGTAAGTATGTAATACATATCTGTTTACAAGCTAATGTCATGCTAAATCAAATAAGCATATGAATATAATCCAAGTACTTGATCACCCTATCGTTTTGTTTTTTCGTTTTTTTTTTTAATTTTGGTTTCAAAATTCATATCTTTCTGAATATTGTTCATCCAAACTGTTAACAACGGACCTCATGCATCAGGTACCACAGATACCAGAGTACGTCCAGCTAGGTGATAACCGTCGCCTTACCGACATAATCAAATTGAAGTAAGGAGTTGACAGCGTGAATCTATGGTTAAATAATGATTTGAATCACAAAGATATCAGACATAATCTGTTTATTTTTGGAGTAAATCTATCTCTGAGTATGATTTATAATACGATTATGATTTTTCATGAATCGACGACATAATAACTGAAATATATTGTTTAACAACCCGATAATTCGAGTTCGGTTGCCAACACAGAGTTATTCTATATATACTAGAATATCTGGTGAAGTTGGCGAGGACTTATATGCCACTGACATTTTTTGTCAATCTATTTCCTCCTTCTCATTCTGCAAATAAAGATTTACAATGGTATGTTCAGTTGGGAGAGATCCTCGATTGTCCACGACCAGCAGTTGCGAATACCTTGGTCATCGTGATACTCAAACAGATGGAAATAGAGACCATGATGCGAGCCAGTAACAATTCTGCAGTAATTCAGAACAGGTGGAAATTGCATGAAGCCTTTCTTTCAGCGTTTTGTCTCGTCAAAGATGTTATTGTCAAAAAACAGAATGAGGGAACACTGCATTTTGATATTGTAGCTTTTCTTGAGAATGTTATCCTTGTGGATTTGAATGATTCTGGTAAACACGTATAATTTCGTTATACGATCTTGTAGTATTTTTTTCTAAATTATGTCACAGTATTGACTTAAAAATTGTCTGCAGAGTCTCATCCACTTCTGATAGCCCGTTGTCTTCGTCTTGGAGGACTATATGCTGAGCAAATGCCATTGAAAATGGTGACAAGATTTCTTCAAGCCACCACAAATGGTCTGCAAAATCAATGTGTCTGTACAAAAATATGTGCAGCATTAGCTGCTAAGTGCTGGTTTCGTGTCGCTTCCATTGACAAAAATGAAGGCTGTAGAGTAAAACTGAGATCATACCTGCCAGCTCTGTTTCGAGGATTATATGATCTGGGTATGACATCAATATCGAACGATATCTTCGATGCTGTTATGGAGAGTTTGGATCAATTGATTTCGGTTGGTACTTGGGAAATATGTTACTCATTTTTACAGGGTGCAAGAAGAAAGACCAAATCAAATACACTTTATTATCATTATCTTGTTTAGTCGCAGTTCTACACAACGTTTATGACTTCCGTATTAAGCAAGATCTATAGACTGATTGTTACCAAGTACCTTCAACTAGCACCATGGTGCTCGGCCCGTCGCGTCTGTGACAAGTTCTTCAAAGAACTCACACTGAATCCAAAATACGTCAAATCGATGCAGGCAGTTTTCGTACCAAGACTCGTTGGTACGATAATCTATAACTTTATTACAGTTTCCTCTTGACTTTGTAGCTCAGGAGTCGCTGTAGAGTAGACTCAGATTAAAACACATCTACAACTTGCTCTTACTACTAATAAGTTCTAGACTAACAAGTCAACCTTATCACTGATTTTTTTTCTTCATTCAGGGGGTACTAATATTGATGTTACTGAAATCTTGGTGCGACATTCGCCTCAACCACTGAGTAATCGTCTGATCGAAACTTTGTTTCCTGCTTTATGTAAATATATTTTCTCAATGCACGTTAAGCCACACTGGCAGCGAAATCTTGAACGCCACGGGAATGTCGTGCACACTTATCTCTCGGTGGCTGACCAGCAAGTCATCGGTTATCGAGATGAACACGGAAAGACAGGACAGCAGTATATCTTACAAGTAGCTGCTAAACTTTTGGATGAAAAGGTACGTTCACGAATTTCCTAACGCAAAGCTAGTCATTGTTGAATACCTAGAAGAGAGTGTCTGAAGACTGTTGTCAACATAATCTTCCATAAAAAATTGGAAAGCACACTTACCAGGGAGCTTAATGGAGGTCGATTCATTCTCCTTAAACGCAAGAGTAACGTAACACATCCTCTGATTCTTTTTCTCATTTGTTTCAGTCCTGTGGTTCAGAAGCCTTGGTTGCATGTGAAATTGTGACTTTGTTGATAAAAAAGGCTGGCGATGCGCTGGGAATAGATGTATCAGATATGCAAAAATTGCTTGCAGCTATGCTCAATACGATGATAACCATGGAGAATGACTCTATTCTATATCGAAGACTTTTCATGGCCTGGGCCCATCTTATCAACACCCAGACTGACCTTGTCCTCAACTTTTTATCCACCATACATGATGGCGTAGGGCAGCTAGGTAGAGTATCAGAGGAAGATGCTCTCTCCTTTGTAATCTTCCGTGGGTTTTGTAGAGAATATGCAGGCTTGGAAACTGATGAACGTAAAATAGTGACTCAGGCTTTCTGCAAAATTCTCGTGCATAGCATGACGCACCCCGAGTCCCGGCTACATTTTATCTTTGTCAAAGGTGACCTAATATGTTCTCAACTACAACTGATCGCAGGAATATAATGAAAATATATAATAAAGGCTTAAGCCCATGCCGATGCATAAATTCTATAATTCAAGATTTATTTCCATGTGTATATTTAATACTCATTTAAGGAACAGAGGGCAGTGGGACAGCGGCCATTTCGCTTCTTGTTCAAATTTGTAGGCTTATCAGGAATAATTTGACTCGGGAGGTCGAAGTAAGTATAATAAAAATGAATGATGTAGCAGTTTGTGAGTTTACAAATAATGTTTACTAGATGGAATATAGTATGCTAATGGTCTGTTTTTTCGTGAACTATTAGGAACTCGAAAATGATCAGAGAACTGAAGAGGAGATACAGTAATCAATAAGGAGCTATTTTTTTCAACTTGAATCTGGGCCAGTCTTACAGATGATTTTCAACTCAACATGTAAATTCATCCTGAGCTTATGGTATAAGAAATTAGCCCTTATTCTGATTAGAAGAAGAGAAAATATCAGACAGTGGCAGAGTGAGTTAGATTCAAATGGCGGTAGACAACAAGAGTAGGCGAAGAAGAAGCTGGTTCACTTAATTCAAATTGCTCTGTACCGAGTCATTAGTGGTAACAGCACTGCGCTATTTGTGAAATGAGTGAGTAAACTCATAATAGAGATACTCAAAACTCTAACATAGACTCAATACCTTGTGTACTGTATCCTAACGAATTTTAATAAAGATATAATATACCAAATACTGACTAACTTATTATTCTGATATATTACATACATAATAGGATATGGCATTACCACGAATAAGTATTCGGGCAACTTCTAATTAAAATCTCCGATTAATTCGAATAAGGAAAATGAAAATTCTACTTAATTAATTGGGTATGAAACTCAGCCAATTCGATTACAGTAGAACCTCGAGTATCCGAGATCCACGAGACTAGACCAAAAAATTTTTTTTCATACGAATCTGGTCAGTTTTTAGCCACAATAAATTGTAAATATTATAACGACTCATTAATGAACACTAGATTGTCTTTTGACGGAACGCTCGGTAGCCAATCATCAATGACGGATCAAACAGAAAATCGTTAGCCATTGGCTACTGGCCTCTCCGTCCGTATTTATTCTGGACCATGGGACACCGGCCTTAGACACAATCGTTTTCAAATTTTTTTCTACATCAATTTTCGAACACAAATCATCAACACAATAAGGTAGTAAGTTATCAGCTGCCGATATGTGTCTGAAAATTGGCGAAAAAAGAAAGTAGCCGTTGAGGACAAATTTAAACGGGCATTGCGGACAAATGATCTTTCAGATGCAGACCAAGGGGGAAGTCCAGAAGCGGTTTTGTCCACCAATTTGAACAGATATGGGATAATTTGGGAACACATTCGTGTTGCAGCGTGCTGTTGATTCTGTTAGGGAGTATTTCAAGTTTCGAACAACGGGAGCTTTTATTGTGGGAGATTGCTACTGCGTCAACGATATTAAGGACGTGCCGCTGTAAGAATTGAGATAGGTATTTGAATTAGTCTTGTATTTCCGTAATATTTATTTATATCGGCTTTAAAAAAAGGTATTCTTCTTTTTCTTTTCCTCAATCATTCTCAACGCATTTTTCAAGGCGATTTAATCGCGCGTATGTATGAACGTATACAAAGTCGAAAATGTGAGACCCAGTCAATTGGTGGGTCGTAATGATTACAGTAATATGATAAGTGCGATCATTCATAGCATGAAATTCTCAGCTTTTGCCTCGTATTTATTTCCCCTACTTTCATTCGAGCTTCAATCTTGACCAAGTAGCACACTGTTGATTCTATTTTCACCTATAGTCAGCAAAAAATTGACCTGACTTTTTTTATGCCAAATGGCAATAGACAGCAATCGACATAATACGAGCCAAAAGTTCATTATGCCCTGACTGAATTTCTTCTGAAACGTCATGTAGCAGGCAACGGTTAGCGTCAACCGCTATTAGGCTTTCAGATCATGGTAAGCAGTTGAAATAAAAAGAAGGTCATCTACAAGTTGGCTAATAACAATGCCTTCCGCAAGTTGAATAAATAAATCGAGATTGCATGTCAACTGCACAGGTCGATTGTAGATTTGACATTCTAATAATAGATTATGACTATAATAATAGAATGACGGGCATTCAAAAGAGATTTTCGGCTATTGCCAAACTGACGACTATATCAAGTCAAATGACAGTCGACGTCTGGGTATGTGTGTCACCTGGGTTTAACAGATGATGTGTAAATTATCATAATTATTTATTATGGAACAAACTATTGCCGCTTGTAGCCACTGACTTCTTTCATCATTGAATAATTATTTCCAGTCTGTATATTTCAGACTCCATCATCTACTGTCATCAACAGTAAATCAAAGTTCAAGCATGAGTAATAACGAGGGAGAGATCGATTTCTCAAATGAGGTGTTCCTCGAATTATTGCATGGGATTTCGTCACCTGAACTAGAAACGAAGCAAGCAGCTGAAAAGAAAATCAAAGCACTAGAAATCCAAGCGACCGATGTGTTTGGTGTACATTTAGTCGACTATCTCGTTCGTAAAGATCATCCGGTAGCACTTCGCCAAGTAGCTGCTGAGACTTTGAAGAGGTACATTGAAACCCATTGGTCTTCAGTGTTTGAAAAATTTCAACCTCCAGAGATTGAGTTGGAAACTAAAAGAAAGATCAAGGAATCATTGATCCGTGCATTAGGCTCTGTTACCAAGGTGAATGATTGGGGTGTTTTCATCGGCAATTAATTCATTGAAATAAGTTCTTTCATCGACTTTTTACCCAACTTCATACCTAATTGTCAAATCATTCTTTTCACCGAACATATAATACTTCTTACGTTTGAGGAATGTACTTTTACTTTAGGTGAGGGATGCGGTTGTTGATTCAATCTGTGCCATAGCTGGATCAGATTGGCCTGAAAATTGGCCTGCACTTCTTAATACATTAATTAGTTACTTGAGCAATTGTGAGGTATATGCCTTTCACGGAGTAATAGAGGTTTTGACTGGATTAACTAAGAAACTAACTGATACCCAGGTGCCAAATGTTGCTCCAGTCATTTTGAGACAGATGTGCGAAATATTAAAGTCTGAAGTAAGTTGATTTCTTGCACTCATGAACAGCACAATTTCATTATTTACAATTCCGTGAAACCCCCAATCCAAACACAGAAAACTGGTAACTATAGAAAGAACATTTATTTCAGAATCGTTTAGCTTATGACCGAGGTTTGGCTGTTGCGAATTTTTCAGAGATGGTTATTACTTTATCAGCTTATAAACAAGCGGGTTTAATAGAACAATATCTACAGCCCTCAATCGCAATATTTTGCGCAGAATTCGTTCAAACTGATTTGACCGGCAACGCTGAATTGGGATGTCAGATTGTGAAGGCGATTCAAGAACTTACTAAAAGATTGCCGAAATCCATTTTGGACTTCTTGCCAAAACTGTTGGCTCTGATTTGGAAAACTTTGATAGACAGTGCTAAAATTTATCAACAGAGTACTGTCAACTGGACTGGAGAGTCTGATGATTCAGAGTCTGATGATTCAGAGTCTGATGATTCAGAGTTTGATGATTCAGAGTCTGATGATAGAGGTAAAATAAAAGAAAATGATGTACTGAATCTTTACTTTATTTATTTTTCATTCCATGAAAGAAGAGATTTTATTATTCAACAGATTGGGATCATCAGTTAATAATAACTGTATTTGAGTTTATTAGCACTTTGATGAGTGCGTCCGACAGCCATACATTGCTTCTTCCTGAATACAAACTTCTAGACTATCACTGGTTTTATCTGCAGGACAGCTTACCGCCAGAAGTTATCCACCACTTAATTATTTTTGTCCAAATTACCAATGAACAAATCGAACAGTGGACTGATAATCCTGACCAGTTGATCATGGAGGAAAATATAACGACGGACTCATCGTTTCCCCAGAGCATACGTGGTAAAGCCCAAGAGCTTCTTATGGTAAGTAATACATCTTTTATGTATGTACATTACTCACAATCGAATATTGCTAGTGCTGTACAGTTTTCAGAAATTTCAGAAACCCGAGTTCGGGTTTGGGTTGGGTTTGTGTAGGGTCGAGTTCCTCGGCGATCCCGAAATTCATGATATACAACGAGATCTTCAGCAAAATATATATTATCATATTTACATGATTTATACGTATGTGATGTTATTCTTCGGCTGGATTCGAATCTAATTCAATAGAACTGCAATTATTATAAAAGCACGGGAGGCACGGGAGTTTCGTAAATCCAGGCATACTCAGGTTTTCTGAAAGTCTCGGGGCTCCCGCAATTCCTGAATTTTTTGGACCGTTCTTTTAGAGACTAATATGAGTGAAACTTTAGATGTAGTCATGTTATAATATGTTTACATTCGTGGAACAAATATTCAAATTTTCTGTTATAATGACAGAAAATCGTCCATCGCCCAGAAAGAGCGGCTGCGAATGCGTTGTGTAATGAGATGCTGAAACAAATAGAAGCAGGTGATGTAATGCGAAATAGTACCGACTCAGGGGTAAATAACGTCTGGTGGAAATTACACGAAGCTGTGATCCAAATGTTTGGTCTTATCAAAGGTGTTCTTTGTGAGAAGCAGCAAGCGGGAACGTTGAGCTTTGACGTCGCAGCTTTTCTGAAGAATGTTGTCCTCGTAAATTTGAATAATTCTGGTAAATAGGCGTGGTCTGAGAGCCGAATAAATAGCATATATTGGCTACAGTAAGATATATCACATCATATATAATTTTCTGTAGAAGAATCTCATAATATTGCTAAAATAACTTTTCATAGAAAGTCATCAGCTCTTGGTTGGCCGTTGTGGCTACATTGGCGGGTTATACGCTGACCAAATGCCGCTAGAAATGAGATCTTCTTTCCTTGAAGCTACAATAAACAGTTTGAAGAATCAACCAGCCTGTGCTAGAATCTGGGCTGCGAAAGCTGCAAACTACTGGCTTCGCGCCGCTTCCTGTAACGGAAACAATTCGGACACCGAGAAAATATTGAAACCTTACCTTCCCGCTTTGTTCCAAGAGTTATTCAATGTAGGAAACCAGTTAATGTCGGCTGAAGTCCTTGCGATTGTTTTAGAAAGCTTTGCTACTCTGGCTTCAGTGAGTACTTTGGATGAAAATAACTTTTGGAACTGGAAAACATTAGTGAAATTTGGTCACCTGAGAATCACGCAATACTGCTTCAATAGTGTTTTATTTATTCGCAGATTGACAAAGCCTTTACCGCTTCGGTCAGGAACGAGATCTGCACATTAGCTATTGCAGCGTTTGTTAATTTTTGCAGCAATTGCTTAGTCCTTGGAATATGCCAGAAAGTCTTTAAGGAATTGATGTTAAATCCAGAATGTGTAGAACTGTTACAAACATATCTGATACCAATTCTTGTTGGTAGGCTGATTATTAATCCATTGAAGAAACCTGAGAATGGTAATTACTGTTTTGGACCGCAATTCTCATAACTATTTACTCGGTTGATAAACAAACTTTCATCTTTGTTCAGAGGAAGTTCAAGTCGACACGCTTGAGGTTCTAATACTCCTAGTACAACACTCCCCTCAACCACTGGGTAACTTCTTGATCAAAAGTGCGTTTCCTGCTACCTGCCATTTTATTCTCAGCTCTGATGGATACAGCAATCTACTGAAGGCAGGGAAAGTCATACGCATGTACCTATCAGTTGCTGCTAATAAAGTGATCGGCTACAGGGATAACGATGGGAAGACTGGACCACAATATATTTTACGAATAGCTACTCATATGCTCAATCACCACGTGTGTATATTATGCTGGATCAGTTTTCTGTATCAGGTCTTTGCTAGGGCTGCAGAAATGCGCCTATATGAATACTCTTTTCGTGATGCTCTCCTTCTTTTTTTTCAGACTGGCCATCTCTTAGCAGAAAACGCTTGCGAAATTATAACATTATTGATAAGGAGGGCTGGCAATCCCCTTGGTGAGAATGTCAATCAGCTGCTCAGCGCTGTATTCAGTATGCTGCAATGCATCAAGATAAGAGTTCGCGTGCGAAAGCTCTTGATGGTATATGCGCATCTAGTAAACACAGAGTTTGATGCTGTCTTCAATTTTCTATCAACGGCAGAAGGACCCAACGAGCAATGTGCTCTTGGTTTTATAATATCTGATGGGTTTTGCAGGGAGCATGAGTCCTTTGACCAAGATGACCGTAGAACGGTCACTCTTGCTCTTTTAAAAATCCTTCAACACAGTGTGAGGCGCCAGGACTCAAAGCTGCATGAAATCAACTTTCATGGTGAGCGCAGAGGCCTGAAAACTCGATAGCTCTACAGTGTCAATTCTGATCGAAATCTTTGTTATTTACAGAGACAGAGGGAGATGCAGAATCAACCGTTCCGCTTCTCTTCAAAGTTTCCAAACTTATCTCAAATGAGCTATTTTTAGATACTTATAAATCCTCATGAGGAGCCAGGAACCATTACAATCTTTGAAATCCAAGTCTCGTTTCTCATAGCTTTAAAAGACTAAATATGCTGATCGAAAAGAAACTTGAATTCATGAAGAGTTTAAAAATTACAAATAGATACTTTTACTATAGTTTTACCTGCCACACATTTATATAATCATTATGCATGTTCTTAAAATACCTTTTTTACATTTTATTTAAGCTTTCCCTTTTGTGTCTTCTCCTCATTGTTCTATGTTTTTACATGATTGCCTGAGAATACTGTTCCAATTGGTAAGGGGAGTATACCTGATGCACACTTGCTGTAGGTTCAGGCCATAGTTCCTTAGGAGTAAAGTGTCCGAACCGAGGGCAAGTGTGCAAGTACACTTATACTGCCCTTACCAATTGGAACACAGCCTGTATCTTCATATTTGTTTTTGTGAAGATCTTAGTATTAAGTATATGTCCCCCTGAATAAAAATCTTCTGCTTAGTTAGAAATGAGCAGAATATTCCAATCGTTTGTTCAACATTTATTTTCACCGCGAATTTTAGATCGATTAATTATTTTACTTCTCGAAATGTTTCATCAATCAATGGAGTTGCCTCGACATTTTATACATACGTACATACATACATACATACATACATACATACATACATACATACATACATACATACATACATACTTTTGACTGCAAAAAAACTGTCTCAAGTAATACTCAACCAGACACATACCTATATTGACTATAAGACGGCGCGAAATGGGTGTAAGGCAGTAGGCTGGGATGTCTCACATAAATTTCCAATGTGACACTTTCAGCGTTGCAAGGGTGTCGTGCAAATAAGTCCAAGGACGAGTAAGCCTGGGAAACTCCACACCTTAGATTGCGTGGCCAATATAAAACCGTTATTGAATGCTTTTCTACGGATATTCGCGATGAAATTCAATTGAATATTATAAACATTCATAGAAAATGAACACAATCATTCGAGAAGTATTAGGCGGAGCTTTGTATCGAAAGTCAGCAATTGAAAATACTTGTCGTTTGAAAAATTGTTCCGTAATGCTACAAAAATCGTGAAACTCAAATCGCAAGTTTTCACACCTTTCAATTGATTCAATCCATTAGTTTCTTACACAGTCCCATTTTCTTTTCACTTCAAAAGTAAAGATGATCCTCAAGCCTCATCGTTTACTTGATAGCTGAAAGTATGCCTATTAATCCAGTCAAGAAATGTGTACGAATTGGATAAACGCTCAGTCCCTTTTTTCGTCAACAATTTTTTTTTTCTTTCTACACATTTTGCATGCAGTCTTTTTTTTCAATTGGACCTCATGTCGACATCGTTCTGTTATTGAATGACACCGACGAAGTAATCAATTCAATATCGTAACAATATCGTATTGGAACGAATTGAAACGAAGTCACTATTGGTGGCAAAGTCAATTATTTCGAATTCTGTTGATTTCATTGTAAGAAGATCATGTGGTCGAAAACCGCGTATGCTTATACATACCTATGTCATTTTGATAGGCGGGTAAGTACCTGTTATTCAAAAAAAAAAAAAAAAAAACCAACAGCGCGGGTTGTTCCAATGCAATGATCCGATCCCTATATTTTCTCCCTCACGTATTTGTTCGAGCAAATATAGCGGACCCCTTATACATTTTGTATGAAGTACGATATCGTAGGATGTATAGCGTTTTATCCACCCCACAGCAGCAATTTTCATGGAAACATCCTAAGTATAGATAGGAATTCATATTTCATTCAACTAGTCTGCACCTCCGCGTTCGATATCCCCGGTGCAAGTCTGACACCTAAGATATCCCAGTCTCAAATTGATCTACAAGTATTATGACGCAGTAAACTTGGTTTACGTACGTATTACACTGAAAAAAAAGGCTCCAGTTATCACGATTTAGTAAGAAGGATAATAAAAACATTGCAATTCTAGTTATGCGTTATTACACCGAACCTTTTGGTATTTGATATTAGTTTGTAAAGAATACCTAGTATAGCTGTGAAATCAAGAATGCTCGTGTGGTCCAAAGCAACACGTGATAAATAATGTAATAATTAACTAAATAGTTCATAGTGTTCGCTGCCGGGTGGAAGGCTTTCTCATGAGAGAAAATGTACTTAAGCAAAATACATGTAATGAACTTCATTCTTCCAAGTCTTAATAAACCCAATATTCTTGTCAGAACCAAATGAATCCATTATACATCGGAAAACGTTGTAGTAGTTATATTGATTTGTTGCAGAGTGTTAAGTAGGGATACTCTCTTTTTAGGGAAGATGAATATAAGATACGCTTGCAATTATTAATTGAAGTGGTTTGCCACGGTCATGAGTAGGTATACCTACAACACGTGGTCAAAGGTGAATATCGAGCTCGCCCGCATAATGTGTCTAACACTTATACGATCATTAGAGGAAAGGTCTTGAGACGTGGCGCCTTTTTATTAAGTTTTTGAATCGGCGCGTGCGCGAACTGATATTTCAACAATTTATGCGTTTCTGAAGAATAGGTGAGAAAATCTTTGCATCACTGTTAGTTCAATCCTCCCTTTAACGGAAGGCTGATCGTGATCACCAGCTGCAAAACCCAAGATTCAAAGTGTTAGTTTTTTTCTTTTTTTTTAATCCAATGGTCAGTCAATTCACTAGCGTCTGATTCCTCTTCGAGATCTGATCATGATTCGTTGTTTATCGCAATATTTCTGTAACGAAAATTGATGCATTCAATTTTTTTAAATGAATCTGACATCACGCCGCAGAAAAACATTTCGTTCTTACTCCAAGTTTGGTCTTTAAGAAATTAAAATCACCCGTCAATATGCGATTTTTGCACCGAAAATCTATTCACAACTCTGTGTCAATATCATGAGAAATAAATTTCTAAAAATCTATTTCCTCTTGAATTAAACTCTGTAAACCTGCAGTGGGCAAAATTTCAGCAGTACTATAAGTTAACAATTTATTATTTATTTAATTAACAAAACTGCTGTTGGATATATAGGTTTCAAAATTTTGGTTCGAAAATTGAATTGGAGAAAATATACTTCTTCATTATTTCATTTTTTGTTAAAAACGAACATATAGGTACACGCATGCATATAATCATACATGCAATATACGGTTACAGTTCGTATTGATTTCAACGGTTCGTAAGAATCTTGCGGCTTAGTAATATGTAGGTATAGTTACGATTAGAGAAGAGTTTCTTTGATTCAAACAACTCAAACAAATTTTCACATTACCACCACGCACTTACAAACAAATGCGTAATTGTATTAGAAGTATTTCCTCGGTCGTCTGCAGTCCCAATTTGAAGCCAACAGATGATTCGTTCGATTCAACGAGAAGACGCATGTATATTACATATATACATTGAACAAATCATTCTTCATTCCATTTTATTTCTGTGTTTCAAAGATGAATCTCATCTACCATTTTCAAATATAATATCAAATAATTCTGAAAAAAAATTCTATAAAACGTTTCATTTTGGTAGGAGATGGTTCCGTTGATCCAAAGTTCATTCAATTATCATCAGAAATTCGAAAGCTACGATTATTGTAGTAAAGCTTGTAGCGTCACCCATTGTGAAGCCCGAAGTGGCGGAGGGCTGTACAGCTATATTATTGGCACATGATCGCGGGGTACATGATTTCCCGTGTAAATTTCAGCCAAATCGGCCCAAACGATTCGTCTGGAATCGGGGATACAAAACGCATTTTGGAAAATGCTCAAAACATTCTTTCTTGGCTTATCATGTTTCGAAGTTGATATGAGCGTTTTTGAACGATGACATATTCTTCGCGATAGGGAATGTATTTAAGGTATTCCGATATCTGCACTCCAGAGCATCTGAAACACAAAAAAAAAACGTTAAACGGGAATTCATATTTATGGAAACATATAACTATTATACAAACTACAATATCACGAGAAATAAATCGATTTTTTGAAGCGATAAACCGATAAATCCGATTTCAGCCTCATCTTATAATTTAAAAACTGGCAGGTTGATCTTTACAGATCTACAAGCTGTGTTATTACCTTGAAGATACTGGCTGCACGCCGACAAATAAGAACGGCATTATATCGTAAAGGTCTTACGAAAATTATTCTTGATAACATGCTTTATTCATATTCATATTCTAGTTGACATAGTAAAAAACGAGCATGGAGTTACCAAAGAAACTGGGAATTGGTGGGGGAATCATGTTTTTCATGGGAATAATGATTGGATGGGTAGTGTTCCCCATTATGCTCAAGTCCCAGGTACACGGGGTGAGTAACAAGGCTTGTTCACGATGAAAGCAAACATGAGTGTACACTGTTAGAAATGCTGTTAAATTTACACCCTTTGGAAGAAATTTGTTCAATTCACATCATCATCAGAAAAAGAACAATGCGATAATCCAGCGGAGTGATATTAAATGACCGCAGTTAGACATGTAGATTTTATCATTGCCTCAACATTCTCATCAATTGAAGTTCTAATTAATGTTGTGAGTTATGCTCGTGGGGTCATCTCCCACATAGTATAGGTAATGCTTGATATCGAGGAAAATATTGACACCACGACGCACCTCGAGATGGTATAAAGAACTTGGGGTATAATTTGAAACAATTCTCAAACTTGAACACACTGCACACCTGCATATATACTCACGGGGTAGAGTCTCTTGAATCTTTCAGAGGGAAAGAAGCATTCCGTGACTCACACATAGCGATCTTTTACTGTACACTTTTTTTACGATGTAGGAATTGCAAAGAACGCGAAGAAAGCTATAATACATGGATATTGTACATGAATTGCAATCGTCCAGTTCCGAATTTGGTTTTCATTTCACGATCTTACCAATTTTTGATGAACTCAAAAGTTCACTATAGGCAAAACGTTGATTGACTGCAGTTTACTGATATACGCTTGACAACAGCGGGGCTTACTATAATATTATATCGTCGTATATTGTTGTTGCAGTCTTTTAAATCTTCTTCCAGATTTCTTAGATAACCGCATAGTTTCTGACTATTATGCAATTAGTGTATCAGTTGATGGGATAAATAAACGTTGCGTTTAAAACATCTTGAATACTGTGTTCGTGACGTCAAAGTATCATGGCAGTGTCTATGCATACATGATATGATTACTTAATTAGACATATTGGTTCATTAATGATATCTCATCGATATCATATAGGTATATGATTTGCAAAATGATGACTTAGCTGTGCCTCAAAGAATATCGTGCCAATTTGCAAGGTCGCAAAGAAACGTGTCGGTCATAAAATTATGACGACATATAATAACATATGCATGTAAGAAGAAAATCAATGTCCTCGTAGAACAAGAAAAGGTATATTGCATGAGGGACACGCTGGACTGTAGGTATATATGTATAGAGTTGACGTGGGTGAAAAATGAATTGTTCTATCAATATTCGTGTACCAGGTGTATGTAGTATGTATATAAATGTATATGTGTACTAATTATACCTGTGGTAAACGCTATTTCCTCTATGCAAATGGGTCTTCGTAATAGACTGCAATAATAGATATATAGTAGAATCATTATAACAACCACGATCATGATCTAAAAATTTTATATACAATAATTATTGTTAGGTAATATATCAGCGATGTAGATTTGGCAATATTTCTAACAGTGTAGAGTCAGACCAGCGCTGGAAATCTGCCGAAAATATTGTATTTAATACGTTTGTTATAAAAATCCAGCAAACAGCCTTGAGCAAAAAAGGAGAGATGCGCGCTGTATGGTCCAACTATTCGTTTCCTTGGCAGTTCAGGATCTACCTTTTCAACATAACAAATCCAGTGGGCATTCAGAATGGGGAGAAGCCCATCGTGCGCGAAATAGGCCCATATTTCTATGAGTAAGTCTGAGAAGATTGAATTCCAACATTTTTAATCAGACTTCAAATAGATTTGTGAATAAAAAAATTTCACCCTAATAGTAACTTAAATGTGTTTCAAACTTGAGTTCCTCCTAATTCCTTGAATCCTGCAGTGAGTGGAAGGAGAAGATAAATCTAATGGACAACGAAGAGGACGATACTCTTGAATTCAACAACAGAAACACTTTCTACTTCAATCCCTCAAAGAGTAACGGTCTTACAGGCGACGAGGAGCTCGTCTTTCCCCACATCGCCATGTTATCAACGATTTTGATTACAGCGGCGGACAAACCCACTATGATGGGTGTAGCCAGTAAACAAGATGATTATATTTTTTTTCTCTAGTATCTCCGATTCGATTTGGTATTCGCAAAATGAACGGCAAGATTTAATATTCGGGTATTAATTCCAGGCAAGGCTGTCGATAGTATTTATAAAAAGCCAAGTTCGATCTTCATTAAGGCAACAGCTAGGGAGATATTGTTTGATGGTCTTCCCATCGATTGTACTGTCAAAGATTTTGCCGGTTCCGCAATATGCTCGCTGATGAAAACACAGGCAAAGGATCTGGTGGTCGTTGGAGATAATTTATACAAATTTTCTTTCTTTGGACATGTAAGCCATGCAGGGTCTCGCACCATATGGATTTCTTGCCAAATTAGATAACGACCTGAGATATAGGTAAGACGAAAAATTCATTTGCAGAGGAATGCCACAGTGAGCTCAGCGAAAACGAGAATTTTTCGTGGAGTAAAGAATTCAAAGGACCTAGGCCGGGTTTTAGAATGGAATAATCAATCAGCGCTTACAGTTTGGCCTGAAGATCACTGCAACATTTATAAAGGAACGGAGGGCACAATCTTTCACCCTTTCCTCTACAAAGACGAGGATATTCTCACATTTGCTCCAGACATTTGCCGAAGTTTAACCCTTCATTATCAGAACCCAACGAAAGTATACGGTGAACATTCTGAATACAGTGTGCTGAATGCTCAATGAGTGCCATGATTCCACTAATTTGTCGTAGTAATGATACAAAGAGCGACAGTCTGCACTGAAAAAAAAAAAATCAAAAATCACTTACATTAAATTTCCCGGCAGGAATTCGGGCACATCACTACACAACTGATCTAGGAGATCAGAGCAGCATCCCTGAAGAAAAGTGCTTCTGTCCGAGCCCAGAAACTTGCTTGAAGAAAGGCGCTATGGACTTGACCAAGTGCATCGGGACGCCTATCGTCGCGACACTACCTCATTACTACTTGGCGGATCCATCTTACTTGGAAAGTGTTTCCGGCCTGCACCCTGTTCAGGTTTTAACCCTTATCACGATTCTCAAATGTCAGGCCCTGAATAATTTTGATAAAATTTGCCGTGGACGAAACAAAGTTAGGGTTTTCTTTTCAATAAATCACACTAATGAATTGGTCGCTCTGATCTTGAAGGAGGACCACGAGCTATACTTGGACATCGAGCCTATAACTGGAACGCCGCTACAATTTCGGACATCAATTCAATTCAACGCGTTCATATTTCCTATAGAGAAGTTTAAGTTAATGAAGACTTTTCCTAGCGCGCTTTTGCCACTTTTCTGGTTCGATGAAGGCATGGAGTTACCCGATGATCTGATAAACCAATTGAAGAGTGCCTTTCGAATGATCACTGCTGTCAAGTAAATGCATAATATCTCCGATACTTAAGGCTTGAACTCGTTATTCAAACATCTGATTCTCGGCATTTGCACATTACTTACTAGGTGCATAAAGTGGATCATGCTTGTCTTGGGCATCGGGCTCGGTGGCGCCGCTGGGGTACTCGAGTACAAACGACGACAAACGGAAATCAAGCTTGAAGTAACTCCTGTGGCACCAGCCCCTGTGATGGATAGTGCAAAGAACAGTGCAGGGGAGATGCAAAAATGGCCGATGAATGTTTCGACATTGCAGTCTGCCGCTGTACCACCATCCGTCGATAGAAATTAGAATTTACTTTTTTTCTTTTTAACCTATCGGTATTTTTTATACTCCTAAACTGTGAATAATTTTGTGTCGTGTCTCACACAGCATGAAACATAACAGAAGCCTCACAAAAGCATATCAGAATTGTAATGCTGTATGTTTTTTAACTCTTTTTTCTTTCAAGATTATACTGCATTGTTTTTATAATATTATATCTAAAGAAGTCGCATGCAGAATATGTTTCTTTAAGAAATATTATAAATGAAATGTTACAAAATCAACTTTCTGTGCTGTTTTGTAACATTTACTTGTTTAAGTGAAATCCGGCTCACTAATTCTCAAGCAAAGCGATAAATTTAATAATTAACAATTGAGTAGAATTCATTGAAATAGTTCTTGGACAAACTCAGACGTAGGTATGTACCTACACTTATTCTCACCTTTATTTGGAATCAATATTTGTGATGTTTTCCTATAACTTTCGTGAATAAAATAGTAAACTAAGATTGTAAAAATGTATCGCATTTATATTAGTATATACTATAAATAAATATATTTATCCATTTATTACGTATATTTATGAATCTTCGAAACAAGGAGCGCTTATTCTCCATAAGATCTATAGTGTAAGTACCTATTATGTATAATACTTGGGGATGTTTCAGTACTTATAGAGAAGACAAATAAAAAATGTTAGATTTTAATCGCAACAGGCTAAATGTATCTTCGAAAAAAAAGAGAACAAAACGTTTTTCATAAAAATAAAAAGAAAAAAGATTCTAATTTTCATTTATGCACCAATTTGAAAACCTTGCACAGAAGCAGGTAGAATCTTATTTTCAGGCAGACCAAAAATGACTGTGTTGAAAGAATAACGTTTATTATTACCGGAAGTACTTTATATTATCTACAGCTGATTTGACTAAAATCGCGAAGTAGTTTGTAAACTATGGAATAAAAGCTTCTATAAAGTATCGCAGTATCCCGGATAGCCAGAAAACATTTTTAGCAGAACTATGTCGAATTCTCAGTAAAAATCAGCACACATTTTTTTCCATGCAAAAAAGTTCAACGAAATTTGGGTCAAGACGTGTGAAAAGCAGGAGAGAACACGTTTCAGAAATTTGCACATGCAGAGTAATATTTTAAGTATGATCTGTGGAAATTTACATTATAATTCTGGATCATCAGGAACATTTCGAAAATCGTAATGGTGAACCGAATTCGCGAGCCAAAAATCACTATCGGGCCAGTATCAACCTCGCCAAGTTTACCTAATTCAAAAAGATTAATGTCACACTTATAAATTTATATTGTCAATATCTTGGCGACTTCTCTTAAATAGGATAAACTTAGGAACCTGAGGATCGAAAAAAGGAGGAGATTGCCTACGTTCCTATATACCCTCATTTCTGAATAGTCATTGTTGGCTTAGAATCGCGTGTATTGCTAAAGTGCAGGCATAAATATGAACAGCCAACATAGCAATACCAGCATAGCTGTACGGTACGTATCTGTCATCATTGCATTACATTTTCAGGAGATTAATATAAAATGAATATTCCTCAGAGTTTGAACCCCCTTTTATCGCTCAATCACACTGCCCGGTCAGGGAGTTACCCTGGGGATAAATATTCAGCGTGAGCTGGTCAAAGCGACCCTATATTAGAAGTAAGAACTATAATTATTGCTCTCCTAGGTATACCTATGCAGTTAGTTGATCGTAGTTGATAAATGTACCTATTCACCAGAATGTCGATTGCGAGGTATCGGGGAAATATGGCCGTTAGCTTGGACGATATTTTCAGTAGGTATGTCCATAGATATAATCATTTTTTAACTATTTTCAATCATCGTGAATATTTCGAAAATTGATCAGATTAGACGCCCATTGATGTGACACCAATAGGTGCATCGATAGGAAGACCTAAGAATTAGCGCAGAACTCGAATTTTGAGAATCTTCTTCTTGCAAATCAGGCGAAATATATATTTCAAATCAATTTATAGACTGTAGGATAATTTGAAGTGTATGTGGATTAAATGACTAATCACGACTCACAATTTTGTATATGATGCAGATGGCTTCTCTCCCCCACGAATCACAGCTGAAATTTAACGGTTCGATATACATATATCGTCATCAACACTCTGTGCCTAATCCACGACAATAAAATAAATTTGAGGAAAAATCGTAAATGTAATCGCATCACATTATTTCTATAAAAAAATCTTCGAGTCTCAAATTTGATACAAAAAATGAAAAAAAAAGAGAAGTTTTATGAACATCCACACTGCACACTGCACACTGCATATACGGACTGAAACACGTACTCGTTCGCGGCTTTTCTCACAGCAGTTTACACTCTTCTCTATACTTATTCTATATAATAGCTGTAAAGAAATGCGCGAATAAAATATTGCTTTCTTTACTCTAGTTGACATAGGAAGTATAAGACAAGTGTAGAAACGTGTGCAGCAATGAAATAGACTGTTAAATAATTCGCGGGTCACCCAACGAAGGAGTAGAGTGGGGGTACTTTGAGGAGAGGGAAGATGGGGTTCCCCTTTATAACTAGGCTGCTGCACTCTTTGACACGGTGTATGCATCTTGCTAAACATGTATCAACAGTTGCACATTATCGTGTGAAGATATTCAATACGTATAATGAGTGCTAGGTATATTATAATATAGAAACAAGCGATAATATGCAAGCACCCTCAATTCAACTTATCTTTCTTATTAAAATCGGGGAAAATTCAGCTGACATAATTGATTGATAAAAAAATCAGTAGAATTTTCTCAGTACTTGTGATAACGGCGTTGAAATTGACTGTTTATCAAGCAATGCTATGATACATCGTTAAATTAATACAAAATTTCAGTGCAATAGTGTGATGTTTCGAAACAACAGAATTATTCTATAGTGCAATCATTGTGTGCAATTATAGCTGCAGTACCTACAATACCTGGTCGAAAATCAGTTATCTGGTTGAATAGGTACAATTAAAATTTTAAACATATTGGAGAAATATCCTTAAAAAAATCGGCCCATTCTAATCGAATTTCACAAGATTTTATAAATCTATAACTTTGACTTTGACTTTGAGATAAATTTGATTAAGACAATCATTCTTGAATGTAAATTTAATTTTATGTTTTACTATTAGATATGCTATATATTCTCAATTCAAAGCCACAAATTTTGTACAAGTACAATTTTCAAATTATTCACTCTGAGATGTTCTACGATAGATCTGCAGGTAATCTGTACGCATTTGTTCTCCGTGATATTCTTCCATAGAATGTAGGTTTAGGAAAGAAAAAAAATATATTATCCACACTGAATAATGAAGATACAATAATGAAAAATTTGTAGATCACTATTCGATACAATTTGCAAATCTATAGCTACCATAACTACGGCTCCACATTTCTACGGACTTACATTACCGTGTATTTTATGCGGGGAAAGTAACAAGCATATAGTGTTCTATAAACAGAATGATCAATAAAGGTAAAGCCTACTCATCTATAGGCTTTCCTTAAGTTTCACATAACAATAATGAGAAAATTCTGGTGAACAATTGGTTTAGAAAAGTATTCAAATTGTTCGTGGTATTCGATAAACTATTCAATGTTAACTGCAGAGCGCTGCAGTATGTTTTCAATTTCTGAAGTTACAGGATTGAAGCTAAAGCTTGCAAAATCGAATGATATTTGCAACAAGTATCTCAAAAAATTAAATCATGATAATGCAACACAATGTCATATAGTCTTGAGAGGTATGATGACTCAATTGTTGGACGGATAATCATACGTTTATTATCTTCATTCATCTACAAGTTGTCATATTAATATCTAATAAGCTTTACAGTTGAAGGTTGGCGATTAGAAAAGTTGGCATATAGTAGGTCTAATAGAAAACTTTGAACAATAAGCCTAATTCTTGTTTTACTATCTATTCTCGTATTCGTTTATAGTAAATCCATCATGAAGTTATCAAAGAAACTGGGAATTGGTGGAGGAGTCACGTGTTTTCTAGCAGTAATTATTGGATGGATAGCATTTCCCATGATGCTTAAGTCCCAGATAAATGGGGTGAGTATAATAAGGCCGTTTTTCGCTGTCGTATTCTACCGGAAACCATTCACGACGCTAGTGCAGTACACTCTTAGAAATCTCTAATGTCTGTTATGTCTTGCGAATGTTTCAATTAAATTCGAACATAATGGTCATTAAATTATGACGAACGTGTACATCCGACGTCTGTAGTCAGATTCATATTATTGTATGATAAATTTTGTATAAGTTATGTTTGTTTGCAAAATTGTTTAAAATGTACAACACTGAATAGAATCACAGTCTGCATATCATCCGTTTCTAATTCATCAGTTTACATAGAATTTTCGCTATGATCAAACGTCCCTCAATATACGAAGAATAATTCCGTACGTAGGTATACCGTATAATTTATGTTGTATGGCATTATACCTGCGGGCTCGCCTTTCCTGAGGTAAATCTTGATATCGAGGAAAATATCAACACTATAGGTAGCGACGACAAGCCGCACACTTCCGTCACAGTGAGAACTGGGGGTATAATTTGAAAACAATTTTCAAACTTTCACACGCGGGTGGTTTCCTACATATGTATATGCGATCTAGAGACCCTTGAATCTTTCAGACGGACACTCGCGGTTCGTGTCACACAAATGCTACAATTTCTAAATCTCGTACTATGTGTTCTCGCGATGCATACCTAAATTGTAATAAGTGAAGTGAGAAAGCCTATGAAATAGTCTCAGTTGCAATATGTAGATCAATTTCTGATAACTGTAATAATTCGGATTTGAAATTTTAATAATTTGATATATATGCGGCTAAACTGAAATTGCTGTAATGATGCAACATCATTTATCCACTAAATTTTTTAGTCACAGAGACACGGCGATTTCTGACAGGAAATACGTAAACGTTAGGTTGATAACGCCTTGAACTTTGGTCACGATGTCCAAGTAATAAGCTGCAGTGTTTATAATATGAGTAAGATGATTACTTAACTGGAGGTTTGTTAATAACATCTTAGAGGTATTATGAAAACTACATGCTTTGCCAAATGGTGATTATGCTAGAAACGAAACGTGATCATCGTAACAAGGCCGTAAGAAGACGCGTTAGTCGTGAAATTACGACACAGTGACGGATAATATCAACAAAAAAAATCAATCGTGAAACGGGAGTAGCTGTTGCACGCGAAGCACGCAACTGTTCGTATACAATTCATGTGTAGGAGCGAAATAAATTGTTTCATAACTCATGTTAAAGCAGACCACCGGGGATAAGGTCATCCTACAAATAGGATAATGGCTGTATGTTATAGTCTTGCGGTGTAAGCACATTCTACTGAAAATGAGAGTGCGCTTACTCTAACGAGAGAACCTTACGCGAAAGCCTCGTAGCGGCGAGCACGGAACTACACGATGGGCAACATTTTACTTGGTGAAATTCACATACGATGTTGCCAAATTCGAAACGTCTATGTACTCCGGATATTCAAGAACATGTTCAATGTTATTTGAATATAAATGTTATAAATATTGCAACACAGATATATACGCGCTCCTATCATAATGTAATCTCCATGTTGTTCATTATGTTGAACTACAAGTTGTTCGCAATACATCTTGCAATACTGGTAGTGGGATACACCACAATCGCAAGCATCGTATGTAAGATGTAACTAAACATCATGTCATCAATGACTTGCATTCGCAAAGCAGCAGGAAATTTCAAATTTCTCTGGTTGTACATGTGATGATATTGCGAACCCTATAACTTATCGTAAAATAAATAAATGGAAGATAACACGTGCCGCGAAATAACGACATGCGATAGATGATACTGTTGAATTTGTTTGAATTTCAACTCTAGCAAAAAGGCTTGAAAAAAGGTGGAGAGATGCGCGCCTTGTGGTCCAAACTTCCGTTTCCACTAGATTTCAAAATCTACCTATTCAACATAACGAATCCGGTGGGAATCCAGAATGGGGAAAAGCCCATAGTCCACGAAATAGGCCCATATTTTTACGAGTAAGCTTCAATAGATCAAATTTACATTTTTCACCCAGGTTTCGATTCCATTTTTTTAAATCTATACAAGTACAAATGCTTCAGGTTTGAATTATTTTTATTTTTCGATCCTGCAGTGAGTGGAAAGAGAAAATAAACCTAGTGGATAACGAAGATAATGATACGGTGGAATACAATCAGAGAGTCACTTGGCATTTCAATCCGTCCAAAAGCAACGGTCTTACGGGCGATGAGGAGCTGGTCTATCCTCACCTCGCCATTCTATCGATGATAATGATTACGATGGCAGAAAGATCCGCCATGATTGGACTCGCCAGTAAAAAAAAAAAAAAAAAAACTAACATATTTTCCCTTCTGGTATCCCATAGTCATCAAGCTTTCTCTCGTTTCTCCATGATCTAATGATTGGACATTGATTTTAGGCAAGGCCGTTGACAGTATTTATAAAAAGCCGAGTTCGGTATTCGTCAAGGCGACAGCTAGAGAAATAATGTTTGATGGTCTACCAATCGATTGCACTGTCAAAGATTTTGCTGGGTCAGCGGTTTGCTCTCTGTTAAAAATGGAGGGAAAGAATCTGATTGCGGTTGGAGATGACTTATACAAATTTTCGATTTTCGGACACGTAAGCGCAGCGGGAAATACCCCTACCTATCCCTAGACAGATATTTCCCTAACATCGGCACCCAAATAGATCAAAATCAGATATTTATATCAAAAATTATTCATAGAAAAATGGCACCGTGAGTTCAGAGAGAATCCGGGTCCTTCGAGGAATAAAAAACCCACTGGACGTTGGCCGTGTTTTAGAATGGAACAATCAATCGGCACTGCCATTCTGGTCGGAAGATCACTGCAACGCTTACAATGGAACGGATGGCACAATCTTTCACCCTTTTTTATACAAAAACGAGGATGTTGTTTCATTCGCGCCAGACATTTGCCGGAGTTTAAGCGCACATTACGAAGGCCCAACCGAGATACAAGGTATTATAAATCGACTGCACTGCATATGTAGTTGCGAGGCACGGGTCCCATTCGTTCAAATCATCTTGGAAAGAATCAATCAGTTTCTCGTCAAACTACACGTCTAGTAATCCAATCTTCGTTATAATCACCTCAATTACATGTTACGCGCGATTGTTTCCGCTAGGAATTCGTACCAATCGTTACACAGCCGATTTGGGGGACCAGAACAGCATTCCTGAGGAAAAGTGCTTTTGTCCGACCCCAGAAACTTGTTTGAAGAAGGGCGCGATGGACCTGAACAAGTGCTCAGGGATGCCCATCATTGCGACTCTGCCCCATTTCTATTTGGCAGACTCTTCCTATTTAAAAACTGTCTCTGGGCTAAACCCCGTTCAGGTTCGATCCCTTAGTGTTGTACTACTTATTTCTTCAACAAGCTGCATCGATAGTGATTAGTGAAGTTGATTTCATCAAAAGGCGTTCCTCTATTCTGCCGGCCGCTTCATATGTTCTAGGAGGACCACGGAATCATCTTAGACTTTGAGCCTATGACTGGAACACCCCTAAAAGCTCGTCAGCGACTCCAGTTCAATATGTTCATATATCCTGTCGAAAAGTTTAAGTTAATGAAGACTTTTCCAAATGCACTTTTGCCGCTGTTCTGGGTCGAAGAAGGGGTTGATTTACCCGATGATATAATAAGCCAGTTGAAGAGCGCCTTTACAATGATCACTATCGTTAGGTATAGATGCACTTGAATGCATTTAATCGCCAGGACTTGAATCGATCATTTGAGGCTCTGATTCCTAACATTCGTACATTATTTAGGTGCATAAAGTGGATCATGCTCCTTCTGGGTCTCGGATTCGGCGCTGTTGCTGTAATACTTGAATTCAAACGACGCCAGATGGAAAACAAGCTCGAAGTAACTCCTATGTCACGAGGTGCTGCGATGGATAGCGCGAAGAAAAGTGCAGGGGAGGTGAAAAAATGGCCGATGAATATTTCTACTTTGCAGTCTGCCGTGGTACCACCATCCGTCGACAGAAATTAGAATAAAAATTCAAAAACATGTGTACAAAGTCTGTGGAGTGAACAATTTTTGCTGGCAAAATAACGGCAGGCTGTCCAGCTGTTGTACTGCCTGATAATAAAATGATGATTTTTTCTTTTTTTTTCCAATGCGTCGTCGTTTTTTTTTACTTGTACATTAGACTGTGTTGAGGTAACAACGATTTTTTCTCTAACTCTCGGCGTGCCCCAAAAACTTGAGGACATAGTCACCCACACAGCACAGAGACATCCTGAGGATGTCGTCTGGATATCGCATTAGAAACTACCGGATATCCATGGATCATCCCGTGACATCCTTCAGATAGCCTATGGATATCCATAGGATATACAAAGGGCCGGTCCCACGATATCCTGAGGATATCTCTATGCGATATCTCACGATCTCCTCAGGAGATCCTAGCGAGGTTAGCAGTACGTCCCAAGTAGAGTTTTACAATCGGCCGAAGACTGGCCCAACAAGAGCCTAATATTGATTAGCCGATGACCCGATCATTCTATTTTTGTTTATTTTCGATACTATCCGGACAAAAAATATTTTTTTCACCATTAGTTGATTCTTTTTCGAGCGATAGAGAACGCAGTTAATATTTCCTGGATGTTAGAAATCATCTCTTAAAAGACTCATTTTTTCTTTTTTTTTATTCATGTCGGTCACCCATCCAAATTCTGGCCGCAGTTGAATTCGCTTAACTTCGTTGATTGACTGACGTCCGGTTTTCATCTAGATCTAATCGTCGCCTCTGACAATACTCAACACTCGTTGACTCGATAGGTGAAGTTTAATTTGTGAGGATTTACATCAATAGGTACTTAAAAAAAATAAATGATAGCAAAATTTCACGGTTACTTCGAAGATTTCTGATGATTAAATGGTATATTATACTTTTATTCGGTTGCATAGAAACATTCTTTTTCCAGTAAATTCCGTGAAAGTGTGAGAGATACTGCAGTCAGCAGAAAAGCTTATACTTATGGAAGACTTTATATATGTTATATTTATCACATGGAAGTTTTAGACATTGCACATATTTCGCGTCCTTATAGTAATCTTGTTTCTTTCATATTATTATTTAAATAATTAAATCTTACTTGAACATAAACTTATATGACTTCTAGAATAGTATCTATCCATCACATTAAAGTTTCAGACGTTTAGCGTGTTTAGTGACTTTTTTTCATATCATTTCAATATTGAAATTTTTGAGAAAGAAGAAAGTCATGAAACGTAATATCACCTCTGCGAATGTCCTACATACATCATTTCGAGACAGGCGTCGGATGACGCGTTCTCAATGCAGTTTTACCTGCACCCTAGTGTGTTATTCTAGGAGTAGGACATGTCGAAAAGGTCCGATGCACTGCGGAGTCTTATGCGATATCCCATGGATATCATAAGATATCATAAGATATCCATGGGATATCATAGGATATCAAAAAAATAATTATTCCTCATAATATGTTAACTGTAAAACGTTGCAAAAAATGTAAAACAGTTTTCACAACCGATTTGTATTCAATAATTAGTGAGCACAATATTTTTCGATATAGGTTTGTGTGATATCTTACGATATCCATAGGACGTTCTGAATATCCGTGCGGAGATTTGAGATATTGTGGGACATGTCGAAAAGGTCCGATGCAGTGCGAAGTCTTATGCGATATCCCATGGATGTCCAGCTGATATTTGAGATATCTATAGGATATGCGGGACATGATTAGGATATCCCGCGGATATCTTGTGCTGTGTGGGCAGATTATAACAATTCAGAATAAATAATGAACGATTCTGAATTTTTATTATTGCGTAGTATCATTTCGCCAGCTTTAAAATTGCATGTCGAATCATCTCGTGATAAAAGACATACATAAATAAACAATGTTTTATTTAATGCGAATGAGATATTGAATCATTGTTTCGGCATTGTGGCGTAGCAGTCTGCAGCACGTTGTTCTCAGCTCCATCATCTCGCCAAGCATCTGTTCCTAACTAACAGGATATTTGTTAATTTGAATATAAAAATGGAATGTTATAGTCATTGAAACGATAATAATTGGTATTCAGCATATATGCGTTTCCAAAAAGCGAAAATTACAGATCGTGTAAATACTAGAAAATGGAATGTTATTTCTTCCAAACTCAATATTCTGTTGATAAAATAAATGGCACAGCGGGGAATCCCAGGTCAGATCGTCTAACTACGTAAAACACCGGCTCTCTATTTCGGATTCGGACTTGCTATCACAGCGCCTCCTGGACCCAGACGAAACGGTGATATTCTCCTCTTTCAAAGTGCGACACCGTGTACATTTCTACAATGTAATTTTGTAGTTGAAGTTTGATCAATCTGTTCCAGAGTAGGGCGCAACTGCGAAAACCGAAAAGTGAAAACTGAAAAGTGATGCCATCATGCCGGCCGAGTGTAGCCGCAGCAGTTAATGGTTAATCTGTCGTTGATTATTCCTATCTTGAGGATAACTTTTTTCGAAAATAATAAAATAAAATAAATGTCGTGTTAATTAAACCGTTTAGAATACTACATCATAGATAATAAAGAAACACTTTTTCCCTCATCTACGATAAATATTATAAAATACTTACGAACAAAGAACTAGTACATACACAGTAGCATCCATCAATACGATATATAATATAAAAGAAAACAATTTGAACAACGATATAAATGCATGCAGTGTAGCGGTAGCAGTAGGATGGATCGCGAACTGATTGAAAAATTTATCGAGGTCACAGGTAAGATGCGAAAAAAAAAAAACAGACTAAAGAATGAAGAATAATATTAAAAAAACTCAATAATACTACGGTTTTACTTAATTCGTTGCACTTATATCTCTATCGTTATTCACTCCTCGTTAAAGATCCATTCATACATAATACGAACACCAGCCAGTCGATTCGGTAAACAAACAATACCAGAGCCCGTTTCACTGTTGTAACTTGTAATTTCCCTAAAATCAGCTCGTATTCCTAATTCACTTATCCACGTTCAATCCGACCTAACCTAACCTCACCCTAACCCTAACCTAACCTAACCAAGATGTGGTATTTGTTTTCTTCACCAACTGACTCGCGACCGACATCGATAACGAAGCGACAAACACACATCTAATTGGTTGGGAATTCTCAGGGTCTAGCGAAGCTGTGGCCAGGCAATACCTTCTAGTAGCTGATGGGAATGTCGAGACTGCTATAAGCCTGATGTTTGAAGGCGGGGGTGCGGGGGTCGGCGCTGAGGTCGACGGCCAAGCCGAACTGCCAGAACCAGATGTTAGAGCTCCGATTCTACCGACCCAGGAAGTGCTGGTACCGACGCAGCCCGTCTGTGCGTTCCCCAGAGCCTCGAACAGTGTGTTTGATAGATTTAGGGACTTTGCGGTAGAAACACGTAAGAAACAATAGGTTCTTAATGGCAGGACGTTTTTCCTGTTACCAATTCACTCCGGTTCAGGATAAGGTGTTAGAGGTCGTATTTCATTAGGATAGATCTGGGTGTTAGATGGTTCATGGTGTATGTGCTGTTAATTTTTCCTATTCTCATATCATACATGGTTGAACTCGACTATTGCAGAGCGCCAAGAGGAGGAAATGGCGCGCAGGGTTGCAGGGGTGAGAAAAATGTCACCGAGAAAGTCCAAGCGGCTCGAAGACCTATTCAGACCGCCTTACGACATCATGTTTCTCGGCTCGTTTATCGAGGCAAGAGAACATGCAAAGCTAATGAACAGGTGGCTACTGGTAAACGTACAAAACCCACTCGAATTCTCATGCCAAATACTAAACAGAGACCTATGGCCTAATGAGCAAATCAGGGACATGGTACGAGACCATTTTGTTCTATGGCAGGTAATGATCTTCAACATGTTTTCTCTCATCCGCCAGAATAAAGGAGAAAAACAGTATATAATTAATAACGAGAAAACGTTTTCATCTTAGGTCATATCCAACACAGTTGATGGTCAGCGATTCATTGACTTTTACAACGTCACTGACTACCCCTACTTAGCCGTTCTGGATCCGAGAACAGGCGAGTGCGTAAGAACTTACGATCGCATTACTGTAGAAAGTCTAGTTTCCGGACTGGGTGACATGCTCAGTACACATCTATCCCCGGAAACAGCGCCGCAGGTTCCCTCGACCGCCACCGACGACTGGCTCGCTTGTTCAGCTGGGTCTGCTGTACGAAGATGTGACGTGCCTTCGGAGTCCTCCGCGAGTGTGAGTGTGCTTATTCACTGGATACAACATTATTCGTGTTATTTATTTCGTCAATTTTACCGAGCAGAGCTCAATATTTGATTAATTTTTTCTATTTTCTAGGAGACAAACGCAGAGAGCAAAAAAGCTCGAGGAACTCAAGATGCGGCCGTTGAATCAGGTAATAATTAATCAAAATAACGTAGAATCAAGGGTCTCGTTTCTTGTCGCATTGTAACAAACCGTATTCCCGTCTTCCAGCAAGCAACGAACGCGTGGACGCCGTACCTAGCGTCAGTAACGCAGCCCTTCCCCGTAGTGGCGTTAGTATACTTGGTAAAAGGTCTCGAACTGAGGAATTGTCAAAGACGAAAAAGCACGAAATTTTACACTCCCTTTTACAAAAAAAGGTAATAATTTTATCCAAACTGGCCTCCAACGTTTCTTTCAGTGTTTTTCTATTGGTTCTTTGAACCCTTACATTCCTAAGTCCCAAAATGAAATTGAATATGATTTCAGAATGGAGAGCCAAGCAATTCTCAGCCAAACTCTACCGTCGTAAATTCAAGTGAGTACAACCCCGTGCCTTTGTACGTACCGTATTGTTCTGAGTATAGGTCGAGCTTTTTAGTAACGAAAATCGCGTGAAACAGAAAATTCAGAATAGTTACGACGATTAAATATAAATCAAAATATGAATGACAATTTCTTAGTAGAAGTCGGTTAGCTATATTCAGTCTCTAAACAAAATTTCTGTCATTAAAGCTTAGAATTAGATGTCGACTTATACTCAGAACAATACGGTAATTCTTATGTTGAACGTTAACTCTCGTATTCTTGCAATTAAATAAAACGAACTGATAGTTACCAAAATTCGATATATTTCATTGACTATCTATTTTTGCTAAACAGATGACGAACCGTCCTTACGTCTATGTTTGCGCCTACCAAACGGAGGCAAAGAAGCCATAACAATGGGCGCAAGCGATACAATAAAAGTAAGTAACTTATGACTTGATTTATACGCATGTCAGTTATTTGGAAAGACGCGTAGAAAATTCCTCGTATTTATATAACGTGACCGAGTCACATTTTTGTTTCTTCATTTTTTAAACAGAATTTTCTGAACCGAATGGAAACCATGGGGTATCCACCTTCGGAACACACATACCTGGTGCCATTTCCGAGGACAAATATTGGCGCACTTTCTCAGCAGACGCGGCTTTCGGACACGATTCTGTTTCCATCGAACACTGTCTTCATTACTAGAATATAATTTCGCATATCAAAATTCGCGGGGTGTCATTCGTTCACCGCTGTGCTTGTTTATTATTTATTAAAAATGTATTTCGCGATCTAGATTGTTACTGGTTCGTTTTATCATTCATTAATTTGATCAATTATTTGTTCTTATCTCCCTCCCAATCTCTCTCTCTCTCTCTTTCTTTTTCTTTTTCTTTTTCCTTTTTTTTTTTCTTTTTCTTTTTCTTTTCTAACGCTGCTCGATATACCTATTTGATACATGTATTATCCGTACATCAGGTCTCTGATAAAAAAAATTTCACCCGGCTTGACCAAGTCTACGTTTTTATCTGTACTTATTTTTGTAACAGTCGTATGCCCGCGTCGACTAAAAGACAATTTTGGATATTGTGAAACTAGCTCATGCGTGACCGACCCTGAGGGAGAGATCACAATGTAAATAATTAATTACGGTCAAGGCTGAGGTCCAGGTTGCGAATCTTGACGATTTCAGTTTCGATATTATTCGTTCTGGATGATACATCGCGGCGACCAGCCCGAATAAAATAAAACTCCCTCGAATTTTCTTTCGACGGGTGAAATTAAGGGCGTTGACTAGGCCTCGCCGAGCGCGCGTAAACAGACTCTCGGCATTTACCTTCTCATTTCCTCATTTTTGAAGATAACGTAGTTTTCGATGAAAATTCTTACAGATAAATGATGTATCCGTGTCATGGCTTTGGCCGAATTTGCGATTTCACCTTAGGCTTTGCAAAAAATAATCTTGAAAGTAAGCCATCTTTGCGATGATGTACAACGAGGAGCGATTTTTCCTTAAATATTCGGCGAAAGCCATAACATAGCTACATCATTTACCTTCTAATCAAGATCATGATCGATACTATCGGATCAATGACTCAGGAATGATCAGGAAAGACCTGAAGCATTGAACAGTGATTTTTGGCGCAAAAATTAGGCGATTTCTAGCGCAGCCGAGGAGTAGGGAGCCTACCGTCCTCAGCCTAGCCAACCACAGTGCAGTTACGATGCTCTGTCCTTCTTAAGTTTGTCTACTGTCTCGCTCGTCACAGTTCACGCGGGAAGCGGAGTAGCCCGCGCTTTTCAGCTAGTCAACGCCCTTAACGCTCGCTCGCTCGTTGGCTATTCTACAACCCTACCCTACTACGGTTTCCGCACTTTCCCATTCTCTGTATAAGTACCTATTTCACAATAATTGATCAAAAGATCGAAAAAAATATATCATGACCTTATTTTTTTTTTTTTAGCAAAGATCAACCTTTTTTTAACTTAAATTATTAACTTCGTGGGGAGTTCTGGGTGGCTCTAAATTCAGAGCTGCCGAGAACTTACACTCAACAACATATTACTTTTACCGGACGTTTTCGATCCATCGTAAATACCCACACAGCACTGAATATTTCATGTAATATTCAAATTGAATTATTACATGGAAACATTTCGGAAATATTTCAGAAATATCCCCTCAAATATTTTCTTAAGATTTTGTGAATTGTTTCCGCGAAATATTTGTGAAATATTTCACGAATATAACATGAAATAATGCAATGCAATGTTCACCAATATTTCAAGAAATGTCTCATAAACATCCCAGGATTATTCCATGGAATATCTCGCAAAAAGTTTCAGAAATATTTCAAAAGGACGTTTCAAAAATATTTGACGTTTAACTCAACTTTTGGAAATATTATATATATGTAAGATACTTGCCAGAAATATTTCAGAAATATTCCAAAGACTTTTTCGAAGATTAATTTTTTAATTTTTTCAAGGAATATTTCGGAAAATGTTTCAGAAATCTTTCAAAAATACTTCATGAAATATTATAAATACATGGGATAACGGACATAGAAACATTTCAGAAATATTTCCTTGTAATATTTCTAAAATGTTTCAATCTTTCACTGAAATATTTCTGAAATATTTCTGAAATATTCAATGCTGTGTGGGTAGCCTCGGAGTAGTAGGCTCCCGTTTGGGTCACGATGGAGCCGGAAGTCAACGCAACCGCTGCAGTTAACCCATCCGGACAATCCCAATACTTAAAGTCTTCCACAAACGAATCGTTGGTTGAATTTCAAAACGACATCCTGAAGTTCTGGGAATTTTTCCCTCCACTGCATTCCCTTCGAGAAATGAGTGTTAGACGAATATATAACTTGTTCTATGTATCGGCGCTTAATATCTCGCGAATGGAACGCGGCGGAGGAAGAAATTATCATAGTTTTTCATTCGTCTCAATTTCCTCTACAGCCCTGAATTATTTCAGATTTTTAGATTCTGAAATATGCACATTTTTCTGCATGAAATTTAGAAGGAAAAAAAGCAAGTGTTCTCAGGTGGTAAACTTTGATTTTAATTCGATTTCGAAGGGATTGCTAAAGTTTCACCAAAACTATGGAGGGTAGAGGTAAGGAGGACTATCTCTTATGGGGCATCGGCGGCAAAAGTGTCCGTAAAAGTGCATTAGATAATAGTTCCAGAAGTACCCGAATGGCGCTTGTAACCAATCGCAAGTACTGACCTTGGTGATCACCAATGAAAATTAAGACCTTTTGCTATAGCAGCGCCACCTAATTAACTCGATTTCACGGACACTTTCTAAACACGGAGTTGTTCCTCCTTACCTCTACCCTCCATAATCAAAACCCATGCAGGATCCGCTGATTCCTAAATGTCAACGTCAAATCGTCTAGCGCACCTCGACTATAAGAAGATTCACTCAAGCAACGCGATCGATCATAGATCCCATTTTTTTTCCTTAACTTTATCTCCTTGGCGGGAAAAGTTGCCCAATCCTGGAGGTATCTAGATACGAGCATCTAAGATACAGTATCTAGATTAGTTTTATATCTACATAATGTATCTAGATACGATATTTTCTTTCATATCTTCATCTGTATCTAGATATTTTGTGGAGAATCATATCTTGCTAAAGATACGTCTGAAGATACTTCAGGAAATCTGAAGTAAGGTTAAATCATTGAATCACTCTTGTAGTCTTATTGTACATACGTCATGGCCAAACGCAATGCTCTAAGCTCGGCTCTAAGTGATGATTTATTCGACACCTTACTTTTCTTGAAAAAAAAATTATTTTTTTGCTCAAGCCTTACTGTATAGTCAGTAATCTGTCGCTCTGTCATTTCCAATTTTATAATGTGGAATTTCCAATTTCGTTCCATTTCAATTTTGTAACGAAAAATAAAGCTGATTAACATCCGAACTTGTGCCTATATGTGATCTCATTTCATTTTATAAAGTATCTGTATCTATATCTAGATACGTTTGGTATCCTTGTATCTGTATCCGTATCTGTATCTAGATACATTTTATCATCGCGTATCTAACGGAGATATCCGCGTAGTCTTGTTTCTTACGCGCATTTTGGCATATCACGTCGCCCCACATTGACGAGCGAATAAGATCACTAGGACATCATGACCTCTGACATGGGCGTATTGCGAAATTGAACAGACAAGATAACACTCAATAGTTTTCGTTAAGATTTCATTACGAATGGTCTGCAAAATGTGAAAACAAAAATCACTAGAGTTCTGACAAAGAAAAGAAGGTTCTCACACTTTCAGTGAAAGTGATTTACTCCGGGAGCTGGATTTTACAGAAATCATTAATGAGGTCACTATTGCTATTTTTAATGAAAGATAAATCTGCGATGCGTAGTAATTTCAAGATTCAGATTTTCTTTTTTAATGATAAGGTGACTAAGAATTAGACTGTTGGACCCGGAGCGTGTATTTCGTAAAGCGCTATCTAATTACGTTATTGCATAACTCTGGTACGAAACCTGAGTTCATAGTTTAAAGTTTACAGAATATAATGCACCATACTGTGCCATACGCCAATGGTTGCAGTGTAATAATGCAAATCATTATTCTTCGCTCCAAATGACAAGAATAAAAAAAAATTCGGACATTTCGAACAGTGTAACACTATAATAAATAGATTGCGTTTTCCAAAATAAATGATCACAATTGAAAGTTTAATTAATTTCTAAGATTTTCTTTATTGTAGTACTGTACATGGCTTACACTTGTACGTTGATTCACGTACATATGAAATTAGTAATTACGCTGGGTTATGCATGTATTATAGTTGAGCTCGAATAAGTCATGGGCAACTAGTGGGCAAGAGGTAAAGTGATTAGCGAAGCTGCACTTATTCAGCTACTAAAATATCTCAAAAGTAGCTGCTTCCAAGTTTCCACATCAATACCTTGAATAAGGTATGTGTTGGCGGCATTACCGGTGACATTTGTAAAGTCGGCTATGATCATACCCGAAGTTTTCGATCCTTCATAAATAGTCTCTAAGTAATAGGTTCCCGCCTTGGTCACGATGGACCCGGAAGTTAACGCGATGGCTGCAGTTAACCCGTCCGCACAGTTCCAGTACTTTGTTGTAGAGTTCAAACTACGAGCGCCTGCAGCAGAATCCATCAACCAAACTTTGGTATTGTTTGAATTGCTCAATGACATTCTGAATTCCTGGAAAAACATAAATTGAATATGTATGGTTGAGGCCGAGGCCCAGAAACTTTGCATAAATCAAATCGACAATCAAAGTGTTTTCATGATTGGTCAACTCGTCACTGACTTACCATCGTTACGAGAGTTTTTCGGCAGGTGTCGAAAGGTAGCAATATCGCTGGTTTTGTGGTGAATGAGTTAAAGACAACGTAGTTGGCGATTGGGTCTATAGAGAAGTTGAATTCTATGCCAATTCTATGCGAACTTCCACTGCCCTCGGTACTTCCACCCATAATGATAATCTGCTGAAGCTCGTCAAGGAATGAAGGGTACATTCTTATCGCTAAGGCAACATTCGTTAAGGGTCCTAAAGCTAGGAGCGTTACCTCACCTAGCAAACGAGCATAATTTATTCCCTTCAATAATATTTTCGTCTCAGTATACGCGGGTGATTAGGTATAGTACAAAATATGTAATTTCTCGCGACTTTTCAACTTTTAGTTGTCACGTATCAGAATGCGAAAGATATGGCCTGCCTTAACTTCAATACACAATATCGTTCATTACTTTTTATCACAGCTATCGGAATGTTTCCGTATACGAAATCTTGAATGTAGGTACGTTTCAGAATCGAATCACGAAGAAAGGATAACATATAGCATAATATATCTTATAACTATCAGGAATATTGAAATTGATCAGGGCATGATCAATTGCTATCACGCAAGGATATTATACCATATATCAATAGCTGACCCTACTCCGACTGACCTGGATGCGCCTTTACCAGATCAATCATGGCGTTCACAGCGTGCTTCGATTGGATCAAGTCCGCCGACGGAGGGTCAGGATAGTAAAAATCTCCAAACCCGTCTTGACCAAACCAGTGATCTGTTCTGCTGGGTAACAGCAAAGGATGGGAGGCCCCCAAGTAGACGGGGATCTGCGGAATAGAGTTATAGCGTTTTCCACTGGGGAACTCGGTGCAGATTTTTACACACGAGTAAGTGAGACAGAAGTACACTCAGTTCATCTGTGCCTAAAAAGTACACGCTCCCCTCTGCACTCATCTGTGATGGATATGATTTTTGAACAATTGCCAAAGTTCACCCAGCGTACGTGCAGATCATTTGAGTTACCTTGACTTTCAGCTTCCGTTAATAATTATGAGATTCGTTAATGATTATCAGATTCGATCTAAAATACGTAGCAGACTTATAAGTCCTGAGCGTATTATTAGGCGCGAAGTATTCGAAGTTTAAATTCTAAGTAGGTATGCCTTACGTCAAGCCTGCCGGCGACCTTCAATGTCTTCAGTACGTTCAAAGCGACTTGATCGACGTCAGCGTTTCCGTTTACGCATGTGATGGCAATTATCTTCGGTCCATGAACGTCGATTTTTTCGGCTTGCAAGGCCATGAGAAGAGCAACTGTATCGTCGCCACCAACATCCGTGTCGATTAGCAGCTTTCCTACCTGAGTTACAGTCCCCAGGTCCGTGGATCTGGAATGTGATCGTTAGGAAAACAATCTCAAATCGAGGTGTACAACGACTACTGTCAGTGCAAAAAGGTGTGGCCCCTCTGTTTCAGTGATTATAACTTCTACAGAAAAATTTATAGAGCATTGAGTCGGGAAGGTTGTGAAGCGCCAAGTTTTCTGCGTCCGATGGTTATTCACAAATTTCTGTGTAGAAATTGTGAAAACCGTAATGATCTCCGAAAAGTTAGAAAATGTAGTTTTTGCGGAGTCCATTGCCGTACGTCAACTTCAACTCGTGACTGTTTGGCTAAAATAAGTGTGAAAAATCTGGAAAAATTCGGAAACATTCCCTGAACATTAACGAACATGATAGCGCTTGGTTATTTCAAAAATATTCAAAAACCTGGACGCCAGGTGCAAAAAGGTCCAATGGTGCGATTTGAGGAACGGATTGGTACGGGCGAACCTGAGATAGCTCAATATTTTCGTCAACATATACGCTTTTTGATTCCGTCATCAGTTTATGGTTCGCAATAGCGAAATTCCAGTAATCGACGTCAGCAATTTTTCAAGATCTCGCGGGGCCGCGTGTGTCCCAGCCGAAACCAAATATTCGTGTTAGTTTGAACAAAAATGATTTTGTAATTATTAATCTTACCTCGCAGAAGCAGCCACAAACAACAGCACGATGCCAATTTCAAATTTATTTGGAGTCATGTTATTCGCGGAGTTTTTTCGCCTTATGTAATTAATTTATTAAGACCTGGCCAAAATACAGTCGATGGACTCAAAGTCACGGATCACGGATCCAATTCGACATACTATATACTATCACTCTCGCGTCTGTTTTAAGTATAACATCGTCCCGCATTTCTAAAGCGGATGAGACTAATATGATCACTGATAGTGGCGTATTACAGCAGTGAACAAACAAGATAACAAGTGGATAGCTTAATTCGTCGAAATTATGTTAATCACCCAGACAGCATCAAAGTTCAAAAGATATCCATAACACATCCATAGGACGTCGGTATATCCATAGGACATATTTTGAAGTTTTATGCTGACTGGGCACTGTACGGACAATTCTATAAAAGTCTCAACAAATGAGTTTGACCCTTACTGATGCGGAATTATGAATTACGATATCTATTGTAGCTAGTCATTCCGATGTTGGCACTTGGCAACTACATCACCGATGAGACGGGACCATCTTCGGTTTTAACGGAACGTTCAGAATATATCATTATTCTGAACTCGAACGACGGTAGGCAACATGATTTGTAGAAATAAAAGAAAAAATCACTCCTACCGGAATTGTAGGGCATTGAAAATTCTTCTTCTATTTAAGAAAATTAGCCGAAAATATTTCGCCTACAACAGTATTCTATATCCAATGTTTAGCACCTATCATTCAAACATATGTTTTTATTTTCATAAGCATACATAGGTAATATTATTGGTAGGTTTGGTGCTTCCAAGTATCTTTCTAATGAATGCGAATCACTTCAATTATTCACTGAATTATCCTTTAATGATAACAATGAAAATATGATTTCGTAATTACGATATTTCACAATTCGTTGTATAATTCGTTTCAACTCTAGATAAGATATAGGTAATGAAACGTGTAAGTGATTCCGAGATGTAAATAAAACATTGAAATTGACATTGAATCAAAATGAAATGAAAAAAATAAGTTGATGCCGAAAATTTAAAAAATATCAGTATTACGAAAATGAATGCACAATTCATATAGTCAATTTTCACCTGCATCAAATTACACGTCAAAACGCTTTTTTTCATTCATTGTGAGTGAATACCCAATAATAATAATATTTTTCAGTAAGAGTCGCCGCATAACGCATTGTGACCGCTTAAAGATGAAAAGATTCCGCAAGTTGCTTATATTGGACAAATAATTGAAAGCGGGGATTACCCTTGGTGATATTTGCACAGTTGCTACTTACGCTATCTCGAGGAGTATTGCCAAACTATGGCGTCAGTTGATAATCTACGTGTCACAGGTTGCATATAACATGGCGCGGGGCTGCACAGATTTTCCTACGTAAAGAACAAACAATACATGATCTGCGCCCCGCGCGCTTAAATGAATTTATCGCTTTTTCTTATTATACCAAAGGTAGAAAGTAAACAAATCGTCCCTAATTTTAACTGCATGTTATAGAAATGGGTTTCGGGACAATTTATGAAGCATCATTGATACAGGATGAATGGAGTTTGAGATGAATCATTACAGTATTAAAAACATCTTTATTATACGTAATACATGTAATAGGTATTTGAACAGCCACGGTTTACGCGGACGTTTCTAGTCTCACGCATACCTCCTTAGTTATATCGTACGGATACTGAGTCTTAATGAATAACAAAAATAAAAAATGATTCGCAAACGTGCATTAAAATCAAAATTAAAATCGAAATATTTGAAGAACGAATGCCATCATATTCGTTAGCACAAAAAAACATATATGGTGAAATTATACTTATAAATGATCAAAAATATCAATACTGAAAAGCGGTATTATCTTATTTTATTTTATTTTATTTCACGATTAAAGATCATCGTCGAGCTATTCGATAGATGGTTCCTGAACAATGCCAGTAAACAAGGATACTTCGGTGTCAAAATGATATATAGCAAAATAAAAAGGCCGATTGACTTTGAATGGTTGCGGGGGTGGACTCGGTGGACGTGGAGGGCCTCCGCCCCTCTGTCCTGAAAGAAGATAAAGTCATCTCAAAACTAGCCCATAGAACGAATGAGAATGACTACAATGCTTATAAAAGTACTGAAATTATGTTCATATAGTTATTAGTCACAGTTACTTTACTACGATAGAAAACAGTAAATTTTGTTATGATGAAAGATAATAGATAACATAAGCTTCAGCGAGAATTTAAATCGAAATTTCAACTCACTCGTAACCGCAAATGCTTCACTTCCTTCTTCGTCAACTTCAATTAATGCAGTTTGTTGTACCCTTAAGATGTTGAGCGGGACATCTGGAGTTATACCAGAAAAGTTGGCCTGATCTAGTCGGTACATGCTAGTCATTCCCAACTGCAGAAATGAGATTATAATATCATATCACGTAGAAAATAAATAACGTTGATAATGTTGATTCTCGAAATTGTGTACCTAATTCGCCTCTATGCATTGTTAGAAAAAATTCCAACATCCAAGAGATTCTCATAATTATTTGACGAAATTATAAGCTCTATTAGAAAACCTACTCATACGCTTATGGGAAATTATAATATGCAATTAAAAAAGCGAGTCACCTGCTGCAGAATCGGGTCGAGATTCAAAGAATTTTCAATCTTGAATTTTGGTAAATATAATTCAATACTTTTAGGAAATGATCTTTCCACCGTGCGCTTCAGATCAACTGTATGCAGATTTTCTTTAACTTTTTCCAGTCCATCAATGAGATTCGGAAGAATGATGATCAAGCTAAGTCTCTGATTCTCACATCGGTGGAACGAGTACTTGGGAGATTCAGTGCAATCTGGGCAATCCTGTTAAAAAATTACATGCAACAATTCCGGAAAACGCATATCAAGATATCTTCTAGAATCTAGATATATTTTCTTTACCTGGTAGGGTACTTCAATGAACCTCGCATCCAGCTTGGGAAGATCTCCAAATCGGAATTGCTTTTCAATATACATAGTGGGCACATGTTTAGTAGTATTTTTATTAACATGGAATATTCTGTTCTTGGTGAGCAATGGATCAAACTTCTTTTTCCATTGACCCTTGAAATACACTACGTTGACCAGTATCATAAGGGTATCACTAGGAAGATCGGCTGGAAGGTTTTCCGCGTTAAGATTCGAAGTTTTTCGTACAAATGCAGCTTTTTCTCAACTCATTGACAAATTAAAAGAAGTGAATAGAAATTACCTGGTGAAACAACATCGGTGATTCGATTGTTGGTTTGTTCTTTACACCAATCGCTTATGACTTGTGCTGCAGCTACTGGATCATTAAAGTTCAACTCCTGAATAGATGATAGGAAATTCCTAATCGTCATTTCTTTGTAAGCAGATTCTACCTCCAGATAAGACGCTGTGTATATTTTATTAGCGAGGCGAAGTACAACTTCTTTTTCATTCTAACAAAGCGACAAACATTCACTAATCAATAATGATTCTAATTATTTCTGTTTTATTTACCGGTATCAACTGCGCAGACACTGTTTATGGAGTAATTCAATAAATAATATCAATGGCTTACATTCAAGATGTCAATTAAAGACTGATAGCCGGCTTGACCGAGCGCATTGTCTTTTGGAAGATGGAGACCTGATTCCATTTCAGCAGCAGTTTTGCCAGCAGCTCCGTACGCAGCCATGGCTAGTACTATCTGAGCGCTCAATGGAGAAGTGATCAAGTTGTCAGGGTGAATTTTTGTCAATGCCTGAAAATTCTCGACTCTTTGTAGATAAAATAAGGGGTACAGTTTATGTTGATAAGAGAAAGAATATGTTGTAGACAAGGTGTACAGTCGGGTGTTATATGACTGCCTCTTTGAAAGCCGTTACCCGCATATAGAAAGCAGAGTACAACGGTGTGCTCAAATTTTTTTGAACTGATATTTAGATCCCGGGATTAGGTACTTGTATTTAGCATGTGTGTAATAGCTACTTGTTATTTACCTTAAAATAATCGTTGGTAAACCCGTTGATACCTTTTGTTACGGTTCGAAGTCCTTCGTCCGTCATACTGTTAGCGTGCTAATAAATCAACACAATAATGGTGAGGAAGAAAATGTTGATATTGAAAGAGAGGAGTAGGATAATAATTACACAATGAAAGGGTATTCAAAATGGGATGTATGCATTTTCAGGCAAAAAAGTTCAATATGAGTGCAGAGTTTCTGAAACTGCACAGCTGGAGGTATCTAGATACAAGCATCGGAGATATACAGAATCTTTCATTCTGTATCTCAACCCTAGTAACTGCATCTGCTGCAAGGCTTTCGAAAGACTTGCGGACAATTCTTGCAAGATGCTTACATATGAATCACTAGTAGTCGGCGTTCGCATGCATGCTATGAAATTTCACAAGATGCTTTTGAACAAAAAAAATCTTTCTCGATACAGTAAAAAATAGTATATTACATACCTAGGGCAGTAAAATAAGGAAGGTCCCAGATCACATGTAATTGTCGTCCGAGGCGAAGCCGAGATCGACAAACATGTGATCTGGGGCTTTCTTATTTACTGCCCGAGGAATGTATACGATTTTTCGCATCGACGGAGCCGAAAAACGGGAACTTCGTTCCGCGCAGCGGGACGAAAGTTGTCGCTTTCGGCCCGGAGTTGAGAAAATGAAATTTTACGCATACTATGTCGAAAAATATCGTATGAAACTCGTGCGAAAGATTTTACGCACTCGATGCATAATATACTATTAAGATCTTGCAAGATTCTTGAAAGATCGTGCAGGCTCATGTTTTACGATCCTCTCTTGCAAGATCTACCTATGCCTGAATATGCAACAATCATAGCGTATTTACCTAAATTGATTGTTCCTTATTTATATTAGCGATAACTGAGAGGGTTTGCGACATACGTGAGTTGTTCATATATATTTACTAAATCTCACTTGTCGCGAATGTGAACGAACATGTAATGTCCGATCAGACCCACTCGTTTCGCCCCTAAATACATGATCGAATAACACGTTTTTCAGGTAATTACTATATACGCAATGAACAACAATTAGTTTCGGCATTTGATTGTAGATCTACGATTCGGGATACTGCAGATTGTTGTATCTTACTAGCTACAAATAATGTGAATGCATACGTGTAATTTTGGCAATGCGGAAGACGAATGGAATACAACCGCTTAGTTTCCCGATGATAGGGACACCGGCTTTATTAAACAATTTATACATCGTGCTAGAGTGTACAATTACCTTTTTCGACCGGTGATAATGAACAGTGACCAGTTGATAATTAACGACTGATTATCGGCGATGAAGTATCGAGGATCAGTCGCAATGGTAGAACTAGGCGATAGAACTATGAGGATTCAGTTCCCATGCGTTCTTGTAACGTTTTTGAAATGCGAACGGAAGACAAGAGCATGTCGGTGCGAGTTGCGTGTTCGTCAATTCACTGGGATTGATGAGGGCGGAAGTGATCGTGAATGCACCGAGACGTTAGTGGACAAAACTATCCGTAGAAGAAGAATCGGAAATCTCGACGAACTGCCAAACAGCAGTTTGCCTTGGAGTGCGTGCGCAAGCGTTTTGCAGGAAGCTCGGGACTCGGCACTCGCAACGGCGCCATCTATAGCGTAAACCACATTTTACTTTGAAGATAGGTCTCCTTCTACTCCATGGCTATAAGCTCATCATCTATAAGCTCTTTGCACTCAGTCCGAAAGGACGATAAGTCATAAAAGGATGAATTGAATTGAATCTTTGCACTCAGCACGTCGAGCGGGAATCCCCGTACTTCTGCGCCACTTCGGCGCGAACCGCAACACTCGGAGCTTGGTCTAAACAAAGGCGGCAGTTATCGTGTCCATTTTATCCGAAACCGAGTAAAAATTGGTAAGAGATAAAAGAATTTCAAGAAAAAGAAGCAAGAAACAAATAAATCATGCCGGACCCTGAACGGCGAGGAGCTCTACCGCCGAATGAAAATCAGGTGACTATCAATCAGCCAGAGGCGTTCGACTTCACGAAGCCGGAAACGTGGCCGATATGGGAGAAAAGATTTCTCAGATTTATCTCCGTTGCAAATCTATCTTGGAAAACCGACAAGGAGAAGACGGATTTGCTCTGCTACACAATGGGTGTAAAATCAGAGGGGCTCTTACTAAGGATACTTCCTAATGCTGAAACAAAATCCTTCAACGAAGTACTCGAAGCATTTAACGACCACTTCACCCCAAAGAGAAACATCATTGTCAAACGCTTCAATTTTAACTCCAGAGTTCAATTATCAGGCGAAAGTGTTGACGATTTTATCACAGCACTGTATTCTCTGGCTGAAGAATGCGATTACTTTACTGCAAAGGAGGACCTAATTAGAGACAGGATTGTGATAGGAATCAGAGACATTGAAACATCAATTAGCTTACAATCAAAATCCGATTTAACCCTGGCTACAGCAATAGCAGAAGTAAGGCAATCCGAATTACAAGAACAAGAAAGTCAATTGTTGCGCCACTCAAAGGGTCAGGAAGCTTCCAGAGCAAGAAAATGTACCGATTTCAAAGCAGTCAAAGAATCCGGACCAGACAATAAAAACTGTCGTCAATGTGGTTGGCCAAGTCATTCAGAAAGACAGTTGTGTCCAGCCAAGCGTTCTAAATGCAAAAAATGTGGTAGACACGGACACTGGGACAGAGTATGCATGGCAAAGGATTCGCTATCAGAAGATAATGAAGTTGAGAGATTTGGCAGAGGCTCAGCTGGCCATAGCTCAGGCAAGTCACATCGACAGAATCTTATGAAGAATTACTAAACTTTACACTAACAATAAGTAAAATAAAGATATTCACCGACAGACTGCCAAATAGCTTGTGTGTCCCAATAACAATAGAGATATAAAAACGATCTGAAAGGGTCAATTATAGAATTGTCAAAACAATTGACACTCAAATGAAAGAGATAATAAACACTGTATTGAAATATGTAATGAAAGAGATAATAAACACTGTATTGAAATATGCTTGAGATTTTTGCCATCCTATGGTGTGAAATCATAGTATGGCATACTCTCATGCATTCATTGCAGTAGTAAAATTTATATTTGCTCTGTCCTCCTTGTCTTTTAGACCAACTCTCTGATTCTGGTGCGACATTCATCGATGATCACACTGGACTTCGGGCCATTGCCAAAAGTTGTGAAAAATTTTCTGAACGGTTTTTCAAAGTGAGTACTACTAGATAAGGGGCCATCCATAAACCACGTCACGCATATTATGGCCGTTTTTGCCCCCCCCCCCCCCCCCCTCTCTTTGGTGCACTTCGTCACACTCTTGTTAACCCCCCCTTCTAATATTCCTAACTGCAGGACCTATATTCAAAAAAGAAATCATAGGTATGTATATTGACTTTGAAATTTCAGGTGCTTGTCAGAAGTAATCCTGGCAACTTGATCACTTCTCCATTAAGCGTTCAAATGTTACTTGCCATGGCTGCATATGGAGCTGGTGGCCACACTGCTTCTGAAATGCACACAGCACTTCAGCTTCCTATTGAAAATAGCATCGGCCAATCTGGCTGTTTGTCTCTTCTCGAAAGATTGAGTGTAAGCTATAGAGAGAATTCGCTTCTAATAGGCCTGTAAACATTCATACTGCTAATCAAAACTTGCGCAAGGTCGTCACATCTTGCATACCTTCTGCATTCATATGGATATTTGTAGCTTCTAGTTAACTATTCTACACAGATACTTCCATGCTTTCGTTATCAATTCCATTTTCGTTTCAGACTGAAGAAGCAGTTGGACTCCGTATTGCCAATAAGATATTTTTCGCATCTCATGTTAGCATAAAACCTGCGTATCAGGAACTAACTACCAAGATATTCCTCTCACCAAGTCAGTGCATAGAGTTCAAATACACACAAGCTGCTGCACGGACCATAAATACTTGGTGTGAGGAACGAACCAACAATAAAATCACGAAAGTTGTTGAGCCAGGTAATTTTTATTGCCTTGTACCTATTAAGCTGGCATATTAAGTGAGATGTCATTTTGTAAGCTTGAACATTGTTACGATTTCAATGTTGCATTATCATCAAACGCGTCAGCTTTCAAGCGCATCAAATGTGTTTTTACAGACAGCTTTCCGCCAAATACTGAATTTGTACTAGTCAATGCACTGTACTTTAAGGGTGAATGGCAATTCCCGTTTGAGTACTACGGGACCCGATACAGCACATTCCACATTAATGAAAATACCATCAAACTTGTACCCTTCATGTCAGGGATGTGGTCCTATCGATTTGGAGACCTTCCAAAGTTGGATGCAAAGTTCATCGAAATTCCTTATAAGGTATACCCAGTAAAAAGGATCTGCATGTCTACTCTAACTCATTGCATAGATTAATTGTTACAATCTACTAGACAAGATTGCAAACATTGCAGTCCTATTTTTCAACCAGTCCTTCCATTGCCAGTCCCAATCAAAAATTCTACAGAGTTTAGATCACAGTTACATGTTGATTATCCATTCTGATTTTCAGGGTGCAACGCTCAGTATGATCATCATTCTACCGAATAAAATAACGGGATTAAAGAAAGTCCAAAATAATCTGCACCAAGTGAATCTGAGACAAATTTTGCAGGGAGAAGATCCCAGACTTATCCTATTAAATCTACCAAAATTCAAGATAAAACATTATTACGATCTGAAACCGGTTCTAAAAGCGGTAACGTATACACATTACCCACAATCTTGTAGGACTTTATTTACACGTGAACTGAACGTGAACGTGAAATAACTTAGTTTTTTAAAAAAATGCATTTATGCCCGGTTGTATAAACTAGGGGATCCCTTCGATCACGGGGCAAATTTTGCCCCGGGAGTTATTGTCAAATGTTCCATAGTAATTATATCCACTCTGTATTGGAAACCCCGCTTCTGTGTTACCCTAGATTGGGAACGCTGTATCGTATTATACATGACATTATACATTCTAGTTGGGAATGACCGACATGTTCGGACTTACCGCCGATTTTTCTGGAATATCTGACCTTCCTCTTAATATCAGCGAGGCGGTTCAAACAGCATTTTTTGAAGTCGACGAAACTGGTACTGAAGCAGCTCCTTCTCCATGTGAGTGTAAATTATTTCATGTCCTAGGTATTGTCGTTTGACAATGTTGCTTGATTTCATAGATGAAGCTAAAAGCTTTGGTATGAAATCAGCCTCTACCATTGGATTATTGCGGGATAGACTCTAGTTTTGAAAATCTAGTGGATGATAAAGTTCCATATGTGACGTACAGGTTGTAGCTGACCTAATGAGTTTGATTCTCTCCCAGTCTTGACTGGGCTCTGTAAGTCTGGCTGGGATAGAATCGACTTATATTTAGTTCAGTATACAAATTTCTTGGGTCTTGGTTACATAACAATTTTCATCGATTGATATCATGTTATGTCAAATGGTCTGATTATTTCTGTCAGTAACGAGCGGAGGAGGAAGCGGCGCCCGAGGATTCATCGTTGATCGGCCATTTTATTTCACAATATACCATCACTCCACCGGAATATCGTTGTTCACTGGCACAGTTAGGGTACCAGCCTTTGAATAACGAAATAATGTCCTTTGATGATAACATATTGCGTACTAAAAAATGATATTTTCTTCAGTCTTATTCTGACTTTTTTTGATTTTCAAATATTTCCTACAATCTTATTGTTTCTTGTGATTAAGTTATTCGCCTTGAGACAACAGGGTATCAGTGATTGCTGTTTGTAATAAAATATACAATAGGCACTAGAGATTTAATCACAATGCCGTCGTAAATAGACATTTAAGAATTGTTCTTCTTGTAGCCATTAAGCATTATAATATATCTATGGGTGAAGAATTTTTGATACTGAATTCAGTTTGCAATTCTATGTAATAACAATGATTAAAAAAAAATCATTATACTTTGTTCAATACGAAGATGTTACCTTGTAGTTATTCTATATATCGTGAATGACAAAACTGATAGTAAACGATATTTCAATATTCACACACTCGCACAACACTGACTTCTTTTTAAAAAGCAACAAGAACTTCATGGTTTGAAAAATGTTGTATTTAAGAGCATTTTGCATATCAGTTATACAAATATAACGTACCTAACTGTAATTTCGCGCAAATATCTTAAGTCATAGGCTTAACTAGTACATTATTATTCATTATAGTATAAAACAGACGAATATACATAATCGTTAAACCTGAAAGAAGCGGTTTAAAACGTTTGTTGGAATTGACATAGTAAATTAAGTCGGGAAACAAGTCAATATTGCCGTAATCCCCCCCGCCGCATCATCGGCTGAGTCATTCTGTTCGGCGGTGTGATAGATATATCCAAGTAATCCCCTATGGTAAACCTGTGAAAAAATATACAATAATTATACACTTTGAAAGAATTATCAGCCTAAAATCTTCTGAGTGAGTCATGTTCTATTAAACAAACATCTAGCACCGAATACAAAATAATAATCGATCACACCTAGCCTGCGCAAGAGTCTTGTTATCGTCAGCTCCCCTTTGACCTGAACATGTTACACCAATTTCGCGCATTCTGTAACCAGAATTACGCATCTCAGGTGTAACTAAAGAGAAATCAAAATATGTTCCTTTTTTACGAGCGTCAGGATTCACCTCCTTCACTAGGGCCGTTATCTCTCTCAATGTTGCGTCCATCCTTGATAATGAAAATGACGAAAAATAAAATGAATAATATCGATGTTATTTTGTTATGATGTAATGCATGGTCTAGGATTGTTTCGGACTTACCAGGTGTAAATTTGTAGTTCGTTAGAAGGAACGTTACCTCTGCTGTAATCAACGATATTGTGATGACGACCGATGTTGCAGAAGACTCTAAGCAGCAGCGGGCATGTCTATGATTGTTAAAAGTTTGTTTTAAATTGAGGTTAGGATTGCTGTGACTCAATTTAGTCGGGTTTGATGAATTAAATTAGCGGTTCGACAGAAGATTAAGTAATATGAAATAGGCGAGGTATTATAACGATACCTTTTCTCTGTCGACCGGCTTGTCGGAAATTTGTTTTTCGTCAACTATCATCGACTCTACTGCTGATGCCATTTTCAACGATTCGTTTTTGTTAAAATTGCGCTCGGCTAGTAGCATGACAGCGGTGAAACTCATAAAGACGTTCCGAGATGAAGTCGGTAGTATAAATCACTGTCGAAATTGTCAGCATGGTAAAGTCGGCAATGTAGATTGCATCTCGTCGTTGATCGTCTCGGGATTAAGGCGTAGGACAGGCAGGTCGCGATAATCTGAGGATTGCGTATCATTTCGATTTCTTCACAGCGTCGAATGATTTGAGGCTCTTTTTTCCGATTTATTTCTTGTTCGATGAATCGAACGTAAAGTTTTCTTTTTTTTCGCTCTCTCATATCTGATGTATTATCTTCTTGAACGAAAAACTAATAATTTTTTTTCGCGCACTTCTACCTTACGAGCATTTTCGTCGGCAAGAAAGTAGATCTCTGGGATGGTAGAGCGGTGCGCCTCGTTGCTCTTTATACCGCCCGAACTTATCCTCAGCTTCACAGGGCTACCGCAAAGGGGCAGCACCGCCTACATATATGTGTAATATCCTTGGGTGCAGAGTGCATAAACAAGATCCGAATTTAACGGATAATTCAACCTAACCAAACCTATTATCCGCAATGATCCGTTACGAAGAGGAGAACGAAAAGTTGAAGGACAAGTCGAGATGCGCAGGGGTGCGAGCCGATCTTAAAATGTGCCTCCTAGAAAGTGACTGCTGTAAAATTGTACGTAATTCGCTAAGAATTTTTAGGTTATATTTTCCTGGGACTTATCTACATTTTGTTTCACATTTTGTTATTCTCCGATTCCTTTCTCCTTCTGTTTTTCCTTTTTTTTTTTTTGTTTTCCTGGCTTTGCGTTGCGTTGCTTTTTTGCTACGTTTCTCAAATCTTGGAAATTTTATAGTCTGATATAGATTGGGATACGCTAATGTATCGCTTCATCCTTGCTAAGTGCTCCTATACTTTTTCACCCATTTTATACCAGTGCGGTATTACCGGATGAATTAGATTTGTGTAAGAGACCATTCAGAGCAGTTGAAAGACCCACTAATTGAGCTGAGGGTTTTATTTGTTCAGCATAAACGCACTCCCAGAGAATGCCTGAATTCAACAGATGGAACTGTACCCAGTGAATGTCAAGCTCTCAGAGTAACTTTCTTCGAATGTAAACATTCGCTTGTAAGTAACTTCCACTCGACTTACCCATAATTGTAATTATAGTATGTCGTGTTTCAACTTGCAAGGGGTGAGAAACAATTGTATCTATGAGACTTCACACGATCCCAAACTCTCGCGAGTTCTAATACAGCTATAGTGCAATTGAGGGGATGTACCCTTAGCCAATACACGATTACCGTTTTTGAAAAATCTAACATTTAGTCAATCCTTTCATGCAGCTGGATGGTAGAAGACGATTCCGAGGGCCTAAAGGATACTAGCATATACGTATTTTTGTAATTATTCAAAGTACATATTTCAATTTCTGACCATTTTGAGGTGAGCTCCTGCACTGGCCTTAAATTGTTATTTGTTATTTGAATATGTAAGTAAGTATGAAAATATCTTGTAGACATTACGTTGCTATCATTTTTCGGAATGTATTAATAAAATCTTATTAAGTATATTTAATTGTAAGTATAATAATGAGTAGTGATAGTCAATTATGTTGTATAAGCATACATGAATCAATGTAAGAAGAATTAAGGTGACGATGATAAAAGCTAATTTCATGTCGAGGAAAATATGTAGCCAAACTTTATTATTTTACAATAATATTATAGTAAATATAATATTATGCGCATAAATGAAAAATATATTAATATTGTACATACATACATTTTCCGCCCAGCGGAATAAATAATGTGTTACCTATTCCTATACCTATATAGTTCATTTTTGATTTATCGTTTGCGGTTTAAAATTGTTTGTGCTATCGTGATTTTCTTGAATCCTGGCTAGTGTCACTATAAGATATTTTTTCTTCGTGGAACATGAAACATACATAACGTGCGTTTATGTTATTTAATTTGCTGTCCCACTACTTCGTAACTATACCGCAGATAAATATTTCAATCGAAACGTTAAGGAAAAACCGTTTGTCAATCTAAAGAGATGAAGACAAAAAAATAGAAAAAAAAAAAAATAAAAATAGAATAAGCAAGTCAATTTCGAAAATTGGGCAGGTAAAGAAGAAGTCGAGTAAAATAAGCACGGTCGACCTTTGTGCTGAATTGTGTGTATTGTACGTGAAAGGCACGAAGGCCAAGCGATAAAATAAGAGAGTTTGAATAAACGCCGACTTTACTCGAGTAGATATATCCATATAGAATTATTTATAATTAAAGCTGATATTCGTCGATACGTCGGATATGTTGACGGTTGTGCGACGGTTCTTTTGAGCATTGATATGGTGTTTAAAATAGTATACATATATAACGATGCACGGAATTTTGATTTGAGTTTATGTTGTACAGCATACGTATATCGTCAGACTTTCCCCTTGGATAAAATTTCTTAAAAATCGTATATAATTTATTTGAATCAATTGTGGCGCTCCGGGCGCAAAATCCTGTAGCTAATTTTACCCGATCCAACAATTTTGGAATAAACAGACATATGACGCCATCTTTCAAAGATTTTTTCGACTCAACGATAGTCTTTTTTCTGATCAAACTAAAAAGTCGAAAAAAAGTATCATCGAAAAATTTTCTTGGTTTTGTTTTCTTTTGCTCTTACCCCACCTTCCGTAATGGTGTGAGAAAGAAAATCTTGAAAATTTATGTCCACTTACATCCACTTGTATAAACGTGTGTAGGTAATATCGTTAAAATCGATAAATATTTTTACATAATATTATAATTTATAAACGAGCTGCAGAAGGCCAGTTGGTATTTGTTTCTCTTATTCGCGCACCGCGCGATATTCCTTATAATATACATATACTTACACATTTAAATCGTAAATTATTTTTCTTTCCCAGCGTGAAAACATAATACATATTAGACTCGAGTATAGGTATAAAAATGATCGTAATACATACACGTAAAAACTTATTGCAGAGTGCGAAAAATCATTCCAACAAAATACATCATAATGTCTCGTTTGTAAAACCCGCGATTAATCAAAGATAATAACAAAATCGCGATTATATATACCGATCTCAGATATGCATTATTAATTAATATCGTTCTATAATTTAATTATTCATATCGTATTTAGTTAGTACCTATATTATAAACTAACTTATCATATATATAGTAGTATGTACACCGCTATAATTCAACGGCTCTATAAAGTATCAGGCAAAGATTTTTCGATTTTATAACATCTTAACTTATGAATTACGGCAAAAATTGACTATAGTCGATCGAGTTGTACCGAGTATAAGGTAATTAGAGAATATCGCGAGCCTTATGTTATGTATTAGGTTGACCTCATCCGCAATGAGAACTAATTCCGAAGAGTGTAGATGCACCTTGTTCGATAAATCAATTTTTTGGTTCCAAAACTCATTTCGAATGAAATGTATAAAAAATAATTTTATCGGCATAGATAGGTATATTTATAGTTTCAGATCTGTTTCGATTCTGTATCTCTGTTTTGCGATAAAGTATCTTTCGAAAAAATAATATTTCCCAAAATGTTTCGTTCACATTCGGCTGAACGCGTGAATTCTCTTTTCGTATTTTAACTTCACTCCGATATTTAGTGAAAAATTGATCAATCCCCTATTCAGTTGCATCCTTTACTCCTCTCACTTATCTGCAGCTGTCTGGTGCAGTTTCAATCGATCACATAGATTGCATTTGTACTTTCCCCCACGTCCCTTTTGTTGCCTGAATTTCGTCCTCATCGCGAATACCTTCGCCTCATTCGTAACTGATCTAGTTGATAATTAGTGATTGATAATCACTGAAACTACCTATATAAATATGTCTATATCTATCTCGATGATAAAAGGGAGAGAAATAGAGAACAATCGTTAAAATTGATATTAATTAAAGTCTAGATATAGACTATCGTTGGTATTTATGATAATACTACTGATAATAATCAATTACTTTGGAATAGTGGACCTATGTAGTATTCTATTATCAGAATCATAATTTTATAGTAATCAGTATGGGATATGGCTTAGAGCTGCTGTTTACGAATGATACGCGTTGCAGCTTATTGTCCCGTATCGAGGCTTGCGGTGTTGAAAGGCGAGTCATGCAATAATTATAATTACTAATTACTAATTAATTGTTCGCACGAACGGCAAAGGCATCGAAAATACTTATAAAGCTATCGTACGAATCATTTCCGTAACAACGGATAACGAACAAACAAACAAATGTGATACGCTCTTTAAATATCACAGCCTTATTAATCGTAAGATATGTCTTCACTACGAATACGTATAATAGTAGCGTATATTATTACCTATAGATTTCTGGACGCCCTGTATTTTCAATGATAAGTACTCTATAATCGTTCAGCAAGGACTGACTACGATATTGAATATCGGCGCTCTAGCGAGAAGTTAAACAACTGCAGACTGTGCGTCTGCAGCCTTATTCTATACCTACTCCATGCTTACTAGTCGATAATTACCGCGAAAATTCGAAAAGTAGACCATTTTGAATCTTTCTATTAAGCGTTTTCGTCTAGTCGATGTCTAATCGATAATTTTGCACCAGATTAATGAATAATTATATAATATCAGATAGTAAGAATCGTTGAATTCCCAACGTACTTGAGAAATACGTTTACGTCTACAAAGATTATTATCAATGTTTGATAAACTTTGTATTTTGTTCCTTCTTTCATTATAGTCTATACTGCAGGTACGCGAGCATTAGCTCCTATGAAAAAGTCTTTAAAAAGGTTTTATCGCGTTACGTAGAAAAAGCGTTGCCTAATAGATATAATTATTGGTCGAAAAATTTGTCAGTAACGCAGCTGCCATCCCGCGTTCAATTCAGACGTGATCCGTGATCGAATTCTACGCGCTGATAATTATTATTATTGCTCTTTCATATCATTATAAGTATAGGTGTTACGCGGACTGGTATAATGTTAGCTGATCGTCCTAAGAGAAGAATATCACCTATCTATTATTTTTTCGCTAATTTTTTTAAATGCTAATATTCAATACTATCTATCTATTTTTTTTTTTTTTTTTTTTTTGTATCGTTCACCCCGTTTCTACGGCCTGCATGGCTACCCTCACCACAAATCAACACAGTGTACTAATTATAGTTCATAATTATTCTACAGGGTTATCAACGAGATTCTGTGGATTAAAAACATGAATTGTTCAATTTAAGGTTTCAAGTAGCTACATGACCGATCGCGAGCTATCCGAAAAGTTAGTCTAGAGTGCAAATATCTCGATGTACTCCAGATTTCCAGAGTGGTAATACCTCTTGGATTGACCGATCAATCGATCATTTGATTAACCGAAATTCTAAATTGCATCAATCATCTTTTTCGATCAATAGGTAGTACTAAACATTTCCACTAATCGATTATTCAAAAAGTGAAATAATGATGGTTGCCACCGCGATGAAAAAGTAGCTGCAAAATAATGACGGTACATCCCATGTACGATGACTCATCTTGAGACTCAATCGAAGAAAGTTTCTTGCGATTTTAGAATTAGAAGCACACTGAGGGCCTGTACAATCCAGTGTAACCACACAGACGGGCGCGCAGTGCAGGTAGCAAAATTGCTGCGGCGGACAGGTTGTCCTGCAGTTGGGCACATTCGCAGATCAAAAGATACATCTTGTCTCCGTGGGATACCGACTTGTGGAGCGTGATGCGTCGCAGTCCAACCGATTTCGGCAGATACCGGTATATCATTCGCGCCCCTGTAATTTAATGTACAAACATAACATCAACCATCGTTCGTGGTAACCGAAAACGGCACACGATTAGCCAGTGCAGCATACAATTTTGTATAATTAATCAGCCGCCCATCTTACCTGTCCAGTAAAGCCAATTACGTTCGAATTTGAGCCCGTCGTCCCCTTCAAATACCTTGAAGACGGAAACGATGTAGCCAGTCGTGGCGAGTGGCGGCCGACCTCCGGGTGGTTCAAGTGGTGGTCGTGCGATCGTCGCAACTTCGTTGAAAACGTCGAGTGTGTGGCTAGCTGCGTATTTGAGCTCACGTGGGTCGAACTTTTGCAGCGCTCGGCACTGTGCTTCATGGTGAAATTCGGCTGGGTCTCTTGTCAGTTTGTTTATGAAGTAATACGAGATGAAGGGAAACTCGGCTGCAATGATATGCAATAACGTTTTTGTAACACATGCACGATTTTTGCGTTTTTTTGACCCATTAAGCGGGCCTAAAGTGACAGTTTTCAGACCAGCGGGCGTTTTTATTATATTAGCGCCCGCTACGTCGAGCAGCGGGCGTTTCTATTATATGAGCGCCCGCTACTCGAGTATAAGCGGGCGCTAATAACCTGAAAGCGCCCGCTGAAATATTTTTCAATATTTGCGAGAAAATTATGATTCATGAAGAAAAAACGCGAAAATCGTGCTGTCACAAAAAATATGGTGTGCACCAAGGGCTAAGTAGGCTTTTTGACCTTGTGTGGTTGCAGTACTCGTCTTCGGCTCGCAGACGCACTCGTCTTCGACTCGTGCTACCTCGCCTCCGACTCATACTGCAAACTCCACACTCGGTCTAAAAAAGCCCACTTTACGCCCTTGGTACACAATATACTATTATGTGGTTATGCGATCTTACAACAACTTCTTGACTAACGTTTAGTCTTCAAAGTTACTTAGATATACCTAATGGACTCAGAAACAAAACAAACTATGAGCCTCTTCTTGTATAGGACCATCCACTTTTAACTGGAGTGGGAGAGCAAGTGGCAGTCCCCTTTTGGGCGCCCATAAAGTGTTTTCGTATCGAGGTATAATCTCGTTGCAAATGGTGACTTGATGATATAATCCCAGTCCCTAAGTTCAGCTACGTGATGATATAATCCCAATCACAATCCCCGAGTTCCTTAGTTAAGCTACGTACCGTTTCGCTCCATGTTAACAAGCAGTATGCTTTGAGCGGCAGTTGGTGCAAGTTCGGCGACGAGTTCCGCCGCGGTATCCCGCTGGAGTACGAGAGGACAGGCGAGGGGTGATTCCATCAGAGGATCGAGGGGCTCAAGAGGCGACATGAGGTGCGCAAGAACGCACTGTTTCGGGTCCTCGACTTCAAGGACGGATAAAGGACTGCTAGTTTTTTTCCGGTCAACGATAGGCGCTAGCTTAAATAAGGCGGACCTTTGGTAATTCAGTTCTGGTTATGCGAACGGGAGCGGGATGAAATACAATATGTGATATCCTAGAACATGGGGCTATTAGCTCTCTAGGCATTTCAGTCCATGAAAACGCTCTACAGGGTTCACCGATCAGCGATTGACTTACCGGTACTCCTGCTGGAAGAAAATGGTCGAGGGACGCTAGAGGGATGATGAAACAGTCCCTGTCCAAAGTCGCGAGGGTCCTCGGCTCTCCCGCAGATAACTGAGCGTTTCCGGATACCACGAGTGGGGTATAAGTTCCCACAGCACTCGCCGGACTTCCGGCGCTAAATGATACCTGAACGGACGACAAAGAGAATGTCAGTAAGAGCAGTGTCCGACGTGCACAAAGTGGTCAAGAACTGGTGACGGGGGGTGGCATTGCTCGGAATAGCCAATCTTGCCGAGCCATCGTTGAGTTTTCAATCGATTTTCCTGCATCCCTCGCGGTCGTGTCGCGTGCGGGGTGCAGGCCCGAGTCATCTACAGGGGCTAAAGAACTGGGTGCTGATTCAAAAACCAAACTTTATTGCGGGTTATTCCATTTTCTCTCTCTTATATGCTTAAGAAGTGTTACAGACAGGTGCAGCTGCAGTGTTAGCGGTGAGCGACGACTCTTCCGTCTACATAAAAAAAGGAAAAAAAAATCTTATCTAACCTGCCTGGAGGCCGAGGGTGTCGATGGCTCTGGAGCATCTCGCGACTGGTTGCTGGTCTGCTTCCGCTTCGCCATCCCGCCTCCGCCGGTTCCACCTCCCCCGCCGACGCCACCACCCCCCACTCCGCCTGCCCCCCACTTGATAATGGGTCCGGAGTTGCGCCGAGTCGTCGGACCCAGCTGCGGGCCACTGTCTTCTACACCGGCGGTGCCTACGGCGGGCGGGGAGAAAAACAAATGGGTCCTGTAAGAGTGCGCAGGGTGCTCGTCCATCGGGTAATATCCGAATTCCCGACTTCTCCGCACGGCATCGCGGCCAACGCCAGTACGACCCCGCATCCCTGAGGGCCGATAACCGGTTGCTCCTCCACAGCCGCTGACCACACCACCGACACCACTGTTCCCGCGTTCGACACCACCGGCTCCCTTGTCCACCGCAAAGTTCTTCCGGAACATAAGATTCATGATTGAGGGTAGAGTCGTGCGTGCACGGCGGAGACTGTGGACTGTGGACTGTGTAGTAGAGAGTCTGAGAGTCTGAGAGTAGAGGCTGAGGTGATGCTGCAGGAATGTTGGCCGTGTTTTACCTCATTCGCCGGCTAACAGCCACAGCAGAGATCACGGCCGGGTGGGTCAGACACAAGTCACAACACGCGACAATTATAATACGAAGTGTAGCTAGCTGGTTACTGCCTAGCTCTACGATGCCACTGCACGTGCACAACGGCCATACCCTCCTATGCACAGAATTAGTAACAGTAAGAAGTTATCGGCCGAGCTGGGTCGGTGAAGAACAGTCAAAGAATCAACGGGATGACGACCAACCGACGATGACGCGTCAAGGCTAAGACGAGCTACCTTATAGATTCAATTCTCAACTCTTGGCACTGGCCATTTTTTAATCGTTTCACCTATAGCAGCTACCTTACCGAATTTCATGAAAATTTAATCCTTTTTCTGATCGGATACAGTTATTATAGGAACGGTTGCGCGAGATATCTCAATTGTGAATGCAAGAACTTCTGTAATACATTGGTATTCTATACTCACTGATTTAGGCTTTTCACTTTGAATTAGGGTCGACTATTGTAGCACAGGAGTCGTCAGACACGAATAAACCTATTGCTTCCAGGAGTAGATAATATATCATTCCGGACCTCACTTGGTGCGTCAACGTCGCCAGGTCGAACGAATGGATCAGGGAAAAACAAGTGGAATGTTGTATGTTGTGTACACATATATTAGGTGTTAGGGTATATACATAATATATACATTATACAGGTATACACTCATGTATCTGTCGCCCAATAGAAGCGATGGAAAGTTAGATTAAATTGTTATAGGCACGCAAGTTTGCTCACGCCAAAGCGAAATAGTTGTATTGCAGGTATTTTCACTGTGTATTCGCGCTTGCGGGCGCCGAGGTCCGCGTAACTTCGACGACGACGTTGAGCCCCTCGTACGTGGGTCGTTCTATGTTGACCCAACAACGTTTCTTACATCACTCAACTCACTTACCTGCCCTCGCGTATCCCTCGTCTAACGTAAGTTTGTAAATGCGGTTATGGGAATGGGACACGATATGCACACACATCTATGTATATAGGGATATACGTATATTACGTTGTTTACTGCTCCAGTAAAGTCACAATTTATCGTACTGCTAAAACGGAGGAGGTGTGCAATCCTCAGGCGCGAATATCACCACCGAGCTAAGCCGGGCCGGATGGTTAACTCATTCTTGCGAATGAATGTTGCAAGAAAAACTAAATAAACCCACAAAGCTGCGCGGGTATTTCAAGCCGGTGCTAGACCATGTTCTAATAATACTTGACCAGTCGTGTATTATATGAATGTAGGTATAGAGGGCATCGATCAAATCCACTATAACTGCGATCGTTCAACGTTTAAGGTTGGACATTGCGCTTCCTCGTGTTTCATTTCCGGCAGCCTTTTCCGAGGTGCGATACCGAGTCAGAGTTCACCAGAGTAGCAATTACACCTTTGGCGAGGTCAAGTGCAGCGCATAAAATATCTTGAATAGGTATACCGCACGGTGCAGTCATATTGCGTAATTCCTTTCAAGTATCAGACACACAGAGAGTATCGCTAAAATTTTGTATGTATACTAATACGTGTTATGATACGCGGTTTTCAAATGCCATAGAAGAGTATAGTGTAGTCAATTCTGTGGCGCCTGAAGTTGAGTCCACTGCGGGCGTCAGCTTCAACGTTGTAACTCCCATGGGAATAACATGCTCGTCAATGACATTTGAAATGTATACACGAAATGAACATAAAAATTTGATTGAATACTTCATATGCATCTGCTTGTTGCAGAGAATCACGCTTTTCGGCAATTATTCTTGCCTCTACGAGTCTATTATGGTGATTTCTAAACTACGTATATAACTACTCCAGGTCGTGGGTTGCGGTTCGCTACGGCTAAGTCGTTGATCTTACCGACGATGTTGAGCCGGCAACAAGTGCCGTGTCACGTTTCGACGCCATCCCCTTCGCTCTTCGTCGTCGTCCACCACTTTACTCAGGTCCCAAGTGATTCATTTCACTCCTGTCTCCGAGGCCCCATATTTCTTCCCGGATCTCTTCAACCCTCCCTTCTTTGCAGCTGTGTTCTTGATCAACGTCCTCCAGCGAGTATCTACTGAAAAGAGGCATCTCCTATTCTTCGTAAACCACAACCTGTGACTTCTTATTTATAATTGCACGCTCGATGAGGTCTGTACAGCGTTGCACCTCAGATGTTGAAGGGTGCAGGAGTGACAGACGGAACAAAGTGTATCAAAGATAAGGTCAAGTGGCAGCGGTTCCGCGTCACTTTTTCCGTAACTATGATATTGCGGGCAGCGGTCGTCCTCGATGAATAGCAAGTCACGATTAATCATTCAGCGGTCTATCGACATGTGGTTTTTGATGTTGTAATGGTGTTAGTAGCTGGTAGCATCAGCATCAGCATCAGAAGCAGCAGTAGCAGCGATGCGAGGCGGGTTACTTTGCGTTACACTGCAGCCAGAAGTATTGCATACGAATACACGAGGTTGTTTTCTTTTTTTTTTCCAAGGGATACAGAAAGTAGATACATAGGCGGATGTTTATTGCTGAATTGGGAGGTAGGAGATAGGCGCGTGGGTAACACGTGGCAGCAGAGACGTCTCGAGGGCGCATTAACGACAACGACGCGATTCTAGGGAAATGTATACAATGTAACATATGATATGACTCGCTGTCGGCCCCGCACCGTATCGCCAACCCCGATATAATGATGCAGCGTAATAACCGTGTATCGACGGAAAGGCGACCTTGCTTCGCGCCGCACTCTATCGCCGCGAAGGCCGCGGGCAAAACTCGGTGAGAACCAAGCTAAGCCGAGCCGCTGCGCGGCGCGGCACGGCGCGGCGGTGCGATCAGACGAACCGCAAAGTTAGATCAATGAGAGAGATAGAGAGAGAAAGAGAAATAGGTGGGGGTAGACAAGGTGACAGCGAGCGCGGGGATTGGGGAAGCTGCTGCACCCTGTCGTATGGATGGGTGGGTGCGTGCGCATTTAAGTATAGTATCTACCTAGGTTGTACTATATCCGACGTATTTACTTGTATACGTTACATGCTGCGGGCACGTTTGGCGCAGAGCGACGATGTTGGCCCCGCGGAAGTGCGGCGTAGAGGCCAGGCCAAGGTCAGCAGCGTTTGTAGCCGATATTTGACGGGCCGGCGAGGGGGTATCCGGGAATAGCGGGGCGCGGCGAGTCAAAGAAGGCTCGAGGCCGCGGTGCTGCAATATTAACGAGGGAGGTTCTACGAGGGTCACGCGCGCGACTGACAGCCGCGTCGAGGACGTGGCGTGCGTCGGCCCTCGAGACGGCGGGCGCGGCCGCGTATCGGGCAGGAGGGTCTCCAGTGCAGGGTATATTCGTGATTGTCATATTATTACGTGGGAAAATATTGGACCAATTTTGAAGCTCGATCGTCCGGCTTCTCCGACGGGTGGGATCCCAAGGGACACGTCCTGGTTCCCTGTAGATCCCGCGTTCTGGCTGGGCCTCCGTCTTCACCGATCCGTCGATCGGTCGACGCCGACCACGTCCAACGATACCCGCGCACCTGAACGACGAAGTCGATCCCTCTATGAATATGTTCGCGTGATTAGTGGCGCGTCACTCGGCGGAGCGATAGGCTTTGAGGATAACGCGCACGGTAGAGAGTCTGTTCTGGCCGCGAGACGCTACCTTACTAGCATGAATCGGGGCCAATATTATTGGGTGGCTGGCCGGCAGCCCGCAGCCAGCAGATCGCCTGCCGCCTAGTCGTCCACGGCCCTCTGCGGCGTACTGCGGCGTACCGCGACGCAATGCTAACGAGTATCGCGTCGGCTCGTCGTCACGGTCTCAGGGCATTACGTTTGAACTCGTGGATTCCGCCGGATGACTGAGGAGGCAGGAGGTGTAGAGGGTTACGGTATATTGGTAAGGCGAGGGAGAGGGGCGAAGGTCTCGAGCGAAAGATAGGAGATTCGGCAAGCCGAGGGTGCGGCGGGGCACAACCCAGTATTGGCATGTCGCCCACGTCGATCGAGACGACATCCCGTAATTAACGGAGTTAAAATTGGCTACGCGTCAAGTGGCGGAGAACCAAGAAAATTCTTTGAGGCTTGTTCTCTCGATGCATGCACGCTACATGTTCTCACGTCACCGAGCCATGACCCACGAATCACGGGTCACACGAGGTGCGTGACACCTACGGGTCACCATTCTTTTTAACCACTACGGCTTTCTGACACGCTTACAATCAGTGGTCACGCAGCTTAATCATTGTCGATGACCCAGCTGTATATATATACACCTATTCTAGAATACAAGAGTTCATACTCAAACAGTCAGAGTGTTGAACGTTCAAACCACCGATCCATCTTTAAAACGCGCCCAAAAAGCTGCTAATAAACAAGCATAAACAAGCCTATCATGATCATGGATCTATGATCACTCAAAGGGCGAGCGTTATAAGTTTCGTTTCTTTGTTAATTGACGATGAAGCCCCCGGGCACAACGAAATACAGACATACACATTTCCACTACTTATCCGGTCCCAGCAATAATTACCACCCCCACTACCGTCGTATCTGGTTATTTTTACCCTTTTTGTATCTCGACAAGAGGATGACTTGTGCTGATTGGGTACTTGAAGGTCGCACTTGAACGCGCGCTCATCCAAGAGATGTAAGAGTTGCTTGGAAGGAGGATAAACAAGGGAGGGATGTAGAAGGGTTAGACTCAACCTCCGTTATGAGTCCACAATATTATTAGCTTCACCTCGCTATAGAATGAGACGAATATCATGAGGGCCTTTCTACCCTCTCTCCCTCTAACGGTATACACCTATTGAGCTCTTCCAGGCAAAGATGATGCGCATACATATGTATACGTCCGAAGATCTCTATCTCTCTCATCCTACATCGAGGTCAAGCTGGAGCCGGGCGGTTTATTTAGTCTATCCCTCATATAAGTCCGAGGGAGAGTATTTTTAGCTGCAGTATTGTTGTTACAAAAATTGGCCATTATACTGAAATGGGTTGAGACGCGGATTGAGAAAAAATAATACAAATCATACCCTCTGCTAATCCGAATTTTATCCAAGCCAGAATTAAACGAGTTAGAGGATGTTTAATAGCTCCAATTTCACGAGCAATAAATTTTGTTCCAACGATATATGAGAGGATCTTCAATCATCTAATCATTTCCAATCGGGCTGTTCAATTCAATTCGAAATTAGGAGTGGAAACCGTGTCATTTCAGTATATTCTCTGACGAGAATGTTCATGGTATATTCAGAGGTAATTCATTCGGACTACTTCAAACGAATATGAAAGAGAAATCCACGATGATCAAAGAAACACGGATTGATAATTCAAGAATAGTACATTGTGCCCTCTCGGTGCACAATGTACTATGTCCTGTAATTATTTCATAGTTTGCTGAGAAAATGATGTAAATTTTCATAAAATCAGCGAGAAAAATACGCGAAGTCGAGATTCAGAGGTTTTTTTCTTTTTTTTTTTTTTGCGAAACATTACGTTTGCTCGAGCTAGCTACACTTTCTGAACTTTTACCAGATTTTACTCTTTCCACTAGAAATATACACCTCCCATTGGGCGAGTGTAAAAAGTGTAAGAAAAGTGTAAAAGGCGTAGCTAGCTCGAACAAACCTACAAGGTAGGTACAGATGAAACCAAATAAAAGCATAAGTACATATGGAAATAATTTATTCTTCAAAATAATTTCACAAAATTATACCTACCAAGTTTTAGATACTTGGTAAGTTTTGGTAAATAGTTCACGCAGAATTCACACATGTTCAATTAATAAGTTCTGCAGCGTTTTTTTTTTTTTTTTCAAATTGATTATAGGTAATTTATTCACATTTATTTCATTCTGCTGTCATTTATTTACCCAATATTGACGTGAAATGATTTTAGCCTAATTGCATTCGGTTGAAAAAATCCAGGCAAAACTCGGTGTATACATTTTTAAGAAAGCGTTGGTATAGCCAGTTTTTTCTTTGGTATATAATCTTCAGAAATCGAATGGGATAAAAGCACACATTCTGGACAAACATCAGGCACTTCCATCATCTTTTACATAGATAGGTGCTGCCACCTACCGGGTTCCGAATTGGGAGTGGAAAAAGCGGGGAACCACCTTATCAAAACTGATTAATCATTATTCCTGCGCATATAGGTATAAGACTGTTTATTGGGCGTAAGAAGCATGTAATTCATAGTTTTAGTGACCAAAGAAACACAAGGAGGTAGGAGCAACGATGGAAACAAGCCGCGGCCTTCCGGTGCTCGAAACTTCGTAGGTCACTGTTCACCATAAGGGTATTCGGTATTCCGCGAGCCGCCTTGAACCAGACGCGTCAGCTATCGGAGAGACGAATGTAGCCGCCGCGTTTCATTGAAAAATTCTTCGTACTATCGGCAACAAACTCATGCAGCTCGTGCTTGATCCTTGATTTTGGTATTCCGCTCTGAAGACATCCTGTAACGTGAAATCCCGAGTTAAAGATCCTGTTCTGCGCGTTCAGGCTCGTTGTTAAATAAGACTAACTGGTCCGTACGGATTAAGAATCCGGCAAATTCGGATTGAAGAATAGAAAAAAGAGCCTCTCGGCTAACGCTGTTCTTTCTTTTCCAACTTATGGTGGCTTGTAAACTAATAGTAATAAGCGTAATTTAGGTAATTGGGTTTATCTAGAATCGTATTTGAATAACTAATCTAAAACATTGAGAGCCATCATCTTTGACTAATTGGTTTATTTGCTTCAGAAGTATCATATATGTATACGTGTATATATATATACAAATCGTAGCCTCACTCGTGGAAGCATAGGTATAATAGACAGTAGCGTGAGCTTAAATCGGTGTTAGACTTTTTTGCTAACGATTGTAACTCGTAAGTATTAGATATATCATATAGATAAGATGTTTGTTTTTAATATTGCTGATTCGATACTATAAGTGTATAAAAGAAAAGGAGCTAAAAATACTTCTCTAAAAACTTTCGTCTCTACTATAAAGCGATAACATATATTAACATACCTCTCAATATATTCTATATAATTATACAAAAATATTATCGTTTCTTTATTTCTAAGGAAAATAACGAAATGAAGAACAATGCTCTTCGGTGATAAGAATTCTTTGTTTTCGGAAAAACCACCTGGATCATCGCACTTTCTCGTCCCCTCATTCCTAATCACATATTTTTAAAAAAACAAACGATAATATTCTGGTACATAAAGGAGCCAATAGCGGCAGAATAACGACTAGCGCGCGTTAAAAAAATTCGTCTTAAGATTTTATTAGAATAAAATACTATATCCTCTCCCAATTGAAGCGTGCTCGAAATTTCGAGCAGTCCGTTGATTATTATTCATAAATATATAGATAGAAAAAAAAATGGTGAAAAACGTGGTACTGCAAAGTTAATAACCCTGAGCTCGTGCGACGACTACCAGAGCTCCAGGTATCTCATCTTATTTAAATAATCTAATGAAACAATGTCTGACGATTATTAAATCAGGCAAAGACTTCCTGCTCTATACCGAGCTGCTCCAATAGGTAACCCATCGGGGTGCGCTTCAGCCCAAATCCCTCAATCTTGTTCACCAGCTTGTTCTTTATGCTACGAAGCCGCATCGACGCGTGAATAAAGGTCACTGTGAACAAGTAAGAGGATTCGTTAGACTCTGACAAACAAGCTGAAACAAACAGCTCTCTTTGTTCTTTTCCATTGATGAGAATGATTGTATGTCGAAGTGAGTCAGAGATTATCTTCACTCACCAGAAAACGGGAGGAGAATACCGATCAAAAATACTAAGAGGGAACCGACGGTGTAAGCAAGAAAAGTGCTGCCAAGAAGTATGACAATGACCCCAATTGCAGGATACTCTTTCTTGGTATGGTGGATCGCTCTCCCCTCGCACGAGGCGTAGGCAAACAGTCCTAAAGCTACACACATCGATGTAGCACCGACTAACATTTTTGCCGGATGAATCAAGCTGCAAGTGAATGAAACAAAATTGGAGGAATAATTCATTGAGGAGAGAGAGAGAGGGAGAGATAAGATCGAATATAGGTATAATAATTGAATGAACTCACCCTACTATCACGAAGATGATCACAGACATGAAAAAATAGTTCGTTTGGTAGTAGAAGAGATTGTTAACAACCCGGTTACCCCATTTGTCTAAATCTTTGTAATTCGGTATTTGGAAACGTGCGGATTCCAATAGAAAATCGTCGAGACCACGTAGGGGCGGAATTTCGAGTTCGGAGCTCCCCATCGCCCCGACCTTTGCTCTCTCCATATTTAGACGATTAGCTCAATGTCGCTTGTCGGTGGTGTTGCAGTTCGATTGTTTTTTTTTTCGTTGTAGTTTTGTATTTTTAGCTTAGTAGGAATTTAGTTGCGGCAAAATCGGCACTAGGGTATATTCACCTCTCTCGATGCGAATTGCGAACTCTGACGTCGTATCGTATGGCGTATGCGTATCGGTCGGCTGACCACAAACTATGATCACGGAATACGGATGATTACGAAAGCTGCACTGATCATATTAAAGTGGCAAAATAGTCCGCGGAAATAACTGCAACTGTGAATGATGTCAAAGAGTTGGAAAGAACGATGTCAGAGTTGTTTTTGTTGTCGTGATTCGCGTGATTGTAGACAAATGGAACAAACTTAACATTCATTTTGGTGAATAGATGGCAGCACCATTACCTTTATTTGCGATTAGCGCGAATATTCGAAACACACGGATGACGTTCTAACGGTTTCAAAAAATTCATTGAAGAAAGGTTGTTACGTAACGAACGAAATGTGAAGAATTGTTGAAAAACTATTTTTATTCACTTTTATATAGTACTTGCATCTATTTAAATATTTTTTCCACACTGCGCGCGTTGTGTTGAGAAATAAAGTCTGATACACGTGCGAAAGATGATTCTCGACTCGTGTGATTATCACCCTCACTTCGCTCGGGCGAAAAACTTCACACTTGTCCGAGAATCAACACTTTCGCACTAGTATCGAAAAGTACTATGCTTACCTCGTCTTTTCTTCCTCATCATTCCTAGATTTTGGTAATAGAATTTAAAAACTTGGTGATTATAATAACGATAATAAATGTTTATTCGACGCTGATTCCAACGTGTGACCAAAAATATACAAAGTAATAAAAATCTATCGATTCACCATTCTCCCCACATATAACAACACCCTGCGCATACACATGCATGTATGTATGTATGTATAATATATTTGTACACGATTGCCTATAATATACAACTACTTGTAATTGTTATTTAAGATTATTAATATTCGTATTAGTTATGAATGATTTCAATAAATTGTTTGAAGTATAGAATTAAAATTAGAAAAAAGAAGAACCTGACACAGTGTGTCTACTACGTATATGCGAGAATACCTAATAGTATGACAGAAATAAAATGAAGAAAAAAAATTAATGTCGGAATGTCATTTCGTCGTTATTGCGGAAGAAAAAAGTAACTCCCAAACTCCCTGAAACTCTGGTAGTACTGAAGTAGTAGTGGTAAAATTATTATGAAATATTACAGTTTAGCTTTGTTAGCGTCCATAAGTGCCTTGAGTTTTTGTGTCAGCATTATGTTACCCTTGATCTTCAATTTTCCACGCATGAAAGCCACTTGTGGATTCAATTTACCAAGAGCCTGTAAAAAAATGGAGAAAAATCAACAAGAATACAGGATGGTTGAAGAAATGGTCAACTACATAGTAATTCCAAAAAAAAAAAAAAAAATTAAAAATGGAATTGAAAAAATTTATGAAAACGGACAAGTATACTCACTATAGCAACCATATCCTTGTCTTCTACGGTCAATGTTGTGTCAGCTTTACCAGACTTCAATTCTCCTTTGTAAACTTCGCCCTTTTTTAGATCAAGAGCTAAAAACGATTCACATTATTTCTTTTCCAAATTATATTCATGCTCATTTTTCTTTCGGCTTTTTGATAAAGAAATTATGCTCACTCCATTGTCTTTGTGTTTCGCCAGAACTGGTGATATTGTACACAAATATCCCATTTATTTTTTTCGCCTGGTCCGGATGCCCTTTGACATAGTCTCCTATCGCCGCAAAAACCGCATCAGATTCTAAATTCTCCTCAGCTGAGCAGACCGCAGGTTGAATTGGCTGCATTTTTACAGCTTTCAAGTCAATGTAAGCAGCTAAAAACGACAAAAAAATTGTAGGAACAACAATGGGAGAGAAAATGATTGAATTGCTGAATGAAAGAGGTGATTCAATTCATTGCTCATCTTCCTATGGCCTTTATGAATTATTAAAGCTTACAATATCATATCATAGCTAATTTCTTCAACGGGATTAATACCTGATTATGATAATGCGTGAAAGAGACGACGTCCCTTTGCGGATACCGCGTGTTTACTAAATAGTATTTTGATATACTGTGTATTTAAGATATTTTATTTTCTTATTCTGCTGGTGTGCCTCTTATAAAAAGACCGATACGAGTTGCTATCGAGTTACGCGATAACAAAATAATCCGCTATCACGGGGCGTAGCACTGTGTCAGGAACGGGGAAATGATAGAGCGCTTTTTTACCTTCAAAATTATGACGACACGTATATCAATGTGTACACCTGCGACTTATGACTTGCTAATAAATCGATTGTGTATACAATGATTTATGGTGATGAAAACTTTCGGTGATAAAATACTCTAGAAAACTCTTATACCAAAACGGCGTATGAAATATATACGCGGTGGCGTCAAGCAACTGATTTGGAATTTGGTCAAAGGTGGCGGTGATGTAGCATATTTATTCACACTCTCGAGGGAGGGAGCTGGTTTCATTTGTGAAGGAATAATTGCCCGCATCCACCAATAAAAAGTGCTTGGCTCTGGCTCGCGATTTATATAATTGACATTTTCTCTGCTCGAGAATATTAATGAGAAATTTATGTGTGCAGATTGCGCAAAGATAGACTTTGAACACTCACACATAGTGTATTCTCAAACAACATGATCAGGCTTGAAGATTACAAGCGCGCACTTATATACGCTACGATAAAGATCGTTGTCAACGATTCGGCGATTTTATGGGTTTAAAATTGCTAGAGATATCTGTCCAGCAAATGTATTTCAAATCGTTTCACTGTTTAGAAAGCAGTTCGACCTACACCGTATGATAAGGTTCTTCCGAACCTCGACTAATTCGTTTTCGAAATAAACACCTGGTCAATGATTCTTTGTCCCGCAAGAGTGTGCATTGGGTTGGCATAGATCCGGCGCAAACTATTTCCTTCGTTACGCACTCTGTTCGCATTCACTGTTTAAGTTGATAATATAGCGTTTTTAATTGGGATGCACTGATCTCGTATTAACGCATCAACTTATCAGAAGATGAAAAAAATGTGACAATACACCAACGAGCGCTTGCGCTTGCGCTTCCGATCGCAAATTTGTATACTACCTAAATTTAATCCGGAACGATAAATTTTCAATCTACATATTACAAACTTTGATCACTTTGCCTTACCTGAAATGACTTTATCGTTGTTTTCTAAGACAGTTGTTTCAAAGTGTATTCGATTTCCATTCCGCCACATGTCAGTGCGTAAGGTTTGCCCGGGAATGACTGGCTTCGAAAAACGTACCTGCAGCATAGTTTAAATGAATAAACAGAATGAATAATTACTGACGACCTTTGAGTGGATTATTTACGTACTAATACGCATTATTATACTTCGTAATGATACCTCTACGCGATTAATTCAACCTGGAATCTGTAGGCACCTATAATTCAATCCAGCTTGATGGGTTTTGGCTGATAATAAGCCACCTTTTGCCCTTACATATAAAGATTCTGATGGAACTGATCGCGTTTATAGTGTTCAAAGTGGAAAGATAATTTTTTGCGTATAAAGCGAGTAAACACTCTTTAGGTTCTGTTTCTTTACTTGTTCAACTTCTTTTCGTGATGTAAAGAACGAAAATTTCTGGATAAGATGCAATGAATGTTGTCTCCTCGAATTCTTCAAAACGTGTGATTCTTAAGTCTTACGAAGTTTTTCCATATCCTTAGAACTATTTACGAGTAGGAATGGAATTTCAATTATTACCTTTATTGCCTTGAATAAGTTTGGACTTTCGTGAGCATAAGTATCGAGCACATGGCGCGTCGAATATCCAAGAGAGCAAAGACCGTGTAGAATGGGTTTCTCGAATCCTCCAAGTGAAGAAATCGACGAATCCACATGCAGAGGATTCAGGTCTCCACTCAAACGATACACAACAGCCTGGGGATACCAGAAACGGTAATAAATTCATCGCCATCACCAAAAGCTCTAAAACTAATGAAAAAATAATAAACTAGAAACTACCTGATCAATGCTCGTTTTTTGAGTTTTTGAAACGTCTGGTTTTCTGGTGGGTACAGATTCCGTTGGAATAAGGAGCGGGGAGCTTCGTGGTCCTCCAAAACCACCGGCACCAATTGCAAAAGCTGAGAGCTGAGCAGTGGCTAATTTTTCGCCATTGGCAGTGTCTATGGTATCCGCTGTAACAGGTTTTGAAACCATTTTCAGACACAATACAGGATACGAGAAGAATCTTTCAGAATCTATTTTCAAATGGTAAAACTCAGAGTTTCATATTTCTCGAGCTTTTCAGATATACAGGAATTCAATTCTGGTACAACCATACTAGAAACAATGTGTACTTCATATCCCTTTAAAATATGCATTATGAGCCTGGATACGGACCTTGCATTATGATTAGGGCTCCTGATCCCTTGTCGAGAACATCAAGGATTTTGAAGTGTGTTTCAACACTGGCTTCTGAAGGTATTGGCTTAAGGATTTCGAGATACTGTTCGCCATGCAGTGTCTGCAGCATTGAAGTACGGATTTATGATTTGAGAATTTCACGAAAAGGATTGTTCAAGTGGGTATAGACACCTTGGAGTCAGGAAATAGAACTATATCAATATTTTCAGACTGCAAGGTGCGTATAAACCCTTAAGGCCGTGGTAGAGTCGGTTCCAGCACGTCATTGAGCAAGTACTTGTAAAAGCTGATTTTGATCAAGACTAATTTCTTCTATTACCATCAAGGTGAATTTCTAGGAGGAATCGAGTCCATCACGGCCTCGAACGCGGCGTTTATAATACACAACGTACCCTACTGGGATCCAACTGTATCCCGTGAGGGACATTATCGAATATTGAGGTGCCTGTGAGAGCCATGGGTCCATAGATAACAAAATACGTTGGTAGCACAGAGAAATTGTTATGATTTTCATATAAATATGTAAAATCTGATGAACTTTCCCGTGTCGCTCCGACTAAAAATTAGAAAATTAGTTCACTGTGATGATTACTTTATTTGAATGTCTTATTAAGAAAGCGAGAAGTCTTTTCTTCATCTGATTCTGATTTGTTATAAAAAATCTTATCTTATTACTAATCAGAAATTTAAATATAACATGTAACGTACCTCCAATAGCGTAAAGAATGGTGTCTCGAGAAGTGTAGGTATGCTTGAGGACCACTTTCTGTTTTAAAAAAACGAAATGATTTCAGTATTGGTTTCATAAATCTTGAATAAAAAATTCGATTTTTTAGAGAATTTGCAAAATAATTACAGGTTTTTCTTCAGAGGAACCTTCTCGCAGCTGCGTTACCACGTTCAATAGTTCCATAGAGGCTTCCTGGGGTGAAAAATAGATACTTTAATATCGTTAATACATTTCTTATAATAAAAAGAGAAGATATTGCTTATTACTTGTATGGAATCGAGGTGTTTTGCTTGAGTCATGTCGGTAACAGCTGCCCAATTGTCTCTAGCATCTTCTGGAGTAACACTATCGGTCAATTTCTTTCTCAAATTGCTGCCAGCTGAGCGAATCAAGTGACCTACAAAAGTTAAAACTCAATTACAGTAGTGAAAACGCTAAGATATAGATCATATCGACTTTGTCTTTGCTGGTAAACTGCAACTCACATTTCCCAGCCCAGCCGATAGCGGCCTCAATAACAGATCCATTCTCATTACAATCCTCATGACAAAGCCAAGCAACTATCGGCGCTATAAGTTCAGGCTTTAATTCGTCAAAAAAGTCTGAAAGAAACATTACCCAGTATATAGTTTCTGAAATTGAAGCTTTATCATTGGCTCAAGAGGGTATACCCTGCGAGATTTCGAGTGTATCAATCGCATGTACAGCAGATTTATGAGCTGTGTGGACTTTGGCTGTATCTGACTATGAGAGATGACGATTTAAGATATTTATGATAATAGAGAATTCATATATCAATATTTCTTGATAATGTTGTTAATCCTCATAGGAGTTGAATTGATAAACGATTGAATAACCAGCAAGATAAAAAGTTTAAATACTAGCAACAAGATAACGAGTTAAGAAAATAATTACATTACATTATAGAACAACAAAGTACAAACCTGGCGGAAGAATATCTTGAGTTAGCCTGGAAGCGGCAGTTGGTACAATAACATTGGTATATATATTAGCGCTGTTTCCCTCAATAGCCAAAGTGTTGGCTAGTCCAACTAGGCCCATTTTAGCAGCGCTGTAATTAGCCTGACCAAAATTTCCGTAAAGTCCGCTATTGCTCGAGGTGACAATGACACGGCCATATTTTTGTTTCTTAAAATAGGGCCAAGCAGCTTGAGTGGTCTTGAACGCACCCTTCACATGAACGTTATGTATCAAATCTGCGAAGTTTCATATGCTTAACTAGGAACAGTTCTTCCCTTTTATTTATTGATCAAAAGTCAGTTTTTATCTTCACACATACCCCAGTCTTGATCCAATATTTTGGGGAACGACTTGTCGCGCAATATGCCCGCGTTGTTTACTATGATGTCGATACGACCAAAAGTCTTGATCGCTGTATCAACAATCTTTTCACCATCAACAACAGAGTCGTAATTAGCGACAGCCTTTCCGCCTGGAATAATTCACTGCCTATTTATTTATTCCCTTGCTGATAATGATTATCAATCATACAACCATGAAGCGGAATGTTTCCTTTGTGGAATTTGTACGAAACTAGCTCGTTGGATGTAGAATCATTAAGACACTGATGTGCATGAAAGCAAACTACCTAATCGATAGCTTCTGGAAAACTACTAGATTTGACAATAGTAAAGTTCGAACCATTTTGTCGAATTTCTTTGACCACAGAGTCTGCGACCTTTGAGCTACTCCCATCTCCGTCTCGACCTCCGCCCAAGTCATTGACGACGACACTGGCGCCTCTTGATCCAAACAAAAGAGCGTATGCTCTTCCGAGACCTTGTGAGGCAATTAAGTTTAGTTAACTTATGAGGTGCTGCAGGAACTATGTATGCATCTACAAGTTTCTACATCATATTTATCGCTTAATTGCCTTACAAACATAAAATGTGTAAAAGAAATTGTGAATGTTGGAGAGAGCAGGTGAATACGAAATAAAACACTGTAACAGTTTTTTTTTTTTATTTAAAAAATTTTTTGTTTTTGTTTTTATTTTGAAACTTGGGTTTAAAAACACAGATGGATCGCATTAATGGCAGAAATGATGTACTTAATGATTAATTACCTGCTCCGGCACCGGTGACTATCACCACTCGACCATCGAAACGTAGTTCCTCGGGCATTTTAGTATCGTTAATACAGGTGTTGCACGGAACCAGGTTTATGTTATAATGTTCAATGACTGGGCGAAGCGAGGTGATGCGAGGTTCAAGGTTCACCCCCAATCAAGTGTTTCGGTTTCTCTTTAAATTTATGCTATACTTTGCTATCGCTAGGCTCCGACTTCTCGAGTGTCCGTAGCGCCCTCCTAGTAGGCAGGCGCCGAAACTCTCAACTTTGATACTCAATTCGAAAACAATATTGATAGGAGCGATAAAGTTACGTTCAAAGTTACGTAGCAATATATCAAATGCTTAGCATGAGAAACATTTATGTGATACTGAGAACCATCCTAATCAGGAGAGTAACAAATCCCTATCCAATGATAAATATTTCCTAATACTAGGTATTACAAATATATATGAGCCCGATTGCAGGCAATCTTAATTTAGACATCAATGACGGCGAGTTGCATACAGTAAGGCGCATCGATGTTCGCGGCAAAAATAGTTCGTCGTTTTGATCGCGAGATGGCGATACGATGTCTCAATCCTGCTCAGCATTTAAAAAATTTATACGAGACTGATATGAGAACCATCCTAATCACGAGAGTTTCAAACCTCTGGATGATGGATTCTGCCTTAATTTTTGGAGGTGTTTCCTTAAAACCGAAAATTTCGAGCCGATGTATCAATTTTCAAAAAAGTTTCAATGCCAAGAGACTCATAGAGCTAAGTCTGGACGGATTATTCTAGAACAATAGTAAACTACCAATAATTGTGATAAGTCGTGGTACAGAGAAGGAAGCCTTATTAGATTTAATTACACATCATGCGGGTTTTTTTAATTATATTTCACACCTTCGTTTTGAGTATCGATTTCCTACAAAAATTTCGAGGGTGGGAATTTTGTTATTAGTATTTAGATTTTAGATATACGTGTTTCCTCTCATAATCAATAGCAACTAGGCTCAGATCGCGGAGTCGGGAGTAGTCTCGGATATTTGGAGATCATGTTAAATTTGCCAAATTTTTCTAATGGTAAATTAGTAGTGTAGAAGTCACCACGCTGTCCATATTGCCCACAAAAAATTTGCCGGCCTTGTGTTCGTGGGTTTTCCTTTGCCTACTATGTCAATGCCATTGACCGCTCATATCACCGATGCAGCTCTTACGATTAGCCGCAAGCTTACACACAATGTAAACGTGATCTCGGTGATAAAAGTGGGACGAGAATAAGGAGCCTTGGAGTATGATAGTGAGAAGTATCACATGATTTTTTCATGTTTTAGAGGCGAGCTAGAATATAAGTCGCATAACTGTCAATTTTGCATCTTTGAAATCCTTACCTGAGCCCGGAGGCCAGATACGTTGGGAGGTGAACGTGAGAAATACTACTTTTGCTATCTCACTAGTCGTAAGATATCATACTAAGATGCAAAAACACTCGACTATTGGGCGATACTACAAGAGATGGGCAGAGAGGGGATAGTAATGTGAACGAACAGTTACTACTACTCTTCCTGATCAGATCAGTCTGTAGAATTAGAGAGTCTGTCTCCGAGTCTATTATGGTTGAGCCAGTTGTTAGTGTGAAGCAGGGATTGCTTCGCGGCGCCGAGACGAAAAGCGTCGTTGGGGGATCCTTTATTTCTTTCAACGGCGTTCCTTTTGCAAAGCCTCCTGTAGGCGATTTGAGATTTAAGGTAAGTCCCGAGTCCAATGAGGTATTGCATACCTACTTCGAAAATACGCGGAAACCCTTGCGGATAGAAATTTTTGATTGGGATTAACATTTGGTTACAAATTACTCGATGCTAAATACAGCATGCAACATTTTTCTATTACACATACATTATACACGGTGGTACATTAACATTTCACATTTCCGACGATAGAACAAAATTTTCTGATACCAAGGAAACCGTTTTGCTAGCCTGTTTGTAAATTTTTATGGTATTTATCCTGTTAATTCTTAGATGATGACGAATGAAGCAGTCTTCTCTCATATTTGTGAGGAAATAAAAGTTTACCGATTCACATCCTCATGTGTGATTGTTATCTTGACAATGTAAAGAAGGCCACGATAATCTTCTTATCATTGCATTTTGTAATAACTGCGCTGAGATTGTGAGAATGAATCAACAATTTTCATTCAGATTACTAAAAGCCCGCCAAAGTACTTTGGTTTACGTTGCGGCAGACCCGCCCGAACATGTGCTATATATGCTTCTGTAAAGTCCCGAAATGTTATCGTATGCAGCTAATGCGGTACTATTTACATAGTATATCGTAAAGGTATAACGATGAAATGTTGTGCAAGCCTAATTGCCATGATATGATGATTGATGTACATCATAAGACATTGAACTTGTCATTCAGAAGTATTCGATTCATCGCTAGAGTTCAAAAACTTGATTATTTTGTGAATCGCACCAATTAGATTATAGTTCGGCTAGGGTCCAAGGCGGCCGTTTAGCTAGCCGGACACATTTACATCGTGATTACTTATCGACTGTACTTTGTCACTGATAAAATATAACCAACGGTTGAGAGATTTGTATGGTTCACTAGGATCCCCAGCTTCCACTACCATGGACTGGCATACGAGATGCTTTGGAACCGGGATCGAAGTGCCCTCAACCAAATATGAAAACCTTGGGTATCGATGGCGACGAAGATTGCCTTTACCTTAACGTCGCCACGACATCCTTGAAAGGATCGCGACCGGTAATGGTCTGGATTCACGGAGGAGCTTTCGTGTATGGTAATGGGGCCAACTACGGTCCAGATTATCTGATGAGGACGGATATTGTTTTCGTATCCATTAATTACAGGGTTGGAGTCTTGGGTAAGTTTGTTTATCGCTGCAAGAGCATCCATTCAAGTCGCGGTCGTGTTTGAGAAACAATAAGATTATAGGGTTCTTGCACCTCGATCATGAGGTGGCGCCTGGAAACATGGGTCTGAAGGATCAAGTGGCAGCCTTGAAGTGGGTAAACGAAAACATCGCGCAGTTTGGTGGCGATCAAAACAATATTACCATATTCGGAGTAAGTGCTGGTGGTGCATCTGTACATTACCTCCTTCTGTCGCCACTTGCCAGAGGTATTACAATGCTCAAACCTACGAACTGAGTTCACATCGTCTTCGTGTACACACATTGATCAGGAATTGAACACCAGTCATTTCTAATCGAAGCCTTTGATGTTCAGGCCTTTTCCACAAGGCCATCATACATAGTGGCGTCGCGTTGAACCCATGGGCCTGCGTTCCGACGCCAGTCGACTTCATGCATCGCTACGTTGCTGCTCTTGGGAAAGAAACAACAGACCCTAATGAGATCATTGAGTATCTTCGTACAGTTCCGGCTCACAGGCTCGTCGAGGCTCAAGAAGTGATTCGAAGCCCAGAGGTTGGTTCAACTGCACTGTTGTTAACTCAACCTTCTCCGTGTGTATTGGTTGATTCTAACAAGTACCAGAGTGCTTTAAGTTATGAACGATTGTTCATTCCGAACTCCCATCATGCATTTTGAAGTTCAGACTATACCACACATAACAAACTTTACAGTATCAGGTTACATATTAGAATCCGTCTTCTTTCTTAGGATGAAATTCGTTTAATATTTCCGTTTCGGCCGAACATCGACAACAAAAGCCAACAACCATTCATGCCCAGATCTCCGCAAGAGCTTGCAGTCGAAGGTGTTGATGTACCAATAATGATTGGATATTGTAGCCACGAGGGACTTGTATTCTGTCCGGGTAAATTCATGCTAGTATATAGGTGCGCAGGTATCCGTGAAATGGTGATCGAAAAAGTATAAAATAAATACCTTTTTACATTTCGATATCTGTAGGCCTCACTGACGAAAGACTTGCCTTAACCGATGAGAAATTCGACATCACAGTGACTCATAATTTGATTGAGGAAGCGGCATCAAAGATACCTGACGTTGCGAAAGAAATTCGAAACTTTTACTTCGGGGATAAAAAGATAACCAGGGAGACATTGAAAGAGTACATCAAATGCTACGGTGACATACAATTCACCATTGGTATACAAGATGTAATTGAATTTCAACGAAAGAAGAAGAGTCCAACATACTTCTACAAGTTTTGTTACGACAGCCCGAAGTCATTTGGCAAGCTCTTTTACAACACTACGATGGAAGGTAATTCTTCATGTATTGTTCATTGTTCTGTTTGGTTTGAGAATGGATATGCACAGCAAGTACCAAAGTAATTCTCACATCACTTTGATCTCTGTATGAAAGCACTGTTATTCATATTTCATGCTACAGGTGCCGCGCATAGCGATGATATTTCATACTTATTTTACCGTCCGTTATTTGGCGTTGCTTCAAAAATCGAATCGGGCTCGATCGAACAAATCGTGTCTGATAGATTCGTCAGAATGTGGACCGACTTCGCGAGGATTGGGTGAGTTTATAGTTGATTTGATTGAAGGTGAGATCACCGCCGCATCGGTAGTAGCAATTCAATGTACATACGATAATACGGAAAAAGTGAAGCCTACGAACGTATAGGGGTCAGAAATTTTCTTGACCTTGGTTCATTATCTTATCGATAGAAATCCAACACCGCACATCGATGATTTGATCACCGTGAAGTGGGAACCAATAACGTCGACAACGAGGAATTGTCTGGTGATAGACGAGAATCTCTCCATCGTCGCGAACCCGGACGACGATATGTGGCAGCTATTCAAACGTACATCTGACATCGTTGGCAGTCAGTAGTACATTGCATTACATTGATTGTATTTCATTTCTAACAATAAAACGATCTTTTGTGTTATATTTTTCCTAACTGTGTACAGCGGAAATACAGTGACCATATAGATAGAGGCTTGCTATACCATTATAACTTCAGGAGCTACTAAAGTAGAGCAATTTTATATATTAGACATCGTTGAACCAAACAAAGGCTTCTAAGTTTTGTAAAACTTTCTCCCTCCAAGAGTAAAAATTACATTGATAATAATTCCCATATGGCTTTGAACCATTTTGTCAAATTTCTTTGACCACTGCAGAATCCGCGACATTGGAGCTGCCCCCATCTCCATGTCGACCTTCACCCAAGTCGTTGACCACGATACTGGCGGCTCTTGATCCGAACAAAGAAGCGCAAGCTCTTCGTTTTAGTATATCACTTCGTATGTTTCAGAGTTGAGTTGAAATATGAGTCACATGATAAATTGTCAAATTCGAATTCACACAAAAAAAAGATCAAGCGAAAAACCAGTAAATCATTTGGAGTAGGTGGTACTCCGCGGCGAGGGGAAAATAACTCAAACCTGGATTGACACATTAATCTTTAGCTCGAACTAATTCGCATTAATCTTTGCAGTAATTCGCGTTAATTCGCCTCAATCTTTGCAGTTAATTCGCGTTAATTCGCGTTAATTTCGATTAATTTGTATTAATTCACCGAATTCTGGCACATCAATTCAAGGAGTTATTTTCCCCTCGCTCCGCGGACTGATGTTTAAGTTACCAAAAATAAATCAATATAGTTCAATTTCGTGACCGTGAATTAGCACCACTAGCCCCAAACGTTTTCTTCTAATGTGCATTTTCATGTTTCTTATGAACATGAAGTCGAATTTTCTTGATAAATATTCATGATTTACTTGGCTACTTGGTATCTGACGTCAACACGTTTTTACATGAGAATCAAGATCCGTTTGTAGGCCATAACTTACACGTTACATATGTATACATGACTCAAGGTTAGAGCACGTGTCTCTCATCCATAATCAACCCAATAAAGCGAAATATACTGTGTTTACAATGTGATCGTATTATTCACCCTCGAAATAAATTAAATACGAAAATACACTTCAATGATAAATTAAGATTAAATTACTAAAGATTTAAAAACGATTTTCTCATGAGTGACAAGAGAACTAAATTAATAAAGAATACTCAAAAATTAGCCAAGAATGTTCCTCTGAACAGTATTTCATCCAATTTTCACCACATCTGTATTCCTCATCAAAAAAAGAACTTTGCATAGTGTGGAAAAATCGACAAATTTCAGATCCCCGTAATCACTGCTAGGATTTTGTTTTACGCAAAATTCTTTGGCCCTATTCGACATGGACTGCGACCCAAAGAGTAATCCCAGAATGTGATTCCTCGGCTGATGACCTTTTTGCTAATTGACTAATTGCAAGGTATTACGAAGATGCAAGAATGCTCAATCATGGAACTATTACAAGAAATTGGCGAAGAGGGGATATTGGTGTAGACGAGTAGCCACTATACGCTTACTCTGATATATTAGTCTGTCAGAGTGAGCGAGTCTGTTATGGTTGATTCAGTTGTTACTGTGAAGCAGGGATCTCTCCGCGGTGCAGAGATAGAAAGCGCCTTTGGAGGGTCATTTATTTCCTTCAAAGGAGTTCCATATGCAAAACCTCCCGTAGGCGATTTGAGATTTAGGGTAAGTCTTGATCTTGAGTCACGAATAAGTCATGCAGAGTACAGAAAGACGCAGGACACCCGGCGGATGAAAATTGTTGATTATAGGACTAAGATTCGGTCACAGCTCATCCAATGCTGAATATAAAACATATTTTATAATGGTGCCACGAATTCGACAGCCTTGTTATCATCGTCTTATACTATCACTCGGATAAGATTGCAGTGGTCGCGATTAAAGAACGTTTATTCACTACACCGCTAAAGTACTTGAATTTACCTTGCGGAAATTTGCCGAATGCTTCGGCGAACTCTACCATTCACTACATATAGTATACAGCGACATACTCATATAAAGGGTGATTCAGAATTCGTGTCGATTATTTTACCGGGTTAAACCTTGTCAAGATTGTGATCGAAATTCTATTATTCTTCTTTTTTGCGAATAAATTTTTTTAGAATAATTCAAATTCAAGAAAAATTTGCGAAAATTCGTTCAAGTCTTTTTTTTTTTCAAAATATGTTTCTGTATTATTCGTACATTTCATAGAATCCTGATAGTAATGCCACTGCAGTTTTGTTTCCATATTAGAGGAATTGCTCGACGAAAATTTCCCATTTCGTATATGAATTGTAAAAAGATGTCTTACCGTCATGAATTTAATATGTGTAAATAAAGATTATTTTCTGTTCAACCTTGTCAATGAAATATTCGTTGTGAATTCTGAATCACCTTGTTCAGTGAAGGTTCGACGATGAAATGTGGTGCAAGGTCACCTGCAGACATAATATAGTAATGAATTGAACCCTGGACAAAGCTGAGTATTATTCAGAACTATTGAACTCATCATTGCCAGAGTATCGAGACTACATCAGTAATCTGTGAATTGCACGACTATAGAGTGATAGTTATACTTCGGACAAAGTTCAATGGCAGCCCTCGAGCTAGCCGGACGTGTTTACATCCTGATTACCGATCCGTTTAATCCGTTGTATGGTATAACAAGTGTTTGCGATGTCCATAGAAGTTCTTCGACATAAAAAAAAAAAAAAAAATGAACGCGGTGGAGTAATTCACCAGATAATGGCTGTAGCAACTATATTTCTCTGGGATCGTAATTTAAATTGGAAGATGTGGAGCTAAGGACTTTCAAATCTAACTACGTGACCAACTGCAGAGTTCATGCTATGTGTTCACTAATATAATGTAATCGACAATTGGAACTTCTATACGGTCCCCTAGGATCCCCAGCCTCCACTACCATGGACCGGCATACGAGATGCTTTGAAAGAGGGATCGCAGTGCCCTCAACCCGGCGGTGGCGACGAAGATTGCCTTTACCTCAACCTGGCTACGAAATCGTTGAAAGTATCGCGACCAGTTATGGTCTGGATTCACGGGGGAGCTTTCATCTATGGTAATGGGGGGTACCGACCTTCACAGTCCAGATTATCTGATGAATACAGATATTGTTTTCGTATCCATTAATTACAGGGTTGGTGTCTTGGGTAAGTCGTTTATTGCTGCAAGTGCATACATTCAAGTCTCGGTCGTGCTTGAGAAACAATAAGATTACAGGGTTCCTGCACCTCGATCATGAGGTGGCGCCTGGGAATATGGGTCTGAAGGATCAAGTGGCAGCTTTGAAGTGGGTAAACGAAAACATCTCCCAGTTTGGTGGCGATCCAAACAATATCACCATATTTGGTGTAAGTGCTGGTGGTGCCTCTGTACATTACCTTCTCTTGTCGCCACTTGCTAAAGGTATCATACCCACTGTCGTCTTTTATACATATTGATCAGTAATCAGTTATTGGTCATTTCTAATCAGCGCTTTTGACGTTCAGGCCTTTTCCACAAGGCCATCCTACAAAGTGGCGTCGCGTTGAACCCCTGGGCATGCACTCCGACGCCAGTCGATTTCGTGCATCGCTACGTTGCTGCTCTTGGAAAAGAAACCACAGATCCTCATGAGATGATTGAGTATCTTCGTACAGTTCCAGCTAACAGGCTCATCGAGGCTCAAGAAACCATTCGTAGCATAGAGGTTCGTTCAACACTATTGTGGAGAATGCGAAGAATGCTTGTATTCGTTGATTCCACCAAATCAGAGTCGGTCTTTTTTCTTATAGGACGAAATCCGTTTCATATTTCCGTTTCGGCCCAACATTGATGACAAAAGTCAAGAACCGTTCATGCCGAAATCTCCGCAAGAGCTTGCAGCAGGAGGTGTGGATGTACCTTTATTGATCGGATACACTAGCCACGAGGGACTTCTGTTATTTTTTGGTAAATTCATGCTAGCTGTATACTAGGTGTGTGGATATTCGTCAAATTCGATCGAAACAGTCAAGGATATAAATACATTTTTATTTTTCAATGATCGTAGGCCTTACAGAGGAAAAAATTGCCTTAGTCGATGAGAAGTTTGACACGATGGTGACTCATGTCTTGGTTGAAGAAGCTTCGTCAAAAATATCTGACGTTTCGAAAGAACTCAGAAACTTTTACTTCGGTGATAAAAAGATAACTAGGGAGACTTTGAAAGAATACGTCAAATGCTACGGTGACATACAATTCGTCATTGGCATCCAAAATGTGATTGAGTTTCAGAGAAAGAAGAAAACTCCGACATACTTCTACAAGTTTTCTTACAACAGCCCGAAATCGTTTGGCAAAATCGTTTTCAACGCTACAATGGAAGGTAACTAGACACGATACGTATTGTACATTCATCGCGATCGAAGGATCTCTTTGGTTTGAAAACCGATGTACGAATGAAATGACGAAGGGGTGACCGTTTTCAAATAGAACTCTTCGAAGTTAGCTGATAAGAAAGAGCCCCAGGGCTGCTGAATAAATTCATTTACGAACATTCAGTTTCTATTCCTTTCAACGTTTTATGGATTTCATTAGATTTTTACAAGGGGTCCACTCGTATCAGGGTACTCCCTCATTTTGGTCCAACCTGTATAAGCATCGTGGTTACAGGTGCCGCACACGGCGATGATCTTCCATATCTATTTTATCCGACTGGATTTGGTGATGCTTTTAAATTCGAATCAGGCTCGATGAAACGAACCATTTCTGATAGATTGGTCAGAATGTGGACGGACTTTGCAAAGGCGGGGTGAGTTCATAATTTGTAGTACAATTGTAAGTAACGTCAGTGCTGCATAGGCATTTGAAATTCAATGGACAATCGTGCGAAAAATAAGTAGAACCTACGAATATACAGGTGCTAATGAATTTCTTCATCTTGGTTGAATATATTATCAATAGAAATCCAACACCCCAAATCGATGATTTGATCACCGTTAAGTGGGAACCAATAACGTCGACAATGAAGAATTGTCTGGTAATAGATGAGGAGCTCGTTACTGACCTGAACCCGGACGATGACATACGGAAGCTCTACAGACGTATATCTGACATCGTTGGCAGTCAGTAGCACTTTAAGACCGAAGGTTTTCTCATTCGACGTTTATGGCTTGTTGAGACTAGATTTCTGTGTGTGATTTTGTCTTTACATTCAGCTATGATTGAACTTGGATATTTGACTACTGCAAGTGTCTTCTATGTAACTCTGTTGTTCAACTTCAGCTAGGATAATTTTTGGATTAGGAACACACAACGATATATCAGAATTTTTCACAGTACCTCCACTATTTTTATCCTCGTATAAATGTGAATTATATGTACATCAAATATATCAAATTTCTTTTCATATCAACAAAGTCCCGAGTAATATCTTATTTTCTCATATAATTTTATGAACTTTAAGATACGAACTCGTCTACTAATCTTGACGTTATGAATTTTTGGCAACGCTCACATGGAAATCCGGGTAGAAAATCATGGCTTTTAGCAGCCGTTGACAATCGGCAATCCTACTATCAATTACAGCAGCCCAATAAAATAATCACTATCGTATCTATGTTTATTTTTTTTCTCTACATACATAGTATAATATTTCATCTTCGGTATAACAGCTGGGCGAAAAGTAATGACGTAAGTGTTATTTTGCAATTTATCATAGAGTTCTATATTCCATGGTGGGGTAAACTCGATAGTTTTGCAGAGAATTATTGTAAAACGATATAGTACCTGATTTGAAACTAGAAAACAATAGCAACTTCGAAACAGTCCGAAATTATGGTGAAAAACTTATTGTCAGTCAAATATAATTCACGTCTACAACATTTCAATTAATCACAATATTTTTATACGAAAATGTTGCCATTCAGTGATTTGGATAAATTGAATTGATACTAGCTACGTTATTTCTTCAACTTCCCTTGTTGATTACAGTTTTATGCCGAAATATATTGTTTTACAGTTTTCTCATTTTATACTATGTATATGAATGCAAAAATATTTAAGCTACGAGCGGCAAGCAGCTGCTCGCAATAGTACTGTAGGTAGGATTATTGTTAGAATTGTGCTGCAACGCCGGCTCATTCCGAGCCTCGGTCTTGCATTTAACCACCTAAATATAATGCATTTATTCTAAGGAAGATTTATTATTGATATATGATTAACATCGTTTTGATTGTAATCAATAAACAGTCGGACTTCGACAATCGCAAGACGCGAGGGAGTCAGGGAGTTACCGCTTCCTGCACACTAGAGGAAGCGCGAGCGCAAGCGTCTGCGGGTTTTGCCGTAGTCAAGGTCCCTGCGATAGTCGAGCTTGCAATAGTTGAGGTACGACTGTACTTACACCTATTCCACTATGTATTATCTAATTTGCAGACGGTCGGCGATTAGAGTTATTCATGATAGTATTTTTGTATTCAGAATCAGCATATTGGTATCTCGCATATGAACGCGTAATTGGCTCCACAGCTGACGTCGTTCAATTCGCTACTTGTACTCAGGGCTCCGCAATTTTCTGACCCTTGATCGTTGTCGGGTTGTCCATCTTCCCACTGAAAGAATCCAGCTTTGCTCAATGACTACAGACAAGAAATACAAGATATTCCATAGTTGAATATTAAATAATGATTTCCACGTCACGGACCAAGTCCCATGATCGTAAAAGAGGACTCAAGCCGTAAATCATCAAATTTTGTGGAATTTCTGAGATTTTGTCTCTTGAGAACAGAGGATTCGATCGATAAACATTTTGTGAATTTCTCAGTATTTCTTTGTATCGTGTGCGTATATAGCGCATTTTTCTGTCGAGTATTATCCGGACAAATAAACAGGAATGATATTTGTTGAGCAATTTTCTAAAGTCTTATTCACGTACTCACCGATGGTAATGACTCTGATACTTTAAAACATATGGGATTGTGACCGACATATTACGAATGGAACAAGCCAGTGGTGGCGCTGCCCCATAATATTCTAAAGCCGGCATATGCGCCTGTCATGTCTGTACGAAAACGTAGATATATTTGATAGCCAAGACTCGTTATGTTTGTAGGAGCGGACGATCCGCAGTATTTCCCCAACAGAGGTGATGCTGCAGAGTCTCCGTTTCTAGAAAGAATCATAATACCAATTTTTAAATAGGTTTTACTGCAGGTTCGAACGAGTTCAATAGCTATGTTCAATCGACAATGATTCGAACTTTCACTTGAAACTTCACAAAGACATTCTCAATACCTTGAAGTTTAACACATTCAAAAAAATAATAATAATCAGAAAATCAAGCTTTTTGACCCCACAAACCGACACTCTGCCCGTATAAAGTGTTTATGTACGTGAAAATCCGATAATGGAACATGTCTTTACCTGATTTCGAGCCAGTCGTAATGACAGCCACCTTCTAAAATGAAAACTTCAGCATTCAATATAATACGTTCCTTGTTCGGGTCCTCAATAAACCATTCGCAGACCAAATTATTGGGGTAGGCGTTGGGGTAATTAGGGGACTCTATGATGCCAGTCGACGAGTTAAAATGGCTTCCGCAAGGTGTGGAAAACGAATCTGTAAGCCCATGCTTTGTTTAATTTCCTCTTTCATATAGGTCGAATCCTATCCTAGAGTAGGTCTACTCAAAACTCAAAATATACAGACATTAGAATGTACAGGCAGATTGCAACTGGAGATAATTGAGTCATAAGATTACTTGAAGAGTGTTCCAAAGTCTGATTTAAAAAAATACTTAATACTGCATCGTGTTTTACTGCAGTTACTTTGCAATTATTAATATTGATGAAATATCCATCGATGTAAATCACAAAAGTGCTCCCAATACCAAAATATTTGGCGAGATGATTCGAGATTGTACTTACCTCCTTGGCAGACTCCAAGGAAGATGACGAAGAGGCACACAACCCTGAGGTGCTCCATTTCAGCGGCGACTTGAGTATGATTTTTACTTCCCCTTCGTTTGCTTATTTTCTGAGTAGACCGTTGGATGGAAAATGGGCCAAAACACGAACGGTTTCGAAATCTTTGGTATGTGTACACTGTACCTACAGAGCATTCGAACCGAACTGTGCGCTGCACGTTTTGAAATGAATATAAAGTTGGCAAAACTCTTATCACAATAACCGAAATTTCATAGCCTATGATTAAACCCGAGCCAGAATACAGTATTCCGAACTTATCGGAATTGACATATGATAATAGCACCCGCCCACCGGCCCATCTGTTTTGTGAGTGTGGGGTGATACATATCCTTGCTTGATAGCTCCCAAACTCGTGCAAAAACAAGATCCGAAATCAGATGCCACTGCCGAGTACATACCTACATCACATTTACTCGAGCATTTACTTTTGCTCAAACTGATGAATAGACCTTCCATGACATGGATTTGATAGCCTCCTTGTCTTGCTATACGTAGAACCATAGATATAACGATAGGCAATTGACGCTTCCATTAGTGTAAACAGTGAACATGAAAAAAAAACAAGAATGACACTTTTTTTGAATTGGGAGTACGTGGTACTTGGCGTGCCTTTTGTAGACATGTAACGATGGGCATGGAGAAAAAAATACGCTACTGCAGGATTAAAAGACACACTCCACGATAATGTTTGCGAACTGTGTTGGTAATGTTCTTTCTGAACCGCGGGCTGATGGACGGTTACGATTTTAGTTTGGTAACGGAAAAAAACGTTGCAGAGAAACTTGACGACGTGGTTTTTTAGTACGGAAACGAGCCAAGAAAATCCTGCCCATATGTCCAAACACAAGCAAGACGAATCAAGAATAATCGGCGCCACCGATCTAATGAACGAAAAGAACGGCGATTTCAGCTTGAAGAAGCACTTCATTTCCTGTATCGTAAAATGAAAGAAAAATCCCGAATTGGGGGACAACGAGTTGGAAAACTGCATCGTGTAGTAGAACATCAACTTTGCCGTTGGCCACGATGTATTCACATCCTCGAATATCATCAATCTATCTCAATCTATCTCAAAATACGTTTGGAAACTATCCTATCTTGAAATGTGATTGGAAACTATTTCATCTCAAAACGCGTTCGAAAACTATCCTATTTCGAAATGTATTTGAAAACCATCCTATGTCAAATTGTGAGTGAAAACTGTCCTTTGAGAATAGAATAGTTCCCAACGAAAATTCGAGATCGGAGAGTTTTCAAACGCAATTCGAGACAGGATACTTTTCAGCCACAGCTCGAGATTGGATGATTTGCAAATACATTCTGAGATAGGATGATATTCCGCTCAGGCGTCGAGTTGATATAGACACGTGTTGATAGTGAAAGACTGGAAAATTAATTCAAAAAACCACAATTTCTCGCCGGCACGATCTCGCCACAATTAGGCGACATAAAAAAGTTCCAGGAATCGTTGGAAAAAGAACTAAAAGACGGCCAATCTCGAAGACAATCTCGGGCAATACCAATTCAAGATAAAGAACTCTCAACGTTGGGATGCATTGTATACTCGGCTGAAGTAAATGAGTTATACCCAACGATGTCATCGCTGATGCGGGAATCTCCAACTTTTCGGGGAAGCTGATCTTTGCCGAGAGGAAAGACTTTCAGGGAGCAAAGACTTTTCGAGCGGCAAAACCGCTCTTTGCTTCCCGAAAATGGGGAGCAAAATCGGCCTCCGTTCATGTGTAAAAAAAAATATCGTGTGAACCTCGGGAGCAACGTTTTCGCTCCCGAGTGTGTAGCTTGCTGCCCGAGCGAGAGCGAGGACTCGTTAATTTCTCCCTCGATGTATACAAGATACTCGCTGTCGTTATAGGAGATATAGTTGCGCATCACCGAATACATACATGGACAATTTTTATCATCATACGTCCTGCAAAAGTTCATAATATGAATGTATCGCAAAACAGTCGTACGATTATAAGATAAGTGAAACCATGAGTGGTATAATAGGAAGAAGAAAGGATAGACAATTTTTTTTATCACACGTCCTGCAAAAATTCATGTCAATGTGTCGCAAAACAGTCGTATGGTAATAAGATAAGTGGAATTATGAGTAATAGGAAAACGAAAAAGAATATAGCTATTTATGTATACCAACTCAAAAGTGTTCTTTCAATTTTTGCGAGACTAGGCGAGACGAGACGAGACAAGACCAGTCAACCCGAGACTGGAACGAGATCGAGACGAGACGATGCACTGCTTGACGAGACTGGCACCGAGACTCTAAATTCTAATTTTTAACGAGACCGAGACGAGAATACCGGAAATCTCGTCTCGTCTCGCAGGCAGCCCTTGAAACAACGTACCGCATAAAAAACGTTATAATACATTCGTATATAGCTGGATTCCCCAATTATATCACAATACACTTTTTCCCAGCGAGAGAATAATATGATTGCGTCGTTACGTGAGACTTTTTCGACTTCCGGAAATTCCTGGGTACTGTTATCAGAAAAATATGAATGTATATAAATTAAGAGTACTGGAACATTCTTATAGGGATGATTACTTTGACTCAAGTAAACTGGATTTCAACATACAATATAATCACTATCGTATATATGTTTATTTTTTTTCTGTACATACATAGTATAATATTTCATCTTCGCTATAACAGCTGGGTGAAAAGTAATGACATATAAGTGTTATTTTGAAATTCATCATAGAGTTCTATATTCCAGATGCGAAGCGTGATGAATACCTATATAGTATGCGTACGTGTTATTTTCCATGGTGGGGTAAACTCGATAGTTTTGCAGAGAATTATTGTAAAACGATATAGTACCGGATTTGAAACTAGAAAACAATAGCAACTTTGAAGCAGTTCGAAATTATGGTGAGAAACCGAGGGGCAAATAACTCAAACCTGGATTGACACATTAATCTTTAGTTTGAATTAATTCGCATTAATCTTTGCAGTAATTCGCGTTAGTTCGCCCTAATCTTTGCAGTTAATTCGCGTTAATTCGCCTTAATTTCGATTCATTTGTATTAATTCACCGAATATTGGCACGTCAATTCAAAGAGTTATTTTCCCCTCGTGAGAAACTTATTGTTAGTCAAATCTAATTCACGTCTACAACATTTCAATTAAATCACAATATTTTGATACGAAAATGTTGCCATTCAGTGATTCGGATAAATTGAATTGACGTTACGTTATTTCTTCTACTCACCTTCTTGATTACAGTTTTATGTCGAAATATATTGTTTTACAGTTTTCTCATTTTATACCATGTATATTAATGCAAAAATATTTAAGCTACGAGCGGCAAGCAGCTGCTCGCAATACTATAGGTAGCTGTACTATAGGTAGGATTACTGTTAGAATTGTGCTGCAACGCCGGCTCATTCCGAGCCTCGGTCTTGCATTTAACCACCTAAATATAATGCATTTATTCTAAGGAAGATTTATTATTCATATATTATTAACATTGTTTTGATTATAATCAATACACAGTCGGACTTCGACAATCGCAGGACGCGAGGAAGTCAGGGAGTTACCGCTTCCTGCACACTAGAGGAAGCGCGAGCGCAAGCGTCTGCGGGTTTTGCCGTAGTCAAGGTTTCCGCGATAGTCGAGCTCGCGATAGTCGAGGTACGACTGTACTTACACCTATTCCACTATGTATTATCTAACTTGCAGACGGTCGTCGATTAGAGTTATTCATGATAGTATTTTCGTATTCAGAATCAGCATATCGGTATCTCGCATATGAACGCGTAATTAGCTCCACAGCTGACGTCGTTCAATTCGCCACTTGCACTCAGGGCTCCGCAATTTTCTGACCCTTGATCGTTGTCGGGTTGTCCATCTTCCCACTGGAAGAATCCAGCTTTGCTCAATGACTGTCCATGAATAGTTACAAAGTCGCCCTCACTGTAAAAATCGTGCAAACCAATGATGGTAAGATTTGGGTACTGTGACCCAGTGATTTCCTGACAACCATCGAGGAGCTCGGTAATCGCATTCAACTCAGCGTCGGAGTTGATGATGGCCAGGTAACCGCCCTCCTCTTCGCACGTTATTCGAGCCTCGTTCCACGTTACCGCTTGGGTGTGAAGTTTATGACCACCGATTCCCACCGTGTACCTATATACATGACATTTCATGAAGAATATTTGGCCAGTAAATAGTAATCTAGTAACCTTGGATAAGACTCTGAAACGTATAAAATTTTCACGATGAAATGCACTGTATCAATATTCTCCCAATAATACAAGTTTCACGCATGTGTGTGACACATAGGAACAATTTTAATTTCGAACAATGCAGTCGAGCAATTCGATCTATATATCTATACATATAGTGCCATCATCGGCCTAACATCTTCCTAACTATACAGTGACGAAAGTGTTACAGAATATCACGTGCATGCAAATCAATGAACGAAATATTAACTCACGTGTAGTCGTCCCGTTTTGAAACTGGATCATTCCATAACAGACAGGTACGTGACGGTGGTGGAATCGAGTTGTGTACTACAGAAAAGAAATACAAGATATCCCATAGTTGAATATTAAATCATGATTTCGACGTCACGGACCATGTCCCATGATCGTAAGAGAGGACTCAAGCCGTAAATCATCAAATTTTGTGGAATTTCTGAGATTTTGTCTCTTGAGAACAGAGCATTCGATCGACAAACATTTTGTGAATTTCGCAGTGTTTCTTTGTATCGTGTGCGTATGTAGCGCATTTTTCTGTCGAGTATTATCCGGACAAATAAACAGGAATGATATTTGTTGAGCAATTTTCCAAAGTCTTATTCACGTACTCACCGATGGTATCCCATTCAAGCCGAAAACCGTTTTTTGGAGCAGAATTGTCCGAATGAAATTGCAGGAAGAACTGGTGTTGAGTGGACACTATCATATGTGGTGGTGCATTGGAGTTGCAAAATTTGCCGATCTCTCTGTTTGGTACATCGCCATTCCCTTCCGCTATCCTCAGGTAATCGATATTGCAAGAGCTTGCGTTACCTCCATCCAAGTCGAATACAGAAAATTTAAGGCTCAGAGTGTTGCCGATGGGTGCCTCGATTGTCCAGTTAGAGTTCTCCCGATGCGGGTACTTATGTGGGAAATTTGGTGACTCGATAACGCCATTTGATCCATGAAGCTTATTATGAAATACTGCAGAGAAAATATGAATCTATTATACGTACTAGAAAAATTCATTTGAATTGTAAACGAACTCTACAAGCATCTAGTTCAAATGAGTTTGCGTATGCGATAAATTATTCAGTTTACTTACGAGTGTGGTAGATTATGTGAACCCGTCGGGAAGAAGAGGAATTGCTACGCAACACAACACTGGCAACATTCGAGGTGGTCTCTATGTACAGAGGATGGTATAGTCTTTGGCAATATGTTCCCAATTTCTTGCCGCGTCCATTGAATCCGTCGTAAATTTCTACGGAATCAAGCCTACAATCATCGATTCCTTCAAATTCGAGATGAATTAATATGAGTTGAATAACGCTGCCAGCTGAGACCCGGATGTTCCAAATACATTCAATGTCTGGTCTGTATGGCTCAGGGTAATTCGGAGTAGAGATCGTCCCATGGCTCGTGGTTAAATTACCGTCACAAACTATACAGTGAAAAATAACATAATTGGATTGATATAGTGACGTCGTGAGTGACGTAGTTATACCTTCTGCATTCAGCTGTACGGGTGTTATCTTGGAGGCGCCTCGGGAATGCGGGTCTCGGACCGTCCGGCCGGTAATCACATGCCGCGAAATTATCAGTGTCGCATTAGGATCACCGCTCGACTATTATGTAGGTATAAATACAGGAGGCTGGTCCTCATTGGCTTTTGATAAAACAAATAGAACATATTTATAACCGAGCGGTGAACCCTGTGTGACACTGATAATATCGCGGCATGTGCTTACCGGCCTGACGGTCAGAGAACCGCATTCCCGAGGCGCCTCCGAGATAACACCCATACATATCGCCAGAAGCAAGTTCGCAGCATCATTAAAGGTAAGTTCGATGAACAATCGGAACATCTTCCGATGAAGAATGGATTCAATTAGAATTGCTTGTAACTATAGCATCAGGATTGTTGATAATTGTGCATTATAATTTTGATTAGCATTTAAGAATTAAACACACCATGGGCAGTGCTGTCCCATTTTATCATGAAACCTTTCAGACTGCGTGAGCTGTCTGATTTAAAGCGCAAAAATATTTTATTGCCAATGGATGTAATGTTTGCTGGAATGTCTTCCGCGCAGTATTTTCCAATCAGAACTGGCGTTGCTTCGAAACTTTCGTTTCGGCCAGAAATTGTATTGCCACTTCTGAAATTTTGGAAACAAACATATAATGTAGCCTGCAGCAAGTAATTGGTGGAAACAGACATCGATGTAGAATGAAAAGGACCTTCACCTAATTTCAAGGTAGTCGTTTGAACATTGTGCCCCTCCCTCGAGGTGAAATTCCTTCACATTTAATATCACCAGGTGACTTTCAGGGGCTTCGATAACCCAATCACGCTGCAAACTAGGCGGGTAGGACACGGGGTAATTTGGTGACGCAATGACGCCGTTCGACGAGTAAAAGTGTCCCCCTTGAGATGCTGAACCTTCAAACCGATTTCTTGTCTGAGTTTTCTTACTTAAATTGCAGGAATATTCCCGTACCTTATAGAGTAATTGCACTTAATATAAAATGGACAGAAATATTACGACTGAGAAATGAGCTGAAAATGTTTCATTCAAGTGAAAAAAATAAAAAGAAAACAACACGGAAAAGACGTAACGACAGTATTTTTCACGTCAGCCAAAAACGAGACGTGGCAAGACAGATCAGCAATTAGTTGATCAATGTCTAGGCTCTGATACTTTCAAACATATGGGATTGTGACCGACATATTACGAATGTAACAAACCAGTGGTGGCGCTGCCCCATAATATTCTAAAGCCGGCCCATGCGCCTGTGCTGTCTGTACGAAATTTCAGATATATTTGATAGCCAAGACTCGATATGTTGGTAGGAACGGACGATTCGCAGTATTTCCCCAACAGAGGTGATGCTGCAGAGTCTCCGTTTCTAGAAAGAATCATAGTTCCAACTTTGAAATAGGTTTTACTGCAGGTTCGAACGAGTTCAATAGCTGTGTTCAATCCACAATGATTCGAACTCTGACTTGAAACTTGACAAAGACATTCTCAATACCTTGAAGTTTAACACATGCAAAAAAAAAATATAATAATAAAATCAATCTTTTCGACCCGACAAACCGACACTCTGCCCGTAAAGTATTCATGCACGTGAAAATCCGATAATGGAACATGTCTTTACCTGATTTCGAGGTAGTCGCATCCACAGCACATTTCTAAATCGAAAACTTCAGCATTCAATATAATACGTTCCTTGTTCGGGTCCTCAATAAACCATTCGCAGACCAAATCATTGCGGTAGGCGTTGGGGTAATTAGGGGACTCTATGATGCCAGTCGACGAGTTAAAATGGCTTCCGCAAGGTGTGGAAAACGGATCTGTAAGCCCATGCTTTGTTTAATTTCCTCTTTCATACAGGTCGAATCCTCCCAGACAACACAAAATTCAAAGTGGTCTTAAAGACGTCGTATAGGCGTCAGATGCGTCGATTTCTGACGTCTCAAAGACGTCTTTAACAATCAAGACGTCTTTAAGACGTCTTTCAGACTTGGGACGTCTTTGCGACGTCAGAAATCGACGCATTGGACGCACATACGACGTCTTTAAGACCACTTTGAATTTTGTGTTGTCTGGGCTATATCCTAGAGTAGGGATACTCAAAACTCAAAATATACAGACATTAGAATGTACAGGCAGATTGCAACTGGAGATAATTGAATCATAAGATTACTTGAAGAGTGTTCCAAAGTCTGATTTAAAAAAATACTTAATACTGCACCATGTTTTACTGCAGTTACTTTGTAATTATCAATAAATAAGAAAATATCAATTCGGTGTAAATCACACAAATGCTCCCAATGCCAAAATATTTGGCGAGATGATTCAAGATTGTACTTACCTCCTTGGCAGACTCGAAGGAAGATGACGAAGAGGCACACAACCCTGAGGTGCTCCATTTCAGCGGCGACTTGAATGTGATTTTTACTTCCCCTTTCTTTGCTTATTTTCCGAGTAGACCGTTGGATGGAAAATGGGCCAAAACACGAACGGTTTTGAAATCTTTGGTATGTGTACCTACACTGTACCTACAGAGCATCCGAACCGAACTGTGCACTGCACGTTTTGAAATGAATATGAAGTCGGGAAAACTCTTATCACAATAACCGGAATTTCATAGCCTATAATTAAACCTGAGCCAGGATGCAGGATTTCGAATTTATCGGAATTTACATGTGATAATAGCACCCGCCCACCGGCCCATCCGTTTTGTGAGTATGGGGTGATACATATCCTTGCTCGATAGCTCCCAAAAACTCGTGCAAAAACAGATCCGAAATCAGATACCACTGCCGAGTACATACCTACATCACATTTACTCGAGCATTTACTTTTGCTCAAATTGGTGAATAGACCTTCCATAACATGGATTAAGAACTCTCAACGTTGGGAAGCATTGTCCTCGGCTGAAGTAAATGAGTTATACCCAACGATGTCATCGCTGATGCGGAAATCTCCAACTTTTCGGGGAAGCTGGTCGTTGCAGACATTCGGTTAATCGAAGTTGAAATCGTGAACTTGATCATGGACGAAGTTGTTGCTGACCACAAGTTTATTGGGTCAAGGGCTAAACTCGCTACTTTGTGGAGATATCAGAGCACAGTTTCTCTTCTTCTGTTCCTGTGGCTTATATATCAATACAGAGGCATGGCTTATGTTTACTGTCCTATGGCCACTCCAATCTTGTTTCCACGAGTTACATCAGATTTAAAAACAAAAGAACATCAAAAGGTAGCTTTGTAAACATCATCGTTATGTCATTCGATGATGTGGGATGGGTATATTATGGGGGGACATATTATGAAGAAATGCTCAACAAGATTGTTAAAAAATCATATTTATTTCCAAAGTCATTGGCTATGGTATAAACTATGGTTTGTTCGGGAGATTTTCTACTTTTTTTTCCGTAGATGGCCCTTGGCCTTAGTTAATGTCAACTAGTTACTATCTTCTTTTTAAATGAACGTGTTCAAGTTCAACTTTGAGAAAGAACTCCTGAGGACCCCACAAGCATTCATTCGTTTGCAATCGAAAGCCATTTGGACTCCGAGGATGTTTTGACTGCATTACTGCAATATGAGAGTCTGCGTATGCTAGTGGCACTCTCTATAGCTTTTGAAAACAGAAATATCACTGTATCATTGGCAGTGCCGAACTATGACTGGTGGGGGCTTGTAGGCAGTAAAATGGTGGGGGCCTACTAGTGGGCAGTAAAAATCGGAAATGAGTATGTAGATTGTAGAATCATTTTTTTTTATAGCTTATTTAATATAATAAGAATATATCGATTATCACAATCAAATTACATCGAAAGTTTTTTTTCACAATTTTGGATACTCTCATTGGGGATGCAATGCTACTGGCACCTTATCCTTTTCCGAACGATCCTCACGCGCGCCTGTGTTGGTTTTGCCGTAGGTAGGGGATCGTTTCGTCTCACCGAATATTTTCGGTATATATAAAAACCGTTTGCTATACACAAAACAATCTCATTTTCGCTGATATAGTGACGCAGGCTAGTCAAATTAAGTACACTCCTCAACAAAATTAGCGGATCACCTGTTTTTTCGTTCGAAAAATACTGAATTTCAAAACCTCGTAACTTCGTCAAAAATGATCGTATAGCCAAAGTCAAAAATCGATATTGATCACTGAAATGTTTTCTTTGATGCGGTTTTCGAAAATCGAAGGTCAGACACTTTTTCAAAAAGTTATCGCATTTTGAATCCAAGGTTGTCAACGCCAAAAACCAAAGTTGCAACTTTGACTGCCGCTACGGAGTGACAAAAAAATGGTAGACACGAGCGGTTTTCGCCATTCGAAAGGTCCAAATCTTACCTGTAATTCGGTTTTTCAAAATTTTGGCTGCGATTTTTTTTGACCGAGTTATGCGGCGAAGAAGAAAAAAGCGTTTTCCAAACTTTGACGCCCAATAAAATGAAAACGACGAATCGTACGGTAATGATTAAAAAACCATTGGAAAGCTCCACTATTCGACTTTTCATTGCTTTTCTCATGTTTTGGATCGAATCAACCGTTGCGATCCTGCATGACTTTGAACTTTGCCATGCAAATCCTGTAGCTCCGTATGGGTATTCTGTTCGTTTCTCCGTGCGCGGTGATCGAACGAAATCACATCTTTAAACGCGGATAACTCGAGAACGGAAAGTCTTAGCGAACTTTTTCAAAGAGCATTCGATAGTTAAGTTTTTTGGCTATCGGATTCCTGCGAAGGCCACACAGATTTTATCGGTTTGAAGGGCTTAACGTGAGAACGAAGACAAAAAAAAAATTACAGGATTTGCATGGCAAAGTTCAAAGTCGTGCAGGATCGCAACGGTTGATTCGATCCAAAACATGAGAAAAGCAATGAAAAGTCGAATAGTGGAGCTTTCCAATGGTTTTTTAATCATTACGGTACGACTCGTCGTTTTCATTTTATTAGGCGTCAAAGTTGGGAAAACGCTTTTTTCTTCTTCGCCGCATAACTCGGTCAAAAAAAATCGCAGCCAAAATTTTGAAAAACCGAATTACAGGTAAGATTTGGACCTTTCGAATGGCGAAAACCGCTCGTGTCTACCATTTTTTTGTCACTCCGTAGCGGCAGTCAAAGTTGCAACTTTGGTTTTTGACGTTGACAACCTTGGATTCAAAATGCGATAACTTTTTGAAAAAGTGTCTGACCTTCGATTTTCGAAAACCGCATCAAAGAAAACAATTCAGTGATCAATATCGATTTTTTACTTTGGCTATACGATCATTTTTGACGAAGTTACGAGGTTTTGAAATTCAGTATTTTTCGAACGAAAAAACAGGTGATCCGCTAATTTTGTTGAGGAGTGTACTACATTATCATTTTTTTTTTTTTTGTAATAAAAGAAAAATGTTTAGTGATCTTTTTATGATCGATATTATGGTTGTAAATGATAGATTTCTACTTGGAACCTGAATTAATATAACTTGGTGGGGGCCTTTATTTGGTGGGGGCCTGTAGGCTGGCGCCTACTCAGCCTTAGGCTAAGTTCGGCACTGATCATTGGGAAACACTAGCACGCTTCTAGCTTGTCAATACGGAAATACGAAATAGGGATCGACTTACCCTGTACAGTACAGTTATTGACGCTTGTTTTGGTGTGGCATACCTTCAGTGGGCATACCTTTGTTATTCACCGCTAAAGTGGTGAATTCTTAAAAGAAGAAGAAGTGGGGAATCTTCAGTAGGTTTACTTATAGACCCTAGTAGCAATACCTGCATTAGCAGATTTCTGCAGATTCTGCTTCAAGAATCTTATTGCAGTATGTTCGCAGATCTGTTGAAGACCCTTCAGAGTATTTTACTGAGTACAGTATACAAGCAGAACAATTGAAGAATCTGCCCTGATAGCAATACCTGCATCAGCAGATTTTCGCAGATTCTGTTTCAAGAGTCTTTTTGCACTATTCTCGCAGATTTGTCGCAGATCCTTCAGAGTATTTTACTGAGTACAGTATACAAGCAGAACAATTGAAGGATCTGTATTAAAGCTGCAGCTTTATATATGGGCGAGTTCCATATGAAATGTATAATTGGTTGTCCACACCCCTTTCGATTTGTCTCAAACTTAGTCAAGTTGAGTAATGGGTTGAAAAAAAAATTCCTCTAAATAATGAAAATTCTACTTTTTACAGGTCGCGAGTAACACCGATTCACAAATTTTGAATTATTTTTTTCAAATCGCTGTAGCTCCCAAACTACATGTCCGCGCCTGAAAATCAAGTGGGTCAAAAGTTTTGTAATTTGATGTACTTTCCGATGTTGCCGCGAGACAAAGTCGATTTTCAGTTGATGGTGAAAAAAAAGCGAAAAATGCGATATTGATCTCGTTCCCCAAACTTTTCTGGGGTCCATTTTTCACCATAAAATGCGGCTATTTTTCCCGCAAATTTCCGTGTAAAGAAAAGTCACGGGACTCAACTGGTTGAAGAGATATGAGGGAATTTCTAGGAAAAACCGACCGGATTTTGACGTTTTCTGAATTTGGATTTTTCAAAACTATCGAAACTTTTTTTTTACGTGAAATGGACGTAAAAAGAGCCAACACTATATAGGGTGGTCCCAAATTTGGGTTATGCGATAAATATAACTATTTTGGAAGATATTTCTAGAAGACTTTCATTGAAACTAATAATATGTAAGCTTAGTGGTAAGCTTAAGAAGCTGCGTAAGCTCACAGAATTGAAGTTGAATACCTCCACTTGAAATAAATGTTTGAATTATCGCTCAAATTTGAACACAATAGTATCGTCTCAAGCAACAGTTCAGATATTTTTCCAACATTAGTTTTTCACTTTAATCCTGAAGCTGTATATTGGTGAGCGGGATTGAAATGGAGAAGAACCTTAAGCGATCTACTAGCACTCTGCAGAATAACTGGCACTCTGCAGAATAGCCCTGGTAGAATTCCTGATAAATAAATCCCGTCCTATTCCGCTTGTATATATATGGATTTTTGCAACGTATTGTATCTCGGATATCCGTTCTGACACATCCGGATAAAATACGTAGACAAAAACCATATACAATCGAAAGACCGTATTTATATTTAACTGACATTTTTATCTAATAAGATTCTGCACTGAAGAATCTCATAAGATCTGCACTGAAGTATCTGATGTCAGCCCCACACTCAAATGTGGAAGTAGTCCACTAGTGGTCTTCAGTAAGATCTGCAGAAGACCTGCAGTAAGACTGCGAGCAGACTTGAATCATTTTGCTACTAGGGAAATTACTGAAATTTCAATTATCCGATAATATCATAATATTCTTAGAGAATCGAAATCGAAATTGCTCATTGTCAATACAATGCACCATCAATCCGTTCAAATCATATTGAATCTGGCTAGACTTTTTCCAATTTTGAATTATAGATGGAAACGAACAGACACCAGGTTCATTTTTCTGAAAAAAAGTCATTATTGAAATGATAAGAAACGTTCCACTAAAACAGATTCATTTAACGGAATAAACAGGATTAAAATCTGCGATGATCAATCCGCAATTCCAAGCGATACAGTGATTGATAAATCGCAAAGTGAATCCGTTTTAATTTTCAAACACATATCCCCTTTGTGAATATGAACCGGCATATAGTTCTTTTTTTTTGGGACGAATATCATAATACAATTTTCTAGCTTGATAATTATTCGAAATAGGGCAGCTACCTTTTAACATGAGTTATTTAAAGACACAAAACTGTGTCTTCGGAACTGTGCAACGGTTCGAATTACGATACATCGTCCATCTTGGACCTTGGTGGTTCTTAGCGGCAATTCAAAGGATTCCAAACAACCCGCGTCACCGATTTCAAATTCAAAACGAATTGAAATAATGCTGGAATTTCGTATACCCATCGTGCAATTAAAACATTTCTATTAATTCATTGTCGTATAATCAATAAATATCCCGAATAGTACACGCGAATCTAGATGTGCTTGAGCGTTAGAGTCTCCATGGTGACGAAAATCCAAACATTCGTAGGAAATTGATCTACTCCAGTAGAAACTTGAAAACTCGGAGTGATCAGCTTTAGAACGTTATTTAGAAACCACATATCAGTTTGTTGAAGAAATTCTTCGAATAGACCATATGAGCACCCCGAGGTATGTTCACTAAAAAGTAAATAATGTGATCCTTTCGTCTGCACAAGAAGAACAAAAATCATCTCCCTAACTATATGTATAACAGTACCTGTTCAGGATTGAGGAATTATAGATTCTCCCGAATTTCAAAATCGAGTTTCAATTCTGCCCATTCGGCCCATTCGGCCCATTCTGATGACCCTATTATTCAAATTCGTAACACAGTGAAAATCGACCAGCCCCTAGTGCATTAGGAGGAAGTCGGTGGCTGGAGGCAGTATGGGAGCCTGGTGCTCGCTTATATGTTCTGCCCGGTGGCCTTGAAGTACTCGATGTCTCAGGAGAAGGAGATCCAAGACTTGTTTGCGCAGACCTAGGAACAGCGACGACAAACTCTGCTAAGGCATGTACATATTTCATCGCCAATCGTTCAGCTACTCGTTCAGAATCGATTAAGAGTTCCTCAGATCAACGGATTCTAAACTTCAATATTACTTGGTGATTTAGAAGATCCAAAAAAGATTAACTGTATTTTGAATATCTGACTCGCTTAGATTCGAGTCTACAAAGGTGGGGATCCCATCACCGAACACAATCTGGGAGACTGTCCATCTGGCATTACCGGTTTCTACTCTGAAAATGGAGAACATGGATCTGCGGCCTTAGCTGTAGCAGCTGGATCAAGCGTTTTTATCTACAAAAACATGAGACCGTATTTCAAATACTGCTTACCTCAGATAGAAGCTCAATCAAGGGAGAGAGAAGTAAAATATGGGAATTATTCTTACACAGATCTTGTTTGTTGCAGTCCAATGCCCAAAAGCTTTTTTAATTGGTCTCGGTGGAGATATTAAAAATATTCAAACCACTAAGTATTTCATGGAAGAAGAAACATGACCTGAATCTGTGGAATGTGACCACCTGCAACCATTGTTTTGGAATTCCTAATATACATATTTGCAAGAACATTTTCAGCAGTAGAAGTCAAACAGGGATTCCCTTGCTATTTTACAACTGAATAAATCCAAACAGTTGTTTGTCTGTAGCTTGTGATGCCGCGAGTCTTGACAAACAATAACCATTACTCAGTTCGTCAGCTCTGCAACTCTGCAAAATTACTGTTTTATGTTCAGATTTGGCACAGAGCAGGATTAGAAGATGATCCGAATGTATTGACGCTGACCGATGACTTGGAGTCATTGTTAAAAGAGCTTGGCGGCTCTCTGATATCACCTAGGACTCTGAAGCTTTTAGCAATGGACTCCAGTCTCAGGCCAAGCTTCATTCAACAGTACCGTAGAGTTCCATTAACGAAACCTGGGGTAGCAACAACTGTTGCATTTATTCGTAAAGACTCTTGGAACGAACCAGCGAGCAGTTGCCTTCTGATTGGTATAGAGTCTGGCCAAATTCTAGTCCTAGACACAAGGTGAATAATGAAATCTATCAATTCAGCGCTAAGAAATGATGGAAAATCAATAATCACTCATGGACATCAATTAATAACGACCATATAGTTGATTGATGTTAATCAAATTCAATTTAATATGGTATCCATTATATATCGCAGAGCATTTACAGTTATTGACAGACTTCCATTGGGTTGGCCGCCTGTTGCGTTGATAGGCACAGGACTTTGGGCTGGGGAAAACCGTATAATAGCCATAGGAAGAGACGGAAAGCTAGGATCAGTTAGAAGGGGTACTGCTCTGAAATTATGGGACAAATTACCTGCCCCGGCAGTTTCTCTATCAACTTTACCAGGAGAAGGTGCAGCTGTTGCTGTGATGGATGGTAGTCTATGGGGTTATTCTAAAAAGGTATAAAACCAAGCAAAAGACCAAAGATTAGATGCACTGTAAATGCATAGATATTATTCGTTCCTCCCACCAGGGTGCTCGTTTGTGGAAAATCCAATTACCGAACATACCTCTCGACCTAGTTGGGCTACCAGTTCCTCAGCGTGGACTTTCGCTGCTCGCTGTTAGCGTAGCTGGTTTTGGAGTTCGTATTTATGATGGGAAACACCACGTTGATACCATAAATACAATGGAAGCAGTTTCTGTTATGAAGGTAGTCTATCCATCAGTTACGAATACTTTTATCTAGAATTTTCCACGCAAGAACAGTTAACCCGCACCGTTCACACGAACAAGTTCTTTTTTTTTACTTCCAGTTAATCTTCCGAATTCCTATGTGTGATTGTTTTGATTTACAGTATGGTCGTATGGGCCAAGAAGAGCGTGCAATGTCGATGGTAACAGTTGGCGGAGGTCTAAGCGTTCGAATTCTGAAGCGCACTGCAGATTTCAGCACATATGCAGCACCGGCATTGTCGCCAAACAGTACTAGCCGTTTTACAATACCAAAAAAGACAAGATTATTCGTTGAACAGACGATTAGAGAAAGGTCGGAGTCTGTAAAAATCCACGACACGTTTCAGCGAGGCTTAGCTAGATTGAGATTATATACAGCTAAAAAAGCAGTAGATGAACTAACGACTAATCAGGACTCTGGACCTTGCCCAGTTATCATTGACGCTAGTGTACTTGGACTGGGTCCAGACTACATGGTCAAGATATGGGTAACTAATATATCTGAATGCACATCCGATACGGGATTGTTTATTGTTTGTAGGGGAGAAAACGCTGACGTGAAACCCAGGGTTTCTGATCTGCCCTTACTACCGAGCTCGGTACCTATCCCATTGGTTATTAACGCCAGCCCACGAGGCTTGATTTCAGGAAAAGTCAAAATACTGTTATGCAAAAGGGATAGAGTAAAACCAATCGCCATAACCAGTGTCATTTTGCCTGCAGTTGAAGAAGACATAGAAGTTTAGTGTTACATTCAGATGGACATCCTTGACTGCGACTTATAACGGCATTCCCAACAATTGGTGTCGAAATATAAGTAAGCCGCACCCAGCACCGCCCACAATTTAGACTAGCTGGAAGACGTCTCTAGGTCTACAGGTCTCTAGGAATTACAGCACGGTTTTTCGGTGGTAGAGATGGGTCTTTGCTGATGGTTGATTTGCGATTTTGTTGGGGTTCTTGCATTTCTGGATTCACCGGTACAAAGTCAGAGCCAGTGACCGTAAGAGGATATGCTGGATAAGCAGGCTGGCACAATGCACGCACCTCAGGGTCAGAGATTTGTCCGTAACATTAGATGACGGAAAAAACATTCAAATGATTTTTAAATCAAACCATCTGTCAGAAAAGTTGCAGGGTATTATATCAACACAGACTGTTGACGAATTTGTAATGTTTCGATATATTTTTAAAATGGTAATTTAATTACATGAGTTTGTTTAACTGATATTAAATACTAAATATATTAAATTTTGCGATTATCTATCACTTATTGTCCTAAAATATTGAACTTTGACAATCATTTTTGTAACATATTTTCATGAGCCTTGGCTTAATATAGGTACCAAATACAGCATTCGGATTGCGTAAAGAGTTTTTATTACGGGACTTCGGTAGTCGCGTGGAAACTTCGCTTCTACCGCGTGATTATGTTGCTACAAAGTATCGCCACCACCGAGTGGCTGGTATTTCGGAAATGCCATAAAAAAAGTGCATCTGTGAATAATTCCACGATTTCGTTGATAACTGATTTATTTATTATTATTATTATTGGAAGTCTTCGGAAGACAGTTACATGGCGCAAACCACGTGCACCTTCCATTCTTTAATTCTCACCAATTCCAAGTTTTTGTCTTTATTTATATGTTTTTATAGATTAAAAATACATAAATGAAAAGCACGTCTTTTTTTATTTGTATGTTTCGCGATACCTTTCGATTCTTCATTTGCAATCATCCATTTTTTCGAATTTGAAAATTTTCAAATCCACTTATACTATATGGCAAGCTGTTCTGCTTATCGTATCGTTTATCTATCTATAATTAATGATAAAAAATACGAAAATAAGGTTGCAATCAAAAATAAGGCTACATAATAATTATCAATTTTATTACGGCTGAGTTCATTTTTCCACCCCGTTTTTCCTATAATACGGACAACTTGTTTTTCCTCTATATGATGATCCAGGTATTTATATCGTCATTAATATTTAGGTTTAAATACTATAAAATGCATTAATTGAATAATACATCAAAACAATAACATTTCTTTTGAAGAATAATAATTCAATTTGCTGTATGATTGTAGATAATTGTGATATTATTTTTTGAAGCAAGAGATTTTGAATTATTGGTAAAAAAAAAATGTTTGCAGCTTGGTGGTTCATATTCATTCACTTTAGCATACTATACTATAAAAAAAATTGCATTTAGTGAATAAAGAAAAACATATTTCGGTTTCTTTCTTTTTTTCGCGATCAAGTATTGACTTGGATACAAAATTTCGTAGCACATCGAAGCGTATGTTAAAGTGTAACAGGAGCATGTATAAAATTCATATTGATTTCTTCACGTGTTTGTATCGTCGTGTCAGTTCGATTTTCGGAAAATTTTAGCGAAACCTAATACTGTTTATACGTGTAATAACATTTCCGAAAAAAATCGGAGCTGCTACGTGCAGGAATCGTCACCACAGTACATAAAGTGAAGGAAAAAGAAACGCACACTAAAACTGCGATTCCGAGATTCCTACTATCATCAGCCTGAATTTACCCCACGAGTGATGAGCTAGCAGCTTCGTAAAACTGTGAATTTTATTTTCAGTTGGAATCACATATATACTAGATATCGTTTGCAACCCCAAGCCCACTTGGTCGGCTCAGAAATTGACCCACGGTAAGCTGTGTTCAGTGTTAAGAATACAAATTTGAATGAGCTCGAACAATTCGCATACGCAACAGCGGAACTGCGCCTGCGCAGTAGCTACGTTGCGCGCTCATCCTCCACTCTCACTGATTCACAAACACAACTTTCACCGACGAATGTTAACGTTTGTGAGTGGGAAGTGGGAGAGGCCGACGTGAACATCAACGAGGATGCCGATTGCAGTGAAATAAACGCAAACAGACCCTTGTATGCAGTCAAAAAAGTTATGCGATCTAAACATATTCTGATCAGTCAAAATGTGTTTATTTATTCAAAAATCATCTACATTTTGGCGCACTTTTTCGTCACAGGTAAGCGCGTACCAGACGAATCATTCGATTTTTAAAACCCCTTAAATTATTTATGTATATTACTACTACGTTCAATAATCGTTCAAAAATATTCCAACCGTCACTTTTGACTTATTAATAATAAGAAATTAAAATAGCGGCTTTTTTCCAACGACAATTTTAAAAATGGAATAGAACTGTTGTATTAACATCATCGTCATCAATATCATTGTTGTTATTGTTATTGGTATTCTCATTCTTGATCTTCACTTCCTTCTGAATTCCACTCGAAGAAGATAATGATAATTATCAAAGTTATCATAATTTTTGAACAACAATCCACTCTTTCTCCATGTATTGCATCGAGCAGAGATTCGATGTATGTTACCTGAGGCTAGCCAAGAAGGATCTCTACATCGTTTCAAAAGCTATGGGGACGTGACAACGTTCCATTACACAGTACCTAAAGAGGTTTTTAGAGCTACTTGGCAATTTGCTGCCTTTACCGATGGCAAAAACTGCGTACCGCGAAAGGTACATCTGTAAGTGGTATTCATGTTTTGGTAATTACCAAAAATTGGAGTCGGAAGTTCTATATTTGAATTTTATTCACAACTATGGATTATGTTACACACATAAAGGATGAATCCCACCTTTGCATGCCAAAGCAAAACGAAAGCGAAACGGAGTTTCATTAACATGCTTTTCTTATGTTTCTTATGGAAGTATACACGCACACTTCTAAGAAAACATGTTGATGAAAAGTTCGTTTCGCTTCGGCACGCAAAGGTGGGATTCATCCTTAACACAGTAACTCGACTTCAGTTTTTGTAACTTTTCTCCAAACATGATAATTCACATGTAACTGAAGACTAACAGTTTGTTTAACTGAATCTTCAGGTACCTGCAGTCCGGTAGTTACCCTGTAATGTCAGTAGAAAATGCTTCGCTTCCAGCGAACATGCATTTGTACAATAACGACACTATCACATTATCAATCACGACAACTTTTGAGCCAAAAGTTACAGCGACTGTACCAATTTATGGACCAGAACCTGGTGATTGGTTTGTAACTGCCTATCTTTCTCATTGGGATGAGAAAGTCCAACAACAAGTAATAAATGGAATTTTTTGCAATTATTTGCTCATCATTCTATACTATGCTGTATTCAAATCATCTTTTTGAATAAATACAACTTGCGTTTTTAGGGCCTCGGACACAAATGCCGATACAGTTTAGGCTCGGTCGCTATATGGACCCAAACCAATGGGATTCAAGACATTCCATTAGATTCGGCAAAAAAGTTGCACACCAATGAAGCAATGTCGTATTATAAGCAAGTATCTGTGCCAATCATTCTAGAAATGGGTTTTAATTTGTTTATGTTAATAAATTCCAGGGTCTACATTCCCTCGAGTACTTGGCACTTTCGTGTTCATGTTTGGGGCTGTAATTTCACAGTTAGAGGATATCACGAGGCTGGTTCACCCTGCATTAAAGGCTTACTGCTGAAGGGACGAGCACTGCCAATCTACAATCAGTCTCATTTCACTCCAGTGGGAAATCTTACGACAAGAGACTTTTATACTTTCACTGTACTCTCGCCGTACCAAGAAAGCTATTACTATCTGCTAGTTATCTCAGACAGCGTTATTGACTTTAACGTCAAAGTTAGCGTCTCAGGTGATTTCAAAACACAGATTTCAAAGTCTTGACAGATTTTTTCCAAGCCGGTTTATTCCCTCATGACTAAAAATTATCCATAATTTTTCATCAGAATGTCCGATAAGAGTTCTGGAGAAATCTTTTATGAAACAGTACTTGGATGCCCCGTCTTTTTCGGAGGCTTTAGCACAGCTCAGATCTAGGAATAGAGAAGCTCGACTAAGATCTACGAGAAAACAGTCCTTGGCTCGTCAGATTTTCTACAATAATTCAACAATGAATTACGACAGTATGAGACTTTCTAAGGATCAGTATATTCTACCAGACGAAGATATGGCAAGAGAAGATCCATGCATTCCAAGGTTTCAACTCGTCAGAATAAAACATCCGCAGCCATTTTCAAGCGTATATTTACTCCAGGTAGAAATTTATCCGCAAAAGATGTTCATGAGACTTTCAATCCTAAAGGCAGTGAAAGTTAAGACTTTCACACTCTATGCGGCGATAACAGTTCATGAAAATTGAAATTAATTCCGTTTTAGCTTCTCGAAGGCAATCGCTCCATTATAATTCTGATTAATGAAGGCTGATTTTATAATAATAAAATTTTGCTTCTAGGGCAGGGAATGGCTAACATCATGGGTAATGCTCACAGACTACTACCCGGTAGTAACACAATTTGATATCCTGCCATTTGTTGACATAGGAGGTACCCTGAGTATAGAGGTTCGCCTAGAAATGAACGAGGTATAATTCTTGACAGAAACTGATCGTAAGATGTCTACACATAATGTTCTAAATCATAATTACCTTCTCTCTCTTCTTACATCGCAGCAATTTAGCAAACAGTTGGTCGTTGTCTCAGTTTGCGTTCGCAAAGGCCGAATACCGGACCGTATAAATGGAGAAATAACATGCCAAGATAAAAATATGTTCATGAACTTATCGTCTTTTGATAAAAACACATCATCATTGTTGATACCCTACCCGCAATCTGATACTTGGCACGTAGCCATGCAAGCTAAATGTTTTGTCGAAGGGTAATTACTCGCATCCTGTCCTATGCAATTCTGTATAAATTAATATCCGCAAATAAAATCGCTCTGTTTATCAGGAGGAAAGTTCCCTGTTCAATGGAGGAGATACTTGTCTCAATAGACATAAAAACAAGGCAGTGTGTATTTTCTGGTAATTATCCATGCGGTCCTCACGGCATTTGCCAAGAGATTCGCAGAGGGCTTTTGTACTATACTTCATGCAACTGTTTCGGAGGTACGAATTTTTTAATCTAAATAAAGTAATTTCCAAGGATTATACCTACAACTCCTTAATCTTTTTTCTTTCCCATTCAGGATACAAAGGCTGGGGTTGTACAGACTCGTCGCACGCAGATGCAAAGGCAGTTTTGTTGTTGACACCGCTACTGCTCACCTTAAGTAATGCGTTTTTTATACCCGCCATATATTTAGCCGTTAAACGAAGCCTCTATGCAGAAGGACTCGTCTATTTAGCAACCATGATATTCTCATCACTCTATCACGCGTGCGATCAGCAATTCATGACTTATTGTGCCGCCAAATATGAGGTAAGGAAATGAAAGGCTTAGTCTTTGAAGACATGCTTCATGAGCACTTGAATCTTCTATAAAAATACTGCCAACTGCTAATATCTCCTCAGGTTTTGCAGTACAGTGACTTTTTCACAAGCATTCTCGCCTTCTGGGTAACACTCGTCGCAATGGCCCAGCTGCCAACAAGATTGGTGTCTTTTTTTCACATGATTGGGGTCCTGGTCATTGCTTTCTGCGTCGAAACGGACAGGACGGGATTGCCCAGTATTTTAGTACCTCTAGCAATGGGCACGACGATCCCAGTGAGTATGGCGATGCTAAAATTGACCAAAATTAGAACTGGAAGAAGAAACTCGTCGTTCTATTCAATTGATCCTAAATTATTCTTCGTTATTTAACTGAACATTGCTTCTCTAACGATCTAGTCAACTATATTCTACATGTATTGTTCTTTCAGATTGGAGCTTTTGCCTACCGATGCTTTCAGTCTAAACGCTGGCAGAGACCTAAAGGAGTTTTAAAACTCTTGACTGGACTCTGCCTAGCAACGATTGGACTACTGCTATTCTCTCTAGTCGAAACCGAAGCCAACTACCAAGTAAGTTGAAGAAATATCTCCAAAGAATACATTTTTTTCTTTGATAAACCAACGATAAGCCTCGTTTGTTGTTTCATTTCTACTAATACACAAATTCTTCTGTTTCACAGTATGTTCACAGCGTTTGGCACGCCATTATAGCTCTATCGTTGCTATTCCTGCTCCCAAAAGCTGCTGAACCCGAGTCGTTTGATACATCTATAAATGAGACGAGTAGCTCTGACAGTGAGATGATCGACTACAAGGACATGACCCAGAGTCCTGTGTTCACGATAAAAGCTGAAAACGAGGAATTACTCGTGATGGAAAGTTGAGCGTCGTAATGATCTCCGCAATGATCTCCGCAAGTAATTATCTTAAGTGTAATGTTAAATGTTTATGTGCCAAAAAGATGTTCCGGTTCGTTTCACGGGCTAAAGTACCTTACTAAAAAGGCTCTGTAGCTTAAGATTATATGTATTTTGACCAGTTTAAAGGTGCAGACGAATTCGACTATTCATTTATTGAGATTATTAAAAGAATATCGTATATTCTAGGCAGCTATGTACTACGTTTCATTGAATAAGCGGGGATGTACTCTATTATTAGATTTTAGATTTCACTCCACAATGGTGCAATATTTTTTTATCTATAACAGATTCATTATATCCTCTGTTACGTATTTTTGAAGAATTCCTGTTCTTTGACGATTATGAGAACTTGTTGATTGCTATTTAAAATACAAACATAGTTGTGTTATTCAATTTCAGAACATTTCTTATTTCAATTAAAATTCACGTCAATGCGATGACCACACACGTATAATATTATACATTTTATTTGGTGTGATAACGAAACAGGGTGAATCGTAGAAAGAAACTATACGCAGATTAAAGAGATATAAGCGTCTATCACTTATATATCTATAAGAAATATAATTATAATAATCGTACGTCTATAAAGATATGTATTTTCAAGTAAAAAGAAAAACTGGAATATCTGCTCGTATTGTAAAACTATCGTTAATTATGAATAATTATCTCATTTGTCTCTGTCTCAAAGTTTTACTCGACGGATTATAATAACGCATTTTAACTAAGTCCGCAACAAATACCATGACGTTTAAATAGGTGTAAATAATAAGTTAGGTAATTATATTGTTATCCTTAATTAAAAATACTCAGAGTTACAAGCTCATCGTGCTATTTATTATTAGAGTTTAAATAACCTACAGTAATTATATACTAATGTTAAATTTCGTCTAGCTCGAAGCAAAGCGATTTTTTAAGCATTCTTAGTTTCCTTTTTCTGATTTCTTATTCCCCATGGAAGTATCGGTAGTATAATCGTAGTGCGTTAAATAATGTTTTAAAGTTAATTTTTGATAATTATTTACACATATTCCTGACGATATAGTCAGCGTTGTTATAATTTTTCTATTCAAAATATGTCGCTATAAGTAAAAAGGTAGATGTAACTTAAATCATGTATTCATCTAAGCCAAACAAAGAGGAGCATGAATATAGCTGTTGATTTTTATTGAGATATATTTTAATGAGAGTTTAAATTTTATTCTCAAATTTGTATAATCGCTACCTGATCTGATGCATTACTGAAACGATTTACTCGTTACCTATAACATATTAAGGTCTTTGAGTACATAATTTAATCTTTCTGGGTTGGAACGGGTGCCACTCAAGGGAGTAATGCACCTTGGGTTGGGTCTAGAAGAATTGATATACTTTTCAATGCCAGATCCTAAGGTGCATATAAACCCTTAATAACAAGATGTAAGGAACAAAGTACATATAATTATAATTATGTCGTAGACGATAATGCTAATGTAAAAACAAATATCTCTCTTTTTTTAATATACAAAAATAAATATAATTCTTCAAATGATATGATATGAACTAAAATCTGTACTCTAGAATCGATTATGTAATATTATCCGGTTCGATTCGCTGACGATTTAAAACTTTTCATTAATTGCTATCTTCGCTTGCGTCATAACTGCACAGACTCATTTCTTCTATCGGGGTTGGGGTCGCAACATCGAACTTTTGTTCCGTTACTATAACTTTGCTCAATTCTATAAGCAGAATTTCTCTCCAAGATTCGCATTTGTCTATCATTTTTGATTTCGCTTCCCGCATGTCCAAGATAATGAAAGCAATGGGTACTTCGTTAGCAAGGTTTTCAATGCAATCTGCTAGTTTCGTACACCTGTAGAATAAAAAACGCGTTCATTATTAGATAACGAAAATCTGGTTTGAATTCATTACAAGAAACGCGAGATTCTTTTCACCTTGGTATATCAGTTTCAAGGATTTCTCGATCGGGTTCATTGGCTGCGTAATACTTAGCTATCTGAACTACGTCGATCCCTGATAGTTCCTCAAAACATGGGACAGAATTTATGTACTCGTTTATCGAAGTGTTCAAATCGTCGATTTCTGCGAATATTACAAAAAGTGGATGAACGATATTTTAAACTGTAATCAAAATTAGTTTCGAATAGCTTATGTATTTTACCCGAACTAATTTCTCGCTGCAAGTTCAGGCACGAATGGTGCTGTTCGATAGATTTCCAAAATTCTTCAGCATCCTTTATATCAAGGTCAGATTTTTTAGAAAATGACTCCAATGGCTTTATGACTGATATTATGAACGTGGATATATTTTTGAATAACTCTTCTATCTTATGAATTTCTTCGTCAAGTATCAGCTGCAAAATTGTAAATATAAAAATGAACAAATATTAGAATCTTCAATTCTGATTTGGAAATAAAATTGATATCACCTCGTTGCCAACGTAGTCAGCTTTGATTTGGAACAACGCTTTGCGAATACTTATTCCATCCCCTCTAATCAATTTCAAAATAGATTGCAATGAACTTTGTACAGCTGAACAGAGAGATTCTCTTAATCTGTTGTCTTTCGTTTCAATAAACTCGTCCCAGTACTGTATTGTCTAGAAAGTTGTAATCGATGCCATGCAACGTTTATTTTTTATCGTTCAAAAATATTTCTCAATTCTGTTCTCTAAAACATAAATTTACCTCTTCGAAATCCAAATCAAAACCTTCTCTGATCCCTGATATCAGTCTGAAAATATCTTCGCAGAATTTTGTAACTTTGTGCATGCCTTCCGCCCTGAAGTAGAAAAATTTTCGTTCAAGTTCTGTAGTTATAACACAGTTCTAGAAAGTCAATAAATGAGTGAACAAAGCCATACCTACCTATGACTTTCCAAGCAGAAAAGAAAATCTTTTACTTCGCAATTAGTTGAGTTATCAGAAACTTGGACGAATCTGACGTTAATGATTTCCTCAAAAATTTGATCGATACGGGAGTCAGCTTTTTCGTACAAGCTGATAAATTCCTGGAGCTAAGATTTATGTTATCAGTTTTTATCGCCGTTATTATTTTCAGTGAAAATTTCAACAAACAAAGGCATACGTTTAATATTTCAGCGGTACATTCTGCGTAAAATCTCTCAACTTCTGGAGAATTCCAAGTGGTCTTATCAAAACCAGGAGCTATTAGACTCTCGAGATTTTTCAAAAGCTCTTTGAACATTTCTTTGTTTGACACGCGTTTGACAATTCGATTATAAGATCTGCACAACAGAGCTGCTCCTTGGTATCGTAATTTTAACGACAACCATCTAGAAGATAACTTCTTCAAGAGTGGCCTTACTTCGTAATTCAATGAGATCCATCTATAAAATTCAAAGACGTTGAGAGAAAAGGACATGTGCTACAAAGTTCATAACTTTGTTTATAACTTTGTTCATTTCAGTATTTGAAAGCAGCGAAACACCGGAGCATTTACACTTTGGCTTCTTCAAATGTGTCCAAAAGGTGATAATTCATGTTCACTTCAATTGGTGCAAGCCTAGATTTGCCTCTTCGTAATACCGGCTCGCTCAAACCACTCATCAAGCTTTTATCTTCGCCTAGCAGTCTTTCCCATACGTCAAAAAGCAGCCTTTCCTCATTCGCGGTAGCAGACATGAATTTCTTGTAATTCCTCAATACAGGTCTGCAACGTAATCGATCACTAGATCAGTTCAGGAGCAGCAAGCTCTTTGGCATCTGCTATAATTCCTTATCTCTTCTATCTCTAGTTAAATAACTGAAAAAATGATCTCTACATCAATGAATAACTGTTAATTACATCTGAGCCTCACAGTCTCCGAGCCAATCGGAAGCATTGATCAGCATAGTTTGATACTTTGTTAATCTGGTTTGTCGGAGTCTGAGAATAAAAGCTCGTCCAGAATAGTAGGGAGTGGACGAATGATAATCTTGACTCTGGTCGATAATGGCTTGTTTAGACTGTCGAATCTCTGTGTCGAAATTCTTCCAAAGCTATAAATAGTTGGATTCGATGAGAAAATTCTATAGAATCTTTTATCTTACAAGGAGTATTATAATTCACTCGTTACATATATAATTGTTTATTCAGCTTTCTAATTGAGATAAACTCACATCGACCCATTTCAAGTGCAAAAGTTCGTTAACACATTGGCGCTGATTGTAACGCTGCAGGGTATACAAAGCCTCAATGCCTTCTTCTATAGATTTAATGTCTTCGAATATACTGTTTATTAGATTTCCGACCATAACTTCAAGCTCTGTTATCTGACGTTGAAATAAAGTGATGTGCTTGATCCAAGTCGCTTCAGTAACGTCTAATATTTTATATCGGACCTTCTCAATCATCGCCAGACTTTCATAGAATGATTTTTCTATCTTATTACAGTCGCTTTCATACTCTGCACCGTTTGATCCACCAAAACTAACAGATTTAGAAGATCTGTAATGATCATTACGCAATATTGAACATATCTGATGTAGTTAATAATTATAACATGATTTAGTCTTCGGTCTTACTTGCCGAACACTACAGTTGTGTCACAAATTACTATAAGATCTCGGCAACGTCTGACAAAGGCATCGACATGATTAAAAACATTTTCTCTATCGACTTCCCAGCTTCGGTTGTAACTCAGTTTAGAAATAATTTCGACGTGCTGAGGAAGAGAATGAGTTTTTTTCTTAAGATCAAGACTGTTCTTATTATTTTAAAGCATTGCGTCTGATTAAAGAAATTGTAAAGTACTCCTAACATCACCTCATCATAAATCTTCTTGTATTTTTCACAGCAATTTATGCAAATTTGAAGTTCTTTTTTCCCTTCTGTTGTATTCCCTTGAAATATTGTATTTAAGTTAATTGACTCACGGCAGGTACCGACGATCTGAGTGCTTAAGGCTTGACAAAGAGTTTCTACTTTAGACCTGCAGCAATAATGAAGATATTAGTAATACGAGCAACGATATAGCGTTGAAGAAGTTTCATACATCATACTTTGAGTTATAAAACGGTGATTCCAGCCAAATAAAACTGATCAAATAGAAAATCTGGGAAACTTGTTGTTCCTTTATCTCAGGGATTTCTAATGCTGTGGAAGGATCAGTCAATAAATTGAGATAATAGATGTTAGATATAGCTTCGTCGATTGCAGTCTCTACGCTTTTTGTCAGATCGTGAAATTGACTGATACTTGTGAACTGCATGTTCTCTAACTTCTCAACAATCTTAAGAACACTAACATTTTGCAACTGACAATGAAGCCCTCGTAAATTGTCGTCTGAAAAATTAAGAAAATATTGCAGAATGATAGAGAACTAATGGTACAAATGATAATTGACAAAAAAAAGTGATTCACTGCAGCATCAAAATCACTTGCATCTATAATTCCAGAAAGTTAGTTCATCTGTAACTCTTTGAAGAGTCCTAGCAGGATTTTGATCAACTATTGCTTCTCTGATTTGTCGTATCCAAAAATTTGCCACAGTTTCCAATCTCCCTAGTAATTCCCCCTCGTCTTTGGCTTCGTCAACTTCTTCCATGTCCTGTAATGTTCCCTTGTCTTCGTCGTCGGCAACTAGCACAAACTGATTCCGATCTTGTGGAGTATTCTGAGTGATGTTAGGAAAGACGCCGTCTCTTGGAACATACAGAACTGTGAGTCCCATCAGTTTGAAAGTGGTGTCGGTCATTTTTGTCAGCAGGTCGTGAGTGTTTGTGAAGATATCGTTCCTCTTAACTGTAGTTGGTCAGGAATGTATATATTCTCTTATATATTCTCTGATTTTCAATCAAAGAATTCTGAGTTCTCACAAAAGCCCGTGAATTAATGAGTGCATGATAATTTGTCTGTATCATGAATAGACCGACGACCTACATCCCGGAGAATGAATTTACTCTAAAGCAAGTAAAATTTTAATGAAAGTGGACAAGATTTTTTCCTCATCTCTTTGAAATCAAGGATACCAGATGGCCAGTGTTTGCTGCTGAATATGCCGAGTGAATACACATTTTCCACAATTTTTAAAACGCAGTTTTCTATGCTGCCACTAGCGGTGCCAAAATTAACTGTGGCATGAAAATTATCGGGGGTATAAATCTGCCATGGAGATCTGAGGAAGTAAGTTAGACCTTCGATAGCATCCGACGGAAAATCCAGAAGAGCTTTTAATACATCGACATCGTAGAAAATGGTAAGAATAATTTTAGATGGGTCTTGAAAAAAGTCACGTATCACTTTGTAGCAGTTTTCATTCCAGTCAGAATCGTCTAATGCAGGGAGTACAGTGAAGTCCTTTGCATATTGTACCTGGAATATTTCACAATTGAAAATTCATCAGGCATCAATGATTCTCTGGATAATATTTCCCAACTTATTTCATATCCTCAACAACTTACAAGCAGCTCTAATTCTTCTGTAGTGAATATTGGCTTTTCTGGTTCTGGTGGCGGCTCTTCTTCTGGCTCAGGTGTTTCTGTATTTCATTGAGTTAGATCAGAGGAAAAATCGCTGAATTATAATAGGACAATTGTTTCTTGTCAACTACAAAGACCAAACATGGCATACCCTACTCGTTCTTCAAGTAACTCAAGACACACAGTGAGAATTCTCTTTATAAAAAAAAATAGGTAATGCTTCGAATTCCTCAGATCCGATTTATCTAACTTCTTTATTGAGTTTTTATCAGAATATAAGGGTCAGGGAATGATTATATCCATCATCTACAAATGCAGTGTCAAATTTTTGCTCATTATTTCTCTTCATTAAGATATAGGACTTCCATCAACCTGGTTTTCCAAACTCTTCTTCGTCTGTATCCATGTCCAGATATTCTCTGTGCGGATCTGCTGGGGGCTTTTCCATTTTCTTTGCCTTTTCTGGCAAATTTTCAACTCCATTTGGAGTCTCTTTTTTCTCCAACATTTCGTAGGAAAGAGTAATTGGACCTTAAAAAATCACTGCAGGATCATGTTATAACATCCATCAAAAGAGAACAATCCCCAATGTTGGACCGGGAATTGTTCTCAGACAATATCTCCGGATATATATAAAACGGATTGAAAAGGCTGAGAATCTAGTCCTGTATGATGATTTAAATATCAAAGATCACGGAATACAACGGTATGCGAAAAGACTCCGTTCCAAAGACAACATATCGAGTATTTGATGTATCTCGATTTGAAGTTCAATTCAGAATTCGAATTGTAACGAAAATTGATGTAATTTTTATTTTCGCGAGAGAATTATTCATTATTAAAAACGGTAGGATTTCGCAATACTCTTGAATAGTTTCAGAAAAATATAGTGACGATATATAATGTAGTACACCAGTGTACTATACTACTTCAATAAAATTCAAATTCAAATTCAATTGCGATTAATAACGGTTGATCCGAATCTGCGAGATGAAACCTATAGTGTTTTTGTAAATCAAAAACCGAATCTGTTTGGAATGAGTTCCCAAAAGTAGGCAGCAGCGTCCAATGTCACAGTTAGTGGCAACAACCGAAACGGTTGATTGATCAATTCCATTTATGACTAATTTCGAACGCGGGTAATGCGCTGGAATCAATTTTTTTGAATTCGTTAAAATTGACCAATCCGTTTCAATTATTATATACCTAGATAAGAAATCAAGAATGCTGTGTTTAGAATTGGAGTATCTAAAACTCTAAAAGTGGGGAGTATTGACGTAAGCCGTCTTTTTTTTTCTTCAATAATACGATACTAGCTGAGTTGGAGTCGGATAAGTATGGCGTAACGCGACAACATGTACTCTATGAGAACTGATTAAAAAATGCATGCATTGGTCCATACGTATGTACATATACTACTACAAACCTTCAACTACAGTATGTAATCAGTTTCCAGCCGGCATCGTTCCAACTATAAAAATCGTGGTTATTATCGCGTTAGTCGAGCCGAGTTGCAGACTGCACTTATGTGGTATTTATTCCCGTTGAAATCTCGTTCTGCGTTTGTATCCTTAGCAACACGCGCGCCGTGGTCGACCTTCAAAGGTGCAGGATTCGACTGTTTCGAACGATTTGAAGAAACAAATCAAGGTCGGAGAAACGTAGAATAATCATTTAAAAATTAAATAGTCTCATATTTGAACTTCGAGAACTAAAACAGGTCTTTACATAATTCTACTGTTTTTCGCCCAGGATAAAGTTGGGTTAGGTTATAAGCTTCATATCTGTTCGCGAAAAAAAAAAAAAAAAAAGAGAAAACGCTGAGTTTCAAATCCAAAATATCAACGGAAAAAAATATTGTCCGAATGATTATCATACTGTCACGTATACGTATACATATAACGTATTATATAATAATGACGATCAATTCGGACATTTTCAAAAAATGCAGAAATTAGAACCTAAAAAGAAAGACGCATTCCATCGTTTTTGAATGTTTTATTTTATTTATACAACAGGGGGAAGCGGAGATACAAATACATTAAAAAGTTGATCGACTAAAAATTGAGTTTTAAAATGACTCAACAGCTATTTGTTGGGCCAATTATTCACACCGATGACCAAGGCCGGCTTATTGTGTTGCAACGAGCTGCAATTCTTATCGAAGACGGAAAGGTATAGTGATACTAAAGTAATTCAACACAAACACACGATACTAATTAATTGTTAAACTTTTTTCTTCGAACCAGCAATCGCTGATTCGTTACTTTTTCTCATAATACCCGATTCACTGAGTTCTAGATTTAAATTCTGGCCCATACGTTCGGAAGTTGACCTTTCATTTGAAATGACCAATTATCGGTTGAGCTGAATTCGAAAATGATATTTGCTAATGGAAATTGATTCGCATATTATAAACTAATAACTAGTAGAGATTTAACGAGCGGATTCGTTGTTATACATTCTTTCAACGCAATCAGAAATTTATTCCAAAAATTAGATCGTGCCCCAAAATGGTTGATTACAAAATCGCGATTCGATCGCTTCAACCGTTTTTCTGCGAGCCTTCAAAAACGCACACGTAAAAGGGGCGAACTTTAATTGATGGCTTTTATCTGCTGACCACGCGATAGGCAATTGGAAACGTATACTGGTACGACACTAAAGATAACGAGATTAAAGACTTGACCGAATGGCAATAGAAACGGCTTTTCTTATCAGCATTCACAGGTGTTGTAATCACTCATTATGCTGGTCTCTTACATGCCAAAGAACCGAGTCTTCAAACTACTTTTCGCACTACTTCTGATAAGATTATATACATACGCAGATTTCGGAACCTTGACCTTTCTGAATTCTGATAGTAGATCATTCTGGTTTAACAATCTCGCAATAGATTGATCTACTACATCTGAATGTTTCTCGAATTTAAATCATTGATCATTCTATTTCTAATCTGAACTGCCCGTTCTGCTTTACCATCGGCTGTTAGCCGCGAAATTGGGCCCGACGTATATGGTCAACGGTATGGTATGTGACCAATTGATCGCGGGAAAATTCAAACTGAGTGGAATAACAAAAATAACAGAAACAGAAAAGAAGAATAGATCGAAAAGGCTAATACAGTCTGTTACTTTTCCCCGCTACTTTAAACTACCAGATTATCAGCGTATCCGAGAATCCTAAGCCAGGAGACATCACCGCAGACTATGTCAGAGTCCTGGGTATAGGCCAATTTTTAGTCCCGGGTTTCGTCGACGGCCATATTCACGCACCACAATTTCCAAATTTGGGCATCGGATATGATAAAGGTCTACTGGACTGGCTAGAGACTTACACTTTTCCTCTAGAGAAGAAATACGCGGATTTAGCGTTCGCTGAACACGTTTATGAAGCTGTGATAGTAAGTTTTCGTATCCAAAAAGATGCTGAGGAGTAATTTTTTGATCGTCATTCAATAAGTAAACCAAAACTCTTCGTTCTGATCATCTCTATGCAGAAGAGGACTCTAACAATGGGCACAACAACTGCGTGCTACTTTGCATCTCTGCATACAGAGTCTACCATGATTCTAGCAAAACAAGCTGCAAAGTTTGGGCAAAGATGTCTGATAGGAAAAGTCAATATGAACTGTACACGAAAAGATGGCTACTGTGAGAGCACCCAGGATTCTATCTCGGGCACCAAACAGATGATAGAGGGTATCGCTAAAATTAATGTGAGAGTATTCACGCGGATGATGAAGCCATGTGGTTTTCCTTATTAGCAAGTAGCTGAATTACAAATATACTGATTCCCATTCCACATTGCAGAGTCCCCTAGTGAGGCCAATTATCACTCCAAGGTTTGCCCTGAGCTGTGATATGGAGCTTATGACCGAGTTGGGAAAACTGGCTAAAGAATACAACGTTCATGTGCAGGTGAGTGCTCTGACTTGAATAATACTTTGAATGTCTGTTTCTAATCATTCATGATCATACGCGCTTATCTCGGCGCTTATTCAGACTCATATTTCCGAGAATCTGGATGAAATAGAAGCTGTAACGACTACCTACAAAGAATATCCTTCCTATGCAGCTGTTTACGACGCCGCTGGTCTCTTAGGTAGTAAGGTAAATGAAAATTGTAACAATAGAAATACTTGAGGTGGCAAAATCTAAATGGGGAGATAAAAATACTCTCTGGAACAGAAAAGAACATAATGCTTTACTTTCTTGCACCCCAGACTGTGCTGGCTCATGGGATTTACCTTGGGGACAGTGAACTGGCACTTCTCAAGAGCAGAGAGTCGGCCATAATTCATTGTCCATCATCAAACTGTTGTTTGAAGAGTGGTCTGTGTGATGTGAGGCGTCTGATGGACCGGGGACTGAAAATTGGCTTGGGAAGTGGTAGGTTGCGACTGTTTTTGATGAAATAAAGCCTGCTGCTATGCATTTCATTTGATAAAAATAACTAAACAGTATTTTCTATTCTCGCAGACATTTCAGGTGGAAGTAGCCCGTGCATACTGTCCGCAATGCAAGCAGCACTTCAAGTCTCGAATAGTTTAGCAATTTCCACTCCTGGTTACAGCGCATTAAACTACAAAGACGTTTTTCACTTAGCAACATTGGGGGGAGCAGCTGGTGTGTTATGATGCCACAGTGTAGTCAGTTTTCTACAAAAACCTGAAACTTTATCATTTGCTAGATTTTATGTTACAGCTTTGGCCAAGAGTGATGAGATAGGAAATTTTTCACCTGGCAAACAGTTCGACGCTCTAGTTATTGATTTGAATGTATCAAACGGACCGCTGGATAACTTGGTTGAATACACCTTAGAGAAAAAGCTCCAGCGGCTGATATACGCCGGGGATGATCGTAACATTGTCGAAGTATACGTAGCCGGTAATCGTGTGAAATAAATGAAAAATGAATCTGCTATACTTGCATTTGTCTTCGTATTTTCTATTTTTTTTTTAGGGTGTGCTAGAAATTACGAAAATAGTCAGATTCTATTCGAAGATTGACCGATGTTCTATATTGTGAAATTACTGAATAATGGGATTAGATATTGTATTCTTTATTTATTGAGATCATCAGTCCATTGAGTTTGAAGATACCTTAGAGAATAAATCGTGATTATTTTATTCACCTATTAGTTGTGATACTTGAAAATAGTTTCGTGTCATAAAAAAAAACTGGATAGTTAAATGAGGTGTAGTGTTATCATTCAAAGATGATAAATGAATAATTCTGAATATTTTTTCAAGTTCATAATTTATTATCATTATCAATTCATGTAAACCACAATTCTTTCGAATAAGAGTAAACTTGTGGCATTTAACTTTATGAATAAATCTGTGCAGCTACATTACCCAGTTTTAGAACCTACTGCCATGTTTCAATTTATTGCGAATAAAAATTTTAATTACATATATATATGTTTACTTGTGTTTCTCCAAGAAACCTGCAACTGATCTTACGCATTGTATATACCCTTGTTCAAATCCTAGAGAATCACTGTCCTGTAAAAAAAAAGAAGTAGGTAAATAGAGAACGCGTTTAGGCCTCTTTTTTTCAAAATGGGAACAGCAATTCTAATACAATTTTTTTAAATTCATGAAACATCTTTCAAATGGATTCATTTTCCCTGTTTTTGTTCATCTCTAGTAAGACTGCATCTTCAGACTAAAAAAATGGCAAGATATTGCAAGAGGAAATAATTTGGAGTTCAAGACTTCCCTTATGTATCGTTATTCGGTATTTCATAATTTCGTTGAATCTGACATAAGTAAGAGTTGTTATAATCGATAATTGAAGAAAACCTTACGTAATAAGGATCTCTGATGATAAGTTCTTCCTCAGGATCGTATTTTCCAAGTAGTTCTATTACAGCGCGGCTATTAGCCGGTCGCAATCGTTCAAGTTCCCGAATATTATCTTCATCCATACCAAAGATCCAATCGAATTTATCAAAATCGTCTGATTTAATCTATGAATATTGAAAAAAGAAAGAGAATACAAGGCATTCTTATTTCAACAATACTGTACTGAATGATGAAGATAATCACATAGTTTTCATCACGATCAGACGTGTTTTGTATAAAAAGAAGATGCCAAGAAATAATTATGTGATACTTTGTACACCCCCATTACTAGATTACTTCAATTCTCGAACAATAGAATTTAAGGAATAAATTAGCACAAGATTCGGATGTGTTACTGTTCTAACTCACAGGCCTTGCTTTGTGAACGTAATCTGTGACCCCATGTTTTTTAAGAGTTGCTATTGCTCGGTGGTCAGGACTTTTGCCCGTGTGATACCCTATCAGTGCTGCGCTATCGACTTCCCATAGATCGTGGAGTTTCTTTCTTCTTATAAAATCGGCAAATACAGCTTCGGCCATTGGGGAACGACAAATGTTTCCTTGGTGGTTAGAGAATGGGGAGATCATCGTTATTTAAGATTTTATAGTAAGTCTTATACTATGTAGGAATACATTTCTATTCTTGCTTGGAATTATTATCATCAAGTATCCGAACGTAGTTTCATTTTCGGTAAGAATAAAATGAGGATTCGTCGGGCGCATAGAAATAAGTACATTTTGGAATAGACTAAAGCGCAAAATTGTGAGAAATAATTTGAGGTTATGTATAACGCAGACGAGATGTAAATAGGTTCAGATGCGTAGATATGTATTTCGTTCGAATACTCACCCAGGCATATCATCAATACTTTCTTTTTAACTGACATCACGATTTTGTTTTGTTATAATACAATGTCAACGAAAATTGAGATATATTATAAATGACAGTAGGTATTATCGTGTTGAAACCTAAAGTAACCTCTAACTACTTGAGAAGTACGAACTACTACGGCCCTGCCGGCGCACACGATGATATTGGATCGTTGCGTAAAGTAGTCCGAGTCGAGCAATAATATTAATTTACTTCACTCAGTGTGATAATGGACGTTTTACCCCCATTTTCAGACCTCGTGAAGTAAAATTTAGTACTATACTCGATGGAAGAACTTTACCGCACTCGTATCGTAATTTACTATTACTTATCACTCAGTGTGATAATGGACATCTGCACAATCATGTGAACACTTATGCATTTCTGTAATTCTGCGCTTTTTTGGCAGATTTTTCGTTTATCTTCCGGGGTATTAATGAATGATGAACATCAAAATAAGACTTATACCTAAAATTAGTCTGAACTAGTCGATTAGTCGAGACAGGAACAGAAAAAAGAACCTTGCACAGTATCAGTTTTTGTTGCATCTTCCTTGATGGAAATTGGGGAGCATTGATATAAAAAGATCAGGTTTTCAAAGAACACGAACACTTTTGTTTCGCCAGTAGTGATCAGAAAGGCATTCTAGTCAGAGATATACCCTGAAATATCACGATGCTTTGCGAGACGGGGACGAAGTCCTTTTTAATACTGCTGGCCTCAACTGCCTCGTTACTATCAGTCAGGGGGGAAATTCGTGAGTGATTATTGTACTTAAGTGTCGTAGAAATTCATAAGTATAACAATAATAGTATATTTCGTATCAAGGGCGTAAAATTTTATACCAGCGAGTGATTACGCCATTATACGAGGGTATAAAGTATTACGCCCGTGTTGCGAAGGATATTTTTCGACGCAGTTGGCGTAAAATTCGATTTTATCTAAGCAGAACGAGTTGTAAAATTGGATTTTACGCCCACTGCAATGAAAAATCTTGTACAATACTCGACGGAAAAACTTCTTCCGATTCCGTGTGATTGCAACAGTCGCCTTCGGCTCGTGCTGCAACGAAGTAAAATTTTGTACTATACAATTATTGATCGTCTTATTTGAAATATAATGTTTTGAGAATGGACAAAGCGTTTCGCATTATGCGGGTCTTATTACTGAAATAATAGCCAATAGTAGAATTTGAAAGACAACAAAGCTGTTTTGAACGTTCCGAAAAGACTATTATTTCTTCTTTGTCTATTTCTCCTTCTCTTTATTAAATGAGTCAATATATAGTTATATCGTCTTCCTGCGTACACGAATAAAAACTATAATAATATGACAATATAATCTTCCTGAATGTATGTCCCTGGGCAAAAACAAGTTTCCGTAATTCGACACGTTTTTCTCGCAAATAAAATGTAATCGTCATAGGTTCGATATAAGAACGTATTGGCGAATGCTTATAGGTATACCCAGGTTCCCTTGAAAATTCGATAGAAGGTATTAAACTATCTCCGAATTTCATTTATCAATAAAAAAGAGATTGCAATCCTCCGGTATATACCGTCCCATTCAAGCTTACATTCAAGCAACATTTGTTACATTGTTGTTACATGTCATGACTTCAATCGGTTCAATGAGAACTATGATAACTTATCATACATACAATGTTCACGTTATACGCTAGGCTCGTACTACTACACTCGTATGAACAAGCTTGTGTTTTCGTATACATGCATGCGATTTTCACCCCAGAGTTGCCTGACACACAAGTTAGGCGGCGCTGGCGGTCGTATACATGCACAAATTCTACACACACTAGTAGCGTACTGGAATTGTACGTGCCTAGCGTATATGGCACGTTTTACATATTGAGTAATATCATAATGGCTCATAATATAACCGTGTTGTCTATAAGAGTATACGTGGTAAGTACCAAAACTATATTTGTTTAGATTCACTTCGTGTAGTTAGATGATGTGTTTATTGATATAATTTTTGAACGGAAAAAACGAAGGTCAGCACACACGGGAAATGGTTATTTCCGCTTGTACAAAGTCCAAGGTGTACCAGAATAAAAATGCTTTTTCTAATTTTTGTCGAAAAGCAAACTTTGCTTATAAATTGTATACCTACTACAGTTTCATTTTCAAGTTCATAACACTTATGTTAGAGAAAAGTTACGATAGAAACGTGGTTATCTTGATTTCGACTAATGGAACTCAAACTAGGACTAAATTTTAAATACGTCTCCACCGCATGTACAGTGGCAATGTCTACGCTCGCTCCGTGGTATCATTTGCAACAAAAAATTTGCTACAGTTAGCAGGTGTGGCTCGTATTTAAGATTTATTTTTCGATTCGCAAAACATCCGATTATCTTTTTATTGACCAGCACAATCTAGCTATACCGAGCGAATGTGTTCAACCTGATATAGCGAGGAAATATTTGCTTGATTTCACAGTTTTTTTTTGTGTTTCGAATCGAATAATTTATATATTTTAGTAGTCTAGACCAATTAGCTGTGTCTATACCTGAACTATATCGATTCCATGGACCCCTGGTTACGGCCAATACGCAGCAGTTACCTGAACCACTTTTTGTGATGTTCCGTGAAGCAGTTCGGTCTCTTTTTGTGTTAAAACAAAATTTGCTCCTGCCGATTCATCGTCTATACCAATATACCATATGTATAATTATTAATTGCTATACGTTACGCTAGATATCATAAATGTTGGAACCGTAACAACTTGTCGTCCACCGCCGCGATGTTCGAATCCGAGAACCTAATATCACTGACGTAAAATAGAGTTCCAAATGTAACTTTGCAATTCTAATTTTTTTAATTTAACATAAGTGATAAGGTAACACGGGCAGAGAAACTGATCATTATTCAATTATTCCTCAACTGATATTTATAGAGAAGTCAACGAGTATGCAAATTACGACTTTTGCGATAATTATTACTGCAAAATCTTGCGAGTTGCCTGATCTTCCGAAATCGGCTAGCTGCAACAATCGCTTGTTTTTCAAACAGTTTAATTCGCAGCCAAGATATCGTTTGAAGAAGTGTATTAGGTATCTAAAGCGTGTCAGTTTGTAAAGTAATTTGAAATAAAGGTTTATAAGTAGATTGATTTTCGGGCGTATATGAAAAGTTTAAATCTTTAATTGTGAGAGTAGCCGGTCCCGTTCTGAACAGATTATTCCAGACAACAATTCAGGAACAATGTTTTCCAAATCTACTTCGAAACCAAAAGTATACCTTATGAATCCTAAGAAAAATCACCTGCAGTCATTCCTAAGTCTGCAGGGCTATAAGACAAACACTTTATGTAAAAATCAGGTGTAGTCTTCCCAAAAAATTTCTCTCTAAACATTATATTATATTATTGTTATGTTTTGGACGTCAGCCCACGTCGGATAGATATTATTTCCATAGTACGTAAGACATTGAACACAGGAAGCTGAACCAATCACAAAATCGAAATTACGAATCCGCAGTGCCTCGTGTTTAGTTCAATTTTTACGTCTCGCAAAAGTTTCTACGCACGACAAACTAACAACTTAACATTATTGCTATTCTCTTTTTTGTTTGACGCAGCCAGCTACATCAAGGTCTGCAAACTAAACAACCCTGGAATCACCAAATGTATCATGAATAGTATATTGGAATTGAAGGGACCGTTGGCTAAGGGTATACCTGTTCTTGGAGTGCCGTCGCTTGATCCTTTGAATTTTGATGAGTTGAAGTTGGAGTTAGGACCTGGGTAAGAGATTTATGAGACCCGACTATTGCATGCGTAGATTAGATGATAACTTGATAAGCAATACCCAAATTGACGTACCATTTTGTTTCTTGGCCCCCGTCTCGAGCTCAGAAGTAAACTTCCCGTGCAGATTTGCGAACTACCAGCTTATTTCAGTTTTGGTACTTTTACCTTTTGTATAAGAATTCAGCCCACACAGCATTTAATATTGCCCAACATTGCAGCAATATTACAATGTTGCTGAAATGTTGCTACAATATTGGGCGATATTAAATACTGTCAAGGAGGGTGTCGTATGATTTTTGACATAATGTTGATCTTCATTTACGAACAGTATAATGAAGATTAACATTATATCAAAATGAACAGGAATTCAAGAACCAGCGAGTAGATAGATTCGGAGCCGTATCATTTCTTTTCACATCATGTGTTTGATTTATTTATTTTTCCCGATGATGAAACGATTGGTTGACTTTGAAACGATGAATTTTTAATTTTTGAATATCCCCGGCCGTTTCAAAACTTTGAAAATAGAATGCGTATAGAGATATGCATCGGGACATTTAGGTACTGGAAAGCTCATTAGATGGACAAAAATTGTGGCTCCTTTTCTCCTAGACGGAAAATAAAAACGATTATGTTATATTATTTTATCGTTGTTGTTATTAACTTATGGCTTTTTGAAACCTTAGATTTAATACTGTGATTAAGGACCTGGACGTGACGGGACTAAGCAAATTGGAAATTGATGATATGTTCGTCGATATTTCTGCAAACATTTATTCCTTCAACATTTCTATTCCACAATTGATCGTCCATGGCAAATACGACATCGATGCAGCGTTGGGCGGGATTCCCCTGAAAGGAAATGGGGACATCTACTTTGCACCGAGTAAATAGAGCTATAATCTGAATAAAATTTTCCATGTGTTGTATTTGTAACTTTCAGCTATTCTCCATTAATTCTTGTTACTTCGTATCCATTACGGTTTTCCATACTATTTTTAGAATTGGTTTCGGGTCAAGGGACGATATATGGTAAACAAGTGGCACGTGGTGGAAAAACATACTTCTTTCTTCCGAAAATGAAACTTAAGCTGCAGATAAAGGACTATGAAATAAGACTCGATGATCTATTCGGGGCAGATTCGACAATCGGTGAAGTGACGAACAAGCTGCTAAACGAAGAAAAGACTGAAGTGCTGTCCAACCTAATTCCGGGGATTGAAAAAGCTATGACAACCAAGATTTTGCTTATAGGAAATAACATATGCAAACACTTCACCTGGGACGAACTGTTTCCTGAATCGTAGGAACTAATATTAGGTTTTCAATTAAAATCGCCTATACTTGTATGATTCGCATTGATTATTATTGTTTAATGTATTACGGAAGATTACCAGTTTGTGTATAAATAAATAACTATTATGACCCAATCACCTTGAGATGTTGTTGGCATTTATTGGCTATGCATATAATATGACTCCTTCCAGGCGTACTTGATTTCTTTCCAGATCACCTTGACTCCGACTAATTAAAGATAGATAGCGGACAAGTAGGTATACATATAGTATACTATATACTTCTACTTATGCCAACTCATTCGCATTGAAGTTTTTTTCATTATTCATGACCATTTTTAAATGTATACGATACAGAAAATGATCGATACTTGCATAAATCATATCCACTCCTGGACATATATGTGGCTTTCCGAGAAATAAAGTGATGTATAACTTTCTACATGTATGTATACCTACAATTGATCAACACGATATCAGCTGGCTTTGACATTTGAATTAACAAGGATAATTAACTCGAATTCAAAATTTGTGGATTTTTAATTAATAAGCCTAATCGAACGCAGTGCAATATACATACCGTGAGAATCAGGTGAAACAGAACGGTCAATTTGCGCCAACTCCGACTCACTCAAGTTTTTACAGGGCGAGCCAACACACGAAAATCTCCCTAGAGTCGGTACGCGGCTCATCACTGCGTGCTGTTTCACCTGATTCTCACGGTATAGCATGAATAAAACGCTACAAGTATTTAATTGACAACGTTGGCTTCCGAACGACTAATTTATATGTGCGCTGGTAACGCAGAAAATGAATTGGCTCTAATAATATAGTCGTGCCATTTAGTCGTTCTATTTAACTATACTTTATATAATATGTATACGTACATACGTAATGATAGGATTTAACATAATCGTTGAGATTTGATCTCGTTGATAAGAAAATGGATAATCGGTTCTGAATAATTGACGCGCGTGACGAACAGGATAAGATGCAACAAAAAAAGAAAAAGAAATATAAAAAACGTGCTGCAATGTTATAATTTATTATGCAATGTCGTCAGCAAACTTGTTACCTCATCGAACGTTTATCAATTATTTCCACTACCGTTTGATACAGGCAAGTATACGTAGTAATGATATAAAGAGATCTTGATTACAAAGATCGCACAGTATTTTTGTCGGTGCTTCAACTGAAGGATCGCTTAGCTGAGATAAAAATTGCCAAGCATCACTACATAACGCAGAGCGATGAAGTACCTTTTGATAACACTGGTCTCCACAATTACGTTATTAATATCAGTGGAGGGAAAAATTCGTGAGTGATTAAAACGAATAATCGTAACGTAAATTCTGAAATAATTGATATTGTTATTATCATTATGATTATTATTATTATTACCATTGAATGGAATCGACCTTTCGGAAATAGGTATTACTTTCAATTTGCATGTCGACAGTCCATGCGGGAAGGTTGAATGTTGCACACTCGAATTATGTTTAAAGGATACTTGGGGGTGTATTATTTATTGTATACTGTTTTAAATTCAAAATTAACACGACGAGGGCTCATAACTTTAGTGTCGCGAAATTTTTCACACTACCAACTTCGATGATGATTGATGAATAACTTCGGCGTTTCCCGGGCGTTTGTTCAAACGTTCGTAGAATTCAGTCAGGAATATGCCCCCACATGCGTAGATCGCTATCGACGAAGTTGATAAAGTCGAAAATGTCACTATCAATCAGAAAAAGTTCCATGAACATTCGTCCTCGGAATAAATGTAACGATTCGAGCTTTACCATAGCTAAATACTCGAGGACTGTCAACACGAAGAATGAAGTTACGTATATTTTTTTCTCCCCCTTTTCGTTTCGGGCAGCCGACTACATTCACGTCTGCAAATCGAAGGATCCTGAACTCAACAAATGTGTTCGCGAAAGTGTACTCAGTTTGAGGGATAAGTTGACTGAGGGAATCCCTGAGCTTGATGTGCCGTCGATTGATCCCCTCAAAATGGACGTATTGAACTTCGACATTGGGGATAAGTAAGTGCCATGTGTCAACCGAATGTCGCATGCTTATACGTAAGACTGGGCTATCACATGATTTCAGGGAAAATCAGGGTACATCTTCAATTTCCACTGTTACGATTTCTCAAAACTATCTACGGCCGCGTTAGAAGATTCGGAGACATTATATATTCTATAGTCCATGCGAGTTTGTTATACCAATTACAGCTCGTTCACTCTGATTTTTAACATTCTAGGTTCAAGGCCGAAAACCGAAACGTGGTGGTCAAAGGAGCAAAGAACTTTGATATCGAGGATTTAGCCATTGACATTGATGCAAACACCATGTCCTTCGTTGTTAAGATTCCAGAAATGACCAGCACCGCAGACTATGTGCTCGATGTAACAATAGCTTCAATTCCCATCAAGGGAGAAGGGAAGAGCCACTTAACAATGAGTAATATCAACTTTTTTTTATAAATAGGGAAGTTGCATGATTCTTTACACTTTGTGAATAATGCTTTTCACGGTCCCTGGGACAGCGTCTTTTATTGTTGATGGTTTTCGATGATTCTATTTCATCTAAACCATGAATTTTTCACGCTGTGATATCAATGAATAATAAGCACTATCCTATTTGCGACTGAGAAATCTCAGTCATTTATGGACCAGAATAATCTTCGATGAAAATTTGTGGTACTTTATCTTCAAATTGTCCTCTTCGGTTGTTTTAAGAATCCGTGTCTGCCCGAGGGACGTTACATGGAAAGAGGGTGGTGCGTAACGGGAAGAACTATAACTGGTTTCCGAGTATGGATATGAAGGTGGATGTCGGTGACTACGAGATTCAGTTCGATAATCTGTTCGGGAACAATGAGGAAGTTGGAAAATCGATAAACAAGCTACTCAATGACGAAAAGACCGAAGTACTGGCGGTTTGGCTTCCGGCGATCGAGAAAGCGTTGATCAAGTATTTTCTGCTCATCGCAAATAACGTATGCAAAAAGTTTACCTGGGACGAGCTGTTTCCCGAATCCTAAGAACCAGGACCAGGGGATCAATTCGAACTGTCTACGATTTGCATTACTTTGCATTGGCTGTTCCAGCCGATTGACATTTTTCTGCTTTTGTATAAATAAAAATTAGCGACCTAAACCGCCTTGAGATTTCGACGGTATATACTATATATAAATATCTACTAATTCTAATTTCGTTCTACTTCATTTGCCTGCAGATCACCTTGCTAATGGCGAAAGGCAACACATATGTAGATAAACTGCTTTTTAATAACAGCTTCATCGCAACGAAACTTACTTTTTTGCATAATAATTTTCCATTCTAAGTTATCTAATATTTTTTTTTATGAATATCATTATATTTTCATTCACTCGCATGCTTTGCAATTACTTTGATTTTTATTTGGTACACTATCATATTATAATACCAGACCTATATCTTATCCCCTAGTATGTAAAAAAATCTCTCTACGACCTCTATAAGTTCACACGTATATTCGGTTAGTTTGGCTATTGCATCCTAGTATGTCAGATGACTAAAGATAATTGCCACTAAGCTATCGTGCCCCATCCCTGTAGTTCCTTACATATTTTGCAATGCATTTCCCTGATCGGGTCTTGGATCGGGAATGTATAATTTTGCAAAATGACACGTCGAAAGATATTGAGATAAGCAGACTGCTGCTGCTGAAAAATAGATGCATGTTCCAATAATTGCACGTGTAAAAATCGAGGCTGAATACTGAACTGAGTATTACTCACCGTTTGCAACGACCTCAAAGAAGATAGGCAAGCACCTTTAATGTTGCCTGAAATAGTCCAAAAGGTATCTTCGTCAGCTGCTTATGGGTATATGTAGGGGAAGGTGGGGTAAGACGGGGTCGCGAGGTAAGATGGGGACCCAAGCAAAACCTATGTTCCGAAGGTGCCATAAATATACTGCTAATGCTATTTAACGCCCTTTTTGGGAAGTTATTCAGTGCCATAAATACAATCGTCGAGATTGTGCACTTCGTGATTTGGTGATTGAATATTTATTTTGTTGCTATTTGATCTAATTTTTGAGGTATATAAAGTGCGTGACCGTTCAAAATACATGGCGTCCAATATCTAGGAAACATTTTTTTGTCTGGGAAGCTTTATTCTTACTATGATAAATACAAAAACTCACTCCGATGGGTTTCGTTTCATAATCTCAATCGACGCGGTCCATAACTGCCCAGTTTGCAAGGGGTACCCCGTCTTACCCCATGGGTTAGGCGAGATGGGCATTTTGCACTCTTTCGAAAAAATTATTTTTTCTAGATAAAGAATTACATTTTTCGTTTTGTTTGATTAGCATTATTTAGAAGAAAGAATGATTATCACTTAATAAAAGTTTCCAATTTGTGCGATTAAAATTTGAATGTTTTTTTGATTTAATACCTTAAGGTCCCCGTCTTACCCCACCTTCCCCTATATACCTGCCGAATGCAGCATGAACTTATAGTTACGGTGCAGTGCGAGTCCACAAATAAAAATGAACAGAAATGTGGAAAAAAAAGAAGAAAAAAATACCTCTTACCTCCAACGAGCCATGCTTGAGTTTTTTTTTTTTTGCATTTTAGGAACTACGCCAAAAGTAAAATCTTTGAACACGCCGCAAGGATATGTTACAATTATTCTGAAGTAGCGAAAAACTGAAGAGCGGAAAGGATTCTTGTTGGATATGGACCTCTTTCGGTTTTATCTATTCGTTTTTTGTTTTTTATTTTTTTTTGCATGTGACCTTCTGCGTGGATTGTACCTAGGAGAATTCCATTCAAAATTGGAAGAAAAAAAAATGGCTTTTCGAGGATACGCCTCACTAATCCATCAAATATTTAGCGCACGAAAAAAAGAGTCAAGGTTCCATTTCAGCCAATTATCACATTAATCATTCCCAGTTGTTACCTTCGTATCAGCAACAGCCGATGAATTTCATTGAAGGCTATTGAACGACATTGAACGACATTGAATGACATTGAACTCTGAAGTTTACGATCGAGTAAGCATGAGCCCGATAAAGGCGCGGGTACAATAAACTTTCGCATTAAGGATGAACTGCGGTCCTAGCATGTAGGAGGTGAAACGCAGGGGAGGGCTGTGCTATACCCTCCCTGAACATGAAAAATCTTTCCTCTTCAACTTGATTATTTGAACATATTTGATGATTTCTATTGTCAAATTAATTTTTTTTAAACATATTTATTTTTTTACAGAAGTTAAATCTCTCAAATTATTTATCTGAGTTGTTTTAATTGCAATTGAAAAATTTCCGATATGCGGAATTTCATTTGTTTACGGTTTTTCAATAATAATTCACAAACTATACGGTCGATCAGCTCGAAATTTATGGCAAAATATTCCTCTATTCCGACTCTACACGTGTGCAAAATTTGATAATAATCTTTGCATTCTTTGATTTTTTGAAACATGTTTTCCGAATTTCCATAAGATCTCATGTTAAATGATGTTTTTTAAAAAACAATAACTTTACATCCAGACGGCGGATCGATCCGAAATTTTGCACACGATTTCGAAATCGATAAAATAATGTAATGAATAAAGAGGGCTTTATTCTTAGTATTAAAAAAAAAAAGATGTACATCGATAGCTAGTCATATCAATTAATGTTACAAATGGGTTAGTTATGTTACAATTGATTTTTAAACCCCGCCGTGAGCTTTTATAAGTTATCATCATCTAACCCAGATGGATTCTCATGATGAGGTATCGAACTTATAGCTGCATTACGGAGCAATAATATTGGAACATAAAATTCATATCACGCAGATATTTAATCACATTAATCTGCCATCTTACAGATTTTTTAATGATGTGTTATTACTTTTAGTTGAACGTTTCATATTTCAATGTTACTGATTGTGAAAGGCTTTGTGAACCTTTCAATTCGTAGATGAATATGTTTGGCAAATCAAGTTCGATGTTCTGAGAATATTTCGAAAATATTTCTATTCATGTGCGCCTGCTTTACATCGCAATGCGAAGAGGTGATTACACCTCATCATCAGCAATACTTGTGCATTATAGTGCTGATGGAAAGACTATAATAATAACACAAGCCCTTATCAAGAAAACAGAGCACTCGACTCGACCAATTATTGATAATTATTATATGTTCAAGATGTAAAAGTTGGACACGTTTTCGGGGATTGTGGCGACTGAGGTGAATGATAGTCAGATATTCTGTTCAAGGCCTTTATTCTATATAATATCACCTACAAATCTTGATACTAAAAATCAACGCATTTTACATCACATAGCCACCAGCATAGATTGCAGTGAGCTCTGCAAGAATTATATAGGTTGACTATGGGTTTTGTAACTAACTAACCATCAGTCTGATTGATCTATAATTCTTTGTGCATGTAGTTCTCACACATAGTTCTGACGTAGACTAGAAATTGTTGAAAATATTTGTTCGTTCGTCTGCAACAAGTTGGAGAATATTTAAATTTTTGTATTCTTCAGTACACAAAATTTAAAGATCTGATATAATGTATGCAAAATTTCATGTTCTTTTGGTAACCCTAGTGCACGCCAGAATTACATTAGTATGAAATGAGCTCGCGAAGCTAGATTCAGTTCGAATTAAAATTGACTTCGACATGAGGTCAACCGTTGTCCTATGTCGTTTCTACAGAATTTACTTCGATCTATACTGGTGATGTAAGATGCGATTATTAATTTTAATGCAATATACCGTCGAAGATTAGCCACTTTTTAATTATTCTTCAACAGTGTATTATAAAAGTCGGTATTCAACGAGGTCATCATAAGGTTTGATCACGCCAATACGGAAATATCCATATGATTGTTCTGAACTAGTCAGTGAGTAGAAACAGAAGAAGTCGAAAAAAACCTTGATCAGTATGATTTTTCATTGCCTCTTCTAGTGCATGTCCTTTCATTAATATTTTAAGTCAGTGGATGGGGATCGACGATATAAAAAGATCACGGTTTCACATATCAAGAACACTATTTATTCGACTAGTAGTAACCGGAGAACCACTTTAGCAACTGATATACCACCAAATACCACAAAGTGCAGTGCAATGATGATGTACTCTCTGATATTGCTGGTCTTAACTGCATCGTTGATATCAGTGAATGGGAAGATTCGTAAGTGATGAGTGCACACGCGTGTAGGATAAATTAAAATACATAAATGTGTATTATCATCGTCATCATTATTATTATTACAGAAAAGCACAATTCTGTCTATTTATGAATACCGTAAAGTATACATAACACACATATGTCACATTATGTATATATGTATTCTTTTTCCATTTTTTATGTGGCGCAGCCGACTACATTCATACTTGCGTAGAAAATGATCCTGAAATCTCCGCATGCGTTAAGGAAAGTATAAACTACATTATGCCAAATTTGATTGAGGGAATCCCTGAGCTTGGTGTGCCCTCGATCGATCCTATTAAGTTGGACAAATTCATCATCAACTTAGGACCTGGGTAAGAGATCCAAATGGTCGCATGTGCTTACATAAGAATTGTCCTGTTGTATGATCTCGGGCGATGTGTGGATGTTTATTTTTTAATGGTATTATACCTATGTGTACAGAAAAACAAGATTTTTAGACATGAAAACTCTACTACACGCATAAAATGTGAATAATTATAGGTCGTTAACTTTGATCTTGAAAGGTTCACAGCCAAGGCCCTAAACCTGGTGGTGACAGGAGGAAAGAACTTCAAAATCCATGATTTAGATGTCAATCTTAAAACAGACACATATTCCTTCACTGTTTCCATACCGGATGCCAACGTTACCGGTTTCTACGAAGTTGATGCATCAATAGCCTCGATTCCTCTGAAAGGAAAAGGGCCACTCCGCGTAACAGCAAGTAAATAAGATCAACTCTCTCAATAATTAGCAATGGATGATCTCAATTATTTTTACCTGAAATCATTTTAACGATTTGAGATATGGTCGCGTTGAATTAAACCCCTCTGTTCTTTCAAGAATCCGTTAGCGGCCGAGGAACGCTACATGGTAAGAAAGTGGTACGCGGCGGGAAAACTCACTACTGGTTTCCGAATTTGAAGATGAAGGTTCAGTTCGGCGACTGGAATATCACATTGGGAAATCTGTTCGAGGGGCAACCGGCAATAGCAGAAGTAACGAATAAGCTAATCAACGACGAAAAGACTGAAATAGAGGCGAGCCTACTACCGGAGTTCGAGAAAACGCTGATACACCATTTTTTGCTAGTTGCAAATAACATATGCAAACACTTTACCTGGGAAGAGCTGTTTCGCAAATCCTAGCAACCCGCAGGATGAGGTGTTGAATCCAAATATGTAATTCGCATTACCTATAGCGTTGGCAACGTGATACAGCTGATTGCCACTTTTTATAAATAAAGATTAATGACTGAATCGCCTTGAGATTTTCACAGTATAATCTACTATTCCTAATTCCGTTCTACTTCCGTTGCCTTCAGAAACATACGAATACTTTTTTTGAATACCAGGTCATTTGCATCAAGACTCATTTATAGGGTATAATCTTAGTATAACACTTAACGCTAGCTGCTATACCGTGAGTTTTCGGTGAAACTGCTCACCCCCTCGCTGCGGCAAAACCAACACCGGCGCGCACCGCGTGCGTGAGGCTCGGTCGGGAGCGCATGACCAGTGATGGTCCCGAACAAGCCTCACGCACAGTTTTCTAGCTTTACAACTCCGCTGTGGAAGGTTCGTCAGCAACGGCTATTGGATGAGATTTGGGGATGATCTGCAAATCTATTTGCAGTGCTCTGCAGGTGATCTTAAACAAGGTGTGGCACAAGTCAGTGTGGACATAGTTCTACTGATCAGGCGGGTGGCTACCAATTACTTCAGCCTTGATGGCGCCAAAACAAGCAAGGCCATGATAGATTTGGGTTTTGTCTAGGTTTGTCGCCTCTTTAAAACTTGGGACAATTTGTATCAGCCCTATCCCACTTTGGGACTTTGCAATTCAAACCGTTTCCACCCTATGCGTCCCTAGACCAAACTCTGCTGGGTCTCTTCAAGCCCGAGGGGATCGACCTTTACCTATTTGGAGAACTGCGCGCTCGCCAAATTCCTGCAGTAACTTATTCACTGATCTCCACTTCTTCAGGATCTGTTCAAAAGGATGGGAGCCCGATTTGACCTTTTTGGGCGAGATTACGATTTAGCACGTATACGTATCTTAACACACAAGTACTTTTTCGCAACAGACTTAGTGAGTCGCGATTATCAGTCGCGCAGCATACTACTGTTGGTTTGGCTCAATTACTACTTTGTGGAATTCATCATCAGGCTTCAAATATGCCGATCAACGAGTCATGCGTCACTGATCTGAAGGTCTTGTTCTCCCGCATTCATTAATAATTTCTGCCACTTGTTTCCCAAACATGAATTAGGCCCAACGGGGATCCCATAAAGGCGTTGCTAATACGCAATATATCCGGGACTAATATTATTCCGAAAGCGACTAATTATCGATCTTTACATTTGAAATCAGACTCTTCCTACTTAGCTTCTTACAACCACTTATTCTTCAGCAATGCGTTCAATGACTTGTCTGACAAATTTATCATATAGGTGCCTATATAGTAGTCCCAATGATATGCTGGGGCACAGCGAGGGATACAGTACACAAGAATCACCCTCTTGTGTATCACCTCTCATTCTGACGCTTGTGTCAACACATTCGGTTCTGCAAAATCTGTTCCGAAAAATTCAGAATGCATAAGCAATCAACATTTGACTCTCGCTGTGCCTAACTCTGAACAGTTCTGACCATCAATTTCGAACCAAGCGCGGTTGTTGCGCGGCAAGACGCGTGCGGCAGGCCAGGAAAACCCCTCGTTCTTCGTGGACTTGGTGATATTTTTGCAAGAAAACTCGAGTGGCTTCTGTTTTTAGTTGAGTTTGATCTAATTCTTGCCACTGTGATGTTAACTGGTCATATTTTAGGCGTTCTTGTGTAGACATATGTAATTCATCTGCTCGTCTATCCGTACAACTATACCATCGTGAATGCTGCCCCGTTAACTCACGATGATGCATAAGATCACAATCAGAGGATGATGGAACAATTTTTACCCTGACGGAAAACCGCTTCATATCTCAACTGTCATTACTTATGTGAGTGATTGAGATGAGTCAATTCACAAAAACACCAAAAAAGTGCTTAAATGACAAAATAATTCGTTTTCAAGTGAAATTAACAGATATGTATCAGATGAAAGATGTCACAACTCGTGACTGCATCAAGCGGCACAGTACAGAAAATCAATCGCAATTCATCAACATATAGTGTGGTAATCGGAATTTTACGTGGTCGTTAAGTATTGATCACCGCGATAAAGAAATATATTATACATATCGCGTTACTAATGCCATAAGGTCGTAAGCGACACTATACGACTTTCTGGTTCTATTAAAACCAAAAGGTCGTATATTTTTTTTCTTCTTCGGAATTGCGATGAAACCAATGAAAAATACATAGATCTATCGAAATTCTCGAGAAATTTTTTTTTGGCGGATACGACCCTCTGGCATTATTTTCAGGGAAAAATCGAGAAAATTAAAGCCAGAAGGTCGTAGTCGTCAAAAAAAACTTGTTTTTCGGGAATTTCAATGGAAATACGCGTTTCCATCAATTTTAATACGATTGCATGAAGAAAAAAGAAAAATGGCATATACGACCTTCTGCTTTTAATTTTCCGAATTCCTAATTTCAATTGATTCACACGTAATTGTCGATTCTAAAGCGAATGCAGAATAAAAAAAAAATTATACGACCTTCTGGCACTCAAATCGCATTTTTGGCGTTTACGACCTTATGGCATTAGTAACGCGATGTATTTCTATCGGGTTTGAACTAGTCGGTTAGTAAAAACAAATGCCATCTTTAGGCATAGGCCTTCGGGTTCCATGAATAATTAGAATGTTAGTCTGCACTAACGTGGTCTTCGGAACAATTAAATTTTAATGTTTCAATATAGAATTCAAACAATCAAATATGCTAACATAGGTATCAAATACCTTTTCAATGGTTCAAAGATCATATTTTTTTCACCAATGATATAATTCATGCATAAAACTTGTATCTGTCTAGTTTTTCTTTGTTGATTCTCATAGTAGGTAACTACGGTCAAAATAATAGTAAAACGAAGGGGTACCGGAATCTACTAGCCTATGGGGCCCCGTAGTTCCTGTAAACGGCGCTATTTGAATAGCAGCAAAAAAGGACCTTGTTACATCGATTTTTTTCTTTTCCTCTCCAAACTTCCGTTCGCATTTAAACTCGGTTGACGGGGAGTGGTGATATAAAAGAATCTCGGATTCAACGACCAGGTAGCACTCCGGTCAGTAGTAATCGGAGAACCACTTTGACGAGACAAAATCGCTGAATACTATATACGACGTACAGCGATGAAGTACTTTTTAATACTGTTTGTCGCAGCTGCTTCATTAATATCAGTGAACGGAAAAATTCGTGAGTGATTAGTGTATACATAAGTGGAAGATAATTTCAAAGAAATCTTGTTTTTATTATTATCATTATTATTATTATTAGAAGCGAAACTTCCGTCCATATATAATAATAAATTACCTACTGTATAGAGTACCAATATCGGTTGCGCATGAGGATGGTTCTTATTTTGGTCATTCTGGAATTTCAATAGACCCATCCCCTAAAGCCCTTCCAAACAAATTTGAAAAGATTTCTGCCAAGTTTAAGCCCTCAATATTAATATTAACCGCCCGACCCCCAAGATGACGAAATATTTGAATTGGAAATTCAAAATGCAACAAAATGCAACAAAATGGTGCATTGCAACAATTTTTAGATAATTATATTCTGATGTGAGAAAAAAAAAAGAAAAAAAATTCATCGCATTAAAAGGTAAGAATATAATTATCTGAAAATTGTTCACTGCATCGTTTTGTACCTACATCATACAAGTACGAATAATTATATCGAATTTCAGATTTGTTCATCAATAAATATCGGAGTTATAAAAATTCAAAGTTTAGTTTTAGAAAATGCATACAATATCCCATATAAAACTTTCATCGTCTTGGGGCTTAGGGTAATATTAATATCAAGGGTTCCAACTTAGCAGAAATTTTTTGTTTTAATTTATTTGGAAGGGTATTAGGGGGCGGGTCTATTAAAATTCCAAAATTACGAAAATGAGGACCCCCCTAAATGAGATATTTTATGTATTCCATTCCCTTTTCTTGTTTGGTGCAGCCAGCTACATTCATATCTGCAAAAAAAATGATCCACAAATCAGCAAGTGTATTTCTGATGCTATATTCAACCTGAGGGATAAGTTAGTCGAGGGAATCCCTGAGCTCAGTGTACCATCGATCGATCCCTGGGAGTTGGATACGTTAACCCTGAACTTGGGGCCCGGGTAAGAGACATAAGCTGACCGATATCGCCCACTTACGTAATAATTGGGCTGTTGCATGATTTTGGGAAGAATGTCCATCTCTATTTTCGAATAGTAGTACATAATATATTATATATTTGGAAATTGGTGCACCACCATGTAAGAGGATTCAGAGATAACAAATTCTACTGCTCTATAAAAGATCATTGCCCCTTAACTTTGATCTTGAATAATTCAGGTTCGTGGCCGAGGGCCGAAAGCTGCAGTTAAGAGGGGGAAAGAACTTCGAAGTCCATGATTTAGTCGCCGATATTCAGGCAAACACTTATTCCTTCACTGTGACGATTCCGGAAATTGATGCTGTGGGCACCTATGATATCGATGCAGCGATAGCGTCGATTCCCCTCAAAGGGACGGGACCAATCCGCTTGATAGCGAGTAAGATGAAATTTCTCAATAATTTGCAATGAAAAATCTCAATTATTCAGACTGACTGCATACCTACGTTTTGATGACTATTTTTGGTGGCGAAATTTTAAATTTTACTCTTTCGTTGTTTTAAGGAACCATCAGTGGCCAAGGGACGCTACATGGTAGGCTGGTGATGCGCGGCGGCAAATCTTTTAACTGGTTTCCGAGTATGAATTTGAAGTTAGACATCGGCGACTACAGTATTAAATTGGAGAATCTGTTTGAGGGTGATCCGGCAATTGGAGAAGCCACAAACAAGCTGCTCAACGGAGAAAAGGCCGAAGTACTGGCCAGTCTGCTTCCGGGGCTTGAGAAAGCGCTGATTGAGCATATTTTGCGCACCGCAAATAACATTGTCAAAAACTATACCTGGGACGAGCTCTTCCCCGAATCCTAGTAACCAGGATCAGTTATTAGATTCAGAATATCTGTGGTTCGCATTACTTCGCATTTGGCATTACAGCTAATTGCCATTTTTTTTTCCATGAATAAAGATTATTGACTGAACCGCCTTGAACTTCTGACGGTATTCGCTGTGTGCCGCGCTCCTAGCGCCCCCATTCAGGCGTGCAGCCCATGTTAAATCTTATGGAGTAAAACGTAGTTAATGCGGCCGCCACCGATGATATCGGGCGTGCGTCCATAAGAATACATGTTAAATTGCCAGAGCGCTTCGATCGTTTCGGCAATCCCCTCCAACCAGCGGCACACAGCGAATATTCTACTATAGTTCGAATTATTTCCCACTTCATACCTACCTACCGTGATTTTCTGTGGATGCGGCCCAGCAAGGATGCCAACCTAAAACTCGTTAGCAGCAGTTTAGTGACGTACTATATTTCCCTAGTAATATCACTAAATATCTAGTAATGTCCAGTAAAAATCTAGTGCTTTCTAGTGATTCAACTAGAAACATCTAGAGAGTAACTAAACTGCTGCTAACGAGTTTTAGGTTGGTATCCCTACTGGGCCGCATCCACAGAAAATCACGGTATACACAAGTATACACCGTGCTTTGTTTTTTTAATGGCTAATGCCAGCTCTTTTTAATCGACGCTCATTATTATATAATATCAATATATACTATAGCATTTCGATTTCCTCGGCGAACAATGTAAAAACCATCGGTAGACTCTATTTTCGCACGAAACGAACATTTTTTTGGACGTATGTGTTCGGAATTGAATTTGAATTTGCGCAGCGTTCGCCTTTTGGGCGTTTTTGACGCCTGGACTCGGATAATCATCGAAATGTGACACATTTCGACCAAAAGGAGGTGGGCGACTAGGGATGGGCCTTAAGGATTAATTTTTAGAGTAACTCGAATGATTTTGATTTTATAATATATATGATCTGCGATAGAGTTCATTTTCGATGTATCGTCGGATCAATTCTGAATCACAAGTTTATGAACTTATAGTAATAGTTGAGATTGATGCGATAAGTCTTGGCATCTCTTTCGGGAGCGGCTATCAGCTTACAGAAAATGTGGAGAGACCGAGACCAGTGTTGGGCAGCATTCAATTACATTTGTAACAAATTACAATTGTAATTGACATCTTTTTCCCAATCAATCGTAAATGATAAATGTAATTGACACCTTTTTTTCGAATCAATTGCAGTTTCCAAATGTAATTGAAACGTTTTTTCGAAATAATTAAAAATACAATTGACAACAGTTTTCGAATATCAATCTCGAGACAGCATCTATGTGGATAATTCCGAGGAGAGATGGGCAAATTTGCGTACACACAAACAGTAATTAATTAATTACAAATTCGCCCAACACTAACCGAGACAGATGGAAAGCCACGGGTAAGAAATTCCATGACTCTTGACATTACCGTGTGCAATATGCTGCGGCGCACTCTGGCGTCATTCCCAAGGTCTAGTCATTGACTATTGGTAGCGAATGTGAATTTTGAGTATAAGAAGCGCTGCAGACTATTCATCGAGTTGCACTGGTTGGAATGCAAACCGTTACCATTGTTACTTACAGTATAACTCTGTACATTGCAGTTACTTCTTTTCAATTTGGTAGGCTACTGCCGCATATTATATCTTTTCTTCAAATATTTGGAGGAATTGTCCACAACCATGGCCGGCGTCTTTTGTGTGGAGAGTGTGGAGACTACCACACTTGAAAAAGTTCGAGTGTGGAAACTCCACACGCGGAATTAGTTTTTTAACAACAAAAATTTGAGAAAAATATATAAAAGAGGTAGTATTTTTCAACCTCATTTTTTTAAATCTGAATTCAAAAAAAGTTGATGAAACCAGGTTAGCGCATGGCGTCTTATGAGACTATTGAAGCGCGTCGCATTGCAAACGTGTACACTAGGGTGGTTCAATATAACCTGACCCCTGAATTTTTCTTGGGGCACCCTCTGAAAAGCTTCAGGACGATGAAAAAAGATATTTGGCAGTATATAAGCGCAAATAGATAAGATCTAGAGGTTGCGCAAACGCGTTTTCTGCCTGAATTCGTAATTTTTCTCGTTTTCGCGGTTTTATTCGACAAAGTTTTTCCATTGAAAGTATTTTGAATCAAGCGCTGCTAATTTTTCGCCCATCAAATACACCATATAGACACATGGGACAAAATTCCAAAACCGTTCCTGAAACCATAGACGATGAGATCAACAATCTTTCGTTAAATTTTTTTGTAATTTTCACTTCATCTTCGAAACATTCCCCCCCCCCCCCCCCCCCCCCCCGCCCCTTAAAGCGCAAGAGGCTACAACACACGAAAAACCCGCAAGTCGCCGGCCCTGTCCACAACATAAACTAGCCTACGGACATTTCAAAACCGTTCATAGCCATTACGTCAGTATTTGAGATGAAATCATGTGGAGTCAAATCACCACTGAAATATTTTTTTGTGTAATTTTGTTATCCATTTTCAATAATATGTGGATACGAAACAAGCGGATTTACTGTCGCTAGATCATTATTATTTCTTCCAATACGAGATATAGCACGCTGTCGACTCACTCTTGGCTAAATGCCGGCAGTGAATCAACTTATTGACTATTTGCGGTCAAAATGAGACATGCAGATTTCAAGCATAATCCGCAAATGTCATACAAACTTATGCCTGCGAAAAGGTTGCGATGACAATACTGAATATGTGAAGTACTGAATAGAAAGCGTAACTCCGACAGGTGAGTCTGCAGAGACAGACAGGGGCGAGGTCCCTGTAGTGTGGAATAATATAATATCAATGATCTATAGATCTTTTTATCTTTTCAATGTGTACAAACAGGGACATAAGCCCGATTGAATTTATTATTGACATGTTTTATACAGTTATCCAGGATGCATGAGTTTCAAACATGGAACATATGTATCACCCAAGAAAAATATGGCAGTATATAATTATTGAGCTTACTTACTTTCTTATATATGAATCATGTCGAATACTTGTTAATCTCGTCGCGCCGCGATTTGAGCGAGAATGATATTTTACACACAAGTTGACAGGTTCCAAGATTCAGTGATCTTTATACCTACTCCGCGCTTAGTCGGACAATAAAAGGGATTTGGAGATCATTTTGTCTTTCGTATTTTTACGAGTTTTCATGGGCGATAGCCATGGGTTTAAGACAAAATTCGCGGGTACGCAGGGTCGTGTAAAAAGACAACGTATTATTTCTGCTACCGCACGATCGTGTTCCCACATAGATATACATAGTAGTTCAAAGAGGCACCTACGATTGGCTGAGACGCTTACCATGGTTCATCTCCTACCTCATCAGTCATCTTCACTTAAAGCTTCCAATCTTAGCAGGACACCGACCAAAGCGCAACAAACTTCCACATTCGTATTTGCGTTTACGTAACAAATAGGATGCGAACCCCGATTCTAAGAGGATATAACTATAAAGGTAGAGCGAAGCGGGGAAGGAAGAACAAACAAGATGCATTCGATTGCAGAACTACTGTCTTGCGATTTATAATGAACACCTTCGCGTTGACGTTGACGTTGTCGAATACAAGTTGCAAAGCTTTATGTTTCCACACGTATGACCGTTGTAATCAATTGCATATTCCCTCTTTCGTGGTATCATCATTCATCCATGGTGATACACAAACGATATTCCCATTGGCTAGATGCTGAACTTTGCGTCTACGTGTAACATAGATTACCTGACTTCCTCGTCTCCTTCTGCTCTTCCCCTCTGTTCTTCCACTTGTATCCTCATTAGGGTGTTTCCAATTTTGGCAACGTCCTTTCATTTTCCCTCGTACAGCGTACCGCATTGAAAGAGGTGCGTTATAAGGTCACGATATATACCCATCAATGTGCCCACTGTCGGATGATTCTTCACGCGGCCCATCAAGGAAACGATGATGGCGACAATGCAAGAATTTATTATGCGATATTCGATTTACGCGGAGGAGACAAAATTTTTACGTGTTATTCTTATTGGGAAAAAGTTTTTCTCGATGGGCCGCGTGAAGAATCATTCGACATGCAGATTGTGTTACCGGCATAAGTCAAACAGTATACAGTGCGAGCAGAACGGAAACCAAACTTACTGAGCCATATTCTCGAATCGCCTGGTCCATTTGAGCCAGAAACCTGAAACCCCTTTTTGGTAAAGGGTTGTCCGCATAATTGATGTCATACGGTGTTTGGCTATTCCCTTCCCCCCGTTCACGGGTCGCAAATTTTCTCACCCCATCGTGACCTTCTTAGGTTGAAATAACGTCACACGATATTAAGAAACCACTAATTCGATCCGTTTTCTAACAAACAAATAATTTCTCCCTTTCCATGTGCAAATCGTACGCAGTCATGTCGAATGTCTGTGACATCACACGTCGTAAAAAAAACAGCAGAATTGGGAATCGGGTCAGTGGGGGATCGTCGAGTTCAGAATCAAAACTGCGTAACTGATGTATATCTATGTATAAGGTAATGGTTTTTTTCGTTCAAACATCTTGAAATTTCCCCTCGCATATCGGCGTGGACGTATACATAAGTGCAAAAAACATTTTGCGTTGTCATTTTCAAGGTTGCCACGTTAAAAGTGCCTAATTTATGCGGCATGACTACGTCACTCATACTCAGCGTGTCATCCTCAGTATGTTATAATCATCAATTTATAACCAATGAAACAACAGCATATGAACGTTTTTATCTGAGTAATCTTTACTCAGCTGAACTCAGTTATTCCATCTCAATATTTGTATGTTTTGAATGAAATTTATGAATTTTCCAACTTCTGGAATCATGAACACTTCGTTCGAACCCCGTATATTTCAGAACGAGGGTTCAGTTACGCTGCAGTCCGGACACAAGTCAAATTAAATAAATGTTCTTCTTGCGACTGATGCATCGTTTTTTCAACTTCGCTTAGCATGTTGCAGTTCGATGTACACTATATGTTCCATACCTAATTTTATTCAAACGATTCGGTGCGGAAATGTTTTTCTCTTTCCTGACAAATCTAATTTTTTTTAGATATGAGCTTTTGATAATAAAGCTTTTTTGACGCAGTCTTTGAAAAAGGCTCAGTCGCACATCAATATTGATCAACAATATATGATTGATGAATTATTCGTTGTGAAAACACAGAAAAAAAAGAACAAACCTTGAACAGCATAAATTGAGTTGCCTCTTCTCTCGTAGGTACCCTGTCATTAGCGTTAGAACGTTGTCGATGGGGAGCTGCGATATAAAAGGATCTCGATTTCGAAGATCACGCAACACTCTTATTCTACCGAGAGAGTGGTTGGAGAGCTACTTTAGCGAGTGAAACCGCCAAATACGACAATCCACAGTGCAGCGATGAAGTACTCTTTAATACTACTGGTCTCAACCGCCTCATTGATATCAGTTGACGGGAAAATTCGTGAGTACCTAATTAAAGTACTGTATCGTGAAAATTCGGGAAGATGTAGATGTGTTGATATTATTATTGGCAAATAATGTGGAACAGCAAATGCCTGTCCATTTATGAATAGCATAAAGTACTTGATATGTTATACATGTATTATTATTTCCCTTTTTTTTCTTGTTTTTTTTCTTGCTGCAGCCGACTACATTAAGACATGCAAGCACAGCAACCCTAAGCTCAACCAATGTATTCAGAATAGTATACTCAGTCTGAGGGATAAGTTAGTTGAGGGAATCCCGGAGCTTGATGTGCCGTCGATCGATCCCCTCCATTTGTCCCGATTGGCTTTGAACTTAGGGCCTGGGTAAGAGACACCAGTTGCACAAAAATTACATATAGTATATACATGTCAATCGGGCTTTTGCATGATCTCGTGAAAAATATCGAGCTTTTATTTTGAATGAAATCATGCAAAAAAATCGTTACACGGATTAAAAATATTGGCATACATTAAATTTTACTGTAGGTACATCAATTATACAAAGTTATAGCCCGTTAATTTTGATCTTGAAAATTTCAGAATTAAAGCCGAGGGCCGAAACCTAGTGCTGAAAGGAGGAAAGCACTTCGAAATCCATGATTTAGCCGTCGATGTTAATGCAAATACCTATGGCTTTGCTGTTACTGTTCCAGAATTGACCGCCACTGGAACCTATGAGATCGACGCAGTGATAGGCTCGATTCCTCTGAAAGGAGAAGGGCCAATTCACTTGACAGCGAGTAAGAATATGCAATAAATAATCTCAATTAATTGGACATGAATAGTTTTTGATTAGAATTCGGGATATTTATATTGTTGCATTAAATAATACTGTTCTTTTGTATTAAGAGTCCGTAACCGGGCGAGGGACGATACATGGTAAAAAAGTGGTACGTGGCGGGAAAAATTTTTACTGGTTTCCGAGTATGAACATGAAGTTTGAGATCGGCGACTACAATATTAAATTGGAGAATCTATTCGAGGGGGAACCGAAAATTGGAGAAATAACGAACAAGCTGATCAATGAAGAGAAGTCCGAAGTACTTGCCACCCTGCTTCCAGGGCTTGAGAAAGCGCTGATTGAACATATCTTACGCGTCGCGAATAACATATGCAAACACTTTTCCTGGGACGAGCTGTTTCTCGAATCCTAGTAACCAAGTGATCCATGTGATTAAGTCTTGAGTCCAAACTATTTTTAATAATTCTGTCTTACAATCTTAGAACTATCTTTAATTTTCACATTGAGTGCTACGGGTAATTGCGACTTCTTATGAATAAAGATTAGCGATACTGAATCACCTTGAAATGTTGACGGTACGTTTCACTGTTCCTAATTCCTCCCATATTCTTTTCCCGCAGATGAGGATTTTGCCTTCGGCGATCCTCCGACAAGGAGCAGTATAGGTATACATACTATACCTTTTAATGCAAGCACTTCTGCCTAGAGTACGCGCGCATCCCAGCAAACAAAGATGAATCAGTGAATCGCATTTCTTAAATTCCGGATTGAAATGAATCGCACGCAGAATTCAAATTCACGTTGATTTGAATTTTTGTTTTTTAATTTTTTTCCATCCGGAATTGTGAACTGGGATTCATCGATTCATTCTCGTTTACTAGGATTCCCCCGATCGTGCTCCTATGCGGTGCAGGGCAAGTAAATTATAGATTTGTACTGTGTTTTATTCACACACTACAAAGATGTCAAAATGATGAAATGATCTTGAAAATCATGATCTATGACACCCGACGATGTAACAATGAAATGCACCAGACTTCGCTTTCTGTGATTTCTGGATCATTATGCAGTTTCTCGCTGCCGGGCGTACCGAATTCACGACAGTGCTATGTCTAGTCACGAACCCCCCACCCATACTCGGTTTCGCTGCCGTATAACGGAACGGCTTTGGTACTGTGATACCTTTATATTATAGTTAGTATTTGTGCTCGCATCGATTCATTTTTTATGATAGAACAAAATGTTCGAATAACAGCTTACGTCGTATCACCCCATGACTAGATTTGGCGAGAAAATGCCAAACGCTGTGGATGCACTACCGTCGGAGGTACTGCAGCCGCAGCTTTTCAATCTAGGGACATTGAACGCAACCCTAGCCTCGCGACGGGCCTCTATGAAGCAGAGTCACAGCGCACTATGCACGTTGAAAGTCATTTCGGAACGCCCCTAGCAAAGCTGTCAGCGCTGCCAGCTCAATTCGGAACGCACCACACTACTTACAGCAGTTCCATTTTCTGCCACCGTAGGACGTTACCTCTATAGCCACAAACTATGGAAAAATCTTCATCTTTGCAGTTCTGCCACTGATCTGTGTACAATTTTATCGTCCATGATCGCGATAGGCTCTAAAGCGAAAAAGCCATGTGGCCTGCTCAAACAGTTAAATTCATCGATATACCTATTTGAACGAGATTACTAAACTGGATATCAAAGACAATTAGAATTCCCAATGTCGTTTTTCATAAGAAACAGTCGAGGCGGTGGAGCGCCTAAAAGAAAGGTAAGATAATCCACAGATTCCGTACGAACGTTAACAACAAATCGAATTTCATTTCAACAACAGAGGTTAACCGCACATGTTTATACTCTGTATTTTCGAGTATAATAATAATTCTGTTCGGAATTTGGGGGTAAAAAAAAGTTTCAAAATTCGAATGATATCAATTTCATAGTTTTCAAAATTTCACTGTTTGTTTATCAAAGTTTCATGAGATAAATAAATTATCTTGGATTCACAAAAGTTGGGTTCAATTAATCCACAGGTAAATGGACGCATAGGCAAAAGAACTGTGGACGGTCCTCCGGCAAAAACTAAAAAAAAAGATACTAAAAAGCGAGTCGTACCAGAGGACGACGAGAGCATCGCTAGCAGCGATGAAGAATTTGCTGAGGAACGGTAATATCGGTGTTATAATTTCAAACAGTATCAAATTTGAAAGCGAAAGATCGTTCCATTCCATTTCAATGGTTTTTACAAAAAATTCAAAGGAAAGAGATGAATGTGTGATATGCCATATGCGTTATTCCCTTTAAACAGAGAAAGAAAAAACCGCGTAGAAGATGAATCCGATGAAGAAGAGGAGGACGAGACTGCGCAAGAAAAACGTTTACGACTTGCCAGAAAGTATTTAGAAGAGATTGAGAGAGAAGGTACACAAAAGTGTCCAAACTAACTCATTGAAACTATTTTTAGAACGTTGATATCTAATGTCTAATTCCCATTCTGTATGTGCGTAGAAAAAGATAGAACAGACTTTGAGGAAGGAGCTGTGGCGAAGCGACTGAAAGATGAATACTTGGAGGAGAAAGGTCGCCTGAGAAAAACAGTCGCTAGTAGTTACACCGGGCATCTAGAGCCGGTTATTTTACGATGTAAAGACCAAAAGAGTTCTATCACATGTCTCTGCCTTTCGAGCGATGGAAAATTTCTTTATTCTGGATCCAAGGATGGAACGTTGGTAAAATGTAGATAAAAGGCTTGCAATACTTTGCCGAAAATTTGATCGATCCGCTCGGACTATTGGAGAAAAATTTCTTCCGTTTTTTCAGGGTCGTTGAAAGATAAGACGAAACTGAAAGTTATCAAGGGGAAACGGAAAGGAACTGAAGGAATGAAGTACGTGCGATGTCTGGCCATAAGTACGGATGGTAAATTTTTAGTAAGTATGACAATTTTTTAAATACTCGACCCCCTGTGTTCACGCTATGTAATATTAACTTTCATTCAAAGGTTGCCGGCGACGCCGCCTCTAAAGAAGTGAAAATCTACTCCGGTGACGAACTAACACACATTAAAAACCTCCAGGGGCACAGAGGCCCGGTTAGCGGCCTTGTATTCAGGCGGGACACGCACACTTTGTACTCAGCATCTGACGACCGTAGTGTGAAAGTGTGGAACCTGGATGACATGGCCTACGTTGAATCAATGTGTGTGAAATTATGAACGATTGTACATTTGTGGATGTCCGAGGTACCAATCTGGCCAATTGTTGATTTGCATTGATTTTCGGCTTCAGGTTTGGTCATCAGAACGGGATAACATCGATAGACGCTATTTCCCGCGAGCGTGCGATAACCAGCGGAGGTTTTGACGGGACAATAAGAATATGGAAGATAGTGGAAGAGTCGCAGCTAATTTTTAACGGTCATTCCGGCAGCATAGATTCCGTGAAATTGATAAACGAGGAAAATTTCTTCAGCTGTGGAGACGACGGTCAACTTTGCGTCTGGGGATCGATGAAAAAAAAACCATTATGCTCGGTGGCCGAAGCGCACGGGAAAGATCAAGACAATGGACGACCCATGTGGATATCTAGCATAGCAACTCTCCTGAATACCGATCTCGTAGCTTCTGGTACTAAAATGATCTTCCAGAGTTAATTTTGATAGAATGTTGTAACACAGATCTAGCTTCTTCTCTTACAGGTTCTAGGGACGGAGTGATCAGGCTATGGCAGTGCGGAGACGGTTTTCGGACCCTCACGCAATTGCTGGAGGTGAAGATTCCAGGATTTGTCAACACTCTTGCTTTTACGCCTGATGGAAACAACCTCGTCGCGGGAATCGGTCAAGAGCATAGATTGGGAAGGTGGTGGCGAGTTCCAGAAGCTAAAAATTCTCTAGTTGTTATACCTTTGATAAGAAAAAATGAAAAATAATAAATATTATTACAGTAAAACTGCCTATTCATATCAGAACCCCTCCCTGTCATGATGATCTTTCTGACTACACCCGCCAGGGCGAGATCATAAACACCTGTGCCTTTGATCATTGAATTGAAATTCTGACTTATTCATAAGCAGTTCCTCAGGGCATATTTCAGAATACATAAATCCACCGTCCCAAAAAAAAAAAAAAAATCCTTATTTAGTGTTCTCGTTAGAAATACATTGCATAAAATTTATAGTACATTACGAGACGAATGCGGTAAAACTTTTTCTGATAATCTTTTTGGTAAGGTCTGGAAATTTTAGAGATTTTATCCACGTAAAGCGAAAATAAGAATTGAATAATCCTCTCAGCAACAGATTATACTAGTGGGGGTCTTGCGAAATCAGCATGACCCTCATGAACTCGGTTAACGTCAGAAAAATGATACCAAATAGCATACAGTGGAAAATATCCAATACGTTATCTGTGTTAAGTAACTAAATAAGAAGAGATTATTGTTTCAAAGAGACGTCAGAAACAGGTGAAGAGGGCATTAATGGAGGGGGGGGAAACGTATCAACGCATCTTCATAATTCGAAAGATGCTTCAGTTCAAAATAAATCGCGTCGTAGTCAACTGTGCTTCACTCCCGGCGACTACACGATGAGAAACTTGAAGTATCTGACTGCCGAGGAAAAAGAGTCTTATGAAAAAAATGGATTCATCAAGTTGGGTGGAATATTCACTGACTCAGAGGTCCAATCTATTTCCGACGAGTATAACGATCTTTTCGAACGTAAGAATAAAGAAAATCACGATGGACTGGATGCTGCGTGGCAGGGAAATAGAGTGAAACAAGAAGCTGGAAACATAAATTATACGGTTTGTGTTCTCGCTGCAAACTCATCAATACTTAACGAATCCTGTTTTTATTTTTCGTCTATATATTTTATGAATTTCTAATGTTTGTTTAATCAATACAATAGTTTTAATAAATAAATAAGAACGGTTTTCTTGAAGTTATTCATGAGCCGATCCGCATAATGGTTTGTAAAACTTTTGTCCAGGTCAATTAACGCACCAACCATCTGATAATATTCTATGTATTTCAAAGGTGTTAATCAATTTTTTGTTAAACAGGTGAAATCGATCCACAATTTGCAAATGCACAGCGCAGAGTTCACCAAAGTGATAACCAACCCGAAACTGTTGGATGCAATTGAGGATTTGTTGGGCACTGAAAACATATTGCTACACCATACAAAGGCTCATATAAAACCTCCTGAGAACGGAGCTCCTTATCTGATGCACCAAGACTATCCATATTTTCCGTTTAAAAATCACACCATGCTGGCCGTATTCCTTCACCTAGATGACACGACTCCAGAAAACGGAGGTCTGGCCGTCTATCCGGGAAGTCACAAGCTAGGACCACTGGAAGACAAAGGTGAGACGGGCACGGATGGACAGCAGTATCACTGGGTGGATCAAGACCAGTTTCCATTGTCAAAGGCCATTCCTGTCTCAGCTAAGAAAGGAGAGATAATTGTGTTCTCTTATCTTCTACTCCACGGATCGTACTTGAATCTATCTAACAGGCCCCGAAGGATGTTCCTTATACAACTCAGGGCTGCGGAAGACGAACCTACGAAAATATGCCACCAGTCTCCGGCACAAAATCTTGTTCTTAGAGGCAAGAACAAAAGCCGCAGTGCTCAGATGGCCACTCGTTTTGATCACTGATCTGCTAACCTTTAGTCAGTTCCATCCACCTTTTTGATTCAAAAACCGTTGCGACTTTTATACTTGTCCCCATTTTTACCATACACTGTATTCCTTCCCAATATTTTATGCACCTATGTATTGTATGTATCAGAACTTATTCAATAAAATAAATCACTTCGAACAGAAGTCACAGAGATCAGATAACTCAATTTATTCGATTAGTTCCTATCCATATCCTCAAGTCGAGAATAAATCTAGCAGAGGTATAGCTATTGAAGAATGGAGACAACGGATCACCAAGCATACTACAGGTCAAGAGCATTGGCAAAAAATCGTGACTATTCAATTCCGGTAAGAATATACTTTATTGTCATCCTCGAGAGAGCTGATAATAGCCAAGATAATTCGTAAAATTTCTATAGAGCTCAGACACCAATTTGATTTTGAATAAATCACGTGAATCAGTCCATGAAACAGATGGTATCAAACTTTCAATATTGCTTCCATGCTGGTTACGTATCTCCAAGTTCAGTGTTGGGAGATTCACCTCGCAGCTGATTACCTCTAGTTTTGGGAGCATATATAGAGACTTTCAGTAATCTAAAGTCAGTGACATTTGCAACCCGCAGTATCAGGAAAGCGAATCCAATTATCCATCCAGCAGTTCCGATCCAGGATGAAGTCTTTTCGTTGTTTCATTTAGTAAGGTAAACAGTTGAGAGAATATTTTTAATTAATAATAACAATGTGATGATGATTCAATACTGTACAGAAGGAAGTGAGGCGAGAGCCAAGCATGGACCCCTGAGATAAATTTCACCCAAACATATTGTCATTTTATTTTCTGTCGTTGTATTTTCATCGTGTCATATGTACCTCAGTGATTTCAAGATATTTCCATAGAGGCAGTTTCTGGCTATCTTTATCCCATTTATGTAGGAATTCCATAACAGGCTCATCTCTTTGGGATATACAAGGATGTACATATACATATATATATATAATTATGCAGTAGCAGTGGCAAATAGGAAAATATTGACAATAAATAGTAGAAATAAGTACCCTGATTTATTTATCAGCTGGTTCAAATTGTACCGAAAGTTGTCAAATCCGTATTTGAAGTTGTATGCTGCTCCGAAACTTAACAAGCTCAAACAGAAGTTAAAGACTATAGCCGGAACTACCAGCCTCCAAGGTTTGTAAAATCTGTACACCATATGATATACTACATAATTACCACATGGTAATTCCTTTATAAAAGCCATGCAGGGGACTCACCATATGGTAAAAATTATTCCATGGAGCAAAGATGAGAGTAAAGCAAAGAATGGAAGAATCAGTTTAGAAGAAATTGAAGATGGTCAACCAGACCGCATGGTGTTTTAGTATGAAATGTCCCATATATATTTATACAATATAAGAAGCTATGAATTGGGGACCCATAAAACTGAAGCTGTTCGAAATTTTTTTGTCAACTTCTTCGAAATTTTTCAATATGAATATTTTGTTAGAAGTTAGAAATATTGTAATAATCTGGCAATCGACATACGGTCGAACTTGATACCCTCCTCGGCCGCATATCAAAAAGAATGAAAATCCAATGACACCGCAGGCGCATGACAGCATGGATATCATTAGAACAGAAGAACAGTAAAATTCCTTTCGAGAGTGAATTCTCAGCCTGCCTAGCCAAGGCTCTTCCTCGGACTGACGAGTATTACTGGACATGCTTCTACTGAAGACGTCTAAATCAGTTTGGCTCAAACTTGGTTTCACCCATAATATGCAGCGGTGGTTGAGTATGTCCTTTTTCAACATTCAGACAGCGTTTTAGGAATGACTAAAGACCACAGTTTCACATAGGCACGTTGTGTTGTTGTGGAGACAAGGTACTAGTGCAATGCAATTAGGTATAACATGATTATTGATATTCATCAAATGATAATATTGATGAATGACCTATGCTGATGGGTAAAATGAATTTTATTGAACATAAAAGAGCCAACGGATTATACCTGAGATGTGTAAAACGCGTAAGCGGTAGTGTAGCCAGCTGCAGCACTGACAAGATAGAACAGCATGTGCAACAATTTCCATAAAATAGAAATATCAGCGGCATTCCTTTCAACTAATTCCTGGTGTGTCTCCAACAACCGCATCTCTCATGAATATTTATTTATTTATTGATCTTACTCCATTGAATGAAGAAAAAAAAGAACGTAGAACCGCAAGCAATGATTACAAATAGAGGTTTTGTTCATCAATCATAATAATTTTCATCGACATGGATGAACATAGGAACATTGAGACTGGATGATGTCAACAAAACTGAGAAATTATGAATAATTGTACATTTGTTGATGTCCGAGCTACCAATCAGGGATTAACTGAACAACACATAAAAAGTTATAGAAGAAAATTTGAGAAAAAAGAGATTGCAGAAGCATAAAGTATGCGGTTTCATAGCCACGGCCCCCAAAAAATAATAAAAAATCGTAGTTCAATTTTCCTGTTAGAAATATTGCATAGAAACGATATTGTAGTATGTCGTTTTACTCCTTGATGCTCCCAGAATATTGTTAAAAGTACCTCTTATACAGATATACTATTTCATGAAAATATCTGAGGAGCGAAAACAGAAGCATGTCTCATCGTCCGCATAAGAAACAACAACAAAAATTGCACCCTTTGCAATAGGACTTAATACCACCATCTTATGGTTCTCGAACAATGAGTCGATTTTGTTCATTAGCTTATCAATCGGGCATAAAATAAAAATTGGGTAATCCTCTCTCTTAGCAACAGCTTATACCAATGGGTCTTGCGAGATCAGCATGACCCTCATGAACTCAATATACGTCAGAAAAATGATACCGAGTAGCATACAGTGGAAAACATCCACTTATAGAGAGGTCAAATCTGATATCTCTGATCATCTGTATGGTCTTAAAATAATATGAATCTTCATAATATAGTCAAAGCGGTCCGATTATGTAAGGAGCATAGTTCAGCTGATAGTTAATCAATATGCGTGATATAAGGCATGTTTGTTACATTTGGTATTCATTGAGAAAGAAACAGGGAGATCCAGCTGAATTCATAGTGAATCCGATTTCAGAGGCGAATCGCGTTACAATAAAGAATCCCAAGCTCGATTAAGGTGAAAATGGTAACGTTTTGGGTATACTATGTAGTTTCCTTCGATCCCAAATGCTGATATAAATTCGAAAATCCCTCCAAATTCTGGCACGCATTATCGGAAGGTATTGCAGCGCCCCCATTCAATGGCGAGTGAAGAATTTCGATAATATCCTAGTCTCTTGATTTCCCAATAATCACGTTGAGGGCAATAAACATGCGATAATAATTGTTCAGATTCTACGGTATTTCGAAATCCATAAATCGATAAAAAGAAACGGTTAAATCCCACGTAAATAATGTACATACCTGCGTGAATAGCGCGGTAGCCGTTAGTCGGTACTGTAAAAGTAAACACAAATCACTCATATCGACCATGTTGTAAACTAGCGTCACGCCAGAAATTCACATTCGCCGGTCCTTTGTTGCAGTTACTTATAAATCTAAAAAGTATTTCAACTGTCAGTGTCAGTGTCGTTGCTCATAACGTCGAGGTACAACGATCTGCAATCATGCAGGGTACAATAATCGAAAATCTAAGCGGCAAGAAATTGTCCGTTCTCGTATCTCTTCTATTCATCGGCCAAATTGTATGCTTTCTCATCGGTGGCTTGATAGGTATGAATTCCAAAACAAAACAAAACAAAACAAAACAAAAACAATCGACAATTGAAATGACAAACTTTAGTCAATATTTTATTTGTTATTATTATTATTGCATTTATGTAATTGTGAGTGCATTTAGTGCACATTAACACCCGTATTCATAATCAATTTTCGTAGCCTACTAACTCGTTTTTAGTCAGCTACTAACTTCATTATGCATTGTTATACAATTATTATAATTGTTATACAATGCATTATGAAGTTAGTAGCCGATTAAAAGAGAGCTAATAAGCTACTAAAATTGACTATGAATACGGGTGTAAGCGTATTTGGGTCGTCAAAAGCCCCGTAAAAAAGACAAAAAAAAAGAAAGATGTCCAAAGAATAAAGTACCAAAAGTAGCAAAACAAAAGAAAAGAAAGAGCCCAATGAGCTGCAATGTTCCTTTAGCAATGATACACACATGGATCAATAAATGTATGAATAACGCAGGATGAAAGAAAATGAATGCAGGCACGGGTGATGCAAGCACTTGCCTTTGGTCCGAGCAGAGAACTTCACCCTGGCCTGCATTCATCTTGTTTCATCCCTTGCCACTATCTATCATTCAACTAATGTGCACCTCGTTGCATAGCTCCAACGCCTGCGAGCAGCCAGAACATTCTGGGTACTGCTTGCCAAGACATTAGGGTAAATGGATCGGAGCCTGGCGGAGGGAAATGGTTTTACGTTTGGGGAAAGGGACGTTGTATCAGCCTAGACATGCATGATCCTGAAAACGACTATTATCAAGCTCATCAAGTTGTTTACGCATTTCAGGTATACAATACAATACAAAATAGTTGTATACCGTGCTTCTGCTTCCGACTTCAGAGTCTGATCATTTGATGAACCATTTTTATGATTCTATTTGTATATAATATACAATCTCATTATTATGAGTCTCTTCTTCATTTCACAGATGCCGATACCTCGCGGTAACGTGCAACTAGATTACTCTAGATGGCAACAGAACTTAATTGGAGTCTTGCAAGTCGACGTTAGTTATCACCGTCAGGTGGCGTTCGGTAATGATCACTTGATCTTATCTTAAAACACAAGTCTAGATCTTATTTCCAGCTCTTTTACCTTCCCAAACTCATATGTCTCCCAAGATCAAAAAATGGACTAAAAGAAGAAAAGTCCTGAAAATTCTGAATGTGAACTATTCACTTCAAAAGCAATCACTATCCTCGAATATTTGACTTTTCTTCCAAGGGAGAATAAAAGCCTTATCATCTTTCCACGAGTTTCTTTAATTCATATCAACTTCCTTTAGTACCAGGAGCTAAGATTACTCTAGACGCAAGATTAGCCTATCGTAACAAAGGGGATCCTGATGACGCATGGAAGCCTTACGCAGCCTCAGTCGAAGAGCGATCATTGGATTGTACATTCGGCGATGTAAGTAGTTGAAAGTTTTTCAAAACTGTTTCTTCACCCTTCTATAATTCGTCAATGATTCATATTGTTTAAGGAAAAGGAAGAACATTTATACAACTGCAGCGTAGTTCCTCTGTTCGAGCTCGGATCATTGTACCACGATTTTTATCTCCTTAATGTACGTCTGCCTGCTGATACAGACAAGAATATCAATCAAAACTTGGGACACATCAGCGATTTGTGGCTAACGGTAATATGGCTTTTCTTTATTTCTAATTTTCGAACATAAATGAACTAATATCAATCTGATGGGAAGAAAACATTGCTACAAGATTATAAAGTGTATAAAAAATTCTTAGACATGCTGAATATTGAAGACCCATTTTAAACTCAACAACAATGATATGAATTGATGTGAATTTCGTCAATCAATACTCAAGGTGATTTATGTCTTCTAGGCAATCAATCAAAACGGAGGTTTCACCAAAGTATGGGTCAGTCTGAAAACCATCTACTTTCCAATAGTAGCCTGTGTTCTTGCCTGGTATTGGAGGAGGGTTCATATGCTCTCAAGATCGCCAGCTCTTTTGGAATACATGTTGCTCGGGCTAGGTTCTGCACTAACATTTCTGAACAGTAAGAATTCGTCGACGTTTCTTTTGGAACTGATAATTAGATTAAAAAAAATTTCAAATCATCTATTCCATGATTCCTTTCTTCTCATCTTCTTCCAGTGCCTCTAGAGTATTTGACCCTGGCCTACGACATGCCGTTCATGCTTCTACTCGGGGATATTAGACAAGGAGTATTTTACGCGATTCTCCTATCATTTTGGCTAGTTTTTGCTGGCGAACATCTGATGGTGAGAAAGCCAACGTACTTTTTTAACATATCTCTACCCTTAAGTCAGTTTCGATAATTGCCTATAACTCTGTTTCATGTCATCGTCGGCTGGGCTTTTCTAGATCCAGGTAAAGTTTCAAACAGATTCTGAATTCTACATAAAATTATCGTATAGTTTGACTGGAACCTCGATTCTCAATGACCAATTAATTATTTTCACTAATCATTTACAGGACAATGAACAACGCAATACATTGAAGTGTTACTGGCGTCATCTTTCAGCAGTCGGTGTAGGCTGCCTTTCTTTGTTTGTATTCGATATGTGCGAGCGTGGAGTTCAGTTAAGGAACCCTTTCTACTCCATCTGGGTAACAGATATTGGAACAAAGCTTGCTGTATCCTTTTCTATCCGTTATCTAGTCTCTAGATTTCCAGGATTTTTATTGAATGAAGAAACCTCGTATAAAATCCACTTCTTCGAACGTTTGTCACAGATTTTTCCTTGACTAGATAAACGAACGTGATTTTCAGTTGTCTTTCATCATACTGGCCGGTATTTCGGCGGGTGTATATCTGCTGTTTCTCACCTACATGATATGGAAAGTTTTCACCAATATAAGTATCAAACGAGCCACACTGCCCAGCATGAGTTCAGCACGACGTTTACATTACGAAGGAGTTATCTACCGTTTCAAATTCCTTATGATGGCAACACTTTTGTGCGCAATTTTGACCATCGTTGGTTTTATACTCGGACAGGTGATGATACTGGCCTTTATATAACAAACATACCTATAATCAGTATGTTCATACTTTGATAAAATGATTTCTAAATATATTTCAGATGGCCGAAGGCCAATGGAAATGGGATGAGGATCTCGAGCTGGAAATGACCTCTGCTTTTTTTACCGGAGTTTACGGAATGTGGAACAATTATATATTGGCATTACTGGTCCTATATGCACCCTCGCACAAGCAATGGCCCATTGAAACCTCCGGTGGGTCAATCATACATTAGAATTTCGTCGTTTGGTCGAAATCTGATCATTCTTATTTTTCAATATTTGGCTTTCATTATTTCAGACAGTATCAGCGAGGAGATAGAATTCTCCCGACTACCAACGGACCCTAACGAGATGTTATCATTGACAGCATTTGCTCGTAAAACGGCGGTGGAATAAGCGAAGCGTTTATTCGTGACAATATCAATTTGTTTTTTTTGTTTTTTTCCAGTTTTATGTATCAATTATTTATTTCGTTCATTACGCAATCATTGGGCGATTCATTGTCGGTGTTGAGTATCATATCTAGATATTTGTTTAGCGTATAAAAAAAATCTTTAGAGAAGTGAAAACGAAAGTATTAGATATGAGAGAGCGAGTGTTATTTTTGGCTGCTTTATGTTTCACTTCATTTTTCTCACAATCATTTTTCATTTAATCATTTTTGTTTCTATCCCCAATATATAAACCAATTTTGCGATCTAAAAGAGCCGCGTAGATGTCTCCACAGAGGTTTAAGCCGAGGATAGATTCACCAATAACTCAAATTACGGTAATCTCCATATATCGTTAATTAGTATTACGCCGATTAGCTAGCGATACTGTTCAGTCTTCTCTGCTCTGTCGATATAGCAATAGTATTTATTGACAATAGTCATAACTGATAATTATTGTGTAAGTAGGAAATGTATTCTCATAGAAACATAGTAGTCGAGGTTTGAGTACGAAAAATGATCAGAGTCTAAGGCCGTGAAGAATTTCTTCTTGTCTTAGAATTTTTTTCCTCTTATACAGCAATTCTGACTTTCCGCTTCTCAAACTTACTTCCAGTTCTCTAAGTCCACATGAATTTCATGTCTTTTCGTTCGGAATAAACAGTTTCAAAATCTCCTTGTTTTACACACAGGCGATTATTGGGGGGGAAGCTATTGCGGCGACGAACACAAATTGTACTCAATATGTTATATGAGCGAAGTAGGTATGTATTGGGCATTTAGTTACTAGTTCTCGACCTCGACGAAATAATATACATTTATCCAGAAAATATAGACTTAATATATATCAGTATTCAATGTTCGTTTATAAGACGTAAGTATACCAGCTGATCCGCTTAATTTTTTATTACCTATTTTGTTTTAGTACTTAATGTTGTCTTAAGATGAAAAGAGAAAGAAAAAAAAAACGAATAACGAAAAAATTTGTTCAGTATTACATATGAGAATCGAGAAATTAAACTGACTATGTATTTTGATATTTAATTAGCGTATGTATAGGTACGTGTTTGATAATTTCCTATAATATTTTATTAAGATTAAGAAGCCAGTCGATGTTCCTTTCTTTTATTATACGTTTACGAAATATACGGCGAAATTTTAATACATGATAACGTTATGAGATAAGTGATCAATAATTAAGGATACATATAGGTATAATAATTATCGTAGAGAAATTATTGTATCGTAGTTCATACACGATATTTATACATTACACCTACATACATACATATATATATATATTTAAAATTTGATAACTTTATTAAACGCAACTTTTATATATTCATATCTTCAAAATAAAAGTATTATACCAAACTAAGAATAAGCATTACTAGTTGACCCAATCTACCATGAAAAGAATAACGGCATTTCGGAAACGCCTGTAATTCGCATTACTTCAATCACGTTCGTAATTTCATTGAAACTGATAATCGAAAATTTTTAATTCTAAATAATCCCGCGACGCCATCTTTGAAACGCCAAGAACAACCGATAGATGGCATTATGGGCGTTTAATGGGTAAGACACGGACAGTGATATGCTACAGTGTATTGCGTGAGAGTAGATGCGCCGATCCGTAGCGCAGCTTACACACATGCCTACCACGAACAAAGAGATAAATAGAGAGTAAGCAAGAGGTATATATGGGGAAATATTGAAGAGTGAAAGAGAGATAGTACAGCGAGTATAACCATAGTGCAAGTGCGTGGATTTCCTATCCAGCTACTGGTGAAATAGAAGAGTCAGCAGAGGGATCAGATGCGTAAAGTCCGTGAGCTGACAGGTCGCGGGGTGCGAGACTGATACTGAATAATAGTATTAAATAATAAAATATAATATACAGAGTAGAGTTGACAGTGTAAAAAAAGATCCGAGGAAGGAAAGGAAAGGCCTGGCCTCCCTCCTCATTTTACTCGAGTTTAAAGAACAACGAAAACGACGACTACGAAGGCTACCAAATCTACGCACGTATGTATGTACGTACATACGTTGCGTTTAATCAAAAATCCCCCTCAGAATCCGATAATAATCTTTCGTCGAAATGATTATCTAGCATTAACATAATAAATTCGCTAGTGCTGGCTCTTGCTGCAGTTTGTGATAAACAGGGGGAGGAGAGGAATTAGTTAGTTAATTAGTTAGTTGATATACACACGCACTCTCTCTCTCTCTCTCCTACTCGTTCTTTGGCTCGATCAGTTTAGCTTTGTTAAAATAACACGCATCGGTATTTACTACGTTTCTAGATCGCTCTATATTCCCATTCGTCGATAAGTGGGATCGGGTGTTCGATTGTTTTCCATAAGAAAAAAAAGAAGAACAAAAAGGAACGGACGGAAAGGAGAAAAGAAAGAAAGAAAGAAGGAAAGAAAGAAAGAAGGAAAGAAAGAAAAATAATAATACACCTCACAGTGTCAGTGAGGAGGTAGGATAGAGTGGTGTGCCAGTGAGAGTGGTGAAAACAAAGAAACATCGCGACGAATCGCTAAATCGCGCGTTGTGTGTACGCGGTGTTGTCCACCGTATAGGTCCGCAACAGCAAACCAGGCGAAGTTTATAACTTGATAGTGTTTTCTTTCTGGGCTACGCAGCTGCTCCTCGTCACTGTGTGCGGGGGTCTGGCTGCCGTGGGGTGTTTAGTGTTTTGTTTTAAACACATTGAATACCATTCTTTTATTTTCTTTATTTGTATACAATATATAATATAATATAAAATATATAACATAATATAATATTATATTATAATATAATTATTATTTTTCATTTCTCGTTCTCTCAAACGATTCCCCTCCTTATCCCCCTCCCTCCCTCCCTCCCGCCCCTCCGCTCCCTCCCCACCACCCCGCCAATACCCCTCGCAGTTCTCCACGCGTGTGTGGTTAATAAATGATAACGTCAGTTATACTGCGAGATATTACTTCTCCATAAATCATCGTATATGTATAAAGAAATAAGAAAACTTGTATAACTAAAGAGATCTAGTGCATGTAGTATACTATACTATAGGTAGTATATAATAATCAGTGTTGGTGCCCGTTCACGCGGATTGTGACAATAAATAAGATAAAAGATAAACATTTATAACATACCCAACCATAACGTCGTGCCCGCTGCAGCAGTATCTACGCGAGTGCAGCAACGCGGTTTGACAATCTAAGAACAAATAAATAAAATCAAATAAAATAAGTTCTTTTTTTGATAGAAAAAAAGAAAGAAAGAAAAAAGACAAAAAACAGACCCAGTGTCGGGATAATATACGTACCGTGGTTCCCCACTTGATACATAATAATCATTGTCGCTCGTCGTAACGAATATAATACATAACCCTTTGTGAGGAGTAAGAAAATAATAAATAATACATAATAAATAATACACAAAAATTATAATTAAAAGTTAAGTTTTTATTTCTAAACAAGAAATATGTCGTCGCCAAGCGCTGGCAAACGACGTATGGACACGGATGTCATCAAGCTGTATCCTTGACTTAATAATAATATAATATTAGATAATTTATTATCTAATACCTATTTGATATATTTCAGTTTTATAATAATATTATGTTGGTGGGTTCGTACATGCAGTGCGTGAGTAAAATCACGTGGAACATACCTACGTACGTACGTATGTATGGATGTATGTATATCATGACAGGTGAAAAGGCAAATGATAAGAAAAGAAATGAAAATATATTTCAAAATATATTATTTACCTCAACGCCTCTCTCGACGTTTCAATTCACCCGTTACGAACGAATGTATACCTATTATAACTGCACTATCGGTATCAGCAGTATACACAAATCAAATAATACTTTTCAATCAGTTGAAGTTTACTACCTAGGTTTAGGTTTATGTTTATGTTTAAGTTTAAACCACGGCCAAGATTTTTTTCTTACCGCACCTTTGTTATATACACTTTGTTAACGTGCGTGTATACCTATGTATACGCATATACCTGACCCTAACCTATAGATTATATATTGCATTTATACATACCTATATGTACGCCCCTGATTCTCATATGCCTTATACATACGTCTCGACTCTCGCATCTTCCCTCTCACACAACTCCATAGCGCACAGCTGTTTTTCACCAGCTGATTGCGCGACTAGAATACAATCGTGGTAGGAGGAGCTCACGTATATACCTATACCTATACGTGTATCAATACATGCACACTCCATCGCTACTACTACTACTACTACATTGAAGATGCCCGTCGTCTATACGTATAGGTACTACGTGAAATTTTCCAAACATCCACAGTCGCCGCACTTCTATTCATTCTTATATATATTCTCATTATTCATCATGTATCCCTACACGCATTTATGTTCCGATTCATCGAACCGCCATATAGTAGCATCCCTCAGTCTAGTCTCGCATTCGCGTCAGCTGATTATTATTTATTCTAACGATGAACTCATTCCTCCCCTCCTACGCTCCTCCCGCCCCTCTGCTTCTTCGTCGAACCAAATAACGCTCTGTCACTTTTTTCGAGTCTAGGATTCCAAGCCTTCGTTCTTCGGTTTTTCGCTTTCCTTTGTCTCGCCATTCGGTAGATTATTTTGTTTTTCCACTTAGGCGGTGCTTATTGGGATTGAAATGTATTTCGATCTTTTGACGACGCATCAATTTTCGAGATTGATTCGCACCGGGGTCACCTGATTCGCACAAATCTCAAATTAGGCTGATACCTAATTCAAAGTTAATTTAAGATTTGTCTACATCGACCCCGACAGAATCGACCTTCCCCTGCCGTTAACCCTCCTGCCAGCGAGTAGTCGCATGTTTATAAGGCACCCCGCGCTTGAGGCTAATTATTTTCTCTCTTTCTTCCATGCAAGGAGATGTTTTTTAATTTCTTAAGACACCGACATCATGACAATGACAATATGTATTAACATACGAGTCTTTCTGCAACGTCAAGATTTTAGACGAATTCAATGTACAATATAAACCAATTCATTTGGAGTGATCGTTGATAACATCTTAAACCATCAATGAAACGTTCGTTATATTAGGTGTATCAATTTCAACTATGATGCATGAATGACTCGGGTCGCAATTGGGTATACATTCACGTATTTTTATCGACAAGTTAAATTGATAACAACTGCAACATTCGCGAATTGTAATACACGATTTTTAAGAGCCGTTAATGGAAAACATACATCAAGGCCATTTTCAAATAATGTATATCACTCGTCTCCGCCACTTCTCATGATATTGATTTTTTTGAATTAATTTCTGACCTCAGGTCACACGGGGCTTCGTACCGACAAATAAATAAGCCCAGAATCGTTCTGATCTGACTAATATTACTCTTTTAATTCTCAGAAGAGTGATTAAATACGTATAACCTCTTAGCGCACAGAAATATCGCATTATCTTTCGCCTTTTGCGTATGTATGTGGTCAATCTTATATATGTATACATATATTTGAACAATCTGTACATACATATATGGCTATGGCTAAATGTTATTTTTCACATTTATAATCTATTTATCTCGTAGCCGTGGGTCAAAGGGGTAAAGTGAACTGCAAGACTTGATGTGAGTCAATTTCATCGTCTTTGTAGGCTCACGGGAAAGTCGTTGATTATGAAACTGGGAAAGAAATGAGAAGAAGAAAAAAAAATTTGGATCATTTTTGGCCGTAAGATTTCTAAACAACGTTCTATTCCGATGTTCTACGAATTTCTTTACCTAAATTTGTTCTCACTTTTTCCGCTGCTGCTGTTGCTGCTACTGCTACTACTGTCGCAGTCTGATTTAGGCAAACACCGTCGCCATTAGTAATTTTCCTTAATGTATTATGTATATTTATTTCTTTCACGTCTACAGAATCGAAAGTAAACACGAAGTAACGATATTGGGAGGCCTCAATGAATTTTCTGTTAAATTCTACGGGCCGAGAGGAAGTGAGTAAATTTCTTATCATTATAGTCAAAAATAGAATTAGGATACTGTTTCGATATTATCTGCAGTATGGATTTTTTGAAATTTTAAGTTTCCCGCCGTTTCATCAACTGACGAATATCTCCGCAATTTTATTACAAAATTTCAGAAAATGTTGTAACGAAACGACACGAAAGTAATAAGAAAGAAGAAGAAGAAGAAGATGAAAACGAAAAGTTGAAAAATAAAAATAAAAACAAGTATAAAATTTGGTCGAAAACATCGCTATAAGTTAAATGCGTTACATTCAACCTCGCAGTTCCTAAAATAAATCTTGAAAATACTTTGAGACACGTGCCCAGAGCCTCTGAAAAGCCGTGACTTAAATAAGTAACAAGAGTCACACGATGATTATAATCTAGTAGGTATTTCGAAGGAACGACGAACGATTCTTTGATTTTTCTACGGTACACATGCACGCGCAGCTGGTATAGTCGCGAATCTGCGTAATATCGAATGAAAGAATTCATTCAAAATCGTTTTGACGTAGAAATTGACTTAAATAAGATACCGCGTTTGAATTCAAATTTTGAAGGCGGTGATCGCGACCGTTAAATACGAATGTTTTTGAATCTGGGCCTTGGCCATGGTTCCATTGAGTTTAAAATAAACTCTGTATATACTCCTTGACTGCTCTCGCTTGCATCCATTGCAACTTCGATGTCCGGATAAAATAATTATATCTGGTTTGAAAAAAAATAATTAATTTGAGGAAACCGTTCAATCTTTTTTCATAATTCATTCAGGTTCTGCCCACCATCAAACACTCGGAAATCATATATTTGTATGTTTGTGCGTTTCAGCGCCTTATGAAGGCGGAATATGGAAGGTGAGAGTTCATCTCCCCGAACACTATCCATTCAAATCCCCATCGATTGGGTTCATGAACAAAGTCTATCATCCCAATATCGACGAAGTTTCGGGCACCGTCTGTCTCGACGTAATTAACCAGGCCTGGACTGCGTTATACGGTGAGAAATAAAACAGAGTATACATTGTTCCTTATTTATATGCGAAGGTCGATTATGACTACTTTCGCAGCCTCACGAAAACCGTTATAATTACTGCACTATAAGTACTTTTTCTCCTTTTGTTTTTCCATCTTTGAATGAAAAAGCTATTCGAAAATCGATGAATCTAATACCTATAGATTTTAGTCGAGATTATTTTTTTTTCTCCTCACTGATATATTTTTACGATTAAATATCGGGAAATCTCGAATGTTGGAGGAAAAATGTGAAGCTGGAAGCGTCGAAATCGGCTGAACCGTTCTCCTTTAATACACTTATAACTCGGAGGAATAGCAAAATTCTTGGCGGTGGTGTGAATCAAGGGATACCCCGTTCGTATTCATGTAGAATGACCCGACAATTATTTAGGCATTCAATGTAAATTTCGAGTTATATTTGTCATTTATTTATTTATTCACGGGGATCAGTGTGTATAAATCAACAACCATTGAAATTTTCAAACATATTTGCCATTTTGTGGCAATTTTCAAGTGAACGAAAACCAACAAGAGATAATTCGATTATTATTTTCTCTCAAATTTTTCCCTTCTTTCAAATTGTCAGAATTCACTGAAGTCAGATAAACCAGCAAATCTGGTCACGATCTGGAAATTTTATTTTGAAATTCGGAATTTGTACTAGGATGTACTAGATGTACACATATTTCGAAATGACGATGGCTCAACTTTATGATGTGTTTTCCCTGGTCAGTCCTCATTTCCGAAGCTCGTTTCACACATTATGATTCACTCATCGCGTAATTACAGGATGACGGCCACTCCTATGGAAAATTGTAAAAAAAAAAATTCAGGGAATTGATTGACTCAAAAATGTATCCAAATTGCGTCCTTTATTTCAATGTCATCATCACAGTATGTAAATCTCACTTACTTCGTTTCTATCATACCCAAAAATGCTTTGAAAAAAAATCGGAATATTCTTCTAGATGGTAATAACATCTTCACAAAATTTCACCTCTTCTTTTCAGTCTGTTTCAAAGATGAGCATGATTGAAATATCAATTTTTGTTTACTAACTACTGTATATTCATATATCGACGTATATCTGATTCTCTGAAATTATGCGATGAAGCAACAATTCTCTAAGAATAAAATACTGTTTTTCTTGTGAAGACCTTGAAAACGGTTTTCTGAACCAGTTTCAACATTCTGTTTTGATGAGAATTACATGAAATTATTATTTCCTTTATTATTCAGGTACACTGCACACTTTGATTAATTTCGAATGTAGAAGAATGGGTAAAGTGGCTAGTCAACGTCTGTTGAATATAATATTGCAAAATATCGGATTTATAATTCCCACTAGTCTTTACTGCCTCAATATCAATATCACTACCTTTCCTCATTCTAATTAAGGATATACATAAATCAGATAACTATTGATGAAATATTTTATTTCCATTTCATGTTCATTTTTTCTTCAATTTTTTGCATTTGAAAAATATGACGTTAAGCACAGTCAACGGGGTCCCAAAAATATTGCAGGATTTTCATGATGCATTATAATGATTTAGAATGCATCATGGTCAGAGAATAGCGATATCAAAATTGAGTGGTAGTATATAGTGGGTCTACGAATTATCTGGGTCTATAATCTCACTTTCTAATCATCCAAAGTATGTAGTTACTTAATTTAGGTAGCATGAAAATGTTCATCGCATATGTATTTTGAACGAATAAATAAATACTCGCGTTTTTTTTTACTTTCTTCTTCATCTTTTCACTGTCATTCACGCATGTCCACATGCATTACAATATCATATCTGATTTAGTCTATCTTTCTTACTCTCTTTGCAGATCTATCAAATATTTTCGAATCGTTTTTACCTCAGCTGTTGACGTACCCCAACCCAATTGATCCATTAAATGGAGACGCAGCTGCAATGTACCTTCACAAACCTGAAGAATACAAAAAGAAAGTAGCTGGTAAGAGAAAGAAAAAAATGAAAAGAAACTAATAAACACCTTCATAAGTTTTCCCTAAGCACATGAATAGGATGTGTTTGAGCTTTCATGAGTTCAGTTTTCTAAATTCTATCCTGATGTATCCTAATAGTATGTAATAATAAGAATGATAACTAAAGAAGACTAGTTTTGAATTGTTGATAATATTGAAATTTCTGTGACAGATTACGTTAGGAAATATGCAACAGAGGAAGCGTTACGAGATCAAGAGAACGGCGGTACAGGAAACGGGGTTTCTTCCGACAGCGAATCGTCTATGAGTGACTTTAGCGAAGACGAAGCACAAGACATGGAGTTGTAACCAAATATCTTATCACCCGTACCCATATCCTTACTCTTAAAGTCCAGCAGAACAGCATCAATGATAGTTGGTTTAGAAAAAAAAAAAACAAAAAAAAAAGAAACTAACAAAGTGCTTAATCTTGATCTTATATTTATATTTAGTCGTCGTCATCATCTAAGTCGTCTAATAAATTTTCCTAAATACAGAATAATTGACGACTATTAAAAGAGGCGGTGAAAAATCAATCAGGATCATCACTAGCTTATTGATCTCTCGCGTATAGAAAATCATCGGTCATAGCGCGTATCAGCAGCAGACCATTAACAAAGAAAACGTCGAATGACCGTCACGCTTATTATCCTACCATCGTATTAGATTTCTTTCTTCGGCGGCTGATTTTGAGAAAAAAAAAACAAAGAAACTTTCAAAAAATCATTTTCTATAGATTCAATTATTCTCACTCCCCTAAAAATAGCCTTGAACACCTAGTTTCGGACGTGTGAGATAGACGTATACATTATTTTTCATCACAAAAAAAAAAAAACAAGAAACAGAAAATCGTAGAAACCGGTATGCCGAAAACCACCTTACTGCTTTTCCTTTATCGTTGATAAATTGGACAAATGGATACACCTCGTACCTCAATCCTGTCTTAGATTCCAAAAAATTTACCTTCGTCACAGGATGCAAAGCTGCGACGATATTCAGCCAGGGTTTAAACCCAACTTCAAATGTCAACTGGCCGACGATATCGACTCAACAGCAACAATATCAACCAGATCTTCTGTCCAAGACAACTTAACGCAGGAAGATATTGGGGAATCTTTTTCAAAAAATTCAAGTATGGATGTAGACGTGGATTTCGAAGAAACGAATATCCTGTAATAGTAGAAATAGGCTTTGAAAATGCCCCACGAACGAACTAGCTCTTCATCTTTAAATATTGTTCAGCTAATTTGCTTCGTATGGTACATAGTAGGCAGACTATACTTTGTGTAATTATTATTTATTGTTAATGTTAATATTATTATTATTATTATTATTATTATTATTATTATTCGTTAGATTTATCATATTAACTACTGTTCAAACCAGAGATATTATGCGAATCACAAGATAAAAAAAAAAGGAAAAGAAAAAAGTAAATCAAAAACACCAGACCTATCAGTCTAGTTATTTGCAGGTATTCGATTACCTTGCGATTGTATTCACTTTAAGATCCAAATCTCAATCATATCCATATACATATATACAGAATCACCAAAAGTTATGCGTTATTCGTTAATTTCAAAAGCCCAAACTCTCTACCACGATACTTTGTACCGTGACAATAAATCATATCTCAATTTTAAAGCGGTCGAAAAAATATCCCCCCCCCCCCCCCAAAAAAAAACAGACCTCCAAAAGTATTCACATGTAACGAAAGACGGTCAAATTTATCTTCTATTTTCATGGAATTTCAGAAAGATACTGAGGATTTGCAATTCGTCATTTTCTCACATGAAATCAGGTCAATGATTTCAGCTAATTCATCTAAATTGTGAATTTAGAAGATCGATTTATACTTTCGTTTAGAATGAGTTTACATCGATTTTTATTATATCGGCTAGTAACGAGTCGGAGGCTTTTGAAAAACTCCTTTTTTTTTTTTTATCCAAAGGGGGGAAATTCGATGAAATTTTAAATCAAAAAGTATAGGTAAAATAGTCATAATATATTGAATGAAAAAAAATAAAAAAATGTTTACAAACTATGCGAAACTAAGAGAGATAACTATTGCGAAAAATCGTCAATTTTATATCCAACTTTTCACTAGCGTTCTTATTTATATCTTTATCAAGAGGATGAGATCAAGGATTAACAATAACAAAAAATTGTTTTTAAATTCTCTTTTCTCCAGTTTTCTTGTTATTCGTTTTATCTTTCTCATTCGGTTCCGGCTTCGGTTTCGCCTAATTAAATTCGTGTATATTAAAAATTCATACAGGTGTGGCTTTAGAATCTGACAAATATTAGATTTTTTTTCTAAATTTTGATTATTCCTAAAGCATGTATCTCATTCCTCTTTCTTAATATAGGTATATCCAATCAGTTTTCTCCGATCCTCTCTGTGCGTTATAGTATATTTCTTTTGTAATAAATTTGTTACTAAAACTTCTACAAGAGAAAAAAAAAAAAAAGAAAAAAACGATGATTTCGTTTTACCCAATTCATTTTTGTTAACTTAACATTGTCTAATCAACAATAATATGACCATAATATACATCGGTAACAATTGTTACTAACGTACATATTGAGAAAATCGAAATTATTTAATGGAATTCAAATCTAATCATAAAGATTATGTATATTGCTTATTATTATTGTTATTATTATTATTGTTATTTGTTACTTGATATAATATGCATAATATAGGGTAATTTATGCCGATCTGAAGTCTAAATTAAATTTTTTTTTATTTTTATTTTTATTAGATTTCACAAACATAATTAAATATCTAAATTATATTGAATTACGTTAATAAATTTCATTTATACGAGTGTTGTTAATGTTCATATTCTTACTATGATAATAAATAAGAAATTTATCGTTTAGTTTTTTTACTATAAATTAATAATCGTCCTGTAGTCAGAATTCAAACAATTTTATTCTTCAGATAAAAAATAATATATCGCACGTATACAATAGCAAGAGATGAGGTTTTGTCAAACTTTATAGAAATGAATGAAAATGAAGAGACAGAGAAAAAAAACAAAAAGAAATTCAAGTCTTGCTCCGGAATACACAATTCCTGATCAACACAAACACATTCAGCAACCCCCTATAAGCAATAGCAATAATTGAAAAAATTTCTTTACATAAAAGACGACTTACTACTTATATGACGATAGATAATTATGTAGAAAGTTCTACAATCCAGCTAGATATATTGGTGAAAAAAAAAATTTCGCTCCATTGCAGTGTCGAAAGGCTGTGATAAAGTCTGCAAATAAATTTCAATTTATTTTTTTTTTCTTCGCTTTCTTCTCGTTTCTGTCAATCGGTAAAAATTCACAAATGGAAATCTTCTGAAATACATACGGTGAATTTTTGTTCCAGATTTTTCTCACTCATTTTCTTTTTCAAATTTTTTTGAGAATAATTACCACAGTAATAAAATATGAAGATAATAACAATAACGAATAACAATAATACCTAATAGTCATTTTAGTATTAGTACTAAATACAAATGGTAATAACGTTTTGCAAATTATCTCTCTTTATTTACGCTTTCAAATTGCGTAATGCATCGTTATATTTCGTTTTCTTATTTTACACATCATTTATGCGATATTTATGAAAATATACTATAACAACAACAACAACAACAACTATTACGATGATGCGTGAAAATATGATCGAGCACACTTATGCCCTGTAACACACAATTAGATACATTTAATATAAATTTCATTATTTATTTCCTAGTTACGTATAATAAAAACGTAATTTTGTTATCAATCAAGTTACACAAAAAAAAAAAAAACAAACGTGTTACATTACGTGTACAATAACATTAACATGCATGTATATTCGTTATTTATGAATCGTTATTTCTACCAGCAGGGCCATTCAACTAGCAATACCAATACCAATTTACCATTCTCTTCAAAAGCAGATCAAAAAACATTTCTGCAACTTTATTAAAAGAGTATACTCACTTTGGAGTGTAGAAATATTGATATCTTTTACTGTCATTAAGTGGTACAGCGTAAAAAGTGTATCCATATTTCTAGATCCCAAAATGCGCACACCTCCTTAAGAGGTCAGCGCATGAGTCTGTTCAAATACTGGCGCAATAGCTGAATCTAGGATAAAGTGAAGCGTGATCAAAGAAGGAAAATTTTATCTCTCCGTCTCAAAAGTGTTAATTATGAATACAAATATGTATGAAAACGTTTCTCAATTCTACATCCAGTTTAGCTGGATAATTGAAAAATGTTGAATATTATTATGTACAGAAGATTTTCGAACGGTACCATTGTTGGGAATATGTCGAACGATGCTGTCTACCGATTTGAAAAAGTTTATCAATTTTGATATGTTTTGAAAAAAAAAAATTCTTTGTCACAGTTCAGAATTGCGAATGATAAATTGATAGACTAACCCAGAGGTTGAAAGTCCAACTTGATAATGAGTATATATTTTTTTAACGTGCAAACAACGCTTGTCATGTTGTTGGGAAGTGAAAGAAAAACGAAGTTGGGATAATTCAAACTTATTATACGTATAGTTAGAATTTTATTAATTAGCCATTGTATGCGGATGAGCTAAAATGATGGATAATTATTGTTCGGACACAACTTTATATCACAATACAATACTACAATAACATAGTTGAGAGGTAATTATACTATACATACATATATTGATAAAATTGATTTCCTGTGTTTCTAAACCGATATTGATAATTGTTAGAAAAAAAAACAAAAAATAAAAATAAAAAAAAACGAGAGATATAGATAGATGGATAGATGGATAGGGAGTTGTGCTTATTTAATTATTTTCGTTTTCCTGTTTGCGAAATAATAATGAATAATAATAATCAATGATAATCAATAACAAATAATAATACGTTTTGAGTATGTAACTACCTATACATATTCTATATATGCATACGTAGGTGAATATGATCGTTTACTAAGGATAATAATCGTATCGACGTAATCATGAATAAGTATATCGTATCGTCGTAAATGTAATGCCTATATTTTATGGAAAAGAAAGAAGAAAAAAACAAAAAAGAGTAAAAAAAAAAGAAAAAATGGTTCTTAACAAGATAATATTAAAGTTATTTAATATAATGAATATAATTGTAAGTAAAAATGCAGCAGCGTGGGTGAACGTGTAATGCAACTGCGCTTAAAGACCAACCCGAAGATTGATATTAAGTATAATAATAATGATAATTTAAATAATAAAAATTTAACTACGGCATTCGTGATCTTTTCATTAGATTGCGGTGTAGATATCCTACCCGTCGTTCGAGTAGACGACGTGTTATAGCAATACTGCGTCGTGTTTAACGATGGCACGGAGAAAAATATAAATAAGAGGCAAAGGCGTATTATAGAATCACCTATTTTTTAATGACATTTGATAAACTAATAACGAACGAACGTTATTATATATATTTTCATTTGTTTCGTTATCAAGAAATCATTGGTCTTGGTTTTTGCGAATTTTTTTTCTTCTTTTATTTGGATATATTGTTATCATTAATTACCAATAAATAAATAAACGAATAATGAAAACCGTTAACTCTCTGTTCTCGTAGCGACACGACGTTTACAATGAACTTTAATATTAAAAATATTTATTATATTATAAATAAATATATTATAACAAATATATAAATGATGAATATATTATATTGAATTACATACTAATAATTATTAAGCAAAATGCAATTTTTTGGTACAATAAAATGAAAACGTAATTTTTTGGGCCATTTATTATGTATTTCCTCATCATATATTACATATATAAGTATATTGTATCTTTCATTAGTTTTCTAACATGAATTTATCAATCATTCATCAATTATTCATTCGTCGTTGAATAGTTTGTTGAAATTCAATTTTTTCGATTTATGAACACATTTTGAATTTCGAATTCATCTGTTCGCCAGAATAGAACAGAAACGTCATTTTTGCAGGCGCTCGTTATATTTTCCTATCGTTTCATAGAGTATCTATTATTATTATCTCTGTTATCGATTTGCTAACGTATTCGCCCTTTGTTCATCAATTTTTTTTCGCCTAATTATGTTATCGTTAACAGGTTCGTTGGGAAGTCGCGGCACCCGAATCGAAATCTCTGTACCTTTTGTATACAACTATAAGTCGTTACGATTTCCGAATACGATTCGAATTGCAAAAGCAGCTTGTCTTTTTTTCTCATCATTAAACTTCCTTATCTCAATATCTCATCTCATCTCATCGCATATTCTATCTTGTTTTAGCGAGAATTTTATCCAAGACGCGGCTAAATTCAAGTTCAAATTTTGTTCTATTTTCCGCCGCCTGACGTGGACGTACAAGAAATTTGAGAAAAAAAGAAAACTGACAATCGCAGCATATTCTGAATGAAGTAGAAGAGCTGGCAGCGCGCTAGTTTACTGAACGAGTTTTTATTCCTATCTCAAATAGATGAAAGAGAATTGCGCGCGCAACCCTTTCTGTTCCAATATTCTTCCAACAGTATATCTGACGTCGTTTATCACTCCTTCCGTTCGTACATATCACTCGTCGTGGAAAAACATCTACTCTTTGCTGTGAATTTATTACAATGAATTAGCAACAGTCTACAATATGACAAGAATTTTTTTGCTTTTAGAACGCTGGTTAAACTCGCAGTACGAACGTATTGAAGCAGATATATTAATAGCATCTATATAATCAGACTTCCGTTCATAATTATATATGTACCCATGTCAATGTGTAGAATTTTCAAAAATCAAATCTAGGAATAAAAATTGAGAAATAATCTACAGAGGGGCACAAAATGATCTATCATAATTCATATTCGAAATAGAATTGAGTAAATACTTGAGAATCGAATGAATAAGGAATGAATGCGCTAGCTGAAAGATCGATAAAGCTGTTTCCAAGGAAAGTAGAGCACGAAATTTGAATTCAAATTTTGAACGAAAAATCGTTACCTATAATCGCATTTAAAATTTCATTCCATCGGTTGAAAAGCGCGGTATTATGGAACGCGGCTTGAACGGCTAGTGATTATCCAGTACGCATTCACAATCCACTCTCCCATACCATACGCAGACACACACACATATCCAGGCACGCATACATCGTTACAAAATCGCATTTAAGTCAGTCGTTCCTCAGCCGCCGGCGTGAAGGCAGTTGTAATGTTGAAATTGGAATGCATGTGGCATATGTATGCTGTTATGGATATTTATTCGAGCAAGTTTCGCGCGTTAAAACAATCGAAGGTCGAGGTGTAGTATGTGAGCGCATAGAATAAGGAAGTAAAAAAGCTAGTAGGAAAGATAAATCTAATTCCCCATAATAAATCGTCGTAAAGCATGTGCAAAATAATAAAAGACGACTGAGTGTGTGTGTGCGTTGGCTGTTCCGTTCTACATTTGGCTGGGTAAAGTGTATGGTGTTTAAACCCTATTTGACCAACCGACTGACTGACGGACCCGCGGATCGACTAGCGACGACAAATCTAAAAACAATTGACTGTGCAGTGAGCGATGAGGGAACGTGATTTGTCCGTGTTAATTTAAACCGCCAAATTCGGGATTCCTAAATATTTCTACGGGGCCTGTGGGCTTTGAGTGTAGATAGCCGGAAGGGAGATCAGATCCTGGTCTTGATTCGAAGTAATTATATGAAATATGTATAAATGAGGATTTGTTAAAACGTTAACATTAAGAACGAGACAGACTCTGGCTTTAGTCGAAGAGCTACGTCATCACTATCCTAAAGTAAGCATTCGAAATGTTAGATACGTTAATAAGTATGTAACATACATGTATACGGTACCATCTCTATGCTCTAAGGAGATAGAATATCTCTCCTTTATCTTCTCATTCTAAATTTTGTTCATCACCGAAGAAGTAAGAAAAAGAAGAATCACAACAACGATAATTAACAATCGAAATATAGTGTTAACGACGTTCTTCATTCATATAATAAATCGTGTACATTATTTTTTCAAATTTCTGTTCTCGATCGTTTGTTAGTCGATTTATTTACGTACATCAATCGTTCGATAATTGTTCTTCAATTGTTATCAATATGTAATAAGACATTATTTAATTTTTCTCTTTCCGTTTTTTTTTTTCTCTCATGTTTTTCCCACACTATAGTTATAAGCTGCGCTATTTCATAACGCACATCACAACGTCAATATTATGCCACACACACTGCATTAGAAAGCTAAAAAAAAATCAAAATAAAATTATAAATATATACATATACCACACCTATACCCTTGTTTTGAGTTATTTCCTTTCAAAAACCGAAAATAAACCCTTTTGAGGTACTGAGTAGGTTTCAGTTGCTACATTTTTTTATCCCCTTTTCAAATTTTTTTAGAAAATAGGAACCGAGCTGTTTTAAGTCATGTACTTTAAGGATTTTTAATTATATCTGTAGATCTTCTTTAAGCCACTCTTCGAGAGATTAAAACTCGAGAAGATTTATTTTAGATGTCTAAAGTTCGTTTGGTATATCTAAGATGTGTTTACGACATTCAAACAAACAGATGACACTATATAGAACATCCTGCAGATGTCTTTAATGACCTTTTAGACATTGTGTTAGCTGTAGTATAGGGTGCGTACATAACACCTAGCTATCAACTTTTTTTTGTTTTCACGAACACGAAAAAGGAGAGAAAAAAAAAAAAAGAAAACCTGTAGGTTGATAAGTCGCAAAACGGTCGTAAACCAGTTTGGGAATAATAAAATTTCAGCGATAATATAGATTCTTATTGTAACAAAATATTTTATACTGCGGAAAAGATATAAGTTCTAAAAGTTTGGGCTGTTCTTTCTCATAAATTAATGTGTATTCTTATACTTTTTGTTATTACAATTTTCTCTACAAGTGAAACGATGTATCGGTTCTTATTACTGATACTATATTTATCTCATCGGTAAGCAGCATGATCTAAAAATGAAATTTGGTTTTTAGACCATTTTAATTTGGTAAATAGAGAGGAGTTACGATATTATCTCAGCACGGAATTCAGTAAATGCTTCGAATCTTGAAACCACTAGCTCAGAAATCGGAATAACAATATAACACAGACTCTAATTAAAACAATTAGGAACTGGACAGCGTTTGTCCATAGAGTGAAATAAGAATTGAGTAACTAGTCGTATTTCTGTACAATATTAGGCACTGTGTGCCAATTGATTATGCTATGATACTCCATGTTGATATTTTATCATAGAGTATGAGTTCAACCACTTGTTAAAACTAAGAAAGTTTTCAAAAGAAAGGTGCGGACTGCGATTGGTCATCTCACTACGCTCACAGTATGTGACAATATAGTCCCCAGATCCATAAGATATTCTTGAGACATTTCATGTCACTTTTCAGACATCATTCAGACACCTGTAAGCCATTAAGAGTCTAGGAGACAAATTCAATGTCCAAACAGGTGACATAATTGATACAGACATCCTTTGTTGTCTTTTCAGACATTATGCTATCTGGGATGTGATGACACGCCTCAATATTAATACGGTTTTGATACCACTTTTATACTATTTTTCTGTATTTCAATACACTTGAGAATTGACATATAAACAACAAAAACATTGGAGTAGCGGCGACACACCCATTTGACAAAAACGAATGACTTATAACTTATGTTTGCTGTTTCATTTACATAGCTACAGTTTTTTTTACAGGCATGTTTTTCCTTGTTACGGTACCACACTTTATTCCGTTAAGGTCGTGGCTGTGGGATAAGAAATATAAGACATGAAACTCACGTAGTATAACATAAGTCTGAAATTTCAAGTTCATGTTTGGGGGCTGAAACTCAAGTCGACTAAACCTGCAGCTTCAGTTTTTGCAACAATTTTTGTTTCTAAAAGTTCCATTAGATGAATAATTCCTGAAGATGAATGTGATTCGGAGTCAGAGGATATAAACAACATATTGAAAACAACATTTTTCAACTCAGTTTATAGAACCGTTTTATTCAGATGGTTTTGATAACGCTTTCAGGCGATGATCAACTTACAATCATAAGGGACCAGCAGTGTCCTTACAATTTGATAAGAGAAAAACGAGGTGACAACACCTCAGGAATATTCATGATGGGGGAAATCCTGGGCTCTGCTAGTTTTCTTCACCTGGGGGACATCGTCAGCCTATACGCAGAGGGAAATGTTGCTGGATTTCTTTCTACCCTTGGGTAAGAAATGTTTACAACTGTTAGAAATTGGCCTACTATCATTGTTTCCTTTATTATTACAGAACCTAAATGACCAAGCTACAACTCCCATAGATATAAAATTTCAAAAATTCACGTCGAAGCTTGCACAGTTCCATCATTTAAGAAAATGTAACCGAGGGCCCTATTTTTCTCCACCCTACTTTTTTTCAGACCTGTTTTCCATTGAAGTTGTGTTGTGATGATATTAATATGATATCATCTCTTCAAGCCTTGAGTATCTTGTTACAATTATATCCTTGCAAAGTTGCATTTGCGTATTAAATAGCATATTTGTTATAATACCGCAAGAATTATTAAGCCGTGGAAACTAAGTTGGAGAAAAAAAGAAGTGCACCAAAAACTTAGCTTGAAAAATGTTGAGTGATACATTGCAGGGGAAAGCGAAGGCTTAAAATTGATGAACAATTGGCTTTAGGTAAATGGAAAAACTGAATCGAATTAACATGATTGAAATTTCCCAGAAATGAATAATGAAAATTTACTCCAATTCAATTCTATTCAGAATTTCTAATCTGTAGTTCGATACGTTAAAGCTATGCGAAGATGATTCTGGATCGATACCTAGATCCTTAGCAGCTGAAAATAGATTATCGTATTTTCTAATTTGTTTATTATCTTAAATGATCAGAATTAATGCGGTCTTGAGATTCTGCGGTATACGTGTACTGTAGGCAAAGAAGATCGGACAATCAAAACCCGAGATATACAATATAATTTTCAATAATAATTCACAAACTCAATTCGTTTGAGATAGTTTTCAAATATTTTCAACGTTTTCACGATCTAAGAATCGACATATCCAGTAAAAAAAGAAAATAGTTTGATTCATGCTATTTATATCGCAGTCTACACTCTACGTCACGGTTACGTCGCAACTGTGTGTGTGTGACGTCATAGATCACGTCAAAAAACATTGGTCATACATAATCGCTATAGAAATGCAAATGTTTCGAAAACGGAGTTCATTATATTGACTAAAAAATTTCATTCACTCATCGCAAACATTCTATACCATATCGAATACCCTCAGAAATAGATCGCAGAACTGTTTCTCGATTGAAACAATGACAATATTTTTATTTTAAATACAATACCAAAAACGGCGCCACGATTGACGTAACTTTATTCAAATTTTATCGAAGTATTGATACCGTTGCTACGTCACACTGCGTCACACTTATGACGTCACACGTCGCGTTTCGAACCGCTTGTCACATGTTCGTTAGAAAAATGCAAATATTTATCAAACGGAGTAGATTATTCTCTCAAAAACTGCGGTTATTCAAATTATATGCAACATTCTATGACATTGAAGTCCAAAACCAGTTGAAAAAATGTTTTTTCGTATTAAAAGGGTGAAATTTTCGTTAAATATGAGCGCAAAATGGCGGCTATTTGGACGATATTCAAATGTCTTTTTTCAAATTCTCCATTTCAGACGGTTAATAATCAAAACAAGACCTTTATCGATCTAAAGATGTCCGTTTAAGCTGTACACGAATAAAGATAAATGATAAAATTCTCGGTATATAACGGAATTATGTCGATGAAGCTATTCATTAGTCAGACACATTATGTTTACTTATTAACAACTGTTATGCTATATCACAAGCGTTTCTATAAAGCGCTTAATTTTTACCTTGAAATGTTTTACCCCGATCTTGTTAGAGAACTGGGTGAGTTATTATATAGAATAGGATTATTGGTCGTGGTATATAGCCCGCGTTCTACGTATGTAGGTAATTTTCAGAAGACGTGGTGACGGGTCAAAACGCCGTTTTTTTTTCATACAAGAGGATAGAAAAAATCCAAATTTTAAACAAAATGCAAATCTTATTATTCAACATTTTCGTATCACCATTATACATTTTTAATCTGGTCGAGTCATATTAATTTGAATGTTGGATGTGATTTTCATCCTAAAACTTCTCGGTTTGTATATTTATATACCTATATTCGTTTACGTGAATCGTGTATCCGTGTACTATACTTATAATAAGATCGTGGGTTATACTGAAATTTTTTTTTTTACCTCAGCGTTGTATAAATTATCAGTTTAAATAACCGGGCATAAAATTGTAACAATTTTGTGTTATGATACATATAAATATCCGCTTAATGGTTTTTTTTTTTTTCTTTCCAGACTTTATTTATAAAATTCGGTAATATATTTTCATATCATGACTTTATAACTGATCAACGACTAACTAAATCTATAAGATCATCGAAAGAAAGAAATTTTCGAAATATAGGTCAGCTTAACTTATCGCGCTAGGTATGTGTGTTTACGTTGCGTCAAGAAGCTTTAATTCTATGCTCATAACTTTGACCATATAACTCTATAAACGAATTAACTATGCATACATATGTAACGCGGGCGATATACGCTTAAACCGTCGCTACTAACCGCAGTCTCTTATTGTTGTACTTATAATGTATATAGAATCAAGGAAAGCATGGCCTGCCTTAATATTGATCCATATAAGTCCTTAGCTGAGCTAAATTTAGCGAAAATCAAGACTATATTTATTACAGTATACTGTATAGGTCAAAGGGGCCGAAATCTCCCGTGCATCTATTAATAAACTCCGTTGTATCGGTTTCGTGTCCTTCAGATTCGGTTAAACAGAAAAATACTAAACTATGTACCTATACTTTTGTCTGCGGATTTTGATACCCTTGAAAGAGAATCTAATCGTAGAGATTCGAAACAAGAATGGTTGGAAAACTTACAGATTTATATGCGGCTCTGTATTTTTTAGAAAATATTCGACCTAGTAGTTTCCAAGATATCGTTTAAAACGTTCGAGGACGTTCGGTTTTTGGGACGTAATCGTTTAACCGGAAGTCACATGCCGAACGTTGCGCCGCGACCAGTTCGAAAATAAAGTATACAACCATTGTTGAAGATCATTTCCCGAGACACAGTACAAATACTATAGATGATATTATACATACTGTATGATTTTTTCAGCTTCATAAACGAAGTAAAAATAAATCTTATAGGTATTTCAGAGAAGGGAATATGGAAACGTAAACAGTCTCGCGAGGATTTTTATTTATTTCGTAATATTTGGTTCAGTAGTTTCCAAGATACATCGTTTGAAACGTTCGAAGAATTTCGATTTTTGAAACGATACCCTAACCGGAAGTCTACTTTCGGATGTTGCAGCGCGAACAATTTAACAATAAAACTACAGCGATTATTTGTAATAATCATACGTTCGCAGTTTTGCAAATTCGTACGAAGAAACATTCGTAACTTTCGCTCTAGTAATTACTAAGGAAAACCGCGATTGCCGGAAGGCGTCGAAAGCCGCAATTTTTTCCTTATATTTTTTCCATTTCTGTTCTTCTGCAAAAGATAAACAACATTATTATGCTATCAACGGATACAGATTTTCATACAATGATAAATCCGAAATATTAACAAAAAAAAATGAATATATTTTATAATAACTCGCTGAATCAACATATTCATTTTCAAAATTCAATATGAAAGATATTATACGTGACTCACATATTTGGATATAGTATTTAAAATCGAATTTCCAACTGTTGACTAAGGAAAAAACTTCCTAACAAAAATTGCCTATACTCTGCAGTAATTCTTATTAAATGGGGTAAAGCAAAACCGGGTCACTACATCATAATGTATAACTGAGGCATCTATTATTCTCAACTTAAAGTCTATTGACTATAATTTATTGGCCAGTTGTGTGTGTTGAAAAGTAAACAATAGGTAGTTTAAATAATTCACAGCGCATCCATTACTTGAAAGTAATTCTATAACTATATATATATGTATGATAATGATAACTAACTCAGAGTCAAATAGTTGCTGCATTTTATAACTATAAGAGTAAATTATTCGATCTTTTATCATCGGTCGTAGCTGCGGTTGTTATGTTGTTCTCAATACTCGCCAATAATATCTTACGTAATATCTTGGCCAAAGTAGCTTGTTCTTTTTTTTTTTTTAAAAAAAAAAGAAGAAGTTTAAGTAGCCGCAGAGCTGAATTAAAGTTACCATTTTTTGACCACATGATAGTTTATTATTGTGGCTGGTGAATCTTGAAAGTAGTAAAAATTGTATTGAAAGAATATCAACATTCTAAACAAAGGAAATCTTTGATCAGAAGTATGAATGGTGCTCAAAAATTTTTTATACGCTCTATGATCACTTTGAACCGTAGAGAGGATATTTAGAGAAATTCATCTCCCTCTGTTAGTTTTTGCGTTTTTCTACTTCTGCGGAATATATACTCTCTTGTGCTTTACATGAATGTATGTATAGTGCATGTAATATTATTTTAATTTGTATACTTTGCAGAAAATTCTGCAGAAATGTAGCCCTAGGCCATTAATAATAATATAAGAAGAATACAGAACTCGTAAATATGTAAACTAGCATAAGATTTTACTTTGATCTGTTTATAGGTGAAAGATAACAGAACCCAGTTTCTATGTAAACTATACCTCATATTAAATGAATACTTTGATCTCTATTGTCCCCGGTTAATACTAATACATACTCCATTTTTAAAGGTGTGAATCCCTCGCAGTAAATTAAAACCTTCCTTGTTTGTACGCTAAGACCAATATCCTCAAATACTCGTATAAGTTTATCAACAAATGAAACTTTTTTCAATTTCAGTCCTATGAAAACATGTAAACACGATAAAACATCCATGAAACCATTTGAAAAGCTGTTATCGTGCATTAACTGTAAAAACTTTCATCTCTTATTAGCCGGACAATGTTCTTGACCACTTTTTCCTGTTTTTGCATTGTGAATGTCGAGGGAATAGCTACAAAGTACAAATCTGTTTCCTTCATTTACATCCTCTGATTTAGTATATATTATTAAATTAATTCCAAATCTTTGTTCATTATTCATTTTATTTGCACAGACTGGTCGACGACAGATGCGTCGTTTGCCCAGAGGCAGGTGATCTGTCTAATCCTCCAAAGAAATTTCGAGGTAATACTAGAACAGATTGTGATAGAATATGATAAAGAAATTTATTCACAATAAGAGATGAGTGGTTAATTGATTTGGGAAACTAAATTTTCAGATTGCTTATTCAAAATATGCCCAATGCACCGTTATTCTGCTCAAAAACAGTTCTGGAAAGCAGCTAAACAGAGCGGTAGCTCTAGCACAGATGCTGTATTGCTCAAAAGACTTCACGTAAGGATGGTTCGGCAAATTTAAAATTCTATTAATGTTTAATACAGCAGTTTTCACTTCTACTTTACTTACAAGCTCAAGCTCTTCATTTTTCTATCCTTGAGTGAACCAATCGGTTAAAAGAACTCTGGATTCATTTTATTTCAGCATGCGGCAGAGATAGAGAAGAAACAAAATGAAAGTGAACATAAAAAATTAATGGGCTCCGTCGTTCCCTACGGTATGGTTATTCAGGTAAGTTCAGTATTGAATGGATGAAAAATACGGTCTATTCCCATCTCTAGGCTCATCTGTAAATTAAATTTCAATCTCAATTCTATCCAAGAAAAATGATGAAAAAATCCTTCATTTCAGCTGCTGCATCTTAAGTCTAATAAATTCCTGACAGTAAATAAAAGGCTTCCAGCATTGCTGGAAAAAAATGCAATGAGAGTGTACTTAGATGCGAATGGTAACGAGGGATCGTGGATCTATATTGCTCCATTTTACAAACTCAGAAGTCATGGGGATAGCGTGGTAGTAGGTGATAAAGTAATAATGGAGCCTGTGAATGCTGGAAGCCAGGGATTACACGTAGCAGCTAATTACGAGCTCAGTGATAATCCTGGCTGCAAGGAGGTTCGTCTTTCTGCATCTCTTTTTCAAAATCAAATATGCAAAGACTCGGAAAGTTTATTGCAGCAATTTCTGAGTATTACTAAAGCTTTATGACCCTGGCAGGTAAACGTTGTTAATTCTTCAACGTCATGGAAAGTGACGCTTTTTATGGAACATCGAGAGAATCAGGAAGAAATACTTAAGGGGGGTGATGTTGTGAGGCTCTTTCATGCAGAGCAAGAAAAATTCCTTACTATGGATGAGTACAAGAAAAAACAGCACGTTTTCTTGAGAACTACAGGCAGGACTAGCGCCACAGCTGCGACTAGTAGCAAAGCCTTGTGGGAAGTCGAGGCTAGTCTCAATTCTGCTTGAAATTTATATTTCTGATATGTTGGCTGTGATTTTAAGTCAGAAAATGAAACGGTTCTTTATTCAGGTTGTTCAACACGATCCTTGCAGAGGCGGTGCTGGACATTGGAACTCGTTGTTTAGATTCAAACATTTAGCCACAGGACAGTACTTGGCCGCTGAAATCGATACCGACGAACCAAGAGAAATAACTACAGGCAAGCGTGGTAAGGCATGCGGAATGAACGCGGTGTATTCCGCAACGTTGCACAATTTTTTAACAATTCTTTGAATAAACATCACCTCTTTCAGCCTTTTACTATCATTTCCTATTCTGAATGTTTAGAATGCTCAATGCCATTTGAATATACGACTTATGAGGCATTTCATGTCTGCAACTTCCCCAGTGGACGGAAATTGACATGGAATGTCTAATAAAAGAAAATAGTAGACATTATCTTTAAAAAAATGCTGATAATTGACTTTCTGGGAACTTGCACAGTCTCATGATTCGCTATTGTGTTCCTAATATACTGTTCCGTCTTATTTTTCAACTGTATGTACATAACGCATGACTAGATCGCAAATCCAGAAAAGAATAGCTGTAAATATATTAATATATTCGAGAATACAAATCTCCCAGTTGATATATCTAAGAAGTTTTCTCCCTTTTATATTCCCCTCAGAACCAATAGGTCCCATTTACCGGCTGGTATCTGTTCCTCACAGCAACGAAATAAGTTCGTTGTTTGAATTGGATCCGACGACGTTAACCAGAGGCGATAGTCTTGTCCCACAGTCGTCGTTCGTCAGGCTTCATCACATATGTACAAATACTTGGGTCCACTCCACTAGTGTACCCATCGACAAGGATGATGAAAAGCCGGTGATGTCTAAGGTAGAGCCTTAGGGTTCGATTTCAAAATAATCTTTCGAACTGTAAAACCGAGAGAAAACATCATTCAGTGATTGTTTCCTCTTATTTCGTTAGGTCGGCTGTGCGATAAGCAAAGAAGACAAAGAGGCCTTTGCCCTCAGGTCTGTTTCTCCCGTCGAAGTTCGCGATCTAGACTTTGCAAACGACGCGTGTAAAGTGCTGGCTTTAAGTAGCGGGAAGCTTGAAAGAGGGACTATTTCGCACAACGAGAGAAGGGCAGTGACCAGTCTCCTCCAAGATATTGTTTACTTTATCGCAGGCTTTGAGAACGATCAAAACAAGTCCGAGGCGCTCGAATTGACCGTCTCTAATGCTTTGAGAGACAGACAAAAGCTTCTAAGAGAGCAATACATACTCGGACAACTTTTTAAGATCCTTCAGGTAAAGTAAACGCGATGGACTTCATTGTATGATCTATGGTCAACTCCTTTGCTCTGATTTTAGGCACCATTTTTAGAATCCGCTGCTGGCGAGGGGCCTTTCCTTAGGATAGAAGAGCTCAACGATCCCAGACACGCTTCTTATAAATATATGTTTAGGTTGTGCTATCGTATTCTAAGACTTTCGCAACAGGATTACAGGAAAAACCAGGTAGATTTGTTACTGGTATTGACTTACTGATCAAAGAAGGGGATAAAACTTGATAAAATTGCTGTTTATTAACACCGAATAAATACATCTCACCTTTTTTCTATCAGGAATATATAGCAAAGCATTTTGCTTTCATGCAAAAACAAATTGGCTATGATATACTGGCTGAGGATACGATTACGGCTTTGCTACACAACAATCGAAAGCTATTAGAAAAGCACATAACGGCTGCAGAGATAGAGACGTTCGTTGGACTCGTTAGAAAAAATATGTACAATTGGGAGTCACGGTTTTTAGACTACCTCTCCGATCTATGTATATCAAATAAAAAAGCTATCGCTGTTACCCAGGAGTTGATATGCAAAAGCGTGTTAAGCTCTAAGAACGAAGATATACTAATCGACACTAGGTGAATAACGATAATTGGGAAATTTCAGCCAATGAATTTTTGGCTAAGCAGTAAATTTCTTTCCTCAGAATAACTAACACACCTGTCGAAGTGGAAGACATCGATGAACGTGGAGAAAACTACGAACCCCACATAACTATCATTGACGAACTTGAAGTTTCTCTCGTATGGGCTAAAGGAACGGTAAGTTCTGCGTTGTCTTTGATTGTTCCAACGATTTACAATCACGAAAAATGCTTGGGAATTTATGTCTCCATAGGGTTTGTGTGCGGATAAAAAAATTCATAAATTACAGCGCTGCATGTCTCTCTGTGATTTGTCGAGAGGTGCTAAAATTGGGAGTCTAGAGGACGCTGCAATTTTAGACTACTACAGACATCAGCTTAACTTGTTCAGCAACATGTGTCTTAATAGGCAGTATTTGGCTCTGAACAACTTATCACCTCATCTAGACATCGATTTGATCTTAAAGTACGTTATCAGAAAATTTCCATAAATCATCTTTTCACCGGTAAAGTAGAACACAAGAACATCAATGAACTCAGAAACTGAACTCATCGAACTATTTTTCAAATACGCTTGGCCTCGTTTTCCACTTTTTGATAATTATCACTCATCAGTAAACGCGAGAGTTCTTTCTCCCTGAAAATCATCTTTACATGGTATATCTTGCCCGGAACATTTCATATCTTCAACTGATTAGGTCTCGAGCGAGTTTCTGAAAAATTAGCATCACTTTCCCTCCTCTTCTTCTAAGAAATAAAATCGTTCTAGATGCATGGCGGACGAGACTGTTCCGTATCGTTTACGGGCTTCATTTTGTCGACTGATGTTGCATCTCCACGTAGATCGAGATCCCCAAGAGCCTGTTACGCCGGTAAAATATGCTCGACTTTGGTCAGAAATACCACCAAGGATGAGTATCAACGAGTGAGTTGTTCAAGCTTTACAATAAACTCGAAATCTATATGAAAACTATTAAACTGAAATTTAAAATCCGTTTACTTTTAGCTACGATACAAATAAAACACCAGATCATAACAAGGAAGCTGTTCGCGCTAGATTTAGCTCTACTATAATGTTCGTTGAAGATTATCTTTGCAACGTTGTGGCAAAGATGTGGTCATTCGCCGACGAGGAACAAAACAGGCTCACTTTCGAGGTGAGATTAGCCCACAATTTAAAAGTTTAGTTCACTTGATAAAAACAGATAGAGAGAATAATTGTTGAATTATGCAAATATTTTCTCAGGTCGTCAAATTGGCTCGGGATTTGATTTATTTTGGATTCTACAGCTTCAGCGATTTGCTCAGACTTACAAAGACGTTGTTAAGTATATTGGATTGTGTCTCCGAGAGCGATTTTGCTGACGGAAAAATACCCACAGGTGAAATTCACTGTAAGTTTCCACTAATACCTCCTGATCCTGCTGTAATAATGTTAAACTATTTTTTATTGATAAATTATACGAGACGATTAGAAGAATATAATTATAGATTTGATTTGAAAATTCTAGTCAATTATCGAAAGGAGAGAACTTTTAATGATTTACAATTTCATTCGTCAAAAGTTTGGAGTACGTAAGAACCCAGAGATATACTCTCGTTATTATTAGATATTGATAAACTTTTATACTCTATTACATTAGGATTTCAAATAGTTTAACAATATTCTAAACTAACCAGCTATCCTGTAACGTTTTATGTATAGCTGAGAATACGGATTCGGAGGAAAAAGGTAAATCCGTGACTAACTTAGACAGTATGCACATATACAGTTGAATATTTGATAAAAAGCCGCATAGATTATCTAACAAGAAAATAATATACAAGTGAAAGAGAAAGAGAAAAGAAAAAAAACCAATACTGCATGTAAGACGTAGAGAGTGCTGTTTCTGTCTGTTTTCAAATGAGAATAAAAAACTCCTCATCCTAGTAGTTGTGCCGTTATTCGATAATCCTCCTTATCATTTTTTTCAAACTGTTTAGAATTGGTAGAATGTTGCTTGATTAGTTAGAACAACCCGCACGCAGTATTTCAGGTCTTTCCTTGCAAGCTTCTTCTATCATCATTGACTAAGTAGTGTAGCGCCAGCGGTAACTGAATTTCTGAAACTGAAAATTAATAATACAAATGAAATCTCAACTCCTAGCTGAAGGAGGAGTCCTGCGATGCATCGGAGACATGGGAGCAGTGATGACCAGCTTAACGCTAGGCCCAGCCGGCCAGGTATTGACCGGCGCATCTACGCCACGTCCAAAACCAAGCATGAAGACAGAGTATCCGTTAGTAATGGATACAAAACTGAAGATAATTGAAATCCTTCAGTTTATTCTAGACGTTCGTTTAGATTACAGGATTTCATGTCTCCTCAGTATATTTAAACAGGAGTTTGACGAGACCGAGAAAGCTTCGGGAGACCTGAACATTGGCCAGAAAGAAATCAACTTAGAAACCATCGGCTCTCAAGCCGAAGGGATATTTGGCAGCAGGTAAAGAGCTTTTGTTCTTTTATGATTTTTATAGGATTTTTTTTTTGTCCCTGTAGAGGCGCAGGATTTTCTTCTTTGATTGCGGTAAAGGGTTTTGCTTGCGGATTTATCCCAGTTTTTTATTTCCTCGGTTTCTCTATTCCCATAGTGTTGTCGTTGATTTGAAATTGACCATAAAAAACTGAAATACAGATTTTTAATCTCTGTTTTCTTTGCGTTTGAAAGATTTACCGCTTCATACGTATCATTCGGTTTTCTTTTCTTCTTGCGTTATTGCCACGCTTTTAGCGAGGAGTGCGTTGTACTGGATCTTGACGGGCAAGGAGGGAGAACATTTCTACGAGTCTTGCTTCACTTAGCAATGCATGATTATCCGCCGCTAGTTTCCGGCGCTCTGCATCTACTCTTCAGACATTTTAGCCAGCGGCAAGAAGTACTGCAGGCTTTTAAACAGGTTTGAGATTAAAAATTGTTACCCTTATGAAAAGATCTAACAGGAAATTGCACTGAATCTCTCCCTAAAGTCCCTGAACCTCATCGGACAAATACCCAAGCCTTTAATAATCGCTGCGAATCTCTTCAGGTTCAACTTTTAGTCTCTGACAGCGACGTCGAGTCTTATAAACAGATAAAATCCGACCTAGACGTACTTCGTCAATCTGTAGAAAAGTCTGAACTATGGGTTTACAAATCAAAAGCTACCGAGGAACACAGTAATAAGAAGAAAAAGAACAAAGAAGAAGAGGAGGATAATTCTACGCCGAGAAAAGCTCCCCCTCAGTTATCACCTACGGATAAAAAAGGTCCGTCTAAACATTTGTCAATAGGAAAGTATAGTTCCTCCAAAAAAAAAAACAAAAAAAAATGACCCAGGGTGTGTTTCGTGCGGAAAAGTTCGATCTTTCCGAATTTGGTATCCTCGTTCGAATAAATCTTCAAGTAAAACCATTCCTGGCATTTTTTGCTTCAATAATTGTTTGATTTAAATCCAGGGTCAGCAATCGACTTGGACGTTGGTCCGCCTTTGCATCCTGATCAAGCCGAAGAGTACAAAAAGATCCAGCAAATATTGATCAGAATGAATAAGTTGTGCATTCAAACGCTTCCCGGGGGTCAATTGAAGGCGAGAAAACACGAGCAGAGGCTTTTGCGCAACGTTGGTGTTCACACGGTAGTTTTAGACCTGCTCCAAGTGCCTTTTGACGCTAAGGAAGACGTGAGAATGAACGAATTGATGCGTCTGGCTCACGATTTTCTTCAAAACTTTTGTCTGGCCAATCAGCAGAACCAAGTCCTACTCCATAAACAACTTGACTTGTTTTTGAACCCGGGAATCAGAGAAGCCCAAACTGTTTGCAGCATATTTCAAGACAATTCTACGCTCTGTAACGAAGTTAATCCAAAAGTTATACAACACTTTGTTCATTGCATTGAAACGCATGGAAGGCATGTACAGTATCTTAAGTTTCTTCAGACCATAGTCAAGGCGGAAAATCAATTCATAAGAAAGTGTCAAGAACTGGTCATGCAAGAGGTGAGTATGCGACGTGATGATCATTTAATTCTCTCAATCAACTTCGATATGTGTAAAAATAAGATGAAGGAAGAAGAAACGGGCCTTAAGACCAATTTTTTATTATTTTTTTTCAGCTAGTTCAAGCCGGCGAGGATGTTTTGATATTCTACAACGACAGATCGTCGTTTAATCAGTTTGTAGAAATGATGAGATCTGAAAGACATAGAATGGACGAGAGCAGTCCGCTAAGGTAAACGCTGCAACGACCGATTAATAAAACTCGTCAATTAGATCAGTGTAAAAGTGAATCAAGTCATTCCAAGAATTTATTTATTCGGAACTAAGCCATAAACAATCCGAAACAGCGAAACTAGGAGTAATAAAAATGGTATAACTTCCCCATTAGGTACCACGTCGAACTGGTGAAGCTTCTGGCTTGCTGTACGATGGGAAAGAATGTAAACACAGAAATAAAATGCCACAGTTTACTCCCACTGGATGATATAGTCGCCATGGTTTCGCACCAGGATTGTATACCTGAGGTAATAAATAAAATGAATAAAGACTAGTTTTATCACGTTCATTTCGCCGCACCCACGATTGATAAAATTTAATTCAATTTACAGGTCAAGGACGCGTATATAAATTTTTTGAATCACTGCTACATCGATACCGAAGTTGAAATGAAGGAAATCTATACTTCTAATCACATGTGGTCATTATTTGAGAAATCATTCATCGTAGACATGGGTATCATCGCCGCAGCTACCCACGATCGTCGACACGCAGACATCGCCTTAGAAAATTACGTGACTAACGGTCTGATGAACGTGATCACCACGTTTTTTGGTAGCCCGTTTTCAGATCAGAGCACCACAGTGCAGGTATAGTAAATTATTCTTTATATATAATATATATATAATTTATTGCCTAACGTGGGTTTGGGATAGATTTATCACTGTTATTTCTGAATAGATAAGAGAATTGAACAATGATTATTATGATACTCGATAGAGATTTTTCAATATTTTTATCTGCATTATTATTATTACTGCATAGAGTTTTACGCACGAATTTTTATATCTATCCTGCGGTAAACAGTCGAGGATTTGTCTCTTTATGAAATCGTTAAGTTTTTTTTAAATTCCTATATTATTTGTCCTGCTTTACGATCGAAGCTCTACGAAATTGAGGTAATTTTGTAGAACGATGAGATCGTTGAATTAGCTGCTTAGATTGAGCTGATGAAGTAGAATAAGGCTTCTAGAATTACAGGATTAGAAAAATCGATAAATAACATGGAGTAAAAAGCTATACTATATAAATAAATAAATAAATTAATTAATTAATGGATGAATGAATAAATAAATTAATAATTCAATATCAACTATTTAAAAGTCTAATTATAAAAAATTCATTACGAAAATTATGGTGTACGCGACATAAAATTTCGATTAATATTTTAAATTACACTTTATGCATGCGGTAGTTATAAAGGCACCTCAATTCAACAATCGAACACACGTCAATTTCATACTAACAGACATCCATCCGTGCCACCCTTATATATATTATCCTGGGATTACCATCAACTGACCTGATATTGAAACGCTGCGACAAACAATGGCAAAATTTTGGAGGTGATAGTGATTGTTGAAAGTAGAAGAAATAGGAAGTTTTGGGGAAAAAGAAATCTAAGAGAATATGCAAAACGGTATTCAAGTCACACCAGTTGATGGCATTGCCATTAATCGACCCTTGTATTAGATAAGAACGGGAAAATTTAGTTGTGCAATAATTGTTAATTGGGAAAAGTGATAATTTATTAAATTAAGAAGCTAGTTAGACGTGTGTTTGGTTCGCTGGTTGCACTAGCGGCATGTTGTGTGTTTTTGGCATGCGTCAACCTGCCCATCTTCGACTCATCGAACTGGTTTGATGGGCACGTGGTTACTGGGTTCGATTTGGTGGCGGGTTTCGTTTACTAATAGAAACATCTACATGAGGCAAGACTCTTTTGGAGTTTGAAGGAGTGCGATAGGAACGGTGATAACAGTATCGACGATTACGTGAGTAACATGGCTTGCATGTTTCATAAAATCCTAGCTGCACTTCTTTCCCATGTATTAGCGATTTTCTTCATGCTTTATGGATGCCAAAAAGTAGGACTTATCTCCGCTGTAGAGATTCTATTCAAACAAAAATACGTAGAATTCAATATCATCCTAATGATAAACAGACGCTCTTTCCTTCAGGTATTTCAGTTTAGTTACACTTTCTGAAGATTGGTCTAATTTTTTGAATCCACCCTCATTGGAATTCTCCATATATCTAATGAAACACTGCATGTAGAACTTCCCGCTGAACAGTTTTGCAAGAATTTCAATTGAGTGTTGCAAGTTATTCATCAAATTTTACACAATATTATTTCTAACACTTCAATTGATCCGGTGAAACTTGAATAAACTATTCCATTTCCTCTAATTTTGTGATATCAATTGTTCATCGATGTTCAATACCTATAAACAATCAATAAATTCTTTCTAATCGTTGTGTCTATGTATACATATTATACTTATTTGATTCTGGTAACTTAGGCAATATTAACTAAAAAGACATCTCCTTTTCCTCAGACACGCCAGCCGGTCTTCGTCCAGCTGCTACACGCTGCATTCAAAATTTCGCAATGCTCTTGGCTCCATTCTGGCCAGAGATTTAATGCAGAAAATTGCATCAGAACATTGTCAGACGTTGGTGAGTTTGGAATGAATAAAAGTGAAGAAATAATAATTTTGTTGCGGAGGTAATTTCTACAGTTGTTGTTCATTTCTATAGCCAAAGGAAGAGGAATAGCCATTCCAACAGATCTGGAAGGACAAGTTGCCTCGATGTTCAGTAAAGCAGCGATGCTTACCAGACAAACTAGCAAATGGCTTCAAGCAGCGAAGCAGCCAAAAATTGAACGGAGCCAAAGCCAGGTAATAATTCATCAAGATATATTCAAAGCTATCAGTTTTCTATTGGCTCAGTTTTGTCTTTCGGACAATAAATATAGTTTTAAATTGTTTATTAAAATTGAATACACTATCAAATTTATTACGTTTTATTCTTGCTAAGAACGACTTGGTTTCTTTTTGGAATGACAGCGACGAGGTAACTTGCATATAATGTGTAAATCAAATGAAATGATTTTATGCTTAAGCACAAGCACAAAGAAAAGCACGAATTTTAAGTAAAATATAAATACGGCAAAAATCCTCAGCACTGCTTTTATAACGAACATTACGCAGCTCATAGAATAGCTTAGTTTTATGAAATCGTTTTTCTATCATTTCTTTTTCACCGAACAGTTCCTCGTTAACTTACACTCTCTCTCTCTCTCTACCACAAAACTATTCTCATTTTTTAAGCAGTTAATGAGGCTTGACAGAAGCATCATCGAAGGGCTTCAAGACATCGTGTCTCTCCTCGAAGAACAATTAAAACCTTTGGTTCAGTCCGAGTTGTCTCTCTTAGTCGATATACTCTATCGACCAGAGTTACTGTTCCCGGCTTCAACAGAGGCCAGGAAACGGTGTGAAAATGGTGGTTTCATACGTCGGTATGTGCACATTATTTGTCTTAAGGAAACCTTTAGCGATACGAGGAAAGTAGAGTCGTTGGACTGTTTCAATCCAAGTACAATTTCCTCTACTATTGTCTGACTCCGTTCTCTCTTCTTCCCGAAATTTATTATCTCATTGTTGAGATAAAAGAAACTGGATTAACAATCTGTAACCGATCGTTCAATTTCTAGATTGATAAAACATACAGAAAAGTTGCTAGAAGAAAAGGAAGAGAAATTGTGCGTCAAAGTTTTGAGGACGTTGCGAGAGATGATGGCGATCGACGCGGAGTATGGAGAGAAGGTCAGTTGTAGGTGATTAAAAAAGCATGAGAATAAAAATCGAGCTAGGAAGATCATCATTCATACAGAATATCAGTTCACGGTAATAAGATACGAGGCGTTTGTTTCTGAATTATACAAAGTAAACTGCAGTTATTTATTATTATTCCCAATTTGAGAAGAAAAAATTTTATTTCAAATTCGAGGAAACAAGCGCCACGAATCTCAGAGCACACTAGAATAATATGTCCGCAGTTAGACATCGTTACAAGCTTGCTTTATAAGAATATGGGACATTCCATGCGATCTTAAACAATGTCCGATCCCTACACCCCTTTCGATTTCTTCCTTGATTATTTCTCACGCTCTTTGAGATCGAAGGAATACTCGGTATACTTTTCTGACTCTTAACTCGAATATTCTAATCCATATCCATTTTTGAACGTACATTATTTGAGTTAGTAATCTGAAATAAATACTGAGTATTCCTTCGTTCCCAAGGAATGTGAGAAAGAATGAATGCGAAGGAATCGAAAGAGGTGTGGGTCAGAGATTGGTAGAGTTGGCATAGAACGCATCATATATTGTTGATGATATTAATTCTGATAAATCTTAAGTTAATTTGTAAATGAGTTGCTAAAAAGAAATGACTCCTATGCTATACTACAAATGTTCGGATTATCTCACGCCGGTGAGTATAGACTGCAAGTATGGTAGAATAGATCTGTAGGTAAGGTGTACGTTTTCATGCTGCAAAGGAGGATGTGGAATTCGTGGACTGTCTGCTTGCCGCAGGAATGGAAACGGACTCCAACTCTGAATACCAATCCAATGATCAATGCAACGATCGTCATATGACCCAGCAAGAGCGGGTAAAACATAGAAAGTTTGACAAAGTTATATCTTTCTATAAGCACAATCGTAACGAACGCGGAGACAATATTTATTGTAACTACTATCGATACCAATCGGATGATATCTTCTCTCCATTAACTTAATACACATTCGCAATCGTTCACATACAGATGATGGCTCATAAAAATACTAAAAACTGCATAAAATGATGATATATCATCTATTTCATATTTGTTTATTGTCTTGAATGACGAAGACGGTCTTTTTCAGCTTATAGACATTTCAATTAATTTATTGTCCAAATTAGCGTTTAATAGTTGATTCATTGTTGACGAGTCGATGCAAGAATTGATGAGTTACGATTGGCGTCAAAGATTAACTTGAGAGTTTTGCCTTTTAGCCACGATGTTCGATGTTCATATGAATTATTCCTATGAGAGTGAATTGCGAACTTCACTGACCATAAATTCTGTCTTATGCATATTATAGGTCGTAAAGAATGCGATCACGAGCTTTCTAAAGTTTTCCTAAACGAATTATAAGCCAAATGAAAATAATGAACAAGCTGAATAATTTCTTTATTCTAAATAATTGAATTAGGAAAGCTTCGATTGCGTCTCAAAATAAAAAATAAAAAAATGGTGCGGCATGTTACGCAGCTATAAAAAACAATGCATGTATTCATGGTACTGCATGTCTCATTTACATCCATCATAGTCAGTTGTATCAGCCTTATGGTATCTATTTTATAAATTGACTGCGTTATTGAACAGGTAGAAAGAATTGCCAATAAATTAAATAGAATTAGTTTCTTCTTCCTCAACAGTATAATATTGCAGCAAACAATCGCTTCCTTCGTCATTTACAGAGCCGTCTTATTTCATTATATACAAAAAGGAGAAGAAGTTTACAAAGTTTACCTCTCACATACTTTTCAAATTTAAGGCGCAGCTCTTTGGATGACCCAGAGAGCAATGGTCAGAAAAATTGTTGCCAGAATGAAATTGCATAGTCGTGACCTGACCTAGTATAAACTGTAAATAAAATTGTTCACTAATTGTCGCCCTCTAGCTAAATAATGCAACTACTCGATGTACCAATACGTTATGCAGCATATCCCGATCGTCTGTTAATAATCCAGCAATTTAATTCGTCGTATCCCTGGAGAATAATGTCTGAGATTTAGGTAGAGATTAGATTATAATAATTAGACAACTGATATCAATACTTTTAGTTCTAGATTTTTTTTTAGCTTTAGATTTCTCAGCACGACAGAGTGACGATGAAATGACAAATGCTTCGGGGTTTTTTCTTTCATGGAATTATAGTATGAAATTAATTCTTCCTATATTATTTAGTCGGTTGAGGGTGTGTATAATATGTATACATTACGGTATAGAAATATTGATATTCTTAAATGATCACAAACATGTATCAATATTTCTAGACTCCAAGATCCGTCTACCACCTTAATCTATGAATAAGACTGAAATCCAAAAACGTAGATATTGTACATAGACTTATTATTACTTTTTAACTTTACCCTCATACTTATTGCATAAGGAAAAAAGAACAAAGAAATGATCTTTCTGTAATCTTTATCTCTCAATTGTCTCACGCTACTACGCACAAATAAAAATAAGCTGTAAATAGCGCAAAACACAACACGTTTTGGAATATGATATGATATTTAACACGTTTAACAAATGCTTAGTTAATTATTTTATCACATATCCTGCATTATATTATATGATGCAAAACATTCGCATAAACTTTCCTTGCGTAAATGATATATTCTGGTATTGGTACATCTTTAACAGACCCATATTCACGATTTTATTACCCCTTGAAATTATAGGAGTTTATTTTTCGCAGGGTGACGTGCTCAGGCATAATCTACTCATACGTTATTTCGGCAAAATTTTTGTACAAAAACCAGAACATGTTGAAATCGGTGTACCTTGTACTACCGCTGTTACGCACGGACCCGGAGGTAATAAATATTTACTTCATAGTCTCGAGTAGCTGACTAAAAATTGATTTTCATAACAATAAATGATCAGGAGCCTAAAATCGAAAAATGCTCGATCTTTGCCGGCAATGTAAAGTGTTTGCAGATTTTTCTCTAATTTTTTTTATCAGTAGAATCAATCAATATGTAATAAAAATTGATATCGATCGAACAACTGTTGACTATAAAAATAACTAGTCGTTGCTATTGCAGCAAAAATATTGTTGCGGGCTGGGAGAACTCTTCACGACGTACAAAGCCACTTGGACAAAGAAGGGGCTTCGGATTTAGTAGTCGAATTAGTTATCAAGAGCGTTCATTCGCCGAGTATATTTGTCGAGGCTGTAGAGTTGGGAATTGCTTTATTAGAAGGTGGGAATCCGATTATCCAAAAAAGTATGTTTACCAAACTGCTCGGTGGAGATCTTAGTCAATCCTTCTTCAAGGTGAGATCATTCTCATTCTAAAATCCCGATTGATCAAAGAACTGTAACTAAATAACATAGAGAATAATCTTCACTCAGGTCTTCTTTGACAAAATGAAAGATTCGCAGCAGGAAATAAAGTCTACAGTAACCGTGAACACATCAGACATTGCTGCTAAAGCTCACGAGGATAAGGAGCAGAGTAAAGAGCTGGAAAAGATATCAAGAAAACGTGGGACCGGTAAGAGAGGAGTTATTACTCAAGTTCTCAAGCTACTCGAACACAAAAAATATTGGGAATCATTGAATTCCAGGAAAACCAAATGGAATAGTGATCACAGATGAGCTGCACGATGAATTGAACCAAGCAGCTGCCTCGACAGCACATGCCTATGCAAGCGTTAGGAATATAGCATCGGGAGACGAAGCAGGCCACAATTTAGCACTCGGTTCTGCACTAGAAGATATGTTGGCAGAAAAACTTGAGCGACACAGAACTGGCGCTGGGAATAGCGGCGAAAGAGACGAGGCACAATTGAGCGGGAAAGTTCTAGTCATGCAACCAATACTGAGGTTTCTTCAACTTCTTTGCGAAAATCATAACAGGGACTTACAGGTGATTAGAAAATTGAGGTACCGTCAACTGATGACTAACGTTAGTCTACAAGTTTAGAGGCAAAATTGATTCTTGCTTGTTGTATAGTGTTTCCAATTTTTTAGACTTAGATCCTTAATATTCGGGATCATTTGTCTGGTTTTCAACAGTTGACGGTATGTCAAACAATTGGATTCAAGTTTTCAACTCGTGCTCAATATCACGTTTCAGAATCTTCTCCGCAATCAAAACAACAAAACGAATTTCAACCTCGTTTCTGAGACACTAATGTTCCTCGACTGCATATGCGGTTCCACTACCGGCGGTCTAGGGCTCCTCGGTTTATACATAAACGAGTATAACGTAGCGCTGATAAATCAGACTCTAGAAACTCTGACAGAATATTGTCAAGGGCCGTGCCACGACAATCAAAACTGCATTGCTACACACGAGTCTAACGGCTTAGACATAATAACTGCGTTAATACTAAACGATATTAATCCGCTTGGAAAAACTCGGATGGATTTGGTACTTGAGCTCAAAAATAACGCGAGCAAACTGCTACTTGCTATAATGGAGAGCAGAGGAGACAGCGAAAATGCTGAAAGAATACTTTATAACATGAACCCTAAGCAGCTCGTCGACGTTGCCTGCAGAGCTTTTCATCAGGAATCTTTAAACGACGATGACGACGCCGACGACTCTTCGAGCGATGGGGAAGACGGCGCTTCTCCTAAAGAAGTAATTTCTTGATTTCAAACTTCTTGACGTTTTTAAACCACTTATCTTCTTTCTAAATCTAATTTTCAGGTAGGACACAATATTTACATTCTTTGTCATCAACTGGCGCAGCACAACAAGGAATTATCAACAATGTTGAAACCGTCTGAGCACAACAATGCCGATCCAAAGACTAACAGAGCTCTACAATACTATGCGACTCACACTGCTCAAATAGAGGTAAGTTCGATATTAAATCAAATCTAAATAGATTCTTGATTGCTCGGAATTTATTATTATCTTTTCAGATCGTTAGACAAGACAGAACTTTGGAGCAGATAGTATTTCCTATACCAGAAATTTGCGAGCTTATAACGCACGACACAAAATTAAGAGTCTTGAGCACCGCCGAACTTGACGATCAGGGATCTAAAGTATCCGACTTTTTCGAAAGGACTGAAGACATGTTTAATGAGATGAAGTGGCAGAAAAAACTTAGAGGTTTATCTCCAGCTTAAAATTCAGATCATCCAACTATACCGCAACTGCAGGCGTTATTTGAAACACTTTTGGACTCGATATTAAGTGTTTCAAGTCACCCCAGTTCGTTGTATCGCCTAATTTATCTTTATATCACAACTTATAATATTTCCCGTTTCTTTTAGGACAACCAATGCTCTTTTGGGTAAGCAGTTACATGTCTTTGTGGAGTAACATCTTATTCAACTGTGCCGTCCTGATCAATCTTATTGTGGCGTTTTTCTATCCATTTGTCGACTCTGTACCCAGTAAGTGATGAATCCTGAAATTTGGACGTCTCTATTTCTTTACTCTTCATCTCTTCAAGTCCTAAGACACAGACGATCTAAGTCCGTGAATTGTATCATTCGTTTTCCAGAACTGAGTCCACATTTATCCGGTCTTATTTGGACCGTGATGTTATCATCTGCAGCAATAGTTGTTACTTTACCTAGAGAATCCGGAATCCGGACTTTGGTTGCCTCTACCATACTACGTTTAATATTCTCTGTGGGACCTGAACCGACTTTGTGGTTGCTGGGATTTTTAACGGTGAGTTATTACGCCCGGATATTCTATTGAATAGGGAAAAGATACGACTGATCCTAAACTACGGCATGTCTTGCAGGTCCTTCTGAAAATCATTCATCTAATAAGCATAATAGGTAATCAAGGAACCCTGAGCAAAAGCATAGAACAGATAGTAACAAACGTTGAATTGTTGTATCATTTGTCTTATTTGATATTCTGCTTCCTCGGGATCGCTATGCACCCATTTTTCTTCTCTGTTCTGGTGAGTTTCTACATATATATATATATACATATATCGAAATATTTTCATACCCGGTCTCCTCAATCTTTGCTTAGTTATTATTTATTAATTATCTTCGTTCGCTGTATAGTTATTCGACGTCGTTTACCGCGAAGAAACTCTACTCAATGTTATTAAGTCCGTAACCAGGAACGGTCGATCCATTATTTTAACTGCTGTACTGGCTTTGATACTCGTATACATGTTCTCTATCATTGGGTACATGTTCTTTAAGGATGACTTCTTGGTCAGCATCGATGAAGAGATTATGCGTGAGTTCGAATCCATATAAATATTAAGGAAGTTGCCTGATCCATTAACATCATGTTTCGGTGTAAAAAATTGATACTTTTCATTGAAATATAACTATTGAACTCATTATGCATGCGTCTAGCTACTTCAAGTGAAAATATCGTTGGAACGTGTGACTCGAACAACACAGAAGACTGTGAAAAGACAGAAACCGTATCTCGATACGCGCAGGCAGGTTAGTGTGCGCGATATATTTTTAAAAAACCGTAATAAGTTGTGAAATAATTCAATTTTCTTATTTCTCATCCCTTGGTAATGTATCTTATGTTTACCGAGGGTAGAAATGTCCCTGCTAATCGTGAATATCATTTTATTCACCCATTTATTAATTCAATTTAATATTATAAAACTTCAGACAACGCGGGATCTGCTGTAAAAAGCGAAGTTGTTAGCGTAGGCGGAGAGATTAAGGAAAGAGCTTGCGATTCGTTGGTCATGTGTATAGTGACGACTTTGAATCAGGGTTTGAGAAACGGTGGAGGAATCGGCGATATACTAAGAGCGCCGTCGAGCACGGTAAGCGTTGATTTATCTCCTCAAGTATCGTTTTTTATTTTGAGAAAAATTGTATCTCTGGACGATTGAGATAGTCGATAACAAGTTCCTTGGCTATCAGTCAATGAGTAATGTGGTTTTAGGAAGCGCTATTTGTTGCCAGAGTTGTCTACGACCTGCTGTTCTTCTTCATTGTAATTATTATCGTACTGAATTTAATATTCGGTGTGATAATTGATACATTTGCTGATCTTAGATCAGAGAAACAACAAAAAGAACTGATCCTGAAAAGCACATGCTTCATTTGCGGTACGTACCCCAGAAACTTGCATCGAAAGGTGAATATTGATCTCACGTTCCTCTCTATGTTCGGTAAATAAACAACACACCTAACAGCTCTTTCTTTTCAAGGATTTCGCTTTAGCAACGACTGGTAATTATTGCAGTATTGCTTCTTCGTGTTATTCAATCAAATCCGAGACTTCCCTATTTTGATTTCCCAAGAATTCACACTCTAGCGTTTTCTCATTCTCTATGAACCTTCGAATGGAAAAAAAAAGAACTCGAACATGTCCGCACGTCATTCAATTCCTACAAAATTTTTTCATCGGATCTTATTTTTGCATTTCTTTTCAGTAATGACCTTAAAACGCTTAAAATTTGCTTGGAAATGCATTTCTTTATCTCTCTTATTGTTCCCTGCTTTTTTGAAAAGATTGAAGAAGCTCATATTTGAAGAAATTTCTTTTTTTTTTTTTAAATTTGATTTTAAAAACGTTATTTACGTTCTAATGTACATATTTTCATCTTCTTGAATATTTTTATTGTTGCTTTGAGTTGGAAAAAATTAATCAAACATTCCACAAGAAATTCCAATCTGCATTCTCCCTACAATGTTGCTGGTCTTCCAACTTATCCTATACAACTGATTAATCTAAAATCAAATCCACCTTTTTCATTCATTTTTACTCAGACTGTATAATTTCTGTGGCTTCATTTTCTAGCTGATTATAATTAAACTCCAGAAACGTTTCAAGCCCCCATCTCTAGTAATGTAAATAAAAATTGCTTTCAAAGGACGATATAAGTTCCGAATCTTTAAATCGTGCAGCTAATAATTCTTTAATCTAGTTTTTTAATGCGACCAAAAATCACCGACGAACATATAAGTTTTTGGAATTGAAATTTGCTCGGAACAGCCTCAGTATTGTATATTGATGAAAGTAATTCTTGATTCCGCAGGCTTGAATAGATCAGCTTTTGATAACAAGACAGTATCTTTTGAGGAGCACATAAAGCACGAGCACAACATGTGGCATTATCTGTACTTCATAGTATTAGTAAAGGTCAAAGATCCGACAGAATTCACAGGTCCAGAATCCTACGTCTACGCAATGGTTAAGGTAATAGTTCGTAGAGCTTGCAGAATAAATTAATACTCGTATCAATGTATGTAAGCTCTATGCACTTTCACAGGATCGTAATCTCGAGTGGTTCCCTAGACTCAGAGCAAAATCATTGGCCGCTGACGAAGGAGAAGGGGAGCAAGTTGAGCTCAGAAGTTTACAGTCTCAACTTGAATCCACCCAACATTTAGTCAAATGTTTATCTCAACAGCTCACCGAGCTTCGAGACCAAGTAATTTTCAGATTTACAACAAAAATCTAAAAGAAAAACAAATGGAATTTATTCATCTACAGAGTTTCAAAGATGATCTTTTCTTCTCGCTTTTGACTTGACGATGATTTTACTATATTTTTTATTATTCAAATTAGATGACGGAACAACGAAAGCAGAGGCAACGTCAGGGGCTGTTAAACTCCGCTTCTGCATTCCTACATAATATGCCTGCGTAAATGTACTCATCTGTAGTCGTAACATTTAGAAAAAAGAGCAGAAGAAGAAGAAGAAGAAGAAGAAGAAGTAGAAGACTGTGAAATCGCCATACTCGAACGAATCTCAAGTTACAGAGAAATACAAAGAAGCATGCAGACAATGAGTATAAGGTATAGCAACTGTTTGGGAACAGTTGATCAGATTGGAATTAAAACGGTTTTGGTTCCTAATCAGTGGAAGCATTTATTTTTTTGTTTTTTTTATTATTTCCTCATTTTATCAACTCTTAAGTGGTTAATATCGTTGAAACGATACTTTTTCAAGGCATAATACGCGTTTATCTCATTATGTATGCATGGTAATCTGGTAGTTGAGTCGTTCGATTATCTTTTATATGTATAAAAAAAAAAAAAAAAAAAAATGATTATTAACGTTTTAGAGAAAATTCGGGATCTGGATGATGAGTTGTTTGCGTTTTTAAATCCGTATTAATTTTATGATAAAAATTGAAGAATTGTTATAAAGTTTGATGAAAGTTTTTTTTAAATTAGTTTCTTAAACAACGTTTAGTTTCTTTACATAGCGCGGAAAATAAATTTCATGCAATGTTTTATAGTGCGGAAAGTAAACTATTAGATTCTTGAAATTTCATTGTAATAAATATTAACAGAAAAGATGATGATCGAATTTCGGCCACTTTTCTTTTCACCTCGATCTTACAGAACCAACTGGCCTAATTTCGATGTTCAATACAGCCACGTATATGTATAAACATAAATACATCTTACATTCAATGCATTGCAAATAAGTAAAAAATCATCTCTTACATTATTCTTCAATCTATCTCACGATTATTACGGATTAGAATGCATAGTTTCTATTTTTGATATACTTTTCTTTTAAAATAGGTATAATATATGTAAGTATACTATATAATTCTCTTATTTCAACATCAATTATATGAACCATACATACATATATCAATAATATAATATAGATATTTATTTCGCGGATATGGAATCAAATTCTGCGTTGAAATATAAATTACCGAAAAATTCTGACGAAGAAAAAAAAATATATCTTGCAAAATTACGATTTGATTTGTTTTTTTACGATATAATAAAATCTTAATATCCATTGGGATATAAAAATTAGATATAGTTCATATATTATCATTTTTTTTTTTTTATGTTATTTTTTCTTTCACGTTTATAGAATATGTATTGTAGTTATATTTGATCGCAAGACCACGATCGTGGACTCACGTATATATATCATCGTATACTAATTCTCAATTAAATTTTCTTTTTTTTTTTCTTTTCGTTTTCACTACAGGAAAAGTAACTGTAAGATAGAAGAAAAAAAAGAAAGAAAATTTTTAATTGAGACTAAACAAAGTTAATAACGCTCAATAGAGACGGTTCAACGATTCGACCGTCAATAAACAATAATTGTTGTATTATACATAAATATAAAAAACGATAAAATATATATATATATAATATACACATAAATAGTATATGTCTCTTTTAGGTACACCTATAATATACATGTAGGATAGTTTACCTTTATAATTACCTATACATGTGGAAATTGGACTAACGATCATACATAGGTATACGCATAACATATAATAAGTATACCTCTATGTATAATATTACATTGCATCGATCTTTATTGGGTCGGATGTGAAATAAGTTTACTAATTATAATTCTTTAATGATAATAATTAATAACATTATCCGAGCATATCGAAAGTTATATCCTAGATAGTATATGAAAATTAGACAATCAATCGATAGTATAGATATATATACTATATACACGTAGTTAAGTAAATAAATAATGAATAATATACAATTATAATTAATATTGCATTATTATTCTGGATAATTTTATTACTATAATTTTAAAGGAAGGATATTATCGAATAAGATATCAAGGTATTGGGTGAATGCATGTAGTATTTATTCATAAAAACTTGCAATTATATAGTTGCGTTATAATATTAACAAATGATAGTTTAAGTTTAAGAGCTGATCTTGCAGTTCTTATGATGCAGGGAAGAGCTCGTCCCAGGTGAAGTGCTTGCACATATTATTTGAAACAAGTAAGATGCGCTCGATCACGGCTTTCTCAAGTCCCGGAAGCAGGCTGGTCAATACTGAAGCCTTCTCGTCGTGCAAGAGTTTGTTAGTTACCTCACCAATCGCGGCATCACCCTCGAAAAGATTTTCGAGCTTAATATCATAATCCTTTATTTGCAGCTTAAGATCCATGCTCGGGAAATAGTATAGGGTCTTTCCACCGCGAGTTACTTTCTTGCCATGCAGCGTACCTCGGCCAGTGATAGTTGCTGTAAGAAAAAAAAAAAAAAAGCAAGAAAACGTCGGTGAAAATCTTGGACAACGATTACAAATATTAATTTGCTCGAAACGCTATAAGATATCATTTATCTTACTCGCTGATAAAGTTATCGGTCCCTTTCCCTTCAGTGGTATCCCTGCCACGGTTGCATCGATCTCGTAGTTTCCACGGGCTGAAATTTTCGGGAACGTTACGCCGAAGGCGAAGCTATCGGCGTTTAGATCAACGACCACATTGTCGATTTGGAACTCCTTTCCTCCCGTCAGCAATAAATCTTTGCCCTTAGCATTCACCCTGAAATATATTCAAGAAGAAAATTAAAGAACCATAATTTATCAGGGAATAAAAAGAGGCGAGGGTCTTTTAAGGTCTCGTATATCTTACCCTGTCCCCAAGTTTAAGATCAATTCGTCCAAAGTCAGAGGGTCAAGCTTCGGTACTTCAAGCTCGGGGATTCCCGAGATCAACTTATCCCTCAGGCTGAGAATGCTGTTTTCAATACACTTGTTGATTTGAGGATCATTTCGTTTGCAGATATGGATGAAATCGGCTTTACGAAACAAGGTGGAAAAAAAAAAGTTAAAAAATGATTTATCACAAGTTATATTGTCTAATCATATGAAACTGAATGTCGGTGAAAGATAATCAATTTTTATGCGATACTTGTACATCGACGTTAACTTTCTTTCGAATTCCCAACTTGATATCTATCACATAATTTGTATCATTGAACACTTACGAATTTTGGCCTCCACCGATATCAACGCGGCAGTTGCCACCAGCAATAATGCGAAATACTGCATCGTTGTGCGTGTTGTACGGTTTGTTCAAATAGTCCTTCGATCACTACCGAAGTCCAAATGTATGTGTTGACTGGTCCCGAAATGCAAGTTCCTTTTATACTGAACGCAGTGTGTCTCATTGATCGAGTTCTTCTGGTTTAACGGGTGCTAGATGCTGCAAAAGAAGGAAATGACAAATGGAAATAAGCTCTTGAGGAGGAAATAACACGTTAAAAATATAACGAATTGTTTCATTTCTTTAATTTTTTTGCTTTTCCTTCGCTTTTTTTTGACGTGACGCTGCGCGAGTATAAACGCCTACCCACATAGAAATTCAAAATCAATTCGGCGACAAATACTTGGCAAATATGGTAAGTAACAAACTGTTAGCACAGTGATTCCGACAATCAATTTTGATGAAATTTACGCAGTTAATTCTTTGTATAAAGTCGAAAAAATTTCGCCTATACCGAAGAGGAGCGTGCATTTAGTTCAGGAGATGGCAGCAAATTAATTGAAAGAGAAATACAAAATTTGACCTATTCTGTCGTATATAGGGGTTCATAAACCATTTTAACGACAAGATTGTGAATAGCAAGTTATAAAATTCAAAATAGCATTAACAATTTCATCCTTAAGATGATTTATCAAACCCCCGTACGGTAGAATAAGTGAATTTTTTTTCATAATCATATATCTCCTGTACTGACAGCACTGGATTAAGGGGGGGGGCTAAGGGGCTGCAGCCCCCGGGCCCCTTAACCTGAGGGGCTCCCAATTTCTGAATTTTGTATACTAACAAGTCGAAGATAGGGGCCCTGGGAGGCCCCTTAAGTTCCCTTATCCCCGGGCCACCTATATGATCTTAATCCGGCGCTGTGTACTGAAACCGCTCGGCTTCGATATACGTTCAAAATTTTCATGTTCTTATTTTTGTGGCTTAACAGCAGCTACTGAAGAACTGATTTTTTTGGCGAATCTCAAACTTTGCAGATCTCGTTTTTGCGCGTGCCGCCCCACAAGTTACGACATATTAACAGGATCAGAAGGAAATCAAAAATTGTGAGGGTTGCGGCGAGGTCGACATGGCCTGGAACCCCCCATATATTCTATATACTCTTCTTCAATCGCTGCATAGTGAATTATACATATACAAGAAAATAAACCGACCGTGTATGGTACATGACATCAGGACTTGCTACAGGCCCTGAACGCATGAGTATCACGTGCGGATTTCGAATGCAACTTGATATCTGAATATGTAAATGTAGTGCTTTTCATTCTCTTTGTTTGTACTCAAACGTTCAGAAAACGCTGCAGGTATTATTACTACTCTATTGCGCTGGATATGTAATAACAAATTATACTATTGATTTAATTTGGCTCGTAGCAAATATGCATTAATTTTAATGTTGAAAATTTCTCAACATAAGCCTTCAATCAGAGTCCCGTTTTCCAATTAGATATGCGTTCACTTTTGAAGATCCCCCCATACTCCTACGAATTACTTCGGAGCTCGCCAAAATTTCCAGATAAAAATGGAAATAAAATATATCAGATAAAATAGTTATTTACATCACATGGAGGAATGAACCACAATTAAAGGTGAATATTCTAATTTTTACAGATTATTTTTAATTGAAAACAAAGTCTTTTTCCTGTTATAGTATAATTCGGTATTCAAATCACGACAATCTACGTACACACGATTCCAGGAACATTTGATGGCCATCTTATTGTATAAATAATTATTTCCTATCTCGTGAGAATCGTTCTGAATTTTCATTACCAATTTTCCAGTAGGTTTTCTTCTATTTTTCATTTTTTTTTTTTTTTTTTTGCTAACTCGTGATAGCTATATTTGAAGTAAATAACTTTCTTCACATCATATTATAAGGTGTAGGTATGTGATTGTGGGTATTTCTTCTATCAACGATCATATTAGATAAATTTGTTTTTTACATGCACGTAAAGAAATTTTCTGTTGAATTTACAATCTCAGCAGTGAATATATGGACAGCACTTTTTTTGCAGTATCAATTACCTTTTTGCAGTATAAATTACCACAATTCTAGTATTTGGCACATTGGAACAAGTGGCCTCCAAATTTCTTTACGTGTGAATTCGATATATTGACTTAATTTTTTTTTTTTTTTTTTCTTTCTTTCTTTCTTTCTTTGTATAAAAATTCACAGTTCGTTTGACGTAGTCTTTATTTTAAATTATTCTACTTGTATACATAGGTAGGTATAGGCATAAATTTGTTTTCGTTTCTTGACAGAAAATTTCCACTCTTACAATACAAATTCAGAAACACGCATGCGATTTATATTGTACCAATGCAGCTGCGAATAAATTATAGCGAAATTCTTGTTGACGATATAGAATCTTATTGTTCAATCAAACGATGATCTGTTATAGTGAAAGGGCAGCTCGAAGGTCACCTAGTATAAGTTTACTCCTATTCGTCACAATGTATAAATTGCATGAGTCCGAAACGAGTTTGGTGGGATATGGGAAAAAGGAGAACGATTTATCTCACTTGGTCATCTTGATCGGTCGTTGAGGAAATAAGATCCACACTTCTTCTTCTGTGCTGTTACTTTTCGCTATAATATTTGTTCTCTTTCTTTCTCTTTTTCTTTAATAACTACATTTTTTTATATACTGGGCGTTTCTGTGTCAATGCGCAATAATATTCAATTATTGCGCATAAATCATAAATCATTATTGCTTTATATTCTTGAGCGATGTAAAAGCTTTTCAAAATGGACCTGCTACCTAGGATATGTTTAATTGACACTAGGGGTGTCATTATAATTATACAATTTGGAAACATGATCGGTACGATTTAGATCTGGCAGCTAATTATTATAAAATTTGTATCAGTTCGAAAATGGTCGAAGATTTAATCTAATATCATATCAGTCGCGGCTTCTGGGGGGATTATACCGTAAGGGGGCGCTCTACATGGGACGGCGCACCCTTACGGTATAAGACAATTCCGTAAACGCCTGCATACAGGTAACTCAAAACACTTGAAATAATCAACATCTTGCGAAAGTTCATAGCATGCATGCGGAAGCACACTACTAGTGCAGTTCATATGCAAGCATCTTGCAAGAATTTTCCGAAAACCTTGCGACAGATGGTTACTAGGGGCAGTTTACTCAGAATCCGTCCGTATACGATGGATGATTCTAGATCGTATATCTTGATCATTTATTTGTTGTCCCAACTTTTCTATTCTTCGTACCTTTCTTACAATCTCGAAATTTAGGATCATTGCAGGCTATTCGACCCTCCGAAATGCTCGCTATACAAATTTCTGCGACGACTAGACTTTAAGATTATTTAAGACTAAGACTTTATGATGCCAGAATCTGTAGTATTTGCGTTCAATTCTCTCGATGTTTTCCTTTTGTTCATAAGTCAAGGTCTTCCTCGCGTCAGTTCTTAAATTCAGCAAACAAGTTGTTGACCTGCTGCAGTCTCGAGCCTTATCGAAAATTCTATACGTCGCATTACAGTATATCTTGACGCGAATCCGCGGGATATTGTTCAATCTTTTCCTCAATAATTTTCCATACAGTATGTATTTGCTTTCGTTTGAAAAATAATAACTACTTTGCTGTCGTTTTTTCGTTCTCTGCAGCAGTTTCCCGTTTACATAATATACAGGCAGAATTCCTCTGGCTGTGCCTCGAATATCACAGTTCTCTTTGAGTTTATGCTATTTGCGTTTCCAGAACACGTTCTCTCCATACATTTCTCAAATCTTCATTTCTTAATTATGACTACGATTTTTAGTTCCATATTTTTAGCTCGAACTATCGGATCAGTAAGTGCTGATTCAACATCGTTGAATTTCGATATACCGCTTCTAAAATAAATTAGCTTTTGAATAAACCTGAAGCCGAATGTACATACGTATACATTTTCGAGTATACGTTTCTCCCTTTACAAATATGCACGTTGCTCATCGTATGCAGATGCGATGAAATTAGCGTTTCCCAATTTTTAATTATCTAACCGATAGTTGCTCAAATATATAATGTAACCCGGTAAAATTTCCCGCTGATAATTTCGTTTCGAATCTGATGCAGTGCGATTACTCAATCGTCTGCTCAGTCAGTAGGGCAGGACGTCTACTTTTCCGACTAGGTGCATACAAACGAAAGCTTATTACTGTTCGGCGCTTGGGATGGTCGCCCAAGAAAACGACATTTGAAAATTCGAATGAAAAATGGCGTCGCACAGTTTGTGTCATTTGAGCACATTTGAGTGACCGCGTCAGCCGACGATGTCACTAGATCTAAACTCTCTTTATCACTTTTTATTGAAGACAAACAATGTTGAAAAACTGAAAATCCGTCTTACTGTAAATAAACTTACTGTAAAATTGGTGTAAATAATATGGAAGAGGATCGCGATACTTCGATCAAGGATCACTTTCCGGAACCGCAAAAAAGATTTTGGATGGTAAACAACTTAACTTAAACTTAAATTTAATAACAACTCTAATATCATGACTTATCGTCTCAATCATACTTCACATAAGAATTGCCAAATGATGTTCGAAATTCATCCTAACATACATACAAAGACAGGTAAATTCTTGTTCTATGTCATGACACTCATGACTCAATGAAGTTTTCAAACTTGATACATCGTTCATACTGACTATTGCAACTTGATGAAAGGTTTTTCCAAGATCATATTAATGTACGATGTCAAACATTGAGAATGCATGATTGATCATACAAGTCTTAAGTCTCTGAAGGTCTTGAACTCATTCAAAACTTATTCAAAAGACGAAAGTCTTCACAACACACGATGATCGTGAAAAACCTTAATTGTCAATTCAGCGATCGAGAAAACGTAGAAACAGCGATGCAGCCAGTGTTAGTTCGATGGATATATCGATGGGCTCCGAAAGTATAAAGAAGAAAAAGCGGCGGAGAATCACAGAGGTAGCATCGAGCTTTTTCTCATCGTCATCGTCGTCGTCAACATCAACTCCGAGCAAATTTGGAAGCGTTTTGCAAAGGTCGTTCGGCTCTCAGTTCTCCCATGCCGATTTATCTTTTCTTGGAGAAGAAACTGGCCCATCAGGAACTATGGAAAAGGCGTAAGAAATATATTCCCACTTTTAATTACATACGACAAACTGAATACGAATGAATTCCTCGGTCTTAATATTCATCTCATCATCTCTTCCAAACCAATTAAGTTCGAGGGGAAACACTGAGCGACTTGATCAGCTTGCTATCCGCAGCTGGATTGTGGATATTGCCGAAGGAAAATCCGGCGGTATTTTAGACACTAGTCTGAGCAGGAGAGAAGTGAAACGGCAGGAAGCAATCTATGAATTATGCTGCGGGGAGGAAATCCTGCTCCGGGATTTAAACAATCTTAGAGAATTTTATTACGACCCATTGATTCGAAGTGATATTCTCACTCCAGGAGAGGTCTCTACGCTTTTTGGAGACATTTCAAGCCTTGTTAACGTACACAGAAAGCTTAGGGACGAACTAGTTGATCTGAGAGATCAATCAGGGTTCACGGACGCTGTAGGAGATACTTTAATCAATTGGGTTAGTATTCGATACTCAAGCAATGTTTGAACATTCTGCGCGAATTAATGCACAAATTTTGTTCATACAGAAATAGAGGAGACTACAGTCCCACAATTTCATTTTGCAAAGAAGTTCGCACACCCTTCTGCCCGAAATCCACACTCACAAGTCTAGAATCAGATGCGAAAGTATTGAGCTTCTAATTCTAGAGAATTGACAAACTTTGAATGTGTTCATTTTTCCAATTTCCAGCTACCAAGTCTAGCAGAACGTTACGTAGACCGCTGCAAGACCCAAGTATGGGCCAGGCATTTGCTGGATGCAAAACGATCCACGAACAAGCGGTTCCAAGAATTTTTAAAAAAGCGTACAAGCGTTCCTCGCTCTGTAGATTTATGGACTTATCTGGACGTCCCTCGGTCGAGGGTGGTCAAATATCCGCTATTAGTAAACGAGATTCTGCGGCACACCCCGTCCAATCATTCCGATCAAACCCAGCTGAGAAAAGCCAGCGGAATACTGTCCAAACTTTTAATAGAAATAGACGAAGCTATGGGTGATTCGGAATGCAAATTAGCTCAGAGCAGAATCAACCCTTCGCCAACATACGACCCTGATCAATCTGTGAAAAATGCTACGGAATTGATCACCGAAGGGCAGTTAAGGGACGCGAGAGGAACGGTGGGTCGAAACTTGTTCCAATGATCATTTGTTCGCCCAGCTTTGAAAAAGTTGGCAAAAATTTCGGCATTTCTTAAACTGAGATCTTCATTTTACAGAAACTCCATTGCTTCCTGTTTGACAATTGCCTTGTTTTGGCTCGTCCTGCCAGGAGACCGGGGAGAAAGTGTAACCCGTGTTTCCCTGTGGTATTGCGAGGCCAGTTTAATGTTCAACCGGACATTGAAACAGATGGAAAGTCTCATGCTACTGGATTTAAAATTGGAGAACACACTCTGATCACTGAGGATGAACATTCGAAACGACATTGGATCGACTCTTTTCGCAGATTAGATTCTCTTGTTAAAAATAGCGAAAGTTGCGAATCTAATATCGACGAGAGCAAAGAAAACAGAGATAGAAAAGCTGGTAAAATGAATAAAACTAGTAAATCAAGTCCGAAAATTCCGGTGTTAAAAGATAATAGGAAACGGAAGTCGGTCGGAGATTTATGCAACAGTCATTTTCCGATTTCTCTTAGAAAAAGCCTCCTCAGAGATAAGAGTAACAGCTTCGGTCTAGTATAAAGACAATTTCTCCATCCATATATCATCTAAGAATCAAGATTATTTGCTAACAATTTTAAACTATGCTTTATCATCGATATCTGATTGATATTTGAGCGTTTTAATCTTAAGAAATTCAAAAAAATTGAAAAACATCGGCTTGGTTTTTTCAAATGTATGTTTTTTTCGCGTAGATCAGTTTAATTTTAAATGAACTCGAGAAATTTAACTGAGTCAAAACGTGTACCAATATGGTTTACATTTAGTTTTAACATCACGATTCATTTTCGTATTTTTAGTATTTGTTTTTTTTTTCTTTTTTTCTCATCATTATTCAGGTTCTGGGTTGTTAGGAATTCTTCGATTATAATTTTTTAAATTCTATACGAGATTCAGAGTGTCTAAATACCGCACAGAGTTCGATCACGATCATCTTGAAAATCTCAAGTAAAAAAAGAATAACTTTCATCAACAAAAATTACCACATGTTTCAGAATTCATTGCAAGCAGTTGTCTCATTACATTATTGCCTAAATCCTCCCATTTTCTTTTCTTTTTTTTTTTTTGCGATGAATTCTGAATACTGTGAGTCGTCTAATTTTTGTTCTTGAAACGTTTTTGCACGTCTATTCAAGCTTTTCAAAATAATTCGTTGGTATATCCTCGGCATTTGGACACTCTGTCTCTCCCAATATCTTTGATACTCGTTTACTAAATTAATTAAAAAAAAAAAAAAAAGTAGATATGTTGATAACTTTTTCAAAACAACATTCAGAACACGTTGTATGAATGATATTTCGAAAGATGAATGTACCGGATTTGAAGAGTACAAAAATTTCAAGGAACTATCTCGTTCTCACGAGAAAATAAGGAGAAACCAAAAAGTTACTTAAGGCAATTGGCACTGTTTTGATGTAGCTTTTTCGAGACTGATACTTTTTTGCAGTATTAGTAAGTCTTAATGATGAATTGGTACAAGTTATTGGAAGCTGGTTAAAAATTGAACGCAGAATGACGCGTGGAGACGAAAGCTACAACAAGTATTGGCCCCTGGATTGGCTTTAAGTAAACTAACATTGAACTTAAAAAGTGGAAGCACGTCACCCTGTACCTATGCAATCTACAACGTGATACATTGCATCACATAGAAGACAATTTAATTGTTATACAGGAAAACGGATACAGACTCAGACACGGCGAATTGAATATAATAATATATAAGTGGGAATTGGACAAGCACATGTTATAAGGGAATGAGATTATTCAGTAACTGAAAAGCGTGCGTGTTGTCAATAAAGAATTGTACACAAACATAATAAGTATTATAGTAATTAGGATTTAGTTACGCTGTTATCAAATATTATATCAGTTTGTCTTCATCATATTACCTATTCCATGATTTCTTTTTTTTATATGTAGATGAATTTTTAAACATTGATTCAACGAATTCCATAACAAATAACTGAAACCGATCAGCGAGTCAAATTTTCGGAAATTCTGGATTGAAACGATTCAAACGAAATTGATATCGGCGTCAATTATTACAATCGTTTATCGCATTCCTTTGAATCCCTAAATCCTTGAAAACTAATTTCGTTACGATTTGCTCGGTTTCATTGAATTCCCATCCGGGTATCTTTTCTTGAATGCTTTGATCAGCTGTGGGTCGATTAATCTAACTCCATCAACTTGATTGCCCAATGTGATCCAATTCGGCTGAACATTATGAGGTCTTCCAAATAGCTCGATCTTCCTAGTACCAGGACTCATACGTTCAATAATCCCATAAATTTCGTCAGGTTTATGGCTAGTCGCCCTTACTTCAGCGACTATAACGTCGCTATCAAGGCCCCTGTTGACTCTAGGAATTCCCTTCATCCCTACAAGACAGTGTTCTTTTCCATGGTTAAGCCAGTGCCCAGTTCTTCCAGTTCTTATTATACGCTGTAGCTGGTTCGTCTTCACCCATATAATTTCGTCTACTCTGTCGTAACCCCAGAGCTGTAGACATTCTCTTCCCAGTTCCATCGCCCTTCCGGTTACCCAAAGGAATAGAAGCCCCTCGTCCTGGAGGGCGGGAATTCCTAGCTGGCGCATTTCGTCATCTGACATTGTCCCGTAGGGAAGTTCCATGTGGATGTCCCAAGGGGGGTCTGCCATTATTACAGCAAATTTACCCAGCACTGTCATATCCAAGTATCTCAGGTCGCATTGGATCCACTGAGGGGGATATAGAGTCAGGTCTGAACCACCAGTGGAACCGTTGTTGTTATTGCTCGTTGTCTTTGTCTCTAATACCGCGGTTTTCGTCACTGAACCACTCGTCGTCGCGTCTATTTCGCAATGGTCTTTCGGTTGGGCAGTTGGGCCGTCAACTTCATAGTGAACGTATCTGGAAAAGTATTTTTCAAACGTGATATCAGATCATTGTTTGATACTAAACAGTGTGATACATGGCGCGATGAACAAAGCCAGTATTTACTTGCAAGTATCCATGTGGAAGCAAGTGTTAAGAAAACTGCAGTCTCCCAAACTTTCGTCCGTATGTCCCTGCAGGATTTTTTTAAAGTGAAGCTTTTTGCACTTCTCATTGTATCCTCCCGGCCCAGAGCCGGGCTGAGCATTGAGCTTTGCACAATCTATCCTGGTACCGTGGGGACAGAATTCCATGACCTGTGCGCCGCCCTGAGACCTAAACCGCTCTGCCAATGATTTTTCCTTCGATGTTTGCTTGGACAAAAGATCCAGGATTTGTTCCCCGACCTTTTTACTCTCCTTTTCCCGTATCGTTGGCATAGAAATCAACGACATTATATCCTCCGTGTTTTTCTTATCGATTTTTGCCTGCTTTTCAGGAGTACTGTCATCGTTAGATTCCAACAACGATATGCCCAGGCTTTTATCCACGCCTGTTTTATCAGACCCGGATAATTCCGATTCTGCATTTGTTTCAGTCACGGATAAAATCGTGTATCCAACTACATCGTTCTCAGTTATTTCCTTGATTCTAAAATGAAACGTAACAAACAAAGGAAGTTTTCAATTGTTGCTCAACTTTGTATGAAATAAACAGACAAATATCTTTGGAATTAGAATTCCAAGAATTTCAAACAGTTTTACATATATCCGTATGATTATGGCTACCTAACAACATCCTGTGCTGACAATTTTTCAAGGAGTTTGTTCATCTCAGAAAATGATATATCGACATTAAGGCCCTTTCTGAGCTGGTCATTGAGATCGGTCGATGTAATTGGTAGATTCGTAGAATATTCGCGCAATATTCGTACGACATCTTGTTCGTATTCAACTGTTTCAGATTTGTTGCTAATTCCAGTTGTTTCTGTAAGCGAGAGAACATTATCGAAAATTATCAATGAAAACAAAACAAGATTTTTACGTATGTATGTAGAATATGGGGTAAAAAAAACAATGCATATTATAGCTACCAGCTACAGATGATTCTACAGCTGATGGGGTTGAAGTTAATGTGAGTAATTCATGTCTCTCTCGTTTTCTTTTCTGCAATTTTTCTCTAAGACTATTTCGCTTTATTTTTATTGCCTGTATCTCTTCGAATGCATCAGACATTTTCTCATAATATCTTTTATTGCGATTTGTAATGAAACAATTATTACAAACGGAGAAAAAATGTTGTGGCAATTGTTTTTTTGTTTTCTCTTCTTTCTATCGAGTAGATAAATAGCTGTGTGTAGTTATTGTAAAATTTTAGGTTATGTTCGGCTGGTGAAAGTGCAGTGATACAAAAAAGTGGAAAAAAAAAATAAACACAGAATATTTTTGAAGTATTTATTTTTTAGAAATTTTCTAAAGTATTTTTAACATTGATTTTAATATAAATACACAGTATACTCTCTCTCTATCTACGAGAAATTTAGAATCGTATATTGTTGCTCGTAATCGACTGTTGACAGATGAATGAATCAGAATATTCTCATTGAAGCCGGTACTCATATCCACGACGCATTCATCTCGCGCATTGTACTGGCGCTTGTTTTGATTTAACTCATCTTATTGGTTCAGATTTTTTCCAAGTTCAACCGATTGGTTGATTTGCAGATCTGCTCCGAAACTCATCGTGTCTTATGGTCTGGATGATTGGTTAGTCGACATAAGAATGCGCATTACTTGAGAAAATTGGACGATTTTATGGCGTTTTCCATTGGCGCGCCGAGTGCGCACCGGCTCCAGTTTTTCACACTAGAGCAACTGAGACACAGATGAACTGAGTGTACTTCTGTCTCACTTACTCGCGTGTAAACATCTGCACCGAGTTCCCCAGTGGAAAACGCTATTAGGTGAGGATGGGTAGTTAAATTGTGGAAGAAATGTGAACCGCTTTATTCACCATGGTGTTATTAACGTATTGTTGTTATTCCCTATTCTTGTATGTACAATGAATTGATGTACATACAATGTATAAAATGAGTATATTTTTATTCAATAGAATCCGCAGTTATATGGAGTAAAACTCCGTTTGAATGTAGAGCTGGATCCGTAGTTCGTACTCCTGCCTTTTTACGTATGATAAAGCTTCCTGCGTACGGAAAGAAATTCGTATCATTTTCATCATGAGTTACAGCTGTCGAATTTAATCCCGACTTATATTCACGGACATAGATAAGTCCAGTCTGAATATACTATAGGTATATATAGGTATTTACCTCGCGCGGCTCAAAGTATTCTCTTTCGACTTCGGGTAATCCCAAAAAGTAGTTCTTGTTACGTAAGACGGTCTCATCGTCTGGTATGAACTGCAAATAGCTTTCGACCGCGGCACAAGCTTCTTTCAATTTTCCAACTGTAATGGTATTATTATTGAAAAGAATTACAACGACTTGCAGTTATATTCATAAATCGATAGATAAACATGATTAAATAATACGATTGAATATTTCTTAGAGTTACAAATCTTACTTTTGAAATAAGCGAACTGCAAGTAATGATAGTGATCCACAAGAACGTCGTGCCGTTGCTCCCCATTAACGTTATTCAACATGTACGGGCAGCTACGCTTGCATTTTAATTGAAATGTGAAGTGATCTGAAAAATGTAATTCATTCTCTACTATTTAGGTATCGGTGAAGTTTTCACATCGATGTATATGTCATCCGTACTACTTTACAACAAACAGTAATACCGATTCAAATTAACTCGGTATTTCCAAAACATTGCCACTCCTACAACGTTCGAAGCATTTACCAATGTTTGGGTGTTAGTTCTTTTCATAGACTTCTGTATATCCTTACAAAATTCGGAAGGATCAAAAAGTTGTATCCAAAAGAGGGTAGCGATTCGAAATGCACGCGGCAAGTCTTGAACCACGTGATTACGCAAAAATCGTTCGATTCAGGACATGGCTACAGGTCATGGGGAGGGGAAAGAGATTTTTGAAAAAACTGAACTAGACTTTCAAGAATTTTAAATTTCGTACTTCAATGTGAAATTCACAGTTTCTTTCGATTAATCCTTTGTATCTCTGTAATAATAGATGATATACGATATACCTACTCACTCGCTATGGACATAGTGAAATCTGGATGCCAACCCTGGTCGAACGGCCCTTCGCAGTAGAATCGGCAGTCGTTTTCGGCTTTCATGTAAGCCTTCAACGAATTTTCAAGCTGTTTAATAACTTCCGGATAATTTTCCTCGTTGTAAGCTGTCATTCCAGCTTTGTACATTGCGAGATATGGATCAGCCTCTAAATCAACTACGTTGTCTTCAACGACGTCGGGCAGGTTTATGTAGAAACGCAAATTTTTTAAACTTTGTTCGTCTTTCGTGTGAAAATTCAAGAATGTAAAAATTGCGTTCGCCGCATCCTGGTGCCGTTTCATCTAAATATTTCAATATTCATTCGTTCAAAACTCTCGTAAGTCGTTTTCCTCATCTTGACTTTTTCTATTTTTGGAAATTGTAACAAGTTTCATACCTTATGAAACTATAGGATGAGCCTACCTGATAATAGCAAATGTGAAGATACTCGTATGGCCTGCGTTCAATGTACTTAATTTGTACGTCTGCGGGTACTATATTGGCCTTGATATCATTGCGTTGCATTACCTTCTTGCATTTCATCAGACACAAAGTCTCCTTAACTTTTTTTTCGTAAAAATGAAAGTCATCTATATCCTCTGAAAATATTGGCTTTGCAGCGTTGGATTCCCCCCGACATTTCCTTCGGCATCCAACGAGAGTGGCTTTATACTCCTTGTAGCTATACACACGATATTATAATGAACAATCGCAACCCTAGTGAACTATGAATCATTATCAAGTAAGAGAAAAACAAATATCAGAAAAAAACAGTTATCTACAAGAGATATGCGTTAAATGAACCGTCGCGAGGGTCAAATGGCGGGAAGGCGAAGAAACAGCCGACGACATAGAAAACGTCGTAATACCTTTGAATAGCTTTTTCAAATTCATCGATACAACTTTCCCAATCGTTGTCGAGGTAGGACTCAACGCCATTCTCAAATCGTTTTGCAAGTGTCAGATTCCCGGCCTCAGCATCAAGTACCGCAATGTCTGTGTTCTGCGGTTCAGGCGTCGTTGAGTCTGGTTTTATCTCTTCCGAGGTAAAATCCAGTTGCTCTGCAACCACAGGCTCATGGTCCACTATGACGTTGCTCAACTCCTCTGCTTCAGCCTCCGCAGCAATCGTCGTATAGCCAGCGATTAGTGCACACAAAATGATGGCAAACGATCTTAAAACACCAAACATTTCTTCTATCTAATGGGCAGCTTCTTGCACGGTCATCAGCTGCGGAGTGCGGACTGCTGATGACACTTTATTCATGTAGTACTGCGGTCCACTCAAATCTATGATTTGTGAACCGCGATCTTGATCTGTGATTGTGGAATATCGTCAGACCACACTAAAAGATATGTATGTTTATTCAAGCTAGACTGTGGGCAGCACACATGTGTAATCCTCATACCCTGGGCGTGTGGGATGGCTTACACAGGCCACATAATACATACACGTCAAGTCACTGGCGTCTGTGCTCATGATATGTGAGAATGTTCTCAACTTCGCAGTTCTCCGCTGCAGACTCATTGAATGCAGCTAGATGTTTTATGCGAATTAATGTTTTCGTATTGTTATCGGCATGAACAGTTTATGAAAATACAGGTATCTCATGTGAAAAACTCTCACCTTTTCGAATGTGGTATTCATTGCTGAATAACTTTTCGAAATCAATCCGAAAAACACGTTTTTTCGGCACTTTTTTTCGTGCGCCACCAAAATTTATCTCACTTTTGAGTTTTTCGTGTTAAAGCTGAGTTTTTTTCAGTAAGGAACTCAAATTTTCAGAGTGGGACGGCCGTGGGATCTCACATGATCATCATGATATCCGATCATGATGAAGTCCTGAGCGGAAGAAACCATTATTCACCCCTAAGTCCCGTATTACACGCCCGCGATGAACTTTTTCAAAAATTCATTTCACAGTCGCGCTTTCCTAATATTTTTCTTTATCGTACTCGGAAAGCTCAACATGTGATATGATGATGCAGTTCTAAGGCGAAGAATGAGGCTTGCAATGATAATAAATTCAAAAGTCATGAGCATAAGCTATAAGAATTCACAATTAGTTATGCTACTAATTATAAAAGCATTGCATTTCCCGATCGATATCAAAATCCCATGATATGAAGTCAACCTGAAATCGTTGGATACATCACTTTCGACTTTTCCAGATTGATTTCTACTCTGAAACAGTTATTCTGGTATATCGTACCCCTAAAACCATACTGTAACATCTCGAAAAAATCTTGTTTCTTCAAAATCGCTATAAGACTTCATGTAATAGCATTTACATTCATTTGAACGAAAATCCCCTAAAAATATATTTTTTGAGATGTTACAACATTGTTCTAGGGGTGCGATATGTTCGTTATGTCTTCATTAACTTACCCGACTCGGTTTACATTTTGCGCAAAAAGGAATTGTGGTCAAGTGGTTCACAGGTTTTCAGAAAGTATTTATACCGTAATCTACGCTCCAAGTAATACTTTATTTAAAAGAATTATTCTGCAGTATTCTTTACGAAAGTTCATTACGTACCAGCACGTATTTCTCAGACTCCGTTGTGGTTTTGGCGCATCGCACAACGAGCCAGCGAATATAACTTGATAGAAAACAATTATTATGCAGCTTAGCTTGACAATCAACAATATATAATAATTAATTGTGTAATCAATATGAACTTCGTCCCTTACAGTTTTTTTTTTTTTTTTTTTAATACAATTATTCAATTGTTTACACGTCACAACCGGATTCCCTCAAGACATTCTTACCCCACAAAATCAAACGTCGAACTCGTGCAGCCTACACACGTAACAATGAAACATTACAATCAAAAATCTCCCCCATTGCCCCGTCTACAAACGCACTTTATGATCAGGTATATTTGAGAAATCTGTCAACTGATTGGTCACTTCTGTTGTGGAAATTCAGTGATTGGCTTAGACCCTAAATATACCCGATGATAAAGTGCGTGTGTAGACGGGGCAATATGCCATTTGAAACATGCGATTGCCATCGATATGAACCAACGATAGATTGTTCAATCGACGTTCTCGATAGATCATTTTTCTTGAAAAAGAAAACGGCATGAATCATTTGGCGATTAATCCATCGATCGTTAAGCCCGGTATGAATACCTGTATACCGACATCGCCCGTTTGTAGGATGTACGAGTTCCGATCAAGGCAATTTTGTGTTGCATTTTGTTTGCCTATAGATATAGAATAAATTGAAATCACACTGAAATTGAACCTATACTTAGTATAATAATATAACAACGACAAATATCGATCTATAACTATGGCGTAATACTAATTATGTAAATAAAAAAAAAGGAAAAAAAGCCACGCATATATATATAATATAACATCATTTCAGTTAATATTTTAGCCTCCAAGTATTATCTAATATTATATTAGAATGGAAACAAACTTACAAGACGATAACTATCATTATCGACCTAACGACTATCGAACTCGTTAAGCCGTACATTATATTTATGCCGAATCTAAGTATAAATACATTTTTATTATAGGTATACAGATCAGCCCCGTGCCTAAGAAAAAAAAAAAAAAAAAATAGAAAAGAAAAAATAAGCTAAGAGCAAAAAACAAAACAAAAAAAAAGAAATCGCGGTGAGAAACCTCGCTTCCGGTCTATCTAAAAAATTTTAACCCGATCAAAAGGATTCCGCATGACTAATTGCGACGGTGGATTCGAATAAAAATAATACTGAGAAGAATAATTAATGAATGAATAAACGAATTAGCGGTGGGGATGGAACTGACTAAATAAAATACAAGCACGAAGTTTTCAACAAGTGAAACAATCATCAATTAATTTCAATTTCATTCATTTCCGATTATGTATATGTATATTTATATACACGATCAGAGACTGCGCAATAATATTAATCATCGTTGTAAAAGGGCTGTTGATATGTTTTTATATACACAGATGATATACACAGATGATATACCCGAAAGTATTTATAATATCTATAGCCTTAAAGTTCTTGTTTTTTTCTTCGTTTTTTTTTTTTTTTTTGTTTTCTTTTTGTAAAAAATAATAAATAATATAAGTTACCGCAAGATTATGATTTAATACAGCGGCGGTATCATCAAGAAAATATTAATAATTATTTTTTTTCTGTTGTATTGTGCTTCTTGATTTCTTGTTTCCTCGCGAATTTCCTTATCCCGTATTATCGCGGTGGTTGACGGTATCATATTATATTATCTAATGTATTCAACGAATCGTCGATCAATTTCAATTTTACATATTATAGTGATCAGAATGAACACGGGATAACTGCTGATCAATGATAATAATCATTATTATATCGCATATGGACACTTCAAAAGACCTTTTCCTAAAACTTAATTTTAATATCTAATTCTAATTACTAATTCGCTTTACGTCTTTGCATCAGTTTGCAGACGATCGATTATTACAATTTATTATATCATCAACGTTAAATATTAACCAGCTATTTTCAACATATACAGAGCGTAAAATTGTATATAATAATTAATCAATCGAGCTAAGGAACACCGCGGATAAAGTTATACGTTATACGTTAGCCTACAGTATTACCGATTTCACACACATACCTATAACGTTGTGGAATCGGTATCACCACTGCGACCACCCATATCTTTCTTTTGCAGAAAAAAAAGCTACATTAATAAAAACCTATTGATAGGTATACATTTTCGCTAAATCTCCAACTTGTAAAATGAATATTCTATAAATCGCTATACTGTCTTCAATAACGTCGATTGGCAAACTTATCTAAAAGCTTCGTACCGTATTCTACTATATGGGTAATAGAAAACACAGGCCTTTTTTTTTTTTAAAGCTGTTACATGTATCAGTGTATATGGTGTAGGTCATTTTTGAATATTTTTTTGCTAATACCTACACATACATCAGATTGGCAGGTTTTTGATTTTTTTTTTCTTTCAATTTTTGTTAAATCGCGAGACTGTTTGACGCGGCAATCTTACTGGTTTCAATAATTGTATTAATTGTTATTATATCGTTGAGACTAAAGTAGCTGTCGGTTACTATTCAAATTAATTCGAAACGTCTATATGATTTCCGATATTCACACTTTATTTATCACACTAATTATTTAGTCTAGTAGACGTATAGAATATTTTTTCTAGTTGAATTACGCATTTCCTAATCTCAAATCAAACATTTCTCATGCGTAGGCAATACATTCAACGAGCAGTATGGAATCTATTATAACTGAATTGTCACAAAATCTAACCGTCGATAAACAATAATTTTGCTTGAATTTCTTTTTTTTCTCAAACTTAAATACAAACGTGAAATTATTCACGAACCTGGAGGATACAAACCTTGTTTCGGTCACTAGAACCTAGAAGATTGACAAAAGCTTATTTCCACCACCATCCGCACGTTCGAAATTCAAAAATTTGTAATCCGGACGTGAGAAAAAATGACGTAATAATGGCGGGAGCCGCTGCCACTTCGTGACTTTATAGGACTTATGATGTCGAAATTGCGAGCTTCTGTAAATATTCTAGTGTTTGCATGATCATAAAAAAAGAAAAAAGAAAAATACACGTCTATATCGTATGTTTCGAAAGAACCACGCGACCGTAATTTTTAAAACAATTTGATCCCATCTGACGTCAGAACGAGGAATTCGTTACAGGTCTGTCCGGTTTAGGCGAACGGCAAAAATTGGAACTAACTGAAATGAACGAGTTCAAAATCCTGTCGAAAAACATTATTTCGACTTGTTACACTCGCCATTTTTGACAGACTGATATTTTGAGTTGTGAATTAATTTGCGATTCGAAGGCAGCGCGGAAAACGATTAAAATCCGAATGTCACATATTCAAATCGCCCCACGGACTGATTGCCCCCATTGCAGCCTTGGCGATAAGGCAGTTTTAAATCGTGTTACCAATCTAGTTGGGGGTGGTAGCTATGATAAAAATAATTCTATCACTAAAATTATCAACAATAACAATATTCATAACGAATAATAACTAATAATAATAAATATACAGTGAAACCCGATTCGTAAATTGCAAATCGTATATTAACACTTCTATGAAGTTTATGTAAAATTGCATTCATATACCAAGTTTTCCTATGGTTTTATAATATTAAATAAGTATAGTAGTATACGTGAATATGAAGAAAATAAAAATAAAAATAAAAATAAAAATAAAAAAAAAGAGAAAGATCAATGAAAGCATTCATAAGTTTATTACAAAAATCGAATTGTGATGTTATAGGTAAATATTCTCAATCGAAACAAAAAAAAAAAAAACAATGAGATATTCAAAGATACAAGTTACTCTTTTCCCGCGAACTATAGATCACTAACAATAATGTAAATATATTGAGAATAGAGAAGCCCGCCTAATTAGTTTCAAGTCAAACTAAGGACGCGTTATAAGATAGATATATCATACCTATGATTTATGAATTATACTGTTTTTTGTTTTTTTTTTTGTTTTGTTTTGTTTCTTTTGTGTAGATCTAGAAATTCATATGGATCGGAAGAGATACATGATGCAGAGCTACTCGAACACCGGTTACGTGCGATAACAATTAAATCTAAGAATCGAGATTAGTGTTGATTTAAAAAAAAAAATGAAAACTAAGGAGGAATACTCGATATTCGTGTAACAGATATTTATGTATGTATGTATGTGTGTATGTGTGTATTTACAATTCTAAGAGAATGATAGAGTATTAGAAACCGTTCAATTATCAAATTTCTCGAAGTTATGCGACCTTCCGAATGATCAATATCGTTGATACACTGTGGCATTCTTTGTTTGTTACCTTTTTGTTTTTCTCTTTCGTAAAAGAAAAAGAAAAAAGAAACAATTGAGCTGTCTACTAAATCAACCGCATATCATTTTCATCTTCTGTTGTTTTTTTTCTTTATCACAAACCGTTCAATAACCGAAACTCTGGCAGCAGAAAACAAAATGTCGAATCTCTGGGTGAAAGTAGAAACTCCCTTTATCAAAAGACTATCCTAGTCTTTCCAATTAATTGAAGAGACTAATTTCACCAAAAAAAAAAAAAAGATCGCAACGACGAACATAAAATCTTGTATACATAGTATGTAGAATATTCCGAACGAGATCGAGATACGCATATACAGCTAAAAAGAAAGTATTTCCTAAGAAACGGTGTGATTGCGATAGAAAAAAAAATTTGTCTTCAAACTCTCAGGGTACAATAAGTCGACTTTTTTTTTTTTTTACGTTATGTAAACCCAGTTGAGTTTGATCTTTTGTTGTTATTGTTGTTGTTGTTGTTTTCTTCTTCTTTCTTTCTGTTTTTTTTTTTTATAATAACATATTACACTATTCTTAATAGCCTCTAATTTTCTGTCCTTTTTACGATGTAACATTACTATGTATTATGTATACCTATATAGACGTGCGTGAATCGAACAAATATTCGTTATTCTACAAGTTATATAGAACAAGAATTAATTCGTTGAGAAATTACGCCAACCGTAACTATACGCGACATTTTCTAGCCCTGTCATTATTACATATATAGATGTACAAATTATATCTTCGATATAGATATACAATTATGTAAATAATTGTGTCAATTAAGAGAGAAGAAACGTTAATTAAGTTATTGAACTAATGCGATTTAGAGTTTTTTTTTTTCACCACACCGATCGACAATCATTCCGTATCTTCAAGTTTCTATATGAAATATACTAGAAACTAGGAGCCTAATTCTCTTCTATAATTCAGAACGTGTTAGAACTTATTTCCAAATCGTATTTCCAGTCATAAAATTAGGGCCGCTATTTAACGCGACCGCATTTTCCTCACGCGTGGAAATAGTAATATGAATAAGCATTATACCCTGGGCAAACAACGCAACGATGCATATTATTTACTGTACAGAAAACACCAATTACCTAATAATGGAAACGAATTTAAAGCCAAAAGCCAATCGGCAAAACGCAAATAGTTATACTAACTAAGCAGAGAAAGATCGATTTTCGAATCGAACCGACCAAGAGAATGTTTCGTTTCGTAAATGGAAGTCAGAATTTTAAGTGGATATAATATTATCGCCGGATTTTACACCCGGGATTTTAAATATCTGAATTTTTTGTCGAGGATTTAGGAGATCAGTTTATAGTCGATTTTGAAGTTCACGTTTTATCCTCTTCTCGCTATGGGTACGAGGCCGTAACGTTATTATAAAATCATTATCATAAATATTGATGATATAAATAATGAATACAGCCTCCGCAACGCGTATTTCCAAATTTCAATTACACAAAGATTCTTGAAATTTGGGAATGGCGTAACGGCGAAACCGCTAGCTTCAAAGGTCCGACTATTCCCGGATTCTCCAAACCCGTACATAAACTGTTCAGAATAATTTCAATCCCGAGGTATGAATATAACTGGTGAAAAAATATCCATATGCCACGTGATGGTCGAAAGTTTCTCTCAAAAATCCGTCGACTAAAATAAAAGGAATTAATTTTCCTACCTAAAACGAGTCGCTACCCAATAGACAAACAGCAAAAGTTCAATCGATCAGTTGAACGAAAAAACTGGAAAAAGAAAAACGTGAGGGTATTCAATTGTTCTTCTTATTATCACCGGTAGAATTTTTTTCCTGGCTCGATGTCGCAGTTTCCGAATCAACCTTATACCTTTTAAGAACTTTTCTACCGTCTGCGGTGGTCAAATCGTTCCAATTTTTTTCCGTAACTTTGAGGTCGAATACACTTGCCTTTCTTTGCATAAGGGTGGACATTTGTTTGGCGGGTAATTCCACGGGTTTAGGAGGCTTGGCTGGTTCCTTTTCCGCTATTGAATCGAACCAGTTCTTATTACACAGTTTAGACTCTACTACGCTAAATTTTCGCTGGGGAATCACACCCTCCGGTCTTCGCATGCGGTAAGATGATTCCTCGGTACGATCAGCCGCCGCCGCAGTTTCCGACGCCGATTGCAGCCTCTCGACGGCGTTCAGTACGCCTTTTCTCGTTATAACGAAAGAAGAGTCCTTGTACTCCTTCCTCGAGTCGTTAGATTCACTGGTTTTCGATATTTCACCCGTTTGATCAGACTTGGCGATATTTTTCGACGAATAATCGTCGCTCTTGCTCCCGGTAGGCGAGTCCTTTTCCTCAGCTATACGCGGCAATTGTGTGCTGTTCTGTATCCCAACGTTAGCAATGCTTATAGATATCCCGTGCGTAAGTTTCGGGTATTCACCGCCGCTCTTCTGATCCGTCGCAGACTTTTTATCAGTCTTAGAATCCCCCAGTTCCTTGAGATGACTACTGGCGTCGTTTATAGTCTCTGTGATAGCAGTTTGCGCAATTGTTACACGTGGTATTACTTTCAGAACTGTATTAGCCAGTGGAGATATCGACGTTTTACTTTCTGCTGAACGAGGGTGCAAACGATCCGGACTCAGCGCTCGTCTCAGAAGGGGAGATCCTGGCTCGGCTGATTTCGGACGGCCGAAACCCTTCTTTTGGCCGCTAGGTGTAGATAGAGAAACCCCTGCAATCAAAGATGAAGAAAATTCATTCTCCAGAGGCTTGGAATGAAAGAAGAAGGTGTATTTTTACGAACGAATCGCAATACCTGGACTGTAGGACTGCGTGGTATTCGAACTCCCCGGCTGATGTCCGGTAGGAAAGGCCAGAGGACTTGGGCTGCGAGTAGGGCTAGCGGGTATGGGCGATGGGCTGGGGGTACGAGCCAAAGGCGATAGCGGTATATGTCCAACAGATTTCCTCCTGTTTGGTGAATGTATATTTTTTGCAGCTGTATGGAGCTTGTGTTTAAGTCCATGCAGCGTGCTGGGTCTCTGATAATGCGACTGATTAGCAACGCTCGATATATTCCCTATAGGAGCGTTTGTACCAGGCGATGACGAGCTCGGACTTGAACAGGGACTGGAGGTACTCGTCGAGTGATAAGACTCAGAACTGGACCTATTTATAGGAGGAGATTGGGCGCAAACGGTCTTGGTACAGGCACTGAAGAACGGCGATGATTCCTGCGGTGGTAAAGACCGAGTAAACGACTGGAACGAACGGCTCGGCGTGACCATTGACGGAGAACAAATTCCTGCTGCCATCTGTGGATGTGTTTGTTTTTTTTTTTTGCAGAAAAAATACTGTTCGACCATGCTCTTACTTTATTCTATGTTAAGATCGATGAAATCCCTCAAAAGTAACAAACGCGAGGGTAGAGGATATAAAAACGCAGACAAGATTTGCTAAATCCTGAAGTTGCATAACTCATTATGGTCACATGTCTTTTCACGAGTGATGCAACGAATTATGCAACTCCGATGGCGATATTAAAAATAAACAGAAATAAGTGAATAAGTAAAGAAATAAATATCAAAAATCATACCATAAGTGGAGGTTTGCTGTCGCTGGAAAGGATTGGTGCCGACAAAGGACAACTGATACTTAACGGCTGTAACGACAAAGAAAATGTACAGAAACTTATTTGCAGATATAATATTTGGATACTTTTAGTATCTAATCTACGAATTCTGTTAAAACGTGAAAAAATAAATGAATAAAGTTAAGTTAGGGATGAATGAACGAATAATAATTATCTAATCAGCGGTACCTGTTGCATCTCAACACTAGCGCGCTTAGAACTGATTCTTCTAAACAGCGAAGTCTTTCTTTTCTTATCAGAATGATCACGTTTCTGTTTTCTCTGTCTGTGCAGCGATTTTCTAGCCATTTTACTCTGTCCCAATTCCCGCTTCCTACCGCCGCTCTTTATGCTTGTATTCTCGAGAGGAGTACTTCGCAGAGTAACGTGATCCCCGCCGCTCAACATAAGCTGAAGTACTTGAGTGTGGTAGAGCCCCTGAACAGCTTCGCCGTTTATGTGAGTTATAAGATCGCCGGGTCTCAGTCCCGCCTCAAATGCTGGACTTGATTGATCGACGGCCTTAAAGAATCACAATTTCATCATAAATTATCACCTGGATTATAGACAGTCTCGAAAAATCTTGGATGTTCCTCGTAGCTGGACACTCTGAGTGAAAAGAGAAGTTCAAATTCACATTTCACCAAATTACACCCACCATGACTAAATGATGCATCGTATAGAAGTCGCTGTCGCCATAGTAGACTCTGATGGTATGAACAGTGAATCCGAACCCACAGGGACCTCGTCTGATGATTATCGGAGGTTTTAGACTCGTTACTAACGGGCTAAGTTCTCTGCAAGGTGAAGTATCCCGCGATGAAGCCGTCGACGAACCTCCAGGAGATTCGATCGGTTGAGTTAACGGTAGATCGTCTAAAAAAGGGGAAGAATAAGTTTCGGCGAATTCGGGGGAAGAAGAAACGAAAAGTTCCAGTCATGTTTTCAATTCCAAGAATATCGATCGTCAACTCACTGGCCGGTATGACTAGAGACAATCCGCTCGTCGATGCAGACTTTATAACGGATCTAGACCTGTGTTTTGTCGACGGTAGTAAAGGCATAGCGAATGATTCAAAAGAATCTGTGCTAGAGTTGTGCTTATCATCCGCAGCGTCTCTGTTAGCAGCTGCGAGATCCAATCTAGAATAAAATCGAACAGAAAAGAGATGACGACGTTAAATAATAATTGACTTAGGCGGTTTTACCTCACGTCGAATCGCAACGTCGTATTTGAAATAGCTTTGAAATAAAATGAGAGTGAATTTTCGAATACATATATTTCGAAGGAAATCGATGCCAAAGTCCGAAAAAAAAAAAGAATGAATCATATTTCAAAATAAAATACACGATGCCAATTCGGCTAAAGAAAACTCACATGTGTTCGTCGTCAATGGATATACTGAACCTTGGCAGCTTGTCGCGTGTGTGCGAATGTCTCTTCCTCTGTATCTGCGGACTGACGTCGTCAGATTCAGTTTGCGAAGAGTCGGGTGTGCTCAGATTGACCGATAGTCCATCTGCGCCGGTGTTTTTATTAGTCGTCATCTGCGCCTCCCTTTCAAACGTTGTTAATGTTGTTGATGTAGTAGTAGAAGAATTGGCGGCGGTTGTTTGTTCCGGTTTCTCAGTCTTGTCAACACTGTCGTAAAACGAACTGTTTTTCAACGTCAGTGACTGGAGTTTATCCGGGAGGATATTTTTCTGGATTAATTTAACCGGTATCGATGATGCGGTTGCAAAACCGGGTGACAATTGAGCGTCAGAGGCGTCAGACTCTCCGCGGAATAGCTGCTTTCTTGAAAAATCTAACTCAGGTTCCGAGGTATTAAACAACGGCAATCTTGTCTGCGATATTTTTCTAGATTGTGGTGAATAAGAGGAAAAGGAACCGAAGAGAGGGGAGTCGTCCGTGTCGTCTGTGTCGTCACCTATGTCGTGATTGTACCGATCCATTCGAGCTGAAAAAAACAAACAAACAATGAACAAGTTTTTGGACTCTCTTCTCATGGTTCGAGTCTTCTCTTCTTTAGCTTACGACTTACAGTCGAAGTAGCTTGTGTCCTCGTCGTTCGTAAGCTGGGGAACAAATTCAGCCTTATGTCGCAACAGGCTGTTCCAATCAACGCCAAAGAAGTACGGGTGTTCCTTGACTTCGTGAGAACCGGTGGTCCCCAGACGATCTCTAGGACTTTGTTGCAGAAGTACAGTTATTATATCCTTCGCCTCGGCTTGTACTGGCCAATCGTCGTTGTCTGGCCACTCGATGTCGTCTGAATGATAATACAAAAAATAATTATAAAACGTGAATGAAATGAGATCGAAGGTTGTTCCCTTTCCAAAGAAATCACGCACAATATAGATCGATTGTATTTCTCACCGTTAACTGTGTGTGCAAATAATTCTTCCGGAGTATCGCCAAAGAACGGAACACATCCGATTAAAAATTCGTAAAGTATTATTCCCATGGACCACCAATCAACCGGTTTACCGTACCCTTGACGTAGTATAACTTCTGGTGCTATATACTCAGGCGTACCGAACACCTGTTTGTCGGAGAACTGTCTCGTATCTCTGTCGACGTATCCTTCGTAAAGATTGGTCGCCACTATTGGAAGTAAGAGAAAGAATGAATAAGTGGGTGAAATATGTATAATCGTTAATGAATTAACAATTCAAATAATAAATATTCAACTTACAGGACATGAGTCCCATTTTGCTCAGTCCAAAGTCTGTGAGTTTAATATGACCCAGAGCGGTGATTAGCAGGCTGAAAGAGATAGAAAAATGATGAAAATTTCATTCGCTAAGGGTTCCTCATCTTCTAAAATCTTCAATTTGTGTATTTACTTGTCAGGCTTCAAGTCTCTATGGACAATTCCATAACTGTGTAAATATTCGACGGCTAAAACTGTCTCGGCAAAATAAAATCTTGCCATATCCGGGGGTAGAGGTCCGATATTTTTTAAAAGATTAGCGCAGTCTCCTCCTTCGACGTACTCCATAACAAGACAGAGGTGTTTCTGTGGATAAAATATATAAAATTGATTAAATTTTCCTGATCAGGGAATAATTGGGAATGTTAGATTAGGTAGGTATTTGTCGTACCTTTGTTTCGAAACTACAATACATAGAAACGACAAAAGGGTTGTCCGTGAAGCTCATTATATCACGTTCTGCAAATACTTGTTCAACCTGATTCCTGAGCATTAAATTATTCTTGTTTATTTTTTTCATAGCGTAACGTTGCTTAGTTATTTTCTCCTTGACTAAATAAACAGCCCCGTAAGCTCCGTTGCTTATCAATTTCAATACTTCGTAATCGCTCTCGCACGGCACACGCTGACTTCTTAATTCATCATCTTTGCCAGGCTGGCTCGAAGAAGCCAAAAGCAAATTATTCTCGCTGGAAGAAGCGGAGTCTTCAAGCTTGTTCAAATCCTCCTGTAACTCTGCGATATAAAACGAAGGGGGAAGAAAGAAAAAATATTAGATCATTACGTATCTAAAAATATATAAAAATAAAGAAAAAAGAGGAAGAAACACACCTGAAATCGGGTCCCGATTTAGGGACAATTTGTTTATTATATACTGCGGTATATCAGCTTTTATTCCTATGTTAGTCTTGGCTTGACCTTCGGCCTGTTCTAAAAGGTGGTAAAATTCTTCGGGATCAAATTCAAGGCATTCCAGGAGTCGCGCAGGTCTCGAAATTACTAGTAATAATTTTTTAATCAGTCCCGTTAGTCTAGCCGCTGCTTCTAAAGATTTTTCTTTTGTCTGCGATTGGATTTGAAGAATGAATAAATTAAAATTATTATATCAATTAGATAAAAATCAATCATTCAATAATATAAAACTTTGTAGCATGTAGACAGCGTTACCTCCATTAACAATATCTCCAAATTTTCGCTCATTTCGTAAAAGTATCTAGAAGTTATTAATTTCTCTTGTGATTTTTGCAGGCAGTCACGCGCCATCTCTATAACTTGATGATGAACAAATCTGAGAATAGGCAGTGAATCTTGTGCTATATGAGAGGCAGTTTCATAATCGTCAATGTCATGATTTTCATTTATAAAGTTTGTCAATCTTTCTTCCATCTGTTGCGTAGCCTGAGGAATAGGAAAGCGTATGAATAATTAGAACCGAGTTTGTTGATAAAATTGATAAAACTGAGTTGAGATATCCCACCTTTGGAAAGCGTTCCTTGTACAGCGTGTTCATCATCACTATTTCGCTGTCCAGAACAGGGGATCGACTGGGGCTGCTATAAGTCCGGAATAAAAGGTGATAATTAAGCGGTTTCAGTCCTAATTCTCTGCGCAGAGATTTGAATAGATACGAAAACGCTAAATCACCTCAAACTTCTTGACCTAGGACGATGCAGCGGGGATCTCCGCCCCTCGTCCTCAAGACTCATAGATATACATCCCGGAATACTTGATATACTTGAACCCGGAAATCCCGGATGTGAACCGCACGGTGTTCCCGGTTTGGAGAAATGACACGACAGCATACGCAGCTCGTCTTTAGTCGGTATGTTAGGCAGCTGATGGAGTCGCTCTTGGCTCGAACATTGAGACTAAGAATGGGAGATTTTTTGATAGTTTTAATGAGGAATTTTGGTTGCCGTAATGTTAAGGAAAGGACAAATAGCCGAAAATTAAACGCCTCTCGATAAAATAGACTCACAGACACGTTACTGGAGCCTGGAGTTGTCCCGTAACCACTGGAAGGTAGACTAGCAACGGACCATCGCCTTCCGTCAGCGACAACGGTACTGGTGGCGTTGATTCTGGGCAAGTGTTAAATGTTTGATAAATATATTGAGTGAAGAATAGAATAAGAGTCTGTTGAATTTCTTCAAAAGTTTTTTTTCACAAATATAAAACCAAACATGATAATATAACAATAAGAAAAGCACAAAATATTATGTACCTTTTAATTGGTGCAAAAGGAAAATGTGGACTGGATGACATCCTAGGACTCTCTAGGGGACTGCCTACAATTTTGGGAAACAAAAAAAAGAAAAAAACTATCGTTACGAAGACATCTGCTTGCTATAAAATGAATTCTTATAAACTAAATATAAAACTTAAAATTACCTCGAAATAATTTCACTTTAAACTTACCGCAGATTGGCGACTGGCATCGAGGGAGTGTCGGAGATGTTGTAGCGATAAACGACTTGCGATGAGCTGCCTTTGCTGCTCTTCTTGGAATATTGAAGTCTCGCTGTGAATGTGTGAAAAAGTTAGTCGACCAGATCAAATTCCATGTATCTTAAGTCACATAGTGGGTTTTATCAATTGCTATAATTACCATGTGAACGGAAAGCGACGGCGCTGACTTTCCTATCGCGGAGTTTCGCATTCTTACCAAATTGGAAATCTCACCTGCGGCTGTAAATAGATGAAGTGTAAAATGTTTTTTGGAAAGTAACCGATCATACTCGATGAATTCTCATTTAAAGAGACAAAAAATTTTTTTTCGATTTAAGAAACTTTTAGTCTGGTCTGAAAAAAGTGAAGTATAGAAATGATATTTGCTATACATATATACAGAGAGAACAATACCTAGCATGAAAAGAATTTGGCTCAGAAACAAAACTAATAATACTGACTTGGTCAGTCAGGCATGGTCTTTAACAACGAGATGCAAAGAACAGAGTATGAGTCACTTTGGTATAACAATTTCTTACAGGATTTTTAAAAGAAGATTTGTTCGTAGGATGCACGAATCTTTGTTATAAGATCATACACGCATCTCATATGATATTTGTGTGTGAGTTCCTTTCCCACCATGATGATAATACATTAGTATATGGAATTCCGTGTCGATTCTACTGATCTACTAATCTAACTACCTTCCCCATGGCAGGAAACAACCCATATTCGTATTGAATATAAATTCTTTGTTAAATTTTGGAAAAGATTCTGATATTATGACCTATAAGATCTCCTTCCATATTGTTATATCGCTGTTTCTTACACGATGTGATCTGAATTTTTCAAGTTAGAGCCAATTCAGTAGCAAAGCACAACTGAATGTATTTATTCTTGAGCTCAAAATGAGCCGTTTGTTATTCAGAGAGTAAGATATAGGAGAATAACAAGCCTATAGGGCATTGCATGCAAATTTGATAGTAAAAGTTTTTAGATTTATACATTTTTGTGTATAATATACCAACTTGGAATTAATATTCATGCCGATGAAGATGTTCTGCTTCCTTTGAAATCAAAAGGAATCACCTTAGAGTAAACGAAATCTTTCATCAACCGGATTATCTCTAAACTTTCAAATCTCATAGTGAAATGAAACGATTGATATTGATCAATTGAATAGCTCTACTTTTTCACTTGTTGGAATGAAATGAGTCAAGAAACAACGTCGGTATACCGCTCAATACGGCTGCCTTACTCTCTTGATAGTAAAAAGATAAATGCATTTGAAACGAAGTAGAATCTTCGAATCAAGCCATTGTGTCCTTAGATCATCAGAATCTTTGAATTTCCATATTTGGAAATAATATCAAACAAGAAGAGAGGCGTATCGACCAATTCAGCGAGTTTACTTCTTCAAAAAGGCAGAAAACTACTAAGAACAGAATATTTCGATCACCGGCTCCTAGCCTGTCTCACAATCAACAGAATATGCCGATAGAAAACAATGATGTGTGAATCCATGCATTGACTCGGCGAGCATATTGTTAATATTTGCTATCGCAAAAAGCACCAAAGTACTACATGTGACACGAAGTAAAAAACAATATAAAAATGAATAATAATTACCTGGTTGATGTTGAGCAGTAGATTCTCTACCCTCGATTTTAGGTACTAAAAAATTTCTCGGTCTATCCATGTCAGTTTTCACCTGAGATTCTTGGCTCTCGTTTTTATCAAACACTAATATTCTAGCCGAATTACTTGCCGAACGAAAACGAGCTCTGCTTGGCCTGTTTTTAGCCTGATCCATTGCTGAATGTTAACACTGTTGTGTTTAGTCGACGGTATTAAGTCGACGCCGTTGCTGCAAAACGAGCAGATAGAATAAAATGAAAATAATAAAGAAAGGAATCTTAATGCTTATTTTATTTTCATTTTTTATTCGTCTATGTACTTCAAAATTTCTTCTCTTTTCTTTTCTTTTTTTTTCTTTTCTCACTTGCCACAAATCTATGCTATAGGTAGTGTAGTGAATCTGGCTCAAGTTTACTAACAATATTATTCAGGGTCGCCTAAAAATAGAAAGAGACTACTAGTATTGCATATTGAAGTGAGTTGATTGGCGATTGACGAAATAGAATGAAAATAAAAGAAAAAGGAAAAGAAAAACGAAGACCGATTTATTATTAAGTTACTTTTACAGGTGATAATTGTTGTTTGTTTTTCCTCGCCTCTTTCTTTCATTATTATTATTATTATTATTTTTAATACATGTACGTATGTGTGTACTTTTATTTTAATTTTTAGTTTATTTTACTTCTTTTCTTTCTTTCTTTCATCAATGTTTAAATCGGTTGAATATAATCGTACGATATTTATTAAAATAACGAAGTCATTAGATGAGTTTTTATTATAACAATTGATATCCATGTAGTGGTTTTGTAATTATCTTTTACATTGTATATCTGCGAACAGGTAGGGAGATACAACAGCAACAGCAACAGCAACAGCAACAGCGGCGGCAGCGGCAGCAGCAGCAGCAGCAGCAGCAGCACACCTTGCGATTAGCTTGTGCATTTGGTTTAAACGGAATGATATATTATTTACAAATATATGTTTTATTTTTTTTTTATTTTGTATTTTTTTGTTTTTTTTTAATATCATTTATTTTATTAATCAGGACCTCCCGGTGCCCAGAATTTTGATGTAATAAACATGGCTGTTTAATTTATCTTTATATAGACACTGTCAATTATACATTTATTTTAATTAATATTAAAGATACATTATATTAATTACGAAACATCGCGAAGGCTTTTCGTCGTCGATGATCATGACCACCTCTGAGTCATGATGGTGGTATAACATGACCATCGACCATAAACAAACTGTACGATATAGACTAATACAGAGGCCGACGACTTCGCTGCAGCTCCAGGATATGAAAATAGAGGGCGAGCTTGAAGCGTGTGTCAGCGTGTGTGTCATAGAAATAAAATAATAAAATTTAAAAAAAAACAATAATAATCTCGCAGCATTTGGTTTTAAAATTTAGTCGTTATTTCGATCGGATCTGCATATAACGATATAGTTTTTTTCCAACTTGTATCGATACATTATGCGTTTATAATTGTTGTTGTTTCTTTTTTTTTTTTTTTTTATTCTGTGTCAATGCTCAATGCCTTTTTACCGGCCAATTGTTGTCTCCAAGGAGTGGCTAATAATGAAGATAGCATTTTGTATGCATATACATATACGCATCTATTGTTGACAAACTATTCATTTGGTCATGATAGCCTTGAATGTTATGTATTGTATGCAGTATGCATACACGAACAATGAAGTGCAATAAAGATAATGCTTTTTATTAGTCACTTGCGGTATGTGACGAGCTGTTTTTTTCTTTTCTTCCCTATTGCCTTTAGTTTAGTCACTGACCATATCGCTGCGATTATAACTATACATCGTACCCTGCCATACATGTAGCAATATAATAAAACAATCACGAAGGCGTGTCGATCATTTGACTGCACATGTCTATTGATCAGCTGATCAATTGTTACAATTTCGAAATCGACAAACATAACAATGACGATACAGTCAACAGTGATAAAGTAAAACAAATGAAAAGAAACTCGACTGGTAGTAGAGGCCAAAGGCAATGGCAGATGTTATGAAGTAGATTTAGCTCTCGCTTTTATCGGTGGATGATTCAAACCGGCGCTATTTCAATTTGTCAACGATTTTCAGACATGTGGCACGGCGCAGTCCATATATGGGTAATTCTCCCGAGATACTCATTTTTCAGGGTACAAAAAAAAAAAATTCAAAACTCATCATTTTTACTTTCCAAAGTATGGATGACCTTTAGTATGAATTAATAAAACATAATTACCACTTGGACAAACTCGCTTTTCTATTTTGCGGGATTTTCCGTACTTATAGAAGAAATCGTAGTGCCAGAGGCGTGATGATGAAGGCCGAGGAATGATGCACACTTTTTGATACAACATTTTTTATTAGTTTGTCTCAGTACTTTGAAAAAAATTTTTTTTTTTTTTTTCCAATTTTTAATTTTTTTTTTTAATTTTGGTTCTGAGTTTTTTTATTTTTTTAAATTTTTTATGGTGGTTGGAGATGACAATATTAGCTTTATAGCTAATATATCCTCGTATTCTATGTATGAAATGTCTTTTTCTTTTTCTCTGGATCTCAATTGTCCAGAGGAATGATGCCAGAGGAATGACGATTTTGACGATTTCTTGTTCGTAATGTAACATGCGCGGTTTTTTAGACCTCAAATCGCGGTGATGAGTTGGTGTTTAATAGTTTCACTTGAAAATATACACAAAGATTTGATTCAGTTGAAAATACATCTTTGGCACTTGCCAGAGGAATGACGCTCCAGCTTGTGACATCTACTCAAGCCACACTTTTTCGTGAGAAAAAAGCCACAAGCATGAAAAATGAAACTTCGAAAAACTGTGAAAAACTTCAACAATGACTCGTCTGGTCGTTCTTGCATTCAGATGTTTTTTTTTTGCCGAAATTCGGCCGAAATCTCGTAGATTTTGTGTATATTTTTTCATGGATGACGAATGGGATCACAGTCGAATTCCCATAATATCGTATGGATTTTTAGGGAATTTCCACATTGTATCGTCTGGTCATTCCCGGATTCAGATGTTCTTCCTTCACCGAATTTCAGCCAAAATCCAATGGATTTTGTATATCTTTTTCCATGGATGACGAAAAGATGTCACAGTGGAATTTCCATGAGATCGTATGATTTCCTGGGGACTTTCTACAATAATCTGTGAGATTATACACAGATTAGTATGTTTATTTTCTCATGATTTGATGCAGGATCTGATGGATTCGACACAATGTTTCATGTCAACAACGAGATTGCATTATAACCATATTCACATGGGAATATAGATATTTTTCTATGGACTGTGCATAGAAGTGTATACCATTACACATGGATTCACATGTTGAAGTTTCCGAGATTTCAGGTAACAGCCGGTAGATTATTCATGATATTTCCCATGGATGAGGTCAGGACATTACTGTTATCTTTCCATAAAAATCTAGATATTCTGTAGGGCTTTACCATAAAAAACCATAATATATCTGAATGGAAATCTATATACCCATCCACATGGATTTCTCCTATTGCATGAAATTAAACAACCATGGAATATTCATGTGAATATTACTGGATCACCTATAGGAGAACCATAGATCAGCATCATGGATATTCCATGTTTCTGAATTTCGGGTGGATTATTATAGAATTTCGTGGAATCCCATTCGCATCCATACTTTTCCACATGGATTTCCACCTGGAAATTTTCAGTAGGGCAGGCCAGAGGAATGACGTCTGGGCGTCAAATGAGGCAAAAAAACGATTAACATGATTTACCAAAAAAAATCTGTCCTATAGCACTATCTCAAAATATCACGATCTAATATACTCGGGTATGAAAATCTAAGAAATCAGAGCGATTATTGGGAATAAACTCGGTTACCGGGAAAATGAGTATTTCGGGAGAATCACACATATATTGTTTCCTTTGTTGTTCCGTGCTATGTGTTTCGGTCCGTTTTTCGATCGAAATAGAGAATAATTGAAAGAGTGCTGTACAAGCGAGCTAAGCGTCGATGAAGTAGAGCGGAGATTTATCAGTGTCAGTAAGAAAGGCGGCTGTCTTTTGTTGATAATCTGATTCTGACATGTGTACATCAATTGTCATACATAGTCGTCAAATCTACCGATGCGTAAACAAACATGGCGTCCTTTGTTCCGAATCGTTCTCTCATTGTTTTACTATTTTATTTGAACTTTTGGATCTCCGCAAATCCTATCAAAGGTTGAAATTATAACACATCTGATTCTCCGAAGTTGTTTCATTAGTCTTTTACCCGTTATTCCGATCTTTCTTCTTTTTTTTTTACTTTTCTTTGTTTTGTTTTTGTTTCTATTCTTCCGCAGAAAACGACTCCTGGCTATGGCCTAACGAAGCAGATTCAATAATTAACGAACGAAGACTGATCGAGGCTCCTTCCTCATATCACAGCTACGACTTGACTATGCAACAAAAAAATCCGGGCATTGTCTACCACGACAATTCATTGTCGGCGGCAAAAACGGGTCGGCAAAAATTTTCCGCGTGGAAAAGGCCGAAGACAACAACTGCGAAATCCGTTGGATTGGCTTTGGCAAAACCAACTAGCAGCAGTAGCGTTGAAAGATCTGAGAATCATTTATATTCTGAAACTGATAAAAGTTCCCCATTATTTAACGGGACAAAGACACATCATTCAAGCATTCAGAGGGATTGGAGTTTCCCGGAAGAAACCCTTATAGGGAGAAAGGCGGAATTAAGTATGGACTTTTATTTGATGAGAAGTTGTACTCGATGATCCCTACTGAAAATTTCCAGGTGGAAATCCATGGACGAATCCACCTAGAATTCCACCTGGGAATCTATATGGAGAATCTCTGTGAATCCGTAGGTTTTCTACCGGGGATTGGAACTGGGAATCTATGGAATTCCATGTGGTTGTAGCCATGAGCAAAAACATGTAATCCTGTGTGTAATGATATATGGAATCCTATGTGTAACATTATATTAAGTCCTATGGATTGTCGGTAGTAGTTGTTACAGAAATCGCCACGAACCAGGGACTTTCAACAATGACTCGTCTGGTCGTTCTTGCATTCAGATGTTCTTTTTTTGCCGAAATTCGGCCGAAATCTCGTAGATTTTGTGTATATTTTTTCATGGATGACGAATGGGATCACAGTCGAATTCCCATAATATCGTATGGATTTTTAGGGAATTTCCACATTGTATCGTCTGGTCATTCCCGGATTCAGATGTTCTTCCTTCACCGAATTTCAGCCAAAATCCAATGGATTTTGTATATCTTTTTCCATGGATGACGAGAAGATGTCACAGTGGTATTTCCATGAGATCGTATGATTTCCTGGGGACTTTCTACAATAATCTGTGAGATTATACACAGATTAGTATGTTTATTTGCTCATGATTTGATGCAGGATCTGATGGATTCGACACAATGTTTCATGTCAACAACGAGATTGCATTATAACCATACTCACATGGGAATATAGATATTTTTCTATGGACTGTCCATAGAAGTGTATACCATTACACATGGATTCACATGTTGAAGTTTCCGAGATTTCAGGTAACAGCCGGTAGATTATTCATGATATTTCCCATGGATGAGGTCAGGACATTACTGTTATCTTTCCATAAAAATCTAGATATTCTGTAGGGCTTTACCATAAAAAACCATAATATATCTGAATGGAAATCTATATACCCATCCACATGGATTTCTCCTATTGCATGAAATTAAACAACCATGGAATATTCATGTGAATATTACTGGATCAACTATAGGAGAACCATAGATCAGCATCATGGATATTCCATGTTTCTGAATTTCGGGTGGATTATTATAGAATTTCGTGGAATCCCATTCGCATCCATACTTTTCCACATGGATTTCCACCTGGAAATTTTCAGTAGGGATGAGATCTAGTCCCTACTGAAAATCGCGGCATGAGATCTGATGTGAGACCAAATTCTCTTATGAGATCTGATATCATCTCACCTGAGATAAGGGGAGATCCCACCTAGGCCTCACATCAGATCTCGGTAACGAGTTTCGATTTTCAGTAGGGGTGTCTTTATTCCCGGCCCCTATTCTTAATTCTCATCAAAATCTTGTAAGAAACTTGTATCATATTGTAAGAAACTTACTACGTCATTAGTTAGACTAATGGAGGAATGTTTGTTATAAGATCATACAAGCATCTCATATGATATTAGTGTGGGTTCCTTTTCCCCATGATGATAATACATTAGTATATGGCATTTTGTGTCGATTCTACTAATCTACAAATCTACATTCCTTCCCCATGGCAGGAAACAACCCATATTCGTATTGAATATAAATTCTTTGTTACATTTTGGAGAAGATTCTGATACTATGACCTCATGAGATCTCCTTCCATATTGTTATATCGCTGTTTCTTACACGATGTGATCTGAATTTTTTAAGCTAGAGCCAATTCAGTAGCAAAGCACAACTGAATGTATTTATTCTAGAGCTTAAAATGAGCCTTTTGTTATTTGGCGAGTAAGATATAGGAGAATAACAAGCCTCTAGGGCATTGCATGCAAATTTAAGGGTAAAAGTCTTTAGATTTATACATTTTGTGTATAATACACCAACTTGGAAGGAATATTCATGTCGATAAAGCTGTTCTGTTCTACTTCCTTTGTAATCCAAAAGAATCACCTCATCTTTGAATTTCCATATTTGGAAATAATATCAAACAAGAAGAAAGGTGTATCGATCAATTTGCCGACTTTACTTCTTCAAAAAGGCAGAAAACTATTCAGAACAGATTATTCCCATCCCAATTTCGATTACCAGCTCACAGCCTGTCTTACAATCAACAGAATGTGCCGAGTACAACAGAGCCTTAGAAAACAGAAATGTGTGGATCCATCCACTGACTGGTATTTGGCGAGCTATGCAATTGAGGAAGAAACCTGGTGAGACTAATTGCGAAGGCTTAGAAAACCCGTTGATAATCGGTGGTATGGTTGCCCGATTGGGTGAATTCCCCCACATGGCAGCCCTCGGCTGGGTCTCCCCGGACAATGTAATGTCTTTTCTTTGTGGGGGTAGTCTGATCTCGAATAGCTGGGTGATAACAGCGGCCCATTGTACCCACGGACCGTTGTAAGACAGTTTTAAAATTGCCTTATGAAAAATTGGAGAAAAAACAGCAAATGATGATTCAAAACTTTTGAATGATCATTTTTTTTTCGTTTTTCTATATTTTTCTCCAAATATTCGAGTCCGTTTTCATTACCCAATCTTCGAATTCTGAGATATTTACATTTTAGAGGCCCTCCGAAAGTAGTGCGCATCGGCACACAACAATTGAGCAATAATGCCACTGGAAAATTGATCAGCATCAAGAAAATCATGCGACACCCGTCGTACAAGCCTCCTGCAGTTTACGCTGATCTAGCGCTTTTGCAACTTGATAAAACCCTCAAATTTGGGTCCAATATAAAGCCTGCATGCTTGTACACAGAGTTTGATACTACGCCGACAAAGGCTTGGGCAACTGGCTGGGGTGTTACTGGAATCGGTACATAAATTGATGAATTAAAAATTGTATAAAAGCCTGGTTTTTGTTCCTCCAATCTTTTGAAACGTAATCAAGTTGAAGTTAGGAGTTGGGAGTCATTGTATCTTAGGGTGAAGACACTTGATCCAAGTATTTGGATGAACCGTTACTTCGAATTCAGATATTAGGGTCTCTGATTGTTTAGAATTAGAATTGTTTTATAAACAATTAGAGACCCAAATATGTAAAATCAAAGTAACGGTTCATCAAAATTCTTGCGTGAAGTGCTTTCACTTCGACTACATCTAACTCTGATATCTGACTAACGACTCCTAGCTTGTAGTCGATTGTTTTGAACTTCTTTGATGATAGATGTTTGCAAAGACCAATTTGGACACATGCCAGTCTCTCTAAAACATCCCTGATTGATTTCTATATGAAATTTCAGCGGAAGATCAAAGTGACGAATTGCTAAAAGTCCGTCTAGACATTATCGACACTGTAGCTTGCGCGTTGAATCTCAATCGCTCAATTGCTATTCCGAGAGGAGTTGTACCGAGCATGTTGTGCGCTGGAGATATCGACGGCGATTGGCACAGCGATACTTGCCAAGGGGATTCAGGAGGCCCCTTACAAGTATCACATCCCAATCATAAATGCCTTGATCAAATCATAGGCATAACGAGCTTTGGGCGTTCGTGTGCGATTAAAAATTCTCCTGGTGTTTACACAAGGATATCGCACTACCTCGACTGGATCGAGAGGATTGTTTGGCCCGATGAAAATCCAAATAGGTAAAAACGGTTTTTTGCTAATGACAATGATTCTGATTTAAATTAATCATTTCTATTATTTTTCTTAGCTCTTAGCGTTAATCTCATCTTCCTTCAGGGAGAGGATAATAGATGAGTAATCATGACGCGCAGTGTGCGTCATTGATAATAAGACCAAGCCATTTATTAATGAACACGAAACTCTGTGTTTTCCTTACAAACATCTTAAACAAACAAAATTCGTTTGCATATTAGTGATTATCTCGGTTTTTTAGTCTTATAATAATAAATAAAAATCTGTATCATCCTAAAGCTATAGCCCGACAAGAATAAACGCGGTAAAATAAGTTTGAGAATTTTGCTTCTCGTGTATTAATTATCTTAAGTAGATGCTCAACAAACGTTGGATTAGGCTCCCGGTCAACACGTTATCTATAGTGACCTTTGACCATGAGAATCCTGGGCTCCGAATACGAGTAGAGACCTTTGGCAGAGGTCTCTTAGCTTGTATCTAGCATCTTGTATCTTATCAATGTTCGACCTTTGGCCTCGAGAGCAAATACTGGGAAAATTTTTACGACCTAACTACGTTGCTGTATCAACTGCATGGTGCTACTCTATATCCCCTTCAGAAAAGGCAGTACAAGGCAGGAAGCACTTACTTATCCAATATCGAACCCGCTTTGAATTAAATTCATTTAGCTTCCACCCCAGTCTTTCTTCGTCTGCCATTCTGTCAGCAAGTTACTTACTCTACTATATAGATACGAAATATTTAGTGAACAACAAACTTCGCTTAACACACCTTATGGACATTTTTATACAAGTCATGTTTCCAAATTGAATTTTTCAATCCATATTTATACATATTTTTTTTTTTTTTTTAACACACATCTTGTCACTCGATATGGAACGTGTATTCTTGTTGGTTTATCTGTGCCTAACAGTTCTGTGCGTCGATACTAGTGCTGGTGAGCCTTCATCATTTCAACAAAAATTTCGTTTTTAGTATTTCTTCTACTAACTATCTTTTTTTCGTTTAGTAGTATTACAGCTCTAATCCTTCTATAAACTCATTTATATTACAGTCTACATCAATGATCCGACCCTTTGCAGTCGTACAAAATGTAGCGGTGAGTTTGCATTCGGTTCTTTTTTTATCTAAAAAGGCATTATTTCAGAATTTATGGACTTTGCCTTGCATTGATTTAGTACAAAGAAGAAAAAATGGTTGTTGTAGGGTACAGGCTGCTGCATCGTTGATTCAAGATCTTTGAAATTTTAAGGAAATATTCTAGAATGTTCTATTCTTCGCAACGTTTGATAAAAAATGTTCATGTATTGAAGTGAGATTCGTCGAGCATGATCGGTTTGCCCCAAAATTAAATGAATGTAGAATTTTTCTTCCAAATTTTAAGGAGTTGGAGTAAACGATGCGACCTGTACCCTACGACACACGCTTATTCATCGGTGTGATTAATCTATGAAAGGCAAAGTGCGCATGATCTCATATAACTTTTAATTATGTCTGAGAAAATAGTGGAAATTGATTTGAAAAATTAATTTTCACAGCTACTCCAGATCCTCATGCAAAATTCAAGTATACAGAGGGTGTGATTTACCGTTACGCATACAAAATAGACGTCAGTACAAACCTAGGAGATAAACCGAATCAGCGACGCAACGAATCGACTCTACAAATTGACTCCGTAGTGTCGTTAAGCTTCACCTCACCTTGCGAGGGAGTTTTGAAGCTAGCTGACTCTAGCGTTAGTCATAATCGCACAATTTATGACCCTGAATTTCCTGACAGAGCTGGAAAAGAGTTTAAAAAAAGCGTGGAACAATATTCGCTGAGATTTGCATTCCAGGATGGCAAAGTTCAGGAGGTTTGTCCTCACCCAAGAGAACCGGTTTGGGTACTCAATATCAAGAAAGGAGTACTCTCCATGTTTCAAAATACGATGAAAAGATTCGACGTTGATCACTCTTCCCAAGAACTTGACGTCAACGGAATATGTGAGACGGAATACAAGCTTCACGAGGCAAAGAAGACCAGTTTGATAGTTAAAAAGTCAAAGAATATACGGACGTGTACAAACAGGTACAAATATTTGTCTGTTCTGCAGTCAATGTCGTACAGAAGTCCGTACTCATCAAATTCGGCCGCTTTTATGGAGCCGCTATTAAAGTCATCTAGCGAATGTGAGATCACGATAGACCACCACATATACGAGGAAGTAAAGTGCGCAGAGTCCCACATGCTCAAGCCTTTATCTAACGGAGGAGAAACTGGGGCCAGAACGGACACTAAAACGTCCTTAAAGCTGATAGAAGAGTTGTCAGACTACGTTGAAATGGACGACGACGATGAAGAGAACGATTTTTCGCTTACCAGAAGAATCAACCTGTTATACGATCACGCTATAACGCCAAGACCGACGCATGGAGAATTGAGAATGTCCCGTGACTGCCTTAAAAATATGTGCAGGATGATAGAGGGTGAAGAAATTGAACAGGAATTCTCTGAGATGTTCACTAAACTGATACATTCCACTCGTCTCTTGAATTATCCCTCCTTATCAAAGCTGCTAAATAGAGCAAACAGCATATGCAGAACTGGAAGGTATGAAAGAAAGATCCATAGGACGTCGAGGCCTGCGACTAAACCACCGCTTTTATACATTTTCAGGAAACACTTCATCAACGCTCTGCCGTATATCGGCAGCAACGCTGCACTTGCTGTGCAGCGTGATTTGATCATCGAGAAACAGGTTCCCCTCGATAAAGTTAAGGACTGGGTGACCGGATTCGCGCTCATTCCACGCCCTGATATAGACACTCTATGGGCGTTAAATCCGCTCTTAGACCATCAGAATAAGATGGATGGTTCCCAATTCGATCTATCCTACTCTGCCATGCTTCATGCTTTTTGTAGAACGGTGAACGATGACTGTCTCAGTCATGAGCCAGTCGCCAAATTTCTACGCCATATCGAAGCTAAGATCGTAAAGGGATGCGCCAGACGAAGCCAATTGCCTTTGGAAATGAAACAGGTAGATAACGGGAGATTATCTACACGTTTTTGTCCATAAGTCCTAAGGGGTTGATTAAAAAACACCCATATTCCGGGTGTACGTAGTCCCTTGATCCCTTTCGTCTATTTAAAGTTAAAAATTAATATCTTGTTCGATTCTCCAGACTCTGGAAGCTCTGAAATCTGTGGGAAACATGGGAGTCGATACTGAGAGCTTAAGAGAGAAGTTGAAAGAGTGCATCGAGGGAGGTGGAGGATATCTAAAAATGGAGACGAGGATAGCTGCGGTTGATGCCCACCGTAGATTAACATCGTGCGAACAAACGAGGGACAATTATTTCCTGAATCTTTATCGCAATTCCACCCAAGACGCGGAGCTTAGAATAGCTTCGTATTTGCAGGTGATGCGATGCCCGGATTACAACGTTATCAAAATAATAAAACACACGCTTAAAGAAGAGGAAGTTAATCAGGGTAAGTGACGAGATTGAAAAGAAAACTTAAAAATCTATAAAAGAAAATAGGAGGACTAATCGGTGGGCAATTTTTATTCGCAGTGGGATCGTTCGTCTGGAGTCATCTAACGAACCTTTTGAAATCTTCCTCGCCAAGTAGAATAGAGATTCAGAGTTTACTAACGGACCGAGATTTGGGAATGAAATTCAACAGCGATATTCGTAAATTTTCGCGAAACTACGAGAGCTCGTTCTTCTCCGACGAGTATAATCTCGGCGCTAATTACCAAACGAATTTAATATTCTCACCAAGTTCTTACATCCCTAGAACAGCGACTGTAAACGCTACGGTCGATGTGTTCGGCGAGTCTGTAAACGCGTTTGAAGTAGCCGTTCGTTTAGAAGGGTTCGAGTATTACGCGGAGAAGTTCTTTGGCCCTGAGGGTCCGCTGAGCAACAATAAAGTCAGCAGCTACTTCGGCACCTTTCTCAGATCTCTGAGGTCGGCTAAAAGCGATAACGAAGATTACGACGGGGAGGTGAATCGGCTGCCTAATGTAATACAGAATGATTTCGACCATCCGAGGATCAGTATAGCTCTTAAAGTATTCGGCAACGATTTGCAGTACATAGTGCTTAACGGAGACAAAGAAATCAAAGAAACTTTAGCGTCCATTGACCCTTGGGCTAAATTCAAGCAAATATTATCAGGCAAAGAAGTTAAATACGAAAAAGCCTCCATGTTTTTAGACTCGTCTTACGTAGTTCCTACCACCGCTGGTCTCCCCCTTCGTCTAGGAGCCTCCGGCTCAGCTGCCTGTAATTTTAAAATGTCTGGATCTCTGGACAGCAAGAGATTGGCGAGCAACGCAGAGGTAGAAATAATAGGAAATATTATGCCGAGGTGAGATTTCTCCGCTATATTCAGAAAGCGAAAACTAAAACTCTTGATTTCATTTCACCAACTTCTTACAGCGTCAGCATCGACATCACCGCCACAATGGTCGTCGACGCTTTCTATAAAAGTACCGGAATCAAGCTACGATCCAACTTGTATAGCTCTGGCGCTGTTAGAGGGCATCTTAACGTTCAAGGGATGCAACTGGTCAGCCTTAACATTGGGCTGCCCAACGAGAAGATAGAGGTCTTCTCCCTGCTCACCGACGTTCTATTCGTCAGCACTAGCGGACCTAACAGCGAAGAAACTCCCGTTGGATTGATAGTAGCTGGTAAAAGTCGAAAGGACTTTGAGCAAAGTAACTTTGTGCAGATTGTTAGCAACAGAACTTGCAGCTGGCCTGCGCTGGACAGACTCATAGGCCTTAAGCTGTGCACCGATTACCAGTTCTCTAACGTGACCAAAGACCCGGAAGCCTCGTACTTTGTTCTGAATGGTCCAACTCTGTTCAAAGTATCCCTGATCAAGGCTGATCCAACGGCTAAAAGCTACCTGCTAGAATACAGATGGCAGAGAAGTGAGGTAAATTAATATCGCGGCTTTATCTCGGTGGGAGAGTTTCATCGTTGATCACTCATCCGTCTTTTATCCACTATTTGACTTCTTTCAGAACGAGAGTGTAATCAAAGTGGCCTTTGATACTCCTGGATCTAAAATCAAGAGGGAAATAAGCGCTCAGATATCGTTCGACGGAAATTCTCGTAACGTTTCGGTTGTTCTAAAAGCGGCTGGTAATCTGCTGGTCGCAAGAGGTGCTGATCATTTTCTCAGAGTCTCTGTTCATCATTTAATCCTGTTCTCAAAATAAAATAATTCGTCGATTATCTATTTAATTTAGGAACATACAGGAGAACGGATACCGAAGCTCTGCTTGACCTCGGCTTGGACATCAATGGAACTAAGCATTTCGATGCTAGTGCCGGATACACGAGGACCGACGGCCACTACGGATACAATTATAAACCCAGATTGTACCTCGCTATCAACAACGAGAGAGTAGCCGAGCTTTCAGGTAGTCGAAGATGGGATTTTTTGAGAACTACCTAATCGATACGTTTCTGAATCTAAAAAATTAAAAATATAAAAACTTATGTGTTTTCAGGCACTATTCGGACATCTATGAAGAGCGATGTGTCGCAAAGCGATATCGACTTGTTGTTCGAGACGAAGAAAGTCTGGACTCGAGTCCTGGGCTATATAATGCGTCGCAATGTTAGCGTCGCAGGAAATATCAAGCTGGATTATCAACTGCAGGGAAAGCAGGGTTCAGATCCTGGGAAAAAGGAAACGGTCGAGGTCAAGGTTGAGCTGAGCGATCGTTCGCAGAAAACTTTGACTCACAAGGCGGCTAATCTTACGCTAAAATCATCGGCTTATCCCAATCTGAACGTAGACGTTGTCGCTTGGTATCGCCAGGCTTTAGGCCACCTAGAAATACATACGGAAATAAACTCAAGTCCGCACCTCAACGACGACGCACATAAGCTAACGGCTCAACTGGTTCTGACAAACTCTAGAACTTACGTGCATAACGAAGGCTCTAAGATCAGCGCTTACTTCGCCATAACTAAACCGATACAAAAACTTGACATCAAAGTAGGAATAAACCATTTCTCTCATGGGCCGGAGACCAGAACTAATGGTTTAATACGATACGCTCCAGGTGAAGTTAATGAAATCCTCATTTAATGAACTTCTCTGATTATAATCAGAACGAAAATCTATATGAGTGAATAAAAATTGACGTAATTCTTATTTCAGGAAAAGAAATAATGTTGATACTGAACATGAAGATGCCTAGGGGCGCAATGTTCAACATTGAAGCGCACGTTAATCTGACCATTCCGGCGTTCAATCCGATGCTGATAGACGTTGAGATCAGAGAAAAGGCTCGTAAAGAGTACGACTTGAATTTGGCTGGGACGTGGTTCAGCGGGCACAATATTAATGCTCGTGGATCGTACGTTGATCGTTCGACTCTGTCCATTGTCCATCACACCATAAAACTCATTCTAAAGTCACCGAGCTTTCCATCCGATGTTATAATCAACTGGAAAGTATACATCGACGCCAATGATGTCTTGGTAGATCTACAACTGGAGCAATTGGATAAGGGGATGAGTCCCGGCGATCAAAAGGCCGACACACTGCCCGAGCGCTTTAATCAAAACAAATATGCTCTCGTGCTGAAACACTCGACTATAACACAGACGAAATTTATCAGCTACTTGGAGTGCAGATATAAAAGCAACGTCTACACCCTGACGACCGAAGTGGACAGAGAGAGAGAGGCAAGGGTTGAAATCCACCTGGACAATTGGCGAGACGTTCACTTCATCGCCAGAGGAATAAACGAGCCTGATAAGACCGAGGCAGGATTAGAGATAAAATGGGACGCCAACAGAGACCCGGACTTGAAATTCGCCACTTCGTTTCAACTGATTAAATTTTCTGATCTTCAAGAGTCGAACGTTACTACTACAGCGATGGTCACTTACCCGGGACGATTAGTCACCGGTGTTTGTCTCCTCGCTTTGCGTGGACGCAGCAATTACGTTTCTGATCTAAAACTGGAATGGTCTTCGACCAACGCCATACAGTTTACGATAAATGCAGACTACAATATGGAGCCGACATACAAGATATTTAAAATAGAATCCCAGCTCCTTACGCCGTTCGAATTATGGAAGAAGACTTCATTGAATGCTAAGTAATGAAAACCGATAACCGACGACTCGTTACGGGGAGTTTATCACTCGTCAACACTGATATCCCCATTTTATTTGAAAATTTTATTAAATATCTCCTTTCTGATGTTCTAGATACGTGAAAAACAGGAATGCGATAACAGCTAGCGGCAGCGTTTACTGGCAAGACTCTCAACACGTGATAATAGATTTATCAGGAGATCTGACCGACGACAATACGAACTTAGAATGGAATGGAAACTGTGGATTAGTGAGCACTATCCACCCGATAAAATGGATAAATGGGAATATAACGCACAAACAGCATTACGGTAAAACTGCGGATAGCCATCTCTCTATTAGCTATTATCCAGACAAATTATTGGACTTGAAAAGTTCGTGGGAATTGGCGAAGGAGGAAGATGGCTCGTTCAATGTCACCGGAGTACTGCACATGGTATCTCCTCTAGCCAGCTACGAGAGAGGAGACGTAACTTGCAGCCTCCGTTTTACACCGGATTGGAAAGTCCACGGAGCGGTTTACGTTGATTTAGACAAGCGAAAGTACACGGGAAATTTAGTCGGCGATATAGCTAGGATCAAGGAGTCTATGATACAGTTCAATCTGACTACACCGATCGAAAGGTTCGCAACTCTCAACGGAAAGCTTGGTTTTTCAGAGAAAGAAAAACACTTAGTGGCTAAAATCGACGCGCCCCACGGCGCCGTAGGGATCGAAGCTCTCTGCCAACTCTTCACCAACGGTCCTGACTTCAATCTCAAACTGGAAGTAGCAACGCCGATCGACCTCCTCCAGAGATCGCTCGTCGTCGCTAAGTTGAACAAAAGAGAGGCAGACTTCAGGATCGGTTACAATAATATCACCGCCGGTTTCCAGGGGGTTTGGCATTACCTGACTCTAACAGATTTTCACTACACTTATATACTGTACACTCCGCTGAAGAGCCTGGAGGAGTGCGGTATCGTTACCAAGCTCGTTATCAACGGCGCTCCGAAAGCTTATCAGACCCGCATCGATGCAGAGTTTTCGTTGAGGCTGTCTAACACCAAATTCGGAATTGCTGCCAGCGCGGGACCAAAACCACCGCCGTTTATCATACCCATAAAAGTCGAGGCTGTTACACAGGCCGAATCAACTACGGAGGAAAGTTACGAGTACGATTACGAGGACGGTGATAATTCCACGGAGCCAATAGAAGAGAAGCTGTACTGGCAAGGGGGATTCCTGGTAACTTTATATCCATTTATTTCTATGAACTTTTAATTTTCATCCTTATATGTTTATAAATTTCAGATCGACGTAGGGATCTTCGATACAATTGTTGGCAATCTTGACATAGACCAGGAAGACATGTTGTACAAAATATTGGGCTCTCTGAAAATACCTCCAGGAGTTATTCGTTTGGACGACAGATTCTACATGCAAGATATAATGAACATGAAAAACGATCTGCAGATTGATACGCCGTTCATATTCGGATCGGAGATAACTTCCGCTTATCAATTCACCATGGATACAACGCACAACGTCTATACCGTCGCGACTGATTTCAGGATGAAAAATCACTCCGATTGGATAGAGGTGAATTTAATCATACCGATGAACAATTTTAGCGATATAACGATCGATTCTATTCATTGTTTCAGACCGGATATCACGTAGAGTACAAACGCAGATCAGTCGACGATTTGAAATTCCACGTTACCACAGTAAAGATAAAGTCACCGCTGAAATTCATGCCGTATTTAGACACCAAAATAAACCTTGAAAGCGAAGAGAATATGTACAAAGGGGCCGTCACTGTCAGAGGAGACAATTGCACAGTGGATTTATCCGGCTCTATAGACGTAATCAGAAACTCAAATAAAATTGAATTGAATTGATGGTTTTTTTAATCGTTGATAACTTCTTTTTTGTATTCATATTCCCTCGTAGACTGACGACGGGTTTCTCGATAGCATGCTACTGGTGAAAGTAAACAGCCCCAATATCGTCGTACCGAAGACCAGACTGACGCTTAAGAAGGATTTGACGTCTAAGGAAAACCGGGTTGAATTTGGGGTCGAAATATATGAGCCAGTGTTAAGAGTTGTAAGTTTGATGGGGTATTTTCATATTTCAAAATCATCGCTACATGTCGCAATCGCATTCTTATACTTTGTGTACAATTTCTATTTTATTTTAGTTCAATATCCAAGGAGTTTGGGCCGTCAAAGGACATGACTTCATAAATGCTACCATAGATTTGAGATCTCCGATCGAAATGCTCGAGAATGTTAGAGCCAATTTGTACCACGTTAATTCTATATCTAATAACGATACGGCAAAATTGAATCTAGAATTTGTACATCGATCTGTGTATAAGTACAAATTGATCGGAGACTACAAAGACAAGATAGTCAGCGTTGAACTGATCAGTCCGATAAAAAATTACGAGAATCTTCAAGTTTTGGGAAACGTTGTTAAAGTTAGCGACGGATTGTATAAATTCAGCGGAGATCTGACCAACAATCGTTCGTCAAATAATTACAAATTATCTGCTGAAATAAGGACCGAGAGAGAAGCTATATCGTCAATAAGATCCACCATTGTTCCCGAGGGGGATTCAAATCCGTCGGAAGAAAGTATCGCTTTAAATTTCAACAAAGAAACCCACGGGTTTAAAATCTGGAGTGAAAACAGCCCGAAAGATATATCCGTTGATTTCAGTTACATAAATATACTGAATTGGAGCGCGGAGGCAAAACTAATGGCCGGTGATGACGATGAAGTAGATTACCAGCTGACCGGTTCTGTCAATGCCCAAACCGACGGCAATCTGAGTGCCAATTTGCACGGCAAGACACCGTGGAAGAGTATAGAAAATTTCATGATCGACGGCAACATGTTGATATTGAAAAAGACAGGCAGCATCAGAACGAGTCATAGTTTCAACAAAGACAGTAGTAACTTTGAATTAAAATGGAGTTTACTGTGGATGGAAGATATATTTTTAAATATACTCCTCGGCTACGACGTAGAGAATGAAGAAAAGCACATCGACACCCAACTCTTCCTCAGGAATCCTAAAAATTCATTCAGGAATTTTGTCACCGGATTCAACGTCAATATTGACAAAAACATTTGGATATTTGGGGGGAACATCACCCTCGGTATCGTCGACGAACGAAACATAGACGCTATACTAAGCTTGACGCTACCTCCGCCTGACCAAGATCGTCATACTGTTTTGATCAGTTATCACGTCCAGAAGGATTCCGACGACTATAAGTACGCCGTTGGCTATAGCACGGAAATTTCTGAGCTAAATTACGCCTCCGATGGATCGGTGAGTATTTATCCATCATCTCCTCAACTCCTTATCACTTTTTTTTTTTTTTTTGTTGTTTTTTTTCAAATAGCGCTACATCGATTCTCTAACTCTCTTATGTATCAACAGTTTAAAAAGAATCCCAAAGACATGAACGGGCATCTAAGAGTCACCTGGGGTTTGCACTCTAGTAAAACAGTGAACAATTTGTTCAACGTAACATTCGAAAACAAAGAAATTGGCTTTGATTACTCTCTGATAACGCCCAAATATATCCACGAAGAAACTCTGGTTCTTCGTATAAACTACGACGCAGGATCTCCGGCCCATAGTGTAGTAAATGCCAACGTTTACTATCCTTCGACAAAGGAGGTCGGTACTGCTCGGATCGTTTACGCTAGTCTTGCCAATATTAACGGATCAGTAAATGCCTCGACTTCAATACTCGGCCTGGACTATGTGGGCTGTAATTTTGTCGCACATACAACCATGTAATTGTATTTATTATCATTATTGTTGGATATAATTGAACCATTTTTCTCTAACTGTGGGGAGAGACGCTATTATGTAATTTTTTTATTCATTACCGAACTCGATGTTCAATACAGTAAAAATAAATTTTCAGAAAGCGGAACAAGAGATATCTGGAAGCATTCTGGCCGGGTAAAACGGCGCTTTTGAATTCTGACTATACGTACAACAGCGAAAGGCTCGATTCATCTTTAGACGGTATATTCGAAGTTGAAATACCCCTGAACACGCGTCATAAATGCCTGCTCACTTATGGATACAAGAAACGTCCTCAAGTAACTAACGGCCAATCCAAGTTGACCTATAACAACGCTAGAATACTCGAAGGAGCGTATAACTCAAAGAGTGAATCTCGGGCTGGTCTAGAAAAAGAACGTATAGAAATAACGATACAGAACAGCTTCAAGCCCCTTGGTATTCTTTACACAAATCAATACGAGTACAGCGGTGGTAACGAGGGAACAAATTATCCAACAGTTGAATCTAAGCACATCAACGTATACAGACTTGGTAATAGCTCGGAATTCAATATCGTCGGAGAGTCGAGGATAAGAACTACTCACACTGGTCAAAACGTCGATCTTACAGCCATCCACTTCAATAGAACGGTCAAACTGCATACTGACTACAAAATTCTGTCCGGGGAATTCGACCATAACACACGTCTTAGCTTGGCCAAAGACGCTTGGGCCTCGTACAAAGTCAATATAATAAACAAGACCACCGATGATCTTGAGAACCAGTTTTTGGTACTAAACTTTGCTTATCCAAGGAGGAACTTCACCCTCGATGGTTCATACAAGATAAACAGCTCCGATGTAAGCTCGGAAGCTAAACTGGAATGGGACAAGGAAACTGAAGAGCCTAGAAGCATAGGCACTGGTTTTGAATGGAACAAGATCATGACTCCGGAGTTCCAAGGCCAACAGCAAGCCGTTCTAAGCCTCAAGCATCCGACCTTTGAAAAGGACGTGACTTTCACTGCAAAAATTGACAAACGGGACCCGAGGGATCTACTGAACGTTGGATTGGTCGTCGACTATTCAACCAGGCCAGAAAAACTCCTCGTACTATCCGGGAAGATAAGAGACGAGAGCGACTGGCCAATGGATCGTAGATACAGCTACCAAATAATGGGACAGCATCCAACGACTTATCTGGATCTCCAGGTGAAGGGATCCCTCCATAAACACCAATTCATATACGTTAAAATGGGGAACGACGCAACGTACAGACGTAGCTATTTACCCGTTGAGAACGGCCAGCTTAACGCCTACTTAGATCTATCCAAATACGAGATTGAACTACGCAGGGAATACAAGGAGGCTGTTAAGTACCTGAAAGCCAGATACTATCCAGCGTATCCAGAATACGTTATCAATGGATCGATGATCAATACGCCTGACCTAAACGCGACAGGATATTTCACCGTTAATGTTGACGAGAAGTTGACCTGGATGATGGTCAATTATACACCAGGTAGGATCATAGAATCGCTTCAGACTCCAGCTCCGGCGTTTGCGTAACCTTTTCAATGTTTTAGACGCCATTGAGAGCCTGAGGATGTACGGCAAGATCCCCGACGCCAGAAACGCTGTCTTTGATATCTGGAGAACTTACGATCAGGATCTGACCATCTCAGACGTTGCTTTTTACCTACGTTTGAACCACTCTAGACTTGTTACGTCGACGTTGAAGTGGAGGCCCGAACTACAGGACGATATAACTGTAAGTTGGTCTGATATTTGTTGGGAACGTACCACTATAGGAGAAGGCGTGAAGCTAATTTCGATTTTTCATCTTTCACAGAGCACGGTGAAGTCCTCGTTCAATACTGCCTACCAAAGTATCGGCAGCGACGCTGATTATTGGAAACAGTATATAAGGAGCGAAACTGTTAATGCTATATCAGATGTATGGAACGACGCCCAGCAGGAGCTCGAACACTTTGTAGAGGACTGGAAGTGAGTGAGAATTGTACAACTTGTATAAATAGTGCGATATCATTGGTTTTAATTTTTTTTACCACGTTTTCAGCAATCTAAAAGGTCTTCAAACAGATTTGGAAGATTTGAAATTGTATCTAAACGATTCTTACAACGCTAATGAATTCTACATCAACGACATTGTCGTGTTTGGCTCTTATTTGATAGATGAATTGTCGCTGCGAAGCCACATACAATCATTGCCAAATATATTCAATGAGATATGGGATATTATGGGTGAATCAGGTCTCGCTATAAGAAACTCTTTGCTATGGGCGATAGAAGCTATTAAAGCCGGCTATAACAAATTGTCGGAAATAGTATCGGCGATAATGAAGGGTGATTCTATGGCTCAGATAGCGTCGATAGTTGAGAAATTGGTAGAAAAATACGACAACTTTGTCAAGGATCTCCACGTTTCTTTCATCAAATACATGGAAAATCTTTGGGCGAAGATGTCGGTCGCCGCCTCCGACCAGTGGTCGAAATTCCTCAACTACGTAGAGCCGATGTTTATCAAAGTGCTTCACTACCTTGAAACTGTTGTGTGGAAGGCGAGCGGTGAAATTCTGGACTTTTTATACGACAGAAAAAACGAGCTTATGACTTCTCCCTACTTCGATCGTTTCACTAACTTTACACAAGACGTTGACAAGATATACAAAGACATTAACGCCCACGATATAGTAACTAACGTCAGAAAGTACTCGAGTATAATAATACAGTTTTTCAAAGAGCGCTACTTCTCCATGGTGCCGTTTGGCAAAGAGCTGAAAAATCTCATCGATGAAATTATAAGCGAGTTACAAGAGCTGACCAAACTACCCTCGGTCAGTTACACCATTGATAAAGTCAGACAACTTTACGCTAAAGTAAAATATCTCTACGACTACTTTGACGTTGGCGATCAGATAAACCGCGCTATAAAATTGATACATTTGAAACTAACTGATATCAGTCAGACAGCGTTACAGGCTGAAAATCGGTACCGCGAAGCCAAGACTAAATTCATATTCAGTCCTCAAGCCGGACTCTTATGCCTTGAACAAAAACTACCCATGTCTTGGCACGCCTTTAATCAGACACCAGAATTCCAAGAGATTTCAGAGTATCGTGCTCTCGCCGATCTCAGATCGTACTTCGTCACCTCTAATATGACCTTCTGGACTTTGTATTATCAGTACAAACCATACACCGAACCTTCCACCTGGTTACCACCGTTCAAAGGTATATTTATAACTTTATTTGCGTGGTGTCCATCTGCATGGCGTGTTCATAATTTCATGTTTAAATCATTCTCATGTTTTACAGCGCAAGCGATGATCGCCGGTGGTCAACATTACATGACTTTTGACGGTAGTTATTACGAATTCAGTGGAGAATGTACTTATTTACTTGCTCAAGATTTCGTTAGACACCACTTCGCCGTTTTGGTAAAGTACAACGTAGGAGAGGGGGGAGAGACGACCCATGAAATAATCGTATTGATAGGAGGTAAAGCGATTCAGCTTGACGTATTCAAAAATGTAAGTATCTAGTATTGCGAACGGGTAACAGTCGATGTCCTAATCTGTGATCCTACTTCTCATCTCTTTCTTATCTCTTTGCCTCCACTATTCAGTCCGTTAGATTATTGGACTCTGATATCGGAATGCAACTACCTGCGCAACTTGGAAACGGAGAAGCTTATATATATCAGGAAGAGAGTACCGTAGTGGTGGAAAGTCAGCGTCAGCGTTTCAGACTGGAATGTAACATGAAGTTCGACTTATGTTTACTGGAATTATCCGGTTGGTATTACGGAAAAACCGCGGGACTTTTTGGAACAATGAGCAACGAGCAGAGCGATGATTTCCTAAATTCTGACGGAGAGGTGGATAAGGATGTTGGGGCATTCGCTCAGAGCTGGTCTTTGAACAAGACGCGATGTACCAGCGTGCAAAACCGGGCTTTCGCCAGACCACCGAAGGCCGAGAAGCTAAAAATCTGTGAGGATCTGTTCTTGAATAAAAGCTCAGAGTTCAGTTCCTGCTTTAACATCGTCGACCCAAACCCATACTCGACTATGTACTCTAATAGCAGAACTGAAAAGGAGGCTTGTACAGTGGCAGTCGCCTACATCCAGGTCTGCGTCTTCCATGATACGTATTTAAGGATACCGGACGCATGCACACGGTGCAATTTGGTCAATGGAACGGAAGTTAAAGAAGGAGAATTTCGTAAACTGGAAGAAAAACACGTCCCTAAATCTTCGGACATTGTTTTTATCGTTGAAGCGAAGAGCTGCAACGCAGACGTGAAGACTAACACAAGCTTAGAACTGCTAATTCCCCAAATGAAGAAAGAATTCAATGAATTAGAACTCACAGATCTCAGATGGTCTCTCGTTATATTCGGAGGAGACGGAGTCTACGATAAACCAAGAAATTTGGTGATAAACGGAGAGACCTTTACGTCTGATTACAAGCAATTTTTAACATACTTTGACCACATTCCAGTAGGAAATGGAAATCAGGACGTATTTTCTGCTCTTAGATACGCTTCGCAATTGGGATACCGCGCCGGTGTATCAAAGACCTTTATTTTGCTTCCGTGTTCGCACTGCGATCCTCAAAATCAGACGGTGAGCTTTGCGTCGCAATGTTTATTGATGCTTTCTGACCCAATGCGGGCGATACTTTGATGTGAAATTCTTTGTTTTCCAGTTGGACTACTCCGTCGTGCATCAAGTATTGCTGGAACACGAGATGACGCTCCATATACTAATGGACGCTGATTTTGAATTGGAAAAGGCGAGGGAGGGAAGATACTTGTACGGATTAGACGCGAGCAATTCTTACTCTAGAAAAGATGTGAGAGTATTGACGGGGGACAAGGATTTGAGAAGACAAGTTAAACTGTCTAAGAGTATACTCGGATACTGCACACCCCTAGCTTTGGAAACGAACGGGACTGTATTTAGCGGGGAAAAGTTACGACTGGAAAAACCAATGGCTATTAAAAAAATAGTCAATGTTTTTTCCAAGAGAGTTGCTGCCAGTGCTAAACCGGCTAATTGTCAACACTGCGAGTGCATATCCGATAACAATGGCATGACTAGAATGGAATGCATGCCATGCGTTTATCCCACACCAGTTGTTATCGACTATGTAAGTATCAGAGGAGAAAGCTGCGATGGATGAAATTATGGAGTTTGAAAAAAGTCCGAGATAAAATGATAATAAAACTCTTCTATTTTTAACAGGAGAATTTTAACGAGGACGAATCTCTCTCCGTATTGCAACCCAACGATTATGATTATCCGCAGCCGGAACAAGAGAGAGAATGATGAATAAAAAATAGATTATCAATATCAATTAGGTTTTACCATTAATGAGAGTAAATTTTAAGAAAATTTTATTTATTTATTATACCTATGTCATATTAATTATCAATGAATATTTTTCATTCGATATACATACTATGAGATGAGATGAGATGCGATGCGATAACGAATGAATATTTTCATAAAACTAAAAAAAAAATTATAAATACCTATATGTTTAATCAAATCTTAACAATAATAATAATAATAATAATATGTATGTATATATATATGTATATGTAAAACTTAAAATATTGTTTAAAAAGTATTTCTAACGAAATGTAAAAGAAATAAGGTGAATAAAATAAAATAAAACATCATATTATATATATATATCTGTGTGTGAAAATGTTGTTTTTAATTAATTATTGCCAGATTTCAGGTAGAAAATATATATAATGAAGATCAAATTGATTATAACGATCGATATTTACCAGAAATGTATTTTTTTTTTTTCTTTTTATTAATAATAAGTATTCTGTTGAAAAATATAACAATTTTTAAGAATAATAACGCGAATGAAGATGTAGGACAGGAGTTATATTCAATTTTAATTATCATTAAATATCGTAGTAGTTAATATAGTCGAGATATTTATATCCCATATTATTCATACTGTCTACGTATTTATATAATTATGTATGTATTATATTGAGAAAGTAAATTTATTCATCTTTTAATTAATATTACATATTAGATCGTAATAACGATCTAACTCCGCGACAGTACAATAATACTAATCGTCTCGAAGGCATGATGAATAAATTACCTATTATCGAATTTGTTATTTATCGTTATCGTTTTCGTTTTACTTTTTACTTTTTACTTTTGAATATTGTAAATTTATTATAATACATAATAAACTTCACATCCAAAATGGAATATAAATATTTGAAAATTTTCTTATTTAGTCATTTACTGCTAACGTTAATACCCAAACTTAAAAATTGAAAATAAAGAAACTCCATTCTTAATTAATAACGCAGACCGCAGCAGCAGCACCAAGGAAAAAAAACCTATTATAGTATTAAAATGATAACACAATAACCGAACCGGAACAGATTTTCTATCTATCGGTTCAAGTTAAACAACCCCTCGTCCTGGAGATAATAAAAAATAATCGAATTTAGAAATGATTCGCGAAGAATTTAATACCCTCGTTGTTATTGGTCGGTTTGTAAACTTTCCCTCAAACTATGGCGTGGAAAAGTCGTCATCTACTGTCGTGCGCTTGCAAATGGTTCGGAGCATCAGCGAATGTGAATTTCAACTTGTAAGCCTCAGCCACTAGCACACCGATCTCAGAATCGGTCCAATTCTGGGTGGGCAAATTTTGTAGCATCAGCATCAAACCCTGTAAATATTAACATCGAGGTGCTCAGTCACGTTATTCAGATCGTAATCATCGGGGGGAATGCCTTAAGTACCTGGAAATCTGGCTGCTGAAGAAGATGCCGTCTCCATCTGAGCAGAAAAGCTGCACAAACGTAGAGTTGGAATGAAGCGAATCTATCAGATTCAGCGAGATAGGTATCCCACAATCGGATTGTACAATGCAGGGGTAATTCTCTAGTCAATAAATTATTCATCCATCTAAACGAGAATTGTAAATAATCTACACCGTGTTGATGGAGATGCTGATGCAGCGGACCTACGATAGTTCAAAATCCATATAAGAGAATGATTGATCATTTGGATTATTTGAAGACGTATCGAATCGTTCTTTATTTATATAATCGTAATCGAGTAAAAGCTAGGATGTGTTTCGGTTACCATCGATCCTTTGTATCAGTTCTTTAAGCTGATTAACTTTATGCTGTATTCCGAGCTGTGCGAATATGTAATTGTCCTGTATTCCGTCTAGGAATTTAGAAAGACACCAAAAGCTATCAGCCTCTATAACTCGTCTCTTATCCTCCGTGAGAGAGACTACTTCGTAATTTTCCAGGTCTTGCCAGGCCGAGGCTGGCGCAGCCTCTTGAAGAAATACCAGAAAGAAGGGAGTAACCAGGTCGTTCATTCCCTGCGTAATTTCACAAAGTTAGGGTAAAAATTTAGCCAGATGAAAATCATCTGATACCAAACACATTGCTGGCGATGAAATTTCACCTGAACATAGCCAGACGCCGGATGTCTTATCGCCCATATGTAAAGTATTCTTTCGAATATCAACTGGACTGTAGGTTGTTGGAAGAGTGTTATCAGCGGAGACATTCTTGGTATGTCGATATGTATTTGACGATAAGTATCTTGGAATGCTTCGTCCCTCTCAGTATCGTAATATTGCTTTACTAAATTCCAATAATCTAGACGCTTGCGGTCTAGGACTTGACGTCTACGCTCCAAATTTGCTGGCAGATATTCCTGAGTGAGCAGTTGAAATAAAAAGGTCGAGTTTAGATCTGGGAATATGAGCGATATCCATGCGATACAGCCGGTAAACTTACAGATAATAATCTCCAAGTAACGGAACGAAGTTTTGAAGGAACTCCTGACCATGACAATTGGCGCAATTCGTCTAGATTCAATAAAGCCGCTTCCAATAACGACTGGAATTTATCTACTTTACTTTCCCCATCTGAAAATTTAGTCTTCTTTAAGTCAAGTTCGGTTCAGATGTTAAACAACTATTCAGGTGAACAAAGGCATTGGGTGAACCATGTGGAAGCATCAACAGCTTCAGGGATAAGAAAACTTTATCCGTAGCTCTAAACTGTTTCTAAGTTCTGAACGAACGCCAAAAGTGGATACGACCAATTGATAAGATAAGCGAACGAAATTACAAAGATAAAAACAGGAATAGGAGTTACAATTAGTGATCAGTGCTCAGGGAGAAGACATTACGATGAGGATGTATTCCTCTCCTCTTCAAATCCTCAAGATTTACCTTGTTCCTTAGAAGGTACGAAGAATTTAGGAGGTGCGCCCGTCTGCCTTAGGGGCTGCGGTCTGCCTGGAAATTGGTGCGATCTATGTTGCGGAGAACTGCTGTTTCTCGCGTCAATATCTTCGAAATTTTGTTGATTATTTATGGCCTGTGATTGTTGGATATTAATGCTAGCGTTTCTAAGCCTTAACGGCTGAACTGCCAGCCTTTGTAGAGCCTCAGTTTTCTTCTCTTCTGATATAACATCCTGGCGTTGATCTCGGCAATTTATCTGATTAGCAGCTCCCGCTGTTCGATGACTATTTATCACACTAAGAGCAGCAGAGTGACTGACTCTCTTCGATATCTTGACATCAGATACTGTGCAAAATTCATCGTCACCAGAGTCCCAAGCGTCGTCAACACTCTCTTGAAAATCTTGGAAGGATGTAACGCCGCTCCCACTATTGCCTAATACATTCGGCCCAATAGGGACTCCGGCTAAACCAGCTGGACCAATTTTTCCTGGCCTTACATCCTGCTTTAGACTTGGTCTAAAAAAGAGATGAGTTAACATCATGATGAGCATAAGGGCATTGTGTCCAAATAGAGAACCCAGTTTACCTCTGAGACTATAAGAGGTGAAATAACATTCCGGGGATAAAAGTTACGCCGTTTGGTGTGGTGATTTAAATGTAATTGAGTTTTTTCAACACGTGCATTTAATAGGCCTTTTTCCTGCATGTAAAGCGGATAGAAATTGCTCATTTTTAACGTGGACTTCCCTAGGGAGGTAATATCCATTATTTCCCTAGGGAGGTAATGAGTCCATTATTTCCCTAGGGAGGGAGTCCAGTGAAGTAACGGACCGTTTAAAAAGTTTTCAAATATTTCGGAAAATTTTGAAAATTTTGAAAATTTCAAAATTTTTTTTTTTTTTATATGGATATATCCCCCTGTTAGAGGGGGCAAGTACCAAGGAGCTGAGTGTCGGGGGTTGTGGCAGTGGGATATAAAAACACTCGCATTCGCACGAGGGACAAGGGAAACTGCCGAAAAACCTTGTGCAAGTGTAGCCGGACCAAGCTCTCATCCTCAGCCTGCCAATTCAGCACCTGAACGGCGTGACCCGTCTTACAAATTCTGCAGGCTGACGCTCAGGTCTTCCTCGACCGGCCGGGGATTCGAACCCAGGTCCTCCCTCTCCGCAATCTCGAGTGCTAGCAATACGCTACTATGGTCGGGAATTTAAAAAATTCTTGGAAATTTCCGAAAATTTCCAAAAGTTGAAAAATTTCAAAAATTCGCAAAATTTCCGTCTTACGTGCACGAAAAAGGGCCTACGTATAGACATGCACTCGTTGAAAAAATTACGACGTGCAACAAGGGGGGAGGGTAATTTCAAGCCCGGTTGATGATGTTGCACGAGTTGAAGTCGAGGGCACGATCGACTCCGACTCGTGCAACATCATCTGACCCTAGCTAGAAATGACCCATTCCCCCCCCCCCCCCCCCCCCTGTTGTACAATGTACTATTTCAACATATTTAATGAGGACTGAATATTATTTCTGATCTTTCTTCTTGTCTTTGAGGATAAAGGTTGCGTTTCTAGGATATAATTATTAATATATACATACCGACCGGGTACAGCGCGTGCATTCTTTCTCCAAAAAGATTGTTGGCCATGAATGGGTTGTCGTTGATGATTTTGATTCTCCATAATAATTTGGGATCTGGTTAACTTCCAATTCCCAAATTTTTTGGCCGGACAACGGCAGGCAAACGGTCGGTTTTCATTACCGTTTGAACAGCTGCTTAATAAGTGAAAAAGCTTTAGAAGATTTTTCTCAAAACCCATTTTTTTTTGTTCTTCTTTTTTGGATGTTACTCTAAAAAATAACTAAAACTCTAATGGTTTGGACGACTTTGATCGATTGAAACTCTTACCTGAGTACCTCTCTCCTTATGTTCAAAGTTATTCGATTGTTTAGAAATAACTTGACTCATGTTTGAAAAAACATGCGATATAATAAACAGCTAAGTACTTATGTTGCGCAATTTGAAACATCAATAATTTCAAACTCGTTTAAAAACATGATATTATGCAACCAAACCAATTAATTTTAATATCTATTTATTATTTCCGTTACCGCAATGACCTAGTTGTTCGTTCGTTTGTCTTTATCATTTTAATTATATTGATTGAAGAAAAGCACAATTTTTCGACGGTATAAAAACCATAACAAATATTAGAATAATATAGGATCTGAAGAAATCGGACTAGAGGACGTAATTTCATTTCCTATTTTTTATCTTCCGTTAACGGTATTCATTTTTTCTTCCGTTGGGTTAATAATTCGAAATCAAATAATTGCGAGACTTTTCAACGGATATTAGGTATTATCGCTTTTCTAACTTTGATAATACGAACGTTAACCTATTTCAAACGGAATGTCATGAAAATAATGAAAAGTTAGGTTATGTGTAGAAAAATGAAAATTACTGTACAGTTTATGTATGTATATACGTGTTCAGGGTGTATGGTAATAATAATATGGATCTTTGTAAATGTTCATATAGTGATTATTATTATCAACAATAGAGAGTGTTTAGTGTGATATGTATTGGAAATAGCGATAGGTATAGTTATTGATAATAATAATAATAATAAGAGAGGGATTAACGATGATTACATAAACATAAGACAGTGGTAATGATCTAAATATAGCGAGGAGCGATAATACTGGTATTTTATTAACTGTATTTATGGAGGTATGTGTACATTGAAAACTACCATCATTAATTAATACAAAAGCCACGTACTTGGGTATAGAGTATTGAGGTTTAGGAATAGAGCTGCAGTATCGATTAATCTTCTAATTTATCGTTACCAAATATCGTGCGTTTCTATTTAGCGTATGTATTTCCTTGGTGTGTTTTTAATATCGACAATGAAATTTCACACAACGATGATAAATAATAATATTTATATGTATCATTTGTATGTATTATATCCGATCCCTTCGTTATTGTAATACTGATACTTTGGTTTATGGTTAACAAACTGTATGTACAGTTTTTCCTATTTCTTTTTCTTTTTCTTTTTTTTTCACCCGCTGTATGCAATGCGTGTAGTATGTAAGTGATGATGTGTGTTGTAAAGATACGTTCTCATCACAGCGACGAATCAAGGCTTTAACATGGATTGAAGACTAGCTTAGAGCCATTGTGATTCGTTGCGTTCATTCATTCGGCCAATACTTGGCGAGTGCTGAATTGTGTCGCTCAAACTTTCGATATTGAGGACGCATAACGATGAGAAGTGTTATCATTGGACATTTCTGTTAGATCCGACCGATCATATCAATTTTCTCGCCAAAAAGCGATTGGGGAAAATTTGATAAACGTCAGTTTTGATTCACGTCACGGTTTGGGCTGCTTGCTCCGACAGAATTCCTCAAATTATGAAAGGAACTTTCAATATCTGATACACATACATACTATATCGTAAAAAATTTGACATTATCGAATACGTATAATACTTTATACATCATTGCTGCTGTTGGCACATACTTGTGTATGTAGAGTTGGTTTGTATATTTACAAAATAAATGAAAATAAGAGAGAATAAGAATACAAACTGCGTGCGCGCACGCACACACACACACATCTTTGAAAATAGCTGAGAACTTCTTTAAGATTAGAAAAAACATGTTTTGATGCTGATTTGAGAATATTTTTACGATACGTATCGTCACTATGGTAAAAGTATATGTATACATCCGGCACCCCGTTTGCGCGTCGTGTTTGATAAAAGTCATGTCGATGCGATAATTGATGATACGAATAACATTACGCATTTCAAACAATAGTTCGTCTGGCGTTTCCAAATGTATACATGAATGAACGTGAAATATAAAACGAATGATATTGACACAATGAAACTCGAGAAGAATAACGCCGTTGCGAAAGCAACTTTTTGTGGGATTTTCAATTTTTTATTTTATTTTACACTGGGACGTGCTTGCGTCCCACTTTTATATTTTGGATATCGTTGAGGATGGACTGAGCATTGGAGTAGTGGGGGTGTTGCCGAGTAGTATCGTGCGTTCACGTCTGTCCTTTTCTCATTACCCAGCAACAACCTCACAATACTTCAGCATAGGCAATTTTCAGTCCATCCTATATGGTTTAAGGAAGGTAAAAGGCATAAACGATCAGTAATCGTTATCGTGAGATCCAGGAATTCATTTACCAAACTTCGAATAAATAATTCAAACGTAAGTGTAGCGGAATACGTGAGCTGATTGGCTGCCTAGTAATCGCCGACCAATTATAGATCATGTTTAATCTTGTGCGTTCAAATTTTCGTCCGTAAAACAATCGACGAAAATGTTAACTCCGAGTGAACGTGGGAAGACGGTAATGAAACTTGGAATATCTATATTTTGAATCAGCACTATGTTCTTCTGATAATCGCCGCCAGATGGCTCAAGAGTTTCAACTGGAACATCCGAAGCTTCAATACGCGGTTTCCTCAATGTTGTTCGTTCTACATTTCTGCAGTTCTGCAGTCTTGTCCGCGTTGGCTCGAGGTCGCTGTCTCCTGCGTGTGTGTACACATACCAGGAATACACTGCGTGCACATACAGCATAGAAACCATAATAACCATTTGTGCAAACCGGCGGAAAATATATAACGTTGTTTAACTTTCTACCGATACTCGATTGTGACTAATATCAAACAGATACTACAACTTGTTGTGTAATTCAAGATTAGGCCTTACAATACCTTTATCTAGGTATATACAAACTAGGACAGCTCACTTTTGGAGAAACTCAAAAGTAATCAACGCGCTACATAAATATAGTGCGAGTCTAAATAATCAATGAAAAACTTCAGACAAATAGTCAAGGTAAACATGCATTATATAGTATAAATTGTGTGAGAGAACAAGAAAAAGTATAGAAAAGAAAGAAAAAAAAACGAAGGTTGCTGAATTTCATTTCTACTATCTCCACTTTCATATTTATTACTATTAACGTTTAATATATTACTAAATGGAATACTGCAACGGTCTTATTGCTATAATAGCTGACACACATGTTAAACACTGCAGATCGCGTTTGTAAATATATGTAGCAGTATGTACATACATACATAATCACTAAATGCAATATTAAATTAAAAACTTATCGATATTCTATAAGTAGCACGTATTATATTTCTGCTTTTGTTTCCTTGACGGATATATATAACTGCAGTGAGTATTATCCATTTGGAACGGAATCGCAGTTTAACCGAATGCGGTAAAACTTCCGTTTTTAAATCTCCCATCAAACGCCTATATTATAAACGAACGTATTTCTGTACGATATTGTTATAATGATGTTATCAGCTTTGCGTTATATTATGGTCTATGTCTCGCAGTATAAATATGTATAAATAGTTACATAAAAGGTAACGGAAAAATAATATAACTCGTTATTGATAATTATCGCGTGCGATTAACGTCATTACATTAATGACAAAGTTCAACCGTAACGAGAATGTATACATAGTGTCTTCATCCTGAAACATAAAATTATGAATTAATTGACGTGAAATCAGAGAGTTGCTGCACGTCACGTTATTAACAGAATAGTAATTTATAAAAATCACAATAACAAAACTATAATAGTCATTGCTTATTCCTCCTTTTCAAATTCCCAAACTCCTAATACCAGCTCTTACTAACTATTACTAACATTTACCTTTCAGCTATACCTTTTATTCAATCGCAATTCACGTATACAGCTATCTACAGTTATGTCTTATGTAATAATTTCCGAGTACAATATTCTAATCTTATATGATATTGTTTTTATTTAGCTTCACTCGCTTATTTCATACTATTTATAATATTATCTTTCATGTTGTAATTTTCACTTATATTCAAGGGAAACTATTCAATAAATATGATTACATATAAACATACATATCGATATAATATTATAGCTTTCAACATTTCATTAAGTTTGAAATTAATGAATTGAATGATTTTTGTTATCCATATATCCTGCAAGTCCTTGCGACCTTCTGTAAAAAAAACAAAAAAAAAAAAAATTACAGACATGCATTGTTGTGAAACAAGTTTTTTTCCTTTCTTTTTAATTTAGGTACATATAAGTTTATACTTTCCATCCTGTGGTCAGACTCGACTGCATATCAATTTCGGGTACAATCTTATAATAGAATATGAACCGCAGACAATCTCAATTTGTTTTTCTTTTCATTTTTTATATGACCTCATTTCACCTTAAAATTATGTTACATATAATGTTTAAATTTCAGTTTATTTAAAATAACGATGTCTAACATGGAGGAAATCGAAGCTGACGATGAAGTAAGTGCATGTTCTACATATATTGTCTAATTGTACAGAATTTCATCTATTTATGCAATTACATTGGTTTTTCATATTTTTTTCTTTATCTTACAGTTCCTCGACGCCGAGGAGAGCATTCAAGCGTTAGTATCATCGAAACTTTGATCTATGAATATGAAATACATACATGTACAGAAAATTTAAGCATTCAACTGACCCTCTTCTACTTTTTATTTTCTAGTCCTACTAGCATGGACTTGGATACAGCAATGATAGAATCAAAACAAGCAATTCACTACTTTTTCAACAACGACTTTGATCAGGCAAAAAAGATCCTTGAACCTTGGGCGGACAGTAGTATGTACCATTCTCTTGGCAACAGTACATTTGCATTTGTCGAGGCGATACTCACTTTTGAACAAGTAAGAAATAAACACGAGTGATGATTACACGTCCCAATATGTTATTGATTGGCGATAAAAATTGAAAATACTATATAGTAGCTCTAAATTAGGATTATTTATACCGTTTAGAAACACATAGAAAAGGCATCTGAGACTCTGAAACTGTGCATGTCTGTTTGCCAAAAACAACGCCGAAAGAATACCATTGCCCAAAATATTGGTAAAATTGTCAAGAAGACTAACTACGATAATTATACAAATGGTAAATTAATATTCATTCAAATATAATATAACACATATATCTGATAAAAGATGAAGAGAATTAAGTGAGGAATTCCCCCTCTCTCACTTTGAGAGTTAATAAGAGGATAGCGAGAAAAGAAGTCCGCATTTTAATTCATTTTTTTAATCAGGACTTTCAAATAACTAATACATTTTGTTTCATTCAACTTTCTAACTTGTCATTACGATCCTAGTTTCTCTTTTACAGAAACTATATATTGGGTGAATTCCTAATCAAGGAGTCGATAGCCAACTAAGATAGTCCACGATTTTTGCTTTTAGTTGGCAGACTTTAGGAATTCACCCTGTATAATGTAGCATGTGTCCCTGAATTAGTATCTCTTTCGTATGATTAGCAACAATTTATTTTTCACATAATTATAAAAATGAGTGTATAATTAAGTCATTGGTATTGCCATAGATGAACTACACGCAGAACTTTGCTACGCTGAGGCTTTGTTGATAAAGAGTTTACTCACCTTTATAGAAGATGAGACATTGGTCACATTCGTTAAGGCTGGATTTAAGATCAGATCTTGTTTTCTATCGTTCAAGTAATCAATTTCATTCCATCATTTTTTAATTTCATATTTACAGAATTTGAATTTTAAAACTTTAGTCTATTCCTTTCGCAGGGAATGCCAGACCATACTAAAGACAAGAAAATGGGCAAACGAAAAGCACAGAATACATTTTGAGAGTGGAGTACGCATGGGTATTGGTACATTTAATCTGGTGAGAATTATAAACGCTCTCTAATTTTTCTTTCAACTCCGGCCATTCACCTCTAGCATGTATTTATCCTTGTGCTTCTATTATCAGATGATATCGCTACTACCAGGAAGAATAATAAAGCTATTAGAATTCATAGGATTTTCTGGAGACAAGGTAAGAAATATCATGCCATTTAAAGACTGGGTGGGTTGGGGTTTATCTTCATTTTGAAAAACTATTTACCAAATAGTGATAAGTTAAAGTTAGTTTCATACGAGGTCACAGGGGTCCATCTTATCATATCCAACTATGTACAGGATTTCGTTTAATCTCACAAGACATTATGTAATTCTATGATACATTTAACTACAGTCTATAGTACATTTCGTCAGATTTAGCTGTAGGCTTCGATTAAACTTTGAAGAAAAAAACTTTCATGACATTTACATAATAGGTAATATGAATAAAACGGAGTATGTGCTCATGCTCATACTTCTGTGTATATTTACTGTACACTTGTGTACAGTCAAATCACACAGAAGTATGAGCATGAGCATATGCTCCGCTTTATTTTTAAATTTCTTTGTTAAATTTCATTAAATTTGACAATTATAATAAAACTGGGATTTCCTGGTGGCACATATCCAATCCACCCGGTCTAAATCTTAACTGACCTCACTTTATGTGATAAAATATTTCCTCAATGCCAGACTTTTGGACTTGAGCAACTGGAAGCTGGCTACAACGAGCCCAACGGACTTCGCCAAGTCCTGTGTGCTCTCACTCTGCTGTCTTTCAACTTAATAGTAATGTACGTCCTAGCTGACTCTAGGAGTAACTTAGAGTGGTGTGAAACGGCGCTTAACGACGAATTGATTTTATACCCGAACGGCGCCTGGTTTTTATTTTTCAAAGCAAGACTAGAGCTGGTAAAGGGAAATGTCGAAGACTCTGTACTGTGGTATAAAAAGTCTTGGAAGAGTCAAGATATATGGCCTCAATTCCATCATCTTTGTTATTGGGAATTGATGTGGGCTCATTGTCTGCAAAGGCAGTGGGACGAGGCTTTGATCTACGCAAATCACTTGGAGTCAGAATCTAACTGGTCTAAAACCATTTACATGTATCAAAGGGCGGCAGTTCTTATGATGCGTAAAGACAGTAAAGAGCCAGAGGCTAAGAAAATTATCAAAGAATTGATGGCTCAGGCTCCAACCCACAAGCAAAGAATAGGTGGAAAGTCTTTGCCGATGGAAAAATTTGTGATAAGAAAGAGCGAACGGTTTTTTTCACAAAACGAAAACCTAGTTCTTCCTGCATTCGAACTTTTACTAGTATGGAACATGTTCAAGGTATTGGGAAATCGGCCCGAGCTGCTCTTAAGCATATATAAAATAGTCGAAGAGGAGGAGACGTCGTTAAAACTTCAACCGTTAGTGTATTTAGATATTCTCTAATATGTTATATGAAAAATTTTCAGTCATTTATTTATTTTTTTCATATATCAAATTCTCACATCTTGATATTATTTATCAAAAGATCCGCATACCAGGCGGACAACGAAGCCTTGGTATTATTGCTGAAGGGAACCTGTCTGCGGCATATGCGTAAACCTCTTCAAGCCGAAGAATGTTTGCGAAAAGTATTGCTACTTGATAAACAAGTTAAGGACGATACGTATCTTCTTCCGTTTGCAGCGGTTGAACTTGCCTTGTTAGCTAGAGATCAGGACAAGTCTCAAATGGCAATTGCTCTTTTAGAAGATACAAAGTGCGTATAAAATTTCGTACAAAATTTCATATAAAAGAAAAAAAAAGATATGAAAATTAAATAGAATGCTGTTTCAATGTTTGTTTATTTTATTTTCATTTTTTTTTTTCTTTTGCAGAAAAAATTATACAGGCTATTCCCTGGAGTCGAGACTTCACTTCAGAATACATTCCGCTCTTCTAGAATTGACCGGTAAAAAACCTGAGGATATTATTGGAATTGTTGTAAATGGCGTTGGCGAAGACGAATCTAACGCCACTACATCAACGCATTTATAAACTTTGTACATAATACCTATTACTAGTAATCGCTATGAGATTTTTAAATATACTATTAAGAATTGAAGTTAAAAAATACAAAAAAAAACAAAAACAATAAAAACTAAGCGATTCTATCTCTCAAATCGTTTGAAAACTTAACGTATTCTATAATTGTTTGTATAATGGTATACATGTGTTACTGAGTCTTATTATTCAGGTATTTTAGTCTCTCTCTTCTTCTTATTTTTCTTTTTTTTTTTCTTTTTTTTTTCAATTGAAGATTTAATATTACCCAATTGCTTTATGCTATATATAATTATTATCGCGATCTCCGACGACGACGAATGAATAGTTTTAATATACTATGTAATTTGATCGGCGTATGTATGTATGTACATACATTACGCAGTCGATATACTATACTATACTATATTATATTATATTATATTATATTATATATATATATTTATTTTTGAAATCTGGTTAAAGCTTGTTAAGATTTTACGAAGAGTTGATGATTATATATCATATCTGTATTTATAGTATAATGCTTCTGTTGGTTATTAGGGTTGACTAAAGCGTGGTTTTTTTTTCGCTAAAAATAATTACTCCTATTATTATTATTTATATAATAAAATATTATAAGTAGGAAGATTATGAATAGATATATAATTTATTTGCTATTTAATATTATTATTATTATTATTTAATGCGGCAACGTAGATATGTATATATATAAATTATATAATTATAATTATATATATATAAAAAGATAAGCCCGCGTATTAATAATATTAACTAAAATTATAATAATATATTATGTATATTAGAATTTCGCAATTGATATAATTTGGAATTTGGTCTTTATTTTTCCTAAAAAAGAAACTCAATTATACATATGTGTTATGATTTTTTTTTTTCCTCTTTTTTTTCTTTCATGTTTTTCTATACGAATATATATATATATATATATATATATATATATATATAATATATATATAACGATTGCTTCTTTAATTAGGGTGATCTAGTGTACGCCTACAGTTTTATTTTCTGTTCAATTTTTTTTTTTTGTTCGTTTTTTGTTTTTTTTTCTTTATACGCATAGACACGTAAGTACAATGCTTTGAAAATCATGGGTCACTTTTTATGATATACATATACTAGCAATGAAACACAACATTTGTATTTGCGTACGTGACACAGCTGGTTTAGTTTAAATTAAATCTTTCATAATTTTCATGAGAAAAGTATGTGATATAATATATTATATATAAAATTAAATGAAAAGAAGAAAAAAACCAAAAAAAAAAAACTGTCCCCCCTTTTTCTTTCTTTGATCACTTTTCGTTTTATATATTGTATTACGATCAAAGTTATACGAATAAGATTTTTTTTTTTTTTTTCTTTCTAAAATAGAAGAAGAAAAAAATACATATATATATATATTTTTCTAGCTCGTGTTTATTATAGTTACATACCTATATTATTATTATTATTATTATTATTATTATTATTATTATTATTATTATTATTATTATTATTATTATTATTATTATCACGTAATAAAGTTCTAATCTACGACATTACCATATACGCTAGGCACGTACAATTCCAGTACGCTACTAGTGTGTGTAGAATTTGTGCATGTATACGACCGCCAGCGCTGCCTAACTTCTGTGCCAGGCAACTCTGGGGTGAAAATCGCATGCATGTATACGAAAACACAAGCTTGTTCATACGAGTGTGGTAGTACGAGCCTAGCGTATACCACGTATTATATTATATTACCTGTGATCTGATATAATTGATTTACATTATTATACATATGGGTCGCGATTTGTATTATTATTATTATTATTATTTCCGATTATATCTATATTTTACTATAGATTACTTTCAAAATAAACACGAGTTGATCTCTTTCTCTCTCTCTCTCTCTCTCTATATATATGTATATATATTTTAATAGAGTATTTATATTCATTTATTATATTCATGCATACTATATTATGTAGTATGTTTATTATAAAAGAACGAAAAATAATTGATGGATATGTAAATCTAGATACCTAATTACTAACTAATTATGCGTATAGTACTACAGTAGGAATGATGAAAGAGTTTTGTTTTTTTTTTTTTTTAAATGTTATAAATTTTTTTTCATTATATATAATAATTTATTATATATTTCATGTTATAATAGTAGTATACATATATGTGTGTATATATATATATTTTTGTTTTTTCTAATTTTTTGATATACCAAAAAATTAAAAATAAAATTGAAAAAAACAACACCTGAATATTAAAATTATGTATGTTATAACTTATAATACTATTAAAATATAGGATATTATGTTTGGAAGAGAGAAAAAGAAGAAAAAATGAAGACGAAAAACAACAGAATAAAAAAAAACATAAAAAATAAACGAAATAAAAAGAAAATTTATTTATAGTATATAAAGGAAACAAAAATAATTACCACAGATCTTTCTAAACGAATATACAAAGTATATAATAGGTATATGGGTTGATGATCTAATTATAAACGAATGTTTATTATACAGGGTGAATATCCCCTGGTATCGCATCAGGGAGGGCTTATCATGGCAGACGCTCCGCCCCATTTATATTCATACTTGTTAAAATCATAATTGAAACTGCGGTTTCCCGATACGGCGATAATAAGTATGAATAGAAAGGGGCGGAGCGTTCGCGACGATAAGTCCATACCTAATGCGATACCATAGGGGATATTCACCCTGTATAATATTTTCTCGCAATTTAATAAGACATGAATTTTATTTCTTTTTCCACTGCTACTACTACTACTATTATATAATAATATAATATGTGTCTTATATTTTTATTATCAAATTACATTATTTTTTAAACATACATAGGTAATTATATTAGAATAGCCATATTAATCTACGATTTAACACACGAGTTAATCCCCTTTATTTAAAAAATATATATATATTTCTTTATTTCTTTATTTATTCATTTTTATTTTTTTCAAAGCTATAGCCATATAAGTAGTATAATTAAATTTTATCATTTTTATTACCTCGTTTCTTTTTTTTTTCTTTTTCTATTTTATTTAATAAAAAAAAAAGAAAAAAAAATTGCAATGCGCTTCTATTTACATAGTAATTTAGTAAGCATGTTATAGGGTATAATACCACTACACACACATGACATGGTAAGATTTTACCTTCTATAAAACAGAAATGAATGTAACTTTGATACGTTGTGGTTGAATTATTATTATTATTTCATATCTTTTATTTTTTTTATGTTGTTCTCTTCAATTTATCAAATTTCACCAAAGTTACATACTATACTTAGATTTAACAGCGATATAATATTCATTAAATTTAAATTGTAGATAATCATAATCATTATTATTATTATTTTCTTATATTTTTTCTTATTTCATTTTCTTTCTTCTTTCAGTCAATTAGTATAGGTGTATATGTATAATTATACTATAGGTATATACTATATATAAGTATTGCAACGAGAAATTATTATGCCTTGATTTATAAAATTAATTAACTTCGTAGATGAGAAAAAGTAGAAGAAAAAAAGAATCGTATCGTATCTGAGAAAAAAATAAAATAAAAAAATAAATAAATGAATAAAGAAATAAAACAATAATACAGCAATAACGAAACTTTAATATAGCACCAGAATCTAATTACTAATTATTACAAATTCGTGTCGGGGGTCACTGAACGTAGTATCACTTTTATCTTGTTCCAAAAAAAAAAAAAGGAAATTTTTTTTCAATGTTTTTTTTCTCCAATTTATCACACAATCATCTTAACATAAATAAAAAAAAAAAAACATGCTTACTAATTAATCACCTCTGCCTAGTATAAATTTAACGGTGATATTTCATATCGTTTAGTTAATAATAAAACTATAGACCGCCTGTTGGGATCAATTTTCAAAGATATCTAAACAACCACCGTTAATCTTCCTTTTTTATTTTTATTCTTATTCCTATTATTCTTATTATATTCATACCTTATCGTGTTATAATATTTATTTTCATATCTTTTCTCTTTTTTCTTATTTTTTCCTTTCTTTCTTTCTTTCTTATATATTCATACCAAGGATTATACTATTATATTATATATCATTATAACTAATATTATGCATTTACTTAAATCCCTATATACTTTATTTATTCACTACATTGCCCATGTAAAGATAAAAAGATGGTATATCGCCCATCGCTATTGTATAATATTATCATATATATTTTAATCATTTATAGTTATAATTCTATTATTGAAATTCCTATTTTTACATTTATTTATTTATTTATTTATTTCATCATTAGTTTCGATTACCTGCCGCCATATCGTTCATCGTCAAATGATATATATATATATAATATACTTAAAAAATGATTTTATTTAGCTGTTAAGTCTATATATCGACAAAAGCTTATATTTTCATTTTCATATACATAAAATCCACATTTATACGCATCTAAATACAACGTATCGGTATCACAATGGGGGAAAAAAAAAAAAAAAACAGGGCATTCCTAATTATTCCAAGCCCCTAATAAGGCATGAAAAAATATTCATAAGTCAATTCGAATGGTTTTAGATTTTTGTCTATTTTCCAAGAAAAAAAAATCAAACATTTCCTAATCTTTTCATCTTTCATCTTATCACATTGCTTATGAAAAAGTTCAATCACCTAGCATAAATATCAATGACAGAAATCAGATCTCTTCATGTTTGAAATTTTTTATTGATTGAACTTTTTTGTCAATTCATTTCAAATTTTTGTTTCTCACACCGTCAAAATATATATATATATATATATATATATATATATATGTATGTACATATATGCGTATAAATGTTGCCCTTAAGTCGTATAAGCAGCGTGGATTTAAAATCCTTTTTTTTTGTCTATACGATAAGAAGGATTGCTTAAGCGAGTAGAAAAACACTCTGATTTAAAGCCTGTAGCTGAAATAATTAACTCTTTCTTTTTATCTTTTTTTTTTCTTTTTTCTTTTTCGTTTTCATTTTAAAAAGCTGCCTTGTTACATTAAGTCGTCGCGTAATATGAGTTGATTAGAGCTGCGTCTACCGGTTCCATGCAAGATGGACAAGTTAAAGAGCGCAATAACCAATCGTCGATGCATACTGCGTGATAGGTGTGCATGCAAGGTAAATAACGGACTTCTTCTCCAGTAATTAACTCCATCATGCATATAACGCACTCTCCTTTTTTAGTCCCATCGTATTCACCGGTTGGCAAATGTTGTATCAGTCCAATACGCTTGGCAATCCTTACTTGCTGTTCTTCGTCGCTAAAACCAATACCTATAGGATTCATACCAACTATTCCTCTACCTATTCCAAGAACTGTTGATTGCTGGTGACGATCTCTTGTTCCCAATTGGGGATAGTAGGCACCGGCTATCTCCTGGAAATTAGAAATAAAAAATTATTACTACGTTGTATTCACCGCTTCATGGTATCCTTTCTGGTTTAGAGGTATATGATGTCAAATTTTGTCAAATTTCTGATGAATTATATCAAATTGTTGAATATTTATTCAGAAGAAGAAGAACAAGAACAAGAAGAATGAAGTAAAAGAAGGAAGAAAGAGGAAAAAATAAAACACAATTGAATAATATTTCTAAATCCTATTTGAAATGTTGAAATCCCACAAGTGGTCTATGATTACTGATCGACTTACGTTATTATAAATCCCTCTGGAATTTTTTTTTTTTCTCACCCCATGATATTTAAATAAATCTCATATGTAGGTATTACATGTTTGCATTGTATAGGTACATACACGAAATTCCTAACTTTTTCAAAATAACATCAAGACGCATGTACGCATGAAGTCACAGAAAGAAAGAAGGAAAGAAAGAAAAAGACAAAAAAAGAAACATCTGATATTAACATTGATGAATTGTTGTCATTGTAGCTTGAAAACCTCAATTGTGAAACATTGATGAATTGTTGTCTTTGTAGTTTGAAAAACTCAATTGTGAAACACACGAGTCAATGAATATGATTTAGTATTAAACTGAATATAAAAAAGAAAAATTACGTTATAAGGTGGTGGAGGGCCTAGAGCCTCCTGTGAGGAACCGCCAGTCAAAGCAGGGTCAGGGCTGCTGCTTAGTAACGTGGTGTTGTCCTGTTGACCGCCTCCACCGCATTTTAAGCAGTTGCCCATTTTTGTAAAATCGGATAATGACTTTTGTGTTTGTATTTCGAGAAAAAGGTAGACAAACAAAAAAAATATAATAAAAGAAGTAATTTTCTGTTTTTATTGTTATTATTGTTATTATTGTTGTTATTATTATTATTTTTAGGCACTGCTATTATTGTTGTTTCTTCTTCTACCTTTCGTTGTTGAGTTTATGTTTTCTTTTAGTTAGAGAGGTAGGTTTTCTTTGTTTTTTTGTTTTTTGTTTTTTGTTAAATCAGAAGTCGAAAGATCGTTCGAGTTGAAAACAACATTTATGAGTCAGTGACTTTATACCAGTGTGACATTTATTGTCTTTAAAGACTATAATACATATTATACTCGATTACGATATAATTTCATACCAATTTTAAACTTCATTATTTGAATAATTTAATTATTGTATGTATTGGCATTTGGGTAGAAGTGTATTTTTTTTTCTTTGTTTTTTTTTTCTTCTTCTTGTTTTTATAGGTTTGATAATTCGTACGCTGACATAGTAATACCGAAATACTACTAATGTCGCATTTACGAATAATCACGACGTTTAAGTTTATGTACGTTTACAGTTTAACAACTGACAGCTAACTCCCGACAACACTTATCTAAAATTTTATTGTTGTTATATTTGACTCGAATCGACTTGATTTGACTTTAATTTAGTTTATTTTATTTTACTTTACTTTACTTGACTCGACTCGTCTTGCTTGACTAGGACATATCTTCTGTCAAATAACTAAGTCACAGTCGTCAGAATACAGCTGCTGAGATATTCTATCATGGATGTCAGAGATTTATAATAGATTTACAAACTACTACTTATACTACAAGGCTGATGTTCTCACATCGCGAATCTGTCGGCGATATTCAATACTATCACAAAGACATGAAACAAAATGGCGTATCGAACATACATTCAAATCAAATTGAACTCTTTTTTTCTACAACGATAATTGTTTGTTATAGTGAACTGTAATCATTACGCAAATAACATTGAGGAGGTATAATACGGTATATAATTCTCATTATTTATACATAAGTAAAAAATTACAAGAGATAAAGGCCAACTTAGGTTCGACCAATGCTCTTGCTCGAAGAGTTTAGCGAGTACCATTACTCTCTAGAGTTTATAGATCCTGGGTCCAGAACCGTGGAGTGAATTTGAGCAAAAATGTGAATTGGTCTTTGACAAAGAGCACAAATTCGATTACATGGTATAAAAATAGGACAATAAACCCGTTGTTGTTGATATTAAAATTTTAAATAAAACAAGCTAAACGATAGTCTGGATAACCTAAATCTAAACGATAAGCCCGTCGGCTGAGTTATCGTAAATGAAAGATAATCAATCAGAGATTGACGTCCGATAACATTTCCGTGACATGTTTCACACCAGTATTGTGACCATCGACGACATATAAAACTATAAACGGTATATCGTATATCGTATATGTATATCAGATAGATATGTACGTCAGTTAAATAGCCTATAAATGGCGTCCTTTTCTCTTGATACAAATTGCAATGAGAAGCGACGGGGCGGTCCGAGATTTCGCGACATTACTCGTCGACAGAACAAGGATTCTGACGTAAGTTATCTCATATCTTCTGTCCCTGTGAACACCGCATCATATTCCACGCTCATTTGTTTTCGGATAATTGGATCTAACCTAATCTCATATCCAATTTCAACCCTAACTTGATTCACTCTAACCTCACATATTCCAAACCTAACATAACCTGTCTCTGACAGCTTAGTATTATTAGCAATTGATCTAGGGGATTCGACGGTTTAGGAGAGCGATTTTCGGACTCTGTATCAAGGAATAAGGATACCGTCTAATTTCCATTGTTTTATATACATACATACCTATACCTATGTATACACATAAGTTTATCAGTCATCACACGACGCGCCTCTAGCGGCAGCCAGAAACAATAAACTAATAAAGATGTAGACGAACTGTGCCGACTGCGCATGCGCGAGTATCATCGTCTGCTCAAAACAGGCTTGCCACTGATGTCAGGCTTGCCAACCCGAGTTTAAAAAAAGTGAATGTATGTACATACACGAATACACTTTCTCACTTTGATGAGTGTTAGGTGTGCACGGAGCGAATACCTAGATGCGTGAATGTTTGAAAAATTAAACGAAAATTTAACTAACGACATACGAAACAATAATAATAATAATAATAGTAGTACTTCGTTTTTTGCCAAACTATTAATATTACGTACATACATACATAGGTTATGTTATTGCAAAACAACGCTTATCTTTATTAACTCGTTAAAAAATGCCTCGGCGAGTGATTAAAAAAAAAAAAGATGATAGGGATAGACGCAGCAAGAATTTTACGCAATATGAAAAAAAATTATTGATAGGATTAGCGGAGGGATACAAAAATATTATTGAAAATAAACATACTGGCGCTACGACGAATCACGGTAAAAATGCATCATGGGACGCGCTGACCGTCGCCTATAATGCCAGCAATCAAAGCGGCATTAGAAGTACTAAGCAGCTAAAAGACTTGTACAAAGTGTTGAAGAAGAGTGCTAAATCGTATTTAAATAATGATAGAGTAAGTACGTTCATGATTAACTAGTACAGTAGACTCGAGACAAGTGGCCATCTCACGAGGCTAAAGGAGAGGAAAATGGCTACTTACGAAGCGCTCCCACTACGGCTGAGGAAGAGGCGCATGGCGCGTGGTGGGAGAAGCTGTTGGTACGCATACTGCTGTGGTGGGGGACATAGTGTTTGTGCGAGCGACCATCCGTGTGAAGGGGAAGTTGCTCGCAGGGCCACTTAGCGAATGGCCACTTATCTAGAGTCTACTGTATGTCTATTATATTACAAAATGGCTATACATGTTATTTTTTGTACACATCTAACTTCGATTAAAATTTATACATCAAATTAGTTGTTATTTCTCTCCTATAGATGGAACTTCATCAAACTGACGGTGGAACTTTTGTGTCGCAATCGACTGAAACGGATTTTAAACTCCAGGAACCGCTCACAGATCAGGCAACGGAAAATGAAGAAGTTCAAATCCCGGAGGAAAGGGCACAGTTATTAGATACGGGGAAAGAAATGAAGAAAATTGACTTGAAGTTGAAAGAAGAAGAGCTTAAAAATCAACAAATTCTGTTTAACAAAAGACTAGAAATTATGAACACAGAGGCACAGATTAAAGGAGTTGAACTTGAGATAAAAACAATTGAAAAAAAAACGATTGAACTAGATTACAAAATTAAGCTTAAACAATACGAATCACTCAACGGTGATGATGAATGAATGAATGAATGAATGAATGAATGATGAATGAATGAATGAATGATGAATGAATGAATGAATGATGAATGGCGTATTTCTTATTTTAAGTTTCTGTAGATGTACATAATTCTTAATCATTCGACGTTATATTCAATAAACTGTTTTTTACTTCACCTTACACAAATTGAATAAAATAAAAAAAAGACAAAATCGTTGTTACGTTGTACCCTACAGAAAAATTTTCAACCCCATGTTTTTACCACATGTGTATATTAGGGTGGTCCTTATATGGGGTGTTTCGAATTTTTACGCTCCCAAGGGTTCAAACGAATCCTTTTCAAGAAAAAAATTTGTCCTAAAGTTTTAATGCTCTATTTCGCTTTTAACATCCCGCGCACGATCGTCAAAGTATTTTCTTTTTAATTTCCTACAAAAAACATGTATGAACCAACTTTGTCAAGTCAAAAAAAATTCGGCGGTCGTGCGCAGGATGTTAAAATCGACGCGGGACGCAGAATGTTAAAACTTCGACGTTAACGACTTGACAAAGTTAGGTCATATATGTTTTTTTGTAGGAAATGGAAAAAAAAAAAAAAATACTTTGGCGGTCGTGCGCGGGATGTCAAAATCGAGATAGAGCATTAAAACTTTGGGACAAATTTTCTTTCTTGAAAAGGATCCGTTTGAAGCCTTGGGAGCGTAAAAATTCAAAAACACCCCATATAAGGACTACCCTAGTGTGTATATTCACATTTCACACTACGCGTGAATAAACGGCTTGTAAACAACAGGTACCCGAAAATTTCGCTTAATGCCGCTAGCAGCGCTGCGAACGATTGGCTTTGATTGGTCTTTTTGAATTGAGCCGTTTTTTCTGTTCTCTTGTTCTCGTTTTCATCATTATCATCTCGCTTAGGTATCTTACTGAGTTTTTGTTCTTCTTTTAAGGACGACTATGAAAGTCCAGACTTGGAGTTTGTCTATGACGACGCTGATACCCACGCGAATGAAATTTCCGAATTGTATAGCTATACCGAGAAGCATGAGCTCCTCTACAATCTCAAGGTATGTTATGATACGATACGTTCTAAATTTTAAGTTGAGTTAGTTTCGTCTTGAAAAACCATCGACATTCGATATCCTTAAGGCGTTCGAAGACCAGATGGAACAGTACAAACTACAGCCCTGGTGGCAGACCTATTCAAGACAACAGCAGAGGTCGATAATCTATAAGCTACTCGACCAACTCGAAGTATCTAATAAACAGCTTAGAATGAAAGCTGCAAGAGCGATTTTGTACCTAGCTCAAGGCTCATGGGCTGAGGTACAATCCGATAAGGAACAACAGGACTGGACAAGGACCAATGTCATGCTGTTATACGAGGCTGGTGTTTTTCCAGCATTTGTTGAACTTCTTAACATAGAAATTGAGTGAGTTAGGGAAAGAGTCTACAGAATTCTCGGTATGAGAAAACAAGACCTAAACTGTTTCTGATCTCTAATCTCTAATCTCTCGTCAGGACTAGCGCAACAGCTACATCTGCTTTACGCAAGCTGGCAGTGAGTCTGGCAGACTCTGTTGATCTGCGAGTAATTTTATCGGTTTTATACATCATTACCGAAGTTATGAGGGTCGAGGCTGCCGACATTGAGAACAGTCCTTACGTGAAAAACTTGGAAGCATTTAAGGAAGAACTCAGTACGTTGGTCTCTCCCTAATTTCTTACTAAGGCGATTCGGTTTCAGGAAGTTCTGTTCCTGGTAAACAGAAACTTTTCATCTTTTTTTTCCACGCAGTTAATCCTTACGGAGAAGAATTGCTCGTTGTAAAGCTCCTCGGTATGGCAACTCGCTTTTGTAGCGGTTCTGCGTCTCATTTTCCCATGAAAAAAGTTCTGTTATTATTGTGGAAGGTGATCTTAGTGTCTCTGGGAGGCATTGAGACTCTGAGACAACTGAAAGCCACTTATAGAGCCGAGGCTGGATTGGACAACCAAGAAGAAGATACGATAGAAATCGCCAAAGGGATGAGGTCCTGCTCTCCGCCAGCTAGCGCTGCTGATTTATTAGAAACTCAGAACCAGAAGAGGAGCAATAGGTCTTTTCGTAGGGTGAGTTTCAAGATGAAGAAACTCCGTTCACTTTCAGCTGGCTCAAAGTAAAATAGAATTTCCGGGATCTGATTGAATTTAAAAATCCAGAAATGATTGATTGAAGCGTTATTAGACGTTTTGAGAACCTTTATCCTTTTCCAAAAGGCAAAAACGTGTTTAGATCACCGAGTTTAAGTCTCACATGTTTTGTGAACATACCTTTTTCAAAGTTACTTCTGAGTCTAATAATCGTACATTCCACGTCTCAGATGCTAATGAAACAGAGTTCGCTGGACGAGCCGGAACTAGTAATAGACTTTGACGCGGCGCGAGGAAGCCCTGGAATGGGAGGTAGCGAGGGTGATAGAGAAATGAACGAATACGACGAGCAGCGGGGGGGCTTTGAGGATCAATTTCAGTACACAGCTTCGCAGCACAATCAGTCAGAATCGAGATCTAGTACTCCAGAATCTACCAAGGCGAAGGGTAAAACCTCGGCTTTAATTTGGGCTAAAAAATCTCCGAAATCTCGACCGCTTCCACCCATTCGTCACAGTTAATTTTACCCAACAGTAGGCTTGCCCTGGACCCCTAAAGTCAGACAGAAGGATGTGGACACGTTCTTGGCTGTATCCAGGATGAAATTTGTCGGCTACAAACTGCAAGGCGATCGGGAAAGCCTGGCTGGACTTCCGCAGCCAATTCACGAGGGTGTGAACACCCTGAAGAAGGTGTGAATACGGATGAAGACGAAAGTAACTGAGTGTTTCTGGTCACCTCTGGCTATCAAAACTTTCTATATTATTTTTTGCTCTTTTCCAGCACATGTATACTTCGCTGGCAGAAATTCAGGTGCAAAAAGAAGAAGAGATGGCGAGGAATCCGATGAGCACTCCTGAGCCTATGCCTCGACAAACTCCAACTGAAATACTGTACCAAGCAATACTGGCGAATCTTCCCCAGTACAAAATAGCATTGTTAAAAATTTTACTAGCAGCTGCACCGACCAGCAAGGCGAAGACGGACACAATTAATATAGTAGCAGATGTGCTGCCGGAAGAAATGCCGTGAGATTATAACTTGGAAATATTATTGTTTTGCTTTATATTTATTATCGGGTGATAAACTCTGTGCTTTAATCACATTTTCAGAATAACTGTACTTCAGTCAATGAAACTTGGAATCGACGTCAGTCGTCATAAGGAAATAATAGTCAAGGCAGTATCGGCGATTCTGCTTCTATTATTGAAGCATTTTAAACTGAATCACGTTTATCAGTTTGAATTTATGTCACAGCATCTAGTATTCGCAAATTGTATACCTCTGGTTTTGAAATTCTTGAATCAGAACGTCATGACTTACATCGAAGCTGAGAATTTGTAAGTTCGATTTGTAGCTCGAGTTTGAAATTTCGCACTCTTCTTTATGTATCGCAAATATTATTATCCCAACAGCATACCAATCCTCGACTTTCCTGCCTGCGTTATCGGAGACCAGCCTGAGCTCACAGCTGAAACACTGGAAATTGGAGATGGGAAGCTCTACTGTTGGCGCAACATATTTTCCTGTATTAATCTATTGAGGATTTTGAACAAACTGACCAAATGGAAGCACAGCAGAATTATGGTGCATCCATTATTATTTCTTTTGTCTTTATTCTCTCTCATTCAGTTGCATTAATTTCGAGCTAATTTAATGTTGTTTTATATTTAATTACGATGTCGCAGATGCTTGTGGTATTCAAATCCGCCCCTATACTCAAGAGAACTTTGAAAGTTAGACATGGAATGATGCAGCTTTACGTATTAAAACTTTTGAAAATGCAGACCAAGTACCTAGGAAGACAGTGGAGAAAATCTAATATGAAAACTATCAGCGCTATATACGCTAAAGTAAGACATCGTTTGAACGATGATTGGGCTTATGGAAATGGTGAGAATTATTCATTGATATGATGATCTACCTATCTGTTTCGGAGACTAAAGAGAAATTCTAACGTGTTTTTTTTTAATCAATTTATTATTTCAGACCTAGAAGCAAGACCTTGGGACTTTCAGGAAGAGGAATGCGCGCTTCGCGCATGTGTCGATCGTTTTAACAATCGAAGATACACGAATAACGTTAGAGACAAGGAATTAGAACCAGTCGATACGTTTATAACATCGGTTTTGGGTACCGACGTAGAATTAACTGAAGAATTTAAACAACATTATGAACTCTGGTTGCAACAAGAAGTCTTTCAAGCTAGTATTAACTGGGACGAATTGTTGGAGTCCTCTAATTATGAAGTTTAATTAATTAATAATCATTAATTATCGTCATTCAATCACAGATATAGGTAGTATCGATGAAAAGGGTTTTCGATGTTTCGAATTTTCGTTTTCTCACGTCCCATCTTATCTTAATCGTTCTTGATTCTCAATTATTCAGAAAATTCTTATAAAGAAGAAATGAGTTTGTAAATACTCATAAATTATTATAACTTTATAATTCACAGTAAATATTTGTAGTATTATTTTTAGTTTATTCAATTGAATTCTGTAAATTACCATTTCGTGTGTCTGTCTCTCTCTTTCTCTCTTTCTCTCTCTCTCAAAACAATTTACGTTTATTTCACCCTTTTTTTTATCAATAGGTATGTACTACAATGGACTTTTAAACAATTATCGTAATAAATTAAAATTATTTATCCAATGTGTGTGTGTGTGATCGCATACATACTATACATAATTATTATACTTATTTTATTTCTATCTATTAATACAATTTTACATAAAAAATAAAAAATAAAAAATAAAAAATAAAAAATGAGACAAATAATTATAGTACTAATATTAAAACGGAATGATGAAATAAGTCGAATAAAATAGTAGGTGTATTATAACATCGTCAATTTTTATTATCTCTTCACGAACCTATGCCCATAAAATAAAAAATAAAAATAAAAAGTTATTGGAATGTAAATGTAAACTTAATAAAACATGGGTATACCTATAGTTTTTTTTTTTTTTTCTCAATTAAATACGATACTATATTAATATAACAAAAATTATCTATAGTTCAAACGAGTTTTCAGAATAGCTTAAACTTAACTTTTTTTCTCTATACTTTTTATCGTTAAATTATCTTAAACAACGTGAGATAATTTATATATGTATATTATTTTTTCTTTCTTGTTTGTTTGTTTGTTTGTTTATTCATTGCTTCGCGTGTTAATATATAAATATTATTGCATTTTTACAATAATTAACAATAATAATTATTGTTAATTAGGTATATTTTAAATGATCGTTATCAAAAATATTAATTATATATAATAATAAGTAGATAGATGATGATTATGATAATAATAATAATAATAATAATAATTATGCTTAATGGCTCTCGCGTACATTGAACATAGAAAATATATATCTCCCATATACATATATATATATGTATATAGAGAGAGAAAAACGATTATCAACATCGTTTCTTTAAGACCGAATAAACAGAATACTTTTATAATATCACTGGCTCGTCAAACACATAAGTTACTATATTAGCTGACTTTTGTTTCGTTCAATAATCATCGGAAAAAAAAAGAAAAAGAAAATAAGAAAGAATAAACGAAAATTCACATAAATGATTAAATTTAATATTCATTATTCTTTGTCGACAGAATTGAAAAATACTCTAACTTTTTTTTCTTATATAAAGAATATCGTTTTTTTTTTTTTTTTTTTTTTTTTTTATTATTTTTTATTATTCAGTGTATATATTTTAACGCTGTGTGATATCTTGGTATTCATTATTATTATTTTTTGTAATAAACGTGATAAATTATGAAACGACCGAATTTCACGACCTGCGATGAAACTCTATATTTAATTATTGATCGTCTGGTTTTACCCACTTGTAGGAACCGTAGTATTTAAAATTATTCTCCGTAGCTTTTTCGTTCGCTTCTCTCGGCCCTCTCGATCCATATCTAAAAAAGAAAGGAAAAAAAAAAAAACAGATTTATATTATAACTTCTCATAGCTATATAGTGCGAGAATCTTATATTATCCCAGCGATACTTACTCGTAAGTTATCGGTTGTATCTTTTCATTTTCAATCTGGTGAAGAAGCGGAGTAAAAATTCTCCACGCTTCTGAAAGTTCATCGCTTCTTACAAAGTGCATTTGTGAGCCGCAAAATACGTCTAAAATAAGCCTTTCGTATGCGTCGGGTAATTTAAGCTCCTTAAACAACAGACAAATGATTAATAAATATCATATCTACTATTATACATTTACCTATGTGTTTACGATTTTAATCAAACTATCAATTTATTAAAAACGTAAATATTCACTCACCTTGTATCTATTGCTGTAAGTTAAATCCAGCTCCGTTTCTTCCATGTCGAAAGTTATGCCAGGTGATTTAGTCATCATCTTAATGTAGATCGCTTCTCCTGGCTGCAGTCTGATCACTAATTCATTTCTCTTTGGCTTTCCGTCAAATATATCTCCCGGTACGTCTCGGTATTGAATTCGAACCTCAGCTTTTCGTTCGTTTAATGCTTTAATTATGAAAAGGAATTGAAATATTATCCATAAGATCTATGATTTATCACATCTTACCAGGAGAAGATCGCACTTCCGGTTCATCGATCTTGACCAAACTTATAGGGGTGTTTCCTTGAGCTAAAATATCAACTACCTGCTGAATAACTCTTCCGAATGGGCCCTCACTCTATCAATTTACCTGGATGTACAATAAATTATAAATATTTATAAACATTCAGTGCAATGTAGAATCTCATAACGCGGCACAAAAACTGGTTATTTCTTGGCAATTGGGAAAAGCCCAAGTTACGCTGATTTCTGTTGTACATTTAAGTAAATTGATAGAGTAAGGGCCCATTCGGGAGAGTTATTCAGCAGGTACTTGATATTTTGGCTCGAGGAAACACCCCTATAAGTTTGGTCAAGATCGATGAACCGGAGGTGAGATGTTCTCCTGGTTAGTCAGTTTTTATATAACAATACAAGAAAGATTAGAGGATCTAGTTAACGTGAAAAATGATTCGCATATGAAAAGAAAATTTGTAGCTCATTTCGACATTGAGATCCTGTAAAAAGGTGCTGATATCAATTGAGACAACGGATAAGTATTCTTACCTTTGCCGCACCTCAATATGAACGGCACCTTATCCCATCTTTCGTTATTGATTTTGATAACTGCCATTGCATAAGTGGGCGTATTTGAGCCCGCAGGTACCGTAGGGTCATCTAAGTAGCCCAATTTAGCATCTGGGTCAGTGGCGTTGGGATTACCGACGTATTGACCCAATACAACGTCGTCTAATTCTAAAGAACTAATACATCGCAGCACCTTGACTTTCTCGTTCCTGAAGGAAAATTTTTCAAATATGATTAATTATTGTGGTAAGAAGATGAAGCACGTTTCTGGCGAATAGAAACTGATATTATATCAACCTTATATCGTCAGGATGGCAAGAGGCTGGCTTTTCCATTGCTATTAGAGACAAAATTTGGAGCAGATGATTTTGCATGACATCTCTGATTATGCCAAATTCATCAAAGTATCCGCCTCTACCCTGAGTGCCGAACGGTTCTTTGAAAGATATTTGAACCGAAGCAACGCTGTCCCTGTTCCAAGTAGGGCTGAATATCCTGTTCCCAAATCTCAGAGTCATTAAATTCTGGACCATTTCCTTTCCCAGGTAATGGTCTATGCGGTACAATTGCTCTTCCTTAAAGAGAGACGCCAGGTGATTTGAGAGTTGCTCAGAAGTTGCGGCGTCACGCCCGAATGGCTTCTCCACAATTATTCTTGTCCAGCCTCTGAGGAGGAAAGAATTCTTGTATAAAAACTGCGGAAACTGGTTTTCCTTGTCGTTCTTATACTCTTCTTCTACTTACTTTTGCCCCATGCAAGCATTCCTGATGTGCGACGTCGATACTTCGAAAACAGAAGGAGGTAAAGCTAGGTAGAAAAGCCTGTGAGCAGCGGCTGATTTTTCATGCTTTTCAAGTTCCTGATTGAGGATTTCAAAGTCTCGTCTGGTGTCGTAACTCCCTGCTACGTAATGATTGAGCGCCCAGAACTGTTCGTATAACTGTTCTTCGGCGGGCTTCACATTCATATACTTGTCGCATTTCTCCCTCAATTTTTTCACCGTCAATTTGCTTCGAGCGTAACCAAAGAAGGTTGTCGTTTTTGGTAAAAGTTTGTCCCTGAAGAGCCACCACAAAGTTGGGTAGATCTTCTTCTGAGCTAAGTCACCCTAGAGTTTTGGGAGTAGCAAACGATCAACATGGTGTGTGTGGATCATTGTGTTTTGGTAGTTCTAAAACTCATTTTCCTTGATCTCTCCCATTTAACTCTCATTAGTTTTATTTCCCAGAAGACTCTTCTGGAGCAACGATTATCGACCAAGTCGTAATTTTTCGCTATTCTTATAAAAATTGTACATGGAATTCTGTTTTTTAAATAATTCGACTTCTGATTGGGGTAAAGGTGGAAGAAGAGCTTCTCTGAGAAGGGAGATCCTACCAATCATAAATTCAGTGGTCGAAACTCGTTTTGACAATCCCCGGCTCTTCAAGATTGATAATAATATGTAAGAAAAACTAGAATACAGCGTATATCAAATGGTCTGACTTGAAATCTCTTTCAAGCCGAAAAGAAGGTCTGCATAGTGAGTTGGAGCAGACTCGGAGATGTTGAGTCAAAGTTTGGCATAAAAATTCTTTGACATCACTGAAAATTATCCTTTCCTATACAATATTGTTCATGTTTTAAGAAAGAAAAAAAATTAGTATTGTGTGCTTACAGAAGCTCCAAGAGTGACGAAAACGTGAGGAATCGACCGGTCAAAATGAGTTCCTTCGAGGTGATCCATCGTCGCAGACTTCAGAGACTGTCTGATGAATGCTAGACTCTGCTCTGCAGTTGTTACTGCATTGAAATTCAAAAGTTACTTATTTATACTATCTAATCATAGGTAATTTATATATAACATTTAGCAGAGTCTAAGGTAGATACGGATTGACCGTTTATCTTGTAATCAAATGATAATTTCTCATTCTCACGATTGAGACATTAAAATTTCAAGTCATTGCCCATTATCCCTATGCGTTAGGTTTATCGCACTAATCTACTGAATTTCAATCGGTTGAAATTATCTGAACAATTTGTTTGAAATTTATATACGATGTTTTATATTTGTCTTGTATCATCTATCTAAAATTCTAAAATCTTAATCTTGTTGGGAGTTATCTAAACAATACATCTGGACGAATATCGCCATCTGTTCTGATAAAGGATAATCAGTATAATTATCCATATTACGTATTGTGCAAGCATTGCGGCTTTGTCTGCAATAATAAGTTTCAACTTTATTTTGGCGAATTGATTACGGTCCTTATTATATTTCATTATTACAAGAATACGTATAGGTAGGTACTACAGCTGATAATTTTGCTGACGAATATAGAATATATTGTGCAATCGAATTCTCCATTCGGAGGTGTATTTTGCAAATCAAATTTCGCAACATATTTCACACGTATAGTCAGGGGCCTCATCAAATCGGCAAATCAAAGTCAAACCATGTTTTTGCATCCGAACTTTCGATTCTGTGTTTCGATGATATGTATGTAGGTAATGACTAATTACTATGATCTGTATAAATATCAGTTTCAAGTATGATTCTAGTTCCCGCGTTATCTGGACCAACGTAATATACAATCATAATTGAATATTTGATCAAAGTTTTATAATGATATGCGAAATTATTTTGTTACGTTATATAACTGAAGTAAATTGCCGCACTAACTATGGCAATGAATATTCTATGGGATAACTACAATTTACATTTACGCAGATTGTGAATTTTATTCATTCCGCAACTCGAGGCTTCAAACAGATTCAAAAATCGAACTCTGACCGTTGGCTAACAATTTCTGAAAAAATACGTAGTTATACGTATACTTTATAGTTTTTATAATTAACAATACATAGGTGCCTATATGTATCATATTTAATTACGAGAATCTTTAAGTCTGATTATTTTCTTTCTTTATTTCTTTATTTCGTAGAAATAAATTTTTTTTCATTCTCAACTACGCAATTGAACCCATCGTAAGTTTTACCGCTCGGCTGCGTCGCAAAAACTCTCGCTTCCTTCTGTTGTGCGCAATCCCAGTTCCTATGGGGATGCGCGAACGATAAAATGATGGCGTAGTGTGGAAAGAGCGAAGAGAGAGGGGGGGCAGTTGGATTTTGACAGGTGGTAAACTCATGCGAGAGGTTCAACCGTAAGTTTGATCTATATGGAACATCTTCTAATCAAATTATTCGTTGTCTGTTATTATTGATGTAGAAATTTTCTCTGCATGGGCGATAGAAAACAATAAGATGAATAAGAAACGAGAATTGAAAATAACTCTGACATAAAGTTGGTGACTTTTTTTTGTTTCCGCATCCGCTCGCGTGGGTCTATCATTGTAGTGTTGGTACAATGTATACAATAGTTTCACTGAAGTAATCAATAACAATCTATGAATAACAATTTAAGAACAAACTACGAATGATCCATACTTCTAGTTTCGAACGCACCGCGGCTTCCAGTTTTATATTTATTATGCTATTATTTCTAACTGGAGTGCATGAGCTTGTGTCTGATATTTCCAGACCTCTCAACTTTCCGGCGGTTTAATAGTAACTGATTTTTCGCTACTCTTACAGAGTCTTAAGAGATGCGCATTAAAGAATAATGTAATCTGACGATGAATGTATGAAGGGACGAGAGGTGTATGTACATATACGTACTACTTACACACACATATGTGTACCCACTTCGCGGAATAAAACTCGTCGCATGCTCCTAAAACACGTGCGCATCCTACACGGCCAGGACAAAACCCACTACCAATCACATGTGTTCTATAAACACATGCATGATGATGCTGTCCAATACCCGTGATTGGTGTAGTTCGTGTCGAGATGGACTGCGGTTGACCAAACTTGTTGGATTTTTTCGTTTTTTTTTTTAGCGATCCGCTAAAATTCGAAAAAATAAGAAAAAAAAAATGAAAGTAATAGCCAAGAATCTTGGAGTCTCTCACTAGCGTTGACTGAAGAATAACTGTACAGTATTTAGCCAACGATGCTGGAATTCAAATCGCGGCGCGCGTCAGCTGCCGGGTTTCATACTTATACGTTTATTTAGTATTTCCTGCGATATTAAAATCACGAAAGCAGACTTCAATCGCGGAGATTGTCATAGGTGTGTGTATCATTTGCAAGCTTCCAAAAGCGAAGGAGACAATAAAAAGGCAGGTCAGTAAAGTGTCGTTAATAAAAACATGTTTCGAAAATTACTTCGCTTTCATTTTTTGAAAATATCGAAAAATGGATCTAAAACACAAGATAAAAGAAGCTCACCTCTTATACTGCTGCGTATTGTAAGATATACAACTTAGGCCTTCGCTATGTCGAATTTCGTCGGACCGCAGGTCTATGTATCTTCAGTGATGGCGAATGTGAATTTTAAATTTTCGCTAACGCTCGATCAGAGTTTTTCGTAGACTGAAAAAGATGCCGCGGTAGGCAGTTGTTGCAGTGCCGTGGCTAAGGCTTGTGGCGCCTGGTGCAACCTTACATGAGAGCGCCTATTTACTACGGACTATTTACTAGTGGAGGGCGCATGGGCGCTTTGACCGAGGGGCTATTCATTCAAACTTTTAGTGTACAAGTGATCTCGTGATTTCGTCATTTCATATATGATTTCGCATGATTTCATATGATTTAAACTCATTTTTTATATGATTTCGCATGATTTCATATGATTTCAACTCATTTTTTATATGATTTCGCATGATTTCATATGATTTCAACTCATTTTTTATATGATTTCGCATGATTTCATATGATTTCAACTCATTTTTTATATGATTTCGTTTGTAATTCTGGATGATTTCTGCTGATTTTTGATTATTTCCAAGTGATTTCGAAGAATTTCCGTTGATTTTAAGCAATTTCTCAGTGATTTTTTGGGATTTAAGAGCGATTTTTGTTCTGATTTCAACTGATTTCAAACCGGGGTGTACGGCTGATTTCAGGAGTGAATAGCCCCTCGGCTTTGACGCTGTGGTGAAATTTTTCAGGATCAGATCACTTTTGGGCGCCCCTCGCTTGCCCCTTGCTCCATTGCTTCGCCCCTAGCCACGGCGCTGACTGTTGTTGATCAGGAATTCTGTATCTTTTCAGATGCGCAGTAAGAATGCATTTACTATTCGTGCGGTCGATGGCATATACTACGTATCTACACGTGATTCAGATTTCATCCGACAGTTGGACGTTCGAGAAAAATAGCAATATTTTTTTCATTTCAATGTCAAACGCACGTAACTTGAAATAGCATCGCAATTGTTCTGGAAAGTGTTATGAATTAGCTTATATAAAATGCATCGATGCTCACTTCCAAGGCGACGCTATATGGTTAGCGCGAGAACATTAAGAAATCCTTGATGATCTACACCGCAGTTTTTTTTTTTAATAATTCGAAGCGAAGATATACCCAATTAATTTTCGCTCTTGCATTAAATGATTTATACCTTGCAGAATAGCATGACTTGAGATATTGATATTCATCGGTATTCACGAGGAAAAAAAATGGTCATTACCGACAATAACAGGTTTTCAAATCACATTGTTATTCTCGGCCGAAACTCATATTCATATTAATTCTGTATTTTGCAGGGAGTTTAGAACAACGTAAATTTCAGTAGTATGTATGATAGGGTGGTTCAAAAAAGACCTAAGTTCTCAGATGTTGCTGCTCATTCGTGAATATGTTGTTTGTGATTTTTAAAAAATATTCAATTTTTTTGAGCTCCATAGGACAATATTTACTACTGCCTCATTGAAGTTGAAATTTCGAAATTTTGCCATTTTTGGCAATTTCACAGTTCTCCGATCAAAGTGCTCATCCAGCTACCTCGAGCTTCTCATTCAATGAGCATTTTGGTTCAAGACGAGATTCGTACGATAATATTTAGTACTGCCTCGGAGACATTGGAGTTTTTTCGAAATTTAGCGTTTTTCTAGAGATTCGATCGCCGGTTGTTGCTCATGAGACAGTTTTTTCTTACCATTATAAAGAAGAAGTACAAGCAGTTTGCAGTCTGCGGGACCATTTTTATTACTGCCTCATGTTGCTAATTTCACTTGAAGGAAAGTCGCCCTCCGTTTGGTAGCAATTCGATAATCTGCAATCGCGGGGGTAGCTTCATTCGGTCAAGAAGGACTATGGCGTATCGCTTAATCGCAGGTAGATATAGTCCTTCGATCGGATTTTTATCGCATTCGAAATGATTAAGCCGTTCACCGACCATCAGTTCAAATTTAAAAAAAAGTCAAAATTTCAGATAAAGCTTTATTTTATCAGAAGATCGATGATGTGTGGCAACTTGTGAAAAATATATATATAATTTGTACGAAAAAAGTTGCCCACCTTAATTACAGAAGGTGCCTCATATGTGCAACTTTTGTCGTGCGGTAGGTATTTGAAAAGAATATAAGTTGTGTTGTAGCTTTTGATAATAAATCGGCAACCAAGATATTCTCTACAGTTTAGTTCGGTACTCATAGTATCTGTGGCTAATTAAAACGTCGGATGTAATGGAAGTCGGAAGCGTGAAGCCCGCGATAAGATATAGACTGGAGTAGCGCATTATATACTTGAAAAAAGTGAAAATTTATCATTTTTTTTTTCCAACACCATTGACACGCTTAATCATTTCATTTCTTAGGGGCTGATATTAAAATTGTCACATTATTAAATACATGGACATCTATATAATTACAACAGTAACCTCGCTATAGGTCATCGCGTGACTCACACGTGATGTCTGCCCCCTGATCACACATACGTACTCATTTCGCTGCTTCGAATGATTTTCCAATTTTTTTGTTTATTTTTTTTGTTGCTGTTTCCGAGGTTGAAATGAAACTGGCTTACTCATTTATCTGTGTGTTTATTTATTCATTGATGGCCGATTAAGTTCAACGATAAATTCGAACCTTATGACTCTTCTTTTACCCCTGAAAAATACTACGGCCCTGGTTTCTGCTCTACTGCAGTCGGAGCGATTTATTTCTCTATTAATTTGCCATTCACAAGGCTTAGGCTTGACCTCTAGCCGACGGCGATATAATATTGTGAGAAAGATTTCAAGCGGATGCAGGATCCACATTCTAGAGCTGTATATAATATATTTAAATACAGATATAAATCGCCCTGCATTCAATGGTCATTTTATCATATGGTAACCCATTTAACGTTCAACCCACCACATCAACCGGCGATATAGTGAGTCACACGCATTTCGACACTGCAGACTTACCATACTAATAATTTCAAAATCAATTAAATTCTGTTAGATAATTCCAAAACGGCATTATCTGTAACGTATACGAGTATTGAATTGAATAAAATAGAAAAAACTACGATAACGACTCATCACTCAGTCATAACTCGCGTGTTGTATAATCAGTGATGTAATAGTGACAATAATTAATGATGCTTATTGCAGTGTCCGTGAAGGAGATTTATCTGAAAAAATTTCTCGCTTCAATTTAACGTGTGTACACTTTGTATGTACTAACGTGTTACGTGACGGCCGATCGCAGTAACGATTATCGTCGAGGGGAAGGTCGGAGGCCCTTTTTTACGTACCGTGTATCTTTTTGTCTGTATACATGTTTTATGTATGCGAATATAAGTATTGTATTTGCATATACGGTTTGACGTCATGCGTTTGACCGTTTCTAGTGGCAGCGGGCACTAGATGTATGTATATTCATATACACGTATACGTACAATGGGATTTGAAAGAACCTGAATTATCGTCGCGTCATTCGTCATATGGCCTGGCAATTTTTGAATCAACGGTAAACGTAAGATTCGGCAATCATAGACCTCGACGAAAAACGTGCGTCGTTTTATCTCAATGTTAAGATTCACGCGATAGTGCGATATTCATAGAGCTCGTTATCGATATTACAAAAACATGTTGAAATATCAATTAGATCTCAAATCTAACCATTTTTTTTCCTGATCAGATTCAGCGATCTATAAATCACCCGATCTGGTTATTACGACTCCGCAATGATCAGGCCACGTTCGATGATTAATCAGTTCAAAACTTGGAATTTTTTTTAGACATAGTTATAGCTTAGCTCTCCGTATTTTGTTTCTCTTCAAGCTCTGTATACGTGTGTAAGGGCGTATTCCGAAATGCAACCACGCTTGCGGCTGTATAATTTCATCCTTGTTAATTAAATGCGATGGAAAAGGACACCTGCAATATCCAACCGTAACCGTGGCTGCATTTCGGAACACGCTGTAATTAGTAACATTGTATTTTCTAGCTTAGCAACGGTTGTGTGATCATTTCCAGAAGCACTTATCCTCTTACGTGAAACCACGGAGGTGAAACGTTCATCTACAATACAGCAAGTCACGCCGTACCTTGACTTAAACTTGTTACATTGCATTGCCAAGGCAACGTAAAACCATCGCGTCGTAATCGTTCGATATTTGAATATGCATGTATGTATTCATTGCCTAGGTTAAAGCGGGAGGCGAATCAACTCCTACACCTAACGCACATTACGGGACGTATGAGCATATAACACACTACATTATTCTCGGCGAGGATAAAAGAACGATTGAAGTTTAATCTATGTACATGTTATGATTATTTTAATCATTTTTGTATGGCTCAACGGTCCTGGGGCTTTCCTCTGCTTAAACTAGTTTATTATTCACTATATGTATTATGTAGAAGCAATACCGCATATGAATAATGATTTATAACCTACCTTCACGTTTCGTCCAAGTTATGCATACATTGAGAAATAAAATGAAAAATAAACGAAAAATGTTAACTTACCTTTCCTTGGGTTCGCCATCTTTTTATTTGTATGTGCGAATTTCCTGGTGTGAATATAGACGCTATATAAATGACCGAGGTAAGCGTAAGTATTCGCGGTTCTTAATCGTAACCGTTTGTGAGACGATCTCTCGCGACTTCGTCACCCACTCGCAATCCGCGATCGACTGACTGTAATCACAAGTTATACATACTTGGTAGGATGATATAATGGTATATTCCCACCTGATGATCCCTGACAATGACCAATCATCGACGGTTGAATAATCGTCAACGATCGAAATCACGTTATGACATTAATGATATCGCTTAATGATGTTATAATAATTATATATACATCTATAAGAGGTTAGGCCTAAGCCCCGTACGACCAGGCAACACACACGCGCTTAATGAAATGCGCCGACAGGACGCGTTCAACAGAGTATAGATATTGACTTTCGTTTATGTTCCTGTCCTTGCAGAAGCCTTGACACTCCTTTCGTAAATGTTCGCACAAGTGTCCATGGAATCTATCAAGAACGCGATAACTCATCATCGATAAATAAATAAATGTTACCGATGTATCGAGGCCTTAGTGGAAAATCATGATATCTCATATTGCAGTAGAAAAATATAGGAAAAACGTTGCAACTCTTATATCATTAACAACAAACGTATAGATTTCTATTTCGAAAGAATACACAAATTCATTAAAGAATATTTAATGGGACTTCATAACGTCACGAAAAAAATATGATGCCTCCCGATGCGATGATATACTATTTTGACTATGAAAACTAGGATGGCTGCTGTTTTCTACGTATAGTTTTGTTGAAAAACTTCATCATTCATAGCTGTTCAATTCTTCCATTCATCAATCTCCTCAGAGTGGTATAATCACACATCTAATCTCATTTGTAGTTTATAGATTACATTTTTCCATTTTTCCAATATGTGGGATTATGTTCTCGATTCACAAGTGCATTAAATAACTCGAATATCTTCACATCGAATCTACTACGGGATTGATTGCCTGTTTTATGCAAAGAGCTTATACCGTGAACAGGTCGAAACTGTCGAAAGATTAAAATGTATGCGACACACACAGCGCCATCAGTCGCCATTTCGGATGAGGATATACTTCTGCTGTGGGCTGTATGGTGGCACGATCTACAGGGACAATAGGGAAGAACGAAGATTGTAACGTAGGTAAAGATGGCTCTACCGCTTCACGCCGTGGTTGCCAGTGGTTACCACGTCAGGGGACTGCATCCAACAGATAATTTCTATGTTCTGTTTCATCGGTCGAGTCCTTGTGATACATCAGAGTCTGTAATAATATTTGCAAGGATTTTCGGTGGTTCTTTGAATCAAGATACACACCTATGTGAATTTAGCTCGCGACTTTATTATTTTTTAATAGCTGATCGTTGACTGAAGAATTAAGATTCACAACCAAAAATTACCGCAAAGTATTCAAGGATTCAAGGAAAACTGATCCTGCAACTGTCTTACCGGCTGAGTGAGACGAGAGAAAACTACGGAACAAAAACCGTCTTTCAAACAACAATTCATTCTTATATCAGATTTCTATAGCTTCGGATATTGTAATGCTACAGCAATAAAATAGCATTTGATTTTGTTACATCATTTTGCAGATACTTTATGTTCTCGTGTGAAAATTCACCTATTCTTTATTGATTTAACTAACTTAATATTGAATTAATAATGAAAAGATTAGACAAATCGGATCATTCTGACCCTGGAGGCAAACTTTGTACTAAGATAAGGAGAGAAGAACATTTCTTGACTATCGTCTTACTTGTCAGATATTCGTTCTGAAAGTTCAATATGAATCTTGACCTTAATCATCATTACTTACATACTTGGTTTGCGACGGTTTGTAAGGCACGTCTCAACGCGGTCGTAGTAGTACGATTCTGACCAAGTACAAAGTAGGTTCCTTATTAATATAAATATTTCACCACAAGCCGATTTCTATGAGACGGTTTTAAAATTAGTTAGCCCCATTACTTATATCGCGTGACCAATTCAATAAGGTTGTGAACATCAAAAAGGCGATTTTAAAACCAATAGACCGTGGAACTTTTTTTTTCCAAGTTCTCATCTGCTCGAAAACGGTTAAAACTAAAACACACAAAAATAAACAGAAGTGCAAGAATTAAAAACTTAGAAGCAAATTGACAGATCGACCTTTTGGCTTTAATTATTTGAAAACTTACGTTTGTTGATTCCGAGAGTTCGCAACTGCCAAAATAGTTTTTCTTATCATCGATAACTTCATTTTCAATAATTTGGCGGACACGACCCTTCGGCTTTAACAAAGGCGAATTTAAAAAAATTAAAATCTAAAAACTCGGTTCTGCCAGCACTGACGACCCTCTGCATTTAACTCATCAATTGTGATAGTATTTCAATGTTTCGGAACTTACTTTCATATTTTCTGCATAAATATGAGTAATAAAAGACGATACGACCCTTTTGATTTAGCAATGTCAAAAAGTGTGATCCCACTTACGACTTTATGGCATCAGTGACGCGATATACAAGTAAGAACACTATGTAATGTCTTTTCCAGGTGTAGGTATTCCTATGATACATGGATTAGTAAAAAATTCGACATCCTTCATACTCTGGCCATCGAATGTATGATATAAAACAAGAATTACCTTTGAGCTCATTCACCAAGGGGACTAACTAATTCTCAAAAAGTTTCAGCGTTTCGCTAATCATACGTCGTTTTTCTTGCTGGCTCTCGGTCTAACTTCGGACATTGCTTCAGCAGACTTATCACCGACAAAAATAGATGACCTACGAACTTTGACGAGATTTGTGTCAAACGAAGCGTATGTGTGTTATCAGAATATATTTTGTAATAGTTGGGAGAGGTTCGTCAAATCATTAAGGCCTATCGCTAGTCGCCCACCTCCTTTTGGTCGAAATGTGTCACATTTCTATTTCTATTCTATTTCAATTCTGAACACATACGTCCAAACAAATGTTCGTTTCGTGCGAAAATAGAGTCTACAGATGGTTTTTACATTGTAACGAAATTATTCGAATTCGATTTACTCGGCGAACAATGTAAAAACTATCTGTTTTTTAGAATCTATTTTCGTACGAAACGAACATTTTTTTTGACGTATGTGTTCGGAATTGAATTTGATTTTGCGCAGCATTGGCCTTTTTTGCGTTTTTGACATCTGGGCTCCGATAATAATTGAAATGTGACCCATTTCGACCAAAAGGAGGTGGGCGACTAGGGATGGGCCTTAAGGTGCTTCCCTACCCAATTCTACCAGACCTGAAAACATTGGGATAAACGCGTACAGAAGGTGCTATTAAGGGGGGGGGATACCGGATGTGTTACCGACACCGCCTATATCTCCGAAACGGGGCTATCAATCGACTTGTCCTTGCGGCAGTCGATGTTTGACGAGTAATGGGTTCAAACTGGTACGTTTGATCGGATGAAATCGGATTTTTTTTTTTTTTTTTTATCGAAAAGCGTGGTCGTGCCATTTATTTCGACTTATATCAAAGCCTACGGATCGAAAATGCAAAATCGGCTTCCTGAGCCCGATTCTGTATGGCATTCCGAACACAACCATCCAAAAACATCTTTGGTTTCGACAACGATGAAGAAACCACATCTAATCTACGTTTTTGTGGTAATTTTCGCGATTGTCAAGGGCCGTGAGCGAAAATGGCCGCTCACGGCTGTTGATATGATGTGGTGGTTCGCAGAACGCCCGTGAGATGTCGCCGCACGCCCATTTAAGCTTCTCCTTTTACCTTTTACACGGTGTACCAACGTAACAGCGGTGGTAAAAGAAGAAGCTTAAATGGGCGTGCGGCGACATCTCACGGGCGTTCTGCGAACCACCACATCATATCAACAGCCGTGAGCGGCCATTTTCGCTCACGGCCCTTGACAATCGCGAAAATTACCACAAAAACGTAGATTAGATGTGGTTTCTTCATCGTTGTCGAAACCAAAGATGTTTTTGGATGGTTGTGTTCGGAATGCCATACAGAATCGGGCTCAGGAAGCCGATTTTGCATTTTCGATCCGTAGGCTTTGATATAAGTCGAAATAAATGGCACGACCACGCTTTTCGATAAAAAAAAAAAAAAAAAATCCGATTTCATCCGATCAAACGTACCAGTTTGAACCCATTACTCGTCAAACATCGACTGCCGCAAGGACAAGTCGATTGATAGCCCCGTTTCGGAGATATAGGCGGTGTCGGTAACACATCCGGTATCCCCCCCCCTTAAACGGAATATCTCTGCCTGGGCACCGAAATCAATGAAACAAAATGCGTCAGGCAATTCTTTGTGCGATTCCGAACACGTAGGGCCCAAGACATGTTGGTTTCACGCTAAAATAGAGAAGAAATCCACCTAAAACATTTCTAAAAACCGTAACAAATGGAATTAGTCGCTGTCGTTGGTCCAAACGTCAAAATTGTCGACTACTATCGCATTACACAGGAGAATAATAACTTCGATATATTCAACGATTGAAAATAATACCGTTGATCTTTTCGTTTTCAGGACCCAATAGAGGCAGCATAATCGTCGGCCTGAAAATCCAAGGACAAAAGCAATGTGGAGAATCTAATTTACGTAAATACGCAAAAGCTTGAGCATTTCTGAATGCACAACTGTGGCGTCTTCGGGACGTTTTTATCAGCTAGCATGTTATCGCGAGGACCAAAGCGCTCGACGTTATCGGTGCCAGTGACCCTACTCACCCTGGCCTTAATATCGTTAAGATTATCGTCCCTGCATTCGGTGGCAGGTTATCCGGCAGATATAGTTCACACGTTTTTTGACCCCGACGCAGAGTGCCTGAACCATTTGGTGGTGGACAAAAATGACGGACGAGTCTTCGTCGGTGGTGTAAACAAGCTCTACCAATTCTCGCCGGACCTTGATCTCGTAGTGAAAGTAACTACTGGTCCGCAGAACGACTCGACGGAATTTTCAACAACTGATCACTGTCCACCTGACACAGTTAAAAAACTCACTGACGACGTCAACAAGGCTTTAGTAATCGACTACTCTACTGCAAGACTGATTTCATGCGGTAGTCTTTTCCAGGGTAAATGTACGGTCAGAAATCTCCACAATATATCCGATGTTGCTCAGGAAGTTTCGGAAGCAGTGGTCGCGAATAGCGCGACAGCGTCTACCGTCGCATTCATTGCACCTGGACCACCCGATCCCCAGGTATCACAAGTCATGTACGTCGGTGTGAGTTGCGTAGCTGATTCACCGGACACGTCCGAAACACCTGCGGTCAGCTCCAGGTCATTGCACAGGGAGAAAATGCTCGAGATTGCGGTTTCCGGGGCTACCTCGGGGACAAGAATCTTCGTTGACTCGTCGTCCAGGGAACGATTTCCGATAAATTATGTTCACGGTTTCAGCAGCGAGGGGTTTAGCTACTTCTTGACCACCCAGCCGAAGAACACCACGACTGGGAGTAAGTTCATATCAAAACTGGTTAGGGTTTGTCATCATGATCAAGACTACCATTCTTACGCCGAAATTCCCATCGATTGTACAAACGAATCGACGAAGTACAACCTACTACAGGCCGCGTATGCTGGTAAGGCTGGGTCAGATCTGGCCGGACACCTTGGCATAACGGCCTACGAAGATGTACTATTCGCCGTATTCTCAGAGACCAATGCCACCACGAATAGACCATCGTCGAGATCTGCTCTGTGCGTTTACTCCCTAAAAGCGATAAGGAGGAAGTTTATGTCCAACATTCAGCACTGCTTTGCCGGACACGGGCATAGAGGACTGGACTTCATATCCCCGAGTCATCGGTGTATCCCGACCGTAAGTGGTTCTTGTCTCATCGAGTTTTTCTTCCAGGGTTGAAGAGACCGGGGAACAATGTCAACCTTCTCATACCGTTTTCTTACTTAAAATTAATTATTGGAAAAAAAAACGATTCATGTCTGCCATTGTCGTCTTCGTATATTACAGAAGCTGCAAACTGTCGCCGAAGATTTTTGTGGCTTAGATATAAATACACCTTTGGGGGGTGAGGATCCTATCGCTGCTTCACCGGTTTTATCTTTCGATGAACACCTCACGGCCGTCGCCGCAACATCAATTGGTGATGACACCGTTGTCTTTGTCGGCACCAGCGATGGATATATCAGAAAAGTGAGTTCACCTTCATCAAACATTGATTGTTATACCGATACTAGCTCAGCGAGTACATTTTCATTTCAAACTAGATGTTCACGATATTTTTGTTACTTGAAAATCCTCGCATCTGGCATACCTGATTGGTGACTGAAACATGCAACATCTTCTCGTCGTGTGTAATATCTTCTTTCAGTAGTGTGTTTTCAATCGATCATTTCTCACGTCCCAGATTGTCGTCGGAACTGCGACGTCGGCTGTAAAGTACGGAGACCTGGAAGTGGACCCAGGTTCACCAGTGAATCCGGACCTGCGTTTTGACCCGCAGTTGATGCATTTATATGTGATGACGAAGCGGAAGGTGTCGAAAGTAAAAGTGCACCAGTGTCCGGTGCACGAAACTTGTATGGGCTGTACGGGCGCTATGGATCCATACTGCGGATGGTGTCCTGCGGAGAACAAGTGCAGCTTAAGAAGCGATTGCCAGGACGTAGCTGATGATCCCTTGTACTGGATTTCTTGCAAGAGTCGGGCATGCACGACAATCGCAAGCGTTGCACCCGATCAACTGCAGATAACAACAGCCAAAACTTTGGATCTGGTCGTAGAGAACCTTCCGACATCGTCTGGAACGTTGCTCTGCGCTTTTTCGGCGCTGGACAAAACTCTGATCACAAATGCTACGCGGAAATCTCACGGCGTGTACTGCCCAGCTCCAAGAACCGACCTTCTCCCATCTATACCACCAGCTCAGCATCATTTCACGGCTAAATTATCGGTCAGAATGACTAGCGGACCGGATCTGGCAGCCACTAATTTTACATTCTTTGATTGCAACACGTACAGCTCGTGCACACAGTGTGTATCCTCAAGTTCCCCTTGCAACTGGTGCGTCGACGCGCATAGATGCACTCACGACACTGCCGAAAATTGTCGTAATGATATTCTGGTCACTGGAATTAGCGTGAGTATTTGATGCGAAAATTTGATGCTTCAGACGTCTCGGCTTTTCATAGTGTGAATTTTCGTCTCCTCTATTTCGCAGAGAATTGGTCCGAGCTACAGAAGTGGACCTGGATTCTGTCCTAGAATAAACGCGCCGGATTCTCAAGAGATTCTGGTCTCCTCTGGAATGGAGAAGGCCATTCGTTTCAAAGTGCATATCATTGGGGTGAGCATAAGTTTTTCTCACATTCATGAATGACTCTCTGTATTATTCGCAAGAATACTCTGGAGACGTTAAAACTGACATTCCTTCCTACTTCAATTCTTCATACCTACACGAAATAAATGGTACGGACGTAGCGAAATTTTCAATGCTTCAACTCCGAGTCGCAGACCGACACAGTAATTAATGCTATGACATCGTTCAATGTCCTTAATTATGCTGTCAAACATGAGCCACTGCGTCAGTCCTTCTTTGTCTGCCATTCAAGCTATTCAGTGATAGCTGTTAGTCCGTTTCCCCAGTTCGTTACTAACTTTCAAGAACATTGAAACCTTTAAACGGCACAGATCTAGTCGTTCCCCATTCATTTAGACATCAACCACGTAGCACAATTCCCTTACAACAGTTCGAGCCACGGTGTAGGATACTAGGTGCATTTTGTTCCATGTTTTGAATGTTCTGTTTGCCTGCAGATACAATTATATCGCATACAAATTGAGTTGAAAATTTAGTGGAGGAATCGCAAGTCTGATTGAGAAAACGGATTGAATTATCGCGGTACCAGGTATAAAATCTATCATGTCGGGTGCAATCCTAAAATAACTATCAGCCGAATCTCAAAAGGGAGGACATTTCCGTACATCCTTGGATCATGGCTTGAGCATACTCTGCGTTCACCGTCGTTACTGTAATAATGGTTTTATATTCCACAGCAATTCATAGTGCAGACAAGATTCGTCTGTCGATTCATCATCGAAGGACGTGTCACTAGTGTGAATGCTCAGCTTTTAGCAGATACGATGTACTGTGATAGGACAGAATTTTCGTACACATCAAGGGCGCCAAACGTAACAGTTCCTTTCGCTTTGGTCTGGGGAGGCTCTAGGCCCCTAGATAACCCGGACAACCTTCACGTGGTGATATATCGTTGTAGAGATATGGCAGACGACTGTGGCACGTGTCTAACTTTGGCCCAAAAGTATGGTTGCGGTTGGTGTCAGAGCTCAGACAAGTGCGAGGTCAAGGATCAGTGCGATCAAGGCACTCATGGTATCTGGCTCAACAGAAGCCAGACTTGCACCAACCCAGAGATTCGATCTTTCGAACCAGAATCGGGGCCCTGGGAAGGTGGGACGAATGTAACCATACAGGGCAGAAGCTTGGGGAAAACCTTCAGCGATATTCATGCTGGTGTGTCGATCGCTGGTCTGCCTTGCCAGCCTTACCCTGAACTTTACATTAGGACAAAGCAAATAGTGTGCCGTGTAGACGGTCCTGGAAGTCCGCAGGATCGGAAGGGGCCAGTGAAGGTCAAGATTGAGGATTTTATGAGCTACTCTAATCTCAGTTTCGAATTTGTCGATCCAGTGATAGAATCCATATCGCCGAAGTTTGGTCCCCGAAGTGGTGGCACTGTGATCAAGATAACTGGTCGGCACATGAACGCTGGGAGCAGGATACAGGCCTCAATCGACGACCTAGCATGCTCGATAATAAGCGCTCAGGCAAACGAGACACGGTGCATGACAAGCGCCAGCAATAAAACAGGGGCTGGTACTTTGAAGATGAAGTTTGACGGCGGGACTAGAGAGTATGATGGGGTTTTTGAGTACGTCGATGATCCCACGATTGAAAGCGTCGAGAGTGGCGTTGCCGGAGTGGTGAAGATCCCGAAGGGGATCCCTGCAGGAGGTATAAAGACGTCGGTCACTGGCAAGAACCTGGGATATGTTCAAAACCCACAAATGTACGTGTACTATGATAACAAGATGTTCTTATCTCAGTGTGCGATCTTCAGCCACACTAACATGACATGTGATTCACCTACCGTCGAGCTATTACCCGAACTTGAACTCGACGCCGAACACCCAATTTCTCTGGAATATGGATTCCGGATGGACAATGTCGCCGGAGTTCAGAACTTATCTCATGGGTTTGTAATTATTTTTCATCCAATCAAAAACTCTCTCTCATTGTACAAACATTGTTCATATTTTTTCATCAACCCACTAAACAACGGAGTGTTTCTTTGCGGAGTTTCAATGAATCAAATTGCACACATCAGTGCACAGTTAGGGCTCCACAAACCCACCTTTTCAAGCAACTGAAAATCAATTTCATATTTGCCAAAACTGGAGAGGAGTTCTGATATTCATTGAATAGTAATTCTTGCCCCGAATCATTCACTCAAAGTTTCCAGGACTTGTTCATAGACCACCTTGTAGGTTCAGGAGTATGTCTTCTGCTAGTTCAAAATGATCGAATTAGTGTATGGATCAACCTCATTAACTCCGAGTAGACAGTATGTTCAGCTACAAATTGAAATTCTTCATACAGATTCAACTACTTTCTTCTTTACCCTGACCCCATTTATGAGGAGTTTGATGGAGGGGTGAAATACTACAGGGGCGATTATCTCACCATCAACGGTCAGCATCTAGACCGAGCTTGTCAGGAGTCCGACGTGATAGTGCAGATCGGTAATTCCTTCTGCAACGTAACGTCCCTTTCTAGACATCAGCTTACGTGTCGACCTCCGCTAACTCAGCCACTGCCGTTAGACACCGAGGGATTTACCCACGAACAGAAGCTTCCGGAAGTGATCGTGGTGGTCGGAGGTCTGCTCAGCTTTACGCTAGGAAAACTGAGCTATGCTTCACGGCCTGAACTCGATGAGTGTTTAGACTGCGGGGTTGAAGATTACGAGCACAATTTCACCATCAGAAGCGTCACGCCTCATCAGCTGCACAGAACAACAGCTCAGACTCTGAATCTGGTCGTACGAGATCTTCCGAGATTATCGGAAAAGTTTTTTTGCGCCTTTTCGGCACTGGGCGAAACTTTTATCACCGATGCCACTCGCAAATCTTACGGTTTAAAGTGCAATACTCCGAGCACTGACCTCCTTCCATCGATCCCGGAAGCTCAGCATCATTTCACGGCTAAATTATCGGTCAGAATGACCGGTGGACCTGATCTAGCCACGACGAATTTCACGTTTTTTGATTGCAACACATACAGCTCATGCACACAGTGTCTATCTTCGAGTTTTCCTTGCAACTGGTGCGTCGACGGGCACAGATGCACTCACGACACTGCCGAGAATTGTCCCAACGATATTTCGATCACCGGAATCAGTGTGAGTAAAGAATAGTCCATTGCATCAATACTCGTGGCATTTTGGTAATCGAGGATAGATCTAAATTCTTATTTTTTCACTCCCATAGAGAATCGGTCCGAGCCGCAGGAGTGAGCATTTCTGTCCTGTAATGAACGCAATATCCTCTCCAGAGATTCTAGTCTCTTCTGGAACGGAGAAATCTATCCGTGTCAAAGTGCATATTACAGGGGTGAGTGTAGCGGCTCGTATTCCTTCCGATTATTTATTAACTCTCGACTTTTTATCACGAGATTGCAGGCCAACAAAGTATTACATTGTATCGTTCAGTGATAATGCTGTGCAGAAGCCCTGATACACAAAAAGTCCGCGAAACCAGATTCTGCCATTAGTTCTGTAATTGGGGTTTTATTTTGTTTGCTTTTTACAGCGATTTATAGTGCAGACGAGGTTCCTCTGTCGATTAGAAGTAGAAGGGCGTGTTATCACCGTGAACGCTGAGCTTGTAGTGAATTCGATTTACTGTGACCCGATAGAATTCTCGTACACATCCACGGCATCGAAGATCACAGTTCCGCTCTTTGTTTTCTGGAGCGATTCGAGGACCCTAGATAACCCGGACAATATCCACGTGGTGTTATACCGTTGCCGAGACATGGCGGCGAACTGTGGCACGTGTGTAGCCCTTGCAGAAAAATATCGTTGCGGATGGTGCCGAAGCTCGAACACGTGCGAGATCAAGGGTCGGTGCGATCGTGGTAGAGGTTCGTGGTTCCAAACGAATCAGAACTGCCAAATTCCGAACGTTTAAAACGAATGTAAGAATACAGCTGAAGTAACGCCCATGCTATGCGAAGAATGAACATTGCAGGACAATGACTGCACTTACCAGCGAAATTTTTCCACTAGAAAAGAAAATTCCAATACACATAATATAATTGCTATTCATGGATTTCAATACTGCCATTTTTAATTTTAGTACCTATACTCTTATACGTTATGAATTTCGTCGTATAAGCACATGTTTAACTTTGAATGAGTGAGTGAGCACACGGGCTCACGAACACTTGTAAGGTAAGACTTACGTCTTTTTTACCTATTATTTTGTTGGTTATATTTAATTAAATATAACCAATGCCACAGAAAGTGGTGTAATTCGCCGAAGAATGATTTTAAGCTAGAAGACTTAAAATTTTTTTTGACGAGAAAAATTTATCCGGTGTCTCGGGAATCGAACCCGAGCCTACTGGCTGCCAATCCGGGGGCTTACACCCACTAGACCACCTGGCCACCTTCAAATTTAACTCGTCATATTTCAAGTCTAGTTCGTGTGCTTGGTTTGTACGTTATGAATTTCGTCGTATAAGCACATGTTTAACTTTGAATGAGTGAGTGAGCACACGGGCTCACGAACACTTGTAAGGTAAGACTTACGTCTTTTTTACCTATTATTTTGTTGGTTATATTTAATTAAATATAACCAATGCCACAGAAAGTGGTGTAATTCGCCGAAGAATGATTTTAAGCTAGAAGACTTAAAATTTTTTTTGACGAGAAAAATTTATCCGGTGTCTCGGGAATCGAACCCGAGCCTACTGGCTGCCAATCCGGGGGCTTACACCCACTAGACCACCTGGCCACCTTCAAATTTAACTCGTCATATTTCAAGTCTAGTTCGTGTGCTTGGTTTGTACGTTATGAATTTCGTCGTATAAGCACATGTTTAACTTTGAATGAGTGAGTGAGCACACGGGCTCACGAACACTTGTAAGGTAAGACTTACGTCTTTTTTACCTATTATTTTGTTGGTTATATTTAATTAAATATAACCAATGCCACAGAAAGTGGTGTAATTCGCCGAAGAATGATTTTAAGCTAGAAGACTTAAAATTTTTTTTGACGAGAAAAATTTATCCGGTGTCTCGGGAATCGAACCCGAGCCTACTGGCTGCCAATCCGGGGGCTTACACCCACTAGACCACCTGGCCACCTTCAAATTTAACTCGTCATATTTCAAGTCTAGTTCGTGTGCTTGGTTTGTACGTTATGAATTTCGTCGTATAAGCACATGTTTAACTTTGAATGAGTGAGTGAGCACACGGGCTCACGAACACTTGTAAGGTAAGACTTACGTCTTTTTTACCTATTATTTTGTTGGTTATATTTAATTAAATATAACCAATGCCACAGAAAGTGGTGTAATTCGCCGAAGAATGATTTTAAGCTAGAAGACTTAAAATTTTTTTTGACGAGAAAAATTTATCCGGTGTCTCGGGAATCGAACCCGAGCCTACTGGCTGCCAATCCGGGGGCTTACACCCACTAGACCACCTGGCCACCTTCAAATTTAACTCGTCATATTTCAAGTCTAGTTCGTGTGCTTGGTTTGTACGTTATGAATTTCGTCGTATAAGCACATGTTTAACTTTGAATGAGTGAGTGAGCACACGGGCTCACGAACACTTGTAAGGTAAGACTTACGTCTTTTTTACCTATTATTTTGTTGGTTATATTTAATTAAATATAACCAATGCCACAGAAAGTGGTGTAATTCGCCGAAGAATGATTTTAAGCTAGAAGACTTAAAATTTTTTTTGACGAGAAAAATTTATCCGGTGTCTCGGGAATCGAACCCGAGCCTACTGGCTTATACGACGAAATTCATAACGTACAAACCAAGCACACGAACTAGACTTGAAATATGACGAGTTAAATTTGAAGGTGGCCAGGTGGTCTAGTGGGTGTAAGCCCCCGGATTGGCAGCCAGTAGGCTCGGGTTCGATTCCCGAGACACCGGATAAATTTTTCTCGTCAAAAAAAATTTTAAGTCTTCTAGCTTAAAATCATTCTTCGGCGAATTACACCACTTTCTGTGGCATTGGTTATATTTAATTAAATATAACCAACAAAATAATAGGTAAAAAAGACGTAAGTCTTACCTTACAAGTGTTCGTGAGCCCGTGTGCTCACTCACTCATTCAAAGTTAAACATGTGCTTATACGACGAAATTCATAACGTACAAACCAAGCACACGAACTAGACTTGAAATATGACGAGTTAAATTTGAAGGTGGCCAGGTGGTCTAGTGGGTGTAAGCCCCCGGATTGGCAGCCAGTAGGCTCGGGTTCGATTCCCGAGACACCGGATAAATTTTTCTCGTCAAAAAAAATTTTAAGTCTTCTAGCTTAAAATCATTCTTCGGCGAATTACACCACTTTCTGTGGCATTGGTTATATTTAATTAAATATAACCAACAAAATAATAGGTAAAAAAGACGTAAGTCTTACCTTACAAGTGTTCGTGAGCCCGTGTGCTCACTCACTCATTCAAAGTTAAACATGTGCTTATACGACGAAATTCATAACGTACAAACCAAGCACACGAACTAGACTTGAAATATGACGAGTTAAATTTGAAGGTGGCCAGGTGGTCTAGTGGGTGTAAGCCCCCGGATTGGCAGCCAGTAGGCTCGGGTTCGATTCCCGAGACACCGGATAAATTTTTCTCGTCAAAAAAAATTTTAAGTCTTCTAGCTTAAAATCATTCTTCGGCGAATTACACCACTTTCTGTGGCATTGGTTATATTTAATTAAATATAACCAACAAAATAATAGGTAAAAAAGACGTAAGTCTTACCTTACAAGTGTTCGTGAGCCCGTGTGCTCACTCACTCATTCAAAGTTAAACATGTGCTTATACGACGAAATTCATAACGTACAAACCAAGCACACGAACTAGACTTGAAATATGACGAGTTAAATTTGAAGGTGGCCAGGTGGTCTAGTGGGTGTAAGCCCCCGGATTGGCAGCCAGTAGGCTCGGGTTCGATTCCCGAGACACCGGATAAATTTTTCTCGTCAAAAAAAATTTTAAGTCTTCTAGCTTAAAATCATTCTTCGGCGAATTACACCACTTTCTGTGGCATTGGTTATATTTAATTAAATATAACCAACAAAATAATAGGTAAAAAAGACGTAAGTCTTACCTTACAAGTGTTCGTGAGCCCGTGTGCTCACTCACTCATTCAAAGTTAAACATGTGCTTATACGACGAAATTCATAACGTACAAACCAAGCACACGAACTAGACTTGAAATATGACGAGTTAAATTTGAAGGTGGCCAGGTGGTCTAGTGGGTGTAAGCCCCCGGATTGGCAGCCAGTAGGCTCGGGTTCGATTCCCGAGACACCGGATAAATTTTTCTCGTCAAAAAAAATTTTAAGTCTTCTAGCTTATACTCTTATACGTATTATTCATATCTTTATCTAATGTATTATTATTCCCACGAAAAATGTTGTTATACACACTAAACGTGATTGATTCTGAGCCGGATGTGTTTGACAATGCATAAACAGCCAATCGACGCTCTGGATTACAAAAATTTTTATGGTTCTTCAATGTTTGATATAATTTCTACTCATTTCTTCCCCCAGTTATTAACCCTGTTGCTCCTATTTCACTCACTTTTCTTACTTTTAGACCCCCCCCCCCCACCCCCCGTAAATCTTACGTAAGATTGAATAAATACCTGAAATATTAGGATTGATTATAGAAATCGTATAAATTCTGCAGCATCCACCCTAGCGTTGGTGAATTTAATGTTTGATCGAGAAAACTTATATAAGAATCACAGAGGGCAAGGTCGTTTTATAAGATCTGCACGATCTGGCAGCGTACGAACGCAACGTGCTGATTGCATCGATAAGTGACGTGGACGGTGCAGCTTGAGAGGGAGACGGACGCCGATAATAGAGTTAAGTGACAATAAGAATTTGCTAATCCATCGCGACACCTGTGACCTGTGAGAACCACTATCGATTTTTCATAATGTCATGGGAAAGAAGGGTACACGTTATTCAATTATCGCCGTTGTGTATGCGTTCGACTAAGGTCACTTGATGTAGGTACTTACTATTAATTAGAAGGTTTTTACGACTTTCTTGGAAACACCGGGACAAACAAGTATCGATCTGTGCACTCGTGTATTTTTATGATTACAAAACTGTCGGATTAGAAGCCTAGACCAGCTTTGTCCAAAAATCGTACATAATGCTTTGGGATACACTGACAACTCGCTGTTGCACTGAACTCGTTGGTTCAAAATTTCAAAATTTGTGTAAGGTAACGGTACCAATGCTCGGACGGTTAAGAGCGTTCCTAGATTAAAGGATTTATTAGTCATTAAAGGAGTGTTTTTTTTTTCAAATGACTGGAACCATCGTCAAGCTTATAATTTCTAGCTTTTAGCGTTACGGTCCCCGTGTTCGGACACTGTCATGTCCCAATTTTCAGACACGTCCCTTATGTATCTATGTTCGTTTGTTTGCTTGGTTCATTTTTTTTTTTCATCGAAGTTTTGATCAACCCTCGAAATCTATGATTTTTTTATTTTATTTTTCTTTCTTCATTTTTTATTTCATTAAATAAAATTTGTCGAACTGTCACGAGCTATCCCGAGGTAACAACGATCGGCGTCCGATTATTCGGTCTCTGCGGCTACGTGCTCTTGTACCAGTAACCGGACACGAGTTCGTGTAAAGCATGTCCCAATGATGAGACGCCCAAATTATTATATAAAACCTTATTAAAACCAATTTGTGACGACGGTATCGAAAAGCTTGTTTGATTCGCTTTCGATAGGTCTTAAGTCTAGTCTAGAAATCGATAAAAATAAACCCCTATTATATCGTAAATTATCGCAACTCGTTAGATCATCGGTTTAGAAAAGTGCATTCATGGTATGACTGACTTCTACTCGTTAATATCTCTCGTCAATTTTACTACTAAAGTCGTTATTTAGCGTACAATTTTTTAGAACATAAATTATTAATTGAAGGCTGAATAGTATACAATCGTCACTTTTGGTTACCTGTCAATTATATTGCTACTATAGTGAAATATTTGGATTACCGTCCGAACATTAGGACCCGTCCGAGCATTGGTACCATTACCTTACCTTCGTAATTATAACTTGCGCCTGCACCTGTCTTTGCTCACATTTTTCATATTCTGGCCTGTGAATGGCCGTTGTATAAAGATAACATTTATTTATTTTTCGACACGTGGGAAATTGACTTTCGACAAGCGACAATAATAATTTGCTAATCGATTCCGACACCTGTGACCTGTGAGTGTAACTATCGATTTTGGATAATGACGTACGTGAAAGAGTAAAGTACACGCTATTTAATTGCTGTGGGTGCGTATGAGTCCGTGTGAGGTCAATTGACGTACCCGATGTTGAAGAGGTTTCATGACTTTTCGAGAAGCACGAAGAAAAAGTATAGATCTGAGGAACTTCACAACGACTGGGTGGAGTGGAAATAAATATTTGACAGTCCGTATGATGTTGTATTTTATATTCCATGCAACTACATTTACACATGTATTTCACTTGATTTGAGCTATTCTTCAAATTTATCAATTCTATGTTTACTTTTTCTCATCACCGAGTCGTGACTAAGTATATTATGATACGTAAGTACAATTCACAGGATTCTGAACACAGTGCATAAAACGAATATCTGACGGCGATGGTTCACTTTTCGGGAATGCCATTCGACGTTGTGCTGCGTGTGACCGATTTCGTGATGCATCTTTTAAGGATCGGTATACGGTTGAGAAATATCGAATTGTATCATAATGATTGCGTACGCGATCACGAAGCAGAATATCTGTAATCAAATGACCATTATATCATAGAATGTCTTGGGAGAGAATGATTTCGGCAATGATTCATACGCTGGTTAGTAATTATTCACACTTACTATAAGCACGATCAATCAATCAATTGGCCTCACCTTGTATACGTACGAATAGCTCAGATCGAAGAACCCGAAGATAGAAACAGCGACTGGTTTTTGCATCAGTTGGAGAGAGAACATGTAGAACTGGAACAGACGATGTCAAAAATTATATTCCCGATATCAATTGAGTGTCTGAGATTTGGTGCGATCAGTATCCTGCAGTAACAAAACTTATCACTCGAATTCACCCATTGGGAAATTAGGGGCGAAGAAATTACGATCAATGTTGTCTGAACCAAGTTCTCTCGTTCAATTTTCATTCGCAGTCAATAATTGTACGCGGACGATAGTTATCGGCCAACATACCTCGTCCTTTAGGTCCCATGGCTTGAATTTGTACCACACTTTGTATAGCACAATTTTCATAGCGTTTCCCTGGAGAAAAAATCAACTTGAATTATTCTTATGAAATCTCTATGATGAAGAATTGTTACTTCATAATTGTGCGCTTGCTGATTCGATCGCTAGATATATCTATGAACAATGGAACAAGAAAACTGCTGAATCTCACCGCTTTACAGGTTTTCACAGATGCGCGAGCGACGGCGAATAACTGCACAGTCAATATTGTCATCCGGAGTACGGTGCGCAAAAGTTTTATAGCAGGGTACATGTGGCCCAAATTTTGGACCACGAAATACATCCAGAAACAATGCACCATTAACTCGATACAGGATTGAAAGCATCTCAAAAGGAATGGGATTGCAAATAAGTGGGTCGTCTGATGTACCAGATCGCAGAGTTTCAGATGCAAAGATTCGATCTTCCGGATACTTTGGAGATCGGTAAGATCGTTAATGTCTTGTGCAGGAGTCTCTTCGCGAGGATTTCTGCACACGACAAATATTTGGGAATGATTCAGAGATCGGCGGTGTCCTGCAGTTCGATTGAATATGTTGTATAGTTCTTCGTTCACCAGCGTAAAACGTTTTTTGATGAAGAACATCGTTTGCACAAATATTAATATCATATTTAGACAATACCAACTGTTTATGCTGTCGACAATCGAATAAAAAGTGGACCACCTGTCTTCTATGACATACAAGATGACAGAGAGCGCAATGCCGAGGGCGTTTGTCACTACGGTTGTCAACCCAAGATTCTTGAAGAATTTTCCATGATCCTCCTCGATACCCAAACTCTTCAGTTCGTTGCCGATATCGCGAAGTGTATTCATTATATATAACACCGTCTTGTACATCCATGAGAATGTTATCAGGCTGAGAAATGTAGTCGGAGTGCCAGTAGAATATCGGAAAGCTAGACCGATTTTGGCGAGGTCTGAAAATGGGGTTGACTCCAGTATTGATGGTACGAAATTAGCTAGTAGTACCGCAAGAACAATCAAAATGGCAATGAGGAACCCCGTATAAAGTTTATTGAGATGGTTCGGTGGATAAAATCCATCCTTTTTAAGATCGAAGGGTGCTAGTCCGATTAATTTCGCATAATAATACAACAGCATCGGAGGTTCGGGTAAGCTCAGCTTCCACTTCATTGCGTATCTGGAGTCGGTTATGGTCTGGTCTTGAAAAAGTACCACAGGCAATGTAAGATTTAGTTGCTCAACTAAATGAAATTGCAAGTTGCGGGATGGACACACGACCGGGTTTGCTGGCAAATCCAGACTAAAAATAACGGCCAACTCCCGACTTGTAAATTTATTATCGCTGTCGTAAATATCGATTAGTTAAGTAGATGGCGACCCATATTCTTTCTTCGCAATGTTACGACGTAACACGCCTAGCCGCGTTATCAATAGGGAACATCAAGAGCGTTAGAAATGTGAAATGTGAAATGTGCGGTCGCAATTTCTAATAAATTGACGGGAACGATACTTGTCAATCGACTTGTGACGAACCTCAACTTATTCTCACCGTCAGACGGAAAATTGGACACACGGTGAACTTATAACCAGTAACTTCCGTCGAAATAAATAGCTCATCGATTATGATACCGAAGACTGATTCACCTTTCTTTCGACTCGATTGCTTGGCGTAACTCTTTGAAAAACCATTTCGCATCGCGAGGCGCGTCGACCTGAGACAAATTCGCTGCTTTGATAGCGAGGCTGTTGTATTGTATCGCGGAGCACCACCTGTTGCTTCTGGTTGGAGCGAAAGCCGGGGAATTGATTGCGAATTGTGACAGAAGCTCGGAGGTTTTCTTCGAGATTCATGCAGAGACGTGGAGATGACGTGTACATTCGCGATTCAGCATTGAGATTGACTCTGCACGATCTAGCAGCGTACCAACGTGCTGATTACATCGATAAGCGATGTGGACGGTGCAGCTTGAGAGGGATAAGGACTGCCAATGATAGATTCAAGATACAATAACGATTTGCTAATCGATTGCGACACCTGTGACCTGTGAGAACCACTATCGATTTTAGACATTGTCATGGAAAAGATAAGAGTACACGTTATTCAATTTTCGCCATTGTGTATGCGTTTGGCTGAGGTCACTCGATGTACCTACTAATGAGTAGGTTTTTACGACTTTCTTGGAAACACCGGGACAACCACAAGTATCGATCCACGCACTCCTGTATATTTCCAGTTACGAAAATGTCGGATTAGAAGCCTAGACCAGCTTTATCTAAAAACGTGCATACGTTATACGTATAATTTATACGGAAATTATTGGAATCTTACATTTATTGGTCAAATCTGACGAGCAAAAGATGTTCTCTGTTTCCCGGACTCGTGCTATACGTTTAAATTTCAGAATTTACCGTCTCATCAATTTTAGCAATGCGGAATTTTGAGGAATACAACGGATAGGCACTAGGAAATGGTATTGCAATCAGCTGTTCCAATTCCGCATTTTTCAGACGACTTTGGGAGGTTCTGATCGATAATAATCGACGAATCGTATGAGTTTCAATTTTATATTCCACACATCTCGCAATATCTACAGATAGGTATACAGCTGATTAATGAACACGGAGCACACTATGAGAAGGACTTGTTTTCGGCGAATCATTCCAATCTATTAAGTAATTTTTTATTGTTACTATACGAGTTGTGACTTATAATCTACGAAATGTAATCCACAGCATCTTCAACGCGGTGCGAATGATCTGAGGTGAAATAAATTGCACTGGAATTGATTCGTAATTATCGTATAATATACATATGTGTATGTGAGTTCGAAAATAAGTCAAAACTGGATTTCGAAGGAATTTGAAATCGCCATAGCTTAATCACTAATTCTGAAATCCGATTCTACTCTTCTGCATTGTAGCCTGTTTCTCCGCACGTATCTCCAAATCCCCTGGATTCGGTTCTGACATCAGATTGTACAAGAATGACCGAGTACGCCACCATAGTGCAGAATATCTGCAAAGTGATAAAACGACGCGAAATTATTCGGCAATCAACGTCTGTTCTTCATTTTTTTATACGAAGAATGGAGAACACCCAGAAGCATAATGCCACCAGCTCGATACAGGATGGAAGGCATTCTTTGATAATCAATAATCCGAATACCCGGGTCGTCCGATCCACCAGATCCGTGAGTTCAAGATGCAGAAGTTCGATCTCTCCGATGAGTTGGAGATCGGCGAGATCTTCGATGTCTGGCGGATTGTCTCCACGGAGATCAATCATGCTGACCGAAGACAGTTCCGGAATACGCCGAGGTCGATTCTTTTATACGATTTTTTTATACGCAATCAAGAATATTATCGGGTTGAGGAATACAGCCGGCAATCCAATTAGAACATAAATGGTCACTTCAATCTTCACGAGCATTGGAGAATGCGTCGAGTAGACATTTCTCAGTGCATCATTAATCACCATCGGTGTAACGAGAAAATAAATAGCAGCGATTAAGACCGAATAGAGTTTACTCAAGAGGGTAGGATTTTCCCCCACATGTGACCTGTGAGTGTAACTATCGATTCTGGATTACGACGTGTAAAAGTAAAGTACACGTTATTCAATTACTGTCGGCGCGTATGAGTCCGTGTAAGGTCAATTGACGTACCCGATCTTGAGGAGGTTTCACGACTTTCCGAGAAGCAGGAAGAAAAAGTATGGATCTGAGGAACTTCACAACGACTGGGTGGAGTGGAAATAAATATTTGACAGTCCGTATGATGTTGTATTTTATATCCCACGCAACTACATCTACACATACATTTCACTTGATTTGAGCTAATCTCCAACTTTATCAATTCTATGTTTACTTTTTCTCATCACCGAGTCGTGACTAAGTATATTATGATACGTAAGTACAATTCACAGGATTCTGAACACAGTGCATAAAACCAATATCTAGCGTCGATGGTCCATTTTTCCGGAATGCCTTTCGACGTTGTGCAGCAATCGACTAATTTCGTGATGCATCTTTTAAGGGTTGAGAAATATCGAATTGTATCAGGATGATTACGTACGCGATCACGACGCAGAATATCTGTAATCAAATGACCATTATATCATAGAATGTCTTGGGGGAGAATGATTTCGACAATGATTCATACGCTGGTTAGTAATTCTTCACACTCACTATAAGCACGATCAATCAATCAATTGGCCTCACCTTGTATACGTACGAATAGCCCAGATCGAAGAATCCGGAGATAGAGACAGCGACTGGTTTTTGCATCAGTTGGAGAGAGAACATGTAGAACTGGAACAGACGATGTCAAAAATTATATTCCCGATATCAATTGAGTGTCTGAGATTTGGTGCGATCAGTATCCTGCAGTAACAAAACTTATCACTCGAATTCACCCATTGGGAAATTACGGGCGAAGAAATTACGATCAATGTTGTCTGAACCAAGTTCTCTCGTTCAATTTTCATTAGCAATCAATAATTGTACGCGGACGATAGTTATCGGCCAACATACCTCGTCCTTTAGGTCCCACGGCTTGAATTTGTACCACACTTTGTACAGCACAACTTTCATAGCGTTTCCCTGGAAAAAAAAAAATCAACTTGAATTATTCTCATGAAATCTCTATGATGAAGAATTGTTGCTTCATAATTGTGCGCTCGCTGATTCGATCGCTAGATATATCAATGAACAATGGAACAAGAAAACTGCTGAATCTCACCGCTTTACAGGTTTTCACAGATGCGCGAGCGACGGCGAATAACTGCACAGTCAATATTGTCATCCGGAGTACGGTGCGCAAAAGATTTATAGCAGGGTACATGTGGCCCAAATTTCGGACCACGAAATACATCCAGAAACAATGCACCATTAACTCGATACAGGATTGAAGGCATCTCAAAAGCAATGGGATTGCAAATAGGTGGGTCGTCTGATGTACCAGATCGCAGAGTTTCAGATGCAAAGATTCGATCTTCCGGATACTTTGGAGATCGGTAAGATCTTTAATGTCTTGTGCAGGAGTCTCTTCGCGAGGATTTCTGCACACGACAAATATTTGGGAATGATTCAGAGATCGGCGGTGTCCTGCAGTTCGATTGAATATGTTGTATAGTTCTTCGTTCACCAGCATAAAACGTTTTTTGAGGAAGAACATCGTTTGGACAAAAATTAATATCATATTTAGTCGATAGCAACTGTTTATGCCGTCGATAATTGAAAAGAAAATGGTCCACCTCTCTTCTATGACATGCAAGATGACAGAGAGCGCAATGCCGAGGGCGTTTGTCACTACGGTTGTCAACCAAATATTCTTGAAGAATTTTCCATGATCCTCCTCGATACCCAAACTCTTCAGTTCGTTGCCGATATCGCGAAGCGCATTCATTATATGCAACACCGTCTTGTACATCCATGAGAACGTTATCAGGCTGAGAAATGTAGTCGGAGTGCCAAGAGAATATTGGATAGCTACACCGATTTTCGCGATTAAGGAAATTGGGAATGCACTCCAGATCGATGGTGAAGAATCAGCTGCTGATACCGCAAGAACAATCAAAATGGCAACGACCACCCCCGTATAAAGTTGACTGAGATGGCTCGGTGGATGAAATCCATCCTTTTTAACAGTGAAGGGTGCTAGTCCGATGAATTTCGTATAATAATACAACAGCATCGGAGGTTCGGGTAAGTTCAGCTTCCACTTCATTGCGTATCTAGAGTCAGTTATGGTCTGGTCTTGAAAAAGTACCTGCACAGGCAAAGTAAGAATTTATAGTTGCTCAACTAAATGGAATTGCAAGTTGCGGGATGGACACACGACCGGGTCTACTGGCAAATTGAGACTGAAGGTGACGGTCAACTCCAGACTTGCAAATTTAGTATCGCGCACGTAATATCGATTAGTTAAGTAGATGGCAACGTAAGTAATTTCACGAATCCACACGCCTTGCCGCGTTATCAATAGGGAACATCAGGAATGTTCGGATTGGGAATTAATGTGGGGTCGGGATTTCTAATAAATTGACGGCCGCAACGACACTGATGTCAATCGACTTGTGACGAACCTCAACTTATTCTCACCGTCAGACGGAAAATTGGACACACGGTGAACTTATAACCAGTAACTTCCGTCGAAATAAATAGCTTATCGATTATGATACCGAAGACTGATTCACCTTTCTTTCGACTCCATTGCTTTGCGTAACTCTATGGAAAATCATTTCGCATCGTAAGGCGCGTCGACCTGAGACAAATTCGCTGCTTCGATAGCGAGGCTGTTGTATTGTATCGCGGAGCACCGCCTGTTGCTTCTGGTTGGAGCGAAAGCCGGAGAATTGATTGCGAATTGTGACCGAAACTCGGATGGTTTTCTTCGAGATGACGTTCAAATTATTGAGAGATTCATTTTCTTTTAAACTTCTACAATCTTCAGTTCTTCAGGAAATGAAAAAGATGAACGCTTTTCACAAAAAAAAAAAAAAAAAACCAGCGGGGTATAAGTAAGCCCGCAATGAATTGAATGGGAATTTGCGGGACGGACACACAGGAGGGTCTGCTTCCACTTCGAGACTGAATTTTACAGTCAATTCTATAACTTCGTCGAATTATTCCCGTCCTCGCCGTTGGTATTGATTAGTCAGATGGATGGCGATTGAACAGTTCATTTATAAGAACGTTACGACTTGTCACGTGTCCTTCCCCACACAGCACAGGACGTGCATCGAATGTCCTTTTTATGTCTTATACAGCCTATATATATCCAGGATCATTCGGATATCCTATGGATATTCTGTATATGTCCAGGATCATCGAAACATCCATAGGATATTCCATCACATTACCAAGATATATCTGACGTCCTGGGGATATCCCCATTCGATCATACACAGAAAAAAAGGTTCACTTGGGCCAAGAAAATTATATTGAAGAGCGAAAAATCTCCCGAGCCAAGTCAACATTTTTTCAAACCAAGAGAATTGTCTTGGCTCAAGAAAATTTTTTTATTGACTGAAGAGAATTTCGGTTTACAATGCGAATTGCAGAAAATTTTATTGGAACAAAAATTTATTTTTACCAATTTAATCTCTTTTTCTGTGTATAGTGAAAATATTGATATTCAGAGATTTTTTCCGAAGATATGAATCATTATATGAATATCGAGTCGCGGATACAGATATGCTATATTATATATAATATAGATATTGAGTAGAGGATACAGATATCCTGTATTATATATTATATATAATATAGGATATCTGCGTTGGGGACTTGTTCCAGAAATTATGGTTCGTCAGAAAACACATCGAACGGTAAGTTCTTCGAGCGATAGTTAAAAGGTGACGGAAATTTTGGATTCATGCACACGGGGATTGTGAAAATGACTTTTCCCAAGTTCTGATCGATATTAATCAAAAAATCCAGTACATGTATTTCACGCAGCTACATCTACGCTTACAATTCATATATAGGTATATAGACACAGCACACCGGGAGATAACATACTTTGAGATATTATTCTAATTTATCAACTCTGAGGATACTTTTTCTTATAATTCAAAAAATCTTAAACACGGTGCAACAAACCAATATTTGACGTCGATAATTTAATTTTTTTCAAACGTCATTATTCACTGCTGTGTATTTCGTGCCGCATCTTTCAAGTGCCGGTGTTTGGTCGGGACGTATCGGATTGTATTAGGATTATTACGTACGCCATAACGGCGCAGAATATCTGTAAATTATTCAATAACACATTATCAAATGTCTTATATATATATTAGGGTGGTACTTAAAAATAAAATTTTTTGATTCACCACCTAAACAGTTGACTTTTTGTGTAAAAACATGTTTTTTGTAAAAAAAATGAAAGGAACAGTGCGGATAGACGATCAAAGTTTTTTTTCCGATGAATCTGCAGTTTTTTGGAAATGTTTGACAACATATGCAAACCTAACAAAAAACTGAAGAAATTTTTTTTTTTCATATTTTCAATTTTTTTTTCAAAATTTTTATTTTCTACAAATTTTTTTTCAAAATTTCAAATTTGTTATTTTTTTTTCCTCAGTTTTTTGTCGAATTTGAATATTTGTGACCTATTTCCCAAAAATCGCAGATCTATCAAAACAAAAACTTTGATCGTCTGCCGGCACAAGTTCTTTTCATTTTTTTCACGAAAAACAAATATCCCTCATGTTTTTACACGAAAAGGAAACTTTCTATGTGGTGAATAAAAAAATATTATTTTTAAGCACCACCCTAATTCATATATGCCAGGTAGTGATTCTCCGCTTTCGTCATAAGCACTACGAATCTATGAGTCGCTGACTCTCACCTTGTGTACGTGCGAGTAATCCAGATCGAAAAATCCGAAGATAGAAACCACGGCCGGTTTTTGCATCAATTGGAGCGAAAACATGGACAACTGCAACAGATGAAATCATTGTGATTCGCAAGTTCTCAGAAAATATCTCCACTGATATAAGGTTCATTTGCTGTCAATAATCGTGAACGGAGATGGCATTCATCAGGCAACGTACCTCGTCCTGTACGTCCTGCGACTTGAACTTGTACCAGACTTTGAAGAGCACAGCTTTCATAGCGTTTCCCTAGAGAAAATATCATATCTTTTGTGAAATTTCAATTCATAATTTGTTGATGTAAAGTTTACGATTACCTACGGGCAATGAAAAATGAAAAAAATTGAAGACTCCTGAATCTCACCTCATCGCAGGTTTTCACTGATGCATGAACGACGGCGAATAACTGATAACTCGCGATGACTATCCTGAGTAGAGAACACGGGATGTTCATTGCCATCCACATGATTTTTACAGTGCTGTGAATCTGGCCTAAATTCAGCAAAAGCCAATACATCCAAAAGCTTTGCGTAATCAGAGTGGTACAACATTCGGCGGTTTTAAAAACAACTGGGATCGCGAAGAGATCGGTTGTGCGGTACATCAGATCACAGAGTTGATAGTGCAATGCTTCAATCTTTCGTATCTTCTGTAGATCGGTGAGATTTCCAATTCCTGGTTGATTTTCTTCGCGGTGACTTCCGCACACCGAAAATATCTGTAAATTATGGATGGTTCCGCGGTGGCCCCCTGATTTGAATACGTTGTACAGTTTTTCGTTGATCAGCTTGAAACGTTGCCTGATCAAGTAAAGTATTTGGGTGAAAATAAGGATGACATTAAGATATAGCCAAGTGTCGATGGTGTATTTGATCGAGCGAATCCAAGGCCAGTTGGGTTCAATGCAGCCCAATACGATACAGGTTGAAATTGTGACCGCGTTTGCCATAACGGTTCTCGCGAAAATATTCTTGAAGAATTTCTCACGATCCTCCTCGATACCCAATTTCTTCAGTTCGATGCCGATGTCGCGAAGTTTATCCATAATGTACAAGATCTTTTTATTCATCAACAAAAATATGACCACGGTTAACAACGGAGTAGGAACGCCGATCAATTGTTGGATAATAAGCCCAATCCGTCGGAATATTGATATTGTGTATGCGCTAATATCTTTCAATACGGTATCAACCTGCGTTGCTGCAATGTAACCATAAATGGCAGCAAGTACGAGGGGATAAAGTTTTCCCAGAATTGTCGGTGGTCGAAATCCGTTGTTCACCACGGTAAATGGCGCTAGTCCGGAAATTTTTGCATAATAATACACGAGCATCGGAGTTTCGGGCAAGCTTAATTTCCACTTCATTCTATATTTCGATTCCGCAATCCTATTTGACTCGATAACTTCTTCGTCCACGAAAAGACGTACGCTATCTACTCACTTTATGGTACCGACCACCTACGAGTGAGGTCTGCTTATGGACGAAGACTGAAAATGATGGTCGATTTCCAACCCTTAAACTTATTCTCGTCGTCGATATCGATTCGCTAAGTAGCGGCGACCCGCTCGCTTTTGCGGACAATGTTACGAGGTAAAACGCCACTGAATGTTATCAATAGGGAACATCAAGAATATTTGAAATGAGACATACGTACGTATAGGTATACATGCGGTCACGATTTCCGGAAAAGTCGGAAAAGTTAATGCGAATGATATTTGTTAACCGACTTCCGATAAACCCAGAGCTATTCACATGAGTAATGAATGTTAGTCTAGGTTTATGTACTTTGATATTCTCATAATTCCGAACAACAAATCGGTTTATCTTTCTTCCATTTTTCGAGTAAGGAATGGATAGGAAATCGTAGCAATCAATCTGGAGATGTGTTACGAATAATTGACATATCTCGAGACATTGAGCTCTATATTTCACACGTCCAGATCTACATAATTATGGATACTGAATATACAGACACGATGAACGCATAAGACAACAAACAAGACTCTAAATAATTGTTTGAATTAATTAGGTACGTCACTTGTAACCTTGTTTCATAACACGATACGATACACACCATATACGCCATTCTCAACGCAGTGCAAGAAATTTGCGGTAAAGCAAATGGATCAAAGCTGATCTAGTATCACACACATGTTTATAAGAATGAGTTGAAGTTTCTCCAGCAACTCCTTGAATCGAGTCATTATTTCGTCACACGAACAGATACAATTATAATTTGGTAATCGATTGTGATACCTGTGACCTACATGAGAGCCACTATCGATTCTGCATGTAACGTCGTGAAAGACAAGGGTGCACGTCATTCAATGATTGTAGGTGCTTATGCGTTCGTGTAAACTCACTAGAGGCACCTAGTGATTAGGAGGTTTTATGACTTGTCCGACAGCCTGAAGAAAAGGTATCGATCCATGGAGTTGTGTGAATTTTTCATCATCGAAATGTGTCCGGAATAGTAAACGGATTCATGTGACTTATACAGCCTTACATTTGAGAAAAATTTCAAGTTAGTACCAGCGTTTTGAATTTTTTCGAATCTTTATTTTTGCACCGGATTGTTCTAGCGAGCCGAATACTTTTCTCCTTTCCGAACAAAAATTGCTCGTCTCGATCGGAATGAGATACTTTTTGTTTTCATATCCTGGGAAATAGATAAATATGTTCGTATTCGCAGGTTTTCGGAATTTTAATCTTCTAAACTTCAAACGTTTCTGGTAATTCTGAATCGCCTCCAACGAATTTATATTCTTAGAGTTTCGGAAAATGGGAATTCACTTCTCTTCCGATTGGTTGCTATGGTCGAAGGCGTACCGATGGTACTGTATGGGGTACGTAACTACCTGTTGCTCATTATGGGCGTCAAACTTGGGAATCGTCAAGACGACCCTGTGCATGAGTTGTAGTCAATAATTGACCAGTAGTATGAAGTTGAAATCTATATTTCACAAACATTTAAATTGATATTTGTATTGATCTGTGTCGTGACTTCTATAGGTATAATCTATAAAATACAATTCGCAATGTCTGTAACTCAGTGCAAATAATTTTTGTTACAATGAATCACACAGAATTTTTTCGTACGTTCAGTAATACAAAAAAATATTTCCTCAAAATTGGTAAAAATCGGTTTTACGTCATTGCAGCTGAAATGTCATTTCACTTATGGGAGTATAGCAGAATCCATTTGATGACGCATCTCTTAATTACTGGGGATACGCCATTTCGAATGATGAAACTTCGAGTTCATCGAATTTTCCAAACACGGCAATAGTTGCTGTTGTTGCGACGATAATATGAATGGCAGTCAAGCACATGGAACGAACTCTGCTCAGAAGGGTCGGTGGATGAAATCTATCCTTCTGTACCGTGCAATGCATGGTGCTCATAGTCCGGCCAGTTTCGCGAGATAATACACCAGAATTGGAGATTTGTGCAAGCTCAATCTTCATTGCATTTGTTATTTCGATTATGCTATTATTTTCTGCAGTGCCTCGAATCCACCTTGTGCACAAGGAAGCGTACGCGTACGCTTTATACCGAAGCCGGTATGATACTAGTTGCTTCGATGGTCAATTTGCAACTCCTGAACTCAATCTCGGTGCCGTCGATATCGATTAGTCAACCGGACAACGACACCTTTCCGGACAATCAATTGGGAACGTCTACAATATATTGATGACGGATAATTTTCACGACTTTTCAAAGCTTGATGCGAATGATACTGGAGCCACATATACCTGTATACCTACCGCATCAATTTGCATTGTGTGTTACCACAGCGCAACTACGAAATGTTGATGACCGATCATCTGCACATTTTCACGCTCTGAACGAAATTTGAATTCCGGAAAGTTGTTCGGATGGAATTTCCTGATTGGTAACTATAGTCGAAGGCGTGGCGATGATAATGTATGATACATATGCCTACCTGTTGCTTATTCTGGGCGTCGGACGAGGGAATCGTCGCGACGACGCTGTGGGGTTGTGAACGATGAATTTATACCTGCAGGCGCACGAAGTTGAATTATATATTTCACAAATCTTCCTATGAATCTTTTGTGGGTGAGTGAGTAAGAATTCGGGAATTACTTTCTTCACACTTGCGGCACGATAAATCCGCTTGAAATCGACTCTCAAAGATTCACGCGGGTGTTGAATAAAAGGTGAAATATTGCAATCCAAAAAATTCTATCCTTAGTGCAGCACAATATTTTCCAAGGGATCTGGTGCTTGAGGGGGGGGGGGGGGGGGGGGGGGGTTGGCTTCCGAGTGCTACGAAAAATTGAAAAATGGAAAACAAAAAATCCTCTCGTCATTACCTCGAGAAACATCTCCTTTAAACAATGCATTTTGGTTCTTTTATTCCTGATGATTCCATTGCGAGTTATGATGAAGACCGCAAAACCATTTTTTTTTCGAGGCGCCTCCGGAGATTCACTGTCATTCGCTCAATTTTCAATATTTTTCAATGAAAAATTAGGGAAATATTGTTCAAATGTTGCATTATTATATGTAAATTGACTGAATGAACTAACACCATCTGTATCGTCAAAAAATTTTTAAAAACATGCCTTTTTTTCACCGAATTACCCTTACCCCCCCCCCCCCCCCCCCCCCGCCCTTAAGGATCGCATTCAATGATTCTAACTACGTATGCCGCAACGACGCAGAATATGTGACGCAGTAATGACAGTTGTTGGAACGATCGCGGCGGCTGTCACGATCGTGGTCACGAAAAGATTCTTTGAGAATTTCCCATGATCCTCCTAGACCCCCAAGTTCTTTAGCTCTTTTCCAATGTTGCGCAGTTTGTTCATTGCATTCAATCAATGGAAGCATATGCAACATTTGGAGCTACAGAAAGAAAAGGGTTAGCGTATCGATGATCGTTATTTGCACGAATTATCACCTGATTTTTTAGTGGCATCCAACTTCCTGGGTTTGCACAGTGTGCCTTGTACCATATGTCGTGCTGCTCTGAATAGTGCAAAAATGATTTTACACTTGAGATTTTATCGGGAAGCTGACTCGTTGTTTCGATGCGCCGTTTTGATAGCGAGCCTGTTTTATTGTACGACACCACCTGTTGCTTGGCCTTATAGCCAAAAGCAGGTAACGAACGTAACGAATCTATAGGATAAATAATTGTTGAATGGTGTGACACGCACTTTATTTATTTTGCACACATGAATTTGATACATACGGACACGGCATAACAAGAGAATAAATTTTCGATAGAATGTATCGATTGATTTGGTTTCGTCGAACGAAGTTGTGACTTGTAATTTATGAAATTTAACTCGCGGTACATTCAACACTCTGTGAAAAATCTGTGACACAATAAATTACACTGAAATCGATTTCGGAGGTGTGCTTCTGAATTTTTCTAAAATGTAATTTCACTCTCGTGCACCATGAGTATGATCTCCTTGATTCGCGACTCATCTTTCAAGTATCTGGATTCGGTTAAGACGTCTCAAACTGTATCAAGATGACGACGTACGCCACCACGGTGCAAAGCATCTGAAAATGAAATTGAATGATAAAAGGAACTACGTTTCATTTCTCAGATGGTTATTACCTGTATTATTTCAATTTTCTAAAAAGATCGACTAATTGTTGATCAACGACGCGTGTAAACTATATGAAGGAATCATTTTCCAGCATAGATATCAGAAAGTGATTGATCGATCGATTGGTCTCACCTCGTATACGTAAGAGTATCCCAGATGAAAGAACCCGAGGGCAGATACGGTGACGGGTCTGTGCAGCAGTTGAAGTGAAAACAGAGAAAGCTGCAACAAATCGAATTTCGGGTCAGCATCTTTTAGAAGTTGATATTTTCTCTCTCTCAAAAAAATAAATTGAAAAGAAACATCGATCTACCGATAGTCTTATCCGTATAGATCGATCAGCAATTTATTACTAACTAGTTCCGAAATAATCCGATCGATATTCATGAACATCCCGTGTGATACCGTCATAATTTTTTCCGTGGCAGACTTATCGTCGGTATTCATGAGCTTTTAAGATTAATGGTTACGTATAGCCGATAGGTTGTTCGCGATGGAATCTATTACAGGTACTAACGAAAATAAGTGACAGTGAATGTATACTCTCCATCAGGATATATGGTCTGCGTTATACGTCAGCTAAAAGCATCGCAAGAAATTCGTTGATGGACGACGGTTCGTAGTTCAATCTAGCGACAATCATCGAGCTCAAACGATAGTCACCAGCCAACATACCTCGTCCTCTAATTCTTGTGACTTGAACTTATGTCCTGCCTTGGAGATAACAGCTCTGGTAGAGTTTCCCTGTAGAGAATAATGACCAGAATTAGAGAAAGCTCATTTCCCACCATCTGGATCCGCCGAAATGATTGGAACTTATTTTAGACTGGCGATCACAGAGATACGTGAGATTCCCAATCGCATTTCAGTCGAAGCTTACCTCTTTGCAGATTCTCGCAGATGCCCGAGCGATGAAGAATGGCTGAGCGATCGTGACGGATATCCTGAGTAGGGTACGCAGAATACTGATGATGCTTTCAGCACTGATGACGTAGCCTGAATTTCGAATTTCGTAATATATCCAGTAGGAGCATATTATCAGCGAAGTACAGAGTCGGAGGCTTGTCAAAAGAATCGGTATCGCGAATAGATTAGTGCATCTCTCTATCAGATCACAGAGTTCGATGTGCACACCTTCGATGATTCGTACACGTTCCACGTCAGTGTAATATTCTTCCTGGCGAGAATCCCTCCTCACCTCGAGTACCTGTGAACGATGAGGAGGTCGGAAGTTCCCAGCCGTTCCAACTATAACGTCGTCTAGTTTCTCGTTCACTAGCTTGAACCGTTTCTCGATCAAAGATAGCATTTTGACGAAAATAAGAATCACGTTGGCGTGGAACCAACCGTCGATACCGTAACTGATCATAGAACTTATGGGCCAGTTAGTTTCCAATAGGGTAATTATTACATACGTCAAAACGACGGCGACATTTGCAAATACGGTAGTCACGAGAGTATTATTGAAGAAAGAGTCTAGATGCTCCTCGATGCCCAAAATCTTTAATTCATTGCCGATGTCGGAGAGTTTTTGCATTATGAACAAGATCTTGTTGTACAATATGAGAGATATCATCATTGTGAGAAATGTGGTCGAGCGGTTGGTTACTATTTCAAAAGTTGCCATAGCCATCCAGAATGGCCATACGTCGCTGCGTGACCACATTGCACTAAGCGCGAGATCACTTATCAATATTGATGGAATAAGATAAGCTGCAGCAACCAAGACTATATAAAGTTTTCCCAGTAGGGTTGGCGGGTCAAATCTCTCGTTATTCACGGTAAAAGGTGCCAGTGCGCTAAATTTCGCGAAGTAATACACCAGCATCTGTGGTTTGGGTAAGCTCAACTTCCACTTCATTTCTTATATGAAAAAGCTGTCGTGGTTTATGCACTGGGTGCCTACTCAAACAAAGTTGCAATTTGCGGTAACCACGTGCGAAAGGTTCGGCTTCGAGCTCGGAACTGCGAAGGACCGTCAATTTCAACCTCGTTATCTTCCTCACCTGGCTGTCGATATCGATTAGTAAAGTGGACACTGACTACCATTACCTTTTTCCACGATGTTACGACGTGTCAAGCATTCTCACAGGATCCTGTTCCCTCAACAATTAAGTATTAATATTTCCGATCCTTGGTACGTCTATCGATCGACTAGAAGGTCGTCCTGTTGCGGTATAATACCACGTATTCGGATCGTATCTGGTAAAACTATCTCATTGAATCTTTCAGCATTTCATCAACCTCACCTAAACTGCAATTTTTGATGGCTCTAAATAATCGAAAAAACAATTTTGAATTATGGTCAATCGAACGAAAAAATTGTTACGAGACTCTTACAAGTCGTAGTCGATGCGTGAGTGAATACCAATAACTGGGCAATCGGGAATATCATCCTGAGTACGGCACCTATCCCATACAGCACCGGAATGTTGCAACAACGTTGCAGCAACGTAACTTCGCAATGTTGACAATGTTGCGGTTATATTGCGCAATGTTGCCGCAATGCCCCTGCAATGTTGCTGCAATGTCTTAATGTCCGCTTTTCCTCGCTATTCTGCAATATTGCCAAGTAATTTGCGATATTGCAAAAATATTTTTTTCCGACGAACGATTATTTTTTCACAATCTTTTTTTTTTTATATCCTTTGTCAATTTTGAAGAATCCCAAATGTGCCGATTGGTTCTTTTTTTTTCCAATATTAGAGAGATTTCGCGGTGGAAGTTTCTTATTTGATGGAAGATATTGAAAAAATGTGTTATGATTCCAAGGGAAAAATTATTTTTCGGAAAAATAGCTGATGAACTTTCGATCCCGATTTTGACAAGGATTGACCCCTCAAGAGATTCATCACGAATTCTGAATCACCATGTATATTGAGTGAGACATCATTAGACCCAATCATAATATATACACAAATATGTAGGAGCGAAGCGAGGGTGACAATCACACGAGTCAAGAATCATTTTTCGCACGTGTATCAAAATTTATTTTTCAACACAACGAGCGTCAAGTCGAATTTTGTGCACGCGAACCCATTGAGGCAATAATAATTTGTGTGACAGCAAGAGAGATAACGAAATTATCCATAAATAGTAGTGCCTACGAATATTGCAGTTATCTAACGATGTTCCATTATCAATAATAATTACTCATAATTGGATGATTGCGAAGCTATCATAACTCGCATAAGTGCCACGTCGACGTATCGCCTGGATATAAAGAGCCAAAACCGACCCTGGTAGGCGGTTCCAGTTGATTCGTCGAGCAGCTAATTTCGCAGCTTCATAAACTTCGCCAAAAATAAGAAGACGGATTTCTTCGGTGCGTGTCGGACGTCGTAGTGATAACGAATTTGGCTTTTTTCATATCTGACTCGGTGTTGAAGTTACACAGCCTATCGATTCTTAGAATTGAAACAAGACGCTTTGCCATGGGAAAACTCATGCAACACGTCTCTATCGCGCTCCTCGCCGTCGTCGTAATGTTGAAATTCGTGGGAGGCCAAGATTGTGTGGAACGTGATGCCAAGGTTGGTACAAGCATGAATTTGAGTAACGGAAATGTGATTGTTGACATTGTTCGCCGAGGAAATCGAATTTGACTAATTTCGTAACAATGTGAAAACCATCTGTAGACTCTATTTTCGCACAAAACGAACATTTTTTTGGACGTATGTGTTCGGAATTGAAATAGAATTCGCGCTAAATTTCCCGTTTTGGCGTTTTCGACGCCTGGGCTCGGATAATAATCGAAATGTGACACATTCCGACCAAAAGGAGGTGGGCGACTAGGGATGGGCCTTAAGCTTTTGTCGACACTCAAGATTCGGACATTTGTTTTCAGTGCAAATCCGGTCAGAGATGCTGTCGTTGGTCCGATTGGTGTAAGCCTGGAAACGACGGTTCCGGGAAATGTGTTTACGATTTCGGTGACGGAAATTAATAATATTGTGATAATTGTAATGCCGAATAAAGAATCATAAGAAACAACTCCCAATGTGTCATCCTCATTTTCATTTTCGCTGCGTTTCTTGCGTCGAGGAACACTCTTCAGGCAAATAGCTGTCAGGGTAATGAACCAAGCATTGCAGAAATTTCCGCGCCACTGCTCAGCTGGTTTGAATCACGAAAAATTTCATATATTTCGGAGGAGCGTGGCATTAATTCGATCAAGATCTGCAGGCTGTTCATAAGAATTGGGATGGCGAATAGATTCGTCGTCCGATGTACCAGATCGCAAAGTTCAACGTGCAAAAGTTCGATCTTTCGAACAAGTTCGAGGTCTGTGAGATTTTGAGTTTCCCCTCGAATCTCTTCAAGCGCGCTACTGCACACAGAAAACATCTGCAAATGATCTGGAGATCGGTGGTACTCGGCTGGTCTGAATGCGTTGTACAGGTCTTCTTATATTAGCTTGAAACGTTGCCTGACAAAGAGCAGCATTCGGGTAAAGATCAGGCCCACTTTAAGATATTGCCGAACGTCGATCATATAAATTATTGTGTAGAATATGGGCCATTTGGAATCAACGAAATGTAACATGACAGAGATTGAAATGATGACGGGGTCTGCCTCTGCGATTATCGCCAAAATATTCTTGAAGAATTTTTCATTGTCCTTCTTCATCCTCCAGGAACTTATTTCGCTTGTTAACGCGCGTGAAGGTAAAAATGCCGATTAGGGGCCTCGCATTAATGTGAATTCTCTGCGTGAATATAGTTCTCCATGTTTGTTGTTCTGCACACAACGCCACGAGGAAGCTTGACATTGAGCCAAAGATGAAGATAATTTGCAAATCGATCGCGGCACCTTCGTCCTCCTGAAGGCCAGTGTCGATTTTCGAGGTCATTGTGAAAAGCAAAGAAACTCCATGTTCAAGTGAGTCCGTATGAGCTGGAGTTAGGTCACTCGATTTACCTGAAGATTACGAGTTTTTATGACTTTCCGGGAAATACGCGGAAGCAGTATCGACCAACGGAGTTGGGCACCGGAAAGTAGGCAGTTCACGATAATCATACTACGTTACAATGCAACAATGGCTCCATCGAAGTGAATCAGATTTCACAAAAATGTTTTGTATCATCGTACTTCACGAACTCGGACTCACAGGGGCAGGATTTGTGCGGCCTCGAATTAACATGGTCATAGTGTACGCATATACATTATGAATATTGTTTATGAAAGCTCTACATTATGTGCTAAGCGATAGACTGATCATCCGATTGCAATAAATATTGATGAGAGAAAATATTTCATGAAATACCATACGTCATCCAAAAATATTGCGAAAATAATAGGCTCTCGGCCACCACATTGGTTCGTGGAAGTTCAACATGACTATGAATAATCAAACGGAGATAATAATCATTTTCCAATATACCTAGGCGTTGACTCGTTTCGCACCTTGTAGTTTTCTTAGCGTTTCCCTGACAAAAAAAACGTGGTTATCAACCGGCAGTGAAACGAGCTCACATCCCCATACGCCTTACTCCAGAATTCATAGTTTTATAAATTTGAGAGATGTGATAGTCGGTTCTGCGTCGAAATATACAAGGAAGAAAGACTCCGGATGTGAAACTATCGTGGCTGAGTATCTACCTGTTGCTCATTCTGATAGTCTGCCCGGGAAAATAGACTTTGGCGAGTTGTAATCAATAACCGACGAACTGTGAAAGGTTTGGTTCTGTATTTCGCATATCCTCATCTACAACGTGCATCGAAATATGTATTACAGCACACCAGGAGGAGGGAAACCCGCTTCAGGAAATTGGCTTTCTTTTATTGTTTTCGATTTGATACACAGCATACGTATAACACAGTGGAAATTAATTCTACGTGTGTTTAGGAATAGGTGAAAAGTGTGATTCCAGGGTGTTGAAAACCAATCGTTTCAGTTTTCAGATATGCGTTTCTGCTTCCGAGAAAGTTTTTCGTTACGGCAGCAACAAAGGGCTCATTTACGCTTTCTCAAATTGTATTACGATGATCAAGTACGCCAACACTGCGTAGAATATCTGTAATTGAGTGAAAAATTAATTGCTTCGACGGCAAAGAATTCGATCCATCCAACGGCCTCACCTTATAAAGGTATGAATAGTCCAAGATGAAGAAATCGAGGACAGATACAGCGACCGGCTGGTGCAGCAGTTGAAGGGAAAAGATGAGAAACTGCAACAGTTCATATGGCAAATTATAGTCCGGGTATTGATCAAGCGTTGAAGTAGAGTTGCCTGTACAGGGGTCTCGCATTATTGCGGATTTCCCGAGTTGATAGACTTGTCGTTTGATCGTCGACAAGCATCGCGAATCTGATTCATCGTCAAGCTGAGAGAGCCTACGATATGTGAATGATGAGAAGTGAGGATGGGGAGCGAAACTTGGTACGAAGAGTGAAGACACTCAACACCACGAGGAAGTTTGACATTGATCCAAATGTGGAGATAATTTTTGAATCGATCGCGGCATTTACGTCCTTCAAAGGGCCAGTATCGATTTCAGAGGTCATTGTGAAAAGAAAAAAACCACCGTGTTCGAGTACGTCCATATGAGCTGGAGTTAGGTCACTCGATTTAACTGACGATTACGAGTTTTTATGACTTTCCCGGGAACCCGCGGAAACAGTATCGACCAACGGAGTTGGGTTTCGGAAAGTAGGCGATTCACAATAATCAGACTACGTTACAATGCAACAATGGCTTCAGCGGAGTGATCCAAACCTTATGAAACTGACTTGCATCATCATACCTTATAGACTCGCACTTCAAGGGACAGAGTTCGTGCGATGGTGAAGGTACATCGTCGTGATATACGTACATAAGTAATGTTGGCTATATAAGCGCTGTGTGACAAGCTAGGCGAAATGGGAATCATTTCATTGCAATTCATAGTGGCGAGGAAAAAATGTTTCATGAAATATATGTCGTCTAAAAATATTGCGAAAATTATCGGTACTCGGGTGTGTCGCGTCGCTTCTTGATTATCTATCAATATACCTCGTCCTCCAGGTTCTTTGGCGTGGACGCATCCCACATTCTGGAGAGCACAGCCTTCGTAGCGTTTCCCTGGAAGCAATTGAGTAACAAAAAATCAATCTACCGTCATTCATAAGGTGGAAATGTTCCGCTCGATAACCGCCCACTTGACTCGCACTCCAATTGGTTAATAAACTTAATGGTTAACGAGTGACAGCCGCAAGTCGAACATCAAATCCGCCATCATTCCGTTGCCAAATCTCACCTCGTAACAAGTTGTCACAGATGCGTAAGCTATCGTGAATAACTGAACAACCAGAATGACCGTCCTGATCATAGGACAGATAACATAGCTGATCGGTGATTCGGTCGAATTTCGATAGTTGACGTATATCCAGTGGAAAGATAGAATCAGTACGGCCAAGGCATGCATGCTGATGAGAATAATCAATGCGGAGAATAGATTGGTCGTCCGATCTACGAGATCTACGAGATCCAGATGCACAGCTTCGATTATTCGGACACGCTGGAGATCGGAAAAATTTTCACCTCGAGGTCTCCTGCTCCTGACAAGCGTTCGCAAATCATCGAGCGATCTGGCGTGGTAAATTGGCATGAACGGTTCAGACAGTTTTTCGTTTATCAGTGCGAAACGGCGTTTTATGGAGAGGAGTATTTGCGCGAGTCCTAATACCATATTAAGCATGAACCAACATTCGACGCTGTATTTGATCGAGATATAGATGGACCAGTGAGGCTCCATGACACACAATACAACACATGCTGCAATTAGGAGGACGTTCGCCATTACGATAATGATGAAAATATTGTTGAAATTTTTTTCATGATCCTCCCTGATGCCGATACACTTGATATCGTTACTTGAATCGCACAGTCTGTTCACGATGTATACAATCTGCTTAAACCTCAGCAAGAATATCGCAAGACTTAGGGATACACCCGGAGAATTTCCGAAGTGTTCGATTATTAGCAAAAGATTTGCGATTAAGGAAAAATCATCGAGGTTGAATTTTACCACTCTGAGGTGAAATGTCAGTATCGCAATGATTAAATAAGCTACAGCAATGCCGATTAGGTAAAGTATATCGATCAGCGTTGGTGAATACAGTCGGTTATTTTTAACGGTGAATGGTGCCAGTCCGACAAATTTCGCAGAGTAGTACACCAGCATCGAAGGTTTGGGTAAACTCAATTTCCACTCCATTTTCAGTTTCGAATTCTTCTCGACTTCTAGTGGACAGAAATGCAAACGGGAAATAGAAATGCGGGTCTGATACACGGTAGGGTCAACTCACACTCGAAGACTGACAAGAATTGTGAATTTCTAGCTCGTTACCTTCCTGTATCGATCAATAACAATTAGTAAAGTGGATATCGACCATTGCCCTTCCCCCGCGATGTTACGAGCTGTCACACTTCTTTACAAAATATCGGTTTTTTCCGCTGTATGACCGTTTTATTATGAAACCGATCAATCGACCGACGGTAATTCTCTGGGTCTAATATGGTGCTAAAAGCTCACGTCGTATCCGAGAATCAACGAAAAATGAAATCGCGATCAACGTCGTCCACTTTATACGCAACTCACCTGTTGCTCATCCTTGGAGGTGAACTGTTGGGTATTGCGAGCATGAGCCGGTGGGGTTTTACTAATCAATCATCGACTCAGGATTTATACAGCTTGACTAGCTTTGATAGCGTGTCAAGTTCCGACAATAATTTTCTTTCACTTCTCTTTTTTCTTTTCTTCACTGCTTTTGGTGATAGGGTAATTCTGAATAAGTGATTCTCTATTCATATCCTATGTTCATCGAATAAAAGGACTCGTAGAACGGTGTTTGAACGTTTCGTGTGAATTACGAGAGTATTGTATAGCGAATTACCTACCCGTTGCTTCTTCGCTGGGGCAAACCTCCTGGGAGTCGTTAGGACAATTGTGTTGATCTGCGATAAGTAATTGACGGGAAATAGTACGATATGGACTTTTTTTTATTACACACATCTTCATCTACGTGTACACTAGATATATGGCCACAAATGCAGATCAGGAGACAAATTTTATTTTCGGGGATTCATTAGAATTCAATAATCTTTGTTCAGGTGTCACTCATTGTGCTGTCATTTATAATATTTGAAACACTATTCACACGGTGCGAACAAAATAGTCGACGAATTAATTTTCTATTTTTGGAATGGGTGGATGCGCCGAACTTCGACGGTGTTCGAAATCGCTTCTTCCATGTCTTCTCAAACGCTACTTCACTCTTGTGCCGAAGAATACCCCAATAATGCTTGACTCGTCTCCTAGGTACGACGATGCGGTTGCGAAGTGTCGAGCTGTATCATGATGATGAAGTACGCTACCATGCCGCAGAATATCTGAAAATTAGTATCGCAACACACGACATGTTGAATTCTGTTGTTCATATCTTCGTAAATTTATACGACTCACCTTGTAGATGTAAGAATAGTCTAGATGAAAGAATCCGAAGGCAGCCACAGTCACCGGTTTGTGTAGCAGTTGGAGCGAAAACATCATGAACTGCAACAGTTAATATAACAGGTCATTGCGATACAGTCATCCTGCTCGTCTAATAATCATCGATTTGAAGAATCAGGAACCTTATTAGTCGCCAGCCTGGAAGGTGTAACTATGTGATTTTTCTGACTGTAGAAAATTCATTAGTCGTTGACATGATCTGTACAACGATGGTTATATAGATATAAGTTTGTCGTTCAGAACGGAACTGGACACTGTGCCTTACCAGAACGGCACACCGAAGGTGTAAGGTGGCTCAAGATGTGTCGGACGATAAATAGCCAATCGATTATGTGGCCAGTATTCTACCGACAGTCAGTATCTATTTCTAGGTGACATGAAGAGCAATGGAACCATCACTCCACTTTGTATAACAACATATCGATCGACTAAGTCGCGTCTACTTCTTATAATGAAAATGTTTTCCTAATAGCAGGCCAGCTTTGTGAAGTATGCCGATTCGTCAGGAAGATATTGACAGCACTGTACTAGTACGGTACATTTATGACGTTGATACAATGTGCGATATGACTCGGCAATAAGAAAGCCACAATCGATAACGTATACACAAAATATATGGTCTAAAATATTGACGATCACCTAAAAGCTCCATTGTTGAAATTTCATTTGTATTCGCGATCGAAAGACTTACCTCGTCGATTAGTTTGCTCGGGGTAAACTTATTCCACACCCTGAACAGCACAATTTTGGTAGTGTTTCCCTGGACAAAAGAATAGCAGGATATTAATCCGCCGACATCTATGTCTCACAAATACTTTAATCGATCATTCCACCCTACTATGGATAAAATCATCCTCATCACCAGATCTCACCTGTTGGCATGTCGTTGAGGCGGCATAAGCGATGATGATCAACTCAATGGCAACGATTGCCATTCGCAGAATGGGACACAAGATGTTGACGACGATGTACCAAACGTTGCCCGCACCTTCATGATCGAATCTTGGTTTGAGATCGATGAAATATATCCAATGGCTGGTCAGAACGAGTTCACACAGAAACGAAAAAGTATTCAAAAGGATCGGTATACCAAAGAGTCGGGTGGTCCTCTCAGTCAGTTCAGATAGATCCAGATGCAATACTTCTAGCTTACGGATATTACTTTCTCTATCGTCTTTCTTTGGCTTTTTCTCTGCCATAACAGTTTGCAAAATATCAGCCGACGCGGCACGATCACTAATTTTAAATAACTCGTAGAACTTTTTGTTCAGTAAGTTAAAACGTTTCCCGATACAGAGCAGGATGTGAGAGAATATCAGCAAGGTGTTCAGACAAATGCACTCCCGGATTGTGTATGCGATTGAAATGTGGACGGGCCAGAAAGGTTCGACGATACTCGCAACGAGACACATTGTACCGACGACCACGTTCGCCGTCACAGTAGTCAGGGATATATTCTTGAATAATTTATTCAGATCCTCATCGATGCCGATACTCTTAAGTTCGTTGTGGATAACGCAGAGCTTGTTCATCAGGTGCACGATGTCCTTCGACATAATGAGAAATGCGACCAAGCTGATGAACGGAACCGCCGAATTTACGACGAAGTATAATACACTGGTACTTCTTGCCACAGGCGAGGAAATGTCCGGTATGAATCCTACACCTCCGAAGAATGGCGACGACGTCAGGAGCAAATAAGCAGCGGCGAATGTCGAAGCGTAAAGTTTATCCGGAAAGGTAGCTGCAGAAAATTTCTTATTCTTTAGGCTGAATGGCGCGAGACCGAAAGATTTCGCCCAATAATAAATCGGCATCGGAGGTTTCGGTGAATTCGACTTCGGCTCCATCGCGAATGCTTGAAATCGGCGATATTCCGCTTTCCGATAAGTCCTAGCTCGTCACTAGTCTGGATCTGTACGACGACTGACGGAAAGTTCCTGGTTCCAAGACCGAGACCGAGACACGAAGGGGTCAGCGAATGGTTCGAGACTGACGAGTAATGTGACAAGCTCGTTCTTTCATGGGCCAATATCGATCAGAAAATTATATGGCCCTTTCTTCGTAATGGTAGGACGTGCGGCAGCACTTTTTACCGTAAATTTGTTGGCCTAGTAAATGGGAGTATTCACGATTCTGGGGAAGGTTCGGCGAATGGTATATTGAGCGATTGAATGCTGTGTACAGGCATTGTCATCACAACGCAGAATTCGAAGGGATGCAAATCCCCAACGTATCTCAAATTCTATGAAGTTGTGGGTATTCCGTATTGTGGGAAATTCTGCTTGCCAAATTCACCAAAGATTGACGTGGGGGTCGAAGCTCGCATGCAAAACAGACTGCCATGTGGAAGACCAGAGAAAATGATAACTAGCGAATTGATACTGATACCTATGTGAAACGAAAGCGACTATCGATTTTGGATAAAATCAGTAATTGACTTATCAGACGATACAGGCTTTTTGATTTCGCATATCTTCATCTACATGCAATGCACACCCTCGATCTATAGATCAGATTACAGAGGTGAAGAGACAAACTTGTTTCGGAGAATCATCAGAATTTAATTATCTTTTTTCAAGTGTCACCCTGTGTTTTCATTCTTAATCTTTGAAACAGGATTCACACGGTGCAAGAAAATCGATAGATAATTCAGGAACTCGCGTTGCAATAAGTTGCGGTGAAATTAATTTTTGATTCTTTGAATAGGCGGATATGGCGAATTTTGACGGTATTCGAAATTGCTTCTTTCTTATTTTCGGAAACACTACTCCACTCTTGTGCTGAAGAATACCCCGGTACTTGACTCGTCTTCTAAGTAACCCGATTTGGTTACGAAGTGTCGAGCTGTATCATGATGAATGATGACGAAGTACGCTACCATGGCGCAGAATATCTGTAAATCAGTATCGCACCACAAGACAAGTTAAATTGTGTTATTGACATCATCAATTGATCCGACTTACTTTGTAGATGTAGGAATAGTCCAGATGAAGAACCCGAAGGCAGATACAGTAGCTATGTGAACTTGGCCCCCCAATATTTGATATTGTGAAATTTTTCAGGTGGAAACGATTGCGCATCGTTTGCGCTTGTTTGCGCACAATTTGCTATCGTTTGCGCCGCCTCAGTTTTCGAGTCAAGAGAAAATCAAATTTAGGGGGAGTAGATTCCCACTGCACCCCAACGTTGAATATCTCTTTATTTCTTTTTGGCCATCGTTTGCGCATCGTTTACGCACGTTTGCGCCCCTATTACTGTCATTTGCGCCCTCGCCGTTTTCCAGTTATGTCAGAAAGAAAATTTCGGGCTGGACCCCAGAATAAAAATTTTCCGGTCCTATTTTTTGGCGATCGTTTGCGTTTCGTTTGCGCATGTTTGCGCCGCGATTACTTTCGTTCACACCCTCACCCTTCTTCAGTTATATTGCGAAGAAAATTTTGGGCTAGCCCCCCAGAATTAGAATTTCCCGGTCCTTTTTTTTGCGATCGTTTGCGTTTCGTTTGCGCATGTTTGCGCCGCGATCACTTTCGTTCACACCCTCACCCTTCTTCAGTTATATCATAAATAAATTCTAGGCTGGCCCCCCAGAATTAAAATTTGCTGGTTCATTTTTTTGCGATCGTTTGTGCCTCGTTTGCGCACGTTCGCGCCGGGATTACTTTCATTTGCGCCCTCACCGTTTTCCAGTCATGTCTAGAAATTTTTTTTTCAAAAAACGGGAACATCTTCATTACTAGTGTTGCTACCCCTCCGGGTTTGACCCGGAGTCTACGGGTATAGTAACTCAAGTTTCGTCGGGGAACGCGTGATAGTTTTCGAGACACAATATAAATTGAGTATTTTTTAGAATATTTTTAAGTTTAAATCTTGCGGTCGAGTCGCGGAAAGTTCGGAAGGGGTTGGAAAATATCTGTAAAATACTACTTTTGGTTCCGAAAAAAGAAAACCAAGTTTGGTCGGGGAACGCGAATTCAATACTCGTAAAATTATTGTCAACAATCTTGATGTAACTGGAATATTCCCACACAGCACGCATGTCCGATAGATGTCCATAGGATATCCATAGGATAGCCATTGGATGTTCTATGGATATCCTATGGACATCCATCGGACATGTGTGCTGTGTGGGTTAGCATCGATGTATGAAGATAAGTTCTCGCTTCGTAAGCTGGAAGTATCTGCACATAGGTATTGATATTCTTTGATTTGAGTGTGCTTTTAATTAATAATACTGGTTACTAGAAAACGGTAAAGGCGCAAATGACAGTAATCGTGGCGCTAACGTCCGCAAGCGATCGCAAAAAAAAGGACCGGGAAAGTCTGATTATGGGGGGCTAGCCCGAAATTTTCTTCGCAACATAACTAAAGGAGGGTGAGGGTGTGAACGAAAGTAATCGCGGCGCAAACATGCGCAAACGAAACGCAAACGATCGCAAAAAAAAGGACCGGGAAATTCTAATTTTGGGGGGCTAGCCCAAAATTTTCTTCGCAACATAACTGAAGGAGGGTGAGGGTGTGAACGAAAGTAATCGCGGCGCAAACATGCGCAAACGAAACGCAAACGATCGCAAAAAAAAGGACCGGGAAAGTCTGATTATGGGGGGCTAGCCCGAAATTTTCTTCGCAACATAACTAAAGGAGGGTGAGGGTGTGAACGAAAGTAATCGCGGCGCAAACATGCGCAAACGAAACGCAAACGATCGCAAAAAAAAGGACCGGGAAATTCTAATTTTGGGGGGCTAGCCCAAAATTTTCTTCGCAACATAACTGAAGAAGGGTGAGGGTGTGAACGGAAGTAATCGCGGCGCAAACATGCGCAAACGAAACGCAAACGATCGCCAAAAAAAAGGACCGGAAAATTTTTATTCTGGGGGCCAGCCCGAAATTTTCTTTCTGACATAACTGGAAAACGGTCAGGGCGCAAATGACAGTAATAGGTGCGCAAACGTGCGCAAACGATGGCCAAACAGAAAAAAAGATATTCAAAGTTGGGGTGCAGTATGAATCTACCCCCCCCTAAATTTGATTTTCTCTTGACTCAAAAACTGAGGCGGCGCAAACGATAGCAAATTGTGCGTAAACAAGCGCAAACGATGCGCAATCGTTTTCACCTGACAAATTTCCCAATATCAAATATTGGGGGCCCAAGTTCACATAGCTAGATACAGTGACTGGTTTATGCAGAAGCTGGAGGGAAAGCTTGTGGAGCTGTATAAGAGAAAATTGCGAATTCTCTTATTAGTCGTTAATCTGAGATTGGCCATGATGTGATTTTGTGGGTGTGGAAGTATCGCTGAGCTTTAACAACGGTTTCACCGTCGAAGAGTGGAACTAGGAAGTAGAATATAGATCTTTCGGAAGGATCCTAGTCAAACGGTTTCGATTTGCTCTGGACGAGTTAGCCACGTTGAATTTATCGTCAAATTACCTCATCCCTCAGATCTTCCGGATAAAACCCGTTGCAGGTTTCGTGGATTTTGACCCTTGCAGCGTTTGCCTGTTTCGAAAACGAAAAATAAAGAAAAGAATGATTTTTCTCAATCATGTAACTCCATTCGTCAGCACGAGGCGATTCTCACCTGTCTGTCGCATTGGCAATCAAGAAAATTTCCAGAATTGGAACTATGGTCCGGACCAAAAGCTTCAGGGGAAATTTAACGCAAAGATCCGTAGTCTCGGAGTTATATTGCGATATAAATATATGAATGTACAATGCGTAGCTGCTTGAAAGGAGCCTGCAAAAGTGCTGCAGAATAACCAAAAGTATTGGAACTGTATACAATCTAGTAGTAGACTCCACCAAGATGCAAATATCACTGTGCAGGTTTCCGATCTTTTCGACGTCCCCCACAGACAGGAATATTTTCACTCATGACGATATCATGCGTTAATTGATCAGGAATTCGTCGTTTACCACCGAGTCTGAAGGCCGACACATTCTGCGGATCATCGGATGGAAGACAGCTACGATTTGGCCGGACGTTACCTTTCAGCTTGTTGTTCAGAGATCGGAAAAGTTGCCCGATGCAGATTATGTTTTCAACAAATACCAGGATGGCGCTGTGCCTATAGATGATTGTCGTGATACGGTCGATCCAGAATATAGTCTCACTGAATTTCGTGGCAAAATCGAGATCGCCCAGAAGGCTATAGACGGATACCGCCATCAGGACAGTGACGCTGTTCGTCGCAATAATTTTGCAGAAAAACTTGTTGTCGTACTTTACGGAATCATTCTCGACTCCGAAGTTCTTCATCTCCTTTTTAATCCCAGTTATCTCGTTTATTTTATCGATTATCTTATCGCTTTTGATCTGTAAAATGAACATAGAAGAGCACGAGTATCCCATAAATAGAGTCACGTATATCCCGTAGACGGATCGATTCAATGAAGCGAAGGAAGTATCTTTCCCAGATAATCCCTGATCAAGGAAATTAGACAATATCCACGATGAACTGAGACCAAAGAGAATCACGGCATAAGCTTCACGCCAAAAGCCGACCGGACGAATATTGTTGTTCTCAACGCTGAACGGCGCCAAACCGATGGAGCTTGCGAAATAATAAACTGAAAGTTGGAACCGCGTGAAATTCACGAAAGTCACCATTCTTCAACTTCGAAAATCTTGATATCGAGAGAACCAGACCAAAGTTCGTGTTCGCGCCTCGGGTCGAACTTCGACACTGCTTCTTGCTAGGACGGCCCGCCGGAAGGAAAGACTCGAGATTTGTCCGACGATAATGGTAATTTGAAAATTGATGGCTGAAACGGTATCCTACTTGCAGCCAGTACCTTGTTTCAAGGTATTGCAAAGTGTAACGAAACGCCACATTCATTGACCGTGTCGAATTCGCACGCGTTCAAGTAGTACCTTCAAGACTTACCAAACGACTGAGAAATTTTATGACTCTCCTGGAAGCCGGCGAAAAAATATATCGATCCATTGAATTGTGTACTCTTTTTATGATGTCAATTTCTACCTAATCGTGGGCTGACTTTGTGAAGTATGGCAGTTCCATACCATGGCACACTATTAATATTGATTGGACCGGCCCTAAGTAACGTGCGATATGATTAAGTGATGAATTTCTTCGCACGAATATAATCACATGGCATTGTCGATTGGTTTATTTTTTAGGACAGTAAATTCCGATTCATCGCCAGTACAGAATTTGAATAGCGAAATTCGAACGCAATCGCAAACGATTGGAATGTTGTTTCAATTCGCCGTTGTGAGACCTAGACTATCCTATTTTACGGTACCACCTGTTGCTCCTTCTTTGAGCTAGAACCTGGCAAATGTACGCTGCACGTATAGGAACCGTAATGCTTTTCTCTCATTGTAAGTTTGTTTTCTGTCAAAACTTAGAAAAAACTAAAAACCATATGAAATTGCTGATGATCTGGTGGAAATTCAATCGAAATTCGAATACTGCATAAGACTTTGATGGATTACTCAAATATTGGCCTACAGATAGGTTCAATTTTCGCCCAAAGTCACTCGACGATTGGGAAATCTCATGATTTTGCTGGCAGCATTCAATGAAATCCTGGGCTTATGAAGCTCGGTATCATTTATTGCTACCAAAAACGAAATATAACCGGTAGCTAATCAACATTAATTCCGTAGAGAATAAAAGGCTAAGAAGAAGAAGGCTGAAGGGGAATTAAAAATAGACGGGTTATTCGATCTACAAGATCACAAAGGTCCAGGTGCAGGAGTTGGATCTCACGAAGACGTTGCAGATCAGTAAGGTCTTCGATCCTTGCTTGTGTCTCTACACGAGGATTCCTAGGCACCACAAAAATCGGCGAATCATGGAGTCCGACTGGCCCGAATACGTCGTACAGTATTTCGTTCACCATAGTGAAACGTTGTCCGATGAAGAGTAGCATTTCGGCAAAGATCATGTTAAGTTTGTTCGATGACGGCTCGATACTGGGACTATTTCGTCAATTTTCTACCTTCAAGCTTCTGCTGACTGGGCGATGACAATATCAATTATAAACATATTCTTACGAGGGATGACGTTGCCCGACTTAATTTTCTCTTCACTGAAATTATAGCGACGTTTATATACAAATTTTGAGAATTAAATATTCCGGAAAGTTACAAAATATGTATAATTTACATGAATTTTATATTTCACACATCTTCATTTACATTCATGTACTTACATATATATAGTATCGGATACATGCACACAACAATAAATTGTGATTTATGATCTATAAGATATCACTCACTACTTGATAACGCGGTGCAAAAAAATCCATACTTGTGTTACGATAAATTGCAACGACGATTATTTTTCGGAATAGGGTGGAGGGTGGATTCCGACGGTTTTCCCAATCGCCTGCTTCGTATCTTGTCAAACAGTACAGGTCAATCTCGTGCTGATGAATGTTCCGATTCTTGACGCCTTTTCTAATGGACGATATTCGGTTGCGATTCGTTAAATTGTATCATGATGATCGCATAGGCTACCACGGCGTAAAATATCTGCAAATAAACATCACGGTACCTTCATGAGGTAAAATAGACTGTGATTTGGGTCGAGGATATACACAGTGACCAGTCCTACCTTGAAAAGGAACGAATAGCCCAGATCGAAGAAACCGAAAGCAGAAGCAACGACCGGCTTGTGAAGCAGTCGAAGAGAAAATGTGGAGAACTGAAACAGTCAATATGACGCGTCGTATTTTTGGGGTAACCCATTCAAATTTTCTGGATGAGTAAGCCACGACAAAGTTCTTATGGCAACTCACGTACCTTCGCCCTCAATTCCTCTGGATGGAAAGTATTCCAGATTTCGTGCGGAATGGCTTTTGAAGCATTGCCCTGTTCCGAGGAGAGAAAGAAAATGATTTTCTTTAGTTCGATTTTATCAGGGTGGTCCGTCATTCGGGCATATTTGAATCTCGAAGGTTTTAGGGCTGTACTCAGAATTGCAATAGGAACTTGAAATTTCAACTACATTTTTTTGTAGGCATTTGTTCGGAGACTTCGAAATGGCAGCATTTAAATTCTAATATGATCAAATTCAGAACCACCCTATCACATATTATGACATATTACACATATATAGAGCGAACTCTCACCATCCGGGATACCGAAGTACAGGCATGTGCGATTAAGAATAATTCCAACAGTGCAGTTATCATCCGTGCAATTGACCGCTGACCAAATGGCGAGATGAACTGGGTATCATCTTCGACTTGATGCGATATAAACACCTGCGTGTACGAGGAGTAGCAGATTGATAGTAGATTGATGAAGTGCCGGAAAATGGTTAGAAGTATCGGAATCGCATAGAACCGAGTGGTAGACTCCACCAATTCGCAGATCTGCCCGTGCAATTTTCCGATATTCTCGACGTCTTTCACTGACAATCGGATATGTTCAGACTCACAATCAGTGCAGGTGATCCTATGCGCTACTTGATCGGCAATCCGTAGATTTCGACCCGTCCTCAAGACCGATGAATCTCGCTGTTGATCCTGCAGCTTATTGTTCAGAGATTCAAACAGTCTTCTGATGCAGATCATCGTTTCAACAAATATCAAAATCGTACCGTGGCTTTGCAGGATCATAGCGATACTTCCGATGTAAAATAATGCTAAAAATGTATTGTAATCGTTGCGATGATTACCGATAGCATAACCGATGACTATTCTCGATGAGAGCATGATGCAGCTCGTCGCGATAATTTTAGCGTAAAAATGATTGCGGTTTTTTCGGCAATAATTCTCGATCCCCAACTTCTTGATTTCGTCTTCTATCGCAGCTATGCGGTTGAATATTTCGACCATTTCACTACTATTGAAGGCCGGAACGATCAGAGTAACGCAAAAGTTCACCGCAACAACAATTAGTGCCACCGTTAAAACGGCTTGATTCGCGAAAGTGATCTCTAGTCGTTCCGCTTGTTTTTTGGGGAATGTGAGGTACGTCCACAATAAACCCAGAATAGCCAGAATCACGGCGTAAGCTTTGCGCAGGAAGCCGATCGGACGGATGATGTTGTTCTCCACGCTGACCGGTGCCAAACTAAAAAAGCTCGCGAAATAATAGAGCAGAGTTTGAAACCGTGTTAAATTCACGTAAGTCTTCATTATTCGGCTTTGAAATTTCCCTATTTCGCGCACAATTCTTCTAATGCCAGAACTAGACCAGCCTTCCAGCTTCGGGTCGGACCTGCAGGACACTGCGCCTTCCCAGGACGACACACCGAATGTGTCAAACGATGACGATAATTTGCGAATCGATTGCGAAATGAATATTTCAATTCAAGCCAGTACCTACACTCGTAGGCGGACGAGTTAGGTCACTCGAATATGCTGTGATCATTAAGTTTTACGACTTTCGTGGAAGCGGGTAGGAAAAATGTATCGATCCACGTATGAGTTGTGGGGTATAATATTTCTCATGTAATTGAATTTGCGACTCGATAACATACCTAATATTAGTTATACGAGCTGAAGGTATCGTGCGATATGATTCGCTAAAAATGAAACTCCAACATCAATCATAGTAGCTGTATGTATGTCCGAAAAAAAATATCGCGTCTGAATTCGGTAATGGAAATTTAATTCATCGTCCGAAACGATAGACAAGACATTCGTGACTGTACGCGTTGTATAGGTACAGCATTAAAAGTGAATTTATTAAATTGCTAAATGGGTTATCGCATATAATATTTTAGTAGTTTATTTATCGTGCGGATAATAACACAGAAAAATTAGCAACACTCGTACATTCTGTTTGATTAATGGCGAGTCAGTAAACAATAAATTTCTGTTGTTTAGGTGATAGTCGAAACATTCAACCGTACCTTGTGAGCCAGCAAAGGGGACGAATATTTTGATTTTCAACCGCCTGTTTTTACACAGTCAGATAGAGAGATTCCTTACGAGAAATGAAAATTAAATTTCCTCAGCGAAAACTTCAAGGCTATCATAGTTTCCCAGATAGAGATGGAAAGTTTAAGTGAGCCTATCGTAGAGCTCGCACGTCATACAGTTAGTGCCGTGCCGGTACTTTCTTGCCCGTACTTTATTGCTTCGGCGTTTCTACTCGCTTATTTTTTTATTCTATCATAAAAGGGTTCTGGGAGAATTTTTCATGATCCTCCCCGATCCCTATCCTTCTTAGTTCGCCGCCGATGTCGCGCAGTTCGTTCATTACGTGTAAGATCTTCTTGTACATCGACTGAAATATCATTATGGTGAGATATGTGGATGTGGTCTACGATTTCCACAAAAAACCAGCCGGGTATAAGTCAACCCGCACTAAATTGAATATGGGAATTTGCCGAGACGGACACACAGGAGGGTCTGCTTCCACTACCTCGAGACTGAATTTTACGGTCAACGCTATAAATCGATCAATAAATTGCATAAATTTGTCCCAGAAATTATGGTTCGTCAGAAAACACATCGAACGGTAAGTTCTCTGAGCGAGAGCTAAAAGGTTGCGGAAATTTTGGGTTCATGCACACGGGGATTGTGAAAATGACTTTTCCCAAGTTCTGATCGATATTAATCAAAAAATCCAGTACATGTATTTCACGCAGCTACATCTACGCTTACAATTCATATAGGTAGGTATATAGACACAGCACACCGAGAGATAACATACTTTGAGATATTATTCTAATTTATCAACTCTGTGAATACTTTTTCTTATAATTCAAAAAATCTTAAACACGGTGCAACAAACCAATATTTGACGGCGATAATTTCATTTTTTTCCAAACGTCATTATTCACTGCTGTGTATTTCGTGGCGCATCTTTCAAGTGCCGGTGTTTGGTCGAGACGTATCGGATTGTATTAGGATTATAAGGTACGCCACAACGGCGCAGAATATCTGTAAATTATTCAATATTACATTATCAAATGTCCTGTGAAAAAATAATATCGCCAACGAGGACTATATACAGGGTGTTTCTGTTAACTCTGCACATATGTATCGGGTGTGTAGGGGCTGCCCTACAAGCATTTTGAGGTAAGACACCCAAGATCGGAAACTCATCCTAACGGCTGGCGTATAGGTATAGTGTAATGACTCAGATATGATCACTTTCGACCCAACATTTCATTCGGCCGTAGACAACAGTCCAAATGTTCTTGCGTGAAATCAACAAACCGATAATCTTGGCAATAAAAAGATAACAAAACGTAAAATTCCCGGTGGTTATAAACAGAATTTGAAAAAGTTATGGGAAACGGAAAGCCCAAGTGTGCGAAAACCCATAATTCGTTTTTCATAACTATTTCAAAATCTGTTTATAAGCACCGAGAATTATTTTGTTATTTTTTTATCGACAAGATTATCGTTTCGTTGATTTCACGCAAAAACATTTGGACTGTTGTCTACGGCTGAATAAAATGTTGTACACTATACGAACAAGCGCGGTACCAAAACCTTCAAAGCCCTCCACAGCCGTTAGGATGAGTTTCCGACCTTGGGTCTCTTGACTCAGAATGCTTGTCCAGGCAGCCTATACACACCATGTAAGTATGTTAGGAGTTAACAGAAACACCCTGTATATGCCAAGTAGTCATTCTCCGCATTCGCCATAAGCACTACGAATCTATTAGTCGCTCTCTTTTACCTTGTGTACTTGCGAGTAGTCCAGGTCGAAGAGTCCGAAGATAGAAACCACGGCCGGTTTTTGCATCAATTGGAGCGAAAACATGGACAACTGCAACAGATGAAATCATTGTGATTCGCAAGTTCTCAGAAAATATCTCCACTGATATAAGGTTCATTTGCTGTGAATAATCGTGAACGGAGATGGCATTCATCAGGCAACGTACCTCGTCCTGTACGTCCTGCGGCTTGAACTTGTACCAGACTTTGAAGAGCACGGCTTTCGTAGCGTTTCCCTAGAGGAAATATTACACCTTTTGTGAAATTTCAGCCCATAATTTGTTGATGTAAAGGTTACGATTACCTACGGGCAATGAAAAATGAAAAAAATTAAAAACTCCTGAATCTCACCTCATTGCAGGTTTTCACTGACGCATGAACGACGCCAAATAACTGATAACTCGCGATGACTATCCTGAGTAGGGGACACGAGATGGTCATTGCAAACTTCATGATTTTTACAGTGCTGTGAATCTGGCCTGAATTCAGAGGAAGCCAATACATCCAAAAGCTTTGCGTAATCAGAACGGTACAACATTCGACGGTTTTGAAAACAACTGGGATCGCGAAGAGATCGGTCGTGCGGTACATCAGATCACAGAGCTGATAGTGCAATGCTTCGATCTTTCGTATCTTCTGTAGATCGGTGGGATTTTCAATTCCCAGTTGACTTTCGTCGCGGCGACTTGTGCACACCGAAAATATCTGTAGATTTCGGATAGTTCGGCGGTGGCCCCCCAGTCTGAATACGTTGTACAGTTTTTCGTTGATTAGTTCGAAACGTTGCCTGATCAAGTAAAGTATTTGGGTGAAAATGAGGATGACATTCAGATATAGCCAAGTGTCGATGGCGTATTTGATCGAGTACATCATGGGCCAGTTGGGTTCCATGCAGTACAATACGATGCAAGTTGAAATTGTGACTGCGTTTGCCATAACGGTTCTCGCGAAAATATTCTTGAAGAATTTCTCATGATCCTCCTCGATACCCAATTTCTTCAGTTCGATGCCGATGTCGCGCAGTTTATCCATAATGTACAAGATCTTTTTATTCATCAACAAAAATATGACCACGGTTAACAATGGAGTAGTAACGCCGATCAATTGTTGGATGATAAGTCCAATCCGTCGGAATATTGATATTGTGTATGCACTAATATTTTTCAATACGGTATCAACCTGCGTTGCTGCAATGTAACCATAAATGGCAGCAAGTACGAGGGGATAAAGTTTTCCCAGAATTGTCGGTGGTCGAAATCCGTTGTTCATCACGGTAAATGGTGCTAGACCGCAAATTTTCACATAATAATACACGAGCATCGGAGTTTCGGGCAAGCTCAATTTCCACTTCATTTTATGAAAACTTCTTCGTCCACGAAAAGACGTACGCTTCTTACTCACTTTACGTCACCGACCACCTACGGGTGAGGTCTGATTACGAACGAAGACTGGAAACGATGGTCGATTTCCAACCCTTAAACTTATTCTTGTCGTCGATATCGATTCGCTAAGTAGATGGCGACCCGCTCGCTTTTGCGGACAATGTTACGAGGTAAAACGCCACTGAATGTTATCAATAGGGGACATCAAGAATACTTGAAATGAGACATACGTACGTAGGTATACATGGGGTCACGATTTCCGGAAAAGTTGGAAAAGTTAATGCGAATGATATTTGTTAATCGACTTCCGATAAACCCAGAGCCATTCGCATGAGTAATTAATGTTAGTCTAGGTTTATGTACTTTGATATTCTCATGATTGCGAACAACAAATCAGTTTATCTTTCTTCCATTTTTCGAATAAAAACTGCATAGGGAATCGTGGGAATCAATCTGCAGATGTGTTATCATTAATTGACATATCTCGATACATTGAGTTCTATATTCCACACGTCTAGATCGACATACTTATGGATACTGAATGACACACGATGAACGCATGAGACAACAAACAAGACTATAAATAATTGTTTGAATTAATTAGGTATGTCACTTGTAACCTTGTTTTATAACACGATACGATACACACCATATACGCCATTTTCAACGCAGTGCAAGAAATTTGCGGTAAAGCAAATGGATCAAAGCTGATCTAGTATCACACATATGTTTATAAGAATGAGTTGAAGTTTCTCCAGCAACTCCTTGAATCGAGTCATTATTTCGTCACACGAGCAGATACAATTATAATTTGGTAATCGATTGTGATACCTGTGACCTACATGAGAGCCACTATCGATTCTGCATATAATGTCGTGGAAGACAAGGGTGCACGTCATTCAATAGTTGTGGGTGCTTATGCGTTCGTGTAAGCTCACTAGAGGCACCTAGTGATTAGGAGGTTTTATGACTTTTCCGACAGCCTGAAGAAAAAGTATCGATCCATGGAGTTGGTGAATTTTTCATCATCGAAATGTGTCCTGAATAGCGAACGGATTCATGCGACTTATACAGGCTTACATTTGAGAAAACTTTCAAATTAGGACCAGTGTTTTGAAATTTTTGAATGATATACTTTGTGTCTTCACATCCTGAGAAATAGATTAAAATTTTCGTATTTTCAAGCTTTCGGAGTTTTAATCTTTTGAACTTCAATTATTTCTGGCAATTCTGAATCGCCTCAAACGAATGCATATTCTTACAGTTTCAGGAAATAGGGGTTCACTCCTCTTCTGATTGGTTGCTATAGTCGAAGGGGCACCGATGGTAGTGTATGGAACGTAACTACCTGTTGCTCATTCTGGGCGTCTAACTACGGAATCGTCAAGACGACCCTGCGGAGTTGAAGTCAATAATCGACCAATAGTATGAAATTGAATTCTATATTTTACACAACCAAGTCGATATTTGGGCAGAGTACACAACAGGAGCTGACACGTCACTATTCTCTATCGAATTGTCCAAACATTTGAATTTATATTTGTACTAACCTGAGTCGTGACTTCTAAATAATCTATACAATACGATTCACAATATAATTTACTCATGTTTGCGGATAAAACTACCATTACAATATGATTGGAAGTTCAGAATAGAAATTTTTAGCAAAAATATGATTAGGGTGAGAAACGTAGTCGGAGCGCTGATAAACTGATGCGGATACCCAGTCTACATTTTTCGGATGATGAAACTCCGAGTTCATCGAATACTTCAAACACGGCAATAGTTGCTGTTGTTACGACGAAAATATGAATGGCAGTCATGCATATGGAACGAATTCTGCTCAGGAGGGTCGGAGGATAAAATCTATCCTTCCGTACCGTGCAATGCATGGTGCTTATAGTCCGGCCAGTTTCGCGTGATAATACACCAGCATTGGAGGTTCGGGCAAGCTCAATCTTAATACCATTGCTTATTTCTATTATGCTATTATTTTCTGCAGTTCCTCGAATCCACCTTGTGCACAAGGAAGTGTACGCGTACGCTTTATACCGAAGCCGGTATGATACTAGTTGCTTCGATGGTCAATTTGCAACTCCTGAACTCAATCTCGGTGCCGTTGATATCAATTAGTCAACCGGACAACGACGCCTTTCCGGACAATCAGTAGGGAACGTCTACAATATTGATGACGGATAATTTTCACGACTTTTCAAAGCTTGATGCGAATGATACTGGAGCCACATATACCTGTATACCTACCGCATCAATTTGCATTGTGTGTTACCACAGCGCAACTATACGAAATGTTGATGACCGATCATCTACACATTTTCACACTTTGGCCGAAATTTGAATTCCGGAAAGTTGTTCCGATGGAATTTTCTGATTGGTTACTATAGTCGAAGGCGTGGCGATGATAATGTATGATACGTATGCCTACCTGTTGCTTATTCTGGGCGTCGGACTAGGGAATCGTTGCGACGACGCTGTGGGGTTGTGAACGATGAATTTATACCTGCAGGCGTATGAAGTTGAATTCTATATTTCACAAATTTTCCTACGAATCTTGTGAATAGGTGAGCGAGTAAGAATTCAGGAATTACTTTCTTTACACTTGCGGCACGATAAATCCGATTGAAATGAACTCTTAGACACCCACGCGTGTGTTGAATAAAGGGTGAAAAATTGCAATACAAAAAATTCTATCTTCGGTGTAGCACAATATTTTCCAAGGGATCTGGTGCTTAAAGATCGAACTGAATGATTCTAACTACGTATGCCGTAAGGACGCAAAATATGTGACGCAGTGATGATCGTCGAGAGAAGTTTCGTACACCACAAATATCCGCAAATTATCGAGGGATCGGCGATGGCCGACTGCAGCTGGTCTGAATACATCGTAAAGTCTTTCGTTGACTGACTTGGGACGTTGTCTAATGAAGGACAGGAGATTAGTGAAAATAAATATGCAAAAATTGCTTCTGTCGCGAGAACGAAGTGGATGATAGCGACGGAGACGGGATAAAGTTTAGTCAGGAGGGTCGGTGGATAAAATTCATCCTTTATTATGGTAAATTGTATGGATCCGGTTAGTTTCGCACAATAACACAACAGTATCGAATTTTCGAGTTTTGAATATTTCACGACGCGTTACGATCTTCCGGACAATCAATGGAAACGTATGCAACATTTTGAGCTACAGAAAGAAAAGGGTTAGCGTATCGATGATCGTTATTCGCACGAATTATCACCTGATTTTTTAGTCGCATCAAACTTCCTGGGTTTGCACAGTGTGCCTTGTAATATATGTCGTGTTGCTCTGAATAGTGCAAAAATGATTTTACACTTGAGATTTTATCGGGAAGCTGACTCGTTGTTTCGATGCGCTGTTTTGATAGCGAGCCTGTTTTATTGTACGACACCACCTGTTGCTTGGTCTTATAGCCAAAAACAGGTAACGAACGTAACGAATCTATAGGATAAATGATTGTTGAATGGTGTGACACGCACTTTATTTATTTTGCACCCATGAATTTGATACATACGGACACGGCATAACAAGAGAATAAATTTTTGTTATAATTTATCGATTGATTTGGTTTCTTCGAACGAAGTTGGGACGTGTAATTTATGAAATCCAACTCGCGGTACATTCAACACTGTGTGAAAAATCTGAGACACAATCAATTACACTGAAATCGATTTCGGAGGTGTGCTTTTGAATTTTTCTAAAATGTAATTTCACTCTCGTGCACCATGAGTATGACCTCCTTGATTCGCGACCCGTCTTTCAAGTATCTGGATTCGGTTAAGACGTATCAAACTGTATCAAGATGACGACGTACGCCACTACGGTGCAGAGCATCTGAAAATGAAATTGAATGATGAAAGGAACTACGTTTCATTTCTCAGATGGCAATCACCGATATTATTTCAATTTTCTAAAAGGATCGACTCATCGTTGATTGACGACGCGTGTAAACTATATAAAGGAATCATTTCCCAGCATAAATCTCAGAATTTGATTGATCGATCGATTGGTCTCACCTCGTAGACGTAAGAGTATCCCAGATGAAAGAACCCGAGTGCAGATACGGTGACGGGTCTGTGCAGCAGTTGAAGTGAAAACAGAGAAAGCTGCAACAAATCGAATTTCGGGTCAGCATCTTTTAGAAGTTGATATTTTTTCTCTCTCAATAAAATAAATTGAAAAGAAACATCGATCTACCGATAGTCTTATCCGTATAGATCGATCAGCAATTTATTACTAACTAGTTCCGAAATAATCCGATCGATATTCATGAACATCCCGTGTGATACCGTCATAATTTTTGCCGTGGCAGACTTGTCGTCGGTATTCATGAGCTTCTAAGATTAATGGTTACGTATAGCCGATAGGTTGTTCGCGATGGAATCTATTACAGGTACTAACGAAAATAAGTGACAGTGAATATATACTCTCCATCAGGATATATGGTCTGCGTTATACGTCAGCTAAAAGCATCGCAAGAAATTCGTTGATGGACGACGATTCGTAGTTCAATCTAGCGACAATCATCGAGCTTAAACGGTGGTCAACAGCCAACATACCTCGTCCTCTAATTCTTGTGGCTGGAACTTATGCCCTGCCTTGGAGATAACAGCTCTGGTAGAGTTTCCCTGTAGAGAATAATGACCAGAATTAGAGAAAGCTCATTTTCCACCATTTGAATCCGTCGAAATGATTGGAACTTATTTTATACTGGCGATCACAAAGATACGCGAAATTCCGAATGGCATTCCAGTCGGATCTTACCTCTTTGCAGGTTCTCGCAGATGCCCGAGCGATGACGAATGGCTGAGCGATCACGACGGATATCCTGAGTAGGGTACGCAGAATACTGATGATGTTTTCAGCACTGATGACGTAGCCTGAATTTCGCATTTCGTGATATATCCTGTAGCAGCATATTATCAGCGAAGTACAGAGTTGGAGGCTTGTCAAAAGAATCGGGATCGCGAATAGATTAGTGGATCTCTCTATCAGATCACAGAGGTCGATGTGCAAACCTTCAATGATTCGTACACGTTCCACGTCAGTGTAATATTCGTCCCGGCGAGGGTTTCCCCGCACCTCGAGTATCTGAAAACGATCACGAGGTCGGAAGTTCCCAGCCGTTCCGACTATAACGTCGTCAAGTTTTTCGTTTACTAGCTTGAACCGTTTCTCAATTAAGGATAGTATTTTGACGAAAATAAGGATCGTGTTGGCGTGGAACCAAGCGTCGATACCGTGAATGATCATCGAACTTATGGTCAAGTTGGTTGCCAATAAAATAATTATTACACTCATCGAAACGACGGTGACATTTGCAAATACTGTAGTCGCGAAGATATTATTGAAGAAAGAGTCTAGATTCTCCTCGATGCCCAAAATCTTGAATTCATTGCCGATGTCGGAGAGTTTTTCCATTATGTATAAGATCTTGTTGTACATGACGAGAAATATCATCATTGTGAGAAATGTGGACGACCGGTTGGTTACTATTTCAAAAGTTGCCATAGCCATCCAGAATGGCAATACGTCGCTGCGTGACCACATTGCACTAAGCGCGAGACCACTTATCAATATTGATGTAATAAGATAAGCTGCAGCAACCAAGATTATATAAAGTTTTCCCAGTAGGGTTGGTGGATAAAATCTCTCGTTATTCACGGTAAAAGGTGCCAGTGCGCTAAATTTCGCGAAGTAATACACCAGCATCTGTGGTTTGGGTAAGCTCAACTTCCACTTCATTTTTTATACGAAAAAGCTGTCGTGGTTTATGCACTGGATGCCTACTCAAACAAAGTTGCAATTCGCGGTAACGACGTGCGAAAGGTTCGGCTTTGAGCTCGGAACTGCGAAGGACCGTCAATTTCAACCTCGTTATCTTCTTCACCCGGATGTCGATATCGATTAGTAAAGTGGACACTGACAACCATTACCTTTTTCCACAATGTTACGACGTGTGAAGCATTCTCACAGGGTCCTGTTCGCTCAACAGTTATTAATATTTCCGATCCTTGGTACGTCTATCGATCGACTAGAAGGTCGTCCTGTTGCGGTATAATACCACGTATTCGTATGGTATCTGGAAAAAATATCTTATCGAATCTTTCAGCATCTCTTTAACCTTCCGAACTTGACTTTAATTTTCCGGAATCACTTCAGGTAATTTGAGGATTCTTTCAGTAATAATTACAAAGCGGGGTATCGTCTCATTGGTCATTCTCTGAGTGAGCAGGATTTCGTGGAGCTGTAGGTGTATCAATGATCGACAAACTGTATCAGCTTCAGATTTTTTTATTTCACACATTCACATCTACAGTTGTTCTGTGAAACTTTTAAGGTGTTGATCAATTATTTATTCTTTCAATATGGATTGCATCCAATACTTGTAGTAGAGAAAGCAAAATTTGCAACATATGGGTAATACACAGTGCAGAGAGTTGGATACTAGCCCTGAATTGTTCGGAAACTGGAACTGCGGGTTGGTTGAATCTTTCGAATAAGTCAATACTTGCTATTGTTGTAACGCAGGCATGTATGGCAGCTAACCAGACGGAATAAAGCTTACTGAAAAGGGTTGGTGGATAAAATCTGTCCTTTATCACAGTAAATGGTGCCAGTCCGTTCGTTTTCGCATAATAATGAATGAGTGCCGAAGGTTCGGGTAAGCTCAATTTCCACTCAATTTTTCTTCAAAATTAGCTATACGCTATGTTCTTCACAAACTTCTATATGCTCAACAAAACGAAGCTGCACGCTGCGGTACCAACACATGTGAAGGTCCTCTCACGATGCGAATGGCAAATCAATCAATCTGCCGCACCTAATTGTGGAGGCACGAATGTTCCAATCTGAAGGAATCGAGGACAGATACAGCGACCGGCTTGTGCAGCAGTTGGAAAGAAAAAAATGACAACTTGCAACAGTTTATGTGGCGAATTGTAGTCCGGGTGATAAACGCGCGTGAAGGTAAAAATGCCGATATAGGGGCCTCGCATTATTGTGAATTCTCTGCGTGAATATAGTTCTCCATGTTTGTTGTTCTGCACACAACGGCACGAGGAAGCTTGACATTGAGCCAAAGATGAAGATAATTCGCAAATCGATCGCGGCACCTTCGTCCTCCTGAAGGCCAGTGTCGATTTTCGAGGTCATTGTGAAAAGCAAAGAAACTCCATGTCCAAGTGAGTCCGTATGAGCTGGAGTTAGGTCACTCGATTTACCTGAAGATTACGAGTTTTTATGACTTTCCGGGAAATACGCGGAAGCAGTATCGACCAACGGAGTTGGGCACCGGAAAGTAGGCAGTTCACGATAATCATACTACGTTACAATGCAACAATGGCTCCATCGAAGTGAATCAGATTTCACAAAAATGTTTTGTATCATCGTACTTCACGAACTCGGACTCACAGGGGCAGGATTTGTGCGGCGTCGAATTAACATGGTCATAGTGTACGCATATACATTATGAATATTGTTCATGAAAGCTCTACATTATGTGCTAAGCGATAGACTGATCATCCAATTGCAATAAATATTGATGAGAGAAAATATTTCATGAAATACCATACGTCATCCAAAAATATTGCGAAAATAATAGGCTCTCGGCCACCACATTGGTTCGTGGAAGTTCAACATGACTATGAATAATCAAACGGAGATAATAATCATTTTCCAATATACCTAGGCGTTGACTCGTTTCGCACCTTGTAGTTTTCTTAGCGTTTCCCTGAAAAAAAACTTGGTTATCAACCGGCAGTGAAACGAGCTCGCATCTCCATACGCCTTACTCCAGAATTCATAGTTTTATGAATTTGAGAGATGTGATAGTCGGTTCTGCGTCGAAATATACGAGGAAGAAAGACTCCGGATGTGAAACTATCGTGGCTGAGTATCTACCTGTTGCTCATTCTGATAGTCTGCCCGGGAAAATAGACTTTGTGGAGTTGTAATCAATAATCGACGAACTGTGAAAGGTTTGGTTCTGTATTTCGCATATCCTCATCTACAATGTGCATCGAAATATGTATTACAGCACACCAGGAGGAGGGAAACCCGCTTCAGGAAATTGGCTTTCTTTTATTGTTTTCGATTTGATACACAGCATACGTATAACACAGTGGAAATTAATTCTATGTGTGTTTAGGAATAGGTAAAATGTGTGATTACAGGGTGTTGGAAACCAATCGTTTCAGTTTTCAGATATGCGTTTCTGCTTCCGAGAAAGTTTTTCGTTACGGCAGCAACAAAGGGCTCACTTCAGCTTTCTCAAATTGTATTACGATGATCAAGTACGCCACCACTGCGTAGAATATCTGTAATTGAGTGAAAAATTAATTGCTTCGACGGCAAAGAATTCAATCCATCCAACGGCCTCACCTTATAGAGGTATGAATAGTCCAAGATGAAGAAATCGAGGACAGATACAGCGACCGGCTGGTGCAGCAGTTGAAGGGAAAAGATGAGAAACTGCAACAGTTCATATGGCAAATTGTAGTCCGGGTATTAATCAAGCGTTGAGGTGGAGTTGCCTGTACAGGGGTCTCGCATTATTGCAGATTTCCCGAGTTGATAGACTTGTCGATTGATCGTCTACAAGCATCGCGAATCTGATTCATCGTCAAGCTGAGAGAGCCTACGATATGTGAATGATGAGAAGTGAGGATGGGGAGCGAAACTTGGTACGAAGAGTGAAGACACACAACACCACGAGGAACTTTGACATTGATCCAAATGTGGAGATAATTTGTGAATCGATCGCGGCATTTACGTCCTTCAAAGGGCCAGTATCGATTTCAGAGGTCATTGTGAAAAGAAAAAAACCACCATGTTCGAGTACGTCCATATGAGCTGGAGTTAGGTCACTCGATTTAACTGACGATTACGAGTTTTTATGACTTTCCCGGGAACCCGCGGAAACAGTATCGACCAACGGAGTTGGGCTGCGGAAAGTAGGCGATTCACAATAATCAGACTACGTTACAATGCAACGATGGCCTCACCGGAGTTATCCAAACCTTATAAAACTGACTTGTATCATCATACCTTATGGACTCGCACTTCAAGGGACAGAGTTCGTGCGATGGTGAAGGTACATCGTCGTGATATACGTACATAAGTGATGTTGGCTATATAAGCGCTGTGTGACGTGCCAGGCGAAATGGGAATCATTTCATTGCAATTCATAGTGGCGAGGAAAAAATGTTTCATGAAATATATGTCGTCTAAAAATATTGCGAAAATTATCGGTACTCGGGTGTGTCGCGTCGCTTCTTGATTATCTATCAATATACCTCGTCCTCCAGGTTCTTTGGCGTGGACGCATCCCACATTCTGGAGAGCACAGCCTTCGTAGCGTTTCCCTGGAAGCAATTGAGTAACAAAAAATCAATCTACCGTCATTCATAAGGTGGAAATGTTCCGCTCGATAACCGCCCACTTGACTCGCACTCCAATTGGTTAATAAACTTAATGGCTAACGAGTGACAGCCGCAAGTCGAACATCAAATCCGCCATCATTCCGTTGCCAAATCTCACCTCGTAACAAGTTGTCACAGATGCGTAAGCTATCGTGAATAACTGAACAACCAGAATGACCGTCCTGATCATGGGACAGATAACATAGCTGATCGGTGATTCGGTCGAATTTCGATAGTTGACGTATATCCAGTGGAAAGATAGAATCAGTACGGCCAAGGCATGCATGCTGATGAGAAGAATTAATGCGGAGAATAGATTGCTCGTCCGATCTACGAGATCTACGAGATCCAGATGCGCAGCTTCGATTATTCGGACACGCTGGAGATCGGCAAAATTTTCACCTCGAGGTCTCCTGCTCCTGACAAGCGTTCGCAAATCATCGAGCGATCTGGCGTGGTAAATTGGCATGAACGGTTCAGATAGTTTTTCATTTATCAGTGCGAAACGGCGTTTTATGTAGAGGAGTATTTGCGCGAGTCCTAATACCATATTAAGCATGAACCAACATTCGACGCTGTATTTGATCGAGATATAGATGGACCAGTGAGGCTCTATGACACACAATACAACACATGCTGCAATTAGGAGGACGTTCGCCGTTACGATAATGACGAAAATATCGTTGAAATTTTTTTCATGATCCTCCCTGATGCCGATACACTTGATATCGTTACTTAAATCGCACAGTCTGTTCACGATGTATACAATCTGCTTAAACCTCAGCAAGAATATCGCAAGACTTAGGGATACACCCGGAGAATTTCCGAAGTGTTGGATTATTAGCAAAAGATTTGCGATTAAGGAAAAATCATCTAGGTTGAATTTTACCACTCTGAGGTGAAATGTCAGTATCGCAATGATTAAATAAGCTACAGCAATGCCGATTAGGTAAAGTATATCGATCAGCGTTGGTGAATACAGTCGGTTATTTTTAACGGTGAATGGTGCCAGTCCGACAAATTTCGCAGAGTAGTACACCAGCATCGAAGGTTTGGGTAAACTCAATTTCCACTCCATTTTCAGTTTCGAATTCTTCTCGACTTCTAGTGGGCAGAAATGCAAACGGGAAATAGAAATGCGGGTCTGATACACGGTAGGGTCAACTCACAATCGAAGACTGACAAGAATTGTGAATTTCTAGCTCGTTACCTTCCTGTATCGATCAATAACCATTAGTAAAGTGGATATCGACCATTGCCCTTCCCCCGCGATGTTACGAGCTGTCACACTTCTTTACAAAATATCGGTTTTTTCCGCTGTATGACCGTTTTATTATGAAACCGATCAATCGACCGACGGTAATTCTCTGGGTCTAATATGGTGCTAAAAGCTCACGTCGTATCCGAGAATCAACGAAAAATGAAATCGCGATCAACGTCGTCCACTTTATACGCATCTCACCTGTTGCTCATCCTTGGAGGTGAACTGTTGGGTATTGCGAGCATGAGCCGGTGGGGTTTTACTAATCAATCATCGACTCAGGATTTACACAGCTTGACTGGCTTTGATGGCGTGTCAAGTTCCGACAGTAATTTTCTTTTATTTCTCTTTTTTCTTTTCGTCACTGCTTTTGGTGATAGGGTAATTCTGAATAAGTGATTCTCTATTCGTATTCTATGTTCATCGAATAAAAGGACTCGTAGAACGGTGTTTGAACGTTTCGTGTGAATTACGAGAGTATTGTATAGCGAATTACCTACCCGTTGCTTCTTCGCTGGGGCAAACCTCCTGGGAGTCGTTAGGACAATTGTGTTGATCTGCGATAAGTAATTGACGGGAAATAGTACGATATGGACTTTTTTTTATTACACACATCTTCATCTACGTGTACACTAGATATATGGCCACAAATGCAGATCAGGAGACAAATTTTATTTTCGGGGATTCATTAGAATTCAATAATCTTTGTTCAGGTGTCACTCATTGTGCTGTCATTTATAATATTTGAAACACTATTCACACGGTGCGAACAAAATAGTCGACGAATTAATTTTCTATTTTTGGAATGGGTGGATGCGCCGAACTTCGACGGTGTTCGAAATCGCTTCTTCCATGTCTTCTCAAACGCTACTTCACTCTTGTGCCGAAGAATACCCCAATAATGCTTGACTCGTCTCCTAGGTACGACGATGCGGTTGCGAAGTGTCGAGCTGTATCATGATGATGAAGTACGCTACCATGCCGCAGAAAATCTGAAAATTAGTATCGCAACACACGACATGTTGAATTCTGTTGTTCATATCATCGTAAATTTATACGACTCACCTTGTAGATGTAAGAATAGTCTAGATGAAAGAATCCGAAGGCAGCCACAGTCACAGGTTTGTGTAGCAGTTGGAGCGAAAACATCATGAACTGCAACAGTTAATATAACAGGTCATCGCGATACAGTCATCCTGCTCGTCTAATAATCAGCGATTTGAAGAATCAGGAACCTTATTAGTCGCCAGCCTGGAAGGTGTAACTATGTGATTTTTCTGACTGTAGAAAATTCATTAGTCGTTGACATGATCTGTACAACGATGGTTATATAGATATAAGTTTGTCGTTCAGAACGGAACTGGACACTGTGCCTTACCAGAACGGCACACCGAAGGTGTAAGGTGGCTCAAGATGTGTCGGACGATAAATAGCCAATCGATTATGTGGCCAGTATTCTACCGACAGTCAGTATCTATTTCTAGGTGACATGAAGAGCAATGGAACCATCACTCCACTTTGTATAACAACATATCGATCGACTAAGTCGCGTCTACTTCTTATAATGAAAATGTTTTCCTAATAGCAGGCCAGCTTTGTGAAGTATGCCGATTCGTCAGGAAGATATTGACAGCACTGTACTAGTACGGTACATTTATGACGTTGATACAATGTGCGATATGACTCGGCAATAAGAAAGCCACAATCGATAACGTATACACAAAATATATGGTCTAAAATATTGACGATCACCTAAAAGCTCCATTGTTGAAATTTCATTTGTATTCGCGATCGAAAGACTTACCTCGTCGATTAGTTTGCTCGGGGTAAACTTATTCCACACCCTGAACAGCACAATTTTGGTAGTGTTTCCCTGGACAAAAGAATAGCAGGATATTAATCCGCCGACATCTATGTCTCACAAATACTTTAATCGATCATTCCACCCTACTATGGATAAAATCATCCTCATCACCAGATCTCACCTGTTGGCATGTCGTTGAGGCGGCATAAGCGATGATGATCAACTCAATGGCAACGATTGCCATTCGCAGAATGGGACACAAGATGTTGACGACGATGTACCAAACGTTGCCCGCACCTTCATGATCGAATCTTGGTTTGAGATCGATGAAATATATCCAATGGCTGGTCAGAACGAGTTCACACAGAAACGAAAAAGTATTCAAAAGGATCGGTATACCAAAGAGTCGGGTGGTCCTCTCAGTCAGTTCAGATAGATCCAGATGCAATACTTCTAGCTTACGGATATTACTTTCTCTATCGTCTTTCTTTGGCTTTTTCTCTGCCATAACAGTTTGCAAAATATCAGCCGACGCGGCACGATCACTAATTTTAAATAACTCGTAGAACTTTTTGTTCAGTAAGTTAAAACGTTTCCCGATACAGAGCAGGATGTGAGAGAATATCAGCAAGGTGTTCAGACAAATGCACTCCCGGATTGTGTATGCGATTGAAATGTGGACGGGCCAGAAAGGTTCGACGATACTCGCAACGAGACACATTGTACCGACGACCACGTTCGCCGTCACAGTAGTCAGGGATATATTCTTGAATAATTTATTCAGATCCTCATCGATGCCGATACTCTTAAGTTCGTTGTGGATAACGCAGAGCTTGTTCATCAGGTGCACGATGTCCTTCGACATAATGAGAAATGCGACCAAGCTGATGAACGGAACCGCCGAATTTACGACGAAGTATAATACACTGGTACTTCTTGCCACAGGCGAGGAAATGTCCGGTATGAATCCTACACCTCCGAAGAATGGCGACGACGTCAGGAGCAAATAAGCAGCGGCGAATGTCGAAGCGTAAAGTTTATCCGGAAAGGTAGCTGCAGAAAATTTCTTATTCTTTAGGCTGAATGGCGCGAGACCGAAAGATTTCGCCCAATAATAAATCGGCATCGGAGGTTTCGGTGAATTCGACTTCGGCTCCATCGCGAATGCTTGAAATCGGCGATATTCCGCTTTCCGATAAGTCCTAGCTCGTCACTAGTCTGGATCTGTACGACGACTGACGGAAAGTTCCTGGTTCCAAGACCGAGACCGAGACACGAAGGGGTCAGCGAATGGTTCGAGACTGACGAGTAATGTGACAAGCTCGTTCTTTCATGGGCCAATATCGATCAGAAAATTATATGGCCCTTTCTTCGTAATGGTAGGACGTGCGGCAGCACTTTTTACCGTAAATTTGTTGGCCTAGTAAATGGGAGTATTCACGATTCTGGGGAAGGTTCGGCGAATGGTATATTGAGCGATTGAATGCTGTGTACAGGCATTGTCATCACAACGCAGAATTCGAAGGGATGCAAATCCCCAACGTATCTCAAATTCTATGAAGTTGTGGGTATTCCGTATTGTGGGAAATTCCGCTTGCCAAATTCACCAAAGATTGACGTGGGGGTCGAAGCTCGCATGCAAAACAGACTGCCATGTGGAAGACCAGAGAAAATGATAACTAGCGAATTGATACTGATACCTATGTGAAACGAAAGCGACTATCGATTTTGGATAAAATCAGTAATTGACTTATCAGACGATACAGGCTTTTTGATTTCGCATATCTTCATCTACATGCAATGCACACCCTCGATCTATAGATCAGATTACAGAGGTGAAGAGACAAACTTGTTTCGGAGAATCATCAGAATTTAATTATCTTTTTTCAAGTGTCACTCTGTGTTTTCATTCTTAATCTTTGAAACAGGATTCACACGGTGCAAGAAAATCGATAGATAATTCAGGAACTCGCGTTGCAATAAGTTGCGGTGAAATTAATTTTTGATTCTTTGAATAGGCGGATATGGCGAATTTTGACGGTATTCGAAATTGCTTCTTTCTTATTTTCGGAAACACTACTCCACTCTTGTGCTGAAGAATACCCCGGTACGTGACTCGTCTTCTAAGTAACCCGATTTGGTTACGAAGTGTCGAGCTGTATCATGATGAATGATGACGAAGTACGCTACCATGGCGCAGAATATCTGTAAATCAGTATCGCACCACAAGACAAGTTAAATTGTGTTATTGACATCATCAATTGATCCGACTTACTTTGTAGATGTAGGAATAGTCCAGATGAAGAACCCGAAGGCAGATACAGTAGCTATGTGAACTTGGCCCCCCAATATTTGATATTGTGAAATTTTTCAGGTGGAAACGATTGCGCATCGTTTGCGCTTGTTTGCGCACAATTTGCTATCGTTTGCGCCGCCTCAGTTTTCGAGTCAAGAGAAAATCAAATTTAGGGGGGGTAGATTCACACTGCACCCCAACGTTGAATATCTCTTTATTTCTTTTTGGCCATCGTTTGCGCATCGTTTACGCACGTTTGCGCCCCTATTACTGTCATTTGCGCCCTCGCCGTTTTCCAGTTATGTCAGAAAGAAAATTTCGGGCTGGCCCCCAGAATAAAAATTTTCCGGTCCTATTTTTTGGCGATCGTTTGCGTTTCGTTTGCGCATGTTTGCGCCGCCATTACTTTCATTCACACCCTCACCCTTCTTCAGTCATGTCGCGAAAAAAATTTTGGGCTAGCCCCTCAAAATTAGAATTTCCCGGTTCTTTTTTTTGCGATCGTTTGCGTTTCGTTTGCGCATGTTTGCGCCGCGATTACTTTCGTTCACACCCTCACCCTTCTTCAGTTATATCATAAATAAATTCTAGGCTGGCCCCCCAGAATTAAAATTTGCTGGTTCATTTTTTTGCGATCGTTTGTGCTTCGTTTGCGCACGTTCGCGCCGGGATTACTTTCATTTGCGCCCTCACCGTTTTCCAGTCATGTCAAGAAATTTTTTTTGCAAAAAACGGGAACATCTTCATTACAAGTGTTGCTACCCCTCCGGGTTTGACCCGGAGTCTACGGGTATAGTAACTCAAGTTTCGTTGGGGAACGCGTGATAGTTTTCGAGATACAATATAAATTGAGTATTTTTTAGAATATTTTTAAGTTTAAATCTTGCGGTCGAGTCGCGGAAAGCTCGGAAGGGGTTGGAAAAAATCTGAAAAATACTACTTTTGGTTTCGAAAAGAGAAAAACAAGTTTGGTCGGGGAACGCGAATTCAATACTCGTAAAATTATTGTCAACAATCTTGATGTAACTGGAATATTCCCACACAGCACACATGTCCGATAGATGTCCATAGGATATCCATAGGATAGCCATTGGATGTCCTATGGATATCCTATGGACATCCATCGGACATGTGTGCTGTGTGGGTTAGCATCGATGTATGAAGATAAGTTCTCGCTTCGTAAGCTGGAAGTATCTGCACATAGGTATTGATATTCTTTGATTTGAGTGCCCTTTTAACTAATAATACTGGTTACTAGAAAACGGTAAAGGCGCAAATGACAGTAATCGCGGCTCTAACGTCCGCAAGCGATCGCAAAAAAAAGGACCGGGAAATTCTAATTCTGGGGGGCTAGCCCAAAATTTTCTTCGCAACATAACTGAAGAAGGGTGAGGGTGTGAACGAAAGTAATCGCGGCGCAAACATGCGCAAACGAAACGCAAGCGATTGCCAAAAACGGACCGGAAAATTTTAGTTCTGGGGGCCAGCCCGAAATTTTCTTTCTGACATAACTGGAAAACGGTGAGGGCGCAAATGACAGTAATAGGGGCGCAAACGTGCACAAACGATGCGCAAACGATGACCAAAAAGAAAAAACGAAATTCAAAGTTGGGGTGCAGTGTGAATCTACCCCCCCCCCCCCCCCCCCCCCCCTAAATTTGATTTTCTCTTGACTCAAAAACTGAGGCGGCGCAAACGATAGCAAATTGTGCGTAAACAAGCGCAAACGATGCGCAATCGTTTTCACCTGCCAAATTTCCCAATATCAAATATTGGGGGGCCAAGTTCACATAGCTAGATACAGTGACTGGTTTATGCAGAAGCTGGAGGGAAAGCTTGTGGAGCTGTATAACAGAAAATTGCGAATTCTATTATTAGTCGTTAATCTGAGATTGGCCATGATGTGATTTTGTGGGTGTGGAAGTATCGCTGAGCTTTAACAACGGTTTCACCGTCGAAGAGTGGAACTAGGAAGTAGAATATAGATCTTTCGGAAGGATCCTAGTCAAACGGTTTCGATTTGCTCTGGACGAGTTAGCCACGTTGAATTTATCGTCAAATTACCTCATCCCTCAGATCTTCCGGATAAAACCCGTTGCAGGTTTCGTGGATTTTGACCCTTGCAGCGTTTGCCTGTTTCGAAAACGAAAAATAAAGAAAAGAATAATTTTTCTCAATCATGTAACTCCATTCGTCAGCACGAGGCGATTCTCACCTGTCTGTCGCATTGGCAATCAAGAAAATTTCCAGAATTGGAACTATGGTCCGGACCAAAAGCTTCAGGGGAAATTTAACGCAAAGATCCGTAGTCTCGGAGTTATATTGCGATATAAATATATGAATGTACAATGCGTAGCTGCTTGAAAGGAGCCTGCAAAAGTGCTGCAGAATAACCAAAAGTATTGGAATTGTATACAATCTAGTAGTAGACTCCACCAAGATGCAAATATCACTGTGCAGGTTTCCGATCTTTTCGACGTCCCCCACAGACAGGAATATTTTCACTCATGACGATATCATGCGTTAATTGATCAGGAATTCGTCGTTTACCACCGAGTCTGAAGGCCGACACATTCTGCGGATCATCGGATGGAAGACAGCTACGATTTGGCCGGACGTTACCTTTCAGCTTGTTGTTCAGAGATCGGAAAAGTTGCCCGATGCAGATTATGTTTTCAACAAATACCAGGATGGCGCTGTGCCTATAGATGATTGTCGTGATACGGTCGATCCAGAATATAGTCTCACTGAATTTCGTGGCAAAATCGAGATCGCCCAGAAGGCTATAGACGGATACCGCCATCAGGACAGTGACGCTGTTCGTCGCAATAATTTTGCAGAAAAACTTGTTGTCGTACTTTACGGAATCATTCTCGACTCCGAAGTTCTTCATCTCCTTTTTAATCCCAGTTATCTCGTTTATTTTATCGATTATCTTATCGCTTTTGATCTGTAAAATGAACATAGAAGAGCACGAGTATCCCATAAATAGAGTCACGTATATCCCGTAGACGGATCGATTCAATGAAGCGAAGGAAGTATCTTTCCCAGATAATCCCTGATCAAGGAAATTAGACAATATCCACGATGAACTGAGACCAAAGAGAATCACGGCATAAGCTTCACGCCAAAAGCCGACCGGACGAATATTGTTGTTCTCAACGCTGAACGGCGCCAAACCGATGGAGCTTGCGAAATAATAAACTGAAAGTTGGAACCGCGTGAAATTCACGAAAGTCACCATTCTTCAACTTCGAAAATCTTGATATCGAGAGAACCAGACCAAAGTTCGTGTTCGCGCCTCGGGTCGAACTTCGACACTGCTTCTTGCTAGGACGGCCCGCCGGAAGGAAAGACTCGAGATTTGTCCGACGATAATGGTAATTTGAAAATTGATGGCTGAAACGGTATCCTACTTGCAGCCAGTACCTTGTTTCAAGGTATTGCAAAGTGTAACGAAACGCCACATTCATTGACCGTGTCGAATTCGCACGCGTTCAAGTAGTACCTTCAAGACTTACCAAACGACTGAGAAATTTTATGACTCTCCTGGAAGCCGGCGAAAAAATATATCGATCCATTGAATTGTGTACTCTTTTTATGATGTCAATTTCTACCTAATCGTGGGCTGACTTTGTGAAGTATGGCAGTTCCATACCATGGCACACTATTAATATTGATTGGACCGGCCCTAAGTAACGTGCGATATGATTAAGTGATGAATTTCTTCGCACGAATATAATCACATGGCATTGTCGATTGGTTTATTTTTTAGGACAGTAAATTCCGATTCATCGCCAGTACAGAATTTGAATAGCGAAATTCGAACGCAATCGCAAACGATTGGAATGTTGTTTCAATTCGCCGTTGTGAGACCTAGACTATCCTATTTTACGGTACCACCTGTTGCTCCTTCTTTGAGCTAGAACCTGGCAAATGTACGCTGCACGTATAGGAACCGTAATGCTTTTCTCTCATTGTAAGTTTGTTTTCTGTCAAAACTTAGAAAAAACTAAAAACCATATGAAATTGCTGATGATCTGGTGGAAATTCAATCGAAATTCGAATACTGCATAAGACTTTGATGGATTACTCAAATATTGGCCTACAGATAGGTTCAATTTTCGCCCAAAGTCACTCGACGATTGGGAAATCTCATGATTTTGCTGGCAGCATTCAATGAAATCCTGGGCTTATGAAGCTCGGTATCATTTATTGCTACCAAAAACGAAATATAACCGGTAGCTAATCAACATTAATTCCGTAGAGAATAAAAGGCTAAGAAGAAGAAGGCTGAAGGGGAATTAAAAATAGACGGGTTATTCGATCTACAAGATCACAAAGGTCCAGGTGCAGGAGTTGGATCTCACGAAGACGTTGCAGATCAGTAAGGTCTTCGATCCTTGCTTGTGTCTCTACACGAGGATTCCTAGGCACCACAAAAATCGGCGAATCATGGAGTCCGACTGGCCCGAATACGTCGTACAGTATTTCGTTCACCATAGTGAAACGTTGTCCGATGAAAAGTAGCATTTCGGCAAAGATCATGTTAAGTTTGTTCGACGACGGCTCGATACTGGGACTATTTCGTCAATTTTCTAACTTTAAGCTTCTGCTGACTGGTCGATGCCAATATCAATTATGAACATATTCTTACGAGGGATGACGTTGCCCGACTTAATTTTCTCTTCACTGAAATTATAGCGACGTTTGTATACAAATTTTGAGAATTAAATATTCCGGAAAGTTACAAAATATGTATAATTTACATGAATTTTATATTTCACACATCTTCATTTACATTCATGTACGTACATATAAGGGAGGAAGGGGCAAAATGGACTAGCGGGGCAAAATGAACCGCGGGGCAAAATGGACCCCTTGGGGAAAAAAAGGTCATATTCATACTCCAGTTTTTTCATCGTCATTCGTTTTTTTTTCTTTTTTCGGCGGTCCATTTTGCCCCGGGGTTCATTTTGCCCCGCCCGTCCATTTTGCCCCATGCTCCCCTATATAGTATCGGATACATGCACACAACAATAAATTGTGATTTATGATCTATAAGATATCACTCACTACTTGATAACGCGGTGCAAAAAAATCCATACTTGTGTTACGATAAATTGCAACGACAATTATTTTTCAGAATAGGTGGAGGGTGGATTTCGACGGTTTTCCAAATCGCCTGCTTCGTATCTTGTCAAACAGTACAGGTCAATCTCGTGCTGATGAATGTTCCGATTCTTGACGCCTTTTCTAATGGACGATATTCGGTTGCGATTCGTTAAATTGTATCATGATGATCGCATAGGCTACCACGGCGTAAAATATCTGCAAATAAACATCACGGTACCTTCATGAGGTAAAATAGACTGTGATTTGGGTCGAGGATATACACAGTGACCAGTCCTACCTTGAAAAGGAACGAATAGCCCAGATCGAAGAAACCGAAAGCAGAAGCAACGACCGGCTTGTGAAGCAGTCGAAGAGAAAATGTGGAGAACTGAAACAGTCAATATGACGCGTCGTATTTTTGGGGTAACCCATTCAAATTTTCTGGATGAGTAAGCCACAACAAAGTTCTTATGGCAACGTACCTTCGCCCTCAATTCCTCTGGATGGAAAGTATTCCAGATTTCGTGCGGAATGGCCTTTGAAGCATTGCCCTGTTCCGAGGAGAGAAAGAAGATGATTTTCTTCAGTTCGATATCATCAGGATGGTCCTTCATTCGGGCATGTTTGAATTTCGGAGGTTTTAGGGCTGTACTCAGAATTGCAATAGGAACTTGAAATTTCAACTACATTTTTTTGTAGGCATTTGTTCGGAGACTTCGAAATGGCAGCATTTAAATTCCAATATGATCAAATTGAGAACCACCCTATAACATATTATTACATACTACACATATATAGAGCGAACTCTCACCATCCGGGATACCGAAGTACAGGCATGTGCGATTAAGAATAATTCCAACAGCGCAGTTATCATCCGTGCAATCAACCGCTGACCAAATGGCGAAATGAAGTGGGTATCATCTTCGACTTGATGCGATATAAACACCTGCGTGTACAAGGAGTAGCAGTTTGATAGTAGATTGATGAAGTGCCGGAAAATGGTTAGAAGTATCGGAATCGCGTGGCAACGAGTGGTAGACTCCACCAATTCGCAGATCTGCCCGTGCAATTTTCCGATATTTTCGACGTCTTTCACTGACAATCGGATATTTTCAGACTCACAATCAGTGCAGGTGATCCTATGCGCTACTTGATCGGCAATCCGTAGATTTCGACCCGTCCTCAAGGCCGATGAATCTCGCTGTTGATCCTGCAGCTTATTGTTCAGAGATTCAAACAGTCTTCTGATGCAGATCATCGTTTCAACAAATATCAAAATCGTACCGTGGCTTTGCACGATCATAACGATACTTCCGATGTAAAATAATGCTGAAAATGTAGTGTGATCGTTGCGATAATTACCGGTAGCATGACCGATGACTATTCTCGCTGAGAGCATGATGCAGCTCGTCGCGATAATTTTAGCGTAAAAATGATTGCGGTTTTTTCGGCAATAATCCTCGATCCCCAACTTCTTGAGTTCGTCTTTTATCGCAGCTATTCGGTGAAATATTTCGACCATTTCTCGACTATTGAAGGCGGAACCGATCAAAGTAACGCAAAAGTTCACCGTAACAATAATTCGTGCCACCGTTAAAACGGCTCGATTCGCGAAAGTGATCTCTAGTCTTTCCGCTTGTTTTTTGGGAAATATGAAATACGTCAACAATAAACTCAGAATAGCCAGAATCACGGCGTAAGCTTTGCGCAGAAAGCCGATCGGACGAATGATGTTGTTCTCCACGCTGACCGGTGCGAAACTAAAAAAGCTCGCGAAATAGTAGAGCAGAGTTTGCAACCGTGTTAAATTCACGTAAGTCTTCATTATTCGGCTTTGAAATTTTCTTATTCCGCGCACAATTCTTCTAATGCCAGAACTAGACCAACCTCCCAGCTGCGGGTCGTACCTGCCGGACGCTGCGCCTTCCCAGGACGACACACCGAATGTGTCAAACGATGACGATAATTTGCGAATCGATTGCGAAATGAATATTTCAATTCAAGCCAGTACCTACACTCGTAGGCGGACGAGTTAGGTCACGCGAATATGCTGTGATCATTAAGTTTTACGACTTTCGTGGAAGCGGGTAGGAAAAATGTATCGATCCACGTATGAGTTGGGTATAATATTTCTTATGTAATTGAATTTGCGACTCGATAACATACCTAATATTAGTTATACGAGCTGAAGGTATCGTGCGATATGATTCGCTAAAAATGAAACTCCAACATCAATCATAGTAGCTGTATGTATGTCCGAAAAAAAATATCGCGTCTGAATTCGGTAATGGAAATTTAATTCATCGTCCGAAACGATGGACAAGAAATTCGTGACTGTACGTGTTATTGTATAGGTACAGCATTAAAAGTGAATTTATTAAATTGCTAAATAGGTTGTCGCATATAATATTTTAGTAGTTTATTCATCGTGCGAATAATACCACAGAAAAGTTAGCAACACTCATACATTCTATTTGATTAATGGCGAGTCACTGAACAATATAGGGCACGAATATCGACAATTTCTGTTGTTTAGGTGATAGTCAAAATATTCAACTGTACCTGAATTGCGAGCCAGCAAAGGGGACGAATATTTCTATTTTCAACTGCTCGTCTTTACACAGTCAGATTCCTTACGGGAAATGAAAATTAAATTTCCTCAGCGAAAACTTCGAGGCTATCATAGTTTCCCAGATGGAGATAGAAGGTTTAAGTGAGCCTATCGTAGAGCTCGCACGTCATACAGTTAGTGCCGTGCCGGTACTTTGTTGCCCGTACTTTGTTGCTTCGGCGTTTATACTCGTGGCGAGGCTTTTTTATTTTTTTTTCTCTCTTTATTCTATCATGACAGGGTTTTGGGAGAATTTTTTTTTGTACATCGAATTTTCTTGTACATCGACTGAAATATCATTATGGTGAGATATGTGGATGTGGTCTACGATTTCCACAAAAAACCAGCCGGGTACGAGTCAACCTGCACTAAATTGAATATGGGAAGTTGCGAGACGGACACACAGGAGGGTCTGCTTCCACTACCGCGAGACTGAATTTTACGGTCAACGCTATAAATTCGTCGAATTATTCGCGTCCTCGCCGTTGGTATGAATTAGTCAAGTGGATGGCGATTGAACAGTCCTTTTATAAGGACGTCACGACTTGTCACGTCTCGTCCCGTAGTCCCGCTTTACCTCGACAATTAGAAATACTCACGAATCCTGGGAAATTTCTGATAATAATAACGACCTAGCAACTGATGGTGCTAATGCTCCCAGCTCTACACATTCACGCAAAAATCTGTGATGAATCGATCAATAAATTGCATAAATTTGTCCCAGAAATTATGGTTCGTCAGAAAACACCTCGAACGGTAAGTTCTTCGAGCGAGAACTAAGGGGTGACGGAAATTCTGGTCTCATGCGCATGGGGATTGTGAAAATGACTTTTCCCAAGTTCTCATCGATAATAATCAAAAAGTCCAGTACATGTATTTCACGCAGCTACATCTACGCTCACAATTCATATAGGAATATAGACACAGCACACCGAGAGATAACATACTTTGAGATATTATTCTAATTTATCAACTCTGTGAATACTTTTTCTTATAATTCAAAAAATCTTAAACACGGTGCAACAAACCAATATTTGACGTCGATAATTTCATTTTTTTCCAAACGTCATTATTCACTGCTGTGTATTTCGTGGCGCATCTTTCAAGTGCCGGTGTTTGGTCGAGACGTATCGGATTGTATTAGGATTATAAGGTACGCCACAACGGCGCAGAATATCTGTAAATTATTCAATAATACATTATCAAATGTCTTGTGAAAAAATAATACCGCCAACGATGACTATACTCTCTAAATCTGAATCAGCGAAATTTCGCTGATTGTCAGCGAATAGTCGCTGATTGAAATAGCTATAAGTATACTACTGAGAATCAGCGACTAATCGCTACGAATCTATGAGTCGGTGACTCTCACCTTATGTACTTGCGAGTAGTCCAGATCGAAAAGTCCGAAGATAGAAACCACGGCCGGTTTTTGCATCAATTGGAGCGAAAACATGGACAACTGCAACAGATGAAATCATTGTGATTCGCAAGTTCTCAGAAAATACCTTCACTGCTGTAAGTTTCATTTGCTGTCAATAATCGTGAACGGAGATGGCATTCATCAGGCAACGTACCTCGTCCTGTACGTCCTGCGGCTTGAACTTGTACCAGACTTTGAAGAGCACAGCTTTCATTGCGTTTCCCTAGAGAAAATATCATATCTTTCGTAAAAATTCAATGAATAATTCACCTCATTCTGATCCGTTGATAAAGTTTACGATTATCTACGGGCAATGGAAAATTAAAAAAAAAATAAAAACGGCTGAATGAATGCTCACCTTTTTGCTGGTTTTCACTGACGCATGAACGACGGCGAATAACTGATAACTCGCGATGACTATCCTGAGTAGGGGACACGAGATGTTCATTGCAAACTTCATGATTTTTACAGTGCTGTGAATCTGGCCCGAATTCAGAGAAAGCCAATACATCCAAAAGCTTTGCGTAATCAGAACGGTACAACATTCGACGGTTTTCAAAACAACTGGGATCGCGAAGACATCGGCCGTGCGGTACATCAGATCACAGAGCTGATAGTGCAATGCTTCGATCTTCCGTATCTTCTGTAGATCGGTGAGATTTTCAATTCCTGGTTGATTTTCGTCGCGGCGACTTCTGCACACCGAAAATATCTCTAGATTACGGATAGTTCGGCGGTGGCCACCCAGTCTGAATACGTTGTACAGTTTTTCGTTGATTAGTTCGAAACGTTGCCTGATCAAGTGAAGTATTTGGGTGAAAATGAGGATGACATTCAGATATAGCCAAGTGTCGATGGCGTATTTGATCGAGTAAATCATGGGCCAGTTGGGTTCCATGCAGTACAATACGATGCAAGTTGAAATTGTGACCGCGTTTGCCATAACGGTTCTCGCGAAAATATTCTTGAAGAATTTCTCACGATCCTCCTCGATACCCAATTTCTTCAGTTCGATGCCGATGTCGCGCAGTTTATCGATAATGTATAAGAACTTTTTATTTAGCAACAAAAATACGAACAAGGTTAAAAATGGAGCAGCAACACCGATAAATTGTTGGATAACGAGCCCGAACCGTCGAAATATTGACAATTTAAATGGAGTGTATGCATCAAAACTTTTTGATAGAGTATCAATTTGTGTTGCTGCAACGTAACAATAAATGGCAGCAAGTACGAGGGGATAAAGTTTTCCCAGAATTGTCGGTGGTCGAAATTTGTTGTTCACCACGGTAAATGGCGCTAGTCCGGTAATTTTCAGATAATAATACACGAGCATCGGAGTTTCGGGCAAACTCAATTTCCACTTCATTTTATGAAACCTTCTTCGTCCACAAAAAGACGTACGCTTCTTACTCACTTTACGTCACCGACTACCTACAGGTGAGGTCTGATTACGGACGAAGACTGAAAATGATGGTCGATTTCCAACCCTTAAACTTATTCTCGTCGTCGATATCGATTCGCTAAATAGATGGCGACCCGCTCGCTTTTGCGGACAATGTTACGAGGTAAAACGCCACTGAATGTTATCAATAGGGAACATCGAGAATATTTGGAATGAGATATACGTACGTAGGTATACATGGGGTCACGATTGCTGGAAAAGTCGGAAGAGTTAATGCGAATGATATTTGTTAATCGACTCCCGATAAACCCAGAGCTATTCGCATGAGTAATTAATGTTAGTCTAGGTTTATGTACTTTGATATTCTCATGATTACGAACATCAAATCAGTTTATCTTTCTTACATTTTTCGAATAAAAACTGGATAGGAAATCGTGGGAATCAATCTGGAGATGTGTTATCATTAATTGACATATCTCGAAACATTGAGCTCTATATTCCACACGTCTAGATATCGACATACTTATGGATACTGAATAAGACACGATGAACGCATGAGACAACAAACAAGACTCTAAACAATTGTTTGAATTAATTAGGTATGTCACTTGTAACCTTGTTTCATAACACGATACGATACACACCATATACGCCATTCTCACCGCAGTGCAAGAAATTTGCGGTAAAGCAAATGGATCAAAGCTGATCTAGTATCACACATATGTTTATAAGAATGAGTTGAAGTTTCTCCAGCAACTCCTTGAATCGAGTCATTTTTTCGTCACACGAGCAGATACAATTATAATTTGGTAATCGATTGTGATACCTGTGACCTACATGAGAGCCACTATCGATTCTGCATGTAACGTCGTGAAAGACAAGGGTGCACGTCATTCAATGGTTGTAGGTGCTTATGCGTTCGTGTGAACTCACTAAAGGCACCCAGTGATTAGGAGGTTTTATGACTTTTCCGACAGCCTGAAGAAAAAGTATCGATCCATGGAGTTGTATGAATTTTTCATCATCGAAATGTGTCCGGAATAGTAAACGGATTCATGCCACTTATACAGCCTTACATTTGAGAAAAATTTCAAGTTAGGACCAGTGTTTTGAATTTTTTCGAATTTTGATTGTTGTACCGGATCGTTCTAGCGAGTCGAATACTTTTCTCCTTTCCGAACAAAAATTGCTCGTCTCGATCGGAATGAGATACTTTTTGTTTTCATATCCTGGGAAATAGATAAATATGTTCGTATTTGCAGGCTTTCGGAATTTTAATCTTCTAAACTTCAAACGTTTCTGGTAATTCTGAATCGCCTCCAACGAATGTATATTCTTAGAGTTTCGGAAAATGGGAATTCACTTCTCTTCCGATTGGTTGCTATGGTCGAAGGCGTACCGATGGTACTGTATGAGGTACGTAACTACCTGTTGCTCATTATGGGCGTCAAACTTGGGAATCGTCGCGACGACGCTGTGGGGTTGTGAACGATGAATTTATACCTGCAGGCGCATGAAGTTGAATTCTATATTTCACAAATCTTCCTACGAATCTTGTGTATAGGTGAGTGAGTAAGAATTTGGGAATTACTTTCTTCACACTTGCGGCACAATGAATCCGTTCGAAATTAACTCTCAAAGATTCACGCGTGTGTTGAATAAAAGTTGAAAAATTGCAATCCAAAAAATTTTATCTTCAGTGCAGCACAATATTTTCCAAGGGATCTGGTGCTTAATGATCGAATTGAATGATTCTAACTACGTATGCCGCAACGACGCAGAATATGTGGCGCAATGATGATCGTCGAGAGAATTTTCGTACACCACAAACATCCGCAAATTATCGAGGGATCGGCGATGGCCGACTACAGCTGGTCTGAATACGTCGTGAAGTCTTTCGTTGACTAACTTGAAACATTGTCTAATGAAGGACAGGAGATTAGTGAAAATAAGGACCCCATTCAGATATAGCCAAGGATCGATGATGTATTCAATCGAGTATAATAAACGCCAGTTTGGGTTCGACGAAACACAACGTGACAGTTGTTGAAACGATCACAGCGGCTGTCACGATCGTCGTCACGAATAGATTCTCTGGGAAATTCCCATGATCCTCCTAGACCCCCAAATTCTTTAGCTCTTGTCCAATGTTGCGCAGTTTGTTCATTATATGCATGAGATCCTCTGATGCGTCGATAAAAAGGTGATCAGGCTTATAGATGTGATCGGAAAGCTGGTCAAATGTTGGGAAGAAGCCCCAACCAGTGCGGATTGTAAAAGTCCGTACGTGTCAAGTTTTGTCATGAGTTCAAAAATTGCTTCTGTCACGAGAACAAAGTGGATGATAGCGACGGAGACGGGATGAAATTTAGCCAGGAGGGTCGGTGAATAGGATTCATCCTGCATTACGGTAAATTGTGCTGATCCGGTTAGTTTCGCACAATAACACAACAGTATCGAATTTTCGAGTGTTGAATATTTCACGACGCGTTACGATTTTCCGGACAATCAATGAAAACATATGCAACATTTGGAGCTACAGAAAGAAAAGGGTTAGCGTATCGATGATCGTTATTTGCACGAATTATCACCTGATTTTTTAGTGGCATCCAACTTCCTGGGTTTGCACAGTGTGCCTTGTACCATATGTCGTGCTGCTCTGAATAGTGCAAAAATGATTTTACACTTGAGATTTTATCGGGAAGCTGACTCGTTGTTTCGATGCGCCGTTTTGATAGCGAGCCTGTTTTATTGTACGACACCACCTGTTGCTTGGTCTTATAGCCAAAAGCAGGTAACGAACGTAACGAATCTATAGGATAAATAATTGTTGAATGGTGTGACACGCACTTTATTTATTTTGCACACATGAATTTGATACATACGGACACGACATAACAAGAGAATAAATTTTTGTTGGAATTTATCGATTGATTTGGTTTCGTCGAACGAAGTTGTGACTTGTAATTCATGAAATTTAACTCGCGGTACAGTCAACACTCTGTGAAAAATCTGAAACACAATCAATTACACTGAAATCGATTTCGGAGGTGTGCTTCTGAATTTTTCTAACATGTAATTTCACTCTCGTGCACCATGAGTATGACCTCCTCGATTCGCGACCCATCTTTCAAGTATCTGGATTCGGTTAAGACGTCTCAAACTGTATCAAGATGACGACGTATGCCACCACGGTGCAGAGCATCTGAAAATCAAATTGAATGATAAAAGCAACGACGATCCATTTCTCAGATCGTCATCACCGATAATATTTCAATTTTCTAAAAAGATCGACTAATCGTTGATTAACGACGCGTGTAAACTGTATGAAGGAATCATTTTCCAGCACAGATCTCAGAGAGTTATTGATCGATCGATTGGTCTCACCTCGTATACGTAAGAGTATCCCAGATGGAAGAACCCGAGGGCAGATACGGTGACGGGTCTGTGCAGCAGTTGAAGTGAAAACAGAGAAAACTGCAACAAATCGAATTTCGGGTCAGGATCTTCCAGAAGTTGATATTTTTTTCTCTCAATTTATTACTAACTAGTTCCGAAATAATCCGATCGATATTCATGAACATCCCGTGTGATACCGTCATTTTTGCCGTGGCAGACTTGTCGTCGGTATTCATGAGCTTTTAAGATTAATGGTTACGTATAGCCGATAGGTTGTTCGCGATGGAATCTATTACAGGTACTAACGAAAATAAGTGACAGTGAATATATACTCTCCATCAGGATATATGGTCTGCGTTATACGTCAGCTAAAAGCATCGCAAGAAATTCGTTGATGGACGACGATTCGTAGTTCAATCTAGCGACAATCATCGAGCTCAAACGATGGTCACCAGCCAACATACCTCGTCCTCTAATTCTTGTGACTTGAACTTATGTCCTGCCTTGGAGATAATAGCTCTGGTAGAGTTTCCCTGTAGAGAATAATGACCAGAATCAAAGAAAGCTCATTTCCCACCATCTGGATCCACCGAAATGATTGGAACTTATTTTAGACTGGCGATCACAGAGATACGTGAGATTCCCAATCGCATTTCAGCCGAAGCTTACCTCTTTGCAGATTCTCGCTGATGCCCGAGCGATAGAGAATAGCTCAGCGATTATGACGAAAATCTTGAGTAGGGCACGCAGAATACTGATGATATTCTCAGCACCAATGGTGTAGCCTGAATTTCGAATTTCCACATATATCCAGAAGCAGCATACTATCAGCGAAGTACAGAGTTGCAGGCTTTTAAAAAGAATCGGGAACGCGAACAGATTAGTGGATCTGTCTATCAGATCACAGAGTTCGATGTGCAAACCTTCGATGATTCGTACACGTTCCACGTCAGTGTAATATTCATCCCTGTGAGGGATTCCCCGCACCTCGATAATCTGAGAACGATGAGGAGATCGGAAGTTCCCAGCCGTTCCGACTATAACGTCGTCAAGTTTTTCGTTTACTAGCTTGAACCGTTTCTCGATTAAGGATAGCATTTTGACGAAAATAAGGATCGTGTTGGCGTGGAACCAAGCGTCGATACCGTAAATGATCATAAAATTTATGGTCACGTTGGTTTCCAATAGGGTAATTATTACATACGTCGAAACGACGGCGACATTTGCAAATACGGTTATCGCGAGAGTATTATTGAAGAAAGAGTCCAGATTCTCCTCGATGCCCAAAATCTTTAGTTCGTTGCCGATGTCGGAGAGTTTATTCATTATGAATAATATCTTGTTGTACATTACGAGAAATATCATCATTGTGAGAAATGTGGTCGAGCCGTTGGTAAATATTTCAATAGTCGCCGTAATCTTCCAGAATGGCAATATGTCGCTGCGTGACCACATTGCACTTAGCGTGAGATCACTTATCAATATTGATGTAATAAGATAAGCTGCAGCAACCAAGACTATATAAAGTTTTCCCAGTAAGGTTGGTGAGTAAAATCTCTCGTTATTCACGGTAAAAGGCGCCAGTGCGCTAAATTTCGCGAAGTAATACACCAGCATCTGTGGTTTGGGTAAGCTCAACTTCCACTTCATTTTTATACGAAAAAGCTGTCGTGGTTTATGCACTAGATGCCTACTCAAACAAAGTTGCAATTCGCGGTAACGACGTGCGAAAGGTTCGGCTTCGAGCTCGGAACTGCGAAGGACCGTCAATTTTAACTTCGTTATCTTCTTTACCCGGATGTCGATATCGATTAGTAAAGTGGACACTGACAACCATTACCTTTTTCCACGATGTTACGACGTGTGAAGCATTCTCACAGGGTCCTGTTCGCTCAACAATTATTAATATTTCCGATCCTTGGTACGTCTATCGATCGACTAGAAGGTCGTCCTGCTGCGGTATAATACCACGTACTCGCGTCGTATCCGGTAAAAATATCTCATCGAATCTTTCAGCATTTCATTAACCTTCCAAACTTAACTTTAATTTTGCGAAATCACTTCAAGTAATTTGAGGATTCTTCCATTGATTATCACGAAGCGGTGTATCGTCTCATTTGTCATTCTCTGAGTGAGCAGGATTTCGTGGAGCTGTAGGTGTATCAATGATCGACGAACTGTATCAGCCTCAGATTTTTTTAATTCACACGTTCATATCTACAGTTGTTTTGTGAAACTTTCAAGGTGTTGATCAATTATTTATTCTTCCAATATGGATTGCAACCAATACTTGTAGTATAGAAAGCAAAATTTGTAACATATGGGTAATACACAGTGCAGTCAATCGATATACATATAATATGAGAAGGAACTTCCGCGAGGAGAAAAATCAGATTGTGGTTCGTTTTCAATTGCGTCTACTTTCAAGAATGATTGAACATCTACTGCTACTCGTAACTCAAAGTTGTTAGAAATCGCTCGTTTCGTTCTTGCTGAAATTCGAGCAGAAAATCCAATCCTTGATGCCCCCATTAGGTGCCGGTATTTGGCTCCGAAATGTCGAATTGTATCATAATCACCAAGCACGCCACCACGGCGCAGAATATCTGCATGAATGTATAAATTGCAATTTTTGATGGCTCCACAATGTCAGACATATATTTTCGCGAAGCTTTTGATCCATCGATTAGTCTCACCTGACAAAGATAGGAATAGTCCAGACCTAAGAATCCCAATACAGACACAGCGACCGGCTTGTGGAGCAATTGAAGTGAGAACAGGGAAAACTGAAACAGTTAATGTCACACATTGTATTTCAGTTCAATTTGGCCCCTTCATCGATACTCATTGACGAGATAAGGCCCTGGATTCTCCATTGGCAAAAGTTCCAGAATATATACTTCAAAATTTATATTGCCAATAAGCATTGCGAAGTCACGAGTTTCGATGCGGTACGTATTGATCGGCGAAAGCTTCATTTGCTGTTCGGAATGATTAGCCGCTGATGATATTCATCAACGGACTTACCTCGTCCTCAAGTTCTTGTGAATTGGGTTCGTTCCAGACTTTGGAAAGCACAGCCCTAGTAGCGTTTCCCTGGAGGAAAGATTAACCATCATCAAATATTTAATCGAAACAAAATTTGAATCAGTCAATCGAACGAGAAAATGGTTACGTGACTCTTACCTCTCTACAAGTCGTAGTTGATGCGTGAGCGAGTACCAATAACTGAACAATCGGGAATGTCATCCTAAGTACGGGAGCTGTGATGCTTGACAGGAACAAAAAAATTTCCGTGCCACTGCTCAGCTGGTTTGAATCCCGAAATAATGCATATATTTCGAAGGAGCACAGCATTAACTCGATCAAGATTTGCAGGCTGTTCATAAGAATTGGGATGGCAAATAGATTGGTCGTCCGATCTAGCAGATCGCAAAGTTCAAGGTGCAAAAGTTCGATCTTTTGAACACGTTCGAGATCGCTGAGTCCTTTAATTTCCCCTCGAATCTCGTCAAGCGGGTTACTGCACACATCAAACATCTGCAAATGATCTAGAGATTGGTGGTGGTCGGCTGGTCTGAATGCGTTGTACAGGTCTTCGTTTATTAGCTTGAAACGTTGCCTGATGAAGAGCAGCATTTGGGTGAAAATCAGGCCCATTTTCAGATATTGCCAAACGTCGATCATATAAATTATTGTGTATAATATGGGCCATTCGGAATCGACGAAATGTAAGATGACAGAGATTAAAATGATGACGGGGTCTGTCACTACGATTATGGCCAAAATATTCTTGAAGAATTTTTCATTGTCCTCCTGTATCCCCAAGGTTCTCATTTCGTTGCCGATATCGCATAGTTTGTTCATCATGGATAGGATCTTCTCGTACGTAAAAACAAGTATTGTCAGAGTGAGACACGTCGTCGGAAGGTTGATGAAAAGTTGGATCCCAGCCCTGAATTGTTCAAAAACTGGAACTGCGAGTTGGTTGAATCGTTCGAATATTTCGATACTTGCTATTGTTGTAACGGAGATATGTATGGCAGCTAACCAGACGGAATAAAGCTTACTCGGAAGGGTTGGTGCATAAAATCTGTTCTTTATCAGAGTGAATGGTGCCAGACCGTTGATTTTCACATAATAATAAACGAGCGTCGAAGGCTTCGGTAAGTTCAATTTCCACTTCATTTTTTATTCAGAATTCAATTACCTATGTTTTTGCTATGTTTTTCGCAAACTTCAGTATGCTAAACAAAACGAAGCTGCACGTTGTGGCACCGACACACGAGAAGCTAGTCTCCTCACAGCCGAAGACTGAACTTATGGTGGGCTCGTAGCACCTCGAGTAATTCCAGTGGTCGTTTATTATATCGATTGGTAAAGTACATGGCGTCTATCGTTCTTTTTTCGCAATGTCAGGGAGTGTGGCGACTCCTTATATACCGTACATTTACGCATCACAATAAGAAATATTAATGATGCCCCATCAGCAAATGCTGACGACAGTCAGGTCAGGAGCCAGGACAATTTCGTGGAGTTGTTGGTATAATCGTAAGTATATGAACGCAAATTTATCGTGGAAAGTAACTTTCAATTAATATTGTGAGTTTATGATCAGCTTCCTTGTTCTCGATGGAACGATCGATCGGTTCAGTTATGATGCGAATGACAAATCAATCAATTTGCCTCACGTTGTACTTTGTCGGGGCACGAAGAGAAATAATAGATTTAGTCAATGGAAAAAAAAAATATGTTGGAGTACGTCCTGTGACGTGGTATTTTTAAATTCCCCGCCACAAGTCGATTCTGTCGAAAATGCGACGGCGCGTGGCGTAGACAGCACTGTTAAAAATTTCGCCCACAAAATTCCAATACAATGTCCGAATAAAACTTCCAATACATTAGTAGTAAATTTACAAGACATTTCCTTAAAATTAATTTACAAATACTGCAAATGTAAATGTGTTGTAAATTCATAATCATTTTTAACAGTGAGGGTCTCCAGGAAAAGAGAAAATTTAAGGAAAATGATTAGGTCTAATCAACACTATTTTATTTTTTTGTAAACCATGTAATCTCGAGCGCGATACTCCTCGATTCTCAACCTCTTTAGTTCGTTGCCGATGTCGCGCAGTCTGTTCCATGTGTGCGTAAGATCGTCTTACGCATCAATTGAAATATCATCATGCTGAGATATGTATTCGGAAGGCTGGTCAAAACATGAAAAGTAGGCGTCAATCTCTAATCTCTTGACAATTGTGAAAATCCGTACGATCTTATGTTCGAAAATGACAAGGCAGCTCCTATTGTTGCAGCAACAGAATGAATGGCAGCGAAAGATACGGAGTAAGGTCTACCCAGAAGAGTCGCTGAATAAAATCCGTCCTCCTTCACTGTGAATGGTGCTAGAGAAATCATTGAACCATTTTGTCCGAAACCAGACAAGCAATCGCTGAAAGTTGCTGGAAAATGCTCGAATCGCATATCTTATTATTCCTGATTTCCTCGTGATTTCTCAAAATGTATAAGAAATCATGGGATCACAAAAAAAAATCACGTGATTTCGGGAATCACCGGGAGTCACTAATCCCCTTTCCAAGCAAGCAAGCATTTATCAATGTTCATTTATTGACAGTCGAGAAATCGATGCAGAAATTTGTCCCAGACATTATGGTTTGTCAGAAAACACATCGAACGGTAAGTTCTTTGAGCGAGAGCTAAAAGGTGAGGGAAATTTCGGGTTCATGCACACGGGGATTGTGAAAATGACTTTTCCCAAGTTCTGATCCATATTATTCAAAAAATCCAGTACATGTATTTCACGCAGCTACATCTACGCTTACAATTCATATATAGGTATATAGACACAGCACACCGGGAGATAACATACTTTGAGATATTATTCTAATTTATCAACTCTGAGGATACTCTTTCTTATAATTCAAAAAATCTTAAACACGGTGCAACAAACCAATATTTGACGTCGATAATTTCATTTTTTTCAAACGTCATTATTCACTGCTGTGTATTTCGTGGCGCATCTTTCAAGTGCCGGTATTTGGTCGAGACGTATCGGATTGTATTAGGATGATTAGGTACGCCACAACGGCGCAGAATATCTGTGAATTATTAAATATTACATTATCGAATGGCTTGTGAAAAAATAACATCACCAACGATGACTATACACACCCAGAGAAATGGGTTTCTTAAATTTATTTAGATTAAATAATTTAAGAAACCCATTTCTCTGGGTGCAGGCTGTTAACTCTGTACATACGTATAGGGTGTGTAGGGGCTGCCCTTCAAGAATTTTGAGGTAAGACACCCAAGATCGGAAACTCATTCTAACGGCTGCAGGAGTATAGGTACAGTGTAATGACTCAGATGTGATCACTTTCGACCCAACATTTTATTCAGCCGTAGACATAAGTCCAAATGTTCTTGCGTGAAATCAACAAAACGATAATCTTGGCGATAAAAAGATGACAAAACGTAAAATTTCCGGTGCTCATAAACAGAATTTGAAAAAGTTATGGAAAACGAAAAGCCCCAGTGTTTTCGATAAGTATTTCAAATTCTGTTTTTAAGGACCGGGAGATTATTTTATTATTTTTTTATCGCCAAGATTATCGTTTTGTTGATTTCATGCAAGAACATTTGGACTGTTTTCTACGGCTGAATAAAATGTTGGGTCGAAAGTGATCACATCTGAGTCATTACACTGTACCTATACTCCTGCAGCCGTTGGGATGAGTTTCCGATCTTGGGTGTCTTACCTCAAAATTCTTGAAGGGCAGCCCCTACACACCCTTGTGTATTACCTTGTGTACTAGCAAGTAGTCCAGATCGAAAAGTCCGAAGATAGAAACCACGGCCGGTTTTTGCATCAATTGGAGCGAAAACATGGACAACTGCAACAGATGAAATCATTGTGATTCGCAAGTTCTCAGAAAATACCTCCACTGATATAAGGTTCATTTGCTGTGAATAATCGTGAACGGAGATGGCATTCATCAGGCAACGTACCTCGTCCTGTACGTCCTGCGGCTTGAACTTGTACCAGACTTTGAAGAGCACGGCTTTCGTAGCGTTTCCCTAGAGGAAATATTACACCTTTTGTGAAATTTCAGTCCATAATTTGTTGATGTAAAGGTTACGATTACCTACGGGCAATGAAAAATGAAAAAAATTGAAAACTCCTGAATCTCACCTCATTGCAGGTTTTCACTGACGCATGAACGACGGCGAATAACTGATAACTCGCGATGACGATCCTGAGTAGGGAACACGAGATGTTCATTGCAAACTTCATGTCTTTTACGGTGCTGTGAATCTGGTCTGGATTCATAGAAATCCAATATATCCAAAAGCAGTGCATAATCGAAGCGATACAACATTGGACGGTTTTAAAAACTACTGGGATCGCGAAAAGATCGGTCGTGCGGTGCATCAGATCACAGAGTTGATAGTGCAATGCTTCGATCTTCCGTATCTTCTGTAGATCGGTGAGATTTTCAATTCCTGGTGGATTTTCTTCGCGGTTACTTCTGCACACCGAAAATATTTGTAAATTATGGATAGTTCGGCGGTGGCCCCCTGGTTTGAATACGTTGTACAGTTTTTCGTTGATCAGCTTGAAACGTTTCTTGATCAAGTAAAGTATTTGGGTGAAAATTAGGATGACATTCAGATATAGCCAAGTGTCGATGGTGTATTTGATCGATTGAATCATAGGATAGTTGGGTTCCATGCAGTACAATACGATACAGGTTGAAATTGTGACCGCGTTTGCCATAACGATTCTCGCGAAAATATTCTTGAAGAATTTTTCATGATCCTCCTCGATACCCAATTTCTCCAGTTCGATGCCGATGTCGCGCAGTTTATCCATAATGTATAAGGTATTTTTATTTAGCAACAAAAATATGACCACGGTTAAAAATGAAGTAGGAACGTCAATCAATTGTTGGATAATATACGCACTCCGTCGAAATATTGACATTGCGTATACATCAATACTTTTCGATGCGGTATCAATTTGCGTTGCTGCAATGTAACAATAAATGGCAGCAAGTACGAGGGGATAAAGTTTTCCCAAAATTGTCGGTGGTCGAAATCCATTGTTCATCACGGTAACTGGCGCAAGTCCGGAAATTTTCAGATAATAATACACGAGCATCGGAGTTTCGGGCAAGCTCACTTTCCACTTCATTTTATGAAAACTTATTCGTCCACAAAAAGACGTACGCTTCTTACTCACTTCACGTCACCGACCACCTACGGGTGAGGTCTGATTACGAACGAAGACTGAAAATGATGGTTGATTTCCAACCCTTAAACTTATTCTCGTCGTCGATATCGATTCGCTAAATAGATGGCGACCCGCTCGCTTTTGCGGACAATGTTACGAGGTAAAATGCCACTGAATGTTATCAATAGGGAACATCAAGAATATTTGAAATGAGACATACGTACGTAGGTATACATGGGGTCACGATTTCTGGAAAAGTCGGAAGAGTTAATGCGAATGATATTTGTTAACCGACTTCCGATAAACCCAGAGCTATTCGCATGAGTAATTAATTTTAGTCTAGGTTTATGTACTTTGATATTCTCATAATTCCGAACAATAAATCGGTTTATCTTTCTTCCATTTTTCGAATAGATAGATAGATAGATAGATATCAATTTATTTATGCCGTGGCTGGAAGTAGGCCGTCGGGCAAGTATACAGAAAGTAAGAACCGATAACACACATTTAGAACAAATAGGAAAGAAATTTTGAATACAGATTAATGAATGAAAGTAAGAACAGATAACACAAAATTTAGAAAAGATAGGAAAGAAATTTTGAATACAGATTAATGGATATCATACTTAGAACAGATAGAAAAGAAACTTTGGGTACAGATTAATGAATATCATACTTAGAACAGATAGAAAGAAAAATTTTGGATACAGATTAATGAATATCATGACACTTATAACACTACATTAGAAAGTAAGAGCAATAAACACTGAAGTCGAGAGCTAAGATAACTGCGGATATCCTACGCTACGCAGACTGCGGCTACAGAAAGGATGTACGGACAGGCATAGGAATCGAGGATAGGTAAGACCAATATTGGTCGAAGAATTAATTACAATTAATTACAACTAGTTATGACTAATACAGTAAGTGCGACGTAACGGCGAGGCGCCGTAAAACGGCAGAGAGTGGCAGGAACCTGAAGTCTAGACTAGATCTGAGACTGGTCAGCCACCTTGATGTACGCTAGGAACCTCAGTCTAAAGAGCCCTGCCGACGATGAGATGGAAATATCCGGCGGTAGCTCGTTCCACAGATGAGCGGCCGATATAGCAAAGGAGCTCATATATACCGAGGTTCTGCACGCAGGTACGTGCAATAGTTGAGCCGTGGCTGAACCGGTGAGTCTTTGGGATCGCCGGATGGACGGATTGAGATCGACCAGAAGGTCACGTAAGTAGGTGGGCCTGGAAGTTGTTAAGACCTGGTAAACAATTGCCCCGAGGAACAGACGCCGTCGGTCGGAGACAGGCAACCACCCGAGCCTTCGGCGATAGGGCGTGATGTGAGCGTCCCTCCTCAGATTGAATATGAACCTTATTCCACAGTTTGCCAACCGCTGCAGTTTAGTATTCAAATGATCGGTCAGGCCATGATAGACGACACAACAGTAGTCTAGGTGCGGCTGAATCAGGGCAGAGACCAGCATCGCCTTCACTCGGGAGGATAAGAGAGAACCTCGATGCTTAAGCTTGTGCAGGGTTGAGTAGACCCTCCTAGAGACCTGAGACACATGGGCGTCCCAAGTGAGGTCAGCAGAGAGATAAACACCCAAATCCCTTACCGAGGTTACGTAAGGAATGACGGAATTATTAATTAGAACCGGAGGAACTCCACCACGCCATAGCCACCGCAAGCTCGACTGGCTGCCCAGTATGATAGCCTTTGTCTTATTGACGTTTAGACTCAGGCCATTTGCAGCAACCCAATCTGACACCGACTGGGCATCCTGCATCAGCCTAGCAACAGCATGGCCTATATCTATTGGTGGTACGCTCAGGTAGATTTGGAGATCGTCCGCAAATAAAACATGGCGGGTATTACACAATACTGTTCTTAGATCATTAATGAATATAAGGAACAAAAGTGGTCCCAGAACAGAACCCTGCGGGACCCCGGAGTGGCTAACAAGAAAGGAGGAGCAGTCTCCGGAGAGGTCGAGGACAGCCTGAGTTCGACCAGTGAGGTAAGAGTGAAGCCAGCAGATAACACCATCCGAGAAGCCGACGCGTTTGAGTTTGGCCAGGAGCAAAGAGTGATTGATGCTATCAAAGGCTTTACTGAGGTCAAAAAGAAGCAAGATGGTTACACAACGGTCGTCAATCGCTCTCTTCACATCCTCGACTAATTTAAGCATGATAGACTGCGTGCTATGCCCCCTGCGAAACCCAGCCTGCATGGGATCGAGAATGTTGTTGGCTCCCAAATAGGTGATCATCTGATCAGCTACAATTCGCTCTAATACCTTAGACAGATGGGACAGGTTAGCAACTGGTCTGGTATCACTGACAGTACTCGGAGGATTGCATTTACATAAAGGAACTATAAAAGCTTTCTTCCAGATCTCCGGAAACGTGCCCTCGTTCAAAGATGCGTTAAAGAGGTTCGTCAAGTGCAACGCAAGAACTGAAAACACATCTTTGAGGTAGCTCAGCTTAATGCCGTCAGGGCTCTGACCACGAGACTTAACAACATACGAATACAAATAAGGAATGGATAGGAAATCGTAGCAATCAATCTGGAGATGTGTTACGAATAATTGACATATCTCGAGACATTGAGCTCTATATTTCACACGTCCAGATCTACATAATTATGGATACTGATTATAAAGACACGATGACCGCATAAGACCACAAACAAGACTCTAAATAATTGTTTGAATTAATCAACTACGTGACTTGTAACCATATCACGATATGATACACACCATATACGCCATTCTCATCGCAGTGCAAGAAATTTGCGGTACAGCAAATGAATCAAAGCTGATCTAGTATTGCACGCATGTTTATAAGAATATAGGTTGAAATGTCTCCAGCAAAGTCTCAGGAATCGGTCGTTCAACTAGGTAATCATGATTCCAGAGAGATTCCAGCAATCAAATGCTGATGATTTAATCAACATGTTCAGAGGCACCTCTTGCTAGGAATTGAATCGAGTCATTATTTCGTCACACACTGAGAGAAGAGTTTCTTTGTTGTTAATGAAGTTCGTTAACAGTTAACGAATCGTATATTTGTATATAAGCAAATATACATCTAGTCATAGCTAAGGAATCATTCATTTGAGTGTATCGCTTTGTCTCCAATGAAGATTTGTTAATAGTTAACGAATCTTGTATTTCTCTTCAAACCGCACCAGTTGTATCAAGTGAACGATCATGAAGTTCAACTATGTTGAATGCTCAATGAATCGAAGACTTATTAGCAGTTAATGAATTGTGCTTTTCTATCAGTCTAGTAGCAGTTATCCCTAAAGAATGAACGTTCAAGAGAATTCACGTTCTCATTTATTCGAAATATGTATATCAGTGACCGCAACGGAATCGTGAACCAGAAAAAAGCTAGTTCAGTTTTGCATTTGAATAAATCGAACACCATTTTGTTTGTGAGAAAAAGAGCTACAACTTCGATCTGAACTGTTTTTTTGTATCTCTGTTAGTTTCTCGGTAAAATCATTTTTTCATCAAAATTGGGGGTAAATTTGTTTATAACAAATGATTGCCCGATGGGACGGCAAAATAACCATCAGATTCGGATTCTCTGACCCCGAAAACATAGAATCCAATGTTAATATTGAGGGGAGCTCTCGGTGACCACGGCAGGGGGGTATTGCGTATGGACTAATAGTAGTTGAAACGACATACATATTACTTTGTAAGAAACTCTTTTCTCTGTGCACTAACAGATACAATTATAATTTGGTAATCGATTGTGATACCTGTGACCTACATGAGAGCCACTATCGATTCTGCATATAACGTCATGAAAGACAAGGGTGCACGTCATTCAATAATTGTAGGTGCTTATGCGTTCGTGTAAACTCACTAGAGGCACCTAGTGATTAGGAGGTTTTATGACTTTTCCGACAGCCTGAAGAAAAAGTATCGATCCATGGAGTTGTATGAATTTTTCATCATCGAAATGTGTCCGGAATAGTAAACGGATTCATGTGACTTGTACAGCCTTACATTTGAGAAAAATTTCAAGTTAGGACCAGTGTTTTGAATTTTTTCGAATTTTTATTTTTGTACCGGATTGTTCTAGCGAGCCGAATACTTTTCTCCTTTCCGAACAAAAATTGCTCGTCTCGATCGGAATGAGATACTTTTTGTTTTCATATCCTGGGAAATAGATAAAAATGTTCGTATTTTCAGGCTTTCGGATTCTTAATCTTCTAAACTTCAAACGTTTCTGGTAATTCTAAATCTTCTCTTCCGATTGGTTGCTATGGTCGAAGGCGTACCGATGGTACTGTATGGGGTACGTAACTACCTGTTGCTCATTATGGGCGTCAAACTTGGGAATCGTCAAGACGACCCTGTGCAGGAGTTGTAATCAATAATTGACCAGTAGTATGAAGTTGAAATCTTTATTCCACAAACATTTGAATTGATATTTGTATTAATCTGAGTCGTGACTTCTATATAATCTATAAAATACAATTCACGATATCTGCAACTCAGTGCAAATAATTTTCGTTACAATGAATCACACAGAATTTTTTCGTACGTTCAGTAATACAAAAAAATATTTCCTAAAAATTGGTAAAAGTCGGTTTTATGTGATTGCAGTTGAAATGTCATTTCACTGGGGATACGCCATTTCGAATGATGAAACTCCGAGTTCATCGAATTTTTTAAACACGACAATAGTTGCTGTTGTTGCGACGAAAATTTGAATGGCAATCAAGCACATGGAACGAACTCTGCTCAGCAGGGTCGGTGGATAAAATCTATCCTTCTGCACCGTGAAATGCATGGTGCTTATAGTCCGGCCAGTTTCGCGTGATACTACACCAACATTGGAGGTTTGGGCAAGCTCAATCTTCATTACATTTGTTATTTCGATTATGCTATTATTTTCTGCAGTTCCTCGGATCCACCTTGTGCACAAGGAAGCGTACGCGTACGCTTTATACCGAAACCGGTATGGTACTAATTGCTTCGATGGTCAATTTGCAACTCCTGAACTTAAACCCGGTGCCGTCGATATCGATTAATCAACCGTACAGCGACGCTCTTCCGGACAATCAATAGGGAACGTCTACAATATTGATGACGGATAATTCTCACGACTTTTCAAAGCTTGATGCGGATGATACTGGTGCCACATATACCTATATACCGCATCAATTTGCATTGTGTGTTACGACAACGCAACTACGAAATGTTAATGACCAATCATCTGCACATTTTCACACTCTGGCCGGAATTTGAATTCCGGAAAGTTGTTCGGATGGAATTTCCTGATTGGTAACTATAGTCGAAGGCGTGGCGATGATAATGTATGATACATATGCCTACCTGTTGCTTATTCTGGGCGTCGGACGAGGGAATCGTCGCGACGACGCTGTGGGGTTGTGAACGATGAATTTATACCTGCAGGCGCATGAAGTTGAATTCTATATTTCACAAATCTCCCTACGAATCTTGTGTATAGGTGAGTGAGTCAGAATTTGGGAATTACTTTCTTCACACTTGCGGCACGATAAATCCGATTGGAATTGACTCTCAAAGATTCACGCGTGCGTTGAATAAGAAGTGCAAAATTGCAATCCAAACGATTCTATCTTCAGTGCAGCACAATATTTTCCAAGGGATCCGGTGCTTAAGGATCGAATTGAATGATTCTAACTACGTATGCCGCAACGAGGCAGAATACCTGAAATAAAAATCAACGAATCATGGAAATGACGGTGGCGAGAATCGATCAATCCGCCTCTGCACCTCCTGCACGTACGAATAGTCCAGATCGCAGTAGTTGAAGTTCGACACAACCACAGATTTTTGAATCAGTTGGAGAGAAAACATGACGAACTGCAGCAGACAACATCTCGCATCGTAGTCGCGCAATAAGTCTGTATGATACTTTGCCTTGAATCATTGAGAGCATTGCGATCATCCAAGATACCTCATCTTCTAGTTTCCTTGGCTTGAACTTGTACCAGAATATAAACAGCACAGCTCTCCCAGGGTTTCCCCGAAGAAGAGAAGCAGCCATAATAAATCGTCTGAAATCGGTAGTATAATCGTGAATTTCGACTTGATAATTGTGCAATTTTTGATTCGATCGGTTGAAGATGGTTAACTGGTGATCGCACAATGGAACCGGGGGGGCCAACCTCTTTACAGATCTTTCACTGATGCGGGAGCAATGGCAAATAAGTGAACAATCGTGATGATCATCTTAATCAAGGGACACACGATGGTCATCACAAGCGAATCGATTCATCAGTGCTGCAGAGCCGGCCTGAATTCCGAGTGTTTGTAAAATTGTAAAAATCCGTGCGTGTCAAGATTTGTCATTAGTTCAAAAATTGCTTCTGTCGCGAGACCCGAGTCGAAATTTAGCGCCTACTTTCGACCTGTAACTCCTACCGTTTGGGAGGATGTGCAGGGTCACCGGAGGTTCACTGTCAATGTAAAATGACCTTCTACTTTGCACCTAAAACAGTCAGATATCGGACAATTTGCCACTTTTAGGCTCAAAATAGGAGTTCCCGAGAACCTCGTATAACCCTCCAGACCCTAGAAATTCGTGATCACGGATTTATGGGGTGAATATCAAAATTCAAAACGTCATTCAATGAGCATAATCAAAATTTATCTTAATTATGCTACAATTATTTCAATTACACATTACGTTTGTAATGCACTGAGAGAAATATTGATAATTTACAGATTAGAAAAACTTTGCATTATTTTGGCCGGGATTCGATCCGGGGACGCACGCATTCGCTCGCATCACTAGTCGCACGCTCTACCGACTACGCTAAACTATCTATTGAAATATTAAATCACGTTTCCTTATTTATTTTGAAATTAGCATCTGTCTCAATGATATCAACGTTTTAATGCAGCTAAGATATCTTAACTAAACATCTGTTTCCTAAAGTTATTCTGGTTATTAAAAAATTTCAACTTCATCAAAAATGTTGATTTTACACATAGAATTTCTCTCAGTGTGCGTAATTAAAATTATTTCATGTATGCAATCCATTTGTGATGTTCAATTCAAGTTTTTTAAATTACACATCATCAACGTAATGGATGATTGAAGAAAGTTTAACGACGCATCACAAATATAATGTGTGATTGAAAGATGTTTAATTGGACATTATCAAAATAATGGTTAATAAAATAGGTAAAACTAATTATTGACTTCCAATATAGGATATCGAGTTGGGGATACAGATATCCTATATTATATATAATATAGGATATCGAGTTGGGGATACAGATATCCTGGGGATTTTACACTTGAGATTTTATCGGATTGCGGATGGGATTCGTTGTTTCGATGCGCCGTTTCGAGAGCGAGCCTGTTTTATTTTACGACACCACCTGTTGCTTGGCCTTATAGCCAAAAGCAGGTAACGAACGTAACGAATCTATAGGATAAATAATTGCTGAATGGTGTGACACGCACTTTATTTATTTTGCAACACATGAATTTGATACATACGGACACGGCATAACAAAAGAATAAATTTTTGTTGGAATTTATCGATTGATTTGGTTTCGTCGAACGAAGTTGTGACTTGTAATTTATGAAATTCAACTCGCGGTACATTCAACACTCTGTGAAAAATCTGAGACACAATCAATTACACTGAAATCGATTTCGGAGGTGTACTTCTGAATTTTTCTAAAATGTAATTTCACTCTCGTGCACCATGAGTATGACCTCCTTGATTCGCGACTCATCTTTCAAGTATCTGGATTCGGTTAAGACGTCTCAAACTGTATCAAGATGACGACGTACGCCATCACGGTGCAAAGCATCTGAAAATGAAATTGAATGATAAAAGGAACTACGTTTCATTTCTCAGATGGTTGTCACCTATATTATTTAAATTTTCTGAAAAGATCGACTAATCGTTGACTAACGACGCGTGTAAACTATATGAAGGAATCATTTTCCAGCACAGATCTCAGAGAGTTATTGATCGATCGATTGGTCTCACCTCGTATACGTAAGAGTATCCCAGATGGAAGAACCCGAGGGCAGATACGGTGACGGGTCTGTGCAGCAGTTGAAGTGAAAACAGAGAAAACTGCAACAAATCGAATTTCGGGTCAGCATCTTTTAGAAGTTGATATTTTTTCTCTCTCAATAAAATAAATTGAAAAGAAACATCGATCCACCGATAGCCTTATCCGTATAGATCGATCAGCAATTTGATACTAACTAGTTCCGAAATAATCCGATCGATGTTCATGAACATCCCGTGTGATACCGTCATAATTTTTGCCGTGGCAGACTTGTCGTCGGTATTCATGAGCTTTTAAGATTAATGGTTACGTATAGGCGATAGGTTGTTCGCGATGGAATCTATTACAGGTACTAACGAAAATAAGTGACAGTGAATATATACTCTCCATCAGGATATATGGTCTGCGTTATACATCAGCTAAAAGCATCGCAAGAAATTCGTTGATGGACGACGATTCGTAGTTCAATCTCGCGACAATCATCGAGCTCAAACGATGGTCACCAGCCAACATACCTCGTCCTCTAATTCTTGTGACTTGAACTTATGTCCTGCCTTGGAGATAACAGCTCTGGTAGAGTTTCCCTGTAGAGAATAATGACCAGAATTAGAGAAAGCTCATTTCCCACTATCTGGATCGGTCGAAATGATTGGAACTTATTTTAGACTAGCGATCACAGTGACACGTGAGATTCCCAATCGCATTTCAATGGAAGCTTACCTCTTTGCAGGTTCTCGCAGATGCCCGAGCGATGGAGAATGGCTGGACGATCATGACGCATAACTCGAGTAGGGTACGCAGAATACTGATGATGTTCTCAGCACTGATGACGTAGCCTGAATTTCGAATTTCCACATACATCCAGAAGCAGCATACTATCAACGAAGTACAGAGTTGGAGGCTCTTCAACAGGATCGGGATCGCGAATAGATTGGTGGTTCTGTCTATCAGATTACAGAGTTCGATGTGCAAACCTTCGATGATTCGTACACGTTCCACGTCAGTGTAATATTCATCCTGGTGAGAGTTTCCCCGCACCTCAAGTATCTGAGAACGATCAGGAGGTCGGAAGTTCCCAGCCGTTCCGACTATAACGTGGTAAAGTTTTTCGTTTACTAGCTTGAACCGTTTCTCGATCAAAGATAGCATATTGACGAAAATAAGAATCACGTTGGTGTGGAACCAAGCGTCGATACCCCCACTGATCATAAAACTTATGGGCCAATTAGTTTCCAATAGGGTAATTATTACACTCGTCGAAACGACGACGACATTTGCAAATACGGTAGTCGCGAGAGTATTATTAAAGAAAGAGTCCAGATTCTCCTCGATGCCCAAAATCTTCAGTTCGTTGCCGATGTCGGAGAGTTTATTCATTATGTATAAGATTTTGTTGTACATTATGAGAAATATCATCATTGTGAGAAATGTGGTCGAGTGGTTGATTACTATTTCAAAAGTTGCCGTAGCCATCCAGAATTGCAATATATTGGCGAGTGACCACATTTCACTAAGCGCGAGATCACTTATCAATATTGATGTAGTAAGATAAGCTGCAGCAACCAAGACTATATAAAGTTTTCCCATTAGGGTTGGCGGGTCAAATCTCTCGTTATTCACGGTAAAAGGTGCCAGTGCGCTAAATTTCGCGAAGTAATACACCAGCATCTGTGGTTTCGGTAAGCTCAACTTCCACTTCATTTTTCATACGAAAAAGCTGTCGTGGTTTATGCGCTGGATGCCTACTCAAACAAAGTTGCAATTTGCGGTAACCACGTGCGAAAGGTTCGGCTTCGAGCTCGGAACTGCGAAGGACCGTCAATTTCAACCTCGTTATCTTCTTCACCCGGATGTCGATATTGATTAGTAAAGTGGACACTGACAACCATTACCTTTTTCCACGATGTTACGACGTGTGAAGCATTCTCACAGGGTCCTGTTCGCTCAACAATTATGAATATTTCCGATCCTTGGTACGTCTATCGATCGACTAGAAGGTCGTCCTGCTGCGGTATAATACCACGTACTCGCATCGTACCTGGTAAAACATCTCATCGAATCTTTCAGCATTTCATGAACCTTCCAAACTTGACTTTAATTTTGCGAAATCACTTCAAGTAATTTGAGGATTCTTCCATTGATTATCACGAAGCGGTGTATCGTCTCATTGGTCATTCTCTGAGTGAGCAGGATTTCGTGGAGCTGTAGGTGTATCAATGATCGACGAACTGTATCAGCTTCAGATTTTTTTAATTCACACATCCATATCTACAGTTGTTTTGTGAAACTTTCAAGGTGTTGATCAATTATTTATTCTTCCAATATGGATTGCAACCAATACTTGTTGTATAGAAAGCAAAATTTGTAACATATGGATAATACACAGTGCAGTCAATCGATATACATATAATATGAGAAGCAACTTCCGCGAGGAGAAAAATCAGATTGTGGTTCGTTTTCAATTGCGTCTACTTTCAAGAATGATTGAACATCTACTGCTACTCGTAACTCAAAGTTGTTAGAAATCGCTCGTTTCGTTCTTGCTGAAATTCGAGCAGAAAATCCAATCCTTGATGCCCCCATTAGGTGCCGGTATTTGGCTCCGAAATGTCGAATTGTATCATAATCACCAAGCACGCCACCACGGCGCAGAATATCTGCATGAATGTATAAATTGCAATTTTTAATGGCTCCACAATGTCAGACATATATTTTCGCGAAGTTTTTGATCCATCGATTAGTCTCACCTGACAAAGATAGGAATAGTCCAGACCTAAGAATCCCAATACAGACACAGCAACCGGCTTGTGGAGCATTTGAAGTGAGAACAGGGAGAACTGAAACAGTTAATATCACACATTGTATTTCAGTTCAATTTGGCCCCTTCATCGATACTCATTGACGAAGTAAGACCCTGAATTCTCCATTGGCAAAATTCCAGAGTATACCTATACTTCAAAATTTATATTGCCAATAAGCATTGCGAAGTCACGAGTTTCGATGCGGTACGTATTGATCGGCGAAAGCTTCATTTGGTGTTCGGAATGATTAGCCGCTGATGATATCGCGTCACTAATGCCATAAGGTCGTAAGCGCCAAAAAAAAAATTTCCGTATTTTTGCTGGCAAAATCTTTTTCATGCCATATAACATCATTTGGGCATATCCGCAGAAAAATTTTTTTTTTGGCGCTTACGACCTTATGGCATTAGTGACGCGATATTTATCAACGGACTTACCTCGTCCTCAAGTTCTTGTGAATTGGGTTCGTTCCAGACTTTGGAAAGCACATCCCTAGTAGCGTTTCCCTGGAGGAAAGATTAACCATCATCAAATATTTAATCGAAACAAAATTTGAATCAGTCAATCGAACGAGAAAATGGTTACGTGACTCTTACCTCTCTACAAGTCGTAGTTGATGCGTGAGCGAGTACCAATAACTGAACGATCGGGAATGTCATCCTAAGTACGGGAGCTGTGATGCTTGTCAGGAACAAAAAAATTTCCGTGCCACTGCTCAGCTGGTTTGAATCCCGAAATAATGCATATATTTCGAAGGAGCGCAGCATTAACTCGATCAAGATTTGCAGGCTGTTCATAAGAATTGGGATGGCAAATAGATTGGTCGTCCGATCTAGCAGATCGCAAAGTTCAAGGTGCAAAAGTTCGATCTTTTGAACACGTTCGAGATCGCTGAGTCCTTTAATTTCCCCTCGAATCTCGTCAAGCGGGTTACTGCACACATCAAACATCTGCAAATGATCTAGAGATCGGCGGTGGTCGGCTGGTCTGAATGCGTTGTACAGGTCTTCGTTTATTAGCTTGAAACGTTGCCTGATGAAGAGCAGCATTTGGGTGAAAATCAGGCCCACTTTAAGATATTGCCAAACGTCGATCATAAAAATTATTGTGTATAATATGGGCCATTCGGAATCGACGAAATGTAAGATGACAGAGATTAAAATGATGACGGGGTCTGTCACTACGATTATGGCCAAAATATTCTTGAAGAATTTTTCATTGTCCTCCTGTATCCCCAAGGTTCTTATTTCGTTGCCGATATCGCATAGTTTGTTCATCATGGATAGGATCTTCTCGTACGTAAAAACAAGTATTGTCAGAGTGAGACACGTCGTCGGAAGGTTGATGAAAAGTTGGATCCCAGCCCTGAATTGTTCAAAAACTGGAACTGCGAGTTGGTTGAATCGTTCGAATATTTCGATACTTGCTATTGTTGTAACGGAGATATGTATGGCAGCTAACCAGACGGAATAAAGCTTACTCGGAAGGGTTGGTGGATAAAATCTGTTCTTTATCAGAGTGAATGGTGCCAGACCGTTGATTTTCACATAATAATAAACGAGCGTCGAAGGCTTCGGTAAGTTCAATTTCCACTTCATTTTTTATTCAGAATTCAATTACCTATGTTTTTGCTATGTTTTTCACAAACTTCAGTATGCTAAACAAACCGAAGCTGCACGTTGTGGCACCGACACACGAGAAGCTGGTCTCCTCACAGCCGAAGACTGAACTTATGGTGGGCTCGTAGCAACTCGAGTAATTCCAGTGGTCGTTTATTATATCGATTGGTAAAGTACATGACGTCCATCATTCTTTTTTCGCAATGTCAGGGAGTGTGGCGACTCCTTATATACCGTACATTTACGCATCACAATAAGAAATATTAATGATGCCCCATCAGCAAATGCTGACGACAGTCAGGTCAGGAGCCAGGACAACTTCGTGGAGTTGTTGGTATAATCGTAAGTATATGAACGCAAATTTACCGTGGAAAGTAACTTCCAATTAATATTGTGAGTTTATGATCAGCTTCCTTGTTCTCGATGGAACGATCGATCGGATCAGTTATGATGCGAATGACAAATCAATCAATTTGCCTCACTTTGCACTTTGTCGGGGCTCGAAGAGAAATAATAGTTTTAGTAATGGAAAAAAAAATATGTTAGAGTACGTACGTACGAGCTGGAGTTAGGTCACTTGATTTACCTGACGATTACGTGTTTTTATGACTTAGCCGGAAACACACAGAAATGCTATCGACCAACGGAGTTCGGTTCCGCAAAGTGGGCAATTCACAATAATCATACTACGTTACAACGCAACAATGGCTTCACCGAAGTTATCCAAATTTTACAAAAATCTCTTGTATCATCGTACCTTATGAACTGAGACTCACAGGGGCAGAATTTGTGCGATGGTGAAGGTACATCGCCATGGTATACGTATGTACATACATCATTAATGTTGGCTATATAAGCGCTGTGTGATATGCTATCGGCGAAATACTATTCATCCAATTGCAATCAATAGTGGCGAGGAAAAAAATATTTCATCAAATATATGTCGTCTAAAAATATCGCGAAAATTATCGGTACTCGGGTAACAACACGATCGTGAATAACTGAACAACAATCAAAATGACCGTCATGATCAGGGGACAGGTAACATAGCTGATCGGTGATTCGATCGAATCTCGAAAGATAGAATTAGTAGGGCCAAGGCATGCATGCTGATGACAACGATCAAGGCGGCGAATAGATTGGTCGTCCGATCTACGAGATCACCGAGATCCAGATGCACAGCTTCGATCATTCGGACACGTTGGGGATCGGCAAAATTTTCACCGCGAGGTCTCCTGCTCCTGACAAGCGTTCGCAAATCATCGAGCGATCTAGCGTGATAAATTGGCACGAACGGTTCAGACAGTTTTTCGTTTATCAGTGCGAAACGGCGTTTCATCTGGTGGAGCTGTATTTAATCGAGATGTGTATATGGGCCAGTAAGTCTATATATTATATATATTATATATACCTATTATTTATTGGTTATTGCTCACCTGTTGCTCATTCTTGCGGAGGTAAACTATTGGGTATTGTGAGCATGAGTCGGTGGGGTTTTACTAATCAATCATCGACTTAGGATTTATACAGCTTTGTGGGCTTTGATAGCGTGTCAAGTTCCGACAATTTTCTTTTATTTCTCCTCTTTATTTTTGTCACCGATTTTGGTAATGGAGTAATTCTGAATGAGTGATTCCCTATTCATATTCTATGTTCATCGAATAAAGGGACTCATAGAACGGTGTTTGAACATTCGTGTGAATTACGAGAGAAATGTATAGCATATTACCTACCCGTTGCTTCTTTGCTGGGCAAACCTCCTGGGAGTCGTTAGGACGATTGTGTTGATCTGCGATAAATAATTGACGGGAAATAGTACGATATGGACTTTATTTTATTTCACACATCTTCATCTACGTGTACACTAGATATATGGCCACAAATGCAGATCAGGAGACAAATTTTATTTTCGGGGATTCATTAGAATTCAATAATCTTTGTTCAGGTGTCACTCATTGTGCTGTCATTTATAATATTTGAAACACTATTCACACGGTGCGAACAAAATAGTCGACGAATTAATTTTCTATTTTTGAATGGGTGGATGCGCCGAACTTCGACGGTGTTCGAAATCGCTTCTTCCATGTCTTCTAAAACGCTACTTCACTCTTGTGCCGAAGAATACCCCAATAATGCTTGACTCGTCTCCTAGGTACGACGATTTGGTTGCGATATGTCGAACTGTATCATGATGATGAAGTACGCTACCATGCCGCAGAATATCTGTAAATTAGTATCGCAACACACGACATGTTGAATTCTGTTGTTCATATCATCGTCAGTTTATACGACTCACCTTGTAGATGTAAGAATAGTCCAGATGAAAGAATCCGAAGGCAGCAACTATCACCGGTTTGTGCAGCAGTTGCACGGAAAACATCAGGAACTGCAACAGTTATTATAACGGGTTATCGCGATATTTCGCATCTATACACCCGATGCTGATCTAATAATCATCGATTTGAAAAATCAGGAACCTAATTTATCGTCGCCAACCTATGGGAGGTGTAACTGTGATTTTTCTGACTGTAGAAACTTCATCAGTCGTTCACACGATCTGTGCAACGATGGTTAAATATAAGTCGAGTGTTGCTGCGAAACAAAACGCAGATCTTTTGCATTCGAGAAATTGGTTTAGCGGAGTGCTTCGTTGGTCAGAATCTGGTTCAGTTAATATTCACGTAAAATTTATGGCCAACGTACCTCGCCTCTAAGTCCTTCTGGATAGAACTTGTTCCAGACTTCGTACAGCACGGTCTTGGTAGCATTTCCCTATCCGCAAGAGAGAAACAAATGGGTTTTCTTCAATCGTGCAACTTGATTGTGAGCGAGTATAGGTAAGTACTAATGAAAATCATTCTACACAAGCCTATTAAAATTCATTTCAAAGGCTCAAGTGATGAATTATATTTCAAGGACTCTTACCGCTCCGCATATTGTAGTGCAGACATGTGCGATCGAGAACAAATCCACAATCGTGGTAATTGACATAATCACCGTATATTGAATGAATGCGATTGGGTTATCCACATTCTTAGGAGTATGATGCGATAATAATACATACGTATAAATCGCGTAGCATTTCGAAAGTATTTCGACGAACTGCCGGACAATAATTGAGAGTATCGGAATTGTATGGAAATTAGTAGTAGACTCCACCAAGTCATGAAGTTTTCTGTGCAATTCTTTAATCTTTACGACATCTTCTATGGACAATCCAATATTTTGAGAAGCAGTGAAGACCGCTTGCGCTGTTTCGTGCTGATAATCGGGTGAAACGATGTTACAGTTCGTTTCGACAATACCGTGCAGCTTGTTGTTCAGAGATTCGAAATGTTGCCTGATACAGATCATGGTTTCAACGAAAATCAGAACCGCGTTATGAAAATATACGGCTATTATGATACTCCCGATTCGATCGAACGCCTTCAATTTTATCCCATCATTTCTGTGCCCGACGTCAGACATAAACCCGGTAATTATTTCAGTTGATAGAATGACGAAGTTCAATACAATTATTCTCGCGTAGCAGTAGATACGTTTTTTTCCGCCATTATCCTCAATCCCCAAATTCTTCAGGTCGACTTGAATTGCGATTATCTGATCTATGATCTCGATCATGTCATCACTATTGAACGCGTAAGTCAACAGAGTCGAGCACACGCTTCCAGCAGTTAAAATCATCACCATTACGAATACGAATTGATTCGCCCAACTGACTTCCACTATCATTGGTTGACGGTAAACGCATATAACGAAGGTCCACACTGCACACAGAATAACTATAATCAAGCTATGAACTTTACGCAGGAAACCAATCGGGTGAAGATTACCATTTCTTATGTCGAACGGTGCCAAACCGATAAACTTCGCGAGATAATAGAGTCGAAGTTGAAACGGGGTTAAATTTACGTAACTTTTCATTCTTCAAATACGAAAATCTAGATTTCATACACGACGCTGCTATCGAGAGAACTAGACCAAAGCGTGTGGCTCGGATCGGAACTGGACAGTGTGCCTTACTGGGGAGGCACACCGAAGCTGGAAGCTCAAGATATGTCACACGATATAATGCCCAATCGATTGTGTAAGCAGTATTCTACCGACAGTTAGTATCTATTTTCTACATGTGACACGAAATGCGACGGAATATTCATTCTATTTGGTAAAAACGTATCGATCGACTGAGTCACGTTTACTTCTTTATGATGAGAATTTTCACCTAATAGCCGGCCAGCTTTGTGCAGTATGCCGATTCGTGAGGAAGACATTGTCAGCATTATACTATAGTAACGCTAAATTTATGATTGATGATGCGATATGATCTAGCAATAAGAAAGTGAGGATCGATAACGTACACAAAGTACAGGGTGATTCACTTTGCGCACCATTTCCATTTGGTAAGGGCGAGGGGTTAATCACTCATCAATTTGGGTGTACACCAGATTACAGGATTGCAAAGATTACAGGATTGCAAAGATTACAAGGATTACAAGAGATTGCAAAAGATTGCAAAGATTACGAAAGATTACAATTTGCAAAGATTACAAAAGATTACAAAAGATTGCAAGAGATTGCAAGAGATTGCAAGGGATTGCAAGAGATTACAAGAGATTGCAGGAAATTGCAAAGATTGCAAAGATGCAAAGATTACAAAAGATTGCAAAGATTACAAAAGATCACAAGAAATTACAAGAGATTGCAAGAGATCGCAAGAGATTACAAGAGATTGCAGGAGATTGCAAAGATGCAAAGATTACAAAAGATTGCAAAGATTACAAAAGATTACAAGAAATTACAAAAGATTGCAAGAGATTGCAATAGATTGCAAGAGATTGCAAAGATTGCGAAGATTACAAAAGATAGCAAGAAATTACAAAAGATTGCAAGGGATTGCAAAAGATTGCAAGAGATTGCAAGAGATCGCAAGAGATTGCAAGAGATTGCAAGAGATTGCAAGAGATTGCAAGGATTGCAAAGATGCAAAGATTACGAAAGATTGCAAAGATTAGAAAAGATTACAAAAAATCACAAAAGATTGCAAGAGATTACAAGAGATTACAAGAGATTGCAAAGGATTGCAAAGATTGCAAAAAATTGCGAAAGATTACAAAAGATTACAAAATGGGTGTACACCAGATTTCACAAGTGATTAACCCCTCGGGTAAGGGTAGATTCCTTGGGACATTCTAAGAGTAATTTTCCTTTACCAAAACGTCTTGGGTCTGATGGTTTTCGGGCTACAGAAGGTCTTAGTCTACCAATCACAGAGCCTACAGCTGCTCAAGTTGAGGCCGGGTCCGAAGTATGATGGCTGGTTTATGCAGCGCCGTAACTTGACTTAATTTAAGGATCGACCAATCAGGAGGCTCGATTCACCTGGAGTGTGGCTAAAGCAGTCTCCTGATTAGTCAATGCTTAAATTAAGTTAAGTTACGGCGCCGCATAAACCAGCCATAACGAAAGCGTAATGTTGAACTATTTTTTTTTTGCCTTTTTGGCTTATCTCCGATTTAGAAGGTAGCCTTAAATGTTGAACTATTGTTATACTATGTATACCATACTAGACAGTAAAAATTTTTGCGTCATTTTTAACATAAAGTCTTGTGTTAACATTTTTCTGTTCAATTGTATTGTGTTAAATTGTCAAGAATTTTAACACAAGACTTTATGTTGAAATTGCCGTAGATGCATGCTATACTAGGTAGTATATCTGTGTCGAGCTGAATCGAGTGAACCGATAGTGACTCGCTTACACGAATACTCATAGTGTGCCTAAATTGCACGACTCACGAATCAATTAGTGATCGTCGGATCATTGCGGGTAGAAGAATAGCCCGTTTCTTGAAATTGGAACTTATCTACCGAGCGTTTCCAAGCCCACACACGACACACCTATATGTCGAGTTGCCAATCATCCCGTCTTACCAACGTGGGTAACAAAAATTCCAAGATTATCATTAATGGTATCTCGCAACAACTAACACGCGACGTTACCAGTCGCTAAGTTTCTAGAAGTTGTTGAATATCGCGCTTCGCGGCGCGCGCTAGCAGACGATAGATTTGCAATTTTTTTTAATAAATTTTAGGTTATCTTAGAGAAATTTAAAAGGTAAATTACAACAAATAAACGATCGTTGTATCGTTTGTTAAACAAATCGCCTCATTTTATAAACTGTTTTCTTTTATTTCAAATCCTTTTTCCCCATGACGTCGCAAGCTTACATGTTATAAGTACGATAACGAAGAACCTTTCCGCTAACATAACCTCAACAACTGTATTATAACAAAAAACATCAACAAATAAAACTCCTCTTTATGTCATTTAGAATAAAATAATAATCATTAATATTTAATGTGTCGCATGTCTCGTGTAATAATATTTCTTGGAAAATTTCATAACAAAAGCTCTTATTATGATTTATTGATTATGTTGCGTTCATTTCACCTTCCCTCCTCCATAGAACATATAGACACGGTACAAGCCCGATTAATTTCCTTAATTTTTCTTAGATTTGACAAAATGAGATTAACTCCCTTGCTAAGAGGCGCTCGGAGCCCTCAAACAGAGGGTAAAACACCTTTTCAAGCCATTCTTCCGCTCGCTTTGAAACCCAAGGTTTCAGGCAAGGGAGAAAAAACATCAGGTATGTATCGATCGAAATGTTGGTACAATTCTAATGAAGTTTGTTAGATTGATGCAAAATTACCCTGCAGAGTAATTCACTGTAGTCTTCAACCTATGCCTTAAGATTTAAAAGTATATTGAGGCATTGGTCTTTAGCTTAATACCAAATATTTCCAGATGTTGCGTGCCTCCAGGAAATGGCGGTGCTTTTTGCATGCCTGAAGAACCATGAATTCAATGAACAATTGTGTAACAAAGAAGTACAGCAGTTCAAGAGTTGTTATACAGCGAGCCTTGAGAAAAAGTATTTGAAAAAACAACTGGAGGCAAAAGGAAGCATTGGAGCTACAGCCGCAACTGCAAATCCTTTAACAATAAATCGTGTAATGCGGAGATTTCCACCAAAATAATTATCAACTATGTCAAATAGAAATAGAAAACTAGTTAATGTATTGATATAAAAAAAAAAAAGTAAAAAAAAAAATCGAGTTATTTATATTACACATTATGATGTTCTGTTGTATACGGCAGGATATTGAATCCTGGATAAAGAACAATTCGTTATTGTTCTAAATTTATTTTCTTATTTTGTATCTTCTTTTCGCGGAAATGGAGAAATGGGGATGAATTTGTGCTGATGGTGTAGAGAAAAATAAAGCAACCCTGTCAGATAATATAAATAAAATGATCAAGTGTGTATATATATTTCTAGATATTGATTACATCGTATTACATACAGTTGACATGATCAGGCTCAGAGATATTGAATGATAGTTTAATAGACTATGATATTATATAGAAGTAGAATTAAGCAACGTGTAGCATTGCCACTGAGAGTAATGGAATGAAAATTTCCGTTAAAACGTACGGCGTAAATTAAAACTGCTTAAAATAATAACGAATTATGTGTATGTAGTCATTTTACGAAACTAATTCGCTGAAAAATATTTATGGATAACGTTGCTTGGCAACTGGTATTAACTTTACGATCGTACCGGATATTCGTAAACGAGGAAATTACGACTTTTTTTTTTTTTTTTTTTTTTTTTTTATGTCATTAATCATTATCATTATCACTAAATTATTATTGTCATATAGGAAAAAGAAAAAAAAAATTACAGACGTAAACTGTACATGTAAACTACGTAGACGCGGAAATGAAAATGTGGTATTTTCTTATTCTAAAAATGTCGTGATCAAATAAACCGAGACGGTTTATTTAAGACAATAGTGTTACACACGAATTGGTCCATTTGGGTATTAGATTCTAGATTCTCGACTCTAGTAGATCCGAAAACAGTGTTTTCACTACATTACAAACTATATACAGAGACGATTGTTTTACTGGTATTAAACCGTGACACGATCGAAAGTATACACATTCTAATTAGGTAGTTGAACTTTTAAAAGAAGAAGGACTAATACTCTTTCATTCGACCTCCAATACCTCAAATCCACCGACTCTACTCCAAGATCGAACATGACAAATACTGGCAAGATTTTTGACATCGTAATGAAACAATACGCGAACCACCGGGCTCCTTTTTTCAATCTCACATTGCAAAGAGTTCAATCTCAGACTAGAAACGGCATATTTAAGAGATATGGGAGGTGGAAGTCGGTACTCTTCTCTCTATGAGAATTCCAGGGTGCTTGTTAACTTTAGTATGATTTCTCCTATCCGAACCTACTGCGTATGATTCATAAACAGATTAAACAGAAGCGATGAGATTGATGGAATTAGGTACGAGTCAGAAGTATAAAATATAACTGTTCTTAAAATACTGAAAAACTATTTCAATTGCGTTACAATTTTTGACATTTTTTTTTTTTTTTTTTTTAAGGATATAATAAAACTGTTATAAATAGATACATACATACATATATATATATATATATAAATTAGTAGAGATGGTATGAACGTGTCATGATTTATTGTCTTGAACAATATCTCGTTTATGTATTGTACCTATACCCTAAGTAAAGTTATTCTTAATATACAAAGTATAAAAATGGAAAATTGGACCACGTTAAATATTATCTAGTCACCAATAGAAAATATTATTTAATTAGGTATTTGTGTTTTTTTTTTTGTTTTTGTTTTTGTTTTCTCGGAGATTCTGTTGCTATATACTATATACTTCCAGACGGTGATTAGAATCATTTAAATTATTCATTTTGATTAAGTATCGTGTACTAGGAATGAGAATTTAATAATATAATACTAAACAACTAACGTGCGCGGATCTTGTGCAAAGTTTTAGATCTAATTCTAAAGCATAAAAAAAAAAAAAAGAAAAAAAAAAGAAATAATGGTCAACGTCCCAAAACTCAGGATTATTAAATACCAATTATTCAACTCAACAATCCACAGTTACTTAAGTTATTCTTAATTATAACATCAGTCACAGCGTCGAATACGAATTGAATATTACTCGTGTCCGTTGCGCAGGTAAAATGGGTGTAGATCTGTTTTCTGTCTTTTCTTTTGTTTAAATTTTCGAATTTCATTTGAATATAGGCTGCGCACTCCTCGTACATGTTAGCCCCTTTGTATTCGGGAAAGCAAATGGTCAACGGACTTCTGGCTATCTTATCCTCGAATAAATCCTTCTTGTTTAAAAAGAGGATTATCGATGTCTCAACAAACCATTTACTGTTACATATGGAATCAAACAACTTCATAGACTCTATCATTCTGTTCATCTCTTCGTCCTCTGCCAATACAAGGTCGTAGCCACTTAACGCGACGCAAAATATTATCGCCGTCACCCCCTCAAAACAATGAATCCATTTTTTACGCTCTGATCTTTGACCGCCAACGTCAAACATTCTGAAAGGAATAATAGAAGCGTATTATACATCGTTTTATCACAACTTTGGTTGATATCTTTCAGATTTTTGCTGCTCAACTTACTTGAAGTGGAGTCCTTTGAACGAGAAATGAGTCTCAACAATTCCGGTAGTTTTAACTCTGGTCCTGAGGACATCCTGCTGTGTCGGTATGTAGTGGGGTTGGGCAATGCGATCGAGAGCGTTAAGGTAATAAGCAGCTGAGTCATTAAGCTGATATTCTCTACTACGTGTGAAACAAAGCTGTACTCCCGCGTCCTGCCATAATCTCTTCATTAATAAAACTAGCTCTCCCGTTAGCTCACCCTCTTCTGCTGCCGATGCTAGAGTGAAAAATTGCCTGGCAATATCCTATAAGGTAATATATTGAGTATTAGGTAAGTTTCAAGTTTCAAGTTTCAATTAAGAAAAATCGAAATATTTATACTCAAAGAGTCTATTCAGCTGGAATTATGCTTCTCTCATATGTGATTGAAAGTCATTTTGAATTGACAAAGGTATGTTTTTTTTTTTGCAATTGTTTCGATGTCATGAACAAATTGGAAATTTGAATTTCAATCTAGTTTCGAATGATTTCAAAGAAAAAAAATTTCAAAAAGTTATGAAAACAGATATGAGATGGTGAATAAGTTTGAAAAAGAAAATTCTTCACGACTACTGCTACTACTACAGAGTTATCTTCCACATTTCACTTTTTCATTTTCTTTTTCTTTTCCAGAATGATTATTCTCACCGCTCTATTGGGGTCTGCAAAATCAATCCTGAGTTGACCCATGGCTCGTATAATTGCCATAAGACTTTGTATGGTATTGCTGTAAACAACCGGTTTGTACTGTTCGCATTCTTCTTTACTGTACCCAGTTTCGTGAATAATTTTCATCTGTTTAACGATCGTCGATTTACCAGACTCCCCAGCACCTTTAAAAATAGATCACATAAACAGGTGTAAAAAAAAAACGAAGAAAAAAAGGAAAATCAAAATCCTGGAAATTATACAAGATTCATGATATCCTAATAATTTTTGTACAGAGTGAAATTTTCCTCGAAAAAAACTTTTATATATACATATGTACATATATATTTTTTTGTTTCATCCAGTTTTATTTAATACTTGGAGTAGTATCATTGTTTCAGGAAAGAGTTGGATGATTGTGAAACGCATGAGTCTACCCTCCTCCACTGCTGAATCATCTAGTCAATATGAGTGATGCACAGGCTCACTTTAATCAGGCAACTCTATCGGTTACACTATCGTATCCGTACATATACTACCTATGATTTATAACACATCACAATATCCTGTCTGTTCCAAATCTCCAATCAGTATATACATACATACATACAAGCATGATGGTATATATACTTATCTAAAACGTTTTCGTTTATATCACTGGTCAATTCTTCTTCATAACTCTATACCAGCTACAATATCTAACATCTAATCGATATCATTCATCAAACAAAACACATAACATGTGAAATAAAAAAAACAAGAAGAAGAAGGTGAGCATTGAAAGGCTTCTCTCTCCTGTTATTCTGTTATTTGATTTTTGTTTTTTTTTGTTTTTTTTTTTTGTTTTTTTTTGCTTGTTCGATAAACAAGTACAGTAGATCGAAACAAATGAGTTTTGATCACAGTTGTTTTTTGTTTTTCGCGAACATCGAGATACCGATTACGAAAATAGTTGTTGTAATGCCGATTAAAAAACAAAAAAAAAACAAAAACAAAAACAAAAACAAAAGAAAGATGAAAATTTGAAAATAGTAATAGTATTCTGTTTTTGTGGGAAATTACCAAGCAGCAGGAGTTTGACCTCGCTAGCAGCGCGTTCACCATCGATCCTAAGATCTTTGTCAATTTTCTTTGATCTTTCGGCAGCCTCTTTGTCGCCGGTTGTGCTTACGGCGCATCCCATTTTAACGGATTCGTTATTTATCTAACGCCCCTTGAACAACGAACTTCGTTGTTATTATTGTTGTTAATATCGTCGTTATTGTTACTAATATTATTATCGTTATTATTGTATTGTTGGATAAAGCGAGAATCTCGATCCTCGTTACGAGTGACACTTGTTGCTTCACGTTGTACCCTCGCAGTTGCACCCGTGTGGAAACCGCGCCCGCCCCACGCACCACGCACCACGCACCACGCACCACGCACCACAAACACCGCCTGGCCCGTGGTGTGAAAAGCAGTACTAACAAAACGGCAATAACTACGAACTCACTCTCCTCACTGTTTCAACTGTTTTACCTTATTCTTAGTTCGGGGGTTTTAATGTTGTACACGAGGTGTGGCGCACACTTTTGTCACACATCACCGGCTTCGAACTTTTTTACAATATTAAACAACAACGAGTTGTTACACATCATGTATATATGTCGTTTTAGTTTCTCACAGATTCTTCTTCTTTGATGTTTAAAACATCGACGCGCCCACACTTATTTAATGACTATAATGCTACCTATGCGCCGACGCGCAACTCCATTTTCTATATGGGTTGTGGGTATCGTTCGTAGCAAGTCCGAAGCTTGGTACAGAATATCACGTTATGGACGACGGGTGTTGTTCGATACGTTTCGATCTTAGGGGAGAATCGGCCAATAAGAAACATGCGAGACTGCGTGTTTTCAGACACATGGCGCGATCTAGCGGATCATTTTCACACCTCGAGTTGTACGCAAATTTTCGAATCGCCCTATGCATTTCGAATCCAATTACTATTGAATGTTTTTAACGAGAAGAATTAAGTACAAAAATGACAAACACTCTGGTAGTAATAAGTATTGTTACTTCATCAGTTCGTAATTTAGAAAGTTGCTTTGTATGATTTTTTTTAGCAAAACGAAACAGTTTTTATACTGATAAAGTTTTACTTAAATTTTCCGGTCTTCAAATACTCTTTACAAACAATATTGTAATTGTCGTGCAATGTGCTTGCTAGATTTGTAGCTTGTTTTCGAAGCGTTGAGGGAATGCAATTAGTAAAAGAGATCAGTTAGTGATTAGAAAGGTATAAAAAAGAAAAAAAAACCTTATACTTATCTTTTCGCTTGTGGTTGATTTACTCCTACTTCAATCGAATGCCGCAATTACTGGGAACTCATTAATGAATTGATATTTACATGAAAGAAATGAAACAGACGGGCATAGATGCATTACGCCTGTTAAATTCATTATATTATATTATATCAACGAATTGAACTAGCCCGCCATAATTTAAAAAACAAAATTCCATATTCAAAGTCATCAGTTATCAATCATCATCATCCGATACGAACGATTCCTGAAGTAAATCGTACCGGAAGGTGGCGCCACCTAGTAGCAGCTGCCCGTCATTCCAATAGCCAATATACACTAGGTTTTGGAATAAATCGAGATCATTGTTTAAGATCCTATGAGTGTTTTAAGTTAGGAAAAAGACAAGCTCCTAACAAGGAGAACCGTAACATTCGAACACAACTTACCGATATCTTATTTGCTAGAAAAAATATCTGACTTATGGTTATTCTTTTTCCTATTATAAATTGATAAAGATTATCAGAAGAGGAAGACAATCAGTCCTGACTTTGGTTACCAACGCAACTCATCGGCTTATCTTTTTGTCTCGCCAACCTCATAGCGCTCCTCCGCTATGCGGGAAAGTTCGATACAACAGAGAGCTATTGAGAAATAGAGTAAAGGAAAAGGGCTGCAGCATTGTTAAATTCAATAATCCTAAGAAATAGGATAAATTAACGATAGAATAAAAAAAAATTCGCCGAAAACGGAGTCATTTGAAAAGGTAGAAGACTAAGAAGAAGGCCGTTAAAAGGGCATCGACGTTCGCTTGTTTTTCGCGGCTCTCTGAAAACGCAAGACGTTATTAGAATTTCAAATTTCATTCGGCATACGTGTTACAGAATATTATTTGAATCTATATTTGAACAAGATAATTATGTACTACATAATTGAACCTGAGGCCTTTGATAATGCTCGCAAGAATTCGCTGCACATGATACTGATACGCTGATACAGTTGAGTCTTTCGACTTCCATGATCTTCCATAAGTTGACCGTTTCTCAAAAGTTAAACTTCCCCTCATATCGCCGGACTCTTCGATTTGCGCAGTCGCAATTGTAAACGTCTACGATGACATAACCTCAAATCTAGATTGCGCGCCATCATCAGAACGGTAGACGATGGGGATTACGGCGAGGGGCCCGGGGCCCGGGGCTCGGGGCCGTGAGGGGATCAAGTAGTTAACTATTGAGAGACTGATTAGTTATCATATGAAAAACAATTAACTTTTGAAGGGTCAATTTATATAATGGCCTCGACTGTAATATTTTATTACAATAATCTAACATTACCCCAACCTGACTTGACTATACTTCGTTAAAGGAATTCAATATCGCTGAACTTGCAATTTTATGATGACTACAAATATAAATGGTGAACTCTATGAGTCTAGACCATGAAATATTCCCACCACATATGCACGATATAAGACAATAATTTGTCCACACAATGAATTTGAGGGATTAGAGCCAGTGGTCCATGAAATGATGGTCTTGACATTTGAAAATAGCAATTTGTTAAATTTCCGAATGAAAAAGTACTCTGCATTGCATTGTCATGCATTTATGGATATTTATTCAATACGCTCGAACGCGTTTTTCTCTAGACTAATTATTTCTCAGGTATATCCAGAGGTAGACTTTGCATATACAAAGGAATTAGTTAGTAAATGGTATCATTTATTCAAGAGAATTCTCCGATATACCTATCATCTTGTAATAAAACTATGTTATATGTGTTATATTCACGTATCAATAAATTGAAAACATACGACAAACAAAGAAGCTAACAGAGAAAGATAAAATTCCTGATTCAGATACATATTCATACAGGTATCAGTAATCATGGAATTTGATAAAGTTTCAAGCAAGTACGTCAAAAATGAGTAATAGATCTTTAAGTAGATGTGCTTCTACACTGGCATGAGCAGAGAGAGATAGTAATCGAAAATTGTTCAGACGGTAACCCTGAGCCAAATGGAAATGAACTGTAAGAAATTTTCTCCAATTACGGAGTGTCTATAAGCTGAAAAGTGGTCATGAGCCAATTACGTAATGGACTTAAGCTTATATATATAATCGCAAATGACCGGGGACTGGAGAACCTATCTAGCGTCTGATTAATTATTATCTACTCTTAAATAATTAAAATCTATTTTAACATCCAGATTTCTGTGTCCTGTTGTGGGATGAGTCTGAAGGATTTTTTGAAAATCTTATTAGAAGAATCGCTGGCGATCACACAGATTTGCTCTTTTGGTATAGACACATGTACACCTGTATGTATGTATGTATGTACATCAACATCACCTCGTGTATATGTGTGTAGAGTTATTTTCATATAAATTTAGTACTTGTAGTAGGTACTACATACACTATAGGTGATAATATATTCACACCTCTGCACATTCGAGATATCAAGTTTGAATGTATGCGATAATTGAAGCATAGTGGAGAGATAACTGAGCTTTTTTTCATTCAATCATAGTTCAGCCATGCGTGTACGTAATATATGTAATAGAGTCAATTGAGGACACGGCTAAATGAACCCGTTTAACTTATATTTAGCCTACGACGTGCAAACCGAGTGAACATTTACACGCAGGTGTATTAGCGGTAAGAAAAAATACATGACACTCAATTATTTGACCAACAATATAATACATAGCCAGCTCGAAGACCCTCAGCAAAGAAATACAATAAGGGTTTTCAGCATTTTCAGTAAGCACATTTTTCTTATTCAACTTCCTTCTCCTCAAATCTGTTGTGTCTATACCCTACTGCAAATTCTGGTGTGAAAAACTCACATGGAATCACGCAAGGAATAGTCGTAATATCAAAATGCGATAAGAGCTTATAGGATCATGTCAGAATCGTGTGTGAATATTATTATGTAATTGTAGATCGTATAATAAGGGTCTTGTATGATCCTATGCCCGATGGGATCTTATTTGGCCTTACATGTTCGGTATACTACATGAGGCTAATAACCATGTGCGATCCTTCACTACATTACAAGATGCGTCTGAACCCCTTGGGAGATTTTGATTCTTCTTTTCCAAGGCCCATAAGATTCATTTGTGATCTCCTTCGATCTTACAAGACAGATTTGTCCGTACGGTTATACGATTTCTGTTTAATAATCAGAATTATATATTTTTTAGAAAGGTTGAAGAGAAATCATTTCGAAAATGAAAGTCGAATAGTTCCGATACTGTTTAATATTTTTACGATTATAGACACTAAAGTCATGTGAGGTCGAAAAAAAGCGCGGGAAAACGATGAGTCGTCTACTGCTCACTCTTTAGAATCTTTTGCTGGCATCGGCCAGATTTCGAAAGATTCGATATCTTAGTCTATAGTAGAACGGTGTCAGTTTGAAGAGAACAATTCAATTCGCGTAAATATTGAAGAAGCTTTATAATTCAGATTCGTTGTCAAGTTGACTATCAGAGGAAACTAATTTATTGTTATTAGTTGACGATAATTTTGATAATAACCCTGTAGGGTCAACGGCCTGGTATGAATATTTACCGCAGTTTTGCGATAACGAATTTACGCTCGTGACATCGTTGTTAGCTTATTTAGACGGAATTATGTACCTACTATATGTATCGGTAGTATGGCGACCTTTATGATTGAAAAAAACATCGCCTAAAACCAGACCTCACCAAACCGGTACGGGGGTAAACACGCCTAATTTATTCTTTTCAAGACTATACGTCGCCTGGGAAATGATTTAAAACATATTTTAGGCTGGATTCTGACCCTTAGAGAGACACTCTGCAATTCAATTACTACTTTCAAGACTAAACCATCTCTTTTTTTCCACAAATTACTCACGCCACGGTTCTTTTTTGAAAGCCAGTTAAAGAATCTGCGAACAGTTTCTCCCTAGCAAAAGTTATGCAAAAGATGAAAAAATTGTAATTCGGATATTACAAGGTGCCAATGCCCTGGTAGAAATTGTTCCCGGGCGCTGGCCGGGCTACTGGCTAGCGGTCCCGACTTGAAACCAGGCGCTAGCAAGGAATGCTGGGCTGGATCCCGCTCAGAACTGTCACGCTTTAAATGGCTAGCCCCTGGTTGGGACCTTGACTAGCCCCTGTCCAGAAAACCTGACTAGCCCCTAATGGGGTAACAAACCAGCCTATGATCGGGCTCCCCGATTTCAATTATACTTAAGAATATACTATCAAAATTTCGACAGATATAATTTTTCTTCATTTCTCATGTGACTAAAACATGTTCGATCAAAAGATCTTTTTTTTTAGCTACATAAGAAATGAAAAAAAAATGGTATTGCTCACAATTTCAGTAGGGTTATCTTTGACAAAATTAAACTTTCCTTATATAGCTTATCATTTAATTATAGTAAATAGCACTCATGATATTTGGTTCTAATTCTTTTTTATTGATAGATAGTTTTTAATGATTAAATATAATATAGTATGGAAATAGCGTTTAGCGTTTTTTTTTTTAATAGCGTTTGTTCAACTCGTTCATTTTGGTATTTGTTGTTGATCATTCGGTGCATCATTAGTTTGTTCCTTCTGATTGGAGCATGTTGACTTCTTCAACAAATTTTTTTAAATACTCGTGTGAACTTTCCGGTTTCGAATTCCCAGAATATACAGCGATTACAAAGGGCTCATAATAAACAACCTTAGAATGAATCATGCCCAAAATGGGCCAAAAACATTGAGAGCTAGATTTGAAGAGTTGTACACCATCAATATTCACAAATATATTCAGAATCCGATCTCCAGGTGCATCTACATTCACACACTGCTGCAAACCTTTCTCGATTCCGATATAGGCGAATTCTCCAGCTGAACCATTCGAATCTTTCATTTCCTCAATGTTGTATGTCGCATTGGACGTACCTAGGAAAGTTTTTGCTGTTTGACTTAGATTCGGACACCATCTTCTTTTTATTATTAAGAGAAGTCCACTCAATGCGACATGAGAAATTTTATTTTTCAATGCCCAGTAACGTAAATCTTGTTCGACCGTTTCTTCTTCAATGTTATTCATTTCTCTGACATCTGAATCAGTGTCGTCATCGCCGTTATCGAAATCGGTATTTCCGACTCTACTTTCGTTGTCATCATCGAGGTCATCGTCATCAGTATCATGTCCATCGCCATGATTGAAATCGGTATTTGAGACTCTACTTTTGTTGTCATCATCGAGGTCATCATCATCAGTATCATGTTCATCGTCATCGACAGTAATGCTCGCAGTAATGTCATCAACGCTATCACTGCCATTGATTCGTTGATTCATTGATTCATCTACTTGGAGTCGATCAGGTTGATTATACTTCACGCTTTTTAAATTATTCTGATCCTGGTTCTGATCGTTGCACATCCTTTTTTCTTCCGTAGCATTTTCCTTCGACAACTTGACTAATTGTCTACGTTTGCGTTGACGTAGACAATTTAAGGTTATTTTTTTTCTTGCTGTGAAATCCATGGTTATCATATCACTCACAAGCCAACAGTCGATCATTCCTCGGAGGTTTAACAGAACTCTTTTTTTTTCAAGCTGCCTATCGCGACTTCTGTATGCCTCTTCGGGGCACACATTATTCCTTGCCAGACGCTGGCCGAGCGCTAGATTGGACTACGGGTTCGGGAACCCTCTGGTCATTTGTTGCTAAACGCTGGTCGGGTTCCCGGTCAGGCCTGCCTATGCTAAAAAATTTGGTTAACTCTGGCTAGCCGCTGACCGGGCGCCCGTCCAGACTTGCCAATCCGGGCACGCCCGGTTATTCCTGACTAGCTACTAGCTAGAAATCGGGAATGCCAGGGCCAATTTCTACCAGGGTAATAACGCATAAATACTTCTTTTCTTTTTGTTTTAATGCGGACAGGATTTCATATGAGATTCGAGTGCTAATAAATAAAAACGAACGGGTGAAAAGAAGACTAAATACTTTCAAAAACAGGCCGGCTATCTTGACTACAGAATTACGAAATTTGTTACTTCTTGTGTAGATCACTGTGCGAAACGACCGTATTGAGTATAAGGCTTGCAAAATATTAGTGACGATTCTAATTTCGAAAACAAAGCTCCAGCCCCAAAGAAGCCAATCAACTATTACGTCAGGTGATAGAGGGGTAGGTTCAAATAATTTTTTGAACAAATTACAATTGCGAGTCCAACTGGTGAAATTCGCCAGGCAATTTTATGAAGGAGTATAGTATAAGTCTATGCGAATAGCATATATGATACGTAATAATTGAACGGCCCCAAAGTTGCACTAGAATAGCGCAAGGAAATACAAACCAACTATATCTGCTCATTTGACCTCCGCTATATCGGTAGCTATGAATGTTAAGTAAATGGACAGAAAAAAAGTTTAATTCTGAAATTCGATTAACATATTTCGCCTATTAAGTATTAAGGCATAACTGGATGGACAGTCAGGTGAAAAAGTTAGTCCAAAATGGGCAAATCTTGTATTTACAGGTCTCGATCGTATAGTGGATGTTTGGCCTCACAAATAGCTAAATTAGTTATAAATTAACACTCATAAGTGTTGATTTGCAATTTTTTAGTATCAATTGAAGCGAAATCTTACGAAATTAGGGTTGAATTCGTAGATTTCAAAAATCCATGACTACTAAATTATTTCGTGTAAAATTCTGAAATAATTAATGTATCATTATTCTATCAAGATCTATCATTCATAAAATTTTGAAGAATTTTGGCGATTTTTGATTATCCATCCAATTATTAGGGGTAAATTCGTAGATTTCAAAAATCCATTACTACTAAATTATGTGGTGTAAAATTCTGAAATAATTAATGCACCATTATTCTATCAAGCACTATCATTCACGAAATTTTAAAGAATTTTCGCGATTTCTGATTATCCATCCAGTTATACCTTAACTAGATTTTGCGAATCTTGGGACACCATCGGAACAAAAAAAAAGAACTCGATTCTTATCTGCATCTCCGCAGCTGACCATGAGCTATGTCGTAATTCTCAATGCAGTGTTGTTGAAGGACGTATACGTAGTAATTTCTACATAGATTTGAATGACAATCCATTATCTAAACAATGTGCAGAATATTTATAATGATAATTAATAAAGAAATTCATTAAATTCCTGACCTTTGATAACCAGTTTATCATTTATATCAGTTATTCTTGTTATGTTTGTACATTCTTTTCTCTCATACATTGAAAGCTGTGATCCGAATGTAAAAACTCTGGAGGAGGAATTTAATGATAACTTTAATAAGCTCAGGTATCGATTTCGCGTAGTGAAAAATTTCACTCGCTATATCGGTTCTCAGTTTTTGGCAATAATCTCAACGTTGTAAATTTTAACTTGTTCTAAGTTTTTCGAAAGTAAATAACGGAGATCGAGAGATCGAAAGATTCATACGATCGCCGAGGACAGCACGAAATCCCAGATTATACTGATATTTTAATACCATCTTGATAACGTCGGTTCTGTATGTATAATATGTATACGACTGCTCATATTACATTATGTGCATACATACATACAATATATTAATGGTTCTTCTATACGTTTTATCCCCTCCCTAGATTTTCAAGGTATAACATAGATGTAAGATCTAATCAAACGCTGACTGCGAATAAGTTTCACATTTCGCTGCATGCACCCCACGGGCGGACACTTGAAAAAAGATTAACGACTCGTATCGTCGGATATTTTGTGAACTTTCGACTCGCTGACTGTAATCAAGTTCTTATCGCCTAATTACTTAATAAGTTAATAGTTATTAAACTGATGTGACAATGTAGTTTGGTTGTATCGAATTTTTCTTATCAATATTGCAATTACTCAGCTGGTTTTGTTTGAATATAATTTTGTTCCTGTTTCCGCTTCAGAGCCAGAAAATCGTTTACAATTACCCCTAATGCAAAGTCTTCACAGTTATTTGTACGCTAAAGAAAAAAAATTCAAGAAGGAATGAATTTATTCGCTTAGTAATATTCATAGTTCATAAAAACGATCTTTGCGTTCTATGGATTTTTCTTTTTTTTTTCTTTCAAAATTGTGGCTTCTCATTCTTACGATTGCAAAATTTTTATGTTTCCCCACTCCACATGGAACAAGTTCTACAAGATTCCCTGTTATTAAATTATTTGGGTTCAGATTTATAATATTCATTTCTACGCATGTTTTTGGCCAGTACTTCTACTGAACTTTTTGAATGTCCGAGATCGCTAATGACATTCTTGACTACCATTCTAATTAACATATTTGACAAAAAATGGGAACATACAAGATTTTAATTGAACATTCTCACGCCACAAAATCATCGGGTTGAGATTCCTGTTTAATTTTTTATTTATTTTACGTTATTTCTTCGCTCACGCAAGGTCCAGTCCAATATCTTGATTCCATGTATGTATTGCTTTTCGATCGTTAGAATAAATTTGTTTTCGAAAAGATATGCGCTACGGTGTCTCACATACATATACATGAAATACCTGAAAGAGCGGCGAGGGTATTATGCCGATTTATTCAATACAGATTCGCAACTATAAAATAACACGTTCAGGAAAGATAGGAATCTAGTCGACGATATAAGTAGATATGTAACTTAGTAACTAGTGTCGGACTGCTGTAGTACTCGCCAATCCGGCGGTTAGTGAAGACGCGCTTTGCGTCTGATCGCCTGTTTAATACACACATATAATCTCGCGTTAAGTTTTAATTGAATAACAATTGAACGTGTTGACACAGAATACTTGTTTCAAAGCGTTTCAAGTCTTAAATTACGTAGTGCATACGTTCGAAATCTAAAACTGATCAGATTTTCGAACAATTTCTAACGTATTATTACGCTTTTCTTGAATAAAAATAAAAACTGAAAGTCTAAAACGTATCGATATATTTAAAAACATTTGAAATTCGAAACTGAACGTATTTTCTAACACATTTAAACATTGCTATACAAACCGCGTTCGCATAATTCGAATGAAAACTACCGAAAGAGTATTTGAAAATAAGTATAAATAGTTTCACGATTCGTTTGGAACGGTTTTGAAGAAAATTTTGAAATTCAAAACTTAACGGTGTTTCGAGAATTGTCGACAGATGTAATTATACATGCTCTTATCTGATATAAATGAGAGCTAGAAGAAAAAAGAACATATATATGAATGTAAATACTAAAAATCCTCTTACAATCATTTTGGAAACGTTCGAAATTCAAAACTCAGCGGATTGTTCAGGTATTTCGAACGACCGTACTTAATTCTCACTCGTAACTTTGTATCGACATTATTTTTTCCAACCGGAAATCAGAAATTCGATAGCGTTATAAATATTTTTCTAAACGGCAGAAATTTCTTTAAACAATAATGTTCGATCACGTGGATGTATTGTTCGAGCATGTGCTCATCAACTACCGATGGTTGTTTGTGATCTTTTTTCTGATGCCTTTGTCCCTCGGATTCGATATATTCAATTACACCAGGAATTGGATTGTATTTAAACTGAGTAGTGCTCCGAAATTGCATGACAAGAAAATTCGGGATGTTCAGAGGCAGGTGAGATTTAAACATATAATTATATCTAATTCATATATTTGTGTACAGTATAATGTATAACAATTACGCGCGCAGCGTAAATACCGACTCGTTATGTTTACACTTATACAGAAAGCGAAGAGGTTCAACGTCTGAATATACACATACATATGATTCCGAGTCAGTCAGTCAATTAATAAAAAACCTTATACCTCTCAAAGATAGAACACACGATTTAGTCTCGTTACCACGACGATAACGATCCGTTTAAATATGAATGACCAACAGTGACGTCGATATTTCACCGTTTATATTCTCCTCGCTCTACCCATGGCCCGGCTTATTTCTTTCATCGATCAAATACCCACGTCAGGGGAATGTCAGAGCGTTTAAATAAACCGCTCGATCGAATTTTTCGCCCTTAATGATATTCAAATTACTCGTAAAATATATGTATATACCAATATAGTAGGTGTGTATAAAGGTTTAGATAAAGCTACATGAGCTATTGTTTTCATCGACAAATTTTAGTTTTTCTATGAAATCATATTTTGCTGAGTATTTTTTTTATTTTGAGGGTATTTTGACGTGGGATAAAACAAACAAGGTATAATAATTTAAGTTCTTTTATGGTTTATTCGAATTTAATCAAAGTTACTTCTTACATTAATAATATTGAAATATCAGCTATCCTCTAACTTATTTCTCATTAGCCGCGAAGAGAGATTTTCGGCGGATTCGCCATAACACTTGACTATTACCGCATCCTGTATTAAACTGAAAACCAAATTTAATGAAATTATTCCGTATACATACATCATGGCGGGGTTGATTCTGGCCCGGAAGTGATTGTTGGGTATACGATTTATTACGATAACCCGATCACTTCCGGGCCAGAATCAACCTCGCCAAGTTTACAACCTGTTCGATTGTATAATACGAAATAAAAAAATCTACGAATTACCAAAAATTACTCGATTCTCATGACATCAGAGTTGAGAGGATTTCTTCTGCGAATTGCAGTCGAGTAACAGGTTCAAATTTGAAAATACATACAGTAGCGCTCATAAGTTCGAGAAGATTTCTCGAATTTTCGATCAGGACAGAAAGTGGAATACCTAGGTAAAAAAAAGTCGTAGCCAGATGGTCCAAGTGGCATTTAAAGTGGAAAGAACCAGCGTTATTTTGCTTCTTTTTTTCAATCTTTCACGATTTCTTCCGCACTCACTAGATAATGTTAAACATGACCGGTTTTTTTCTGTTCTCATACTTTTAAAAAGTCGCGAGTAATTTTTTGGGAAAAGGTTGGTTCGAAAAAAGAAAAAGAAATGCGATTTTTTTTCGTCAAGTTATTCAACTTTTTCTGCGGAAAGTTAGTTTTTTGAAAATGCGTCGTAACTCGAGAACCGTGGGGTTTTAGATGAAATGTCAAAAGATGACGAATGTGTATTTTTAAATTTCTAACTCGTTCAACATTTTTTTCATCTTTTTTTAGCATTTTTGGTTGAAAATTCGCGCGTCGCCTCATCAATTTCCTCACTCAACGGGCTACTAGAGATAAGATAAAAAGGTCACATGTGGTGATCATGAAATTTTACTGGTCAAATGACGACATAAGAGGAAAAAAAGAGATAATGAAAAAATTCTATAAATTAAAAAATACACATTTTTCATCTTCTGACATTTCATCTAAAACATCACAGTTCTCGAGTTACGACGCATTGCGTTAAAAACCTGAGTTTCCGCACAAAAAGTTAAATAACTTGACGAAATAAAACCCCAATTTTTTATGTCTTTTTTTTCTACCAACTTACAGCTTAATCTCAACCCTTTCGAGTCGTTTTGAGAAAGAGTTTGCGTTGCCATTTCCTAAAAAATCACACGCGACTTTTTAAAAGTATGAAAATCTCAAAAGAAACGGTCATATTTAACATTATCTAGTGAGTGCGGAAAGAATCGTGGAAAATTGAAAAAGGAAGCAAAATAAAGCTGATTCTTTCCACTCTCAAATGCCACTTGGACCATTTGGATACGACTTTTTTTGACCGAGATATTCCACTTCCTGTCCCGATCGAAAATTCGTCAAGTATTTCCGAATTCATGGACGGTACTGTATAGAGATTTTCTGACCGTGCAGATATACCAGAAAGACTAGACAAACTTATATTTTTTCCAAATTCATTGATCGCTGATCGCAAAAGTTGCGAGGTAGACGATGAATCGAGCAATGAAGTTCATGGACCCCTACTAATAATTTTTTGACCCTAATTTGAATTTCGAACACGTAAAAATGTCTGCATCAACTCGGCTTCGCAGGTTCCTTATAGTAACTGTAGGTAGTAAACAAATGTGTACATATTATTTTCCATACGTTTCAAAACACTCCGCTGTATGATGTATATCCTCTCAGACCATTTTTCTCTATTAAAACGGTAGTTTATTTCACAAATATTTGAAAATTTGAGGAAAAAGAAACCTCTGTAGGTCATTTGATTTGGCGGGAAATAAAAATTTGAAGAAACAAATTGTCATGACTAATGCCGCATATAATTTGCATTTATAATAAATGGATTATACCTACGTTCCCAGATCAAAGAATGGAAAGAGAGTGGAGCAGACCGCCAAATGTGTACAGCACGTCCTGGATGGCAAACTATGAGCTTCAGACAGCCACGCTACAAATCTTCAATGTTCAAAATTAACATCAACTTGGTGGATGTCTTAGAAATTAACGTTGAAGAGCAGGTAATTATATCATACAGTTGTGCCCTTGAGTTATTATCCTATTCTCTATTCGCCGTTTTTGCTAACTTGTGATCAAGTTATTTGAACTTTAAAAACCAAATATATTTCTTCCATGATCCAGTTGCTCTGTAGAATTTTTGAGACTAGATCGATCCCTCATTTCGAATGTGATTTTCCTTTCGAGGGACTGAGTCCTGAGAAATCAAGACTCTATCGCTCTCGCTCACTCATACTGGTGATATATGAGTTTATAATATGGTCACGTGTTTTGATTGAGTATTCAGATACTATAGCAAGATACTCTGGAAACATTGTCCAAGGTTGATATACCGACCAGTATCTATATCTTTTTATATCTCTCTCAATTTTATTAGCGTCAAGCCATATGACCAGTATTATTATTATCAACAATTATAAATTATAGCCCAATAAGACTGAATTAATTTATGATATCCTCATGTGCCTCTCTTGCAAGGTACTATTTACAAGTCATTTTATAATTTTTTTTTATTGTTTCTTGATGTTTCTTGCTTACATGCGGGAGCCCTCGTGCATATACCTTATACTTATATTATTTCATTATCTAACTGTCTTGTTCTTGGTGGATAATCTTGTCCGGCAAGCGGTAGAATCAAATGCTCCTCCCTTTCTCCCTCTCTGACACAATTCATCTATAACTCTTGATTCTAAACAGCAAACCTTGTTTCAATTCTGATTACAGTATGTAAGAGTTGAACCGATGGTAACGATGGGTCAATTAACAGCGACCTTAGGCTCCCTTGGATGGACGATACCTGTCCTGCCGGAGATAGACGATCTGACTGTCGGTGCGTGTTCAAAAGAACTTTGACCCCACTGTAGAAGAATTGACTTGATAGTCTATGAAGAGATTTTTTCGAATTGCAATTTTTTCAGGTGGCCTTGTCATGGGAACTGGAATTGAGACTAGCTCCCATAAGTTTGGATTGTTTCAGCACATCTGTCGTGCTTATGAGATAATTCTTTGTGATGGATCTATAGTGAAATGTACCAAGGAAAATGATCCTGATCTTTTTTATGCCATTCCGTGGTCCCACGGGACATTAGGATTTCTTTTATCGGTTGAAATACAGATTGTCTCGGCTCTGAAGTACGTCAAGCTGGAATACGAGTCAGTTACTTCTTTAAAAGAGGCCTGCCAAGTATTCAAAAGACAAACCTTCAAGAAAGAAGATAATCAGTTTGTTGAAGGACTCATGTTTTCTAAAGAACGAGGTGTTATTATGACTGGTAGGGGCCCTAATGTCAGTAATTGTAGTAATAGATATAATAAAACTAGCGGTATATCGTTTGGTTTTGAAGAATTGTTCACCTCCTTCGATTGCTCATCTCGTTTTTTTTAACTACATTTTTTCTATAAGATGAATTTCTTGTTCTCTTAAGGAAATATGGTTTCCGAGGCAGAGGAGCACCTAGTCAATAGGATCGGTCGTTGGTACAAGCCTTGGTTTTTCAAACACGTTGAAAGTAAATTTGGAAATGGTCCAAAGCTGGAATACATTCCTTTGAGAGACTATTATCACCGGCACACAAGGTCTTTGTTTTGGGAACTACAAGACATTGTACCATTTGGCAACAAGCCCATTATTAGACTGTTACTTGGATGGATGATGCCGCCAAAAGTTTCCCTCCTGAAGTTAACGCAAACTGCTGCGACTAAAAAACTCTACGAACATAATCATATAATTCAGGATATGCTAGTTCCCATTGAATATCTAGAAGACAGCATCTTGAAGTTTCATCGAGCTGTGAAGGCATGGAATATTGCTTTTAAATTAGTCTAAAAACAACTTTATTCCATTTCATTTCATTTCATCTGCAAATACTTTCGAGATCGATTCCCGTGATCCTAAGACATTTCAGTTAAAATGAAATATTTTTCTATGCATTTTCTTATCCCTTGAACTTGACCGAAGAATGAATTTCACTTTAGGTCTACCCGTTATGGTTGTGTCCATTCAAACTGACGCCTGAACCGGGCTTGGTGAATTCAAGAACCTCAGAAGAGAGGATGTATGTGGATATCGGTGTCTATGGTGTGCCAAAAGTGATGGATTTCAAGCCAATGAAAACAACGAGGGATATAGAAGAATTCGTCCGCAAAGTAAATGGCTACCAGATGCTGTACGCTGATACATACATGACTAGACGAGAATTTCGTGAAACGTTCAATCATATTCTTTACGACAAAGTTAGGGATAGGTTGCAATGTAAAATAGCTTTTCCAGAGATCTATGACAAAGTTAAAAAAACAGCCAGAGTATAACTGGCCAATTCTCTGATTCTGAGTTCAGACCTATAGGTATATACGCTAAAGTATTGATAGAAAATACCATGTAATTAAATCTAGCTGAATATGTAATGTACACGATTTTTTAGATAAATAAAGCAAAACGCTCGCGTTTCATATTTATTAGACTTAATATATGCAGTTGTGGACTAAGGCGGGGGGGGGGGGCGCCCCGGGTGACAGGTAGCTAAGGGATGTCATTGAGGGTGCAGCTAAAGATTAAGTTTTACATTCCTTTGCTATAAATTATTGACATAATTTTTTGTCAATTGCTTGAATTTTTTTAAATTTCTAAACTCATATCATCAAACTGGTGAAAAAAAAATGTAAATAATCGTAAAATACAAATTGGGGGAGGGCTTTGAATCGTCCGCCCTGGTGCTAATCCTTCTAAGTCCACCACTGAATATATGTGGTGATGATGATGTTCCATTTGAACCAGTCAAATAATAACAATATAATATATATAGAGTATTTCAAAATTTTTTTCTCCCTTCATAGTGAGTGTCTGTTTACATTACGTCCATTATTAGGCGATAATCTTCCTGAAACTTGTTTTGTTTTTTTTTTTCTCTCTTCTCTTGCTATGCGTACCTCATCGAATCATTCACAACTCGACAACAGTTCCCAATATTTATTCTGTGATGATGTACGTAAATTAGTATTAGAAATATGAAGATAAAGATTTGCGACTATTTGGTAAGTTAATGTTTTGCGTATATTGCTCGCGACATTTGCAACTATCCTTGATATCTTTCTCCCACACAGCTGTTTTCTGCACTTGCTATTGCATTAGCATCTGCAGAGGAAAAAACTCACACCCCAACAGCCCTGGAATATATAAACCAACAACTTGGAGAGATCAAAGTTGGTATTGCTAAGTCCCACAGCTCGGACCCTCCGTTAGGTAAATTTTGAAAAATCTGAAAAATCTGAAAAATCTGAGACTTAAGATCTCTTGCAGAAAGACAAGATCCTCCAAGCACCAAATGGCTAATATTCTATATTACATCATTTCTTTATTTTTGATCTAAATTCTTTCTTCATCGCACAAAATCGACGCTAATTCAACTTAATTCAAATCACAGATCGAACTTACGACGTTCGATGGAATCAATTATGGGAAGAGCAAGTAAATTCTGATCATGCCTTGTCGTTGAGTTTCTCTAATGAGACGTTTGTCCTGGCTGACGAACGTGTTCTTCATGTACAGTTGGATGTGTCTGCTAAAGTTATGTTGCGTCAAGTGGCGATAATCAGCCAGCAGAAGGCAGCCAAATTTATTAGAGTGAGCTCGTTTCTCTTTTCTCAAGGCAAAAGTTATACATCAACTAGTCTGGTCTTTCAATTCATCCGCCACTTAATCTTGCACCTTTTTACACCAGACTATAGTGTGGAAAGACTCGCTGTATCTTTTGATATGCCAAGAAGACGGGTCATGCAATCTTCACGTTGGAGTAAACACAGATGAGTTGCGCTCTTGCCAAATAGTTAAGCATCGAGGGCTACCCATGGATGCGCAATTCTTTACTCAAGTGAACCAGCTGTACCTTGTTGTAGCTGACAACAGCGGCCAATTCTCTGTTCCCTCTGTGTAAGCTATTCCAAAGAAGAACAGAGATTCATAAATATCATCTTTATTTGTTCGGAAATTCATTGCTCCTTTTTTTCAGGATTTATCGCTGGACTGGAACGTATATGGATGTAATCGCAGAGATAGCTACAACAGGTGCAGTTTCGGTTACAACTTTCAATCACAAACATTCGACGATAATAATATTTGCCCAGAATGTTCAAGGCCGGCCTAAGATCGGCTCCGAAGTGTTTAAATTCAAGAATGGCTTAGTTGAGAAGATACAATTTCTAGCTACAGATGGACCCACCTCAATCCACCACTACGAGTATGATGGAAAGGTTTTTCTCTTAGTAATAAACGAGATGAGTGCTAGCAGAGTTTTCTGGTGGGATGGTCAGTGCAGCCTTTCATTCTATCAAAATCAAAAACTGATGACAATAAATTCTCTGAACTTAACTGCGACTTATAATGACCACCTTTTTCAGGCAAAGAGTTCTTGAACTGGATGGAATTACACGAGATACAATCACCGACAAAAGTTAATATAGTTTATGTCGGTGGTGATACGTTGCTGCTAGTCGCTCAACAGGTAATCCCTTCTGAATAGTATGGGAAATAATGAACTCCGTAACAGCTCTTTATTCAGATCTCTGCAATTTTGATCCACAAGTTTATCCTCGCTGAAGTAACTTCTCACATTTCTTTATTTCAGAACACTTTATCACTGTACAGGATCATGAACCTCGCCTACACAGAGTTAAATTTATTGGAGATGAAGGATAGGCATATGATAACGGATTTCAACGCCCGTGTTAGTGGAGACTCAATAATCCTGGTACTGGTTACAAAATTGGAGGGAAATTTCTATCGCTTAGAGCCGGTGGAATTGGTCATCAAAAAATCAACTTCAAGTGAGATACCTCCAGTTTTTAAATCTCCAAGTCCAAAAATTATCACCTTATAATTTATTCCCCACAGAAGATCCACCCCAAGAAGCTGACCGTACTTTGCAGTATCTGAAACAGCTTGACCAACTGCTAAAGGACCGTATGCCAGCGATTGAGAAGGCGCACAATTACTGGCCATCTCTTTTGCCATTCTCAGAGGACATTGTCATCTCTTCTCCTTTGGAAATTGAGGACCTTGTGATAAACTCCGGCAGCATTCTAGATCTCCGCGTTTCAAGTCCTGCAGATATTCTAACTCCAACAGAGCTAGCCAGTGGTTTAGAACAGTTGAATCTTGCTGCAGATTCTCTGATTTCACAATCAAGCGAGTTTATATTTCCAAACGAGATGGCAATGCTGACGGGAACAGTAGTTGTCAAAGGTGATGCGTTCTTTGATGAAATGCACATTGATTCTTTGATCGTGGAGGCTTTAAATGAACAAAAGGTCAATTTCGATGGCGTTTTGTCATATACAAAAGATCAGGACTTTCCTGATCCACTTCGAGGCAACGTTATCACAATCGAGAACTTGGAGGTTGATTCGCTCTGTGGAATTCCATTTGAAAGTGAGTTTTGAACCATGGTAAACGTTGGGCTAGTAAATAATGGAACATTTTCATCCGCAGACTGGCTAATGACCAACGACACTAATCGAACTGCTCTAGACTTCTTTTCGGACAACATCAAGATCCTCAACGACACAGTCCTAATCCAGTCTGATCTGTTGCTCAACAATCTTGGGGTTTTAGAATTGAATAATTTGAATCTGAAGACTTTTGTCGATGATTTATTTATCGTTGGCTTACAGCAGGAAATCGCAGGTCAATTTTTGAAATGGAAATCAGATTCTGATACCTACATTACCTATTTGTGTTTCAAATTGTTAAAAATTCTAGGAAACTATCTGTATCAGCCTTTTTCTCTTCCGTTCTTAGGTAGCATATTCTACAAACAAGGATTAAGCGTGAATGATCTAAAAATTAATGCTACAAATGGCATTAGTGCTTATCAATTATTGACCAAAACAACCGACCAGCAACTGGGAGATGTTTTAATGAAAAATGTGCACATCGACGATCTTGTTGTTGAAACAATTAACAACGTTTCACCATACAAAGCAGCGAGAATATCAGAAGAGAACGTCATTTCAGGTATATGCTTCTTACGTTATTGCTGAAACGTACATTCACCTCGTCTCTTCTATTATTTTTTCTCATTCCTCAGGCCAAGTCACCTTTCGAAATCTTCGAATCACTGATGAGCTTGTTGTCGAAGGCGTTTCGCAGCTTTTTGATCTGCGACCGATTCAACTATACAGTACTGTCAAGATAAACGGTGATTTGGTCATAAGAAGCCTGGACTTAAATCCTGAGAGCTTGCTTGATCTGAACGACCTAAGAGTGGACGTAAATTCTTTGTTCAGAGATTATTGGACCAAATCTACGAATCAAACGATACTTAAGGACGTTACTTTGGCCAAAGGAATAACGATAGATGATTTGTACGCTGATTATTTGAATGGGTACGAAGAAGATGACTTTCTGTACACAACTGCTACAGAAATACCAGAAAAATTTGGAAACCTACATTTTAAAGGGCTTGAAATTGACGCTCTGTTACTCGTCGGCGGGAGAAAACTGGCGGAGTCTGTAGCCTCTGAGGATACGTTAATCGTTAATCAGAAAATTGAGATAAAAAACCTTGAAGTTGAAAATCTAAAGGCTCAAACTTACAACAAGATTTCTGTCCAAGATATAGCGAGAGGCAAGATCGGTGTGAAAATTCCTGGAAAAACAAAATACGAGAATCTTGTCATAGAAAATGGCATTAGGGTTCGAGAACTACTGGTTAAATTCTTTAACAATCGAAACTTGACGAATTTCTTTGAAGAAGCTTTGGTGGTCGATGAGAACTATGCAATTGATTATCTGGAGCTAGGAGAATTAGAAAGTGATAATTTTGATGTCCAAGTATTGAACGATCTGAAGATGATTGACTTTGACAGAATGTTAAAATACAAGGATATCACCGCTATAAAGAATATCACCGTCGACGGAAATCTCCTAGTGAATGGAAACGTGAGAGTCGAATTTATAAACAATTTAAATTCCGCAGATTTTATTGAATTCTTATCCAACGCTGACATAGAACTAAAAGGCCATGAGATGTTCGATAAATTCGTTGTCTTTGGAAATTTGAATGCCAATCTTCTCTGTGGTATCAAAATAGAAGATCTGGCTGATAATACCCTGTCCAAAACTAAACCCCAGAGAATTACCGGACACTATTCCTTCTACAAACTCCAGGCTGATGTTTTAGTCGCTCAAATAATCAACGAGTGTAATGTTACGAGCTTGAAGCTCATCAGTGATCCGCTGATTATTGAAGGGGATGTTACCTTCTCAGATCTAATCGTTGAAGGCGATATCATCACGGGGTATTTCAACAACCAAGATATTGCAGAGGTATACTTATACATCTGAATTCTTTTATTACCATAAAAAAATCCGCATAAAATAAAATTGCAAAATCCGTAATAAAATTGCAATTATCCTGCAGAATCATACTTTTGATAACAATTTTCAGATCTATGAAGCGGCCCTGCATGTTCCTTTCACTCATATCGCAAACCTATCGATAGACGGTAGTATTTTTTGGGAGGATTCAGCAATGGAACTGAAATCGCTCTCGTATCTGTTCGGCAATGCTGTAACTAAGAATACAAATCAAACCATCGCGGGGGAAGTTGTTTTTACAGACGACATTAGCACCCATCGTTTAACTTGTGATGAAAATATCGGGAACATAGACATTTCTTCGATCGTTTCAGACGCCGTTTATCCTATTGGACAATCAATCGTCGTGAGAGGACAGAAGCTTTTGACAAAGGGTTTAACCGCCAGACGATTAACTGTCTCCGGCAATGTCGATATCCCAAATATTAACAGATGGAATATCTTGAATCTCAACTCTTCAATTGTCAGAAAATTTGACACCCAAACTATCTCGGGGGCCACGACCTTTCACAAAGATGTTACCATCGAACGATTAGAAGTAGCAGGCACAGTTCACGGCCTACCGACTACAGGGATCATAACTTTCAACGATACGCTTCCGAGTAACACTAGATTTACAAATCTCGAAGTTCAGAATGAAGTAAGTGCTAAGAAATTGGACGGGATTGACTTTGAAGAGTTCCTCAAAGACCGAGTTACGCTGAATGGACATCATGAGATTTATAATGATGTTGTGTTTCTGGACCCGTTCATTGTTACTCGTAAGTAATTGCAGTTATTACAAAACTAGTCTAAACTCGTAATCTTTTGTAAGTACTAGCGCTTCATGTATCTTTTTATAGAAAACGCAGTTTTATCTTCCATAAATGGTGTCAATCCGTCCGACGTTGTGCTCAGGGGCACTGAAGAAACTCAAGTAATATCAGGTGAAAAGATATTCCTAAGAGACTTCAGTGTCCACGGTAATGTCACAGTTGACCTGATCAATGATATGCGCATAACAGAAGAATACGAAAACGGTATTTTCAACAACGAGGATATCTCCATAGATGGAAATATCGTGAGTATCACGCTTTGGTATCTCGAAATACTCCGACATACTTATACATTGCCAAATATTCTGTTCTCAGATATTCTCAGCAGATTTTCGTACATTCTCAAACATTTCTGTATACGGATTCGTAAACGGAGTCAATGTGACTCAGTTTTCTGAAGATATGGCTGTAGAAGCAGTAACAATCATTCAAAACTTGGAAGAGAATCAGGCCTCTGTGGACAGAATGATAGACAGATCTCTGAACTACACTGAAAAACTACAAGATGTATTCTTCTACTTTGATGCGCAGCCAGATCTCACTATCAATGCCCCAAATATCCACAAAGTTCAATCTCTGACGGTGGGATCAATGACCAAATTAAATCTCTATGGTGCAGAGAACGGCTGGCACTGCGGTCTTCCCAATTCCTGTCTCTGCCCAACTCAATATGTGGCAGAGCTACTCGATTACGAGTGTAGAATCTGGAAGATAAACGGATCTCGAACAATCTATAATGTGCATGATTCTGAGGGACGCTTTGGGGTGAATATCATCAGCAATACTACATCTAGTGAGCTTTTCTGTACCCAGGAAAATCCTAGCATGGAATTCACTACTATCTCATGGATGACTCCACGGAAACTATCGACGGGGCATATCACGGGAGAGATCAGGAACAACTCATTGGAAATAAGCGGATATCTTAGCGATGCTAAAACTTTTACTATTGGGGGTGAGACTACTGATAATTATATGAACACAGATGTTTATTTTCCTCTTCCAATCAGACATGTAAAATCATATATGATCCTACAAAATCCTACACGACTTTCCATGATCACGATTTTGAATTATAAGATTTGTACAAGATTCTGATGCGATGCTATGCATAAGATAGTGTCATTTTATCTGACATTGTCATCATATGTGAATTTGCCGCTCTTGACTCTTTCCAAAAATCAATGGCTTCTCTTCGAGCAATGCGTTTTCTAATATCATGAGAAAAATTCAGACAAACTATGAATTCAAATACTCAGCATTTTTGTATCATATATAGTTTTCCAGAGATACTCTCATAGTAGGTACAAAATTTCCACTCAAGTATTATCCAGTTTCTGATTTACAATCATCGATTCTTAAATATTGAATCAATTACATTCACAGAAAAACTCTACATAGTTCTGGCCATTCACTACATCGCCGAGTTAAAATCGCACGACGTTAGTTCGTTAGTCTATGAGATAGACTTGAATAGCAATGAGATTAAATTGGTGCAGGAAATTCCTACGAGTAGTGCTGTTGTTTTAGACGTATTTGCAACTAAATTGCATGGAATGCATCTTCTTATCGCATGTGGACGCGATCCGGCCGAGTCTCAGCTCCATCGTTTTAACATGCGGAATTCGAAGGCAGGAGGCAGAATTTTCTAAAAATACTAAACGAAGTAGATTTGAAGACTATAAATTCAATATCGTACGTTACAGTTCGAGCTATTGCGGACTTTCCGGACTGGAGGAAGCCTCAATGTTAAGAGTATCATTCAGGGAGAAGAATCTTTCGTTTTGCTTGACGATCCGCTGGCTAACTCGGTCCACATTTTTAAATACAAAATCGAATTTGATAATTATGATTTTTACCAAAGTCTTTACCACGGATCGACGGTGAAAAATATTGAAGTATTTTATTCGGGAGGTAAAGTTAAAGCCCTCATTTTGTTTCTTTTGTCATTCGTTATTGCTTCTATCACATTCTTCGATTTTACAGAATTCGGAGCCAGTGACGCATATGTGATCGTTACTACCGACGAAGGACGATTCTTCTTATACGAATATATGTTATTTGGGGTAAAAATGAATAGACTTTGATAAAATTATTTTCTGTATTCCAACTACTCTAAATTTATTTAATTTATTCTCTATAGGGATTTCAATTACGCGCCCAACAATGGCTCGACGGTGTTCAAACAATGACGCCATTCCAATTTTCTCGGCGTCGTTACATTTTCGCTGGTACCGTGACAAACAGTACGGTTTACAGACTAATCGAACAAGGACCAAACTATTATTAAAAATAATCGCGATTCGTATTATAACGCATGTGTAATTTATAATATTCTACCCGTAAGCGAAAGAGGAAGGGGTAAAAAAACAAAAAAAATGATTAAAAAATCTTGTTGTTACTAATTTATATATTTATTGTTGTTTAAATATAATTATCTTATTTATTCTATTGTATATACTATATTATATATTAATCATCAATTATTATACTTCTATTGTTGTTAAAAATTCATCATACAAAATATATTTTCCATTGTTGCCTAAAAACCGAAAAGCTGTTTGTTTTTAAATTCTAAGCAAAAACGTAATTTATGTTTGTACATATACAATAGTATGTATATTAATTTATTATTTTTCGTTGTCTTCAGTCTTCTTATCTCCAGTTGTGTATATTTAAATAAACTTTTTAGACTCATTAATACATACATACCTCGTTCTATTTTATCTTATCGTTATAACATCACAGATTAACGCGTGTTGATCGGATTCAAAGCATCGCGCTCTATCGCGATCCTATTTTCATGAGAGCGGCTAGCGACGTTATTCTAATTGGTTAATACCCAACGGTTCCGATGACGTGTTATAAAATTTTCGCCAATAGCCGATCAGTGCAGTTGTTAAAATCGCATGTCGCTAGCTTTGAGGATGAAAATGCGTCTGAAGTGTGATTCCCCTTTAATAACCGAGATGGCGTAGTTGAACAGTGCAGCTGTGTTCGTATTTCGTGGGTTAAAAGGCCGCCGGTTCAATCTTTTTGCGGTTATAAGAAAAAAAAAAAAAAAAAAAAACTGCTGGCTGGCAGGCTAGCCTATACCAAACATACATCAAATAAGTAGACACGTAGAATTTTTATAATTATAATTTAATCGTCTGCTACTCTACCGCTGCTTCCGGCGCTGCCACTTTCTGCTAAACTAAAACAACAAATTCTTTCGCATAAGGTTTGTTTATCGAACGTTCATTGTGAAACTAAAATTTTATTCATCTCATTTCATCGGTGATTAAAATATATCAATCCAATATCTGATATGATATCCATAACTCCCACCGTCGTATTGCTATTGATATTAAAAAAGAAAAAAGAAAAAACACCATCACAAGTTCAGAATGACATTAGAATCACTCCGAAATCAATTTTCCGTGTATAATTTCATAACCGAACGATGAATAAGCAGAAATTTCGTTGAAATTTTTTGAATAATTTGAATAATCATTATTTTTTGTCCTTTATTTTTCAATCAATTTTTCGCTTTTCAGAAAATCAACACAGGCTCTAATTTAAGATGGCTGTGAAAGGGCTGATTGCATCCGTCGTACAATTACTTACCCAGCAATTGGAGGACGGAGACTTGTCAGCCGACTCAAGAGAGAGCCTTGAGGTTGCGATACAGTGTTTAGAGAGCGCGTACAACGTACAAGCCTCCGACGCTCAACCTAACATCAATTTATTAGAACTTCATAAGAATGCTGTCGATAATGTAAAACCCGATTTCGGTCCACCAGCGTCACCCGAAGCTAAAGTAGAAGCTGAGAGGCTAAAAAATGAGGGCAACGCTCTCATGAAGGCAGAAAAACATCACGAGGCACTCGACAATTACACTAAGTATGTTTCGTGCGCATACACATTGAAGATCTTCAGCCCCCACAGATGAAAGAAATCATTTCCTTATCTTATTGCAGAGCGATTGAACTGGACGGTCGCAACGCGGTGTATTACTGTAACCGGGCAGCTGTTCATAGTAAAATTGGTAATCATGCGCAAGCGATAAAGGATTGTCATACTGCGCTGGCGATTGACCCTTCGTATAGCAAAGCGTACGGCCGTTTAGGACTGGCTTATTCAAGTTTAGAGAAGCACAAAGAGGCGAAGCAGAGTTACCAAAAGGCTTTAGAAATGGAGCCAGGTAATGAGAGCTATAAAATGAACCTACAACTATCTGAAGAAAAACTTGCGCAACAAGGAGTCGGCTACATGGTTCTTGGCAATAATTCTGCCAGCGGTGGAGGAGCCGCTCCTAATATGGACCTGAGTTCGTTGCTCAGTAATCCAGCGCTGAGGAATATGGCGCGGCTAATGTTGTCTGATCCAGGAATGCAGAATATGATGAGCGACTTAATGAGCGGAAACGTCGAGCAAGGGGGGCGCATGGAAGCTCTGATTGAAGCGTAGGAAATAAAAACCGGATATATATTTACGACATAATCGATCGTTGGCTTATGTGTTATTTTTTTATTATCTAGGGGTCAGCAGCTGGCGCAACAAATGCAAACCGCTAATCCTGAGCTGATTGATTCGCTGAGACGTCAGATGGGAGGAAATCCAAACGACCCAGAACCGCCGCAGGAAAATTAAAAATAATATTTTGTAAGACTGTCCCATTACTGTAAGAGAAGCCTTCTTTCGGTTGTTGTTTTTATTATCAATAACGAAATAACGAAATCTGTAGGTAAAATGCCTCGATTTTTATTCTACGAAACTTGATTTTTTCTTCAATTTTGTATCATTTATGTTGACGAATTTCGGAGCCTGTTAACTTGACTCTTCGAATATTTCAATCTCGTTATATACAGTCTGAATATAAATCGTGAAATTTTCTGAAAATCTCAAGGCATCATTGTTTCTCAATTACAACGCAATGCAATGCAAACACTACTGAAGGTCGGCTTAAACGGTATCGAAATCACAACAACTATTGAAAACAACGTACGTAATATTCATCGTATTCATATATTATCATATGGTTTGCGAATTAGTTATCGCAGAAATTGTTCAATCTACAATTGGCAATCGAAACTGTTACAATTTCAGCCGTTCAAATCGATACGGAAAATAATTATTATCTCTTCGTGCGAAATTGAAAGCCGTTTGAAATACATATACTACCAAGCAAACTAATCCAAAAGCTTATACATTTTAATTGTAAATAAATTCAGTCACAATTGTACAAACTCAATTACATATCCACAACTCTATTAAAATGGAAACATTTCAAAATGTTTCCAACTTTATGATCGCCTGGATAATTGAATTCCTTTGTATAAAATACGATTTTCACGTTTTTGGATTATTTTCTTGATTTTCTATTTTTTCGTTCTCAATATAATTTTTTTTTTTTTTGCTTCTCTTTTTTCGGTATACTCACGGCTTTCAAATTTGCGAGGAATCAATTCAGCGCGATAAAATAAGATCAAAGTCGCTTTACGCTTGTACTTTGTACAGCAAAATATTGAAGACTTCCGTGTCTAAAATTATTTTTCTTTATTCTCTTTCTTTCTCCTTCTCTCTCTCTCTCTCTCTCACTCTCTCTCTTTCCTTTTGTTTTTTCTATCTTTAATTGCCAGGTTTTCGTTTTCTATTTTTGTACAAAACTTTAACGTGTACAGATTGATTGATAATCATAAAATTATGAATTCTTTACATTTTTACCCTCATTTCATTGAGGCATTTTTATAGTATAATATTACTGATCCTCGGTTATGCAGTATATCATAATTGATTCAGAAATATTTAACAAAAAAAAAACAATATCTAGGTGAAAATAAAAAAAAAAAAAAAAACACAACGCTTCAATGTAATATCGATTGTATTAAAGATAATCAAGCATCAAATTTTGCCTACTTAGGTGGAAAAAAATAAAATATATGAAAATAAGAAATAAACGAAACATTTAGTGCCTGTTGAATAAAAAAAAAAAAAAAAAATGAAAAAAAAAATTGTAGAAGGCTAACATAATATAAAGTTCTCCCGAAAATATTATCTACATTCATATTATACTATTGTTGCACCTGCGGACTTAATTCGGAATATACATAAATGTATGTACTATAAAAGTGGTGGAAATATGTTGAAAAAAAAAAAAAAACATTAACAACACAAACAAACGAAAAATAAAAGAAATAACAATACTATATCCTAATTCATAACATATTAAATGAAGAATGCATATCAGACGATAATATACTAACTAACGAATGAATTGTTACTTTGTTGATTGATCTGATCAAACAGTAGTCGCCATCCCGAAAATCTTAGAATGGATGTGAATAAATGATGGGAAATTTGAATTTCGAACCTTAAACTTCGAAGAAGAAAAAAGATGAAATGATTATCGTCTGCGCCGGGGGAGGGGAAAACAGAAGAACGAAAATATAGAGGATATAGTTAGAAGGTTCTACACCATGACCTATCCTGATTCTCAGTTTATTTACAATAATCATAAATCAAGTAAAGTTCGTTGATTCCGGTATGTGTCATGGGATGACGTCACGCGATTACCGTCCGTCCACGCACTGGTGTATGTGACGCAGCGGCCGGCCCGCGACATGTGTATGTATGCATACACAAAATTCACACATCGCGAAACCCCATCCTTCGCGGTCGCTCGTGCCACCGACTGAGGTCATCCGCTAATATAAATATACATATAAGTATGCACGTATGTATGAGTACGAATACGTATATGCATACGAGTGATCAACGATTGTCAGAATGTTTCATTGAAGAAAATAATAATCGGTGAACTGATATCATGACTCATATCGATCATCTGTAACTGCCGACATTTAACAATAAACTTATTTCTCATCATTGATAATACCGCAGATAACGTCTATAACAATACGAAAATATTCCGAAATTTCAATTTTCAAATATCAAGCGCCGCGCCTTTTATTCTTTCCTCTTCTCGCTCCCTCTCTTTCGCTCTGTCTCTCTGTCTTTCCACTCTTTTCGTGCCTGCCGCTAGACCGACGGTGGCGCACTCGTGCGGCGCCTACCGCCACTTTGGGTAATCGCGCGTCGTGATTGGCCCGTGCCTCTGACGTCATAGAAATCTTGGTATTTTATTGGCGGATAGGTAACGGCGGTTCTCCTACTTCTATACCCGCCACCCCGTACCGCAGCTCGGTTAGATTATTGAGGTGTGGCCATCGAGGGGGCGGCAGCCATTTTCTTGACTATCTGTCGCATAAGATTTCAGGTAAATACGTAATTTTATTTAAAATAACCGGAATTCGGAAGGGTTGTGCTGCGAGCCTGTGCCGCGCAACGTTTCGCTTCGTGTATATTATGTTATTTAGTTTATTCTGGTGAGAGTTCATACCTATAACCCGATAATAAGCCTCGCTCGCGACTCACAACGCGTTTGTTTTTCTTTTCGTATATATACGTGCACACATACATATATCCATCCATACATACGTACGTACCTACGTTCCTTCGTTCGTTCCGTTCGTTCGTCGGGCATAGGTATACATACATACTATAAAGTAGTAAGAAAAGTAAGAAACAGAGCGAGAGGTAAGACGACGAAGAAGAGGAAGAAGGGAGGGAGAAGACGTCGTAGCACGATATTCGAGGAGTGGAGAGTGGCTAGTAGCGATTCACCTGTGATAGTGAAAACAAGTAATCGAAACAAAGAAACATCGAGAAGAGAGAGAGAAGGAGAAGGAAGAACGAAATAAAGAAATAAAGAAAGATAGGAAGAAAGAAAGAAAGAAAGAAGAACGTTAAAATTATAAAGAGAAGTGATAACTCTGGGAATCACAGATCATCACAATAATTGCGCGTACTCGAATACATAGCTGTGTGCTTCTCTTTCATCTCTCTCTCTTTTCCTCTGTACTATCTCATATCTCGGAGTTCGAAGGCCGAGGCGGAGGGTAGTTTCCTCTCTTTCTCTTCGCATATCCGTGGCACGGTGTCTGCTGCCTGCTACTGACTAATTGTGAGTACGCGTCCTTCTCTCTCACTCATTCGATGTGTGTGTGTGTGTGTGTGTGTGTCGAGTGTGTATGTGTGTGCGTGTGCGTGATTGTGTGTTTCTAGCGTGAGATTGTGCTCTAGAGGTGGCTAGAACAGCGAGAAAACTAAAACGTATTAGAATTTTAATTTGTATGTGCGTAAGTGACTTTTCTTCAATTATACGGAAATAAATATTATCTATATTTTTCGTCGCTCTCTCTCTCCGTCGTCGTCGTAGTCGTAGTCGTAGTCGTCGTCGTCGTCGTCGTCAGCCACCGTTGCCGCTGCCGTCACTGCCGCCGCCGCCGCCGCCGCCGCCACCGCCTTCAAGCGGTCGTTTTATATGCAATATTATAACTGATATCAGGAATTTCGGAGTCATTTCAAGTTTCTTTACGTACACAAGTCTGTCTGTCTGTCTGTCTTCTACCTAACCCGATTACATACATACCACTTGACGGCTGGCCAATTAGATATCGTTCGTAAATTTGACGAAATTTGATCGTAAGTAATCATTTCCGACGTTTCCGAGTTGCGATTTATTTCGTTCTATTTCATTTCATTTTATTTTCTTTTATTTTATTCGATTTTATTTTTATTGCGAATAATTTTCGACTCTTATCTCCGCAATTACTCATTTCCGATAATAATTCATCTACATCTCCTACTTATATACGACCTGATAAGTCAGGGAATTAACCTCACGAGCCAGAATCCATGCTTCATCATTTACTCCCATATATATATATTTCACCTTCTCTTTGTCAATATTCAAAAGACTTTAGTCGCGCTTCTTCGCCGTGACACAAAATTCAGTTTTCTACATATCGTTGATTCACTCGACGACCCCACCCTTAGTTCATTTTTCTAACAATACTGTCATTTTTAGTCTCATACTTGAGTAATGGATAATTTTCAGATACATGCGCTATTAGATTTTAACTTTTTGTACTTTGGTGTCAAACTAATCTGAGAATTAACTCCGTGGCTCAAAATCCATCGGTTAAAATTGTCTCTGTTCTACATTCCTGAGCAATTTTTGCCTAACATGTCATCCAAGTTGACGGTAAATTCACTTTTTACCTGTCGTTGACTCACTCGACCCCACCCTTGTTTTTCTACAAAACTTGATCACTCCAAGTCACAAAGTGCAATAATGGGTGATTTTTGGTTCCAAACTTCAGTCGTAAATAATATTCACTACCTACTCGCATTGGGTGTGTGTGTGTGATTGTTAATTTATTTTTCAAACAATTTTTTCATCTGTCAATCTGCTTGAAACATATGGTATAATTTATTGCAGGCCTTCATTCTGTCGTTGGAATAATTTTTCACCTATTATTTTCTCTATCGTACAAAGTGTGGACAATTTTTCTCTTCTACTCGAGTATTCGTCGTCAATATTATTGCGTTCTAATAATTTAAATTATCAACCATCGTGCGATAGTTGAGAACAATGTTATTTCATCCTTTCCGAGCCTTCAGATTGAGGGAATTAATTACACAGGCAATACACAAGTCTTTGCGTTCAAGATAGTAGATTCTCTTAATCTTAATGAACAATGAGGTTGAACTTATTGATACACATTCATAATTCTTAGTTATTACTTATTAATAATACCTTAGAAAGTAGGCGTTACGATATGAGCATTGATATACCATAAATGTATATAATTATATACACCTATGTATATTATATGAAAATGAAGATATGTGGTTTACAGAAAACTATGATATGTACTTGAATGTAAATTGTTATTTGTTAAATGATTAAGAAAAGGAAAAGAAAAGAGTTTATATCTTTTTTGTTGCTACGAAAAGCAGCTTGTACAGTACGATACGAATGATATTGCTTATATATATTGTTTTGTCTTGTGCTGTTCCGCATGTAAGTTTGTGCAAGTTTCTTTTACGTCTACAAAGATAGTGTAAGTAATTGTTGATGTTTTGTCGTTGGAAAATTTTTACCCGTGATTTATAAATAATGCAAATAAAAGAAAGAAAAGAAGAAAAAGAAAAGTACCTTGCACAACAGTCGTAGCATTCGGCGATCCGCATATTTTAAGTTAATGTAATTCATAATACACCGATACAATTAACAGTTTCCAATTGAACCCACAATTTATCCATTATATAATGAATTTCATGACAACCCCTAGTTTATCATTGGTTTGTTTATCTATGAAAGTTAAATATAATTTTCCAGTCCGTTGTTCCCCAGAGAAAAATAATATTTCCCATTTATATTATTGTATCATAGATATACACGTAGTGGAATATATACATAATTATTCGTTGACCTTAGCATACTGACAAGAAATATGGAAAAAGATAACAGTGTAAAAAAAAAGATTTAAAACAGATTTAAAGATCAATTTCTAATGTGTGGTATTTGCGCTGGTCTCCTAGCTCGCTATCCGTTCTAACATATAAAATGTCCACTTAAAACAGAGACGCTGAAAGAAAGACTTTAAACATGGGATGCATTGTGGGCCGGAGACTCGGCCCTGACGATACTGGGTACCCTGGATCAGGTACGGCCCAGTACATTTCCTTTAAAGCTTTAGCCCTCGTAGGTCAGAGATGTTCAGAAATTTTTTTTAACATCGTGGCACAATCGTTTGAAGCTTATTATCAATACTTGAATAGTTAGCTACCGGTGATATATAATGATCTACACATGAATATATAAATCAATTTGTATCATCAATTTTTAGCATTCCCCGTAATTTGAATATTGTAGTTATTCAAATGAGTTCATTGACACAGATATAGATCGTAATTAAAATTAGTAGTATCTGAGTTTCGTTTAATTTTCTTTTGCCTTGGTTATTAAATATATATCCCACTGTCAAGGGTGTGCATAAGGATGTGCCAACATTTTTTTTTCATTCTTTTTTTTTCTTTCCCCTATCAATTCCTATCTGGCGACACTTCTGACATGAAAATGAACGTGAGGAGGGGTTCCTATGAATTGAAAATTTTGTCTTTTCTCTTTGGCATGAGCCGGTGCACATCATACTCCTCAAACGTTCGAAGCTCTAGTGCTTCCAGGGAATGTGAAGTAACTAATACAATACAGATACTGTTTTTTACTTCTAATGTTATCAAACGCAGTACGCACATATTGAATCGAAAGTATTTACTAAAAATTATTCATGTCTTGTCGACGTCAAAGTCTCAGTGTGGGTTTACCAAAGTTTTGTCTACAATTCTTTGTCTATCTTTGTAACACAGATATTTTTACATGCAAGAAAATGAGCACAAACTTTTTTGTTTAATTCTATAAATTTTCATAATTCTACTCATACATTCGTTAAGATATGTACCTAACTTGACTTCGGATCAAATTTGGTGCAAATGTTGTGCGTATAAGCTAAACTGTATCACATTTACATCGATAAAACATTCACCGCTTTCACAGAATTCTATCACCTTAAGATATGGGTATTAGAAAAAAAATGTAAGCATGAAACAGTATAGAGTTTGTGTTAGTTTCAACACATTTCTAGCTAGAGATGCTAAAATTTTTAACATTGAGGGTGTTTTACCCCCCTCTAAAGTACCTAGGGTCTTGATCAAAGGTTGTTTGCTGTTTCTATTTCTGTTTATGTCAGTCAGAGCTAGAACCGAGTCTGAATGAATGAAATTGGGCTGTTTTTTTGTTTTTTTTATTTTCCTGAGAATTGTAAACCGCAGAGATATTCATATCATTTGATATTCCATACAGAGTGTCGATGAATCGACAATTATTTTCGATGAATAATAATATGTAGTCGACACGTTAAACCTCTACTTTGATGTCTCGCGATTGTTAGCAGGATTTTCGGACAGCTAAAGAAATGCATAATTTCGATCATTAAAACTCTGGCAATAGCATAGATATAGAAAGTCTCTTGATATAATCATTTAGAGAAGACTGTGTCTCGAGGTAATTCTGGCCTCTATTTATTTTGATACTTTAATGATTGGCCATCGTTCTACGAGGGTTACGCGATATCCTAGACCATCTCGAGCTCCTCGTAAAAACGATCATCCTGTATTATTTTTTTCCGCTTTACACACTTTAATATCGCTTAATAGAGTCACCGCTTACTGTGTAAGTCTATTTTGTGTAATCTCTGACTTTACTTTACACCACACAACATTAACCAATGATATGATATAAACGTGTATAACATATAATACAGGCTTTTTTTTTTTCTCTCTTTTTCTCTCTCTCACTCAACACTTCTCTTCGTAAACCTGTACTCTCTACAGCATGTCGGCATCTCAAAACCAATTATTCCAGCCTTTATTTCCTCTGTAAATATTATCAACTTGATAGCCAATCCTTATCACAGAACGAGTGTTTCCCATCACATGTACGTTTTCACGCGCGATCACATACATACACACAGGCATGTATGTATACATGTGTATAAATACAGGCTGTATTCATTTATGTAATTTTTTTTTTTTTTTTTTTCATATCGTTAAACACCTTTACTGACACAATTAGATGTTTCTAATCAAACTGTAGCAAGTTTAGATGATTATTTTCTTCCTTTCGAACTGAAAAAGAAAGAAAGAAAAGAAAAAAAATAGTCATAAAGTTGAATATCCAGACATTCGACGGATGTACAGTATCATTAATACGTTGAAGTTAAGAGAGATTAGCGGCGAAACGCTTATAGGTATTGTAGAAGGCACGTACTCACCTGATACTGTTATACACCTATATGTATTACTCTTTTTATTTTTCTTTTCTTTTTTTTTTTTATATAGAAAGATAAATTCCGCAACCGATCTTTATCTCTGATTCCAAGAATCAGAGTCACAGTTTATTTGAGAGAATGACACAATTGGTTCTCAATGGAAGAAATTAAAACCTTTTACCCATTAAACAATATAACATGGGCATTTTTTATTTAATTTCTGTAAAATTTATTAATCGTTAATTATTATTTAATATATTGTCCTGTTTAACAAAGCTGAAAAAAAATTGAGCTTCGATACTTAATCAAAGTTTTCTTTTTTTTCTTTATTTTTTTCTTTATTTACTTATTTTTTCCTATTTATTTTCTAATTTTTAAATGTTACAAAGATGTCGTGAGCGTGTCCCTTGTGTGCGTATGAATGTATCAATAATTGTTGTACATATTATATCTAAGTGTAAATATTTGTAATTTAAAAATGCTTTGAGCACTGTTAATTAAGGCAACAGTTTGTTAATAACACTTTACGACACGCTTTGATTAGGCCAATTATTAAGAATTATACATAGGTATAGTAATTTACTCGACGCAGTGCACAACCTTATCCCTAGTTAAAACAACTGGCTTAAGAAATTTGTTGACGTTTAGTTTTCTTTACGACACTATGTCTATTTAGAAGACCCCCCCACTAGTGTTGATTTTGATAGAAAATATGGTTAAAATATCGAAAAAATTATTCAGTTTTTTCACACCAAGCACATAGTGTAAAACATGTGTAGAAAGGCCTGAATGAGAGATGCGCAAAAAACAGTAAAACGAGATTTTTAGAACTGATTTTTGTGCACTCTATACACACACACACACACACATACACAAAGGCACACTACTATACACATTGAGGTAAATATAATTGTTCATAACTTGTTGTTTCTATTGTCACAGGATTCATGGCGGCGATTAGGAAGAAATTGGTGATCGTGGGAGACGGTGCCTGTGGTAAAACTTGTCTCCTGATCGTTTTTAGCAAAGATCAATTCCCCGAGGTCTATGTACCAACTGTATTTGAAAATTATGTTGCTGACATTGAAGTTGACAGCAAACAGGTAATTTCAAAGTCGTATGAATCCGTTTTGAGTTAAAAATGGATAAAGATTGTTCCTTCATTCGAGATCTAGAAATAATTCGGCCTCTTTATAGTCGCAAAGATTATTGAAAATGTTATTGTTTTACAGGTAGAGTTAGCCCTTTGGGATACAGCTGGTCAGGAGGACTACGACAGACTGCGACCACTGTCTTATCCGGACACAGACGTTATTCTGATGTGTTTTTCGATCGACAGTCCCGATTCGTTGGAGAACATTCCTGAAAAATGGACCCCCGAGGTTAAACACTTTTGCCCAAATGTGCCGATAATATTGGTAGGGAATAAAAAGGACCTACGCAATGATCCCGGGACAATAAAAGAACTTGGTAAAATGAAACAAGAGCCAGTTAAACCTGAAGAGGGTCGTGCCATGGCTGAGAAGATTAGCGCCTTTGCTTACCTCGAATGTTCTGCCAAAAGCAAGGAAGGTGTGCGAGAAGTTTTTGAAACGGCGACCAGGGCTGCGTTGCAGGTAAAATACGAAAAACAATATTTACAATTGAACTCTGAATAATATTTTTTTGAAAATAAATTATTCTCTTATCCATTGTACGATTTATTCAGGTCAAGAAGAAGAAGAAGGGCAGATGTAGGCTTCTTTAAGAAGTATATCCCAGGCTGGGCTGTATTGGATGAAGAAAGTATGGCGTTTGTGTTGAGATAATCATCGCCGATGCTCATCTTATGTCATTGGCCCTCGTAAAGAAACTAAAAAGAAAAAAAAAAGAAAACAAAAAACAACAACAACAACAACAACAACACCCATAATATAATAATATCTTACCTTTAATTAATTATTTTACATAACAAACATAGGACAACGTCTTAACGCGCGACCTCTGCCGTTCTACTACACAAGAATTTCTGCAAACAAAGAAACCGAGAAAAAAAAAAAAGAAAAAAAACAATTAAGCAGAATGCCAAGAGGGGGGTGGGGGGATAGAGAGATCGGAAGAGGAGGAGTGGGAGGAGGAGAAGGAGGATTGAAAGCAAAAAAACACAAATAACAACAACAACAACAACAACAACAACAATAGTAAACACACACTAAACACATTGTAACAATTGTCCAAAAGAAAACAGAAGAAAAGATGGAAAAAAAAAAATGTATTCTTCATAGTTTAACGAATTGTGTGCTGCACGGTTCGAGAGCGATTAAAACGATCATAAAATGAATTTTTTTAATTACTATATAAATAATAATTATCTTTATCACATACTAAATAGTAATTCTTATCGCTATTATTTTAAAAAATCTAATTATAATTATCATTATTATTATTATTATTATTATTATTATTATTATTATTATCATTATCATTACAACAAGACACACGCCCGTTGTTCTCTTTACATTATTACCTATTCTTTTTAATTCTACATATTATTGTAGTCATTATTATTATTATTATTATTATCATTATTATTATTATTTTTAATAATATTATTCTTATTATTATTATTATATTATTTGGAGAACTAACGAATGATGCGAGGGTGGTTAAATTGTTACGAAATTATTATGGAATATTTCTATATTATACATATGAACGCTACGAGGATATACGTTTTTTTTTTTTTTAAGCGCGAGCGCGAGGGGGCGGGGGGGGAGACTTACCATACCGTAACTTAATGACATTATTTTTTTTTTTTCGATTTTTATTCGAGACACTGCAGAATATCAGACAAAATAAAGAAGAAGAAAGAACAAAAAAGAGAAAAAAAAATACTATAAGGCAAGAGTAAATAAATATCTATCAAAGACTTAGACTTTCGAACGTCGAAATCGTTGCGTTATTGCCGACTGTATTGACTTTTTTATTTATTTTATTTTTTTTCTAATGCCTGCAGGTTTCCATTTCGCGTGAATTGAACAAACTCAGAATTACTTCCATAATTTATACATAACTTTATATATACATATATATATATATATGTGTAAATACATGCATACATGTTATATAAGTACGTGAATACGTACGCATACGTAGAATGCATGCATTGCAGTCTTTCGTTTATTTTCTATCTAATAGACGAAACTATGATATCAGTTCGACTAATTACATATTTACTTATAATTAAATGATTCTTACATACGGATAATATCGTATAATTTATCTACTGCGAGTTTGAAATTTTTTTTTTTTTCTTTTTTTTTTTCATTCTATTTTAAACAATTTGCGACTTCGTAATTTTTGAGCGTAAGGGGTTGTCAAAATAGAGTAATAAAACCAAAAATTGACGCGTCGGCTTACAACTGAATAAAACTTTTCGTGCTATGACTATAGGATGAAAGTTATACAGTAACATCTTCAAGCTCTCAATTGTCTTTTTTTTTCTTTTTTTTTTTTTTTAATATTATTAAAAAAAATATCTTTTATCATATCTATAATATGAAAGGTTTTATACCACCGTTAGCGGATGCGTTGATTGTCAATCGAATCGTGCGAGCTAATCTTTAAGCCCTTTTTTTTTTTTTTTTTTTACAGTCACAGATATGCTCACGTCTGCTATAACAATCATAAATCAACAAATGGGTCGATAATATGTAGTACGTATTATCTATACTCTGTATTTGTGCGGTTGCTTTTTTTTTTTGATCTTCCACACATCATATATGACTTTGAATACCACGTTTGGATCAGATTTTATATCGTGGAAAGATAAGGATAAATTATTATATTATTATTGTTCAACAAATTGTTAAACTATATGCTTTTTATTTTTTTTTTTTGTCTTTATTCGTCTGAATCATCAACGGAATATATAGGTCTATCTGCTAAATTTATCTAACATAACGTTGCAGCATCTAGCAGATAGGTCGTAAACAGAGAAAAGAAAAAAAAAAATGAAAATGAAAATGAAAATGAAAAACATCGTGAAATTATTTTTCAAGGACAAACAATTCATTTATCAATTTCTCCGTTGGTTCGATCATTCGTTACTTCTTCTTAAATTCGTTCGCGTTGAATTCGTTTGAACATTGAACGTGGTCACGTCTTACTAGTTGTTTATGAAAAATAAATAAATTTAAAAAAAAAAAAAAAAAAAAAATGAAAATGAAAAAGTAAATGAAAAAGTAAATGAAAAAGTAAATGAAAAAAAAAACATACATATGTAATAATAATTTTACATACTATTTATCTAAACATCTCCGCCTTTTATCCACACTATATTTAAAAGTTAAGTGAATGACGTAAGCCTCCGATTTTTAAGGCTGAACCTAAGATTCACGCATGAAATTTAAGGGATTGCGAATTGAACGGGGAGGACCACCTCGAGGCAATCATGAAATAGAGTTGAAAAAAAAGAGGAACGAACATTAACAAGAGCGGGTCATTTCGTTTTCCTTTTTTGATTTTTTGATTAATTTTTTTATTTTTCTCAGCGACAAATATCTTACTGCGATTTAAAAGAGTGTGGAAAATACATAGTTTCGTTTACACCGACGTAGAGCCAGTTTCCCTACGCGAAACATCGTGTCATTGGATTCTGTGAATAATACAGACTGTGTTTCGTTTAACAGAGACGTCTGATGTTGAAATAGGCTCCACTACGGCTTTGAGCGGGTAGTGCAGTGGTCGATTCCTTCGCATGTACAGACATGGTCGTCGCGACTGTTTCAAAGTTCGTTGATACAGACTCTGGAAATTTGAGTTATAGTCAACTTCGGCCTATATGTTATTTTAACAGCGATTCTTTAGATTGCAGAAAACTCAGGCTTGTCTGGTTCCTGCGTGTTTAAAAGAAACAAAATAAAAAGTAAAAAAAAACATTAGAATTTCTAACAGACATGATGGTACTTGCGCGTGAGTTGCAAAGCGAATTTTCCCCCTTTTTACGTCTGCACAGTTTAGCGGAATCGATTCCACTACTCCCTTAAATGTCATCTGCATGATACGTAGCAATTTATTCACGCCCCTCAAGATCGTGAAGGACGGAGTATTGAGTGATATGAAATTGAAATAGCACCGCAGCCTTTAGGCCGGGCGAACTGATGAGGTGATTTGATGGGGGATTGCGAGTTACATGAATAATTTTGAATCGAATAAATAGGTAATTGTTGTGTCAATAGGTATGTATATGTATATACGTATAAGCAGCACGTAGAATTGTCTACATAACTGTGAATTTTGCTACCACGTAACTGTTGCCTAGAATATTATACCTATACTATATTGATATGACTGCGATGTAAAACCAATACCAACTATTTTGAAACGTCGTATATCTGCTATAAAGTATGAAAACTTCAAAACTATCTGTACTTCCTGTATGTTTTTATAAATTCCACAGCTGATCTAGTCTCGTCGTATTTAATTTTCATTATTATTTTCGAGTTCCTGATATCATAAGGCATTTCAAATACGTGAGAGGAAAACTAAGAAGGGCCCAACAGCAATCCTTTGTATGTACTATCATCAGTTCTAATCTTTGGAACATTGAGCTTTAAAAAGCATTGATTCCACTCTCCTAGGGGAGGTTTCCAATTACGTCAATTTTCAGGCACAGTGCGACACAAGGCAATGTGTTATTGGTACGATTTGGTGCCATCCAAAAGAATTGACCAATAACACAGCTTTGTGTCGCACTGTGACTTGAAATTGACGTAATTGGAAAGCTCCCTAGGCCTTTTGTGCCACCGCACGTGGTACGAATAATAACAATAGCAAGATTTTGGCGCCAGAATGCTTTCGGCGCCGATCAAGCTTTGGAAGCTCCATTCTGAAGCGGTTGAAAATCCAGAATGGAATGGAATCGCGGAATGGACAGAAGAAGTTTATAAGATCTGACGTAAAGTTGAGAACGTTTCTTCTGCTAGAATCGATTATCAATCGCATGGTCATTAATAAAACACTTCAAAATTAATTATTGGCATTTGTGCATGATTATTCAATCTGGATTGCAGCGATATTTACCACGGCTAAACGTACGTCTGGTCACACAACGTTCGAAAAGTACCAAATAGAACTCATAGCGCATGCGCTCTTCTAAAAGTCCAGTTCAAATAGTGCGTATGAGCTTTATAGCTCATTCGACTGGTTACACTGGTGTTGCACTGGTTACACTGGTGTTGCACTGGGCCGGTGTATCGTGTTTTGCTCGGTCGTTGATTTTGGTTGATTTGTTGCACTCGTTCAGTGTACCGTGTTTTACTGGGAAGGCAGTGCAACACTGGTGCAATATTTTCGCTCGTAGTGCAGAAAGTGTAGGGAGCTCGTGGAGGTTTGGTGTAATAAAATGGAGATCTCCGACGCGCGAAAATCAATTATTATTTGCGAGATTTTCAGTCAACGCGAATATTGGCGAAGAAATCAAAATTCTCACTAAGGAAAAACATGAAAGAACGAAATTTCAAAATTTCATAGAAATTATTCATCAGTTTTCAGATGCGGAAGTATTAAGTGCTGTAAAATCTATATTTTTTAAATCCGCAGTTTTGATGTAGTAGATGAATAATATTATTTTTTAGTTCAAGAATACTTTTCGTCTTGACCGAGTAATTGTATATCACATTATTATTGGACAATATAAATCCTAATATAACATGAGGGAATTTTCTTGAGCGGGATTTTCGAACAGTACACTGCTTTCAGTGTACAGTCTACACCGGGCTAAACTGCGCATTACACCGCGCACGAGTCCATTTACACTAGCTAAATGCAAAGTCTACACTCGGTGTAGGCCAGTGCAACACCAGTGTAACCAGTCGAATGAGCTATTAGCTTTTGAAGTCTTTTGTGCTTCCGCCTTAAAACTAACCTAGAATAAATTCGAATTGCAAATGTATTTGGTAAAGGTTTCTGGCGAAGATTGTATCTGACATAGGAAAAGAGCACGAATAAGAGAGCGCACGGTTTAGCCAAGTTCCACTCTCGAAAGTCTGATCGTTCATCCAGAACCGCGGTTATTCGTGAATCTTTGAAAAAATTTTAGGTTAGAATCATCACCGGCTCGATGAAGTATAGTTCACTAGCTCTTTTATGATCAAACTATCGAATTAGTGAGCGTATACATCGGCCGGTTCCATAAACATAGAAGCATACATATTACACAATACAAGCTTGAGCTGTATGAAACTTTTTAACACACAACAACAAACCTAACCTATATTAGAAGATACATCTCGTGATTGTACCTAAGATTATGAAACTACTCCCTTCCTTCCTCATTTATACGTCGTTCAGAAGCCGTTTGCTACATGTTTGCTCTGCCCAAAGAATTCGAGGGAATAAAAATGAGGACATAGAAAAACGCTGGATCGAGCCTTGCGGCTTCAACACAGAAATCGTCATCTACAATCCCATTGTTAAGCACAAAGTACCGTTCATCCTAAGAAACAAGGGATATGCAACATGGTACATGTGCGGGCCGACGGTTTACGACTCTGCACATATTGGCCATGCTTGGTTGGTGAACTCATTTTTTCTTTGCATTTAATTTTGTATGGATTTATTATGCGACTGAATGATATTCAGCAATCGAGCACAAAAGCCATTCGCAAACATGCATAATTCAACATGGATACTTACTGTATCCATTTCCAACATCTGAGAATTTCGAAACTATTTCAGTTCCTACATGAGACTGGATGTAATCCGTCGTATATTGGTAAACTACTTTGATATTAACTTGGTGACGACTATGGGGATAACTGACATTGATGATAAGATAATAAAAAGATCAGCTGAGAGTAAAAGAGACTGGAAAGAACTGACCAGGTTTTATGAGACAGAATTCTTCAACGATATGGCTGCTCTCAATGTTCAACGGCCATACCTATGCTCTCGTGTCTCCGAACATCTACCACAAATAAGGAAATTTATTCAGCAAATTTTTAACACCGGCGGTGCCTATGTTGCTGAAGATGGTACTCATTTTTCACTGTCTAAGAACTGCTATGTAATAGAATAGTAATAGTTGTCAATGATGCAGTACTGTGGATTTTATGGGCTCTGATGGAATCTCTTTTGTCTGCGATATCCTACTATTATTCTTTGTTTTTTTCCTCATCAATCTCATCCTTCTCACTGTTGACCAGACTTTTGATCTAGGTTCGGTGTATTTTGACACTAATAAATACGAGAGCTATGGAAAACTGGGTGTCAAAGAGCCCAATGCTCCCTGTGTTGGGAAACGAAATGGCCAAGACTTTGCCCTGTGGAAAGCTGCGAAGCAGGGTGAACCTTTCTGGGAAAGCCCCTGGGGTCCTGGTCGGCCCGGATGGCATATAGAGTGCAGTACAATGGCGAGGTAGAGTTCAAGCATCCAAATCCGGATCTGGATGCCTTGATTTTATACCGATATGAATTTCTTACTCCACTTAGATACGCATTCGAATCTGAGTCTATGAGAACTATAGTTGTCTGTTTCCCGACTTCTTTCAGCGAACAATTTGGAACAAATATTGACATTCACAGTGGAGGCATTGACCTCGCGTTTCCTCATCACGAAAATGAGGAAGCTCAGTCATGTCAGCATCACCGGGTGTCGCAGTGGGTAAATTACTGGTTACATACTGGGCACTTGAATGCTACCAGAACAAAAATGTCTAAGAGTTTAGGCAACATTGTGAGCGTCTCGGAATTACTTGGTTCATACACCGCGGATCAGTTCAGACTCTTTTGTTTGTCATCTCATTACAGGACTGGTAATATTTTGGTTTATTCTCAGCCCAGTTGTTCGCTGATAACTATATAAAATGTAGATTGAGTTTTTCAGGGATTGAATATACCGATCAAAGCATGGACGCCTCAGTAACGATTTTGAAAAAGATCGAATCATTTATCGATGACTGTAACAATTACGTGAATGGGACGTTGCCTGATGGAAACGTGGATGAAGTTGCTGTTTTGCAGGTCAGCTCATTCCCTCTTTATACACATGCCTCATTTGTTACGGAAATTTTAATATAGGTGACGTTAAGGACGAATGCCCCTAGATAAAGCAGCTGGAAATAAGAACTGAAGCCCTGTAACGTGCTAATCGGTACCGCAAAATTCAAAAACAGAGTCAATACCGAAAGCCCAAGTTCTGTAAATCGAGAATATGATAAGATTCCAATTTTCAGAGCTTAGTGGAAACGAAAGAAGTCGTTCGAGCTGCCTTGGCGGACGACTTCGACACTCCGAAAGCGATTCGCGCTGTAACTAATCTAGTTGCGCTAGGAAATAAGATGCTACATTCGTCAGCTGTAAGTTTACGTAAAAGTAATCATGAATTATGATGTTGACCAATTCAGAGCATAGGTATTTCGAGCGGAGTAAAAATGGTGAAATAACTGCATAGGCCGAAGGAATAGCACGGAATCGTGCCGTCGTAGCGGCTCTCGGAAATTACGTAACGTCCACGTTGACATCTTTCGGTATGGAAATAAATACGAAGAGCACGCGGCAGAGCAGCGCGCAAACATCTGATGTGATCGATAATTTTGTGAAATTTCGATGCGACGTGAGAAATATTGCGTTAGAAGATAAATCCAAAGACAAGCGGCTGCTAGAAGCCTGCGACCAAGCGAGGGACAATCTTTCCCTACATGGAGTTCAGATAAAGGTAAGGAGGACGAATTTCGAGCTACAAATGAAAGAACAGTTCTACTCATAAGGAGAATTGAAGCCTGATTGATATCATATCGCTTTCTCCATTGTTCTAACGAAAAATCAATGCCTTGGAGAAAAAATTTTCCTGTAGAACTGTTCTTCTATCTGGAAGTATGACATTCGAGTTGACGATTTTTTTTAGGATCACGGGAGTAACTCGACGTGGACTATAGGAAATGCGAATAAAACTTGAAATTTGAAACAATCATGAAACTGTTATGTTGTATTACGCTTTATTATTATTAGGCTACGTTAATAAAGATAATTGTACAAAGTATGAAAGGTTCTGGTCTTAAGTTGAAGTAATATACTCCACCTTCCCCCCATACCGCGTGGCAACGCTTGCATGGAAATCGAAAGGCGTCTCTTTCATATTTGGGAAATGATTCGCTCAATTTTTGAGCGAAAATTAACGATGCGAAAAGTTTTGTATAATTGTACTAAGTGCAGATTCCTAAATTGCCTACTCTGTTTAGTTCTTGAGAGCTTGAATAGCTAGCAGTTGTATGTTCTGTTTTCCATAAAGTCTGCGTTGGTAGTGCCATCTCTGCAAATATAAACATCAAACAAATATGAGACGAAAGGTTCGAATTTCCGGTTCCGATTTAAATTTTCAAACAGAAACCATAGCATTCGATATCACAAACGGTTTTCACTCAATGCTGTGCTGTAAACAGCATCGCAGGCATCATAATAGTGACAATGACGGAACAAGTGACATTGGTGGTTGGTGAAGATCGCGTCGAGGCGTCCAGGGAGGATTTAATATCAAAAAGCGAGTATTTTGCGTCCCTATTCTCGCCAAATTTTCGGGATTCGTTGAGCGACGAGCACCGCATAAATTATGACATCGATACGAAAACGTTACGGGTAAGTCTCCGAAGCATTGATGATTCCCGGCTTACACTTATGTCTCGGCAAAATCTCAGCTTCGATTCATCTCTATCTTTATTCCCGTTTGCCTCACATTACAAAGACTTTCGTCAGCTGGGCCTCGGACCAGACGGCCTCATCTGTCGGCGATTATCGTCGCGTCAAACAAAGTCTGGAAAAATACGTCGGGGATTCGGGAGATTTTAACGATCTTTTGCAGCTACTGCAAATGAGCGTGTTATTCGTCGCGGAACTCCTCATCAAGGATTTGACGGACTTGATCGCGTGCCATTGGCTAATTCCCGATAAATCAGTCCAGGTCTGGGTACTGGCTAAGGAATTGGGCCTAAAAACGCTATGCGACCTTGCCAAAGTCGCGTGCATTGATCGGTTTCACGATCTGCCCGATTCATCGCTCCTCGAACTGCCGGGGCAGGAGTTTATAGATCTAGCAGGAAACGTTCACATCAAAGCAAATCCAAATTACCTACTTGGTCTGGCAAAGGAATGGATTGTCTGCAACGTTCCACTTGGTCAAACCAACACCTTCCAATCAAGTTATCCCTTTACACTGATGGAAGTGAGCGCTATATGGTCTATGGACTTCGAGGTATAGGATAATCATAGTTTAAAGATGGATAATTGTTGAATGTACAAAGCTCAATGCTTCGACCAATATTTTTACCCTAGAGAAAGTATGAGAAGCAACAGTGCGAGCGCAATGTTCAATGTATAGTAGGACACAAGCGCACTGAGGATAACAAAAGTAAAACATGCATCTATTGCTGGGACGGAACTAACTTTTTTGAAATAATTGAATTACCAACTTCCCCCACTGTTTCAAACAATAGTATTGTTGGAATGCAGGCCGTGGGTCGTGGTAAGCTGCATCCAAGATCTTCTTGTACCTACATGCATAATTCATTTGACTGTAGAGTGAATTTCACGTTTTCTATATCATTGTTTTTCACAAACATCCAGGCTACGACATCTACCTGATGGGTGGGGAGTACGGCTATAATACAGGAAATTTTCAAATGGAAATCTGGCGGTACTCGATGATTTCAAAGACCTGGTACTATGTCACAAGGTGCGGATATCTGCGTGATAGTCCTAATTGAATTTTTCATCTATAAGACCCCTCAGAATAGCTTTATCATATTATTTAATTGTTTCTATTTTAAGAATGCCAAGGCCAAGACGGCACATGGCGGCTGCATTTTTGAAAGAAAAACTGCTGCTCGTAGGTGGTATGGAAAAAATTCGTCGTCCGCGTTCTACCGTAGATATATACAACATTTACACTGGTGAGTGGCTGAGATTTGATATCTAATCGCAGGACGCATTATATCAAAGTAAACAGATTTGATTCAGAAAGATTCATCAACATTTTCCAACTTTTGAATACTCCAGTTATTTCAATTAATAAATTACTTCTGTATCTCTCTCCATGAGGTGAGTGGCGCAAGGGTCCGTCCGCCGGTGAAGAATTCACAAACACGTCGCTGAGTTATGCGGACGATACAACATTAACACTATATGACAATAGAGGCGTATACAGCTTTCACTCAGACGAGAATCTGTGGGAGGCATACTATGGCGATTTTCTTGGCCTCCTGCACAATGATACGGGGGACGTACTGGATACTGAAGATCTTACTGCTCAATTTCTAATGGCCTATGGCTACAGTACATACGTCTTAGGTCAGCGAAAGAATGAGAACCACAATAAATATCACATCACAAGATATGAAATGAAATTTCTTGACGGGATATAATAAGATTCAGAACAAATTTCTTTTCAAATCCGTTGTATACACGTCGTTTAAAAATTTGATGGAACTAATATTCTATGAAATACATAATATTTTGAAATCTGACGGGTTGACATCATAGAAAACAACAGTGAAGAGATCAACGAAATAATCGAGTTTTATTACAGATTTCAACGATAATAAGCCCTTCAGAATGTGGAATGTTGAAGATTATGAACACTTCGAGTCAACGCTTCTGGGCAGTTGCCTGACGAAGTTTGATAACCAGGTTGCTAACGGGCCGTATTTGATCGGATTTTCACATAAAGACGGTACAATCTGTGTAGAGCTGGTTGAAATCACGAGCTGTGACACTATGGAAACTAAAATTGTTTACAAAGGAGAGAAGAGCGATGTACTAGACTTATGTGCCGATGATCCAATCGGCTGCTTTAATATTTTTAATCCAGGTAGTTTGAACGATCTATTCGTATTCAACAATGAGAAGGAGCAGCCGCAGCTCGGCGCGTGATATATAGATCATCTATTGGTTTTTTTTTTGTTTTTTATGGAACAAATGTATTCCTACTATCGCAGGGTATCATGTTCTTCTATCGTCGTTCTAGTACCATACCGTTAAGCTTATGTGATCTATAAATCAATGTACATACGTATGTATACAAACGTTGTCAGAAAATAAATCTATATAGTGATAAACAAAGAATGAAAAGAGAATGATTAAATTCACGGTTTCAAGACTTCATTTAATTAATAATTCGCTACACATTGATGTACTGGTAATAACTGCGTATAGAAAATGATAAGTGGATAGTTGGATTGAATTATTTCTATATAGGTAATAGTTTATTTTCGCGTTACATTTATCGTTTATTCTATCTAACACAGTTCTGCTTTTCTCTCTAAGCCTAAATTCACACTTTGGATTATTCAAAATCAATATTGCAAGTCTTACACGTTGCCTTCAGAGCTAAGTCTGCATGTAAATTTCAATAGAACAATTCACGTGCAAGAATCCCCGACTATAATCAATTATCTGTTCAAAAATGAAACTGACTTTGTAAGATATTACCGCGCCTCTCCAAGGTGTGTTATGTATTTTCAGAAAAATTGAAAAAACAATTCTCTAAGCGATGAAATTATTAAAAAATCTCATCAGTTGGGAACCACAGTACTGTTTCTTTGACAATGAATATCTGCAGCAAAGACATCGTGTAAAACGTGCACTGGGTTTTTAAAATCTAAATACACGACAACGAGACACGTAGGTACGGTAAACTCGTGCTACTTGAAAGTTGAACGCATTTTGTTTGTTTATACTATTTAGCTGTAAAACAACCGAAATCACAGATCCAGGCTGTTAGTTGCCTGATTAAATAATAAGAATATTATTTCCGACAAGAATTTTTCGCGTTTTCTTTCTTCTGGTTTAAAGTATATTCGAAACTATTATTTCCGTTAATATCATCTACATACATATACGTATAATCAGTTATATGTATGCTTTCTGTACGCGTGATGAACAGCAATAATAATATAATATGCGTATCTACTGCCTATATGTATGTATAGTATATGTATACATATGAATGTAAAATACGTATATATATACATATGACAAACTTGATTGGAAATAAAGATTTCATGCACTTTTATACCATATACCTATATACCTATATTTATATATATATATATAAATTTAGATATATGTATATATGTAAGTATATTTATGTATGGATTTTCATGCGGTCTGTTTTTTTTTTTTTCAAATTTATTTTCTTTATATAACGATTTTTAAAACATTCAATATAATATATTTATTTTGGTATTTATTTATCTCTCTCTCTCTCTCTTCTCTTCTCTGTTAATCGTTAAATTACTCCGGTTCTTATTTATATCTATAAAATCGTCTTACCCTCGAACGTTCTTTTCGATTTGTTTGTTTTTTTGTTCGTATTTATTTCATTTTCTCCTCCCGCCTCTTTATTCAACGTTCAGTTAATAGTATCCATATTATTATATTATTATATTATCATATATAGTGAGAGTGTCCTGCTGTACCGTTATCTATATTAATTATGTACCATGCTTTTTTTTTTTTTCATCTTTTATTATATGTATAAAATAGCGCGCAGGGTAGCTGTAGTTGAGTCTAGATCGTTCGATACGGCCTCCAAGATTCTTTTCCGTTCTTCGATAACCATTCCGTTCTTTTTCGTACAATTTCTAAAGGCGATAGAGAAAAAAATTTAACGAAAACAGTATAAACAGTATTGGTGAAATTAGACATGACTACTACGATCTTCTGTCTATAAAAAAAAAGTTACAACGTCTTACCAAAAGACTATTAAACAATTTCTGTCCATTCAATATACTGGAAATAAGAGTATAATAAAACTTGCGACTTAATTCAATGACAAAAATGATTCCATGACTCGCTGTTCAATATTCGAGCCTTAGGACTTACCTATATTTACACGTGCACGTCACAGCTTTACTACCTGTGCTTGCGCAACTTCTGATTCCTATTATCGATTAAATTTCTCTGTCCTTCTGTCGAGGTACTCATAGTATAGGACGGCGGTCGGTAAGGTCTTGGACATCCTTGTGCTACAGATGAAAGCGGCGACGGTGAAGGCGCGTATTGTAGCCTAGTGTTAGTCGGCATACCTGATTTTTTCCCGCAAAAATGAATCATTATTTATTAGCTAAGTCGAGGGCTTACACACACAGGTCTAAAAATGGAATATATTCGATTAATTTAAGAAACGTATAACACTGTGGGTGAAGACGTACTAGAGCGTATTCTTAAATCAGAAATAGTCTTTGTAAGGTATTCAAACAGTAATTTTTTTTTTTTTTTAATTTACATAATTTTCAGTATGATACAGCAAGCATTAACATATCGAGGTACATTGATGCATGTGCTTATAGAATGTTCACACTTATACAAACATCAGTACGATTTCTTATACAATAATGAGTTTATAACGTGAGCGAGTGAATTATTGAGTCGAAAGAATGCATTTGAAAAAAATTCTATTACCTTGTACGATGTGAACGCCTTGGCACATCGGAAGCTGGTACTGAGGCTGTGGATTTCTGTCTCTCCCACCAGGCCCGTATATCTCATGCCCAGGATCTGGAGATCGACTGGTTCTCCTTAGACTAGATGGTGTTGAGGCTCTTATGCCGGTAATCTAAGCACAGAAAATATCATTGCGGTAATAAAACTGATATAGACAAAGTTATCCTCAATTTTTCGACTTACCGTAGGAACAGCCTGTCGCAACATAACGTTAGGCACAAGAGTTGCGCCCACATATGAAGAGGCCGGTTGTCCACCGCCACCTGGAACCGAGTGGCCAAATGTACCGCTGGTTATTAGAGCCGATGGTCCGTATCCATTCGAGTTAACATACATCAGTGGAGGGACTCCAGACATCTGAAACGAATCAGATCTTCATTCTATTCCCTTCTCTATTTATTTTTTGTTTTTTTTTCAAACAGGTGTTTGGAATTATGTATGTATGCACATGAAAGCGAAGACAATTCGTGTACTCGTATGATATACATACTTGATTATTTGTCGGGGTATTCGGCGGCGTAGGAACTCCGTACATAACGGGGGTCGGCTGCATGCCGGATTGTCCCGGGTTGTAGTAAGCTGGAATGACGTGGGCTGCTGGTTGGTAGGTGAATTCCGCTTGGGAAGATTGGATTCCGTGCATAGCCGGCAAAGTCGGTATTGTCGGAGTCGGATAGCCCCCTACGTAGCCAGCTGTGATCAATTATAATTCAATTTTCTAAATAAATTCGCCCTAAGGTATGACGAACACGCGATGGTTTTTGATTGTTGAACATAAATTCGTGCCGAAAGTTTTTTCACTCACGTTGATTTGTCGGTGTAACGCTACCCGCGGTATGATTGTACGAATAAGTAGCGGTAGGATATCTTTGAAGATGTTGTCTCGCGTCGACGGGACTCTGACCGTTTGATATACCAGCTGGTGACGGAGGTACAAAGTACATCGCTTGTTGTATCTGAAAAATAATTATACATCACGTCACATCATGGTGGATGAAAAAAAATAAATCAGCAAAATCCTCGGCTCGGAATTTCTTCGTTTAATACTAACTGGAATTTGACTAGTATGCGATTGCCAACATGCGTTAGAACCCTGCTGTATACGATGCATGGGGTGATTAGTTGTCTGTGTAGGATGCTGGTAGGGTTGCGGCGGAGGCACGGATTGGCAAACCGTCTGTCCGTCCCCAGCCGCCCTTTGGTCGTATATATTCATGCCTAGAAACGAGGCGGACAAGTCTGCGACCTCCTGTAAAAAAATAAAAATAAAGAACGGATAAGTAAATGCGTTTATGGGCTCGATTCAATCAATCGAATGCAGTTTATCCTCACTTCGAAGGGTTGCACGGGGGCAGCTTGTACCCCGGGTATCTGGTAGCTTGCAATCATTTGATTCTGACCGCAGCAGACCATCTCAGCTCTATCGCCACCCTGCGCTGTACCCTCGACTCTAATCTGGGTCGATGTGGGATAAGGGGAAATAGCGATAGCCGACGAAGGTCTTGCGTGCATTAAGTAAACCGCTTGATTCCCTGCCTGCGAATTCGGCGATACATAGCTAGCGTATTGTGTCTGAGGCGCGATTTGCTGGTTCTGATTGTAACCGTTTTTGACTAGAGTTTGCTGCTGCTGCCCTGAGTTTCTCTGCTGTTGCTGGGCGCCCGGGTTTGGGGTGGTGGGTTTTTCGAATGGTAGACTAGGGGAGGTCGAGGAATTCGCGAACGAAGTAGCTTCCTGGTTATTCTTATCATATCTCGATCGCCTTTTCTGTAATTCCGCACCGTTTTTCGTCGGGCTAATGCCGCCCCTGGCGATTTCGGGCTCCCCGGTGCCTCCGGGAACTCGTTCATCTCGGCTATCTCGCTCCGGCTCTGGGTGCGACTTGGGTGGATTTTCAGGATCGAATCGGTAGATCGTACCGTCCGAGTTTTTGTATGGTAGGTTTGTCTGAGGGTCTATTATCACGCTGCCCGCTGGTACGCTGGATATATTAGTCACCGCCCAGATCACTGTCTGTTGACCGTTTCCCTCGGGGCTCGATGACACCAAGTCGCGGCCAGATACACGCGAGCTACTTCGACCGGCTGGCATGACTGGGGATGGTGACGGGGACGGTGATATCGTTGCGTCGCTGCGTTGACTCTGGGATTTGTAGCCACTGCTGGACGGACTTAAACGAGAACATGTACTCGTTCCGGAATCTGAAATGCGTTTCATTTCGATGAGTTGATGAGGGAGGCACGAGGGAAATTCATTTGAAAAAGTAAAAACCTTGTTTAGTTAGTCGAGCGCCTGCGCTCCGTGTCGAAGTAATGCTATTATCTCTCGAGAGCATGCCGCCTGCAGCGTAGCCACCAAAACTATACGATTTTGGGACTGAGGGTCTGCGCAAAGATTCATTTTCGTGGAAGGATTCTACCTTCAGAAGCATCGGTTGTCTGAAAGAATGTATATCGAATGTTAATGAAGTCTGATCATTCAAGGAAGATGCAAAGGCTGCTGCGCTACGCACCTAGTTCCATGATCAGAAACAAGTGTATGTGGCATCCTAGGCTTGGAAGGTGCGTCAGAGCTCTCTGCGGACGACCAAGGCCAAGAAGTAGCTTCTGCGCTTTCGCCACTGCTATCTTTAAATATCCTGCGCCTAGCCCTTTCGTATTCCTCTTCGCGTTCTTCAAAGCTTTTACTGCGCCTGCAGTAATCTGCGATAAATCTGTCGGGAGATTTGAAGTTGAAATTGTCCTCAAAGGAGTTTGAATCCCTCTTTAAAATGCTGCGCTTTGGTTCCTCAGTAAGAACAATGTCGTCTCTGATGCTCTCTTTGAATCTGGTGTCCGGTATTCGGGTGTTTTTCGTCCTCGTAACAACAACGCATAGGCCGGTTTGGTCCACGTTGTGTTCCATGCCAAAATAAGCTGCTACACGATGCACCAGCATACGGTTGTAAGACGACATGTTTGGGAATTTGTGACAGACCCTTTGTCTGTCTCTAGCAAAGTCGACCAGCTCTCGTTCAATCCGTAGCAAAACCGTGCGGTCCTTTTGGTTCCGGTTCAACGTATCGCCTATGAACTGCTCAAGGTCGATTCCCGTGCTGTCTGTGTACAGCTCTGTACTACTATCTGTAAAGTGGAAAGAGAGCGTTGATCAAAATACAAGGCGGACAAGAATCTCCTTCGACTGTGAAGAAGCAGAGTCGTTGGAACATTTCTTTTGGAACGGATAAACGAACCTCGTGAAATGCTGGGTGAATTGCCGTCAAAGCTGCCTTGGGAAATGTTTCGGTGTCTAACTTTGTGTCTAGACCCTGGCCTGCCAACAGATAGTGTATTATTGTTGTTGTTATTGTTATTGTTGCTGTTTCCACACTGATTAGAGCAGGGAACGTTGCAGGCGAACAGCGAAGCCGAAGACGAATTTGTGTTCTTCTGGTGTTCTCCCCTGTTTCTTTCATTGTTATGAATTTGCTGTGCCAGGTTTGTGCTCCTCGGTGAGTGCTGCAACCCGTGACTAGCTTTTGACGGAGGTAAAATTTGCTGGGACGAAGGTGTCTTAAGCAGACCTGAAGACGAATTCAAACCACAACTGCTGCAGTTTGCATTCTCCGTTGTACCAAGGCTCGTTTCACTCTCGTCTATAACTGGCGTGGAATTATTCAACGAAAGAGACTCCACAGAGCCTCGTTGCCCTGGAAATAGATAACATGTAAAAATTCCAAGTTTCTATGAGTGAGACTTTAAATACAGGTGTTTTTCAATGACTGTTTACCATTTTGCAGAGAGTTTACGCATGGTTGTGGGAGGGGTGATTCAATCGGTTTCTTTTGAATATCGTTCGATATAGTCGATATGTTGCTATCCTGCATGAGCTCATTGTTGTTAAGTTGTTTTTGCCTGCTTGAATTTGAAGGGGAAAGTGTGACTGATATTTTCTCAGCATCCTGAGGCTGGACGCCGTTCGGTTCTCTAGGGGGTGAAGTAGATTCTCTCATCGCGTGACTTCTGACGAGTAATTTTATTTTGGCGTGAGACTGCGGGATATAAAATATACAAGAGTGTTAAAACTGCCTCTTATATCTAATTTTGAATAAATATTCAGGATTCTAAATGCCTTACCCTATTCCGCTGGTTTTTATTGGGATGATCAGATTTCGAAGAAACATTAGAAGCCACACAGGCCGTTACTGGTGTGGAACTAGAAGCGGAGGCTGATAACGACGACGAGGAAGTGGGGCAGGATTCATTGACGACATTGACGGTTCCGCCGATCATATTTGACGCCGATTTACCCGACTTTGTACCGGCTAAATGTTCGTGCCCGTTGTATGGGAGAGAGGGCATAATCCTAGGGTTTCTAAATCTATAAAATACAATACATGAACAAATGTGAAATAGAGAAGAGTCTTCATTGTGTAATAGGTCGCGTGTAGAGTCAGTATTGCTGATAATTAAGGCAAAAATTTGAGATAGTATTATACGCGTACTTAAAATTGTGGTAAAATGTCAGCAGCTTCGATAGTCTTGATAGTCGAAAGCCAAAGCTGCTAGATCCGCATCAGCTGCTAATGAATATCTCGACCGTTGCATGAGTTTATCTACGTAGTAGAGATACAATGTATTGATTAAAGTGCTCAAAATGATTCAAATTCTTGAGTAACTGAGTGATACAAAAAATAAAATACTCTGTGATAAGATTTGATTAATTATATCAAAATTTCTGAACATCACATAGTATATTCTGTGTTTCTGAATAAATAGAAATAATTTTTTTTATTTTTTTCATTCTACTCCAAGAACAAAACTCACGCTTCATTATCCGTGCGGATGATCTTCACCCAGGTAATATTGAAGATAAGACGTCCTGATTAGAATAAGTACAGAATGAAGTAAGACTATGGTTTAGAGAGCAAGATCAACGCCGCGGTAGTATGGCTGGGTGGCGTAGCGGTAGAATAAAACCGCTGGCCAATTAGCCGCGCTAACGTCGTCGAGCATCTCTAAATACTCTGGAATAAGAAAATAATCTAATGATTAGTGATAGTTTGGGCGTACATTACACCGATGGGGGAGATTCGTTAGTTTTGGATAAAGAAAATATTTGGCATTCTTAGTTGGGTGAAAGACACTTGATATATCAGACTACATACGATATGGATTTGGTCCAAGGTCAAGTTTTTGATAATATTAATTAACACGAATTGGTGTGTTTCTAACAGTGACAAACATTTTTTGTTTAACATTATTATAGATAAACCGTGATTACTCCATAATTGATAGACCATACATACATGGATACATATCATGCTTTGGAATGATATAAGATATAAGTAATCCAGAGATATACAACAATGTTCGAAAAATCAAACATGGGGAGAGATAATTTTCTTGTGATTGTTTTATAGAGAGAGTATCAGATAGATGGGATTCATTGAATCTTTTACACCGATAGAGCAGATAATATGTGTAATGTTTATTATAAACCTATATGGAAGTGATGTAATCATAAAAAAAATCTGCAACATGCATAGTATGCCTTTTAAATGAAAGCATGCAACTTTTGTCTGAAAGATTGTTTTCTTTTTTTTTTTTTCTTTTTTTTTTATCGAAGCTGAACAAACAGTTGAAATCAATGATTGATGTTCATAGTGATTTAGTAGAGTAATGTTGCTTAAATTAATAGCGAGCGTCAGAGGAGAGAGAGTAGTTGATCTTATTGTTAATGCGTAAAAAAACAAAACAAAAATATATGTATGTACATAATATCGACGTAATAAATAACGAAATGAAAAATATACAGTATATCTGTACCCTTGGGCAGGGGGGGGGGGGGGAGCGTAAAACAAAGGACGATCGTGGTTTATAAAAACTACTAATAAGATCGTATTCAATGATCGATAAATAAAGACAAACCGCTGAGAAGCAGATCGAAGTATGTAACAATGGGACGTCTGACAGGTGACAGTTGGTTCTACGACGACGCGCAACGCAATTAGCTAAGTTTACGGTTCTAGGTTATGTTATGTTACGTTCTAAGAATCTACTACGAACGAATGATAATTATTAGATGCGGTTGCGGTAAAGCGCGATTAATTAATTGGGTGTAGGTGTACATAATATGATGAGAATTTTTCAGGTCGAAACGAACGGTAGCCGACCAATGCCTATAATAATGAAATCATGATAGTACTAAAGGTAAAGGCTAATTCTGTGGGGTAACATTGTTGGAAAAAAAAAAAGAAGAAATGATCACTCACACAACCCCGTTATGCATGTACTACTTCATCAGAGCGGACTGTTTGTTTTTCCGTTATTTTCTACGTCATATCCGCAGAGTAATCAGGAGCTTTCCACCAGCTACACGACACAAACTGATGTTATTGGTTCTCTTTGTTTGATCCGACCAATCATGTCGAAGCTTTGTGTCTAATTGCGGCTGCGGGAGCTTTTCCTATGCAACACATATCGACACAAAGCTATGTTATTGGTCCTTTCCGTTAGATCCGATCAATCATATTCAGTGAGTGTACTCACTCACTCCCCCCCCCCCCCCCTTAACTGGAAAGCTCCCTGTGGCTATACATACTGCATCACGAATACCTTTGATCTGCGACCTTTTAGAAAGAATGTCTCATTGGTAGGCTTTGTAATATTGACTAATGACATGTTTTCTTTTTTCTTTTTTGTAGTAGCTTAGAAAAAGCTCCGGTCATTGAGCGCATACATTTTGAATCTCACCACGTAAAATCTTTTAGGGCCAGTTCCACAACACGATTTTAACCAGAGTTTAGCCTTAAACTGCCGTTAAATTTGAGCTCGACCAATCAGAACTGTCTTTTAGAAAACTGAACTCGAGTTTAACGCTCAACTCTGGTTAAAATCGTGTTGTGGAACTGGCCCTTGCACTAATAATGGGGTTCGTATGTACTTTGACGAAGAGTTGACCTTCTACATCATTAGTCTTTCATTTGCCTACGATTTGTTAAGCTGGTCGTATTTTTAGTTGTTTTGTTCTCGCTAGATGGCGGTAGAAGCTAAAGACGCGGAGCGGGGGGGGGGGGGGGGGGGGGGGGGGGGTAATACATATGTTTAAAATTGACAACGAGAAGAACTCGAAGCTCTTAGACTGTCGGGCTCTTTTCTCGCAGCCTGCGATCTACGAATAGAATTCGAATTGTCGAGCAGGATTTTTTTATTTTTTTTAACGCCACAGTCTCGACGAAATGGCGGGGTTCGGTCAACACAAGCAAATAAGCACGCGTGCTTATCTATGTTATTATACTTACATACTATAATGTTTACTAAACAGCTATATGTATGAATACATACACATAACCACGTAGATATGTGTATGCATACGTATATTGGAAGTCGTCTGAGTACGTAATTACGACTTCCTGTATGTGCGTACGCCTTCGCGGCGGTAATACAGTATTTCGGGCGATTCGTTCGATAACTTTGAACGGGGCGATATTTTGAGACGTTCTAAAAATAATCACCATCGAGCGCGATATCGCTTCTAAACCTATAAATATATACAGAGCTTACCTCTACCTGGTACGCGTGTAGTTACGGAGTTAACAGCGAGCTAGCGAACTTTCAAGAATTAAAAACTTTCTTTCGATACTAACAATTGATATAATCGCTTTCAAACATTCTATACCTAAGATGTGGGTATTAGTACCATCATCCCACATTGCCGTTTAACATGGCTATGAGTGCATTTCTAATTTCATACGACACGCCAGAACTTATACAGCGTATTAATATCTATTGTGATATTATAATTTTATGCTGTAATATTTAGATATGTTTTAAATATAATATTATTGAATACATTTTAGTATTGCGGGTATGCATATATGTGGCGCGGTGCGACGGAAATATCTATATATCTATGCATGCAGCACCTAACGCGTTACGTGTACGCGTAATCGCGGGGTGGCTGGCGCGTAGCGAATCGTTTCGTCGACGACAGCGCCGTCGACAAACACCTGAACCATCGCGGTACCAGGTACTACACACACACACACACACCCGCGCATACATACATATATGTAAGCTAAGTCCGCACGTCCGCACGGATTCAAGAACTACATATATCAGTGGCTCAAGGTCACGACGACGGTATCCGACGAAGATCCCACTTCCGTTCCTAGCCAATTTCCTGACGTCGTTTTTCTTCATCGATCGCGATATAACTTAGAGATTATACCCTTGCAGTAATGGGGGAATGTTCAAATTGAGCAAATACTCAATTATTCGTTACCGTATAGTATCAAATAATTACTAATCGATTACTTTTTTGTGCACCTCCTCGTCAAATTATATAATGAATTATTATCAGTACATTCAATGGGATTCACGGTATCTATACTGGATATAGATTTGAAACTATAATAGCCGAATTTTGTGTACCAATTCGAGGAGCACAAGACATTGATTGAAAAATAAAGCTGGAAAATTCGATGTAATGATCAAGAGTTCTGTATGTCCTATTCATTTCGTTCGAATATATTCAGGAAGCAACGTGTTATTCGAAACTAGTATTGTTCAATAGTTGCAATTACCTTCAACTTTTGTAAATAATTATTAAATGAAGTAACATTAGTCAGTCACATTCATAATTTTTTTTTCCGCGTGGTTGTTATAATATCATGTATTTTGAACGGTATAGCCATGCAGCGCAGGTATTGTATACGCCGGTTTGCTAATACTTGAATGACGAATTTGCAGCTGATGTAAGCGGGTACGCCCGAGTAAATTCGCATAGCTCTATCTTTCTCTCATCGTCAGCTTGTGCGACCGACGTCGCGACGTTCGGTCTTTCCGCGACGTCAGCCACAGCTAATTTCAGCCTCGACGCTGCCTCAAGTTCCACCTGCAGCTCCGCGCCGCCTCGTCCTCGTCATTCCGCGGAGGTTGACCCGGAGTTACCAGAGAAAATTGATTGAACCGTTCTCGCCTCCTTGGCGCCCGCGAGGTCCGCCGTCCGCGACCAGGTTGTTTATATACATTACATGTATACAGGGCATTGACGGAGTCACAGTATTCCTCAGGCGTAGCTCGCGCAGGGTCCATACGTTTCGAAAAACTGTTACGATTTTGCACAACCAAAAAAGTCGAGGGTTTAATAACTTTTGAATGCGAGAGGAATGAAGTTAACCAATCAGGTTGCTCGGCCTCAGCAAAGAATAACGGTCGCGTTATCGCAGGACGCCGCGTCACCGCAGCTTTAGCGCACTCTGAGCAGTGATAGCCGTGATTGGGTCAGCTGCAACTCGCGGTTGAAAATTATAAAACCCTGAAACTTTTTTATTGATATATTGCATTGACTGGAATTCTTGCATAGACTTAGTATTTTAGTAATCGTTAGTCAATGGCTGATAAAAATTTGGCGCAGTATTTTACGCGGCAGAGGAACGTACATATTTATGAGTAAATCTCACAAGTATTGTCATACATTTCTATGTTATTTGATCGCTAGTTTGGCCTGAAGTCGGGGGTTTTCGAAAAAGTCCCCACCTCTGAAAACGTACGCGCGGAAAAAAAATTGTGAGTTATGACGAGAAAAGAGTCACGTAAACGCGATAATTTAATAAAAGCTGGAACATCGATGAGTAAGAGTTTTCTTCTTTCATGAATATTTTCATACTATACCTATGATCATCCAACAACAGGATTAAACTTTACCTAATTTTATTAGTCGACGAACATAATCATCGATATTAATCAACTTGTCAGCGACAAGGTCCATGTCTCACTGACTTGTAACGGATGATCGAAAAGCCACTCGGTTAAAATTGCTAAGGCATCTCAATTCCGGGAGATATCTATTGCTGAAAAGTTAATACGTCAACACTTTCTATTTCGGTGAGAAATAGACTGTTAAAAAATGTGTCGAATTCGACCGTTTTGTCCGGACTTGTAAACAACGTCAAGCTCTTCGCCAAGAATGAGTTTCTTTTTTTTCAATTCCGACAAGTGCATGTATGTACATACATAAAACTATAATTTCAGTAACAGTATAGAAACGGAAGCATATATATATATATAGCTAATTTTACTGTTGTTATAGATATAATGTTATCAAATTCCTATCAGGTTGTAAGTATACAACGAATATCGATCAATATTTTACAAACTAATATGAAGGTTCAGGAACGTTGGAAAGATCTAGCGTTATTTGAATCCCGTTTGATCTTTCACATACACATGAATTTTGTTTCATATTTCTGTGGTTTCATTTACATCCTTCTTCCGAATGCTGTTCAAAATTACGCGATTAGCGAATATTCTATCTGAGAGAGTCCCCGCGTGGGAAATGGAATCATCAATAGATTGAAACCATTTGAACTATTTCTGCTACTTTTCATTAGGCTTTCTAATCGCTTTGCCAAAATATCGAAAAGCTTGAAGAAACCCCCCCTAGGTATACCGACATACTTCAAATCACAAACTTCGGTATAGCAGTCCCTACGAGTAAATATATGCTCCAGTGTAGTATACATTGTTCGCAATTCGTTTCTCATCACAAAAGCTCACCAATATTTGAGGCCGCCTATCCGCAAATTTCAACTTTTATAATTCAAACCACCATTTGGTACCACCCCATAATAGTCAGGCATTAAAATCATACGGCGGGAAAGAGGAGGAAAGGAAGGTACGTAGTAAACAGTTTTATAAGGGTGAGTTGCGCGTCCTCGATTATTAGGAAGAGAAATAGGAAGAGGAAGCGGAAGGTAGGGAGCCCGTAGGTCAGGGTCGCGCACGCGCGCCTCTACCCACCGAAGAACTCGATGGCACGAGTTAGTTCGGCCTTTCGATCAGCGGGGGCATAAACTTTGTCCTAGTTTATAGCGCGGCGGTTTGCAACGGCGTTGCGATGCGTTGCGTCGCGTCGCGTCGCACCGCAATGCACTGAATCTCGAAGACGCCTTGGCACTTTTTTAAGCTTATAAATATATAACATGGGTTTCAAGTTTGATACCAATAATTCAAACTCCGATGCGACGCATCTATTAATCGTAAGACCATCCCCGACCACGGGTTGCTTACATACTTTGGCCTCATGATCGCCTGCAGTCGACGTCGTCGCACCTCTTCCGTGAACCACAGGCCGCAGCCACCCCTGGGGGACCTGCAGACGCCCGTGAAGAAGATAAGAGAGTAGTGTTGCAGGGGGTATTATATACTGTTGTAGAACTGATTCCGCCGCCAGAAGGAGAGGAGAGGAGAGGAGAGCCGAACGCTAGTACGCGACTATGTAACACGCAACGTCCTCCTCGTACCCGTTTATTCGTGATACTGCGCGAGGATTGAAGAGCGAAGACGAGGCGCTATGAGTTCGTCGCGCCTGCGCGCCCCCTGCACTCACCCCTACCAACAACGTCCCTAAACGAAAAACTCCGCTACGAGGTGGGTGCTGCAGCCTCGACGCTCCCCGCTGGAGTCCTGCGGAAATACGCTGTACTATGGATATATTATATCCATGATTAATAAAAATCATAATAATAATAATGATAAACGCATGCATACTCACCTGTATGTATAATATGTATAAAATCGTGTTTGCACTTACCTTTGCGGCGGAAGTATTTAGGCGCGACGCAATATCCACGGTATTTATTCATTTTTGGAAATGCGCGAGGGATCGCGTAAGGGAACAAAGAAAGAGGACGCGTCCTTCTCCTCCTCCTTCTCCTTCACTGACGCGTTAGTGGGCGAGGGGTCGCGGTGCCGATGCACCCCGGGTTACCATGGCAACGACCTACTTCCCCCTGGAGATTACGCTGGTAGTGCGACTCGCCGAGTGACCGAGTGACCGACTGCGAAAACCACCACCCGCTACCATCGCGTTGAGCAGTGGGCTGCAACCACCCCACATCCGCCCTCCCAATTTTTGTTTATACATATAGACAATTATCGGTTATCGCAGAGTTTCTTGTTCTGTATACTAATGTGGCGTTTAGTGTACACGTTACATATTATCCGCTGAAAATTAATTAACGAATAACACGGAGATAAGATTTATGCTATAGATACTACATCCTGTTTTTTGAATTCGAAATTTGGTCGTAGTGGGTGGAAATTTAGGTCGTGCGTTTGCTTGTTACACTATATATTGTTCGAAATTAGTTATTGGCATATTTTTTCCCAGCATAACATCTGGGAAAAATCACTGCTGCACATTTGATTCATAGTTACGTTAACTTCGCGTGAGTATCGTACTAATTGCGAAAAAGAAAAAAAAAATGCAAAAAAAAACTGAGAAAAATGTATACATGCGATCACGCTCACGAATTAGTCATAATTATCTATAAAAATAGGAGAGGAAAATGTCAGACCTTTGTCGTAAAGGATCACGGAAAGGATAGTAGAATAATCACAATTGACAATCGGTGTTTTTGATACTCGGTTGTTTATTGATATAACAATATCACGGGTATCCTAATTTCGGGATTAGCCAGGCGTTTCACAATCATAGGCACTCTTTGAGTACGTGATAGTTATTCATTCTTATGTAGATGATATACTCATGTCAAAGGTATTCTAAGCGAAGTACCAGACCCAGTATATGCGAATCGAGAAACGAACCGAAGCAGAGAAGGAAAAAAAAAAAAAAAAATGGCTAATTATGAAAATAAATAAGCCTATAACGGATGTAAAGTCGTGAATATAGCTTTATATAAATAATAATCAAGTAGCGGCACTTTTCGCAGTATTATATACAATGAGGAAATATTCTATTACCAATTTACAACTTTGATTTCTTATTTCAAAGTAATTTTAAGTATGTAATAAGCCAAAGCAAACGAAGTTTGGATCATTGATAATAGTCTTGTGATTTCTTATTGTTCCTCCTACACTAGTATACTATGTACATTTCTATTCAACACAAGAGTAATATTCGTTCCAGACGTTTGGTAATGCAATTATAAATGACAACCTAATTCCTTTATCTACAGCATGTCTCATTCTAGATCCTCCGGGCCCGTAATATATCCGTTCAAATTTAGTTCCATGCAAGATATAGTGTCTTTTGAATAAAATGAAATTTTCTTTTCACGTTATTTTTTCTTATAAGATTATAACAGGCCACCCTATACACACACACACATCCTTATTCTCCAAAGCTACTCTCTCAGTTTCTAGTCATCCTCTGTACGCTGGAAGTACCTGGCCTCGATACGTTTGCATAGGTTGACAAGAGTAGGATAGCTCTTGACGATGTTTGCCAGAGCATTGTTTGGCAGTGGCGTTGTCAGGATGGTGAAAATGTGTCCAAAAGCGAGAGCATCAAGTTCGTTTGGACTGCTACAATGTTAGAAGTTTGTCTTAAGAAAAAACCTTCTTAAATAAGAACAAATCAATAATCAGTTGAGCCCAGAAGCGAGGTGGCACGGAATACTTTTATTGCAAGCCTCAGTGAATGGCTTAAATTCGAATACTAAAAAGCTAAAAAAGATGCATAGACATGAGTCCAAATTAAAAATCATAAGCAGTTTTCAGTTGATGTATTGAGCATTGATGTCTGTTCTTTTGATCTTAATACACGGCAAATGAATCTTCTGTTAAAGGAGGCAGGGATTCAAGGGACCCAGCATAGTCCCAAAGTGAATCTTGGGACGTGGTATCAGTTAGTGGTTGCAGCCCAGTGGAAAGGTCAGAGTCCTTATTAAAATAGAGACTCTGTATGAGGTGGGAGTGATCGATGAGTCGATGAAACCTGCCTATAGTAGCAGACATCCCACGAACAGTGGAGAGGAAAGGTGTGGTTGTCAGGGCATGAATGTGGCCGTATACCAAAGCATCCAGTTCCGTGGGCCTTGGGAGGATGAGGAACTACGATTTAGGACTGAGAGGGACATTAGGCATCCACAACCATGTTGACTAATGAATCTCGTCTCATACTCACTCATCGCCAAAGAAGTATGTGTTTCCCTCCAGTCTCTCCGCCAGTGCAGTACAGCAATTTTTTACCTCCCCAAAGACCTCGTCAAGAGTTTTATTATACCATCCCAGAACATTGAGTTTCTTAGTGATCTGATACTGCTTCTGCCAGCTTAGTAAGTGATTCAAAGGCCAAGGATAGACACTTCCATGTCTTGGCTTAGTGACTGAATTGAGAGTAGCTTTATCCACCCAGCATACATATTGCTCAGCATTAACCAGCACATTGTTAATCAAAGATATGTAGGCTCGCATATCAGCCTTATCAGTCGGTCCAAGATGCCCAGAAAGGGCAGAGCCTTTACCATTGACAAAAGAAACAATGGGATCAAACTCTGATACAAGAAAGGCCCCGCACTGTATGAAAGGAACTCTGCCAGATGGAGACATGTATTCAGCATTGCTCCTAGGCTCAATTTGGAATTCCAAACCACACATTTTCAAGAATGCCTGGACTGCCAGACAGTTGGCGTTGTCAGGTAGCAGAATTTGTTCCACCTCGTAAGGTTGATATAATTTTATTGGCTGTGGCCAAGGCTCTTGAGCTAACAATCAAGTGAAACAAAAGGGGTGATCAGTTGTTACCTACCTCATTTCGCTTATGCTTTTTCTTTCTATACCCGGGTTAGGGTTAGGTTAGGTTTTGTTTAGTTTGAGAAGAATTTAGGTTATGTTATGTTTTAATACGGCCGTCAAATCATGTTGTGTATAGTTATCTTATACCATGACGAAGGGAGCTCGAATTAGCCTAAATCAAGTCGGTGTTGAAATAAGTATATGGACAAGCGCGAGGGACAAGATGAGGAAGAAATTTGAGGTTAGGAAATTACCTCCCATCTCCATGGCGATTGTATCGGAGAGTAGAACGTCAGGCATTATGACAATTATTTTGACGGTTGATGATTAACCTGACTTATTGATAAAATAATTAATAAATAACTTGAAAACAGTTCAACAGCAGAATAGCGGAGCCGAACGTGCGTCGATATATCGATTACGTTATAGAGTTATCGAACTACGAAGAGCGAGTGAAGAAAACGTTAAACGACTTGCGAGAAATCGATTCCATGCTTATTTTGCTTTTTCGAAATTTTAACGAAGGATCACGACTACGTACTATTTTCTCATACCGTGAATATCCAGATACTTTTCTCCGCAAATGCTCACGCAGCCTTGTATCGAGGCCAGAGGATCATCCTGCTATGAAAATAGAAATAAGGAACGTTTTTCACTCGACGGGATAGATAATTTAACGTCTATGGTATGCGGTAACCTCGTCGTCATCCATACAGCTGGAAATAAACGCCTGCATAATACGCGCTCTTAGCGGCAACTCGTTGGTCTCGTTCATCAGAGTGTCGTACGTTTTTGAAAACATATTGTCAAAATGCTTAAATGTTACAGAAATTCAATCGGGAGACAATGAATTTTGACAAATATCACGAGTCCGTGAATTCAAACTAACGTTTATCTTATTTCAGAATGGCCGCCACTGTGATCAGTTGAAAGACTCAAATTATTATCTGGAATGTAATAGCTTGTTTATAATCATATGATACATGCAATAAAATTTATGAGAATTTTTTTAAATATTTTTTCATTGTTTTTAATCCTCTTATTCGTAAGTTTTTTAACAAATAAGCCAAACCTTGACTAGTCGCTTGGTGGCATGCGCGTGATTGATGCGCATAGGTAGTTGAGCCGCGGTCGGCAGTACCGACCGAGCGCCTCGAACTTCCTCTTTCAAACCAGGCAATATGTCGAAAAGAGGTGAGACCGCTATTCGTGAAAAATAAATCCGTGATAATCGGCGTTATACGAGCGAGACGTTGCTTGTTTTGGTGTTTAACGAAAGCAGGAAGGATACGTGAACACGAAAATGAATATATTTCGGGTTATTTGAGTCCGACGAAAGAATATCAGCCGCGTTTAATACTTGGCGCAAGTAAACGGCACGGACGCGACGTCTCGCTCGTGAAATAACCTAATAACAACACGCGCACTTAACGGCTATATGTATCAACACCTTAATTTCTGTTTAAGGTCGTGGTGGTTCGGCGGGAGCCAAGTTCAGGATTTCCCTGGGTCTACCGGTCGGTGCAGTTATCAACTGTGCTGACAACACGGGTAAGTTTAAACCCAAATATGTACATAACATAAATGATGAATGACAAAATTGAACCCACACACTGCCAGCACACCATCATCCACTTAGTTTCCACATCTCATCACACAGCTACTATGTCTTAATATTTCTCTTCGGATCATCCTATCTGCTGGTCATTGTATGATTACAATTATCCATGTGGCCAGCTGCGCTCCGCTCTAGTCGCATGTTACACAGCGCATTGAGAAGTAGTTGGTTCTCGCTCTGAACTATACTATGTAGCAAATTTGTATAAACACACTAAACTTGAAATGTCGTATCGAGATATTTGGGAATAACGGCTAGATTAGTACAAGAAAGTGTTTTTTTTCTCCCATTATGCTTCATTCCGATGGTGATTCACAGCTGATTAACATTCCAACTTCCATTTGGTTTTAGTTCACAAATTTATCTTTTCAGGGGCCAAAAACTTGTACGTCATTGCTGTACAGGGGATCAAGGGTAGGCTTAATCGTCTACCAGCGGCTGCATCCGGCGACATGATAGTCGCTACTGTGAAGAAGGGAAAGCCCGAGCTCAGGAAAAAAGGTCTGCACTAGATGAGACTTGTTTATAAAAATTACTTAATTATATAAAGATATGTACGTTGCGCGATTATAACGCTGTAGAATGTATTGAAACATTACTTTGAATGGAAATAACTTGTAATCTTCTCTGCAGAGGGTTCTAAAACATGAATCCGGATGACCGAGATTCTATTGTATGTTGTGCGTTGTGTATTTCGGCAAACATTGACCGATGGTAAATTTGTGAATTGCAGTTATGCTTGCGGTGGTTATTCGCCAGCGTAAGCCTTTCCGAAGGAAGGATGGGGTGTTTATCTACTTTGAAGATAACGCGGGTGTTATCGTGAACAATAAAGGTGAAATGAAGGGCTCAGCGATCACCGGACCGGTGGCTAAGGAGTGCGCCGATCTGTGGCCAAGGATTGCATCCAACGCGAGCAGTATTGCTTAAAATCGTAACAGCTTGTATAAAACCCTAAAAATTGATATAATAAACACGAACCTGAACTCGTCTATGGTGGTTCGTTCATTTATTACGATATTTATTCGATCCAAAAAAAAGCTACCTAACATAACAACTCCTACACTTACTTTCTCAAGGCTCACTTCTTTTCAGAGATTCGATATAGAATTCGATAGAATTATTCCCTGAGTGAGCGTTTCGGCTACTCAGTGGCAGAGTTATTCACTCGGTTATTCACCGTGGTTTCCAGGGTATGAAACGTTATAGTCATGCAAAGACTGTACAATAAACCGCTTTTTTTGTTTTTGGCTCGCAAAAAAAATGGGCGAATTCTTAGAATCTTTATTTCAAGTAATATTGGTTCCATTCGATCTGCTGTTTTTTTTATCCAAAAGATTATATCATCAGGTAAGTCTACAAATTTTTTTTTATTAAACGAGGATTTCTGAACACGAAAGAAACGTTACTCAGAATAGGGAAAAGTACGCTGCGCTTACTTGCCATAGGGCTGACCAGAACCACAATTTGAACTTTTCAGAAACTGAGATCTCAAAAGCATAAGCTTAGTCGTTATTAATAATAATAATAGGAGCTGACATTGTGTAACTCAATGTGCACACTGTACTGCTCCACCACGACCCCCCTTGCATATCTGATATCTGATCGTGGGTTTAGTGAGTGCGTAAAAAACGAGTTCGTATATCTTACATGTATAAAAAGCACTGGCGTTAAGGTGGTTGTCTACCCAATTCGACCTGTCCTAAAAACATTCGGCCGAACGCGTGCTGAACGGTGTTATTAAACGGAATATCTATAACCGGGCACCGAAGATGGGAAAAAGGGTGTAGCGCAATTCTATTAGCGATTTAGTTTTTTGAAAGCTTTCACACACGAAACATCTTCCGTCATAAAATTCAAATGAATTATTCGTTCGGTAGGTAAACTGCTAACAGTCACTTCTTTACCGTTGTTATCGTTCCTCAACTGCTTATCATCATCCGGTTTATCTGCCGTTACCTACTAATAATAATCACTACTCGGTATCGGCGATGAAACAAGCCCTGATAAAGCAAAGTCGAAGCTTGAGCTTTTCTGCAAGTCTTCGTCATTGAAAATATGCAATATGGTAATACATAGGTATGAATATTATCATGTGTACAATAGTATGGACAAGCAACAGGGCTCCTGTGCATAAGACACCACGGAGTGTAAAATTTCCAACGTCGTTGCTTATTTTAGCGCAGGTCCGCGTCAGTAAGTGCTCGTTGCGGTAGCATCACTTTCAGTTATTTGGCTGTTCTTTCAGGTGGAGACCTAAGCCCTTATTGTACGGTTTCAAGTGAAGTCCTTCTCTCAAAGCGATAGCTTGCATAGTATTGTTATGCCGTTGACTCTCTTCCACACGGAGAGAAAAGAATAGTAATATTCACAATGTAACATAGTAACCATTACTATGTCACATGGTAACGTGGATTTTTGAGCATAACATCTGCTTAGTTACCATGCAGTAACCATTACTATGTCACATGGTAACGTGGATTTTTGAGCATAACATCTGCTTAGTTACCATGCAGCATAGTAATGGTTACCAGAAACATACACTGTTAGAAATTTCCATATGAAATTTAATAAAAATGTGTGTGAAGCAATTAACACATACTTTTTTCCATTAAAATTCAACTCGTGAAACGATTGAATATTGATACAACTAGTTTTGAAAATTCAAAAACGTTCTGAAATTTCAAACTCAAGATTATTGAAAATATATAGCTATCGTATATGAAAATTAATAGTTCCTATGATGAAAATTCAAGATGCTTATGAAAATTCATACGAATATATACTAAATTTAGGGTATGGATACATTTAAATTCAAAGACGTAATTGATATTTTCTAATTTATTTTTCAATATTCATCACCTTCGAGTAATTATCTTACACAATTTTCTTAATCTATAAGTCACTAGAACATGGTTAATATTCACGACTAGGAGAATCCCACATGATGCACATATTTCAACATAGAAATAATAGGTATAAGTAGAAGGTAGTTTTTTTTTTCTGATTCTCGATCTGCTCCATGGTACTTTTTCAAGTTTTCGTGAAAAGTTCACTCCTGGATTGTAGGTCAGGATCTCCTGTTTAAATCCTTCATCTATCGGATTTGATGTCCAGTGATACCCTGAAATCTGAAAGTGTACCGAGTTAGATTAAGAAAATCAACTTAACAAAGAATGCTCGAATAATACACATGGCAGTTTAGCATTTTTCACTCATGAAGACTATCATATTACCACAACCGATGATTTATAATTAATTTTCTTACTTGCCCCATTAATCTGATGAATGTAGTCACTTGTTATTAATGATATTGACGACAATTATCTGGAAACTTCACAAATTTGCAAAGGGAAATAGATCTCGACGCCGCCGATCGCCGATCGCTAACAGACAGGAAGTATAACTGGCGTACACGGGCTGCTTAGATGCGCATAGCTCACTGCGCGACTAATTTATATAGCATTATTTGAATTTTCACACTATTGTGAATTTTGATATAAAAGTCCATTAAATTTCAAAATCCATTTCCGTAAATTTCATGTTTCCCGCATCGAAATTTCATAGTATTCTGTAATTTTCAATCACGATATTGAATATTCAAACACAATCTCTGGAAACTAGTAAAACCATTATGTGTTTTGAATTTTCAAAACAGTCTTATGAAATTCAATAAAACTATGAATAATACTAAAAGACAGTTATTAAAAATTCAGTACTTTTCTTTAATATTAGGAGAGAAATATGAAATTTGAAGGTTTTTTATATTAATCTCATTTCAATTACCAGGGTTTGTGAATTTCCTTGTTTTTCGTTTATGAAATTTCAAACTATTTTTAACAGTGTAGTAATGATTCCTATTTCACATAGTATCATTTAGGATTCTATAAGAAAATGAGTCCGGTTACTATGTAGAATGGTAAATATTACTATTCTCTTCTCTCCGTGCAGTTGCCTTTCAGCGGAGCTTGCGTCATTTACCACTTTTGGAATACCTGCCGCACCATCAGGCAACGAACCGTTAGTACTCAGTCCATAGCGAAAATGGATACGAGTGAGGGATAAGAACCCTCCAACTTTGGACACCAGTGGTAGAATTCTTGGAGAAGGTACATCACGTTCACCACCTGCTTTCGCACTAGCTCCTCGTGTACCCTTCAACGCAGACTTGGTAGCAACTCGTGCAGTTTTTCTTGGAATCACAGACTGTTCAGCTGCCTCCATAACGTATTCCTCAATACCACTGGTCTTCTGATTCCCATGCCAAGCTAGTCTCCTCTTTCATTACCCAGGATTTTCTCGATTTTGCGAATCGGCGATATCGTGTTCTATGCAGGTTGCATCAAGGGGTTGATACCTGAATCACCGCACGCGAGTCTCATCACTAGTTTGGTGCCAGGTCCGCAGTATTGATCACCAGACAGATGTATTAACTGTACATGAAGAATGTTAATGATCCTGTTGACCAGACCTTTTCCACAACATCTAATTCGCCTACGACTGATCACCTTAGTTATTACCAAATATTATTTATTTATTGCGATGTATTTTGCGCAATAAAATCTCATTTATGGTTCGACTGAAATCTGGTAGTAACAACTTGATATTTATTTCGCCATATCCAACAAAAGATTTGTTATAACATTAAATAAACTCCTGTCTCAATGTAAGTACAAGGAAATTACAAGAGGATAAACATTTTATCTGATTTAGTGTAAAATTACAACTCCAACACTGCACTATATACGCAGGAAACCAAAAGCTGTTTCCTCTAGAAATGAAGAAGAATTATATTACAGGGCGTGTACCTAAAAGTTTAAGAGCAGGACTTGCTAGGCCACCAAATTTCGAAGTTGATGACCAAGTTCGAATCAGCAAATTTAAAAACGGTTTTGAAAAAAATACATGCGGCTCGGGGGGTTATCCATGTTTTTCACTTCAAGAACTTTTGATACGGTCAAGTCATTCATGTTTCGGTACTTTTTTCTATAAGCGTGTGATCATGAGTTCGTCAATGATCCTCTGGATTTCCTGTTTCAGGTTTTTATTTCATTTTGGTGCTACAATGTGATAAGTTATCTGATTATTTGTATAATTGCTATGCAGGGGGGTATTATTGCTCTCCATCTGCAGATATTACCAATATTTACAGGGGGTCTAGACCTATTTTCGTTAGGAGAGGTCGCTTGGAGCGTGTTATACTCATGGGGTCAGGGTTCATGTGTACCTACATGTTGCAATATCATTGCTGGTTATAGTCTCCTGAATGTGGCTGTCAGTTTTATTTTGAAATTCGGTTTAATTTCGCCCGATCGTCTTCCTCCTCTCAATACAATTTGTGGTGTTTCGAATATCATTGGACATTGTCGAATAGTGTTACTTTCCATAATTTTGTTATCACTATACGAACCGCGAGAGTTTAGTTACCGCGATTTTTGTTGCTGGTGGCTTACTGATAAGGTGAGTGGTAGTTATAATTACTATACGTACGAACAGTGCAACGGTTTTTATTACTTAATATTCCACGATTTCCGGGATATTATCGCAATGACTTAACCGAGGAATCAGTTTGATCATATTATATTGTACCAGATATCTAACTATAGATTGTATAGAAGATTTCTATATAATTATTTACCGAAGATTTGATAAGCAGGTTGGTGAGATTTTAGATGATTCATTAAATTTCAGTAATTATCGTGAGATTTTTGGACAAGACTTTATGGAAATCTGACGATCTCAATGAAGTGAGAGATTTCAAACGTCTCATATAGAGTCATGTTATCCTACAGTGAAACTTCTAAGATTACTTCGCAGTTTGAGGAAAAAAAAAGCATTAGTACTTTATACAGAGATCATTTGCAAAGATAGTATTAGGAAACATATTATGTGTTGGATATATATTTTTCCCATATACCGGGAGTATTCGTGGAAACGCTTCGTAGGGGAGTGAAAACACCTGCACACTGCAGGCAACTCAGAAGTCAAGCGATTAGGTTTTATTTCACATATTGCGTGCCCATTGGCCACGTGGGGACAAAACCTGATCGCTTGATGTTTGAGTTGACTGTATGCAGGCGTCCTATGAAGCGTTTTCACGTACATACTCCCGGTATATATTTCCGTGCGGGATAAACGTATCAAATATTATTCCTGTGCCCGTATATCGTAATGGAGTTAATATTTCTCTACTGCACAGAAAAAAAAAATTACTCGTTTCAAGAAAAATATTTCTTGTTTCAAGAAATTGTAGTTTCTTGAATCTTTTTTGATTAAATCAAGGAAATATGTTCTTAATTCAAACTAAGAACATATTATTTTGAATTGAGAACATATTTCCTTGATTCAATCAAAAAACATTCAAGAAACTACGGTTTCTTGAAACAGGAAATCTTTTTCTTGAAACAAGGAATCTTTCTCTTGAAACGAGGATTTTTTTTTCTCTGTGTGTATTCGTTATCAGCGTTATATTTTCGACCTTCCTTCCCTCTCTCTTGTTTGCATATTTTCATCTCTACTTTGACCGCGTCGTTTTCGCGATTAAAATCCTTTGCTCCTTTTTTCTCCGCAACGCATAACTCATCGTCGCTACGTTATTCACCGACGTCTTGTCTGCGAGACTCCAGACTGCCGCAATAAGTGCACTCGACTATTCTCTTCGTGACCCGTTGTGCTTTGACCTGGAGACATCATGTCAGCACTTCTGTGTCTCCTCCTGGTCTTATCACCGCACTTGGTATTTTGCTACAACATAGACACTAGCTACCCCATCGTCTACGAGGACCCGGAGCCCACGGAGTCTGGAAACTACTTCGGTTACTCCGCTGCTCTCAGTTTTAGAAGAAACTCTGTCCCACCCTGGTAAGTACTTATATCCTGATTTAGAACGCTAAAAGAAGTGTGATCCTTGCGAGTTTCTTCTCTTGACCACAATGAAACGAATCTTTTTGAAACTTTTCGAGTGTTTTATTACATGTTTCGACATTACCAAAAACAAACAAAAAATTTAACAGAAATAACGATTTTTTTATAAGAAATATTGCGATCATTTCAAATCGTCTCGAAGGTGGAGTTGTTTATCAGCGTAAAATGTAGCTCACGTAATTTTTTATCTGATGGGGAAAAATGAAAAATTTCTCAATTCTTATGTGATATCACCTTCTATATGAAACTGAGAAAAATTTCAAAGATCAAAAATTAAACAAATTGTGGAACTTCGAAAAATAAATACCACTTTCGTGGAAAAATGAATGCACTTAGTGTGGTCGACAGGATAATAGTACATTATACAACGTGGGAATAAAGTGAAAGATTATTCCCGAGGGCGAGTTTACTGCCCGAACGAAATTCCCGAGGGTGAGTTTACTGCCTGAGCGAAGCGAGGGCAGTAATCACCCAAGGGAATTTTCGCAAGGGCAGTAAGCCCGAGGGAATGATGCACTTTATTCCCATGTTGCATACAATGTTTTATTCACTCCTCAACTGTAACCACTTTATCAATCTTCATAAATTTTGCGGGAATAATGTACATTATTCCCGCAAATCTGCGGAAATAATGTAGATTATTTCCCGCAAAATCCAGATTTGCGGGAAATAATCTACATTATTCCCGCAAAATCCAGATTTGCGGGAAATAATCTACATTATTCCCGCAAATCTGTATTTGCGGGAATAATGTAACATTATTCACTCCTCAACTGTAACCACTTTATCAATCTTCATAAATTTTGCGGAAATAATGTACATTATTCCCGCAAATCTGCGGAAATAATGTAGATTATTTCCCGCAAAATCCAGATTTGCGGGAAATAATCTACATTATTCCCGCAAAATCCAGATTTGCGGGAAATAATCTACATTATTCCCGCAAATCTGTATTTGCGGGAATAATGTAACATTATTTCCCGCAAAAGTATAGGAGGGAATAATATGCTACTTTATGCCCGCTTTTCAGATCAATAAAGTGGCGATTACAGTTGAGAGGTGAATAAAACATGTTATTTTTAAAACGAAAAGATTCTCGAGAGATGATTGACAGTGTATAACAAAAATGCAGGGAAAAATATACGTGATATTGCTCCGGCGCCTGGCCATCTGGCCGTACACCTATATCTATACTTCGAATTTCTCGTTGTAACTCGGCGATTATTTTCTTGAATAAAATAACTATCGATTAGGAGAGAAAAAAAAAATTCTGGACCCTGTAATTGAGGCTCTCCCCTCAAGTGCTAGTGCAATAACTATACCCGCGACGAGCCTCCGCACCCAAAATAAGCCGAGCTACTACGTCCTGTTTTTCCGAAATTTCAGGAGCCTCTTTGTCGGCGCCCCCCGATACTCTAATGGAACGGGAAAAGTGTATCGCTGCAATAGCGCAACTCGAACCAATATCGGAGTCACTGCTACGTGCCGGGGGCTCCAGATCTCGTCAGCCTCCGCCCCGGATGTGGTGAGCATAATCGAGGAAGCCTATAATTACAGTCTGCATACGCAAAAGACCGGATGGCTAGGAGCCAGTATGGCCACGAGAGAGTCCACAAACCTAACGGTGATTAGATTCATATCCTTTTTTTATTATTTCATACCTATACGTATATAGTATACTACCTACAGAGATGTTTTTTTTTTTACTCTCTTAATTTTTCATCGATTTTCCTTCTTCGACACCAACCTGCAGGTCTGTGCACCACGTTCACTGGTTACCGCAATAAACAATCACAACACGAGCCGGTTCTACCTTGACGACATGCGCGGTTATTGTTTCGACGTGCCCAATGCCCTTAACAATATCATGTATCGTGACAACCACATCTTTTCGGCCGAAAGCAGTGAGTAACATCTACGAGGAACATGGAATTCCCGATCGTCTTGTAGTGGCACAATCGTATTATTATAGGGGAAGGTGGGGAAAAACGGACCGGGAGGGCAGAACGTCTACGAGGAATACGAATTTCTTCGCAATCATTTCTTTGTATCTGAGTTTGAATCAGACCGTATGGCGCGTGCTTAGTCAGTTCAAACGTAGATTACTGGTGATGTTTAATAGGTACTCATTAATGATGATCACGTTTCTGATATTGCTCGTTATACACAATATCAAACATAACGACGTCAGAGTTTCTATATTTGCTGGCCTTTTGCGTATATTTTCACCGATTCATGCGATATGAGAACATCTTTGACTCAAAACTACACACTCTTTTCAGAAATAACGAATTCCACTCGTCTATGTTCTTTAATTGAAATTCGCAATTAGTTCGTCGATGAAATTTCTCGTATTCGACGTTTTTGAAATCGCGGTGGCAGTTTTGTGGCGCATACATACCGCGCATTGATAATCATCACTATAAATATAACAGTATAATGATGATATACCGTGACAATCTCAGAATGCGGAACGCCAGGGATACCAATCAAAAACTCGTTGGTAGCAGTGTAGTAACTTACTAGATTCTCATGGTAAAATCACTCAACATCTAGTGATGTACAGGAGAAAATTTAGTGATTACTAGTGATTTTAATGGAAACATCTAGTGAGTTACTGAACTGCTGCTAACGAGTTTTGAGTTGGTATCCCTGGTGTTCTGCATCCCGAGATTGTCACGGTAGATATTATACTGTATGGTATTCAAACTTGAACAATGACATGCATAGTAGCTCTATACTAGCGAATTTCATGAGATTTTTTTTTTTTTTTTGCTGTGTGGATCTTTAGGACATATCGACAATTATAACACGCAGCTCGCCTCTTTGTATGGATTCTCCGTGGATTACGCTGTGAAGAAGGTTTGCATTTAAATTGTCGTCTACCGACATTCTGTACGTGAAATGAGTTTTTTTTTCCATTTTATTTAACACATCTTTTACTTCATCAGGTATTAACATCTAGTACCTTCGAGTTATGTGTCAATTTGAACTTATACTATTTGTTGGATACTGTGTCCACATAACTTTCAATAATCTACATAATTCTATGATCACTCAGGGCTCGTATTCTGAAGTCACTCGTATCATAGGGCAGCCGAGATTAGACAAGGTGGAAATTAGACGTGGACAAGTAACTTGGCGTCGGCAGTACGAACTCGAGGAACAGGCCAACATTGGTTCGTTTTTTTCTTCATGCGTACCTATACCTAATTTATTCATTGGAATATACGAAAGAAAATTGCGACTGTGGAACCGTTCAGTAATTGAATTGAGGAAACAGTTTGTAAATACCCCAGAATCTCTCGTTTACCCATCAAGTGATAATTATCTGATCGAAATTTTCCAGGCTATTCCGTATCTTCGGGATACTATTTCGATACTACAGAGTTGGTTTGCGTCGCCGGAGCACCAGGGTGGTTGAGGACGGGCAAAGTGAGTCTAAACACCTGCATATGTATGACTGATAATTGGATATTTAGACAAATACCGTAATCATTGTGTGTTTACTATAATGCTCCTAGTTCGGATTAAAAACAAAATTTCTTGCCAAAGATAACGATCATTGAGACCACGTACAGCATGGAGAGGCTTATCAAAGGAACGGTACTCGGCGAATACTTCGGTGCAAGTCTAGCCACTGGAGACTTTGACGGTGATGGTTTTGACGATCTCGCCGTAGGCGCGCCACACTGGGGCGAGGTGGACTTCGGTCGGGTCTATACATTTTATGGCGATACCGTAAGCGTAAGTATACTAGCTATGTATGCTACTGATCGTGAACTTACTTTTCAGAATATTCCTTCAAAGCGCGGTCAACCTCTTTTGCTTTTTCGGCCGCGTCCCCAGTTCCGATTTTAGGCACGATGGTTTATGAACGGGATGCTTTATACATTCGCCATCGCAAAAGACATCGGATCGAAAAAAAAATTCTCAAACCATACAGGGAACACGTTTCGGCACCCGAGAAGTCGTTTTTCAGCATTTTCGAGAGTCAATGTATGTGCCCCCCGATTTCTTGTGAACAAGATTACAGTCAAACCGCCGAACCGATTTTGATGAAATTTGCACACAATACGGATTCTACCCCGAAAATATGCGAGTGACCGTGGCGACCCGATCCTACTTCTGGATTAGAAACAATAGTCGCTGTGATTTCGTTAATTTTGAAGATATAATAGCAGGCCTTGAAATGCAGTCGAGTGGCTTCGAATAAATTGTTGAGAATTTTTTGGGGATTTTTTCTGCACGTCGTGCATGTTTGGTGCATCTGACTCCGATTTCTGTTTTTCTCAAATCTCTACATCTATAAATAGTATGAAATCGTTACAAGAACCAACATGAACAGTGACCTTCGAGATTAAAAAGCGATTAGCTGTTTTGCTAAAACTGCTGGTCACTCTTCTTATCTGCACCTTGATGTTCGTCTTTTTCGTCAGCTACCACCTCAATTCGTCTTTAGTTTTATGTTTCTCTTAAAAATTGGTCGACCTTTGATTTATATTTTTGCCATTATCTAAGCGGACCTTCGAAAAAGGTCTGATGTTGTATGGAACAGCGGGGTACGGCCAGTTCGGTTACACCTTGGCTTCAGCTGACCTTGACAATGACAAGTACTCAGGTAAGAATCCCAGCTAGTTTGTGAATCATACTCGCGGACGGAACATCGCATGATGCCGTGATACTGATGACGAGAACATTGCACAATCAAACAAAATTTGAAATATACGTATATCATCGCTTATTGTCGCAGATCTGGTCGTCAGCGCACCGTGGGAGGGGTCCGGCGTCGTCTACATCTTCTACGGCTCCCCTAACTTCAGGATGAGAGGTTCGTCGGCCGGGATCACCCAGCGAATTGAACCGTCGACAATCATGGGCCTCCACCAAGTCAAAGGGTTTGGATTCGCACTTTCGCATGGCGTCGATATCGACGAGAACGGATACCCGGACCTGGCAATCGGCGCGTACAAATCCGGCCATGCCGTTGTACTACGTGGCAGACCTGTTATCAAAACGAAACTCAGTCTCGTTGCCTCTCCCCGCACGCTGTTGCCGTCTCCTGGTCAGAGCTTTGTGGTCAACATATGTGTCAAATACAGCGGAATAAAGGCGCCTTCGATTCAAGGTTGTGAATAGATATATAGTTGACTGCCGGAATTGATACCGAATAAATATTCAAGGAGAACAACGAAGTAATGTTATATCTATTGTCACTATGTAGAATTCCAGTTCCAAATGAGAGTGGATGAGGTTCACAGGCGAGTTCAAGGAGGATCCTCGAAGTTCTCAGTGTTGGGTCACGTCAATGAGTCAGTTTGCAAGACCGAGACGATAAGACTCGCGGTACGATATTACATATAATTTTTTATAGTATTCAACGATGGATTAGCCTGCAGTGTAACAGATTTTCTTCATTCCGATTTATGCACGTTTTCGGTTTAGGACGGGATCCTCGAGAACGTCTTTGATGAAATTCCAGTTCGTGTCAGGCACAGCATCAAAGAAAAAGGTTCTATCTCGTTTATCCTTTGGTAGATATACAGTCGGACCTCGTCTACCGTAAATAAATTTTCTGCTTCGCTTTCCCTCTCTTTCTCTTCATTCGTTTCTCTCTGTCGCTAAGCTGTGGACAGCGCGTGCGCGCTCGATCCATAGGAAGAGTGGGGAGCCCGTCAGGTCTTGCAATAAGCGAGGTCCGACTAAATGTATGATTAATAGATCACTTTTACAGTCAACTAATGCGAGTTGAAATTTCAGTCGTGGATGGCCATAAATTCTGCTCCTCTTGCCCGGTGCTGAGTAAGAAAGGTATGAAAGAAATTGAAGAGACGACAGTGTCCCTCAATACAGGATGTAGCAACGGCACAAACGGCACAATATGCAACGCACATCTCTCCGTCGACGCTAGTTTCAGGGGTATCAGGTGAGTTCGCGGGCATCATAAGAAACAGCTTGTTTTTCATTATAACTTAGATGTTGAATGAAAAATTTCAATTTTAACGCAGCACCGATAACGAATGGGTTGTCGGATCTGGAGACATCAGTCTAGAGCTCGGCGTGAGTAACACGGGCGATCCAGCGTGGCAGACCCAAGTTACCATCGCTTTGCCGGCTAAAATTCGTCTGCGCCACGTAGCGTCATCCTGTATGACAGATACAATTGGAGACGCCATTACCTTAGTTTGTCAAATTGGTAATCCCATTCGCAAGGGTGGAACGGTGAGTTATTTCGAAGGCTCCGTTGAATATAACATTTTTCGATGTATAAATATGTTTTCATTTGAATTTAAACGATACAGGCGTTCGAAATCCCAATTATACAGTGGCGAACGGCGAAGATTCGGCCACGGTCCACTTCGAGACTCTGGGGTCCGTGTCCAGCCGATTAACGCAAAAATTTCTGACGATAGATAATAGCTTTCGCAGTTTCACTATAGGTCTGACAGGGTCAGAAAATTCTTCACCTCTTATTTTGAAACAGTAGCAGTTTGTCAATCTTTCAAATCGATAAACGCGATATTTTACACATACTAATATCCATACCTATTACCATATTGCACATTTTTAATGACGATAACTCGCAGGCAACTTTGATCACCGACCTCGACATGGGATCTATAGTAGAATCGGCTGGTGGAACCGAGCTACCCTTTACCATAACGAGATCGACGCGCAGCGAAGACCACGGGACGGATGAGAATCCGATAACATTGAAGTTGATTATCAAGAACCGAGCTTGGATAATCCTTACAGGGTGAGCCTGCAGCTTTGTTTACCAGCAAAATAATCATAGTTTAGTTTGGAAAAAAAAAAAAAATCAATTTACTCATATGCATTAATATCTAATTATCAATTTTTACAGTTTAGCGGACCAAGAAAGCCACGACTACAGCCTTGCAGAGAACAAATCGACGGTTCCCATACGGCATTCCTATCATATCTTCAAGGTCGGGGAAACCCCAATTGGAAAAGCGAAATTGACCATCAACGTGCCTGTCGCGATCGATGGGAAAAACAGTACTTTCTTGAATATTACGACTCCCAGTGTAAGTATTGTTCGAGTTATTGTACGAGTTCGGATTGATTAGTATTCCGAATGATCGATTATGAAGGTAAATGAAAACCGATAAATCGGAGTGATCGCACCCCGCTAAATCTATGTTTCCCTTCTTCTTGTTATTCAAACAGTTTACCGACAGTACCGGAAAGTCTTATCCGTGCACCACTGATGCGCCGGATACCTTAGAAGGGATTGTTCCATATGCGATACGAAGAAGTGATTTTCAGCAGAGAAGGCGTCGTGAAATTTCAGACGCTCCCGACACATCGGTAACGACAGATGAACCGGATAATGATACGGAATTGAGGAACGATAACAACGGGAATGGGGCGACCGTTAGCAGCCTAGCTACCGAACGAATAATTCATTTGAATTGTACGACGAACAATGTTTTGTGTGTGAGAATCACGTGCTGGTTCCAGCTTCCAAAAACTTCTAATGACTCGGGAAGTTTGGCTCTGGATGTAGTCTTTAACGCCAGTGCTTTTTATACATGTACGATATACGAACTGCTTTTTCTCAAGCCTTTTCACAAGCCTTATGACTTATGAGTGTTTTGTCAATCAATCAATCAATCATTCTTGATCTTGACTCTGTTTTCATCACATCTTTTCTCACCTTTCAGCGAACAAGGATTCCCTGAGCGTTGAATTCAAAACAAACGCGGACGTGACGATTATATTGCCACGCACGTTGGATCCATCGTTTATTCAGTAAGTTACTGACTGGCAATGGCAGACAGTTATTTTTCGTATCAAAAAAAAAAAAAGATGTACTTGTATTTCTCCCGTCTATTTCTCCAGGCACAGCAATACGACGGCAGAGGTGTCGACGATGCTCTACAACTTGCCAGAGCCCCAGGAATTGGCCGGATGGGTTTATCCCTGTTCGATATTCTTCGGTATCCTGCTGTTCTGTCTACTGGCTTTCATTCTCTTCAGAGTGAGTGGATAATTATGTTCTAGTAGTTAAAAGCTTAGATACGTCGCCACGGCGCTGCCAATCGTATGACAGGAGAAATATCTTCAATTCAAATTCGCGATCGTACTATTATTTCTATACTGACAATGCAGACGGTTCTCGACTCCGCAGGAACTAGGGAGTCGGATTAAAGTTAAATCCCTAGTTATTTCACCCTAGAACGATGAAACCGGGACCTCAAAGTCACGAGGTGTAGGTTTCTGCTAAACACTCCCATGCTTCTGTTCTTTGATCGTTATTCTCATTTCGTCCTCTGGCTACGTCGTATACGATAGTTGTTTATACCTGAAATGCATAAAATTAAAATGAAAACAATTTTAGGTGGGATTCTTCAACAGACCAAAGAAGGAGAAAACCGCAAAGGCCAAAGAGAGGGTGAGTGATGATGGCGATTTTATATTATTCATTTCTTTTTCACGTTACCTAGATGATAAACTCCCGTACATACGTGATGATGATTAATTTGTCGAGTTTGATCGTAGCTATACGTACAAATTGGTTACTTGTCTACATCTTTGTACCATCATTTTCAGGATTTGATATTGAAGGTAGGTGGAAATGGCGATGGGGATGACGAGAATGACGGATGAATTCAAATACCGTTCCAGTACACGACGAACCACGGATATTTCGTTCTTCAGATTCTAGATTCATGATGATAATGTAGTGTATTCATAGATGTGTTTATCATTTCGCCGCTCAATAATAATAATTTAGACACAGAATAATTTAGAAACAGTATTGATTTCACTGGGTGTATCGGCTGATACCTATTATATCAATAATAAAACAATGAATATAACTCCACTTTACGAGCTCGTGCCTTTGAGATTTTTTGATTCATTTGTCACATTGATCGTGATCTAATGGTGTTAATTTCGGTAGACTGGCTTTTTATTTTTATTCCAACTTTCAGACAAGTCATCATTTATTATACTCCATACCAGATACCTGATATAGATATATATATATAGATTGTAGAAGATTTCCATATGACTTGGTGGGAATCTGACGATCTCGATAACGATCGAGATTTCAAACCTCTCATAAAGTCATATTGTCCTGCAGTATACCCTACTGAAAAAGTTCATGTGATATATCATGTAGAAAAGTACATAATAAATCACATGGTAAATTGTATGTTGTTATGGAAGATATCAGTGCACAATTTACCATGTGAATTATTGTGTACTTTATTTTGTGATTCGTTACACGATTTATTGTATAGTTTGAAGCCACATCATTTATTTTGTGATTTACCATATGATTTCTCATATGGCCGGGGTTTACCGAAAAAAAAAAAATTGAGGACTTCGTGCGGGATCGAACCCACGTCCGTCAGATCCTGAAGCAGTCTCGCTACCGCCTCGGCCACGCAACTTATTTAAAATAGTTCATAGTTAGATCAAAATAAAGCTCAACTCGGTGGTAGAAAATGAAATAAATTTTGGTCACATGTGGACTTCATGTGGACTTCAGGATCCTTAAATTGTCATTCAAAACTAACAAGTGGCGTAGCCCAGGCGGTAGCGATACTGCTTCACAATCTAATGGACGAGGGTTCGATCCCGCACGAAATCCTCAATTTTTTTTTCTTCGTTAAACTCCGGCCATATTAGAAATCATATGGTGAATCACAAAATAAATGATGTGGATTCGAACTATACAATAAATCGTGTAACAAATCACAAAATACAGTACAGAATAATTTACATGGTAAATTGTGCACTGATATCTTCCATAACAACATACAATTTACCATGTGATTTATCATGTACTTTTCTACATGATATATCACATGAACTTTTTCAGTAGGGTAGAACTCTTCAGATTAGTTCGCAGTTTGAGGCAAGAAAGCATTACTCTATACAGAGATAATCCGCAAAGATAGTCTTAGGAAAAACCTGCGAGTGAACATATTTACATTGAAACAGTAAGACAGGACGCGAGTCCACGAACCCCCCTCCCCTCTATTCGGTTTTAATTCCCGTAATTGTTTCCACTTGCTAAATTTCTACGTATTGCCTACATTTCCTCGATCTCCTTTGATTTTGGGTATCATGCTTTCGTTACCTCTCTGTAGCTTATAATTCACAAAACTGTTTCTCTTTCCGGTTTATTATATATCTTTAATCTATTACTGTACGCGTCGCTATAATATCAGTCATATTGTACTATGCGGAGATAATATTATAGAAGGTGAGAAAATATCATAGACACATATTTCCCCCATAAACGTATTAAATATTATTCTTGTGCCCGTATATCGTAATGGAGTTAATATTTCTCTCTAGTATTCGTTATCAGCGCTATTTTCATCCTTCCTTCCCTCTCTCCTGATCTCATATTCCCATCCCTACTCTGACCGCGTTATTTCCGTGATTAACATCCTTCGCCCCCTCTTCCTCCGCAACGCGTATAACTCATCGTCATTACGTTATTCACCGATGTCTTGTACGTGAGACTCAAGACGGCCGCGATAAGTGCACCGGAATATCCTTTTCGCGACGCGTTGTGCGTTGGCCTGAAGACATCATGTCAGTACTTCTGTGTCTCCTCCTGGTCTTATCACCGCGATTGGTATTTTGCTACAACATAGACACTAGCTACCCCATCGTCTACGAGGACCCAGAGCCCACGGAGTCTGGAAACTACTTCGGTTACTCCGCTGCTCTCAGTTTCAGAAGAAACTCTGTCCCACCCTGGTAAGTACCGATATTAGATTGTTCCTTTGAGTGCTAGTGCAATAACGATACACACGACGACCCTCGCACCCAAAATCAGTCGAGCTGCTACTTCCTGTTTTTCCTAAACTTCAGGAGCCTATTTGTCGGCGCCCCCCGATACTCTAATGGAACGGGAAAAGTCTATCGCTGCAATAGCGCAACCTCAACCAATATCGGAGTCACTTCCGCGTGCCAGGGGCTCCTGATCTCGCCAGCTTCCGCCCCGAAGGTGATAAACATACGCGAGGGAAAACATAATATCAATCTACATATGGAGAAAACCGGATGGCTGGGAGCCAGTATGTCCACGAGAGAGTCCACGAACTTAACGGTAATTAGATTCATATGAATATCACCCTGTGTAGGGAAAAGGTGGGTAGCTCCGGACGGCGGGTGCCCGCGGCCACCTCAAGTTTTGGACACTTACAGAAATGAATTTGGAATAAGAAAACGTGAAAATTGGGGCACGATCTCGGTCACGTCTTCTCAGTTTCGTTTTCAAATTCATTTGTACATAAGTGTCCAAAACTTGTGGTGACCGGGAGGTACGCCAGGGGCGGTTTATACACCAGGCCCAGGCCTGGAGCGCCACGGCAGAAGGGGGCGCCGAGCGTCAGCGAGATTCACAAGTTTTCGCGCCCCCTTCTCTCTGATCTTGCGTATTTCCGAACTTGGATATCGTTCTTCGGATATATCTCACTCTAATTTCGTTAGAATTATAGGGCGCGAATTTTCGTTAAGCGCCTCAGGGGCTTCCCACCTTTACCCTACCTATACGTATATACTACCTACAAAAATGTTTTTTCACTTTCTTAATTTTTCGACGATTTTCCTTATCGAACACCAAACAGGTCTGTGCACCACGTTCACTGGTTACCGCAACGAACAATTTATACCCGAACGAGTTCTACCTTGACGACATGCGCGGTTATTGTTTCGACGTGCCTAATGCCCTTAACAATATCATGTATCGTGACAACCACATTCTAGTGACCGAACGCAGTGAGTAACATCTAACAAGGAATATGATTGACATGAAACCGTCAATCGTCTTGTGGTGGCATAATCGTTTTATATAGTATATATATGATATGATATAACATCATATATGATGCATATCATGGACATGTTGTAGGGGGCCGTCCATAAATTACGTAACACGGGGGGGGGGGGGGGGGGGGTCAGAGCCTCTGTTACGTAACGCAATTTCTTGCTTTTCTCAGCTTTCGTCGTGAAAAATAATTGATTTTTCATTCGAAATTATTACAATCATTCGACATCATAATAATCGTTATTATTGACATGTGAGAATAAAACCCGGTGTTACGTTACCGCTGGAGGGGGGGGGGGGGGGGGGGGGCAAAAAGTGCGTTACGTGATTTACGGACGGTCCCTAGCAAAATTTCTGGAATTATGCGAATTTCTTCATAATTATTTCTTTTTATCTGAGTTTTGATCAGATCGTATGACGCGTGCTTAGTCAATTCAAATGTAGATAACTACTGTCGGCGCAAAAAGGTTTGGCGCGTCTGTTTGAGTGATCATAACTTCTACAGGAAAATTGGTAGAGCATCGAGTCTTGGATGATCGGAAAGCGCTGAGTTTTCTGCGTCCAATGGTTGTTCGCAAATTTCCGTGTAAAAATCGTGAAAGCCATTATGATCTCCGAAAAGTTAAAAAATGTAGTTTTTCGGAGTCCATCGCCGTACGTCAACTCAAACTCGTCACCGTTTATCTGAAATGAGTGCGAAAAATCTGGAAAAATTTAGAAATATTCCCTGAACATTGACGAACATGATAGAGTTTGGTAATTTCAAAAATATTTAAAAACCTGGATACCAGGTGCAAAAATGTCCAATGGTGCGATTTGGGGAACGGACTGGTACGGGTGAACCTGAGATAGCTCAAAATTTCCGTAAAAATATACACGTTTTGATTCCGTGATCAGTTTTTGGTTCGCAATAGCGAAGAATATTGCGGCTAGGACACAGGCGGCCCCGCGCAAATTTGAAAAATTGTTGACGTCGATTACTGGAAGTTCGCTATTGCGAACCAAAAACTGATCACGGAATCAAAACGTGTATATTTTTACGGAAATTTTGAGCTATCTCAGGTTCACCCGTACCAATCCGTTCCCCAAATCGCACCATTGGACCTTTTTGCACATGGTGTCCAGGTTTTTGAATATTTTTCAAATTACCAAACTATATCATGTTCGTCAATGTTCAGGGATTATTTCTAAATTTTTCCAGATTTTTCGCACTAATTTCAGATAAACGGTGACGAGTTTGAGTTGACCTACGGCGATGGACTCCGAAAAACTACGTTTTTTAACTTTTCGGAGATCATAACGGCTTTCACGATTTTTACACGGAAATTTGCGAACAACCATTAGACGCAGAAAACTTAGCGCTTTCCGATCATACAAGACTCGATGCTCTACCAATTTTCCTGTAGAAGTTATGATCACTCAAACAGACGCGCCAAACCTTTTTGCGCCGACAGTAGTGATATTAATCAGTTCAAATGTAGATTATAAGTGATATTAATACTCATTAATAATGATCACATTTCTGATATTGTTCGTTATACACAATATCGAACATAACGGAGTCAGAATTTCTATATATTATTGGCTTTTTGCACATATTTTCACCGATTCATGCGATATGAGAACATCTTTGACGAAAAAATACACACAGTTTTCAGAAATAACGTATTATCCACTCGTATGTGTTCTTTAATAATTAAGATTCGCAATCAGTTCGTCGATGAAATTTTTCGTATTCGACGTTTTTAAAATTACCGACGGCAGTTTTGGTCTGGCGCATACCGAGCATTGTTAATCATCACTATGAATATAACAGTATAATAATGGTATATTATAATAATAATGGTTATATCATCTTGCTGCGTTATACTTGCGGTCAGCCTATCGCGGTGGATGCAGTATACTGTATATGGTATTCAAACTTCAACATGAGCTGTGTTCGTCTTATGGCTTACACTTTCTACACTTTTCCTACACTTTTCACACTCGCCGAATAGGAGGTGCAAATTCCTAGTGAAAAGTGTCGAATCTGGTAAAAGTGTCGAATCTGGTAAAAGTGTCGAATCTGGTAAAAGTGTAAAAAGTGTAGCTAAGACGAACAGAGCTGATGACATACATTGCATCTCTACCAGCGAATTTGATGAGATTTTTTTTTTGTTTTTGTTGCTTTGTGGATTTTTAGGACATCCCCACACCACGCAGATCAACTCTTTGTATGGATTCTCCGTGGACTACGCTGTGGAGAAGGTTTGCATTTATGGCTGTCCACTGATATTTTGTACATGAAATGAGTTATTTTTATCCATTTTATTTAACACATCTCCTGCTTCATCAGGTATTAACATCTAGTACCTACCTTACAGTTATGTGTTAATTTGAACTTGTACTATTTGTTGGATACTGTGTCCACCCGGATTTTATTAATCTACATAAATCTATGATCACTCAGGGCTCGTATTCTGAAGTCACGCGTATCATAGGGCAGCCGAGATTAGACAAGGTGGAAATTAGACGTGGACAAGTAACTTGGCATCGGCAGTACAACTTCGATGAACAGGCCAACGTTGGTTCGTTTCTTTCTTCATGCGTACCTATACCTAATTTATTCATTAGAATATATATGTACAAAAGAAAAGTGCGACTGTGAAACCGTTCAGTAATTTGATTGAAAAAACAGTTTGTAGATACGTCAGAATCTCTCGTTTACCCATCAAGTTATAATTATCTGATCGAAATTTGCCAGGCTATTCCGTATCTTCGGGATACTATTTCGATACTACAGAGTTGGTTTACGTCGCTGGAGCACCAGGGTGGTTGAGGACGGGCAAAGTGAGTCTAAACACCTGCACATGTATGACTGATAATTGGATATTTAGACAAATACCGCAATCATTGTGTGTTCACCATAATGCTCCTAATTCGGATTAAAAACAAAATTTCTTGCCAAAGATAACGATCACTGAGACCACGTACAGCATGGAGAGGCTTATCAAAGGAACGGTGCTCGGCGAATACTTCGGTGCAAGTCTAGCCACTGGAGACTTTGACGGTGATGGTTTTGACGATCTCGCCGTAGGCGCGCCACACTGGGGCGAGGTGGACTTCGGTCGGGTCTATACATTTTATGGCGATACCGTAAGCGTAAGTATACTAGCTACGTATGCTACTGATCGTGAACTTACTTTTCAGAATCTTCCTTCAAAGCGCGGTCAACCTCTTCTGCTTTTTCGGCCGCGTCCCCAGTTCCGTTTTTAGGCACGATGGTTTATGAACGAAATGCTTTATACATTCGCCATCGCAAAAGACATCGGATCGAAAAAAAATTCTCAAACCATACAGGGAATACGTTTCGGCACCCGAGAAGTTGTTTTTCAGCATTTTCGAGAGTCAATGTATGTGGCCCCCGATTTCTTGTAAACAAGATTACAGTCAAGCCGCCGAACCGATTTTGATGAAATTTGCACACAATACGGAATCTACCCCGAAAATATGCGAGTGACCGTGGCGACCCGATCCTACTTCTGGATTACGATACCCACGTTCTAATATGTCGTAACCCACATTTGTAAAATTGTTCAGGAGGCCATGAAAACGCTTCACTATTATCATTGAAAAGATAGGACTTGACGGGATGGAATATTTATTTAAAAATAGTAAATCAACGATTTGACCACTAAAACTTGAACATAAGCTGCACAATATTATTATCATTCAATTTTTCAAAAAAAGCCAATTTCTGAAATCTTGTGGGTTACGACGTATTAGAACGTGGGTATCGATTAGAAACAATAGTCGCTGTGATTTCGTTAATTTTGAAGATATAATAGCAGGCCTTGAAATGCAGTCGAGTGGCTTCGAATAAATTGTTGAGAATTTTTTGGGGATTTTTCCTGCACGTCGTGCATCTTTGGTGCATCTGACTCCGATTTCTTGTTTTCTCAAATCTCCACGTCTAAATATTATGAAAGCGTTACGAGCGATCATACACGATTCTGGTTTGAACTGTGAAACCAACATGAACAGTGACCATCGAGATTGCTATATCTGCAACTAGCACTGCACGGTCGTGCCTCGCGCAAAAAAGCGATTAGCTTTTTGGCTAAAACTGCTGGTCACTCTGCTTATCACCTTGATGTTCGTCTTTTTCGTCATCTACCTCCTCAATTTCTTCTTTAGTTTTATCTCTGTCTTAAAAATTGGTCGACCTTTGATTTATATTTTTTCCATTATCTAAGCGGACCTTCGAAAGAGGTCTGATGCTGTATGGAACAGCGGGGTACGGCCAGTTCGGTTACACCTTGGCTTCAGCTGACCTTGACAATGACAAGTACTCAGGTAAGAATCCCAGCTAGTTTGTGAATCGTACTCGCGGACGGAACATCGCATGATGCCGTGATCCTGATGACGAGAACATTGCACAATCAAACAAAATTGGCAATATAAGTATATCATCGCTTATTGTCGCAGATCTGGTCGTCAGCGCACCGTGGGAGGGGTCCGGTGTCGTCTACATCTTCTACGGCTCCCCTAACTTCAGGATGAGAGGTTCGTCGGCCGGGATCACCCAGCGAATTGAACCGTCGACAATCATGGGCCTCCACCAAGTCAAAGGGTTTGGATTCGCACTTTCGCATGGCGTCGATATCGACGAGAACGGATACCCGGACCTGGCAATCGGCGCGTACAAATCCGGCCATGCCGTTGTACTACGTGGCAGACCTGTTATCAAAACGAAACTCAGTCTCGTTGCCTCTCCCCGCACGCTGTTGCCGTCTCCTGGTCAGAGCTTTGTGGTCAACATATGTGTCGAATACAGCGGAATAAAGGCGCCTTCGACTCAAGGTTGTGAATAGATATATAGTTGACTGCCGGAATTGATACCGAATAAATATTCAAGGAGAACAACGAAGTAATGTTATATCTATTGTCACTATGTAGAATTCCAGTTCCAAATGACAGTGGATGAAGTTCACAGGCGAGTTCAAGGAGGATCCTCGAAGTTCTCAGTGTTGGGTCACGTCGATAAGTCAGTTTGCAAGACCGAGACGATAAGACTCGGGGTACAGTATAACATATAATTTTTTGTAGTATTCAACGATGGATTAGCCTGCAGTGTAACAGATTTTCTTCATTCCGATTTATGCACGTTCTCGGTTTAGGACGGGATCCTCGAGAACGTCTTTGATGAAATTCCAGTTCGTGTCAGGCACAGCATCCAAGAAAAAGGTTCTATCTCGTTTATCCTTTGGTAGATATACAGTCGGACCTCGTCTACCGTAAAGAAATTTTCTGCTTCGCTTTCCCTCTTTTTCTCTTCATTCGTTTCTCTCTGTCGCTAAGCTGTGCACAGCGCGTGCGCGCTCGATCCATAGGAAGAGTGGGGAGCCCGTCAGGTCTTGCAATAAGCGAGGTCCGACTATATGTATGATTAATAGATCACTTTTACAGTCAACTAATGCGAGTTGAAATTTCAGTCGTAGATGGCCATAAATTCTGCTCCTCTTGCCCGGTGCTGAGTGAGAAAGGTATGAAAGAAATTGAAGAGACGACAGTGTCCCTTAATACAGGATGTAGTAACGGCACAAACGGCACAATATGCAACGCACATCTCTCCGTCGACGCTAGTTTCAGGGGTGTCAGGTGAGTTCGCGGGCATCATAAGAAACAGCTTGTTTTTCGTTATAACTTAGATGTGGAATGAAAAATTTCAATTTTAACGCAGCACCGATAACGAATGGGTTGTCGGATCTGGAGACATCAGCTTAGAGCTCGGCGTGAGTAACACGGGCGATCCAGCGTGGCAGACCCAAGTTACCATCGCTTTGCCGGCTAAAATTCGTCTGCGCCACGTAGCGTCATCCTGTATAACAGATACAATTGGAGACGCCATTACCTTAGTTTGTCAAATTGGTAATCCCATTCGCAAGGGTGGAACGGTGAGTTATTTCGGAGGCTCCGTTGAATATAACATTTTTCGATGTATAAATATGTTTTCATTTGAATTTAAACGATACAGGCGTTCGAAATCCCAATTATACAGTGGCGAACGGCGAAGATTCGGCCACGGTCCACCTCGAGACTCTGGGGTCCGTGTCCAGCCGATCAACGCAAAAATTTCCGACGATAGATAATAGCTTTCGCAGTTTCACTATAGGTCTGACAGGGTCAGAAAATTCTTCACCTCTTATTTTGAAACAATAGCATGGGCTTGAATTACGAATTGATATTTCTTGTCTCTGATCGCGGTATAGTGTTTGTCAATCTTTCAAATCGATAAACGCGATATTTTACACGTAATAATATCCATACCTATTACCATATTGCACATTTTTAATGACGATAACTCGCAGGCAACTTTGATCACCGACCTCGACATGGGATCTATAGTAGAATCGGCTGGTGGAACCGAGCTACCCTTTACCATAACGAGATCGACGCGCAGCGAAGACCACGGGACGGATGAGAATCCGATAACATTGAAGTTGATTATCAAGAACCGAGCTTGGATAATCCTTACAGGGTGAGCCTGCAGCTTTGTTTACCAGCAAAATAATTATAGTTTAGTTTGAAAAAAAAAAAAAAAAATTAATTCCCTCACATACATTAATATCTAATTATTAATTTTTACAGTTTAGCGGACCAAGAAAGCCACGACTACAGCCTTGCAGAGAACAAATCGACGGTTCCCATACGGCATTCCTATCATATCCTCAAGGTCGGGGAAACCCCAATTGGAAAAGCGAAATTGACCATCAACGTGCCTGTTGCGATGGAGGGGAAAAACAGTACTTTCTTGAATATTACGACTCCCAGTGTAAGTATTGTTCGAGTTATTGTACGAGTTCGGATTGATTAGTATTCCGAATGATCGATCATGAAGGTCAATGAAAACCGATAAATCGGAGTGATCGCACCCCGCTAAATCTATGTTTCCCCTCTTCTTGTTATTCAAACAGTTTACCGACAGTACCGGAAAGTCTTATCCGTGCACCATTGATGCGCCGGATACCTTAGAAGGGATTGTTCCATATCCGATACGAAGAAGTGATTTTCAGCAGAGAAGGCGTCGTGAAATTTCAGACGCTCCCGACACATCGGTAACGACAGATGAACCGGATAATGATACGGAATTGAGGAACGATAACAACGGGAATGGGGCGACCGTTAGCAGCCTAGCTACCGAACGAATAATTCATTTGAATTGTACGACGAACAATGTTTTGTGTGTGAGAATCACGTGCTGGTTCCAGCTTCCAAAAACTTCTAATGACTCGGGGAATTTGGCTCTGGATGTAGTCTTTAACGCCAGTGCTTTTTATACATGTACGATATACGAACTGCTTTTCCTCAAGCCTTATAACTTATGAGTGTTTTGTCAATCAATCAATCAATCATTCTTGATCTTGACTCTGTTTCCATCACATCTTTTCTTACCTTCCAGCGAACAAGGATTCCCTGAGCGTTGAATTTAAAACAAACGCGGACGTGACGATTATATTGCCACGCACGTTAGATCCATCGTTTATTCAGTAAGTTACAGACTGGCAATGCCAGACAGTTATTTTTCGTATCAAAAAAAAAAAAAGATGTACTTGTATTTCTCCCGTCTATTTCTCCAGGCACAGCAATACGACGGCGGAGGTGTCGACGATGCTCTACAACTTGCCAGAGCCCCAGGAATTGGCCGGATGGGTTTATCCCTGTTCGATATTCTTCGGTATCCTGCTGTTCTGTCTACTGGCTTTCATTCTCTTCAGAGTGAGTGGATAATTATGTTCTAGTAGTTAAAAGCTTAGATGCGTCGCCACGGCGCTGCCAATCGTATGACAGGAGAAATATCTTCAATTCAAATTCGCGATCGTACTATTATTTCTATACTGACAATGCAGACGGTTCTCGACTCTGCAGAAACTAGGGAGTCGGATTAAAGTTACATCCCTAATTATTTCACCCTAGAACGATGAAACCGGGACCTCAAAGTCACGAGGTGTAGGTTTCCGCTAAACACTCCCATGCTTCTGTTCTTTGGTCGTTATTCTCATTTCGTCCTCTGGCTACGTCGTATACGATAATTGTTTATACCTGAAATGCATAAAATTAAAATGAAAACAATTTCAGGTGGGATTCTTCAACAGACCAAAGAAGGAGAAAACTGCAATGGCCAAAGAGAGGGTAAGTGATGGTGACGATTTTATATTACTCCTTTCTCTTTCACGTTACCTATAGCTCTCAAACTCCCGTACGTATACGTGGGTAAAAATATTGAAATGATAATTGGGGGGGGGGGGGGGTCCTCAGTTGAATTTACGGGAAAATGAACGCAATGATGCACAGATCTGAAATTTGAAAATTTAGGTTTTTATTATTTGTTTTCTCACTAATGCGTACGATGAATGTCTTTGAAATTTTGAGGACGCATTTAGGACCAATTGATGAATGTATTCTCAAAATTCCAGATCTGTAGGTACATCATTGCCTTCAATTTGTCGAGTTTGATCGCAGCTATACGTACAAATTAGTTACTTGTCTACATCTTTGTACCATCATTTTCAGGATTTGATATTGAAGGTAGGTGGAAATGGCGATGGGGATGACGAAAATTACGGTTGAATCTGTACATACAGATTCAACTACAGTAGAAGACGAATGAAAAATAAGATCAACTTACTGATATACCTACTAGTATGTAATTTAAATACCGTTCCAGTACACGACAAACTACCGATATGTCATTCTTCAGATTCATGATGATAATGTAGTGTATTCATAGATGTGTTTATCATTTCACCACTTTTCACTATTTCACTTAATTGTTAGTGTTAATTATTTTCAAGAATTGTGATACCTGTTTAATGTAAGCGGGATATTTTAGATTCATTTCATAGATAAATAAATACAAACATTTATATTACAGAAGATGAAATATATTTATTTTTATATACCCAATTATTTTCATGTGAATATATACCTACATGCTTACCGAAATACTTATTAGTATATGTAGGTATATCATGTGCTACGTACGATAAACTGTAAATACGCACCTCAATGATAAAATAATAATTGAAGGAAAAAAAAAGAAGCTATAGATTGTAGAAGATTTCTATATGATTATTGACCGAAGGTTTGATGTAGTAAGCAACTTGGTGAGACTTCAGAAGATCCATCAAATTTCGCTAATTATCACGAGATTCTTGGTCAAGACTTGGTGGGAATCTGACAATCTCAATAAAGATCGAGATTCCAAACCTCTCATAAAGTCATATTATCCTGCAGTAGAACTCTTCAGATTATTTCGCAGTATGCGAGGAAAGAAGGCGTTACTTTATACAGAGATCATCCGCAAAGATAGTCTTAGGAAGAACTTTTCTGAGTGAACATATTTACATTGAAACAGTAAGACAAGACGCGAATCCACGAATCCCCTCCCCTCTCTTCGGTTCTAATTCCCGTGATTGTTTCCACTGGCTAAATCTCTACGTATTGCCTATATTTCCTCGATCTCCTTTGATTTCAGGTATTATGCTTCTGCTGCCTCTATCAGTAGCCTAGGGGCCATTTAACAAATACGTTCGCTTTTTTGAACGATTTTAGACCCCCCCCCCCCTCTATGTATCAATGGTTCGTTTGACTGGACCCCCCGAAATAATACGTCACAAGTCTCGTCCCCCCCCCCCCCCCACTTGACTGCCTTTTTTGATCTATCGATCCATAATTCGATCTATTAAAACGAAATTCTCGTGCCAAAACCCGAATTCTATACATAAAAACCGAACGTCACATTTTGCCGACCCCCCCCCCCCGTGAGTTGTAACGTCACATGAACCTCCCCCCCCCCCCCTCAAAAGCGAACGTATTTGTTGAATGGCCCCCTATATGTTTTACAAAACAGCTTGCTCCCTCGCGATAAAGGGCTGCAAAGCGTCTAAGGGTAGTTCTAATATTATTTGATGTTTAACTTTAAGTAATAGTATGAAAGCTATTTTTTAGCGCATGTCAATGATTGATCCCCTGGTTCATGCCAAGAATCACATTGCCAGACATCTCACTTACGTCTAACGATAAGAACTCGCCAGACGCGATAGTAATTGATGAAAAAACGATTATTCTCAAGTTATAGTATAAAGGTTGGCTTTTTTTTACACGTAGATTTGATTATTGTAAATCTTTGATCGTTGCAAAGTGCCAGACGTTAATCTCATTGCTCGACTATTAAGTAGCTATAGTATAGTCAAAATTCGATCAACGCTATCGTAGCCACCGATCGTAGATGAGAAATGAAAGGAAAGAAAAATTCACAGCTACGATCGCGTTGATCGAATTTTGACTATACTATAGCTACCTAATAGTCGAGCGGCGAACCTGATAATTTCGCGCACATATTTATCAGCCGCCTGACGGTCCGAGACTTGCAGTACTGAGATGTCCCTGGAATATCACCCTGTATATTAAGCCAAACGCGTCGAGCTGCGTGGCGCGGGATGCTCGAGTAGTGGGGATAACAATGATTCAGAACTCTGAGAATAAAAGCAGAAGAAATTTAAATGCGCCAAAAAGATGAGTACTGCCATAACAAAAGGGCGTATGCCAACAGAATCACATATGAAGTCGCGGAAAAGTAAAAGGGCGTATGTGCAAGATCTATACGTCTTTTTGGTATGACATATACCCTTAGACGCTCTACAGCCCTTTATCGCAAGGAAGGGGGGTTGCCAGACGCGCCGAAATGGAAAGAGGGATCATATACCGAGTCATTAAAAACATCTTTATGCTTTATAAAATCGCACTTGGGAGAAAGACGTCGTTGGCTCTGAGACTACTATGATACTATATCACCCTATGGGACCTATGATAATGTCATAGACATATTTTCCCCATAAACGTATTAAATATTATTCTTGTTCCTGTATATCGTGATTTAGTTATTCTTTTTCTCTCGTATTCGTTATCAGCGCTATTTTCATCCTTCCGTCCCTCTCTCTTGATCTCATATTCTCATTTTCACTTTAACCGCGTCACTTTCATGATTAACATTCTTTGTCCCTTTTTCCTCCGCATAACGCATAACTCATCGTCGCTATACGTTATTCGCCGATGTCTTGTCCGCGAGACTCCAGACTGCCGCAATAAGTGCACTCGAATATTCTCTTCGTGACCCGTTGTGCTTTGGCCTGAAGACATCATGTCAGTACTTCTGTGTCTCCTCCTGGTCTTATCACCGCGATTGGTATTTTGCTACAACATAGACACTAGCTACCCCATCGTCTACGAGGACCCGGAGCCCACGGAGTCTGGAAACTACTTCGGTTACTCCGCTGCTCTCAGTTTCAGAAGAAACTCTGTCCCACCCTGGTAAGTACCGATATTAGATTGTTCCTTTGCGTGCTAGTGCAATAACGATACACACGACGACCCTTGCACCCGAAATCAGGCGAGCTGCTACTTCCTGTTTTTCCTAAACTTCAGGAGCCTATTTGTCGGCGCCCCCCGATACTCTAATGGAACGGGAAAAGTCTATCGCTGCAATAGCGCAACTCGGACTAACATCGGAGTCACTTCCGCGTGCCAGGGGCTCCAGATCTGGCCAGCATCCGCCCCAGATGTAGTGAACATAGTCGGGGTAAACTATAATATCGACCTACATATGGAGAAAACCGGATGGCTGGGAGCCAGTATGGCGACGAGAGAGTCCACGAATCTAACGGTAATTAGATTCACATATCGCGCGACTAATGGGAACAGGGCTTATGCCCTTTTGTAATTCTCAAAGGTGAAAGGGCGCATTTTTGTTATTTTCGTCATTCGACTGGAAAATGACTTCCTATAGTCTGTGAAAAATTTTTACTGACTCACACACTATGATAGTATAAAGTGACGAAGTGACAGATTTCTTCGATGGGCTCGTAAACAAAAAAATGTATTCAGTGGGTTCAAAATCCCATTTTTTGAATTTATTTCGAACCAGTTCCACGTAAGGACTACCCTAGGGCGCGTCCCCCATAAATGTTCAGATTTTCGTGAAAAACAAATTTCGGCGAATACGCCCTTTAGCCATTGAAATCGCATTTTTCGCCGCTTTAGGCCCTTTTTCCATCAGTCACACGATATACGTACTACCTATACAGCGATGATTCTTACTCTCTTAATTTTTCTTCGACGCCAACCAGGTCTGTGCACCACGTTCACTGGTTACCGCATCGAACAATTGGAACGCGAACGAGTTCTTCGTATCCGACATGCGCGGTTATTGTTTCGACGTGCCTAATGCCCTCAACAATATCATGTATCGTGACGACGACATCCTATTCACCGAACGCAGTGAGTAACGTCTATACGAGGAATATGAGTTACATAGAATTTCCGATCGTCTTGTGGTGGAACAATCTTTTTATTATACTTCGTACAGTATGATGTCATGGACATGTTGCACAGCGTATTGTCACGCCAAACGAGGGAATAACAATTTCGTCGACGATTTGAGCCGAAACAGGAATACGAATTTCTTCGAAATCGTTTCTTCGTATCTGAATGTGAATCACTCCAAACGTAGATTACCGGTGATATTTAATACCCATTGATGGTATCACATTTCTGATATTGTTCGTTTTAAACAACATCAAACATAACGACGTCAGAATTTCTATATTACTGCGGTTTTTTGCACATATTTTCACCGATTCATATTACGATATGAGAACGTCTGTGCCGTAAGACTACACACTCTTCTCAGAAATAACGTATTCCACTCGTTTGAATTGTAGTCAATTGAGACTCGCAATCAATTCGTCAACGAAATTTCTCGTATTCGACATTTTAAAAATGACTGACGGCAGTTTCGTAACGCATTGATAATAATCATCACTATGAATAATATTATACAGGGTGAATTCCTAACGTCTGAACACTTGAAGTAGCGTTGGGGTGGCGAAGAGTCCAGCGCAGACATTTATGCTCTCCAATTTCAACGAATAAGAAAGCCCAAAACCAATATAACAATTGACAATTTTCACTGGTGGCCGCATCTCAACGCTGCTCTGAGTGTTCAGACGTTAGGAATTCTCCCGGTATAATAATAATGGTATATTATAATAATGATGATGTGGGTTATATCTTCTTGATGCGTTATACTTGCGGTCAGCCTATAGCAGTGGATACAGTATATACTGTATGGTGTTCAAAGTTAAACATTGACATGCATATTGCATAGTATTTCTACCAGCGATTTTTATCAGATTTTTCTTCTATTTTTGCTTTGTGGATTTTCAGGATTTCCTAACAACAAGCAGATCAATTCTTTGTATGGATTCTCCGTGGACTACGCGGTGAAGAAGGTTTGCATTTATGGATGGTCGTCCACCGAAATTTTGTACTGTATATGGAATGAGTTTTTTTTCTCCATTTTATTTAACATATCTTCTGCTTCATCATATAGGTATTAACATCTAGTACAGCGCCGTGCCTAGTTAAAATGGCACCTGGGGCAACAGTTTCCCATGGCGCCCTGGTTAGTATTGATTTGAAAATATATATTCAGATTTTGTTAAAGTTCACTTTTCTCGCTTTTACTTTCGCGAAATCATCTACAATATCACTGTAGCAATTGTAACAATTGATTTGGACTAACGGTGCGGCGCCCCATGCGAGGTGGCGCCCTGGCGCGGTTGCCCCATTGCGCCGCCCGTTGGCACGGCCCTGATCTAGTACCTTACAGTTTTATGTCTCAATTTGAACTTGTACTATTTGTTGAATACTGTGTCCACACAAGTTCTAATAATCTACATAGTTAATCTATGATCACTCAGGGCTCGTATTCTGAAGTCAATCGTATCACAGGGCAGCCGAGATTAGACAAGGTGGAAATTAGACATGGACAAGTACCTTGGCGTCAGCGGTACAACGTCGATGAACAGGCCAACCTTGGTTCGTTTTTTCTTCATGCGTACCTATACCTAAGTCATTCATTAGAATATACAAAAGAAAACAGAATCTCTCGTTTACCCCTCAAGTTATAATTATCTGATCGAAATTTGCCAGGCTATTCCGTATCTTCGGGATACTATTTCGATACTACAGAGTTGGTTTACGTCGCTGGAGCACCAGGGTGGTTGAGGACGGGCAAAGTGAGTCTAAACACCTGCATATGTATGACTGATAATTGGATATTTAGACAAATACCGCAATCATTGTGTGTTCACCATAATGCTCCTAATTCGGATTGAAAACAAAATTTCTTGCCAAAGATAACGATCACTGAGACCACGTACAGCATGGAGAGGCTTATCAAAGGAACGGTGCTCGGCGAATACTTCGGTGCAAGTCTAGCCACTGGAGACTTTGACGGTGATGGTTTTGACGATCTCGCCGTAGGCGCGCCACACTGGGGCGAGGTGGACTTCGGTCGGGTCTATACATTTTATGGCGATACCGTAAGCGTAAGTATACTAGCTATGTATGCTACTGATCGTGAACTTACTTTTCAGAATCTTCCTTCAAAGCGCGGTCAACCTCTTCTGCTTTTTCGGCCGCGTCCCCAGTTCCGTTTTTAGGCACGATGGTTTATGAACGGAATGCTTTATACATTCGCCATCGCAAAAGACATCGGATCGAAAAAAAATTCTCAAACCATACAGGGAATACGTTTCGGCACCCGAGAAGTCGTTTTTCAACATTTTCGAGAGTCAATGTATGTGGCCCCCGATTTCTTGTAAACAAGATTACAGTCAAGCCGCCGAACCGATTTTGATGAAATTTGCACACAATACGGAATCTACCCCGAAAATATGCGAGTGACCGTGGCGACCCGATCCTACTTCTGGATTAGAAACAATAGTCGCTGTGATTTCGTTAATTTTGAAGATATAATAGCAGGCCTTGAAATGTAGTCGAGTGGCTTGGAATAAATTGTTGACATTTTTTTGGGGATTTTTCCTGCAAGTCGTGCATCTTTGGTGCATCTGACTCCGATTTCTTGTTTTCTCAAATTTCCACGTCTAAATATTATGAAAGCGTTAAGAGCGATCATGAACGATTCTGGTTTGAACTGTGAAACCAACATGAACAGTGACCATCGAGATTGGTATATCTGCAACTAGCACTGCACGGTCGTGCCTCGCGCAAAAAAGCGATTGGCTTTTTGGCTAAAACTGCTGGTTACTCTGCTTATCACCTTGATGTTCGTCTTTTTCGTCAATTACCTCCTCAATTTCTTCTTTAGTTTTATCTCTGTCTTAGAAATTGGTCGACCTTTGATTTATATTTTTTCCATTATCTAAGCGGACCTTCGAAAGAGGTCTAATGCTGTATGGAACAGCGGGGTACGGCCAGTTTGGTTACACCTTGGCTTCAGCTGACCTTGACAATGACAAGTACTCAGGTAAGAATCCCAGCTAGTTTGTGAATCGTACTCGCGGACGGAACATCGCATGATGCCGTGATACTGATGACGAGAACATTGCACAATCAAACAGAATTGGCAATATAAGTATATCATCGCTTATTGTCGCAGATCTGGTCGTCAGCGCACCGTGGGAGGGGTCCGGTGTCGTCTACATCTTCTACGGCTCCCCTAACTTCAGGATGAGAGGTTCGTCGGCCGGGATCAGCCAGCGAATTGAACCGTCGACAATCATGGGCCTCCACCAAGTCAAAGGGTTTGGATTCGCACTTTCGCATGGCGTCGATATCGACGAGAACGGATACCCGGACCTGGCAATTGGCGCGTACAAATCCGGCCATGCCGTTGTACTACGTGGCAGACCTGTTATCAAAACGAAACTCAGTCTCGTTGCCTTTCCCCGCACGCTGTTGCCGTCTCCTGGTCAGAGCTTTGTGGTCAACATATGTCTCGAATACAGCGGAATAAAGGCGCGTTCGACTCAAGGTTGTGAATAGATATATAGTTGACTGCCGGAATTGATACCGAATAAATATTCAAGGAGAACAACGAAGTAATGTTATATCTATTGTCACTATGTAGAATTCCAGTTCCAAATGAGAGTGGATGAGGTTCACAGGCGAGTTGAAGGAGGATCCTCGAAGTTCTCAGTGTTGGGTCACATCGATAAGTCAGTTTGCAAGACCGAGACGATAAGACTCGCGGTACAGTATAACATATAATTTTTTGTAGTATTCAACGATGGATTAGTCTGCAGTGTAACAGATTTTCTTCATTCCGATTTATGCACGTTTTCGGTTTAGGACGGGATCCTCGAGAACGTCTTTGATGAAATTCCAGTTCGTGTCAGGCACAGCATCAAAGAAAAAGGTTCTATCTCGTTTATCCTTTGGTAGATATACAGTCGGACTTCGTCTACCGTAAAGAAATTTTCTGCTTCGCTTTCCCTCTCTTTCTCTTCATTCGTTTCTCTCTGTCGCTAAGCTGTGGACAGCGCGTGCGCGCTCGATCCATAGGAAGAGTGGGGAGCCCGTCAGGTCTTGCAATAAGCGAGGTCCAACTATATGTATGATTAATACATCACTTTTACAGTCAACTAATGCGAGTTGAAATTTCAGTCGTAGATGGCCATAAATTCTGCTCCTCTTGCCCGGTGCTGAGTAAGAAAGGTATGAAAGAAATTGAAGAGACGACAGTGTCCCTCAATACAGGATGTAGCAACGGCACAAACGGCACAATATGCAACTCACATCTCTCGGTCGACGCTAGTTTCAGGGGTGTCAGGTGAGTTCGCGGGAATCATAAGAAACAGCTTGTTTTTCATTATAACTTAGATGTTGAATGAAAAATTTCAATTTTAACGCAGCACCGATAACGAATGGGTTGTCGGATCTGGAGACATCAGTTTAGAGCTCGGCGTGAGTAACACGGGTGATCCAGCGTGGCAGACCCAAGTTACCATCGCTTTGCCGGCTAAAATTCGTCTGCGCCACGTGGCGTCATCCTGTATAACAGATACAATTGGAAACGCCATTACCTTAATTTGTCAAATTGGTAATCCCATTCGCAAGGGTGAAACGGTGAGTTATTTCTAAGGCTCCGTTGAATATAACATTTTTCGATGTACAAATATATTTTCATTTGAGTTTAAACGATACAGGCGCTCGAAATCCTAATTATACAGTGGCGAACGGCGAAGATTCGGCCACAGTCCACCTCGAGACTCTGGGGTCCGTGTCCAGCCGATCAACGCAAAAATTTCCGACGATAGATAATAGCTTTCGCAGTTTCACTATAGGTCTGACAGGGTCAGAACATGTTTCACCTCTTATTTTGACACAGTAGCATGGGCGTGAATTACGAATTGATATTTTTTGTCTCTGATCGCGATATAGTGTTTGTCAATCTTTCAAATCGATAAACGCGATATTTTACACGTAATAATATCCATACCTTTTACCATATTGCATATTTTTAATGACGATAACTCGCAGGCAACTTTGATCACCGACCTCGACATGGGATCTATAGTAGAATCGGTTGGTGTAACCGAGCTACCCTTTACCATAACGAGATCGACGCGCAGCGAAGACCAGGGGACGGATGAGAATCCGATAACATTGAAGTTGATTATCAAGAACCGAGCTTGGATAATCCTTACAGGGTGAGCCTGCAGCTTTGTTTAACCAGCAAAATGATTATAGTTTAGTTTAAAAAAAAAAAAAATTAATTTACTCACATACATCAATATCTTATTATTAATTTTTACAGTTTAGCGGACCAAGAAAGCCACGACTACAGCCTTGCAGAGAACAAATCGACGGTTCCCATACGGCATTCCTATCATATCCTCAAGGTCGGGGAAACCCCAATTGGAAAAGCGAAATTGACCATCAACGTGCCTGTCGCGATCGAGGGGAAAAACAGTACTTTCTTGAATATTACGACTCCCAGTGTAAGTATTGTTCGAGTTATTGTACGAGTTCGGATTGATTAGTATTCCGAATGATCGATTATGAAGGTCAATGAAATCCGATGAATCGGAGTGATCGCACCCCGCTAAATCTATTTTTCCCTTCTTCTTGTTATTCAAACAGTTTACCGTCAGTACCGGAAAGTCTTATTTGTGCACCATTGATGCGCCGGATGCCTTAAAAGGGATTGTTCCATATCCGATACGAAATAGTGATTTTCAGCAAAGAAGGCGTCGTGAAATTTCAGACGCTACCGACACATCGGTAACGACAGATGAACCGGATAATGATACGGAATTGAGGAACGATAACAACGGGAATGGGGCGACCGTTAGCAGCCTAGCTACCGAACGAATAATTCATTTGAATTGTACGACGAACGATGTTTTGTGTGTGCAAATCACGTGCCCGTTTCAGCTTCCAAAAACTTCTAATGACTCGGGAAATTTGGCTCTGGATGTAGTCTTTAACGCCAGTGCTTTTTATACATGTACGATATACGAACTGCTTTTCCTCAAGCCTTATGACTTATGAGTGTTTTGTCAATCAATGAATCAATCATTCTTGATCTTGACTCTGTTTTCATCACATCTTTTCTTACCTTCCAGCGAACAAGGATTCCCTGAGCGTTGAATTTAAAACAAACGCGGACGTGACGATTATATTGCCACGCACGTTAGATCCATCGTTTATTCAGTAAGTTACTGACTGGCAATGGCAGACAGTTATTTTTCGTATCAAAAAAAACAAAGATGTACTTGTATTTCTCCCGTCTATTTCTCCAGGCACAGCAATACGACGGCGGAGGTGTCGACGATGCTCTACAACTTGCCAGAGCCCCAGGAATTGGCCGGATGGGTTTATCCCTGTTCGATATTCTTCGGTATCCTGCTGTTCTGTCTACTGGCTTTCATTCTCTTCAGAGTGAGTGGATAATTATGTTCTAGTAGTTAAAAGCTTAGATGCGTCGCCACGGCGCTGCCAATCGTATGACAGGAGAAATATCTTCAATTCAAATTCGCGATCGTACTATTGTTTCTATACTGACAATGCAGACGGTTCTCGACTCCGCAGGAACTAGGGAGTCGGATTAAAGTTAAATCCCTAGTTATTTCACCCTAGAACGATGAAACCGGGACCTCAAAGTCACGAGGTGTAGGTTTCCGCTAAACACTCCCATGCTTCTGTTCTTTGATCGTTATTCTCATTTCGTCCTCTGGCTACGTCGTATACGATAGTTGTTTATACCTGAAATGCATAAAATTAAAATGAAAACAATTTTAGGTGGGATTCTTCAACAGACCAAAGAAGGAGAAAACCGCAAAGGCCAAAGAGAGGGTGAGTGATGATGGCGATTTTATATTATTCATTTCTTTTTCACGTTACCTAGATGATAAACTCCCGTACATACGTGATGATAATTAATTTGTCGAGTTTGATCGTAGCTATACGTACAAATTGGTTACTTGTCTACATCTTCGTACCATCATTTTCAGGATTTGATATTGAAGGTAGGTGGAAATGGCGATGGGGATGACGAAAATTACGGTTGAATCTGTACATACAGACTCAACTACATTAGAAGACGAATGAAAAATAAGATCAACTTACTGATATACCTACTAGTATGTAATTCAAATACCGTTCCAGTACACGACGAACTCTCGATATTTCATTTTTTAGATTTATGATGATAATGTAGTGTATTCACAGATGTATTTATCATTTCGCCACTTTTCACTATTTCACTTTATTGTTAGTGTTAGTTATTTTCAAGAATTGTGATACCTGTTTATTAATGTAAGCGGGATATTTTAGAATAATTTCATAGATAAATAAATGTAAACATTCATATTACAGAAGATAAAATATATATATTTTTATGTACCCAATTATTTTCATGTGAATATATACCTACATGTTTACCGAAATACCTATTAGTATTATATGTAAATGTACTACGTATGCAAATACGCATCTCAGTGATAAAATAATAATTGAAGAATAAAAAAAAAGACAAAAAACAAAAAGAGGAAACAATTTTTTTCAATTCCCAATTTCCGCGTTCCCAAGATTACACAATATCCATTTTTTTCTTTTTCTTTTTATACATACCTATATACATCATCAGGTGAACTAAACGTATATTATAATAAATAAATATACCAATGTATATTAAGTGTGCGCCTATGAACGTCATCAGATGTAGTATAATTGCTTTCACAAAATTTGAACAACATATACATACGTAATCAATACTATACGATTACCAAGTTTGTTATTACACACTATGTATATTCGTTGCAAATTACAACCATATATAATAATATGAAACAATAAAGACTAATGATTAATGAATAACGATGCCTTTTCTCTCATTATAATATGTACAACTAGTTTGTCGCTTATATAGTTGTATTCGTATTATAAGTATGAAATATTCTCATAGTAAATGAATCGCGTATTAGAATTTAATTATATTAGCTATTAATAATTAATAATAATAATAATAATAATGATAATGATAATAATAATCTCTCTATAATTATATTGTTATCGTGAATCCTTCAACAATGTAATTAACTTGGTCAATTTTTTTCTTCTTTTTTTTTCTCTCTCTTCTTGCCTCAACAAAAGAGATAAAGTCATGGACATAAAACATTCGTATACATACACATACATTCGTATATGCATTGGAAACAAATACAATCATAATATATGGTTTTATTTTCTTTTTTTTCTTTTCCTTCTTTTACATTGGAATATAGGAGATGAGTACGAAACTCTTGTATCCTACATAGAAAAAAAAAAAAAAAACATACCAAAAAAAAAACAAAACCAACGTTTTCCCATATCAATCAATCTAACGGAATTAATTTCGATACTATTATTGCACATCGTGTATGATTAGTATTTATTTATTTTAATTATTTATTTATTTTTTTCATTCATAAAGATAACAGCCGCACTAATTAATCTTCTTATTGTCAGATGAGAAGGAAGAGGAGCAGGAGGGAGTGGGGGATGTGAATTACAGGAATCACAGAAACTTGTCGTAGTTTTTCGAGATACGATATTATAATATGAATGTGAGTTAATTTTCGTAAAATTTTTTTTTTTTTTTCTTTTCTTTCTTTCCATCTTCTCACATGCCATTGGGATCTTGAATCGTTGCACCTTCTTCACTTTTCCCAGTGCTTCTTATAGAAACATTAGTCGTTTACATTTCGAAGAATGCTTCCACATATATTTAGAGAAACTCTAAACCAGCTGAGGAAACGGGCAATCTTCCTTAACGTATGATTTGAAACGACGTATTGAAAATGATTGACAAACATGCTGACTAGTTTGACATTTTTTTTTTTTTTTTCTTAAGCAGATCGTTCTTCACATTATCGCCGCTGACGAAGACAACGTCTTGATCGTTGTCATTTCTTCAGCAGATATATTATACGAAGTACGTCGGTCCTAGATGAGTAGTTTTATTTCACTACCACACAGGTTGTTTGTCCTCTGATATTTATGTTATTAATTTATTTTATTTTATTTTATTTTATTTCATTTTATTTACTAGTATCGTTGTAGTTTTCTTCATATCCAAACTTTGTATAATACAGAACAAGGTAAAAAAGAATAGAAATGACAAGAAAAAAAATATAGGGAGACGAAAAAAAAAATAATAAAGAAATAAAGAAATAGAGAAATAAAGTTATCGTTATTCTTCCTCGATCAACTTTCATCGTCGTGATTCTTTCTTTGTCGAAAGTTCATAGAAAGAGATAATGAATTTTCTCACCATTGGATACTCATCGTAATTTGTGATAAATCGATTGATTGATTGACTAATTATTTTGAAAAAACGTAGGGAAGACTAGAAGATATTTCGTACTCATCGCATATAAACCTGCAGAGATATATAGGTCGCGATTCATAGAAAATACAGAATATAATGTTTGGGAGAGAAATACAACGCGACTGATCGATTAAACGCTAAGGGATTCACGATTTTAGTTACGACTAATTCATCAATCTTACCCTATTCTTTCACCTATCAGTTTATCTTTTTCTTTTTCTCTTCTCTTTGTCTAGTTTTATTTTCAGGCACGATTATATATGCGCGGAAATCTCTCCCTCAGATATATTATACATCATACCTTCTACCTATAATATGATTTGTAATATATCCCCGAAATCCGACACCTATAGTTCATCTACTATGTGTAATATTTATTAATAAGTATAATTACTACAGCTACTGACGTGTGTCGATACATGCTTTCCGCGCTTCTTTCTCCAATCAAGTAAAATCTGCTTATGCCAAACCAGTGGCATACCACTGCTGATCAAATTATTGAATTATTGAAAAAAAAAAAAGAAAAAAAGAAAAAAAATCATAGAACAATTGTTCTGCGCGATAAAAACAAAAATGTATTGAAATAAATAAATTTCTTTACTTAATCGGAGAAAGAATCGCTGTTTCAAATCAGTCATAGGTATTCATATAGTAATAGATTGGTAAAATAAATCGTCACACGTCAGATCGCCTAGTGTTTTATATAAATTTGAACAGATTTGATAGCGTGATCGTTTTTCTTTTTTCGTATTCTTTGATTTGCTCCTATTAGCTATTTTCTTCTTCTTCTATGAGATAATTAATTACCCTTTCTTAACTGATGAATAAATTAAAGAAAAACTTTATTTTCCTTCATCAAATTTATCTAATCAAAGTTAATTCAAAGCGACATCACAGCCTACGTACTTTTGTGTCGAAATTAAAATAACGAAATTGTATTTAGTAATGAAAATGAAATAAATTAAGGAAAGAAACTAGGTAATAATATCATCGATCAAATCTCAGACTTGATATTTATCTTCAAAATTTTGTCTTCCAATTTTGTTTTTTTTTTCGACACGTTTATACGTCTGCAACGTGTTAGGTATCTTATCAAACAGACTCACAGTGTCACCTTCGAAATCATCTCTGCTAGTTTCTGAAATTATTCCTGTTATCTTTACAGTCACACTATTCTCTCGAATCTCGTGAAATAAAGAAAGAAAAAGGCGGAAAGAAAGAATGAAAAGCTCTCCTATTAGCAGAGATGACTTCGCTGGGCTGTTTTACAGTCAAGCTTCAACATACCAGCCGGAATCCGCTGCAGCCTGAATGAACGTTTACTTGGCAAATGCTTCTGGAGGTATTTGACCAAGTTTGAAAAAGTCCCTAAATGCAGTTAACGCGTTCTCAAAATTCCAGTTTACTTCTTCCAAGCATTTCAAACTCCACTCAAAGTTCATGGAAGTTTGTTGGCTCAGCGCTATCGTCATTTCACGCTTAGCTGCATCGGCCGTTAAGCTTTCAGCAGCTGGCATAACTGACGAAGATGAAGTGGAGGGTGCCGTTGTCTGATTTATTTGCAAATCGGAAGGTTCGGCAAAGGCTTCTTTTTCCTGGGCTTCTGTCGGCTGGCTAATGTGCAACTGTTCGTTATGAATGCAGTAGCCTCCGCCTTCAGGCACTATTACAAATGTCCGGTTGAAGTAACGCAGCGGATTCTTCTTCTTATCCAATTCTTTGAACAGTCCAGTCACTGTTATAAGCATCATGGATTCCTGTGGTTTAAAGAATACCAAAATTATATCATTTTCAGATAAGTATTAGCTGCGATTTAGTCGTCTTTCTGTCTTAGTTTAGTTTCCTGATGAAACTAGTGTGATGTATCTATGCTCACCGTGACTAAGCATAGATCCATGGAAAAGCCATTCAAGTCATGTTTAGTTTTCGGCATTTCTGATATAAACGAAACGACAGGAAGTCTGCCTTGTTTGAGTAGTTTTCTTTTTCTTTCGCTGTCGTTTAGGCGAAATAGATTCCTGTTTTCACGGAGGTATCCTTCAAGTCTGTGAATCAATGCAAACAATGAAATTCCCGTTCCGATTAAACGATCAAACGGTAATATCGAACGCCAGGTAAGCCATTATACCCACTTGTTGCCACCGTACGCGTACGAAACGGTCATACTAAAGCAGGCCTGTTCGTGATAAGCGTCTAACAACGGCTGACGATTATCGCTATCAAAGATGAGGAAATACTGCTGAAGGAATTGGCCAGCGATTTTTTGTGCTTCTGTATTGACGACGAACATTCTTTGGGTTTGTGGTAGTCTCACTTCCTCGTCGGTAACGTCGAATAGAATTGGTTTGGGAAGTTCGATACCGTCCTTGGGAGAGTTTATTTTTGTTCAAAAATCAATTTCATCGTTCAACATACGTACAGCTAAGAATATTTACAGGATACTTACCAGTTTCAAAAGCCTTGGGAACCTCTTCCGCACGTCACTGTCGCCAAGAAATAAAATCCAGAAGCCCGGAAGCTCGGAGTTAGTTGTAATCAGAGAGAGAAAGAGATATTTCGACTGTTATTATGCGAAGGGTGAATGGGGGAGGAAAGCGGGCGATGCATTCATTCATTTAACGACGATAATCAATAATGAAAAAATTCATGAGCTAAAAAGATAATCTATGAAAGATAAATCCAATCGGTTCACCTGAAATAGTCACTCTGTCGATCCTTGTACTTAAGGCAAACAGGATTACCCGTTAATCTCAGTTCCTCGAGTTTCAGGTCCTTCAGCACATCAAGCTGATTGATTTCTCTTATCTGAAAGATTACTTCTAACATAGATCTGGCCCGGATGGTTTGTCCGATATTTTTAGTAGGCAAAACTCACCCGGTTATCACCGATGTATAGAACCTTTAGTTTTGGTAGTTTCTTGGTCAGAAGATTGAGCCGTTCGATAATTGCCAGTTTGTTACCGTCCAAGTTCAACGCCTCAAGGTTTGGAATGTGTTCCGCGACTATGTCTATCACTGCGACCAGCATCAGGGGTCTAAATAATGCGCAGAAGTAGTCTGCGACGAGGTCTGAACAGAAAACCAAGCAAACAACATGCTTATTTCAAAATGGAGAATAAAATGATAAAGTTCGAGTCTAAAAATCGTGGGATACATTGTTTGAAGTATTTTCGTTGAATAGAACTGACCAGGATCTTGATGGAACTTTGATAGATCAAGGGCGTTTGTTTCCTGAGTATATCTCTTGACCATGGCAAGCTTCATTCTCTCTTTAAGTGTATGGTCGATTTCAACGTTAGGAAATCCCGGCTTTACTCTGACGTTTATCTTGAATCCTTCATTGGTTGTTATTTTTCTATCGCAATTGTATAATTTGTCGGCAATTTTAGGATCGTCGACATAGAACACGGCCTCGTTGTTCAAAACTTTGTACTGCGAATGAAATCATTTTTGTTTTTTTTGTTTTCCACCAAGTCAAGCTAGACAGTCGATGATAAAACTTACCATTATTGGCACGAATTGGTCGGGCGACATGTAACTGTTTAGACTTTTTATAACAAAGTCTTTCTGGTACTTGTGTCCGTATAGTATCTGGAAAAAGATCATCACTCAAAATCCTCCATGAAAAATGAAGAGTATTTAAAACCGGACGAATTCCAACTCGTTCCTGCGTCTGCTCGTACCAGCTGGATCGTCGCAATGCCAAGAAATTCCCAAAAAGAACGAAAGTACTCACCGTTACTTTAAACCAATTGGAATCGGCGAACATTGGCGGCCTATTATGAATCCCCGGCTTTCCCTCTCTCCGACCGCGTTGAGGAAACGGGCTAATTCTACCCCAAGGCATTCTTCTGCCCATTTTACCCCTGACCATGACTTGTCTGGCGGTACTATTGGCCCCTACAGTCATTGATATATCCTCGTCGAGGTAGTTCCTCAGGCCGGCTTCAAAATTTCTTCCCCGATCCGGCCCAGGCCTCCCCTGGGACTTGAAGGAGACTCGGGGCCGGCTTGAATCTGGTCGGACTACACGATTGTCGTGATCTTGGGTGGAACAGAAAAGAGACAAAGGAGCTACCAGAGACGCTCAGACATATTGGAAGCCTTTTCATTGGGTCAGGGAAGGAAACTTGGAATATTGATGATGGTTTCGAAAATTTGATACTTGGATGACGATGAACCTGTGTTAGTTGTGATACAATTTTGGAACTTTTTTTTTCATACAATGCATCTCGTTTTGAGTTAATCCGTACGAAAGAGAGGGACTCGAATGCATTGAATCGGGAATGATTATCGCAATTTTGATGGCAGTGAAATTGCTTATTGGATCATACTGAGTACTGCGTAATTTCTTCTCTCGAGTGATTCAATGCACGACGATGATGATCGCATGCTACTTACCAAAGTAGTGTTTTCCACCTTCGGCGAATTGCCCAGTCGGGACTCTCCCGTTCCAGGGAACCTTGTTCGACTTTTTAGGCATATTTTTTGTTTGTTTCTTGACTAATTTAATGAATATCAATACGTGTTTATGTTGATTAGAAAGGACGAGATGTGTGTGCGAATTTTAGTAGCTTTGCGTATAGCTATGCACCTTGCAGCATGCAATATTGTCAACTGAAAGATATCGAATGTTACTAGAGGAGATGTTAATTCTTGCGTTACGACTAGTAGGCTAGTACTTTCGATAGATGACACCACCTCACCTACATGGCAGAACTCAGATATTAGCTAGATGCAAATATTAATCTCTATAGAGCGTCACAATGGTTAAAATTCTGCTTTTAGGTGAGAAAAATTTAACAGATTGAAAAAAAAAGACAAAACGCTAATCTGAAAACATCGGATCTAGTGAATAAGTTATCAGCTTGGTCACAACGTTATCACTATAGTTTAAAAGGTTCCGATAGATGGCGTATGCGGTCGGATGACATCACGCAACATAAAGTAACTGTAGTCTAGAGCGCTGCCTTACCTTTCCATGAATTCTGATTTACGGCCATGATTTAGCGCTGGTAGAAATTGAAATTGACTACATGCTCGAAAGAGCGATGAGTCGAAAGAAGGAAGAGAAAGTAGAAATTGAAATATACCTATCCCTTGAATATCAATCCCTTTTGCATTATGTAGCGGGCCTTTAGGCGCCTTGATAGTCGCGTGGGAACTTCTACTTGGGCCTTTTTACCGAGTGATTATGTTGGTACAAAGTATCGTCTCCTTAAGGGTGTCGATATTTTTTTTTTTAGACGCATCATCCGAGCTTCTCGGTCATTTCTCCATCAAATGAGATGAGACAGACCTCAAAATGCGTGGTTTTGCACAGCCAATCCAACCTACATGAGTTGTCAGATCATACAAGTGTTCAAATGGGGCCATACGAAGGATTATGCACCATTATATAGAAGTATTGAAAGCACGTCTACTTCGAGTTTAGTACACCGAGAGAAAAAATTCGGTATATCCAACAAAATTTTTTTGGTGGGCAATTTTAGTCAATTCAACAAATTTTTTCTGTTGGATTGACAAACTGTTTTGTTGATATCACCAAATGGCTGAGATTTGCTCGTTCGCTACAACAAAATTATTCTGTCACGTAGTTTTTATTTGAATGAACAAATAATTTGTTGAAATAACAAAAGCGGTGGAATATATTCAACAACACTATTTTGTGTATTCTGATTTTGTTGGAAGGCCGAAATGTTTTCTTGATTTTACATGGTCATGTACATTACTTTAATATTTTCTCGTAAGGCGGCGACCATCGCTTTCGATATTCTCACGAGTACCACTTATAGGAGCTGGTTAGTATATATAGTGGCAGAAGATCTCCTCTCTAAGCGTCGCTTAATTCCTGTATTGCTTATGTGTTGTAAATATGTATGTTGTCCGTATATGTTAGTCCCCCTAAAGCTGATCCTATGTTAATTGATGTAATTTTCAGATACTGTATTGTACTTTGTAAAACTAATAAGCTTCAATTCATGTACCTACCAGTATTTTTTTGGTTTTATGAACAAAATAAATTTAGTTGAATCAACAAAGTAATTTAACTAATTTGACGAAACATTCGTTGATTTCACCAAATGCTTTTGTTAAATCATTCTGGTGTATTTGTTGATCAAACTAAATCAGCCAGCAAACAATGTTTGTTGAAGCAACAAAGCATTTTGTAGACTGTATATCTACCAAATTTTTTTGTTGATTAAGCAAAATTATTGTTGATCCCACGATACTTTTCTCTGAGTGTACGAATGAAAATTCAATGAGCGCGCGCACTTTAGACAGTGCCTATTTTACTGCTGATCTACCCCTAAATATAATGATGACTACTTCAACAGTAGTGGAATCATTTATTTATCACTATGTATAAAATACATGATGTTAGTTCGAAGGTAAAGGCGAAAAACCTCAATGTCAGGGAAGTCTGGGGGGGGGGAGGGGGGGCAGCCTTTGATTCGTGCAGGAGTGATAACGCAACATCGTCAAAATGTTATAGCAAACCATCGAACAATAGCGCCTGGTGTTTCTGATCACGTTCGCTATTATATTCTCAACTGGTGTGCTCTACATGTTTTTCGGGACATCGGACCTTCAGCCTTGGAACAGCCCAAGGAATAAAGAAGGAGGCGCGCAGAGCTTCAGAAGCTTCGGTCGAACGTGGGTGAATTCGAATGTGATCGGATTACCACCTCAAACGCGGTGCGGGAACGTGATACTCTCCTCTTGTATAAGCTAAAGGAAATTATTTGGCGCAGAAATAAAATAATATTGATAGTACATATATTAGGGTGGTCCTTATTTAGGGTGTTTGCGAAATTTCCTGCTGTCAAGGCGGAAAAAGTTTGCAAATGAATTGAAAAAAAAGTACGCGAAACTTGGAGCCTATAGGTCAACTCAAAGTACTGCCAACAAGTCAATTTTAGTTTTTTTTTGTTATCATTTGTCAATTTTAAAGAATCCTGCATGATGTCAATGAGTGATTTTTGTTTTTCAATATTAGAGAGATTTCTCGGTGAACATTTCTTATTTGGTGTATAAGATGTTAGAAAATGTGAAAAAAAATGCCTGTATGCGGGCGTTTACACTTCCCTATGTTACCCTTCCGCGAATACTCCCGGTATACATTATACTCATAATACTAATTATCCAGTATAGCTGTTAATCTAGAATCTAGCTTCGCCAGACCGCGAGCTACGCGCCATACGATATGTAAAATTGATAAACGATGAGCATGTATGTATGTAGTTCAACACAGCTACAACTGTTAGCCTAAAATAGCTATGAGGCATTCCCCGCCAATTCTACCGACATTTATTTCTACTTGACACGAAATGTCCTTTATAGATATCATATTATTATATTCAGCACATACGATCATCGCATATATATAGCGCTTATTTCCGCATGGCAACAACGATTGTTGTTATTATTATTTCTTTATTTTATAGTTCATATACGCATGCTATATACCTAAAGGTTCATTATTTTGCGATCGATGAAATAATAAAAAGCTTACTGTGTCACAAATAACGACTAGTCATCCACCGACAATGGGAAATTCGAACAACGCGACGCGTCCCACGATCAACCCTATACAAGAACTATGGCTACAACAGGTTGAAGACCCCGCAGGAATTGAAGGAAACTCTTGAAATGATTTTTGGATATTTGTATAATCATATATTCGTGTATTGCATATAATTATAATATATTATGTAGTGCATGACGTTGATTAGGAAGGCGACAATAATCGACGATAAATAAATACGGGAACTACCTATAATGATCGAGACTGTTGACACGCGCCGTGCGGTGACAGGCGAATGGTCAGAGTCGTACAGGGGCTGTGCGTGGTCAATAAACGTTGCCGACCCTCGTCGCATGGAATGAACATAAACTCAGGTGAGAACTGATTGAGAATAAACGAATGTTCGTAATAACGTTTATCTAGCTGTTGAGGCGGTAGAAATTCTACAATAAATGTCACTACGATATATGGAGATAAATTATACCTATCTATAGCCCAGAAGAGGAGCTGCCATTCGGCATGATGGATTATTATAAAAATTTAGTGACCGCTCAACGAAAAGGTGTAATATATAAGCTATGAGGATTACTATCAATTTTCTATACAGTAACACGAATAATTTATTGATTTACGGAAGCTCGTCGAGTTATGGTAAAATTTGTCGATACGGAAGAGGCAGAACGAATCTCGCGCCACATTATGAGCAATAATGATAAATCATACGCCTGTGAATTAGGAATTCTCGCAGATACAACTCGGCTGAGTAAGTCGGGTTGCTGGTGTAAGGCGCTAGTCTGCACTAACTGACGTAACAAAGATATAGGTATATTATTGAAAAGTGTATTCGCATGGCCTGCTTCGAAACTATTGCCTGTGCCAATATCGACAATAGATTACAGTAGAGATATTTCTTCTAGTTCATGTTTTACCTTTCCTCTTTTTTCCTATTTTTCTTTTTTTTTATTCTCTACTTATTATGCTTATTTGATGCGCGCGCATCAATACCTCAGATCCCTACCCCCGTAGGCCGGATTTCCCCGGGGTTTCCCCGAGCTAATATTTGACGCTTTGCTACCCTGCTGCAGTATCCACGGTTAACTTTCAAACAGTTTCACGAGTCTTGCCTCGTGGTGTACGCACAGCATACAGGTGAGTCGAGACTTAATAATTGACTTTAAGAAATATCAGGGCATAAGTAGTACACGCATGGATATTGAGGAAATGAACGATGAGAAATTGTTCATGTTTGTTGTTTCCCTTGGCATTTAAGTTACAGACACGACGTTAGTCTCCCGATTATCATCGTCATGAAAATATTTAACGTATTGTTTCGTGAAAAAACTGTATTTATAAGGTGTGTTGGAGTTCATTGAAATTTCTTTACAATAAATTAATCATTCAAAAACAATTGCACACATGAGTGGAAAACTTTCATTTAGGCGTAGCTGCTATTTTCAATAAACCTGCAGACATGTATGGCTCGCACTTCAGGGATTTTTAAACTTGACTTCGAAATTTGAAGGTAATTTTATTTTGGAATCTTCCAAATTTCGAGGACACCTGTGGTAAGAAGTTTAAAGAAATGGGTGGTTCAAAATTCGATTACAAATATGCAGGTTCATAGCTGGTGGTCTACGTATTTGAAATTCAATTGAGTTAGATTGAAAAAGAGGTTTAGAAACATGTGTGACAAAAGAACCATGAAATTTGTACGACTTTTGAATATTCCACGTTTTGAGACTATTTCCAAACTTCTCAAACAAAACTCTGAAATTTTACCCGATATTTGAATTGCCTCCGTCTTTTTAAAGAGAAAATGTCGCCTTAAATTAAATTCTGAAATATCTATCTTGCAGAGTCGCATACCTAAACTTTCGATACGAATCGGGATCATTGGAATAAGATGCTCGAGATTCGCGCGCTGAACATGAACTGATTTACCGTTAATGTTTATCGCTCGTCGATTTTTACTTGCGAGAATCGTGTAGCGCCTAGTGGTCAGCTAAGAAACTACAACTCACGTATATGACAGTATGCGTATGCACTCTCAATCGTGTTTGTAATTTTTGCTTTTCATAGTTTCTCACGCCTCCTGCAAACTGACTCTCGCATGTACCAAGTTTAAAAATAATCGATCGAAACGAGGACAAAGCCTCACGTGCGTATCTACAGTATGTAATGTAATGAGCTCTGAGTGTGTAGGTATACATACCCAGTATGCGATATATGTAGCATCTAATGCGATATGAAACGAAATTCCATTGGGCCGTATAGCTTTTCTATAACCACCGTTTTGTTTGACACGAATAAAATTTTTCATTAATTTCTAGTAGGTACTGTAAAGCTATTGAAAGTGATAATTATTTCTCTAATTGTTTGCCGTTTATCGTCGACGCTGTATACATAAACACTTTGATCACTTTGTAATAATAGTATACTGTTCGAGGGAGCGTATGTATGCATTTACTTCTATGTTCATTATCGACCGTGCGCTGTGCACTCCCTTCTCTGATCGTTCTGCAATTCAAATGCATCTATATACACATTATCGAGAACACGCTACATCGGATGACGCCTTGTTTATCTTTTATATGTATATACATACATAACGTATACGCTTAGTTTTTGCCGAGTTTTACCTTCAACTGCAAAACTCGTATAAATCCCGAAGGCCTGAAAGCAGACACTCGTTTAGGAAAACATCAGGAATGAAAAAAACGTATTAGAAATTCAAAATTTGTTCGAATTGAACCACGTAGCAGAATGTCTGCGTGGGGTGGCCATAATCCGAAACTGTTTCATCCAGATGTTTTAATTGCCTGCAATCCAGAGCGAAAAAATGTCATCAGCAGGTCGATTCGACATGTACCATATGTATAAGTTGGAAACGGACCCACTGGACCCTGCACCTGCACAATTATAGTATATGTTCTTGACATCTCCCTGATCATCTTATACAGGAAACAAAAATTTGGCGACGGACAAGCACGAAGGAACCTAGTAGCCATGGGCTGCGGGTTTAGTCGTCGAGTGGTACCAAACAGTAGCAGCGAACTAGCCGGTGTAGGAATAGGCGAAAACGGCGCCAGTTCTTTCGTCGGTGACGGAGTGCAGGCTGCCGCTGCAGATTTGACCGCAAATGCGACGATAGCGGTTAAAGATTCTTCGCTGAGTTTCGTCGTGCCGATTCGTGATCAAGAAGACTCCAAAGAGGGTAGTCTTATACGCCGCCATCCACCCGTAAGGTTGCGTCGTCTGGAAGAAGAGCAGCAAGTGCATCGTCCCAGACTAACTCTTGGTGCTCTTGAACGCCGGCAGGCAGAAGCGGAGGAAAGGCGGCGCAAGGTACGAGAGTTCATGCATATTACTGAGAATTGAAGGACCCCTCTACAAGAAGGGTACTCTCTAAATTTTTTTGAGTGAAAAATTCACTCTTTGTCTTGGAGTGGCGCTGTTCTCACTCCGAGGGAGTGAAAATTCACTCCATTCAGACTGAAATTTCACTCTATTTTCTCGGAGTGGCGCTGTTCTCACTCCCAAGAATTGAGAGAGTACGTTATTGCAGATATTGGACTCGAGGGTCCAGTCTGCCCAACACTTTCAGCGCAAGGTGCAGCCCGAAACGGCCACGACGACGTCCCCCTCACCGTCGCCGTCGCCGTCGACGAACTGGGACCAGGACCCGGACGGGGATAAAGAAAAGACTGCAGAGTCGGAAATTGATCACGGCAAACGCCGGGAGGATCAACTACCGAGTTGACCGGCGCATGCGGCTCCTAGATGAGCTTTTATGGCACAGGTCGCTGATCGGCAGCGCTAATTCCTAAATAATAATTATCGAATGAACATATCATTATATTTATTATTATTTTTATCGTTATTATTACTATATTAGTGTTAGTATTATTACACACGCCTTATAGAGGGTAATAATTAATAAATATATTAATTCCGGTTCCTGGCTTGAATAGGTAGGTACAGGTATAGCGTTACATCGGTTTGGGTGTCGAAAATAAACTTTCAATTGAATTTTTTTTCAACTATAAATCCCAACCCTAGAATGTGTCATTTTTTCAGTCGCAGACTGACCTTCGCTATTTCGATATCTCACATAAAAGTTCTCGGTGATAAATCGTATAAGTATGAAGCGAAAAATGAGCATGCGCGAACTTGAGATTTCGGCTCTAAAATCTTCTCCAATGATTACTTGATTCTCTCAACAATTTATTGAAGAAGTTATCAGATTCTGAACTCGACTGATATACCATGTAGTTGTGCTTTGATAAGTTCTTGGAAATTGGAAAAAAAAAAAAATTGAAACAGCGTTTTGAAGAGGCTAATATTATTCCTATAGCTTTTTTTTATACTTCGTTTAAAGCCTGAATGAAATTCTAAAAGAAGCCGGTACAAATGCGAGAACTATATAACATGGCAATGTCTTCTCAATAATCCGACTACATGTTATATAGAGGGAGTTGGATTGATGCAAGACGTTTAGAATTACGTTTGCTTATGTGTGATTTAATTAATTCAATACGAAATTTCAATCTGATGAAATGAAAAGATGTCTTCTTTATAGTTTGAACATTTCTTAATCACCAAAATCAAGTCAATTAATTAGCTAGTGATAATTACGCCTCATTGTTTTACAAAAAATGCAAGTTCCCGTTATTTGATTACTGATCAATGTTCTCGTACCCTTTGACCAAAAAATTGCTAACCCAGTGTATGCGATCAAGTTTACTACACTGCCTCATCCAGTACGAAATTGTCCTAGCAAAGTAAACAGGCGAATATCCGAAAATTGAATCTCAAAAGAGTTTGACTAACATATTTGACGTATAGTGAGAACTAACGAGAAAATCGACGAAAGAACTGAAAATCCCTTCGGTAAGAAAATTTGAGAAATGATCATACGCCACGTTTCGCTGCATATCTATTTTTAAGTGAAAAGGTATTACGCCAGGTCCTATGTACTACGAGAATAATCATCGATGAGCTTTTAAACATCTAGAATTTGCCTTTTTTCGAACCGCCCTAATGTGCACAACGTACCGTACCTTACACACCGCATCAACGAGGCTGGTATAAAGTCAAGAGACGCGGATCGAGGGATCGGGGATCGGGGGATCGGGGGATCGGGGGTTCCGGATCGTGCGGCGTAGTGGGTGGTGGTGATGTTGGTGGTGGTGGTGGCAGAGCAAAGACGGGCGCGGGAGTATCCAGCGACCGCTGCCACCGGCAGTATATCCACGTGTTCAACGTGGTAGGCCGTCGCCGCGCGCCGCCGAAGTGCCGCCACTCGCATTATGACCCGGATCTTGAGATTACACTCGGAGTACTGTATTAATAAAACGATAAGAAAAACCGGATGCAGTGTCGACACATAGCCCGCGTCGTACATCGTATGTATTAAATAGAAAAAAAAAAAAAAAAGAGAGAGAGAGAGAGAGAAACAAAAAAATAAAAAACCTAAAATAATCCAACTAACCGTCCGTCCACAACGCTGACGGTCATCAAACGCGCGACATCGAAATATGTTTAATCGGTAAGTGCAGATCGAATCTCGCCCCGATTCCCATAGCCGATTATTATCGTACAATACTATATCAATCGCATATCATCGTATATGAATAGAAAAAAAATTCGCCAAATTCTGTGCAATGTACGATCTAATAATTCGTCATCCTCCCTCTCCCCCTTTTGGTACTTCTTCTTCTTCTTCTTCTTCTTCTTCTTCTTCTCCTTATTCTTATTCTTATTCTTATTCTTATTCTTATTCTTATTTTTATTCTTCCTCTTACTCGTCGTCTTCCGCTCTTCGACTGAAAGACAAAGAGCGAAGGGATCGCGGAGATCCGCGTCGGTATAATCCACTAACAAATGACAAAACGAACGGGATGCGGCAGACTTAAGACTTCAGGATCTTTCCAGAAAGTAATTGTCTCCGGTTACGTCACTTTGCGGTGCTGGAGCACCGCGCTGGTCTCCGCACCTGCATAGAGAGACAGATAGACATTACAATTGCGAAGTACACTGCACCAGCATCAGCATCAGCATCAGCATCAGCAACAGCAGCAGCAGGAGCTCTTCCGTCGCACCAAAGTTAACCGCTGATTGTGAGAGGAAATTGGCGGGAGATATATATTATATACCTAGTATATGCGGGAACTTTGCAGAGGGTAGAATTATAGAGTAAATTAAAGGGTACGAGCCGTTTTTTTTTTTTGGGGGGGGGGGGGGGATTCGGTGAATTTCATTGTTCTAAAACGTGTACGTTGCAATGATTTTAGGTTTTATTTCATTTCTGCAAATTGGGCAAAACATTGAAAACCGTTTCGTATAAGGAAACCAACCGCAACCCTCCGACGGTCGCGGTACTGTTCGACATACATTTTATTGGGGGAGAAATTTTCGAAATGGAAAAAATTGTGTCAGATTGAAAGATATAGGCGTGAAGAGAAATGATTAGCTATACGTGAAGGTATATAGGTATGCAAATTTTATTCAACACGGCAAATCTCGTTTGCAAATATACATAATATAGGGATCAGAAAGGTACTACCTGTATTCGCTTGCGAGACGTTACAAATACAATTTATTAAATTCTATCGGTCTAGCTATCGCTTGCAATACAGTATATATCGTCTGTATACAAATATGCAAATATCAATTTTGCAAGACTAACAAACGATGTAGGAATAACGAACGCGTAAATGAGATTTGTAAATGTACATCCTTGATCGGCGCCAAACCAATATTGTCACGATCATTGCGAGTCATATTTGAAATCTGTACATCCACGCAAAAAAAAATTAGTAGTTGGAACAGGGACAACACGTCTTTTTTCCAGTAGAAATGACAACAATTCTGGTAACATTTACTCATTAGGACATTGAAATCTACTATTGCTCCTATGTGCCAAATACTAGAATTGTGGTAATTTCTACTGAAAAAAAAAGGTTGTGATGTTCTTTTTTGGTTTTGCAAATCGGATTTTTTGCATAACGAATTAACTGCGATCGCAATTAGTGTTCTACTCGAATTTCAGCCATCAGTCTATACACGTGTCTTCAATATCACCTCCTGATTCGCGATTTGTTGTAAAAACTTGCGAACATACCCCGGCGGGTTTGAACGACTCAATCTGCGCAATCAGTAGATATATTAATGGCTGCGCCGCCGCTTCGTTCGCGATATGAACGTCATCGTCACTCGTAAAACTGTTCGTCTGTTATAGGATAGGTAAAAATCTATCGATAGAAAAGTCACGTTTTTCAAATCATGAGATAGGGTGTAGGTATATTCGACGTTCGAATTTAACGATCGCTTGATAAACGTACGGCGGTAATTTCGAGGCTTTCTTATCAGTGACCAACGGTCAGTCCGGGTCGGAGCCACAGGTCGTAACTAATGATGATAATGATGAAACTAAAGTAAAAGTGAAAATTAGGATAAGCGCAGATGATAAAGTGAAGCGACGATGCGCCGCAGCGAAGAAAAATCCACCTTTACATGTAGGTGCAGTATACAGGCTTTGATCGAGCCTCAAGTCTCGAGTCTGCTGCAGGGTACAATACATACAGCTCTAGGTACTATAATACAACAGAGGATTATTCGTCCGTCCTGTCTGCGCGATTTCTCTCCGTCTTCCAAGAATTGCGCGGGTTCGAAACGGCGAACGGCAAACGGCAAACTGCAAAAGAGATGCCGTATCTACCATGGAATAGCAATGGCACCCTTCCGGGTGCCGTCAGCAGTACCTACTACTCACAATCGCTAGGTAAATAAATACCAAATACATGGACGGACACATGCATGCCTGGATACCTCACACATCTGCATACATGCATGTGCATATCTGTGTGTACTTGCTATTTTATACCTAATGATGTGATCCTGTATCTGTTCTCTGCAATTCAGGGGATGGATAGGAAGAAGGGATAAATCGACATACATACTGTTTTTCTTCTTAAGATTGGCTTGTGATTAGCGGAATTTTAACACGAAGCTTTTTCTTTTGTATTCGCCATTCCAGCGAACCTGACTCTTTCTATCCGATTTCACCGATTTCAGGAACTTCTTTGCTAACTTCTTACTTCAGTTCTTCCGAATCGGGTTCATAAAGTTTAGCGCGTTTTCACTCTTGGCATCGTTTGAAGCCGATTCTGCATTGTGTCTAAATCTCTGTTGTCGATCCTATAGCATTTCTCGAAACTTTCAGCTCTCATCTTCAGCTTATACCGTTTCAAAGAACAGTTTCATGGGGTGTCCTTAACGCAGAGATTTGGACATTATTCTGCACATCATGAGACAATTAATTCATGGTTTGAGATGTCGCCTTTGCCGGTGTCGGCATTAATATACACAATAGAGATAACTTCCAACAGAATTCTGAGAGCTTTATTTCCGAGGTTTCTGAATTCTACTGCAGTCGCGCATAACGTGAATTGCGCGATTCCTTTCTGCATAATAATTAGTATAATGAGCGCACGGCGCGTAAAGACGTCGCCTAAGGTGGTTGCAGTTGACCGTTGACGATGTGCAGGAGGAGTCATTATATACCTCCCCGTTGCATTCCGAGAGAAATAAAGAGAGAATGAAACGTTATTAATCGCCATTTCCTCGGATATGGCGAATAGCCGAATATATATATACATAAACATGTATTCCTAATCAAGAGGAGAAGAGGAAGAAAATAGAGAATCAGGGCGAAGAGAGAAGAGAGATATAGGCAAAAGGGAATCGGGTCGAGATTTATGTGATGGCGTACGTTGCATGTGATAATTCAAGGATAGACGCGAGCAAATCTACGAAAGGTGCGAGCAAGCTGCGTCGAGATTTGATAAATGCCGAAATCGCAAACCTCCGAGATTTATTGCCGCTACCGGCTTCTACGAGGCAACGATTGTCCCAGCTACAGCTCATGGCCCTCGTCTGTGTCTTCCTTCGCAAGGCAAACTACTTTCAACGAGGTGAGTAGTATAACTGTAATATCTATTATTCTATAATTTAGTTTAGATGAATTTCGCTGAATATGACACTTTTTTAAATTATTTCCAACCACTCTGAGGGGTGGCCCCATCGAAATTCGATTTTACCCTATCTAAGTGCGCACTCGACTGTGTCCTTTCACGAAAATCACCCTACATGGAGCAATGATTATATTTTGTTAGACAAAAGATTTTCGTCGAATTGATGAGAAAATTGTGGATTTTATGTTGAATATTTTGTGGGGGTCGTTTTTTCTCCAAATTTTTGTTTAAGATTTCGTGAAATTTCACCCCCTGTGAAACTTACAGACGGAATGTGTGTAAAACATTTTCATTTGAGATTAAATCAGTGCGCATGTCGTTAAGAGACTTATATGTTGCAATTTTCCCCGCAATAATTATTGCACATCAAAGATATAATGAAATGATTGGCGGTTAATGCTTTTCGATCAAAGTGAACATCGATACTCCGGTAATTTTCTTATCGGTAAAACATTCAGTGTATAGCTAAGATCCATGATCTTTTCCACTACGGCAAAAAAGATGTTATTAAGTTGCGTGGTATTAGCCATTTTCAGATTCCTTCCACTTTCGAGAAAGGGGTTGTGAACCGGTGAAGCTCGGATTCGACGTGGTCGAGCAATGTGTTTTGACTTTGCCTTTTATCCACCTATATAATCCGACGGTTTAATACCCGAGAATGGCTATAATTACAAAATTTGTGAATTTGTTCCGGAAAAACTGAATTCTTTCGCCTTCAACAGGATGATATTATTACTCCAACCACTTATATATCTGCGGAAGAACCTCTATACCTTTAGCATGTATAATCGAAATAAATAAAGGAATGGATCCTCCTCCCGCAAACAACGTTTAGATTTTCATGGAAATTTTCATTCAGTACAGAGTTTCTGTACATAAGTATCGTCGGTGACCCGTTCCTCGATCTATGACCTGATCATTCGTGAATAACTTGAGGATGAACCCTGTCTGGAATGAAGAAGCGAATAATTTTCGGAATAAATGACCATAGTTTGTACCGATGAGCCATATCTGTGGTATCAACCGTGTTATTTCAAAATATACTCCTCAACCGTTCGAACCCAGATCTAATGCATGTACTGCTATGCCCCCTAATTCCGGCTATATTTTGAAAAAAAAGTTTGACTAACTGCGTTAAGACGCGTCAGTTTTTCCGCAATCACGTGACAGCCGCAGAGAGCCCGCGGGACAAAGGATAGGTATAATCGATGCTACGGAGCGATGAGAGTAAAGTGATATCGAAAATTCCTCTCGTAAAGAGGAGGAGGAGGAGGAGGAGGAGGAGGAGGAGGAGAAGGAGGAGGAGTGGGAGAGGGTGAAAGGGGGACTGTAGTTGCAGGTAGAGCGGGTGGAATACGAAGGTATCTCCTCCGCCCGTCGGCTCCGCGGCTCGAAGCAGGCGGAGGAGAGTTCCGGGTGATCCGCTGACCTCTCGGCCTCTCCGCAGCAAGTCTCACGCTCCCGTAACCTATACACTGTATATATACTTATACAGTCTCCGATATTCTATATATCTGACTCCCCATCGTTCCTACATATCGCGCCTTATGCCTTACGAAAATCTCTATATAAGCTTTCTCCTCTTTATAAACTCGCCCCTATAGCGATGTGTACATGTAGAACATGTCTATCTACTTTTCTTCCTCTTCGTCCTCTCCGTATACCTTTCATCCTCGTCTTCTTCCGGTTCTATCCATCTTCTTCCTCTTCTAAGTCTTCCTTTCTTCTTCTTCCTCTTTATCGCTTATCACGCGAGTCGCCAGTAAAACTTCACGATCCCCATAGAGTTACTTAGGTACCATGCAGTTATCTGCACTGTGTTCAAAGTTTAACACGGAGCAAACGGCATCATTGAAATCACTTTAGATGATACATTATACGGTATATGCAAATAATTATAATACACCGCTCTTGTAATTCCAAAAACCTATTAATTCCAATATGTTATGCTCGCATTGAAGTCTTTAGCGGTACTGCATATCGAATCGAAGAATATTGAGGTACCTACGCTTCGTTTGGTACCGAAATTCCACTACTTAATTTAACTTACTTAATTAAACTTATACAACAAGTTGTGTTCCTAATAGTAGGATTATGTGGAAAATGCTCATGTTTCACACTATTATTTCCCCTGAATTGCAGGACTTACAACTAGAAGCCATTGATATATTCAAAGTTCATATAGTCACATGAATGTATAACATAGGTATTATACTATACAAAAGCTATATATAAAGTAAGCCCTTGCTGTGTGAACAATATTTGCGACAGAAATTTCAACAGTCGATACATCTAAGAACGGTTACTATATATTTATATGTAAGAACTTGCTTAAAAATAATTCTCGACCCACGACGATATACGATAAAAACACATGTGTCCAATATTGTATATGCCCATGTATGTACATGCGTACAGGCATATATTAAGATGCCGGATTCCGGGTAACCCGCGCCTTGTGGGGTCCTCCGATGGGTCCGCCAGGTCCTGTGTTAGGTGCAGGGGTTCGCGTTCAGGCTCTCCGCCGAACCGTATGTACCCAGTATCCTTATTATTTATTATTGCATGAACAATCGCCGGTGCAGTTTTATCTCCGTATATACTGCAGTTCAAATATATTATCCTCCATGCCGCAAGTACTTTCACATCTATGAGTAAACCTGAGCTCAAATTTTTGTCTGTTTCAGCTCTGAAGCCAAACGCTTCGGAATCATCGAACATACCGATGCCCAATATCGGGTTTTCCAAGGTAAGCAATACGTCTCTTCGACTGCTGAATTTATTCGCATAGGTGAAATTGTTCCCAACTACTGCACTTTCACGAAACGAGGCGATCGTGATGGAACTGAATCCGCCATTTTATTTACTCGCCTCATACGACGACTAAAACCTGCACAGCAATCATTTAATGTGACTGATCCTATGATCTATGATTTACGATCTGTTATAATAATCCCCACGCTGGGAAGAAGAAGTAGTAGCAATCCGCCGAATTCCGTTTTTCTTCAAATATTGCGGAATCGCATATTTCATTGACATACGCATCAGTTAATACATTGCACGAACTGGGGTGAAGACTATCTCCTTTATCTCATTCTTGGTGTGGCATTTTCATTTCAGGCCATGTCCGGATTCATAATGATGATGACACAGCAAGGAAAGCTGTTATACATATCAGAAAACGCTACCGAGTATCTGGGACACTCAATGGTAAGAAGACGTGAATAGATAATGGATCTCTCCCTCTCCACAATCTCTCGTCTACTGCTAATCTTATAGCGAACTTTGTGTTCTAGGACTTGAATGAACCCATAGGTCTTCTCCATCCCAAAAATATTTCTCCTAGTAACCACCACAAGTCTGTAGAACCCCCCTGCCTGGACTTTTGGAAAAGAGGCTTCTTCTGATCCACAAATCGCTTTTGATAGAAATCATCACTCCATTTCATGTTCACAGGAAGATCTTCTGATCCACGGTGACAGCATTTACGACGTGATTGACAAGCAGGACCACGTTGTCGTCCAAAATCAGTTGTCGCGCAGTGTGGCCGGGAACAATAATAGAAGATTATTTCTTTGTCGCATCAACGTGTCGAGGAATACTCGGCGACAGCTGAGATTCGGTGATCAAAAGGTATCGCATATAGTAATTAGGAGTGTACTATGTTCGGTCCGTTGTCATTGAGTATATTCTACAATCGCTCGGGTTCGGGACCTCAGCATACCTCAAGATCCATTTTTTTTTTTTTTTTTTTTTTTCAGGTGGTTTTGGTCGAGGGACGGTATCTGCCCTTCGTCCCATTGTGTAACCGCGGCGACTCTGTATTCCTCGCCTCATGCACCCCGGTTGTTTTACCGGAAACTCGAGAAAGTGTCGTTCAGGGAGCGACGAACATCTTTGCGACCATCCACTCGATGGACATGAAGTACCTCCACATCGACAAGACGTGAGTACTACAAACTAAACTGAAGTATCGAAAATGTGAGGATCCAAACCTCAACCAGAAATGAAACGGGAGTTGAATAACTTCATTTTCATTTGTTGGATCTCTAAGTTATAACTTATAAGTTATAACTATCAACAGTATCAATCATCTTGGACAATGAACTTGAAATTTCATTATTGATTGTCTTTATCAGATTACGCGCTTCTTTCGAATGAAATGTTAGAAGAAGTTGAATAACCGGTCTTAGCCATTAATCAAAATCGGATCAAATTTGGTTTTTAAGATTTCAAAAATGTTCGCCTAAACCTCGACATCTTCTATGCATACTGGTTGTGAGAATAATACACGATTTGTTGTTACACTAATTTTTTGTTTCGTAAACAGAGCAGAAAGTCACATGGAATACAGTAGATCCGAACTCGTCGGTGTCTCTTGGTACAATCTCCTTCACTGGGACTCGATTAGAACGGCTCACTGCAAGCACCAAACTGGTGAGTTCGGAAAGGTAGTCGGGTTTCTAATTTTGTTGCATTTTTTCGTGAACAGTTTCGAGTAGGTACTCATGTGTGCAAGTTTCAAAAAGGAAGAACAGCTGGACCCCTGTTTACACGTGTATAGGCAATATGATTTTCAAATCGATTACCATTCGATGCTCTTCTCATAGTTTTTACTTAATCTTAATTTTCCTTTTCTTCCTTAATTTATCTTCTTCGTTTCCTTCAGTTATTCAATCCGATCAAGAGCGTTCGAGCACCGCCCTCCTGCGGCTGCAGAGTCGCTCCGGTAAATGGTTCTGGGTTCATTGCGTTCTCCAAGTCAAAGACACGACGGAGGAATGCCAACACCCGGTCATAGTTTGCACGAATCAAGTCCTGAGGTAGGTATAGAATGAGCTGTACCGAAACCAATTTTTATTTAAGCTTCATTCCGTTTTTTGTTTTTGTTTTTTTTTTACCGGTTCCGTGTACATCTACTTTCCATGACTGTAATATCTAGAGAAGCTCAAACACAAAGTGAGTCGATAAATCTCTATAACAAGGTTGAAACTTTTGTTCGTCAGTGACAGTGAGGCTGACGTGATGAGGACGAGTTCGTGGCTATATCAGTACGCCTCCCAGACAAAATTCAGCTACGGTCCATCATCGGATCACTTGCAACCGCGTCAAATCCTGTCATACAACAACCACGAGTACAACTTGAGGCGTAACCTCGTAACGAGCTACAACTCGAGCTGTAGCACAGCAAACGGCGTTGAAGAAGCTCGGTGTGTCGAGAAATCCGACCTCGAGTACACTCTGACAACCAAGAAGAAGCAACAGCAGCAGCCTCAACAACACTCTTCCACAGTAGTAAAATCGCTTATAAATGTTGTAACCCAATCGGGTTTAACAACTTACACATTACCATTTCGCAATTTCACTTTTTTCACTTGCTAGATGGCATCTGCAATACTGCCATGATGATACTGATTTGTATGCACTTTATATTTTCACTAATTTCACTCGTGTTTTTTCTGTTTTTTGGAAGCCCATTTTCATCTGTTTCTTTGGATCCGGATCCATAATATTCGAACATAGTTTATCCGTTTGTTTTTATTTTCCATTGCACTTCTCCATCTGCACTTCTCAATCTATTTCCCTTTCTTACATCTTCCTCTTCCTCCTTGTGATATTTCCTGGATTATTTTCTCTTCCTGATACTTTCTAGGCGTTTAGAACTCCGGCGTTTTTGATAGTTGTACTTTTCATAGATCTCGACGTAACGCTCAATCCCTTCCATGCTCAAATCGATACTCGCTGAACGGACTTCTACCTTTCAGCACTCCTCTACACACATACGCGAGACCACGGAGCCAGTGGACATGTCGATAAACGGTGCCGTGGTATCACACAGTGGCGACATCGAGCAGCGAACGTTGCACATCCTTTCCCAAGCTTTAACTTTCAACATCCGCAACAAGCAGCGGAAGAGCAGTACCTTATTGCAGCAGCAAATGCACCACGGAAATTCAAACCCTAACTCGAATTCGTCAACTCTGCGAGAATGTTCGTCCCCCAGATGCTCACCAAAGTACGTCAACTTGACGGACCTAGACCACAAGGGGTACGGCGAGGGTACCGAAGTGACTTCAATCGTCGCTTCGGCCTGTTGTACAGCCACGGCGATAGACAGCTGCAGCTACAACTCTCAAAGACGTTTGGTTATAAAAACTGCGACGATCGTTGAGCCGGCTGAAGTTTGCAACGAGCCGTGGGGTGCGGCTTGTTCATCCGTCGGTAATGTATGGGCCGATACATTGCAAAAGGTTCCGGACATTGTTCAGCTTCAGGAACTCAGCCCCTGCGTAACGACGCCAACTACACCTTGCACTGATGTCTCTGCGGACTCTGACCTCAGGTCTGGGACCCCAATATTCAATTTCGACTGGTCAGCGGAGCACCACGTGCCTAGCCTCAAGGTTAACTTCCGTAATATCACCAGCCATGACAGCAGGCGGACGTCGATGCCTCGTGAGGTACAATCGCAGCCCGCGGCTATAACTCTGCAGTTGCCTGCAGCTAGGAGAAAAAATAGTACAGGAATCGGATCGGACCTAGGTAAAGGATTTACCAAGTGAAGCGGCGACATGGCCTTAATAATTGTGATGGCTGGCAGTGCCTTTTTTCCGAGGGTACCATTGCAGGACCCGAAGATTCGGTTTTTTGGGGAGCTACTAGGGACTCAGCGATTTCCTTCGATCGTTATAGAAGGTGATCGATTACGGTTTTGCCTCGAGTGCAGAACGCTCGTCTTCCATCTTTGGATTCGTGGTTGAGGGGACTGGAAAAATGTCTACCCTGTTGTGTAAATTTACAAATGAAAATTTATTATACGGGGCCGGGGGGAGGGGGGAAGGGCGGGGGGCTGGGGGTAGAGGCGATTATTATTTTGCGCTTATGGGTGTCTTTTATTGCGAATAAAGATTGTAGAACCTGACCTTGTGTATGCAGGGTCTTTTCTAAGAGACATTGCAGTAATTCTGGTTGCCTATATCGTCCTGTTTCGTCCTCGACGGTCGGAAATATCAAATACACATAAATATTAGTTAATACATCTGAATTACGGTAAAAATCAATCGATTCTTAGTTCTACTCGACAAAATTCTCATGCATTTACACAGTGGCGTAGCTATGTCCCTATGGGCCCGTGTGCAATCATTGGTTGTGGCCCCCCGCCCCCCTCCTTTCTGATACTCATCCACATTCTTATATGCAATTATATTTTTAGCACCAAAACTACGAATTTCAACTAGCCTCAGGCCGCTTAGAAACGTAATATGAAAAGCAAAAAATCGTGGCGTTGCGGGAAAATACGCTCCCCGAAAGGTAATTTAATAATTAGAATCCTTTAAATCCATTTCATTGATTCTATCAAACTCGCAATTCTACTAATCCAATCTTATCATGAGCATTTCATTTCCTGTCGACGTCGGTTGTATTTTTCCAAAAGAACTTATAGTTAGGGGCGGGGGGGGGGGGGGTATACTCGAATTTTACCGACCGGTTTATTTCTCGATTTTCTCCGAAACGGAGCTATCAATCGACTTGTCCTTTTGGCAGCCGATGTTTGACGAGTAATGAGTTCGAACTGGTACGTTCGATCGGATGAGTAAATGAAACTGGATTGGCGAATTTCTTGAGATTCCAGATTGAAATAAATTAGAAAGACCTCAAATTGATGTGAATTTCAGTTCTTTTCTATCCGTTTTCATCCGGAATCTCAAAAAATCGGATTCGCCAATCCAGTTTCGTTTACTGGGAACCATGGAAATCGCAAAAATTACCACAAAATCGTAGATTACAACTGGCCCCTTCATCGTTGTCGAAAACAAAGACGTTTTAGAATGGTTGTGTTCGGAATCCCATCTAGAATCGGGCTACCACGGCCGATTTTGCATTTTTGATGCATAGGCTGTGATATAAGTCGAAATAAATGGCACATCGACACTTTTCAATGGAAAAAAAAAAAATGATATCACAGTCTATGCATCAAAAATGCAAAGTCGGCCGAGGTAGCCCGATTCTATATGAAATTCCGAACACAACCATCCCATTCCCAAAACATCTTTGTTTTCGACAACGATGAAGGGGCCAGTTGTAATCTACGATTTTCTGGTAATTTCTGCGATTTCCACGGTTGGGAGCGGCATTTCAACCGATCGAACGTACCAGTTCGAACTCAATACTCTTCAAACATCGGCTGGCAAAAGGACAAGTCGATTGATAGCCCCGTTTCGGAGAAAATCGAGAAATAGACCGGTCGGTAAAATTCGAGTATACCCTTCCCTTAATTTATCATAAATTTGGGTAATTCAAAGTTGATATCCTCGACGAATCACTCAATTTTCAGAGTGAGAAAAAAAAAATAACGAAAATGTGCATTTTTGAGAAAATAAAATACTGCACACAGCAAGATTCGAACGCTACTAACTAAGCCACACGCTTCGGTGAAAAGTGCGTTACGAGAGTGGAACAGTTCCTGAATTTGAACCTATTATGTTATACATTGTTTCTTAGTTCATCTTTCAAGGAATTAACATATTCAAGGATCAACATTCATTTTTTTTTCTCCCAAGCACGTGGGCCCCTCGACCCCACGGGCCCGTGTTTTTCGCACCCCTAGAACCCCTGGTTGTTACGCCACTGCATTTACATTTATGGACGATGAAAAATTACTTAACATATTATGCCGAATCGAGCACTACAATATCGACATTGTTAAAGTAAGACGCGATAGGTAACCACTAGGACTTACTGCGGTGTATCGTAGGAAAAAAGCTCCTGTATGTATAGTGTGTTTGAAAAAAAAGAATCGGTTATTATTTTTCTTCTCTTCTCTTATTCAACTCTTAAACTTGGTTTTCCAATCTGAGATTCACATGAACATCCCGAAAAGTGTGTGTGGTAGCTAAAATTTCAAAGAGATGCTACAATCAACTTGAGATTCACCCTTGGAGGAGATATTTGAAAAGAAAAATTCTTCTTTCGAAATTCATCGAAAGAGTTATCGAGATAAATCATGGTTCAATTCAACTTCTTCAGTACCTGTGGTCCAGTTTTGTTTATACATTTTAATGTCCATGAGGTGGAAGGAAAAGTGTCTCCTACCACATTTTATTGAAGACAATCAGAAAAAATAATTCAATACGTTGGTTCAAGAATTCTTAAGGAATTTTTTTCTGAGTTCAGATTTTGGAATATTAGATCCCAAATTAGAAGCAACTTTGAGGGATTGCCAGATGTAATGAAAAGTAATAAGGATATTCTTTCTTTTAAACGCCCTATAATATATAGTTGTAGGTATATGCGTGTGTGATAATGTTACGATTCATTTTTAAGATGTTAATGAAAATAGTTATAATTATTATACGAATAAAACGGTGCTGAAATTCTGTATTATCTTCCAATTCTATGCCTATGAAACATGTGTGTATCCTTATTCAAGATGACATTTAGCCGAGATCCTGGATATTATCAAAACCGATTCGAAATTTGCGTAAAATCTGTGCAGGCGCGTTTCAGCGAGGCGCCTTTTGGTATGCAATTTGCAAATTAACGTGAATCCGTGATGTGGCGTTTGTCAAGCGACAGTCCTTCCAACTACATTTGCCGCAATTAAGAACGCGGGAATCGATTCGAATCTTATAAAACGTGGAATTATCGATAACGATTGCTATTTCACGAAGGTTTTTTCAGCAATGACAATGTATGTTTCCATAGCATAAATAAATGCTTTAGTTTCGATAGTTTTGTGCACCTACGTAATTGAAGCGTTTTGATGACTTTTTTTCATTCAGAAATTCACGAACTCAAAATCAGAGTGAGACACGGAAGACGATGAGCCTTGGAGTACCAATTTTATTCCTCTTTATTTCCCAACAACGTTTCATTTCATAGTAGTCAATGTCTTACATTTAAGATTGTGTGTACATTGTACGTTACATGTTATCACACTCACACAAAGGTGAAGGAAATCAGTCGCACCTGAAATATAACAGAATGAAAAAAAAATTGCCAATATCATAAGTCGTGATGTTGAAGATACATCAATAACTGATTTCTACTACTAAAATATTCACTCTGAAAAAATTACTGCCAATAAATGGGATTATTCTCAATAAGTTCATCGCCTACGATCCTTATCCAATAAAAATTAGACGAAATATTAAAAAAATTGAACATACTACACATATTTTTTTTAATTATGTCATTGTCCAGCCTTTCTGCACTTTCAGACTTTGAAATCCACAACTTTCACTCTTCAATTATCCCAGTGTATATTAAATATTATTATTCAGTAATATTTTGAATACATTATATAGGTGTATGGACCGCAGTAAACTCCACTAGTAGCTCTTTGAAAAAAAGGATGAATGTGTATGTCTACAATTTTTGAATCATCTTTTTTTTTTTCTTCGTAAAATATCTGTACATCTGCTACTAGGCTATTACTAAAGACCCTTCAATCAGCTATAGAGAGAAATCGAAGCCCCAGAAAGAGAGAAACAGAGAGAAGAAGAGAGAGAGAGAGAAAGAGAAACATAAATGAAAGAAAAGCTCGACTGAAGGGTCAAAAATATAATTCTTTGTTCGCCAAATAGCTAAAAGTAGTTCAAAATGTATATTTTGTCGAAAGAAGTGCTGCATGATGTGTAAATTGCAATAACATCACACTATGGATACATGAATATCAATATATGTACACGCCATTCATTCGAACTGAGTAATTGATTATTGAGACACGGCAATAAGGCCCGTTAGAAAATAGCTAGAAATGAAGATTGAAATAAGATAATCGATGAAAACTGAAAATAAAGAATATAAAATGATCTGATTCTTGATCGATCAATTATCAATGAATATCGTACCTGAATCTATAAGAATCTAGTATCAGTTTACAAAATATCAACTATATTAATAACTTATGAATACAATGCGTAAACTATAAGATTACGTATGTATATTATTTGTTATTTATATATACATACAATAAATGTATTATTATATATATGGGGAAATCCACGGAACCCTTGATTTTTTCAAAAACTGTAATTTGATTATTGATTTTGAAGCACACTCCTTAAACCTTTTTAGGCATGTTTCTTGTAGACTTTAAGTCGAGAATGTACTCGCGTTACTCATTTTTATTGATCCCTCAAGAAGTTATGGCAAGAAAGATTCATTTATCTTAATTTCATCGTTATACTTATAACTTATAACATGGTTTTTTATTTGTTTATTTGATTTGATTTTTTTATTTTTTTTGCACCTATGTGTACTTACAATACAAATACGCGTTCGTATTGATGATATCTGAAAAATTGCACATTTCGATGCTACTTTTAACATTTCACAAAAATATGTATTCGTATATTCATTTTTCAAATAACGCTTCATAACATTAGAAGTGCCGAAAGTTTAATGTGAGGATTTTCGTATTAGATTTCTACGATAAAGGTTTACGAATTACAGGACGACGATTTTAACGAGTAAGAAATGAAAATTGGAGCTGTGCCAGCGGAAAAACATAATTTTGCAAAATAGTCACGCGGGTATACGTTCAAATACTTCGACTTCTAGTTTCATCATTTTTGATGGCAGATTAATAATTTTGGAACCACATTCTCTTTTGTTTTTTGTAAAGCTATCTGGACGTGAAATCAAAATTTCAACTTCTAGATTCCTCAAAAAGTTATAGACGACGAAGTAAAAAAAATCTTAAAGGCCAAAAATGGAGTATCGCTACTTTGAGTGCGAATCATGGCAATTTTTCAGCAATTTTATTTTTCAAAGTCTTCCAGAAATATGTGGACCACTTTGCAACCGTTGAATATCATTGAGGAGTTGGCTAGTAATATAATTGAACTGAAGCCCTACATACTTGATACCGACTTCAAATTCATTTTTTCACAGATAGACAACCGAGTATAAAAAAATTCAAAGGTTCCTTGGACTTCCCCATACATGTATACGCGCATAGTGAAGTGATAGTCATTCATTTGGTATATTTTGGCATACAAAATAATTTTATTTACAGTTCGATATTATTATTAATTAATTATTCAATTAATTAATTAATTAATTCATCAATTTTTTTCGTTATACTTTTTTTTTTGTTTTTTTTTTTTTTTTATACTAAGCAGCAATAGTATAATTATTCATGGGTAATATAATAATATATGTATGTATTGGGGGGCGGGGGGGATGTTATGTACAGGAAACAAGAATAATAATAATAATAATCTAATAACTAAAAATAGAGAAATAAGAATATTAAGAAAAACATTGCAGAATAAATATTTTTTTGTTTTTTGTTTTTTGTTTTTTGTTTTTTGTTTTTTGTTTTTTGTTTTTATACCCCTTATATTATTTACTATATCGAGTAAGTATAAGTTAAAAACCATCTACTATTTACTTTACAGAATCATACGAAAAAAATAAAAATAAAGATTAGTTAATTCATCCGAAAGCCTGCGGGGGAACGCTTAGCTAGTGATTCTGAGAGAAAATGAAATTCAAATTCAACCAATATAAGGTAGGATAATAGTCGTTAAGCAGTTTAGTAGATAGTTTCGAACACGTTCAATCAATTTGAGAAAAACCGTTTTAGTTCACTATTTCTTTTGCTTTATAAAAAGAGAAAAAAAAAAAAGAAAAGAAAAGATAAATGGTAGTTTGCAGTTGTGTGTTACGTCCACGTTCGTCGCTCAGTTACCTAACAATTGCATAACAAAAGGCAATATATTATTGAAGAGAAAAAAGAAGAAAGAAAAAAAACAGACATGATTTTTTAGCTAGATTTGATTATCTATATTATAAGTTTAATTATTGTATGTTGTGGGAAGAAGAAGATATAACTTCTGAACTTGGATATGATATCAATTGAGAAAAGTACGGCTTGATTTTGACTATATCCTGTCTTTAGGCCTTGGAGATCACTAGAGTGATATAAAATAAAAGTGACAAAAATCATCGTTCTCATATACATCCCGTACTAGACGTACAATTTTTAATTGTTATACATAATCCAAGCTGAAAATCTGTATGTTTAAGTTATACTATGAGAACGAAGTTATGTTGCTACAAAAATGCCTGACGGATATTGTTAGTTTATATTATGTATATCGTTCATTGAAAAATTGCGATAGTTATTTATATATATATATAGTATATATATATATATATATATATATATATATAGTATATTCTAGCGCAATTCTCTTACATCGCAGCACATACTGTCTTCAACAATAAAAAGTAAAAGGTATATTTTATTCACTATTATCGATATAACATCTCAAGCTAATACGAGATTTATATTTATCATGATGGTTTAGCTATAACTCTATAGTTCGTAATTTATGCGTATGATTTTATTTCTATATTCAATTGAATATTCAACTTTTATTATTAATTTTATACAATATATTTCATTTAGTTGGATTTTCAAATTATCGGACAATGTTTCAGTTTCTTTTTTCTTTTTTTTTTTTTTTATTCCTTTTGTTTTTTGTTTTTTTTTTCTTCATTTCTCTCATTACTAAGGAATTATACCATGATATAGTATTCTTTTTTAATCCACCTGCAGTTTTTCCTATATCGTTAACTGTTAACAACAATTATTTATATTATCAATGAAAACTTTGTAAAAGGATATTTATTACCTATATTGCCGAATTATAAATAATAATATTTACATCTGCGTCGCTCGTCGCAGCTAGCCTTGTAAAGATCGAGACAAAACGTGTCAGTAAAGTTCGGTAAAAAAAAAAGAAAAAAAAAAAAAATGAAAAAGAAGAAGAAGAAGACTGCTTTTATCACCTCGAAGCTGCCGCCTCCGAATCATCTGTGACAATTCAGGATGTGTTATTTCATTTTTGTAAAAAATATAGGTATCAGTGTGTGGAAACTTGTAGAATAGAATTAACTGCAAAAAAATTGCGACGAAAGTTACAAACGTCGTATAGTTTTCTTGAAATATCAGCCTTCAGCTGTATTAGAATAAAACTTAAGTCCTCGAGGATTTTTTTTTATCTTTGGTAAATTTCGTCTCAATTTTTTCGCAACCCTTTATTATATCAAGTTTGAACATCCGGTCGATCGAAACACGATAATAAGAAATTCCTTGACTAAGAAATTTACACGATCTTAGAAATATCTGTGTCTCAAAATCGTGTTTAAGTGTGCAGAAGAGAAAAAAAAAAAAAGTTACAATTTCAACTTTGTCATTTTATTCCTATCTATTGTTTAAACATTATTAGGTATATCGTTAAATTTATTATCTATACAACCGCGGCACGGCTAAGGGCCACGAGACAAGCTAATCTTTATACTTATAACTATAATATATAGAATATTTTTACCGAGGCGTAGAAAAAAAAAAAGAAAAAAAAAAAATTAAAAAAAAAAAAAAAACAACTATTCATCAGTTATTCATTATTAATAACTACATAATATGTACTAAACTAATAATTTTTGAATACATATACATATACTACGACATTATTACTTAGAGTTAATCGAAATAAATAAATTTACACCTGCTGTTTCCTGCTATTAACTAAAAGATGAACACGCGCAACGACGAGGTGCATCTTTATACTACTTTGTATAAACCTAATTCTCCTTCGATATCTCTGCATCGACGAATAATAATCTATTTATAACAATCAATAATTCAACGAAAACATTTAGTATTTTAATTATAACAAAAGGTTTCGATACCTTGTAAAGTTGTAAGTAATCAACTAAAACCGAATTGAACTGAACTGAACTGATTATTTGTACATTAATGATGTCCATAAGTTTAAGATTGAAAATCTAAGATAAGGCGTGCCTCCACATTGTATGTATGTATTACGTTTATTAATCATCAAGGTGGAAATATTAGCTGAAAATCAAAACGAAACGCTAAAGGAAAGCTTTTTGTTTTTTGTTTCTTATTCATTCATTCAGCTTTCATGCCAACTTCGGTATTCATTTCTCCCTTGATGACGATAGTATATGATTAACTGACTAACTACCTATTTACTAATTCTACTAAGTATTAAATTAACAGACGGCAGCAGTTCGTAGGTTTAAATAGTCGATAATAAAGTAAAGTAAAGTAAAGTTAAGTTAAGTAAAGAACGTTTGTAAGTCTGCAGTCTGTTTCTACGACGTTTAATTATTCCTTTTTTCTCTCTTCTCTCTCTCTCTCTCTCTCTCTCTCTCTCTCTCTCTCTCTCTCTCTCTCTCTCTCTCTCTCTCTCTCTCTCTCTCTCTCTCTCTCTCTCTCTCTCTATTTCAATTAATAATCGTTAATTAAATAGTCGTTAGAACAGTCAGAGTAAAACTAAGAGTTCAAACGTTCTTAAATATACGTAGTATAACATACATACATATTATTATACATGTATAGCGAAATGATAATTGAAAAGCAGAGCGATAAGGACAAGCTTTTGTTTATCTTGATATTTAAATTAACGAGCAATGGAAGAAAACTATAGAATTCATGTGTATGTATTTGTTACCTAGCCGCTAGCGAAAAATCTACATCAAATTACCTGAGTAAGAATATATATATATATATATATAATTATCGTTCCTTAACTGAAAAAAAAAAAAAAAAAAGATTCAACGTAATTTTCTATGTGTGGGTAAATTTTTTTTTCTTTCTTTCTTTCTATCTTTCTTTCTTTCTTTCTTTCTTTCTTTCTTTCTTTCTTTCTTTCTTTCTTTCTTTCTTTCTTTCTTTCTTTCTTTCTTTCTTTCTTTCTTTCTTTCTTTCTTTCTTTCTTTCTTTCTTTCTTTCTTTCTTTCTTTCTTCAAACTTTGACTAATATAATGAATAATATTATATATAGTCCAATTTGCGGAAAAAAAAAATAAATAAAATAATAATATTAAAAAAAAAGAAAAGAGTCTATAAATTAAAAAACACGTATTTTTTTTTTTTTTGTTTTCTTTTTAAACCTTAAGATAATTAATATTTTATAGATTATTATTATTATTGATATTATTACAGAACCTCCGACGTTGATTAGGTACTAATGATTATTATCGTTTGATAGAATCAATAATAACTGCAGGCTATTTACGATATTATCATATAGTTTTTTTTTTCGTTTTTTTGTGATTTTTCTATTTTCTTTCTCGTTTTTTTTCTTTTTTTTTTTCTTTTTTGTTTGTTTACCTACCGATTACATCATTATAAAGAACAACTCGTTCCTCATTTATCATTATGTATGTTATTATTACATTTTTTCTTTAAATTATTTATTCATATTATTTATTCATATTTATTATTCATATTTAATTATTATTATTATTTTTATTTTTATTTTTATTTTTATTTTTTTTTTACTTCTTACTTTTCTTCATTTTCTTATTTCCTTTTCATTTTCATTATCATTTTCATTTTCTCTCAACTTGGACTTTTTCTTTATTTACGTGGATTCTTTAGAGAAATAGAGATGAGAATTAGCTATAAAACATCTAGGTAGGATCATTCTTGCTACTACGTCGGATGGGATGAGTGTTGCTGTTGTTGCTGTTGCTGCTGTTGTTGTTGTTGCTGTTGCTGTTGCTGCTGCTGCTGCGACGACGACGACGATGACTTGCTCGAAGTTTTGTAGTAAGATGAGGACGAATGCTTTTCCTGAAACATATCCGTCACACGTTAATAAACTATCAAGTCAAATAACAAAAAACAAAAAAAATAAAAATAACAAAATAAGAAATCAACAACAGATCATCAATTACCCGAGTCATTACGATAATAACTTGTTAATTTTTTCCAAAACTTCTAATGATAACAAAACGTTTGTTGGTCTCATTTAATTTACTGTAAAAAATTGAATCCTGAATATTTCAGTTTCGGTTCTTTACTCGGCCAACTCTTTTCCTTCTTGAAAAAATATTACTATAATATTTTGAAGCTTGTACATTCCAAGCTCTTCAAGCTTATGATCGTTGCTTCAGATGAGAAGTAAAAAGACTGTCTATATAATTATATTGAATAGTAATAATTGGAGAAAAACAAAAAAACAAAAAAAAATTAAACATGCTCAGATGCTGATAAAGATTTTCATGCATGGGGAAAAAGGACTTTGGGGGCGACGTGTAAAGGATAGAATATAGAATAGAACAGATGAGGAAGGTAGCCATTCTTGATGATGAAAAACATTGAAAAGATGAAAGAAGGCTGAATGGAATATGCAGGCAGACGGTATACAGAGGCAAGAGATGTATAAATAGTTAGTAGACACATATATAGCTAATAATGCAGACAATGAACAATTGCAGCAACAATTATTGTTTTTGGTGTTGTTAAAAGACAAAATAATTACTAAGGTTTTTTTTTTCGTTTCAATAGATCGTTTATTCACTAAGTTATCATTGATTTATGCCTGTGTAACTGAGCGAACAGACACATGGACACAAGTGTGTGTGTTTATATATATGCATATATATATAGATATATATTTGTTGAAGAAAGAAGAAAGAAAGAATAAAAAAGTTTTTTGTTTCTTTTTTCATATACTGAAGAGATCTTCACTCATCATTTGCTTCTACTTTATCATCTATCTAAATCCTTTTTTGCTTTGTATCTAGGGTATGTGTTGGTATGTGTGTATATTTATGTATGTATGTATGTATATATATATTATTGTTAAGTATATATAGACAGTAGAATAGATATATATATATATATAAAAAATACATGCACTGTACATGGCACGTCGTGTTTCATACATTTGTTACATTAGTAGTAGTAGTAGTAGTATGGGTATCGATGATGATCCATCTTCTGGCTTACCATTTAACAGACTAACTTATTATCCAATTATTTTTCTCTTTACATAATATAATATCACTTTTCTTCAGTTCGGAAAAACTATACAAAATTTAATTTAATTCATTAAGCTAAGTTTAGTGTTAAGTTAAGTTAAGTTAAGAGTCACATACCATACAAGAAACATTGATCTTTAATTTAACTGATTCGATTCGATCTGGTCTTAGTACTTTCTTTGTGTTTTTTTTGTTTTTTTTTGTTTTTTTTTTTATATATTTACTCTTCAGTTTACTCACACCTCAGCAATTATTTTGTCCTTTAGATATTTTCATACAAAATATATATATATATATATTAATATAGATTTATCCAACAGTTATAAATTGAAAATAGTATATGAAACTTTCATCATTTTTTTTTTTTTATATATATTTTATTATTTATATCGTTTATCTTTTTTCTTCTATACTTTATCATCCAAGTAACGTCCATTCGTAGTTTAGAATGAAAATTATATCGTAGATATATATTAACATAATATGATAATATAATCAACAAAATTTCTACCTTTTTACTCCCTTAGTATTGCACGATACTATAATTATCCCTAAATATTTTCCCCGTCAGTTCCAGCTAAATAAAGAATATCATATTTTCCTCATTGAAAATTAAGAGCTCGAATAATCGCGACTAGTTTATTGTATAAACAGCGTTCAAGGATCATTACCTAAACATCTAACTAAATTCTTGCGAAACATAAATATTGGTAACAATAACTTATTGTTCTCTGTTCGTTCTAATTAAGATTAAACCACATCTTTTCTATCTCTAATTAACAAAAAAGCTATGTAATAATTGTGCAAATTTATTTGTATACTTTTATATCAGGGCTTTATCAAGACTGTTAGGATGTTTGGGATGTAAATTTTAACAGAAATTGAAATTAACATTGGGAGACAGAGAGAGAGAGCGAGAGAGAGAAGAGAGAGAAAGTTAATTATAAATGCAACAATATCGATGGAATTTTACTCGCTTCTGAATATCAACAAGTTTTCCATGCGCATTGTTTAGTCAATTATTGTTTACACGTTTATTTATAACAGGAGGATTGATCGATTGGTTTGTTTGTTTCATTGCTATTGTAAAAGCAATAAAACCGGCACTTTAGCAACGTGCAGGACTACTATGTGCATGCGGATATGCTACATTCTACCAACTACTATCATTGCCATAACTACAACTACGAGTGATATAACTACGCAAGCTTTACTGCATATATAATATAATTATTAATGCTTTAAATATTTTATTCCCTTTATTCATCTGCCGTTATCGAAACTCCTTAGTTTTAACGGCGTGATGATATAAAATGGGACGCGATGTAATGGTAGAGAGTTTATCCGCTCAAAACCAGACATAATATAGTTAAAGATTAGAGTTGCGCAGTCAAAATTTATATTAGAGAAGAAAGAATTTTTGCCCTCTGAACAATCGTTAAAAATAATAAAATATGGTATCCATAACGGTAAATAGAAAACGCGCAAGGTGATTCAAGCATCTTGGTAATCTTGAATAACTTCAAAAGCTTTCAAAAGCGTTGAAAAGCATTTTTCATCGCCGATGAAACTATAAGTAGTGAAATTTTATCATCATACTAAGAACGACCTTGTACGTGTGCGATTTTAAGTACTATTTCAGCACTTTTCATAACGACAAATAGAGATTTTTATTTTCAACAATAAATGCGATATTTTTTTTCTCTGCTCAGTGCAGTTATCATATAATAATATAACTATACAAGATGTGTAAATGTTTGTAGACTGACTTTGGACATAAATATACAATGTGAATCTAAGTACGGTCGAATGTCTTTCTTTACTAAGAGCTAATATTTCCCTAGTCTCTAAGATAATAGAAAGAAAATAAAAAATATATAATAATTTTCAACAGGATTAACAAGATCGAAAAAAAAAAAAAGAAACAAAGTTAGTTTGGAGTTGTAGCAATTGAGAAAACCAGAACCAATTGTTACCAGTATAATAGTTGTTATTAGTTAACGTAAGGAGGGATCAGTCAGTAGCTCTGTATTATTAATAAACAAAAAAATAAAAATAAACAAAAGAAATCTTTTTAAACTAGCTAGATTCTATTGAAGCGAAATACACTCGCTACGTAGGTTTCAAAAACCGAGAATCACAGTATGGTACATGTCTTTTTAGTCTCTTTTTTTAATACATAAATAAACTCCGAATATACAGTTTGGAATGGAATCGTATTAAAAATAAATACATAATCGAATTGAGTTACTCCCGAACCCCAGTTTCCTTTTAATAGTCTTCAATTGAATTCCTAGGCTCTCTCAAGAAAAAAAAAAAGAAAAAAAAATAGAAAAAAAGAACAGGTATAGGTAATCATCGTGACTTAGTTTACTGCGATATATAATACAATGGAATATCTAGACCTCGATATCGAGTCATTAGTACTTTTAATAACTATCTATGATGTTTAACATCCAGTTACTTCGTTCGCTTCCCTTACATTAAGCTAATAAACAACAATAAGACAAAAAAAAAAAAAAAAAAAAAAGAATTCGATCTGATCGATAAAAATCTATAACGGCAGTTAGAAGAACCCCTAAGGATTCAAAGTATCGACCTAATAAACGACCCGCCTCCAATTTGCGAAGGTCAAATAATCCCATGGCTTTCTCGCTCTATTAAATAATCCTCTGAACCGATTGAAAAACAAATAGTTTTTTAACGTTTGTGCTACTCAGGTGGCGGAGGAGGTGGTGGAGGTGAGGTTTCGGGCGGCGGACCATCAGGAAGCGGCGGTGGTATGTGTGTATTGAATTGTCCGATATTAATAAAAGGTGGTGGTACGGATGTATCGATGGAAGTTCCCTCAGCAGTAATGATGATATTACCGGAGTTGTGCGTTTGATAAATGGGAAATTGTTGTTGATACTGTTGAAGGTAAGCGTTATGATCGTAGGGGATATATCCAGGATGTGTGTAAATGGATTGGTTCTGCGTCTGTTGTTGATAGCCAGAAAAATAAAACCTCGACGATAGCGGTGTTAAATTTTGATTTCTAATTTGGTTCGCCGATACGATTGGCAAAGGCAAAGAAGATGGAAAAGAAGAAGAAGAAGAACAAGAAGAAGAAGAGGACATCAAAGAATTTAAAGTCGGGTATTCAAGCCTGGAATTAATCACCATAGGTGGTAGTAGTTGGTTATAAAACGGGGGTTTGTTCCGTCTGAAGTAGGACATATTACCGTGAGTCGGATACTGACGTCCGCCTCTCCCTCCTCCACGTACCTTATTGTTTCCGGCTGAGCCAGTGGTATAGTGTCGACCGTTTTGCTGTCTTTCCCCTCCGCTCCCTGTTCTCTGGATGTAGTTACCGCCCCCGCCACCGCCGGTTGTAGACTGCGAGTGTTTCTTGGAAGGTGGAGGTCCGCCTGCGGTAGGACTCCCCAGGTCAGTGTCTCCTCTATCCCGTTTCTTCGCTTCAATATTATTACCGAGACTAGCGCCTGTCCGAATTTTGATCTTCAGAGGAGCCTGTACCTGAGTTTCACCGCTATTATCACCGCCCTTTAGCCTCTCTTTAGGAATTTTAATCTTCAGGCTAGACGACCCCTCCGACGGTTGGTGCGTAGAGGTCGCATCCCCAGCTCCGAGGTTTATTTTATCTTTTGGTATTGTGATTTTAATCGGTATAGCAGAGGTCGGTACAACGCTGGCATCATCGCCACCGCCACCGCCCCCTCTCTCCTTGTCTTTATGGTGTCTGTCCTTTTCCCTGTCTTTGTGTTTGTGCCTGTGCTTTCTCTCCTCCTTATTCTTGTCTTTGTCCTTGTGTTTGTGCTTGTCCTTTTTCTTTTTCTTCTCACTTTTATGATGTTCAGATTTTTTCTCCTCCACAACAACCGATGTCGTCGCTGTTATTGTCGCCGTTTGAACAGTCGCCGAAGCCCCAACCGGTACCTCTGCAATCCTATCCATCGATTGAACGGCGTCAACTTGTCCCAATTGTTGATTCAACAACTGCTGTTGTTGTTGTTGTTGATGTTGCTGTTGTTGCTGCTGCTGCATTTGCATCTGTTGAATTTGTTGCTGTTGCAGAATGGATGGCAAAGGTGTGAGCGTGGTGTCTTGAAGAAGAGCGCTAATGCCCCTGGCGGACTTCACGGGTGATAGATAATCGGGATTCTCGATAATCCCAGACGCCTGATCTCTTTTATCGTGCGTGTATCTCATATCCTGCGTTTCTGACATCCTGGACATGTCGTAACCGTTCGACAAGCCTTGTTGCATCATTCCAGATCCCTGAAGCATCAAACCCGTAGTATTCGCCGAAGCGATAGCCAGCGGCTCGGGTTCAAACGGTTTTATAAGTTCCGGAGGTTTAAGGTCGTTAGAAACCGATGAGCTCTTCCCGTTTGACGAACTTGGATTCTCCCTGATTGGCTGTATGAGTTCAGGTACCCTGCCGAGCATCTTCATACCGTCAAGTCCGACAGAATCTTCAGTTTTTATTCTAGGAATAAGTTGTTGCTGCTGCTGCTGCTGCTGCTGCTGCTGCTGTTGTTGTTGTTGTTGTTGTTGTTGTTCAGGTTCGCATACAGAAGAAACTCTGTGTCTCTTGTGCGACGAGGAAGGAGCGACCTCGTTAACGGCTCTCTTAAAAGAAGTTGTGTTATGTTCAACAGGGTGATTTCCGGTGGCAGGAGGGCTTGCGAAAGGAGATATAAGGTCAATAGGTGCTTGTTTAACGCTAATCTGTTCTTGTTTAATATTTCTAACAACAGCAGAAGGCGGAGTTTTCTGCTTAGGTTTACCCCTCTGCGAGTGAGTCGACTCTCTAACAACTCCTACAGTTTTCTCGGGGCTAAAAAGTGATCGGTGTTTACCGCCCGGTGGTGTTTGATGTGTAGTTAAATACGAACTAGCCATTCTCTCGACTTCCTCAGCCCTAGGTTTCTTCTCGATTTTAATATCATCGAGGCTAATGGTCATAGGGGTAGTCAGCGACGCTGTAGATTGTGCATTGCCATTTCTTACGCCGTCTTTAACCGCCTGAGGTACTCCGTGATGAGTCGAATACTGGCCTGCTTGCATAGTCAGCTTGTTGGGTTTACCGACCATCTGTTGTTGAGGAGCGTTAGATAAATTAGCCAGAGATTTTTCCCTGGCGTTAAACGCTCCCTTCATTTGATTGATACCAACAACCGGATTCTCCTGTAATTTTTCTTGTCCGTATTTGGCATGATGATGCGAAGGCTTTATCATATTAGAGGCATATTCTTCCTTTTGTATCTCTTGCCTAGATTTTTGTGCCTGCAAAGGGAGCGCCAATGGTTTTTCAATCAATTTCCTCACCTCTTCGCTTCTCTGTTCTAAAATATCAGGCTGTTTCCTCTGTCTTTCAATCCTCGCTGTATCCGCCGCGTACTTTCCATACAATTTCTGAGTATCCTCTTTCCTGTGTTCAGGCGGCTTGTGTCTCGCCGGATCGTACTGTCGCTGTTTATCGTTAACGCTAACTCCTTGTTGTATATGTTTATTATCCGCCGAATGATGTGCCGCGTTAACGCCACTGTTGCTGTTATTATTACCCTGTTTATCCTGCGCGTTATGCGACGACGTTTCACTAGTCATTCCTTGATCGGATCTCCCCAGTGCGTTATCCATTGATATTCCGGAACTAGATCCAGCCGGATTGTTCTCACCGCCGTGTCCATGGGCGAAAACCGTTCCCCCCGAAGTCCCGCTGCTGGAATTATACTCCCTAGGCATTCTCTGCCTCGCCGCTGACTCTCTCTGTTGGTTAACAGAGTGTCGCGACGTTGGGAGAAGCTGGGGCGCAGGGAGCTGCGAGCCCGGCTTAAGCTCTGGTCTGTTATGATGGTGGTTGTGGTGAACGTGAGGTTTTTGACCGGGCGGAGGTCCGGCCGGATGTTTTCCCGGTAGCTGGGCACCCGAAGGAACTGGTTTGTGGTGATGAGCGTGTCCCTGTACAGCTGCGGCGGCTTTTTCTCGGTCTAAACGCTCCTTCTTCTCTCTATACTCGCGGTAGTCCACAGGCTGTCTACCCGAGGCTGATGCAGAGCTCTTTTTGTCCTCCGATCGCTCAGGATGATGAGGACGGTTTGATTGGAACGTCGGACCCCCATCTAGCGCAGAAACTGGAGACTGGATCTTACGGGGCTCCATATCCTATGGGATAAGAAGAGAATAGGTGTGATTTCGAGTATGAACATCGTCGGAAGTTGGAAGTGTTTGAATACTTACAAATGGCGAACTTGGGAGACTGGGATGGCTCATGTTTGGACTCTGGTTAGCGGAGATGCTCATAATCTTTCTCTTGAGTCTGGAAGGGCACCGATCGAATATGTGAAGAAATTCTGCAGTCAATTGTTGTAGGAGTTCAGAGGTGACTGTCCTATCGACGTACCAGAACCAGTGCTTTCCTTCATTGCTCTGAGGTATCTGCAAGGAAATAAAAAAATTGAGGAAAATTTAACAAGTTGAAGGATTGAATATTCTCGCCAATTAACCAAACGTAATAAATATAATCATAAATACATGGGATCTGTATAAAGCTTTACCTCCCAGTTGGACCACTTGCAGGCAAGATGAATGCAGAAACAGGCAACGACCGTCGGCTTGTATTGAAGACACATAGTGGTCAGATGCAAACTGAAATAAAAATAAGAGATTGCAAATTCAAAGATGAATTATTTTGTCATCGTTCAATAAAAACAGCAAATTTTATTGCGCGACTTACGTTTTTCGTTTTTTTATTTATTTATTTATTTTTTCTTTTTCTCTTTCTTTTTTTACGAACAACATAAAGATAATGTCTTTGCGCTGTTATAATCTAACGTCTTAAAAATAAATTAAACTTTCTTTTTATATATATATATACGAGAAGCCTTTGTGAGTCGTTTTTTTTTCAGCTGCGATAGTCGTCAGTATAAATAATTATTTTTTTTTTTTTTGTATTTTTACAAAATAAGAAGATTCAAGATACATGTAAAAAAAAAAAAACAAAAAAAAAAGAATAACACAGATTTATATTATTTGCGAAGAAACGCGGCGCGCGCTTTAAACAAAAAAAAAAGCTTTATGAGTAATAAGAGAGAGTAAAAATGAAAAAATTTAAAAAAAAATCAAAAAAAAATTAAAGAATAATTAAAAAAAAAATCAAAAACATAGCTGAAGGATATAAACGAGGGGTGATAATAAGGTGGTGGTTATTATTTTTTAATTAAAGTTCAATTTACCTTCGTTTAATCCGCATCGTCAACTTAGCTTACGAAATTAGCACAACTGGGCTTCGCTTTGGCATACGTTCTCTTTAGAATCAGACATAAACGCGACCGCAACGCAACGTTCCTCCCCAAATAATACTGTCGACATTCAAATTGAAATATAAATATTCAATATAATTAATAAAAAAAAGAAAAAAAAAATTTGTAAAACGCGTTTTGACCGATACGTAGGTAGGTAGGTAGTTTAGAACCTGTTGAATAAAATTGTTAAACGTCTCTCGTATGAAAACGGAATGATAAAATTTATTATTAAATCGAAATCTAGCTCAGGCCTTAATTTAATCATCTGATTATCCGAGGTTTAGTCCAGAAAGTTTAAATTATAGATTATCTAAGAACTATCTACGACATGAAATATCGTTATTGATAAATCGTTCTAATCGGCGGCGGTAACATAAGGTCAGAATGTTGCGCCGTTTAGCCACTGCCCGACAGGCTCGAGTTCGAGGACAATACCCGCTCGGCTTAGAGTAAGAGAAAGTAGGAATAAATCTGTAGCCACCTGTTTGACGCCATGAAGTACGAAGTCTGCGCCAAGTCCTTGCTCGCTGAAAAAAATTAAACAAATAGAAAGATCTTTCAGTTTTATTCAGCCTCCCAAGTTCAAGGACATCTGTTTTGTTTTTTTTTCATCAAAAGAAATAATCATCAATATTGACGAGTGTTTAGTTACCTTTAACTAAATGGCAGCACCTGACAACGTGGGTGTGTGGATGATCGATGGCGACGTCGAATCCGAGGGTCTGTAGGAGTACGTTTTCGTTGAAAACAAGGTCCTGGGCCTGTTCGAGGTATTGCTGTAATAATAATTGCAGAGTTTCAACTAGAGGTATTTTAACGGATATGTCAAATGATGAAAAGCGATCCAAAACTAACTTCCGACTTTGTATCCAGGGCCGGTTGTTCCCTGTGAAGACAGAGATGAGCCACTTTGATGACATGCTCTAATTTTCGGGGCTGCTCCTCCACCTTGGCCGCCAAAAATAGAGCCGCTGCAGCTATAGCGTTTCTGTGAAAACTCCCCAGCGAGTGAAACACGTAGAAACGATGCATGTAGACTATCGCCGTGTTTATGCATAGTTGTGATCTGTTGGTTGTTATCAATCGAGGAGGTAACGTTAAGGAAAATTTATACTCGTTGAAACCGGCGGGAGCTTCAATTTTCCAAACTTTTACCATCAAATTTATTCAATAATGGATAGAAAATCAATCCAATAGTGGAGAAACTGTCTTAATTCCAGAAAAATTCATTTCAATACACATTGAAGCCTATTTTTAACCATTTTTAACATCAATCCTTTAAAAACTAAGATCATTCCTGCGCTCGACTAGTGCTAAAGAAGATTGTCTCGGTAGATAAAAAACAAACAAACGTCATTGACCGTCGTCAAATCAAAACAGACGAGATTAAAGCATGTTGGGTGAATGTTTGGGAGATAAATGGTGACGGCAATGATGCCAAACCACCTGATCACGGATAACAGTGAATGCGATCATCAAAAACTAGTCCAAAGCTCATAAATAATCTCTAAGAAACATTAAATCCTGTTTTTGATCATGAATCATCAATCTTTGACCTTAATTCTGTAAAAAATAAGATGATTTGTGTGCTCAACTAGTGCTAAAGAAGATTATCTCGGTAGATAAAAAACAAACAAACGTCATTGACCGTCGTCAAATCAAAACAGACGAGATTAAAGCATGTTGGGTGAATGTTTGGGAGATAAATGGTGACGGCAATGATGCCAAACCACCTGATCACGGATAACAGTGAATGCGATCATCAAAAACTAGTCCAAAGCTCATAAATAATCTCTAAGAAACATTAAATCCTGTTTTTGGAGATGAATCATCAATCCCTGACCTTGATTCTGTAAAAAATAAGATGATTTGTGTGCTCAACTAGTGCTAAAGGAGATTATCTCGGTAGATAAAAAACAAACAAACGTCATTGACCGTCGTCAAATCAAAACAGACAAGGTTAAAGCATGTTGAGTGAATGTTTGTGAGATAAATGGTGACGGCAATGATGCCAAACCACCTGATCACGGATAACAGTGAATGCGATCATCAAAAACTAGTCCAAAGCTCATAAATAATCTCTAAGAAACATTAAATCCTGTTTTTGGAGATGAATCATCAATCCCTGACCTTAATTCTGTAAAAAATAAGATGATTTGTGTGCTCAACTAGTGCTAAAGGAGATTATCTCGGTAGATAAAAAACAAACAAACGTCATTGACCGTCGTCAAATCAAAACAGACAAGGTTAAAGCATGTTGAGTGAATGTTTGTGAGATAAATGGTGACGGCAATGATGCCAAACCACCTGATCACGGATAACAGTGAATGCGATCATAAAAAACTAGTCCAAAGCTTATAAACAATCTCAAAGAAAGATTAAATTTTCTTTCTTGAAATGAATTATGAATGTTTGGTATAAATTTATAAAAAACCAACACGATTCTTATGGTCAATTATTGTGGAAGAACAGTGTCTCGTTAGAACAAAAACAAACGAACATGATAGACCGTGGTGAAATGAAAACAGACAAGGTTAAATCATTCCAGTTGAATATGCGTACATTATTTAGTGACGAAAATGATGCGAAACCACCTGATCATAGATAAGAATGACTCCTCGAGTTATAAGCCTAACAGAGTGTATGAAAATGTTAGTTTTGTTCTGGGAGTGACTTGGATTGATTCAATTCGAGTAGACGTACTCGATATATTCCAGGTTTATCTTAGGTGTTTATTTTCGGCCTTTTGAACAGCCTGGATGATTGTAAAACGGTGGTACGGGGCGATGTTGGATAAACGTAAATAGATAAATGATCGTGGCGATGTAATATTAGGAGGAAAATGTTAGCCCGTAGGCACGCGGGGTTCGTGGAACCTCGCGTCGGTTATAGTACGGTTTTATAAGGATACACGACGAGGCGTTGTCCCATATCTTGTATAAAATTTGCTGCCTGCTGACGATAACTTAGCTCTTTATCTGCGTCGAAACCGCATCTTCTGCTCGGGGTTGTTGCTAGTTGTTCCTTCGTAAAGTACCATTTTTCGTCAGCCGCCATTTATATGTACACTTATCGTATACGCAGAAACTGGGCTCCACTTCACGGCGTTACTACCAGTTCCTGCGACGCCGCGACGACCGGGGAATACGTTGCGACGATATCTTCAAGTCGTCACGTAAACCGGAAGTCGCTACGAACACTCATTTGTAATGAATATGCAAAACCGCGCACAATACGCACTAATTGAGATAAAAGACGAGAGTTCGTTTATAGAGATCGTTCATCGGTCATAAAACTCACAAATTTTATACCCTATTCATTATTTTCCTCCCATTTCATCGAATAGAATATGCAATAATAAATCTAAGTTTCGTGTCAGCGCCTTACGGTGCTAAATCTCGGTACTAAATATCGATATTCGAGATTTACGAAAGGGTGTAGTTCTATATGTGTGTGGGCGAGTTTAATTTTCTATGCTTATGTTGTGTGTTAGTGGCTGTTTTCACTCGGACGCGACTGAGCTGACCTAACCTAACCTTGAAATATTTTACCACCTCCTAGTGTGTTTTATTAGTGAGTAATGTCGCGTTAGTGATTGTTTGTGGTTATATAACGTGCGTTTCGACTATTTCGTCGTTCGATAAGCGCGCGTGACAATAACAAAGACAGAAATTATGATAGTAAATAAAAACTTCGTATATTAGTTCTTGTTTGTGATTTGAGGGGTCTGATCGTCTCGTGATAAACGAACTAGTATTCTTCATTCGTATGCACCACAACGTCTTATAGAACGTGCGCAGTTTCGCTGAGAAACGAGAACACGGATTATAAAGGATATTACGCTCCGTTTGGATACCTCGAATTGTTTGTTGACTAGTAGCAACAGCCGGCGTGAGTATTTCGGAGAAATTATACCCCAAGATTTTTATATCATTGTATATTCGTCGTTCAATCTTCTTCCGTGATTATTATATCCTGCATACGTAGGTTGGTACTACATACGACACCTAGCATACGTAACGTTATATACATACTTACGTGGATCGTGTAGCGATCTCGAAAACAAAATGGCGCCGACACCCCACCTGACATTTATGAATAACGATTTCTCCGTTCCAAACGGTCTTATGCGTCTGAACTTTACGCTTTTAGCTTCTTCTGGGTTGAATATAAGCCTTTATCATCTTACATAATGCTTTTTTCGCTCGAGCAGAGCGCCAAATTCGTATAACAAATGTCATCCCAAATGTCTCGATCTATCGACGCCATCTTGTCGATGATAACGGCGGTAAATTTGAATTGAATTTTGTTTGAAAATCGTTAAATAAGTATGAAACGATCACTTCTTCCTTAGTTACGATGTTTCGGGTGCCTAGTGCAGCCGCGACTCGTATAGCAGCTGGAAAAAGTTCTTCTGATAGTCAATGTTGCTTGTACGGATCGTACGAGTGCAAACAACCGAACCTTGAAGGATACGCATACTGCGCAAAACACATTTTAGAAGATGGTACTGCTCCTTACAAACAATGCAGTTTTGTCTATAACACGAATGGCAGGAAATGCCAAAGTCCAGCCCCGAAAGGAGACAGAAGAGATCTAGCGTGAGTTCCAAAGTAACTCTTTCAGAAAATTCTCGGCCTTCAACTAGCCCAGATTCTGGGATTCAGGAATTCATCGCCTCTCCCTCTTCCGCTTTGTAAAATTTCATTTTTTATTTAGATACTGTTCAGAACATTCGAGAAAGGCCCAGTTAGCTCGCATAAAGTCCACTTCAAGGCACGCGCCTCCACAGACGCCAGAGACTCTGCTATTAAATTTAAGTCATTACGTTAAGCCGACAGACTCTAGTGCAGAGGACACAGAGGAAGATGAGGGAAAGGTGAAAGTGCTGGACCCTTTTGGTGAGAGCTTCTCCATATGAAGCGTGCATTTATACTTTTCACAGCTCAATATTTTAAACTTGGGGGTAATATTTTCCAGCCGAAATAGACGCTTACAGAATAAATGCAAGTGGTTGCGACGTATTGGATTACGCAAGTTCATCAGACAGCGACGTCGAGCCTGTTGTTGTTAGCGAAACGCTACGCGGTTCATTTCTTGACGATAGCGAAGACGAAAGTCTTCAAAGTTCGCAGGAAGATCCGCTGAAGTATGTTATCCAAGTTTTTCTTTTTTCATTCAATCGTGAGAGAGAAAATTTTCGGGATCTTTATTACCTTCTGCATGGTTTTAAGCTGCTGTGAATGACGATTTTTTTATTTTCTTTGCATCTAATTGACAAAAAGGCAGAAATTTTCATATTCAAGCTTCACTTTGCATGGCGATAGTGTTTGTTTATTAAGATCAAGCTTAAAACTAGGTAATCCAGGATTCTGGTGATCAAAGACCCTTATCACTTCTCGATTCATCTTGTAGAATTGGTGTATATTCATTCTGACGAATGTTTGAATATCATTTATATATGGTAACGCTAGATTGCTTTGGCTTGTGCTATAATATTAAGTATTTTCTTAACTACGTACCACCAAGGGATGTGTAATCATTTCTTCAATCTCGTCTCTTTATATTATCTATTTAATAAACGATTTGATTGTATTAAGTTTTCTGCCTTGACGCGGTACCCTACATCTTCTGTCCTGTAGTAGTTGCTTCCGGCGTGACAGAGACACTTTTTATCTATTGAATCATTAGTATTAATTTTTTAAGGCACGCCGGAATATTCACCGCCGAAGAAGTTATATACATAGCAAGAGAGAAGCTTATCAGACTCCAATCGCTTTACATAGATCAGTTCAGAAGGTTGCAGCATATATTTAAAGAAAAAAGACGCAAGTACCTGCACTCTGTGAAAAAAGAAAAAGAAACATCTTGTGAGTTGAATTATAAACTTTTCGTTGTTACATCGTATCATGAAATTCGACAGAATTGAACAATTTGAAAACCGTATTTAATCAACAATTAAAATACAGGCAGCATTCACGATCAGCCCAGAGACAGCGCGAAGGAGAAAAAGATATACGACAAATTGAAGGCCCTAAATTGTTACCATAGACGTAGCGGGGTCGAAGCTATTCTGTACAAAAAATCACTAGAGAGAAGAGCGCAGGTATTGAATAACAGCGCGATGAACAATACCATCTTAATTTAATCGACAACTCGGATTTATCGCTTTCTCATACTTTCAGGCGACCGAAGGACCCGCCCAGAGACCTCCTAATGTAACAAAATGCATTTTCACAGAAGGCGGGGTAAAATGCGGAGACAGAACTCTACCGGCTGCAAGACATTGCCGTAAACACATATTGAAGGTGCGTTGATTAATTTTCGAGATTTCCCATGGTCTTGGAACTCGAAATCGGCTTTTCACATCCACGCAGTTGTAGATAAGCCATCGTGTCTCAGATTTGAATTTATTTTGTTTCCACGTTAAACAGGACCAGCATCAAGTGTTATTCAAAGCTTGCGGAGCTGTTAGATCTGACATAGAGTGCCACGAGCCTGTGTCCGTCGTCTTTGATTCGTCTTGTGTATTTCACATGAATCTACCACCACCTCTGAAGCTTGAATCTATGGCGGTGAGAAATTCTCACAAAATTGTTTTATCCAGAGTTGAAAAGGGAGTATTGATAATAACGCTCGTTTTTTTCTTTCTAGTTTGAAGAAGCCAAACCCGTGATAAAAGAACCATTGGCCTTGGACAATCAATCAATGGAAATAGACGTAGTCGGTGAAACTCAAGAGATTGATCCCGACGATGACATGGCTGGTTTGATGAGAGAGATGAACGACGCGGCAGGAAAAAAAGTCGCTTTCAATGAGAGTATAAATAGCGAAGCTAGCACAGATACTGCATTTAGTTTGAACGCCCAGTTGAGCGACAAAGACGAACTTATTCTGATTTGATATAATAGCGATTTAGTTGTTACAGGAGAGATGACAATTTTTAAATAACTTAAAGTTTCATATTCGATGTTAATGTTTAAAAAAAAAAAAAAAAATATAAAGATATGAAATCTCATCGTTTATACATAATAACAGAAAGACTCGCTTCAATATTGATAGTTGATAGTATTTTTTTTTTTCTTGTTTTTTCTTTCTAACGATTGATCGCTTATTAGTTATTACACATTGTAAATAAATTATTTTTTAATTAAGAAATTTCTATCTTCTTTTCTCACGATATTATCACCTGAAAATAAAAAATTCCACAAAATTTAAACAAATGAGTTTCGATGGGAAGGGGGGGAGCAGAATGAGATTCGTACTGCATTCAGATGAAATAAAATAAAAATATTAACAAACCCTTAAATATCTTCGTTTTTTTTTTGTTTTTATGTTTTTTTTTTATTACAAAAGGAAAAAGAAAACATAAATCGGTCAAAAACTCAATAACTGCTTTGTATAGAATTTTGGTCACGCTTGGCTCGTTTCTGTTTCTGTTTCTCTTTTTTTCTCTTCTTTACTTCAAACACTGATAAGTACTTACACCGTTTACTTTACAGTTAATACAGAATAATCGTGATTTAACTACGATCAGATGACTGGGTGTATGTATGTATGTGTGTACAAAATTCAAAACCTTATCTTCTCGTTGAAATTAAGCTTCTAAAAGCTAATGATTTTACGCATTGAATGATCGATTAGTTAGATTGAAAAAATAATAATTAACATTTCATTCAAAAAAAGCTATTCATAGCGATATTGTATCTGAATTTGTTCTTTTCTTTTTTCTTTCCTTCTTTCTTTCTTTTCTATTTAGTTTTGAATTTTTCATATAAAGAAAGTTTCTTGTTTCAATCTGTTTACTATATTTCACTCCCAAAGATATGAAGCCTCTTGTTATTGATTGTTGATTATTATTATTATGATTATTATTATTATCATTATTATTATTATTATTATTATTGACGAAATAATACAACAATGTAATAAAGAAAGGAAAAAAAGAAATTTAATTTTCTAAATTTGAATAATAAATCCTGACTACCCAAAACGACCGTAATCAATGTTGTTGTTGTTTTTTTTTTTTGTGTATTTTTTTTTTTAATTATAATTACCTAATTAAGAATGCAAAAGGCTCGTCCTATGCATCGAGTTCAGGAATCAAGAGTAAAATTGTTTATTTTCTTGAAAGATATAATATACTGTCCAACCAACGTTAGAGCAGGCCATTTGCTTTTTGGTTCAAGCCGCGCGTTAAACACTGACTGCAACGATTATAGTTGAGTAATTACATTATACATACTTAAATAACTAAATGCCGCCTATATTATTATCTTGTCTAAGAAATTAATTATTATTACTACTAAAACAAAAAAAAAAGTAAAGTATAATTACTAACACATGCATGCATTCTCAAATATTGACGAGACATTATATATTCGCAATTAAATATTGTTCGAAATAAAAAAAGGAAAGGAAAAGACAAAATACAACGAGAAGAAAGAAAAGAAATTACGAATTATGTTTCTTTCATTTTCTTCAAAAAACACGTTATATATAATATTGATTCGTATCAAATATGTATTTAAGTCTGAACATACGCAGTATACGGATATTTCTAGAAAAGATTATTCTAAGAATTATAAGACAAAATAGAGAGAAAAACAAAAAAAAAGAACGAAAAATACTATAATAAAAATTTTACACGTTGTTCAGTTTGCGTTGATAACTAACTTCTTATTTCTTAAACTTAAATAGGTATGATGGTGAAACAACAGGCATTCCGTTCGTCACTGGGGATAGCGGTGGGAAAGTATAAAGAATTTAAATTTCGTTTTTCTTCTAATATTCAGTTCACCTCTCAATTCTTCATTTCTGATTCATTATCAATATCTTAGTATATTCGCGTTCCCATAGATGCGATAGGACCGGAAAAAAGAAAATGAATTAAAAAAAAAAAATTAAAATTAAGAAAACTAGACGAAATCGCAACAAGCGCATAATATATAATCTTAGCATCTGCAATCTCTCGCTGTCGTATCTCTATCAAGACGTAATAAATATTGTACACAGTTTTCATTATTCTCTCATCAGTCTCGAAAAACGGTCGTAATACGTACTTACGACTACGTTTAAATATTTAGTTCACGCAGTTATCCTTTCCCAATTAATTTTACGCCGCGTTTTATGCTTACGATTATTATCATTATCATTATCATTATTATTATTATTATTATTAATATTATACTGAAAAATAGCCCTAGGTTGATCCCTTGGCATCGACCTTTACCCCCCTGTCCTTCCGTCCTACTCTTAGGTTTTGAATAAATCGCGTTTAAACAATAAACTCGGATTACTGCAAGCAAGAAAATTGGACTTGACTCATTATTTTTTCTTTGTAAACTTTTACCAGGACTTTTTCAAATTCAATCTAATGTTCGTATATTTTATGGGTTTCCAAGAAGGGGTAAACTAACGCCGCACAACGTGTTCATTTCGAGTCCTAAACTCAAATTGTATGTGATATAAATGCGTGAGACCGTGTGGGGTCGAGCGGATGGAAATATCTGCAGACATTTTCCGCCAGCTATGAGCACTAACACACGAAATTTTTTGACCCCTGAATTCTCAGAATTCGGGCTACTCTTCAACTTGGTATTGTAATCGAACTATTCCTGCCGTGATATTGTTTCGCGTGAAATAGTCATAAGTCGCCGACGAGTTCGCGATATCATTATATCACGAAAATGTAATTCGAATCGTGTGACGGGGGCGGCCATGTTTATTGTGTGTAAGTGTGTTTGTCAACTGTTACGAGTTTGAATCAACATTTAATCACAACTTTAGGCTCATTTATGCCAATTATCCTCTACTTCACGCGCAACACTTCTATCAAAGGAATTCACTCTCAGTTGTGTGTCAATACCCGTAGAGAACATCTATAATACCCACAGAATTTTTTCATCCAAAATAAGCCTTTGCCCACATTAGGTATTATTATTATTATTTGTTTTCTTTTTTTTTTCTTGTCGTGTTTGTTTTTTTAGTTACTGAATATTTTCTTCAAATTTTCCTCGTACAGAGCAATGACCAGCATTATGCTAAGACCCAAGACCAGTCCTAGTGCTTGTAGTACGCATTGCCACTGAGATCCTCCTTCCGCCGAATGGCTCGAAGTCAGCTCTGGTATCTGTGTATGGAAAAAAAAAAAAAAAGATTGAAATGCGAAACTATCGGCTGTAATATTAGAATCAGAGAATATAGGCAATCTTAATGCTCACCATATCGACCAGAGCAATATATATAAACATTCCAGCTGCCGCGGCAAATATCCAACTAGTTGTGGCCGGATCTGCACCCAAAAGGATACCAAATATCATACCGAATAGGCATAGCACGGAAGATAAGAGATTGTAAAAAACTGCCTGCTTTGCGCTCATCCCGGCTTTAAGTAGAACGGCAAAATCACCTGTTGAAATCAATAGATTCGTTGATTTACATCATTTTTGTAAAGTGTTAATTGGACTCGTATCATTGATGTAGATATGAAAAGTCGTTATAACACGCACCCAACTCGTGAGGTAATTCATGGCACAATACTGCAATAGCCGTTGAAAATCCACCGGCAATATTGGCGGCAAATGCTGCACCGATGGCCATACCGTCAGTGAAATTGTGTAATCCATCGCCCATGATCACCATCCATGCAACACTTGACATGGATTCTGGCGCTGAATGTACGTGACCTTAAACAGAATGGAAAAACTTGTTTTGAAATGATTTCCTCATACTATATTAGAACGCGGAATTAGGGAGTTCAATAAATCACCATGCGAATGGGTGTGACCGTGATGTTTAGTCTCATGTTCACGGATTATCACAGTATAACTTTCAGCCTCGGTCACGGGCGGATCAACGCCGTCGTTACTCTTCTTTGAGTGATTGTTGGCCGTCTCATCCAACTTCCACTCTTCTTCTTGCTTCTTTTCAACATCTTCATCGACCGCTTTTGAAACAGCATTGGTGTTTGATGTCAATGGCTTTTCTTCATCTATAGCTGGTGGTCTTTGGTGATTGTTGTGCTGCCGATTGTGATGATTGTCTATGGGATTTAAAATATTTTATTATCAATCTCATAGGACTGCAGGCAGTAATGAGTTGAGTTTATTTACCTTGAGTTTCTGTTGTGATTTCGCCGTAGCAGTAAGGATAGGATGAATATTTGTGCTTGCAATGCTTGTCGCCGACAGAATTGCCGCCGGTTGTATCCGGTTCGCGCATTACTTTTACCCTGAGAGGAAGCTGTGAGATTCAAAAAAGTTCCATACGTCAATAATGGAGGAAGAAAACAATAGAATCTGATACTGGCTGCATGGATGAAAGAAAAATCACCTTATTACGTCTCTGACGAAACTTTCTCCACTCCCCGATCATAGTCAGAGCTTTTTCAGTGAAAAAGAAAACGACCAGACCCAACATGGCCACTAAACCTTTCCACATATTCGCATCATGCTCCCATTGCAAGTCAGTTGGTGAAGAAGCTGAATGGTGATCATGGTCAGATTCATGTGTGTGACTGTGACCTTGGCCGTGGCTGTGGGCTGTGGGAGACATCATAGCCTGTGGGATTCGGGGATATAGATAAAGGGGCGAAAATTTTTTTGAGAAACTTGAGACAGAGCTGCTCTACTCACATGGGGTAGCAGATGTATTAGAGCGTCTCCACACAGTGTGCCGACGGCTAGAGCTACCAGAAATTGTATCATCTGGTGGTAGTAGCTTTTATTCATTACTGGTATGACGACGACCCCAAGTAACCCGCATAGACTTATTATTAGAATACTGATCGATGAGTAAATCCATACTGTACGAAAAAAATCAGGGAAAAAATATCGTTATTCCATTTTCTCTGGATAATAGAGGAGATACTTGTTCATTGGATATTAATTATTTCGTTAACACACCCTGCCAGGTATTGTGGGAAATTTTTTCGGCAACAGCAGGCTGCCAATCCAAAGGAACTTGAATACATCCGCTATGATCAGCGCTTGCTAATTGATATACTATCGCAGGGCATACCCTCTCCAAAAGCCATCCAGGCAAAATAGTGCTGTTTTGGGTCTCAGACGTGTAAGAATTATCTTTAGAATACGTTGTGAGTAATTCTGTACTGGTGATGCACTGAAATTATTTAATAATTAAAAAACCTATAGTATTTGAATCACATCGCGTGCTTGTATTTACTATCATAGTATATAATATTTTCCTCAAAAATGGCTTTTCCCTTTATATCATACAAAGAACAACGACAAACAATATTTTTGCTTTACCCTTGTTCTCGCTTTTCCACTAGAATGGCCATCGTTTGGCTTCAGCTCCGTACTCCTGGTCACCTCCTTATCAATAATATCTGAAATACGAGAAACTCGTTTTATCTTACATTCTGAGGTGTCCTATAAGCATTAAGCATGAAAGGTGAACTACTTCCCCGGTGTATCATTATTCTCTAATAATCACCAGATAAGACCAACTAATAAATGATACTTGAAGAAACATGAGCCATGTATTTGTACAAGGAATATCATTAACTTCAGTATTGTTATGTCTTAACTAGTAGATGGTACGTATTTCTTTTAATCTCTCTAAAATGATACTGCAATCAGAAGCAACAACTCTGTGAATAACATCATAAAGCGAGAAAACACTTCTTAGCAGAGATATTGAACTGGTTGTGAGAAAACCTCAAGGCACTGTAAATTGCTCGAAGCAATTTGATTACACGTAATACATTAAGACTCGTATTTTTCCTGGCCACATAACTCGAAGTTCAATTCTGATTCAGAAGATTAGGAGTTGAGATGGTTGGTTTCTGTTCATAATGCGGGCTCAACGGATCGGATTAGTCTGTTGAAAGAATTACTCGCTGAATGAATCTGATACTGCATCGCGATGAGTCGATTGATTCGTAAAATAGTTGACCAAGTTGACCAGCCTTATTGAAAGTAACAAGTAATTTGAAAGGTCAATTGGGTATAATTGAGACATTTAAAATCTCCAATTGATGCCTGATAAAATATGGTATCTATTGTACTAAAGACTCGTCGGCTTTATTGATAGCAAATATCTCTCTCGTGATTAAACACTACATAGTATAGGTGTTATCTTTCTTTTTTTTTTTTTTTCATCACCTGTTACTGCATGATGAAATTATTAAAATATTTTTGAAAAACTGGGATAAAATAAGAATTTTCAAATGCTATTGAAATTTCACACAGTTTTTGGAATCTCAAAAACTATTAACTTTAGGGTGTTTTGCAATGAATTTGTCAATTTTCAAATTGTCTGGCTTTTTCCACAGTTTTTCAGCCCTTCAACAACTCTGAACTTATCTTGCGCCGCCAACATTCGTATAGAATCCCCTCAAACTAGGGATAAAAAAAAGTTGAGAAATAGCCGAAAAACATCTTACCAGTTGTACTACGCGTCTCCCCTTGGTCGTGATCTTCCCGCTCATCAAGTTGACTGATGATATCAACAAGCTTGAGATTCTTAAGCAGCCTTTCGAAACCTTCGATAGTCATGCTATCCCCGTTTCCATAATCCTGGAATATTTTTCTTGTGAAATATGACTGGTCCATAACGACGTGTCTCTTATTCCTCAGCCTCGCTATATCAGCGTCACCTCCAGACCTCTCAATTTTATCGCTAAAATTTTCCTCATTGTCTTTTATCCTGACTATTTCTTTAGATCCGATTTGGCGTTTTAATGGCTGTAAGCTATCGTCTCGTCGTCTCGTGTCCGGCAGATGACCTCCAGAATCTTGAGGGAATGGGACGCCGTGCGCCACCTTTGAATCCGTATGTGCAGAACAAGGGGCGTGTGCCGCACACAGCACGCAAACAACACAGACCGTGACAAAGTGATGCGACATGACTGGGTCTAGTAATCGCCTGTAAATACAGAATCGAATTTTTCCTCGTCAGCTTTGCCTATGTTGGGAAATGATATTGGGATAAACTTTGCTTTGGGAATAAAGGGAGCAAAGGTTCTACATCTATGACCAGATGAAATATGGTTTAGGCAGTTTCTTCATTCATTGTTTTCCTCAACAAATGTACATCTGAATGTTGAAACTGCACATGGTATGTTAAGAATTATGTATTCCAGGGCATATTTTTATCTAAAAGAACCGAGAATCTGAAGTTGGAGCACCGGATTATTGTTTAAACAAAATATCTGATCAGTTTAAATAATTTCCTCAATTTATTCTGTTTGATCATCAGTGTCTGCATGAATATGCATGCGTGAGTGAGTACCAGATCCATATCACGAAGTATGAATCACAGTAATACATTTTTAGCCGAAGGAAGAACAACCCAGACAGCAGACATGTGGAATAGATATTCATAGGATATCCATCATGTCTGCTGTCTGGAAAGGCTGAAACTAGTGACTTTGAATATTGTTTGTAACAAATATTCAAGTAATTTGAATAATTTTCCTCATTTCATACAATCGATTAAGCGCTGAGCAAGTAAATTCTGTTTCAAACATCAAAAGAAAAGAAAATAAAACAAACAAATAGTAAGTAGTTCAGTTAGCAGAAAGTACTGATAGTTTCAATTTGTTTTTTTTTTTTTCAATTTGAAATACCATAAAGCTAAATAATTGATCAGTGAAATAGTAAAAGTCACAAACTAGGAGTGAGAGACTACATCATTGAAACAACTAATTTATTTGACTAAATAAATTTTAGAGTAAAAAATCTCTGCAACTTTCAACAATTCTTTGTATACCTCAAACTGGTTCTACATTTCCATTATGCTTATATGTATACTATGTATAATTTTTACTGCTGACCCACAGCATTCCTGCAATCCGCTAACTTCATTCAAGTAATTCAACTCTGATTACCATCCGAATGTCATTTACTTTATTGTGTAAGCAACTGTTTATTTTAAATAATCTGTTATAGCATTTTCGACTGGGCTACACCAGTGTAGTGTAGCTATATACATCCTCTTTCTTTTCTATGAGGAAGAGAGAGACAAAGATGGCTACACTACACCAGTGTAGATCGGTGTAGCCCCAGTCGAAAATGCTATTAGAATTAGCTAAGATGCTATAGTGGAATTCATTCAGCTACTTTGTGTAAGCTGAATATTTATCCCAGTAAACGAAAAGGAATTGAGTATGTGGAAAACAGAATTAGATTGGATTAAAAAAACATGTGTGTCAATTCTTTGTAATTCTTTTGAATTTTATTTAATCCGTGTTAATTCCGTTTCTACATACTCAGTTCCTTTTCGTTTACTGGGATCATTGCATACTTTATCATCCCACCCTATAAAAGAGGGAATGAGCTTTCCCCTTAAACAGTTTGTTTCATCAGTTGGGACCTGACTATTTCGCCTTTCAGTTATTTCGTCAAACACTTAGTTTTTGCGTTTAAAATTCTGCACGGAATTTTCTTGAATTCACAAGTTGCCTCATGATTTGAATGAACATTCATACTTATCAGAACGCCACAAGCGTGTGGGGATTTCTTTGCGGGAATAATAAAGCGATAAGGAAGAAGGAAAGAAGGAAAGAAATAAAAAGAAATGAAAGGAAAAGAATTTATTTGATATTTTGGCTTATTCTCAGTCTATTTATAGTCATAATATCGTGCAGAGACGCTGATCCTATGGCCGACCCGTTGCAGTTCTCCAATTGTATACCTGTATCTATGTGTACGTTCCTATTTAGGTTAGAAAGTTATGATGAAACTTTTGCCCAACGTTCGGAAAGAGAGACAGAGTACCACGATCACCTAAATCACCAACTCTGCAGTGAGCTACGAAATTATGGCGGGATCCGCTACTACCCGCAATATCTGGGTCTCCTAAACCTAAACTTGTACGTTTTTTGCTACGGTGTAGTGTCGCTCTATCACTGTGTTGTTTCCGTATACTCAGCAAATAAAATGACAAAAAGCGAGTTTTACATTCCAGTTTTGCTATCTCCGGCCCCTTATCACCCCTCTCGCGTCATACGCGTACCTTACTAAGTTTAAACTATAATTACATGTGTACCGGGGACCCGGAGACGCGGGGCCGGGAGGACTACACCCACGGACACCGGCGATATGTATGACCACGTATGACTAACGAGATCGACCTGGAGACGGTCGTGCCGACATGTCTGGGCATGTCTGAGCCTGATCTGGCTGATGCAGCACCAGCGTGACGCCTACTCCCCGGTACCGTATACGGTACACGATATAACGTCATGTGTATCAAGTTGGTCATTATACAATGTTAAAAGTGCGTGTCTGGGGGGGTAGAGGGTATGGTATGAGTTAGGAGGGATTTTCGTATGTCTATGTATGTGTTATAGTAGGATATGTGCATACTGTGTGTCTGCATGGGCCTTGTTGCATTAGTTATACATGGTAGGTATATGTAGTATATGTCGTACCTAGTAGTAATGTAGTACAACACTGTGAATGGTACGTATGCATGAGTGCATGCGAACACGCGCGATACTACAGAACAACACGACGCAACTAAACGAGCGACAAGAATATAGCTTAAAGAAAAAAATTTAATTTTTATAGACCCACCGATAATAGTTCCACCTGTAGGCAACGATATGGGGTCCAACTCGTACGCACTCGTGCTTCTGTCGGTAACTGAAAATGCAAAGAGTCTGCATATTGGATTTAGAATATCCGGTGGGCGGGGGTAAATGCGCGATACCACTGCGCAGATCAATCCCCTCCACATATTTTATAACGCAATAAACCAGAAGATATCAAGTAGCTAGATATCGGAAATACCGTCTTTTTCTACGTCAATTATTTTCAGACACAGTCAACACAAAGCTACGTTATTGGTCACTCTTGGCGAATCCAACCAATGACATCGCAATTTTGTATCGTAATTGAAAATGCAGCGTTACATATATCTAACAAAAGTGAAGAGAGGAAGTAAAATTAGCAAAGTTGGAAGAAATTTAAGCGTCTCTTTAAGGCCCATCCCTAGTCGCCCACCTCCTTTTGGTCGAAATGTGTTACATTTCGATTATTATCCGAGCCCAGGCGTCGAAACTGCAAAAAAGAGATGCTTAGCGCAACTTCTATTTCAATTCCGAACACATACGTCCAAAAAATGTTCGTTTCGTGCGAAAATAGAGTCTACAGATCGATTTTACATTGTTACGAAATTATCCGAATTCGAATAATTTCGTCACAATGTAAAATCGATCTGTAGACTCTATTTTCGCACGAAACGAACATTTTTTTGGACGTATGTGTTCGGAATTGAAATAGAAGTTGCGCTAAGCATCTCTTTTTTGCAGTTTCGACGCCTGGGCTCGGATAATAATCGAAATGTAACACATTGCGACCAAAAGGAGGTGGGCGACTAGGGATGGGCCTTAACAGCTCAAAATTTACGGCATATGATAAATCATTTTATTTGTGTCTCGGTGTGCGAAGGATTGGGTGTAAAATTATTTTTAAAAAGGATTTACCTCGCGCTTTACTTTTATGCACGTATGCGCATGTGTGAAATCATATCTTTCGTTGCAGACGAGGCTTATAAACGAGACACAGTCAATCGTCTTACTATGTAGATAGACGTGTATCGTTGGGTATGTATCTTGAATGTTGTTTAATCCTTGGTGAAACATAGCCAGCGGACAAAAATGTCTACAAATGTTTAAAAATAGTCGTATCCTACCTGAAAACTTTTCTGGCACCACATGTACTGGTTGGTGTACATAAGTCTATAAGTTTAAAAAGAAAAGTGAATAAGAAGAAAGAAAAAAATTCAGTTTTACTTAGACATATTACTTTAGCTAGTATAATTATGGCTTCGAAAGTAACAGCTTCCCAGGCGTTGGGGACAGATGGAACAGACTTTTTACACAGGCAAAGAATCGCTGCACAATATCAATTCAGGTAAACCGCGATATCAAGGGTAATGTCATTGGGTTTCAATTACATACGCACACTACCTGTCGCTCCGAGTTCAGTGCATGCGATTATCACGACTATTTTTTTTTTTCATCGAAATAATTCCGTTCTCTTATCACCTCGACATCTCGAATATAGATTTTTCTGTTATAAAAATCTTATCAACAGATTAATTAATTAACCACGAATTTAGTCTCCATTTAGAATTTATTAACAACTCTGTTAGCACCGATTTAGACGGCTGTTTTCTCTCTCCAAGGCTTCCTCAAATCATTGCCAGACTTCTGTTATAGATATACGTCATTTGGTTCACATTCACTAAGATTTCGATATTTTAATCATTTCAGCGCAATGAACAAGTCGAGATTAAAATACTGCATATTTTTTCACTATTTACTATTTTTTGTAATGCTCGCTAAATTGTCAGCCGATATTCTCGACCATTTGGATATTTTTGTACTGGAAATTGAAGAGCTTCAAATACCTCAGGTAATGTATGATCGTCGATCGATCAATCAGGGGCTTTTAGAATGTACCATTCAACAAGATATTCCTTGAATAACTGATTGAAGATTAAGTAATGAAGGAACGTGCCACGCTGCAAGACACCAACTAATGATGGTTCCGATTTTAGCCCCTATGGTGGGAATACATATGGTGCGGAAGCCTCCTTCTTTCATTTTTGGGCTTATCTGCTATACGCTACAATAGAATTAAGACAATACAACGATACATGATGGGTATAGTCCTACTTGGTTACGGCCCACTTATTTACGGGGTTGTATACTACTTCAGGGATGTCTGGGCTTACTTAACAACAGATGAGAGAGAGAATATACAAATGTGGCAGGTGAGCTATGGAATTAGCTGAAACAAAATTCAATGAAAAAAAATCAGGAAAAAAAAATTGGTAAGAAAAAATATTCCAGAACTGTTGTTTTGATAGTTTTTGTTTTTGTTTTCCAGGGTATGCCGTACGGATTATTATGGTACGCATTTTTGCTACTTGCTTCTCAAGTACATTTCTTTTCATTATATTTTTCGTGGAATCTTCAGTCTGCTTGGAAAGCTCGGGGCTCTAAGAAAGTTGAGTGAATATCATGGCTGGGCGTACGGGTTACAGAAAGAGAGAGACAGACCTGTAATATGTCAGACGTATATGTACATAATGCGAAATAATTTTTTTTTTTTTTCTCTGCCTCAACGATGTACATACATAATATAATATAACATAAAGTGGAAATATTCTTGTACGAATATTAAATTATTTTACTTAAGGTGCTTATTTAAGGCAAATAATATTGGTGTTCTTTTATTCGTATATTTTCACTCCCTAAATTTCATTTTGCGCACACTGTGTCGAAAAATATCGTATGAAACTAGTGCGTATAATTTTTACGCACTTGTTGCATAATATACTATTTCTTCATACCTGCTCGCAAGATACCCATTTGCGCCCGCTCACTAGGTGGGAACAGAGGCATTTATGCAGAGCAGATGTTGAGAAAAATATCGTGTGCATCACAGGCGCAAGGCTATTTTGGTGAGTGTGCACGTAGCACACTCGCCATATAGTTATTTACGCCCTTGATACACAATAGTACTTTTCGATACTAGTGCGAAAGTGTTGATTCTCGGACGAGTGTGAAGTTTTTTGCCCGAGCGAAGCGAGGGTGACATTCACACGAGTCGAGAATCATCTTTCGCACGTGTATCGAACTTCATTTTTCAACACAGCGCGCGTTAAGTTGAATTTTATGCACGCGAAGCGTGCGCAAAATCAAACTTTGCGCACGCCGTGTGGAATGTACTATTTTACACCTTCTCGGCGGTAACCTCGATTATAAAGGTTCCGCTGTTGCGGCGGCTGTTACTGCTGCATCGACATTCTCTGTACAATAAATATGAACAATTTCTTTCAAACCAAACGATTCTCATTCAAAGATTTCCGCATCATTATGCCCACTTTCTCACATCAAAAACGTTAATCTAAAGTTTGGTGATTGAAAGTCGTCTAAGGAATCCATCATCAATTAGCTGGCTGTTCATCCAGCATAGTCATGCTATCATAGAACATAACACGTCACACGTCATCTTATGTTAAATCGGCTAAGCGGTTTGCGCATAGAATTGTGGATAAAAAGGCAATAAAAACGGAATCTTAGTCGGCATTTTGTACATCAAGATCGAATAATTCTGAATGAAAAAATCAGCAAGATATGCTCCGTTAGCAGCAATTATTACAGTCCAAAGTTCGTCGAGTTATCATCAGAAATGGAGAAAAAATTACGGATTTTTGTAAAGCTCGCAAGTCAGCCATTTCCAAAGCGGAAGCGATGTAGGTGTGAAAAACTTATTGGCCCCTCTATCACAGGGTATACGATTTTTCTGTAAAGATGAATTAAAATTCGCACACACAAATAATGAAATAGCATAGTCAGAAGGACTACTAAAGCGAATTTTTACTGCTTCTCATCGTAGTTGAACGAGAAAACTTTCCCACTATACATCGCCGTATTTTAGGTTGCCTATCGTCTAGGCGCACCAAAGAGAAGACGAATCTCTACGCCATCTGTTGGAAACCGAGGTGCCCTATGTTTTTTACACCACAGAGTGGGGGGTGACCCGAGATGTATATAGTTAGACGACGCAGTTTAGACGATATACGCGATGTTCTAAATGGGTATTTGTATGGTCTATGATTGTTGTTTTGCGAAGGACCCCCAGGTGGCGTCGTGCGTGTCTCAAGTGTCAAGTGTCAGGCAGCCATATTCTCGTTTTCTAAACTCGAAACAAGTTGAAAATTTGTTGAATTGAAAGAATAATTTAAGATTTCTTTAATAAACCGTGTGAACTTTGAGCAATAATGACTGACAAAAAAGGTAATTATCCAGCATATCACTATAATTCGAATGAAATTACGCCTCACGACTATTATACCTTAGACCTTGCGAAAGATATTCAAAGAACCGAATTACATATCACCTATAAGAATTACCAACTCAGTAATAATCGTTCTATTAAGACTTGTAAGAGGTATTCCTAGATAAAAAGTGATTAAAAAAATCATCGTCATCGATTACCGCAAGTTATAATATACATATTTTCATCCGAAACGCGAAGTGTTAATAATCATATTACTTTTATGAATCGCGATAAATTCGGACGGAATTACATCCCACAAAGTAGATCAATACTCACTCCCCGACTTTAGCGTAGGAATATACAAAATGGCTTCCGGCCTTGGAAACTGGATAGAAATTACATACATATTTCTATAATTCGCCAATAACGGATTACCCAATGTCCAGACAACAATTACATCATTAAATAAAACAACATGAATAAATAAAAATGAATTAACAGCAATAATTATTCGATATACTATGCGTTTAGAAAGTAATATAGTTTTACTCATAAAACTGAAACTGAAAAAAGCACCACGGAAATGAATAATTTAATGAAAGAATAAAGATAAGTTCTATCAAAAAAACCAAATCAATTTTTGTTTTTGATTCTACCTTTTTATCATATTCAAATTTTTATTATGAACGAGATTTCATATCGGTGAATACTCAGAGCAATAGAATTGGGCTGCATTATCGTCTTTTTATCACAATTAGAAATTCGATTCTTTACAGTTTTGATAAATCCTAGTTCTCATGCTACAGAGACTAGCACCCATTTATGTCCTCCCTTTTCAAGGCCCTTTTCAATATAATTCGATGAATTGATCTGTCCACCTGGTCCAAAATCATCAGCTATAGCCAAGGAGCTTCTGAGATTCAAGAACCTCTAGCCACTCCCGGGAGTTGAACTTCATCCCTTTTTCATGATCAATTTTCAGATACTGCCGGATAAACCCACGGGATTGGTCGCTACTAGCAATTCTTTCGGCCCTAACAATTGGGAGCAGGTCCTCTGGGGGGTATACCCAGTGATTTGAATTGGTTTTTTTTTTGTTTATATATTCACATCCCTGCAATTGAGAAGAAAAAATAGCGATGATATTTCCTCCATTTTTTGTTCTCCACATCAAACAATTCGGTCAAAACTGTAAAGAATGCCTCACCCTGGTCTGGCAATACCCAAATTGATACTCAGTACCTGATTACACATCAATATATGAGGGGGGGGAAACATTCCAGTACGTTTAATAATTATATGTTAAATTATGGGTGGTGGTACTTACAATGAAAGGATATCGCTAGGGATGGCGAAAAATGGTGAAAACTTAGCGAGAATTGATGATAGAGATGACCGAATTGGGATTGGCTGAGAAGGGTTTTAATAATGATAATAAGTTTTTCATTCCATGAAAATTATACGGATACTTGTCGTTTCTGAGACAGTGATTCCAGTGGTAATAGTTGGAATATGCCAAAGATTAGATGTTTTTCACTTAGATGACCTCTACCAGATATTCGGATGACATTCTTGACACTATCCACTTGTTTGACTGTTACCATTGACTCCAGTGACTCAATAGCTATAACAATCCGAGCCAAAAATACTGCTGGGAATTGTGCAATTTTTAATATTTTCTTGGCGCAAGAACTAGATTCTGGTGAAGACATTCATTCTTACAGTCCTCTTGACACCCGAACCGATTCATACTGTCGTCACTAGACCCAGCCACTTATAGATCTCGGGAATCCATGACATTTTCATGAGACACGCCAGGTAGTCAGCATTTGCTCACAATCTTTCTCAAACAATATGAGCTTGCTTATATTCATCAGTGATTATCGGAGATGAGTTTATTCATTAATTCCACTTGCCAGATGGTCAGCGAAAACTTGGAATTTTTTTTCTCAACGAATCAATTTTGAAGTAGATATTATGGTTCCACAGTTTGTCGCAGGCTTTCTGTGCCAGGGTACAAATTTTGAACACATGAAATTTCTATCCAGTGAGAGAATCGGTAAACTAGGAAATTACAGACCGCTTGAAAGATTAGGAAACTTTTAGCTAAGAATAAAGGTGTATTTCTATCATTGCTGTAGGTATAATAAAAGATATTCTCAGAGGGTTAAATTTGTTACCTGAAAATCAGGCAAGAATCATCAACAATTAGTATAGATTATTAAATTACAATTGAGGGACTGGGTGGGACAAGAGCTCAAGGTGCAGAATCATGACAGTATTTTGGTAAAATATATTTGTGCGATATATCGATTGTTTGATGATGTCTACAAATGTTGATCGCTCTTCAATGCATTGAATATGTCGGCGTAGGGAGTTTTTCGATGCTGAATAGAATAAGGATGATGAAAACCGTTTGTAAAATCGCGTTAGGTGTTAATCCGCACGATATAAAGAGATGATACAAAGATATATTTAGAGAACACCGAGTTGTTGAACTTTCTGAGCATGCTTCTGGGTATTATGACTCAGAACTTTAGTAATAGGAAACATGTAGCTGCCGTTATCAATCTAAATTATGATAAAATTATACAAATCTTATTATTTGTATATTTAAGAGTTCCACAGTCGTTCCAGCCAGCTCCCAGGTTGTTGTATAGCTAATAGTGCGGAGTCGAAATATCATTCTAGGATCAGACCAGAGCAATATAACAAAATAATTTCGATAGATGCGAGAGAGAAAGAGATACAAAGAATTAGCATACCGAATCTGAACTCCACCAAAGTTGAAGTTTAGATAAATTAGATAATAGATTGATTGTAAGATTAAAGTGTATCGATGTGTCGCCAAATCTATATTACACAATAACTATAAGAAGTATAAGCGACTGCGACTGCGACTGCCACGACGGTGGTCGTTCTGTGAAATGAAAACGAAATGAAATGATAATAAATGAAACAAGACGAGTTAGTGCTGGTGGTTATCGTCAAAGTGAGGATATAGAGGCCAAGGTTGTGCAGGGTGTCGATGTGTTTGCAGCGGATTGATCCAAGTCAGTAGGTGGAGCCAACGAGCGAGCGACGCAAGTCCAGACTAAGCCACGTATCTACCTAAACCTTCTCTATATATTATATTACATTAACTCACTACATGTCTATGTGCCTATTAGTGTCTATGCATATATATGTATATATATATATACATATATATATTTACATATATGAATACATATCGTCATAGTTATTATAACACCTGACCTTTGCCAAAATTTGAGTTTCTAATAGTAACTAAATCTTTGAAACTTTCATTATTTTTTAATAACACCGTGACGATATGTCTGTATGTATAGGTATATAGTATACATGTATTAGGATGTGCCAATAAAAGAGGAAAAAGAACATTTCTCAAATCTCCCACCCTTAAAATCTACATAATCTGTTCCTGATTGGATCAATGACAAAATGCTCCAAGTTAGCAAAGATCATTGCCCTTACTTACTTTTTAATGTACGTAGAAACCGAATATGGGGTGGAAGCGTGAAAATAAGAAAGTTCATTTTTTTGGGTACTCTCTAGTATATGTATATGTATGTGTATATATATATATGTATGTATGCATACATACGCACGCCCACACTTATAATATACGTACGCAGACAGTGAAATATCTTGATTAGGCAAAATTCTACAAAGATATTACACTAATAGCTGTCTGGGTACGCGTGTTGTTATTATTATTATTATTAAATACGTACCAGAATGTATATCTTTATATACTATATACACAAAGTAAGTGATTTTTCTACAGCAGTAAATAACTGACTCTGTTAGCTCTAGTTTCTTTATCCATTATCATGAAATCTGCTATTCTGAAATTCTTTCTTGAAGCAATATAGCCGGTACTGAAATTTACCAGCTTCTTTATATAGTCAGTTATAATTGCCGTGAGAAAATGCTTACTATTGATGAACCCAAACCAATTTTCGTTTATTCAGATTGGTTGGCTTGGGTCTATCACTACGTTGTACTGAGATTGTGGTATTGGTTGTTTGCTTAGATTATTTTTTTGCAGCCACCGTGGCCCGGCGACACGCACAACTTGACCGTAGTATAAAGTCTTAAGAAAGCATCCTGAATCATTTGGGTCAATTTTATCAGTATCAAGTAGAGTGTTATGCGTTGAAATCTAGCCGGGACACGACGAGCCTGCAGGAGGGACGAGAATACTGTACAAGCTCGACTTTAATAACGTTTCTTTTCTCCATCGAGTAGCTCACTTTTAACACTAGTGCATGTCGCTTTCGTTTTGATCACAAGTTTCGCGATAAATGAGGAAATTCCCATTGCCTGGCATTGAATATACCATTTGGTCGAAATTTAAATCTCATTTCGAACTATAATTAAATGAACAAAGATGAGGAAACTTGTAGTCAACGCTGCATGGTTCGAGTTTAAACTAGTTAATTATTATAGAATTGTGTTATCTAAGATTTATAATTATTAAAACTTGTAGGTATGACAAAGTATTAGTATCTGTAGCTCAATTTTTGACTTTGGTACTATATAATACGTTTATGTATGCATATATACATACATAGATAAATATATACCTATGTGTCTGTATATTTATACTCACGTTGTAAAGTAACTAATAATCTATAACAAGTTTAATGACAAAAAATTGCGAAACTCTTGAAATTCAATTAAACATAACAATTGGCTTGTCATATCATTGTCAAAGCCAAAGTGGTGGCAATATTAAATTTGCACGCGGTTTTTGATCAGTATATCCTAGTGTGATCAGTACTTTGCAGTGTTTCTTTTTTACTTTGAATTATACCTACTTTAATTTCTATGTGCATGAGAGTTACTAGTAATTAATAATAAACTGTTATCTATGCGCCCAAACGCCCTTACCATCACCAAACAACTTTAATATCAATTAACGATTATTCGTTGACGTGCAATCATCGGTGTATAGGCTTTTGCGCGCAAAATACTATATGCATGCCCATAGTTAACACTTTGATTGAACGTTGAGCACCCCATTATTAAGCATCTAAAGGTTTCGGCTCACCCTTCTCTTATCCTCAACTTATACCGTTTTTATCCAGACAATTTTTGATAAGAATAATAAGACCAGCAAACAGAGGCAGAATATAGAAGCCAAAAACGTAGAAATTACCAAATTTTAAACATCGTTTGATGATCCGTTGTGGTGAAGAAAAGGTCGGCGCGATTCGTTTTTTTTTTTTTTCTAAAATTGTTTTGTTTGAGGCATGAACTTTTGAGGATATTTTAATTTTTTTTTTCTATTGGGGAATGATTATATTCTACATTTAGCAAATGCCTTCGTCGTCATCCGCGCACATTTGTTTGTCCAGCGTCTAGATTAATGGATGGTGGGTGATGAAAATTGGAGATTATTTTATAGACTCACTCGGTTTATACAAAATGGAAATACATAATCAAGCAAAGAGGTGTCCGAGGTGACGATGACCAGGTTGGATGCAACGCATACAGCACATGCATGTCTCTGTTGGTAGGCGCAAGACGCACCTACGTATTCTGCAGTTAATAGTGAGCTTAATTAAATAGTGTTCCGTGAGGTCAAGAACAAAGTCTGGTTAAGACTTTACTTTTCAATCAGGAAAGGGTGTGCCTCCTTTACCCATGAAAGCAGAGAACGATGAAATATGTGTCCCATAAGATGAACACAGAATTTCTAAATTATGTATAACATTGGCATAGTGTCGTATGCCGAGGTAACACAGGCACGCCCTTTTGTCCTTTCGACAAAGCATTATTCTTAAACATTTACTTCATAGTAAAATGTATTCGAGTGAACTACCACTTAGCTTTTTGTAAAATAATTTTTTGTTTCTTTTTTTTAATTCATTTTTCCTTTTTATTATATCTACCTAGTTACGATGCAAACCCCGACATTGATCTTTTTCCTTGACTTGAACTGGATTTATATTCTCCAACTACAGTTACAGTTACACGATAGATTATCAATTGTTTGCATCGTAGCTCTGGCGCGTAAAACTTACAATTTAAATACCTTGCCGGTAAAAGGATTCGAGCAGTCTCCAATTCAGTACTGAGCAAATTAAACCAAATGATTTTTACACACAATGATAAAGACTTGAAGCCTTTTACCGCGTTTAGGTATTCGGTTATGGAGAATTTGGTGTGGGCTGACGTCTATGTTAGAAAGTGTTGATAACGTCCAATATACTTTAGCCAATCCATAGCACCCGCGGTGCCGCAAGTGCGTCTGCATCTGCCGCGTTTGCTACGGTCGAGGCATATAATCTAGAAGAAAAAAAAAAAAAAAGAAAACAAAAAATACAAATAATAATACGGAAAAGTTGGGTGTTTTGCATTGACTGATGAGATGCGGTATAAGCGCGAATTGTACACTATACCTATAAATGAAATATTATAGAGGATAGTAAAAATCCATTATAAATATATGAAGAGGAGCCGTTTAGGAAAGGAAAACGCAAATTAGATTGAATACTGCACAGCTCCCAATGATCGGTAATATATATGGTACATAATGCAACTTATATAATTTAAACTACGTTTAATAATGTTTGAAAAAAAAAAAAAAATAATAATTTATTTATTGGATATATACCGTGATAATCAGGTGAAACCGAATGGACCGATCCTCCACCCGGCGGATGATTCGTATTTTTATGGGGATAGCCACTCGTTGCACTGAAAATCCTCAGGGTGTTTTGTTGCATCGACCTCGCGGCCAAATCACCTTAGAAATTTTTCAGCGCAACGAGTGGCTAACCCCATAAAAATACGTAATATCCGCCGGCCGGGGAATCGGACCATTCGGTTTCACCTGATTGTCACGGTATATATATTTGCAGAGATTTGTTGTTTGCTGAATCTTGTGAATGTGTGGAATTTAATATATTCATTGTACCACTGTACTTATTGTATATTTACACACTCACAGCTCGAACGTAACTTCAGTTAAATATGTATACTGAATTAAGAATGTTTCGGGCATTAAATAATACCTATATAATTGACCTATTAATGCCTACCGCCGCTCGACTCGTCAAGACATTTTCCACGATCGCTAAGGGACTATAAAGAGACAATTTTATAATTCCATTATTACTCATCTAATGACGATGAGGCGGAATGCTCCATAATTCCGCGTAGAGTTTAATAAATAATTTATTTATTAATACACATTATAATACTGTATGTAAGAAGTATTGGGCGTTAATGGGTTAAACTTCAATTATATGGCTTGATTTTACATTTTTTTAATAAACTTCTATATTCATTATTATTTGAAACTGCCTTCATTTCTGCTCAGTTTTCATTTCAAATCATATATATTTTTTCATTTTAACCACAACAGTATTTCCTTGCGAGTATAGTCCGCTAGTTTATCTATCGCCATAAACTTATGACTATAAATAAAAATTAAATAAGTACACCGAACTTTATTTTACTATACTCCAAGGTGATGCTACCTTTTTTTTTAGACAGAATGTATTTAGCTTATACTTTGATTGTGTACCGCTAATTGCTTTGAGATCAGTTTCATATCCTAGTATTGGTGAAGGTAGGTCATTCACAAATAAAACTCTAACATCTGAGAGAGAGAGAGAGAGAGACTCCACAGATTCTCGAGTTAGTCTGTTCAATCATGTAGAAGAAACTGAAATCGATTGAAACGATTGGAAATGGTTGTTTTTATTTTAATTTCTGTCTTCTCTCAGATGTAAGATATGTATACATATTACATACTTTAAAGCGGCATGTCCATTGATCGATTTGCTACTCCATCAATTATTCTCAGTTTTCTATCTAATAGAGAAAGTAAGATTACAAGTGTCTCTGGAGTATTAAAATTGAATGATGGATATGGAGCTGGTTTTATTATTTCTCATTATTTACCTATTGTTTTATATTTTTCTTCATCAGTTTCATTTAGTCACTAACTCCTTTGAGCTTCAGTTAGTAATTTAATATACCAGTGTATGTTACATGTAAGATATTATACTTTATATGATGTATATTATGATTGTCAGTGACTGGGTTTTCGTCACGGAACTTGCAGTCGCCGTATCTTGTGGTCAAAAATTGTGGGACATTAAATATTTAAGGTGTGCATGGTAGATATATTACATAATTTTTATTGACAAACAAGTCCAGGCATTTGAGGCTCGTTCCTTTAAGAAAACTTTGTCACGGATCAATAGTATACCCATGGCTCGAGTCACGGTAGGATCGTAGTTCGCGTACTGGTACAAAAGATCCCATAGACAAGGGATAATATGTACTTTTATAAAGCAAAAATGTTCACGTTTTCTTTCTACTCTAGCAGTTACATAACTGACAAACTAAAACTTGATGATTCTACCCTGATTTCTACCGCGCACACGAGCCATCCGCAACACGCTAGATCTCTGAGTTTTTCTTTATCGAGTCACCGTGTTCGTGTACTCGGAAATAAAACAACATAACTATAAATTGTACCGAGAAGCTAAGACTAGAGTTGGATTTGACTTGTGTTGCAGCATACCCCGTCGCACCTCATCCACCAACCGGCTTCGTGCCAGCGCCAGCTCAGCCTGCTACATATGGCGGTAAGTTTACCCTCAAACACTACAAGACTCATTACCATCAATCATTCTAAGAGAAACCTTCAATTCAACGATTATACTTTTAGTTGCAGGCGCATCACCGTATGGGGTCTTCCCCAATCAACCACAACTTTACGCAACGCAGGGACCGCCGCCGCCGACGTATGATCAAACCCTCACTCATCCCATGGTAGGTTTTATTCACTTATTTATTCATCCATATCGGAATGTACATTGATCTTATTATTCTCTTGTTTGGTAAAAAAATACTATCTATTTCCTGCGCCCTATAGTTTTCTTCACAGTTTTCATCTCACATGCAGATGTACCAGCCAATGTATGGTCAGGGTTACCCCGGTGGCTACCTAGCTGGATACCCAGCGGCCTATGGCCCTCTTCAGTACTATCCTCCGCTGGCTACAGCGGCAGCTTACTATCCAGCTGCTGCAATGCAGCCAGCACCTGTTAGGCCGACGATTATGGTACCTGTAAGTATTTTTTCAGCATATTGATAACATGGATTGAGAGGATGAAGCGCTCTCTTCAGCGTAGTTTGATAAAAATTATTCTATATATTATTTTATTTCATATAGAACGGATTCGACGGAGGCAGGTTTGACGGAATTTCGCAACAAGTATTGCCACCCCCGCCACCAGGAGTAGCAGCGAATGCTGCACAGCTAGCAGCAATGGCAGGTCACAGTGTTGCACTGTCGCAAAAGAAGGGTTCGTTCCTTGGAGGTGGAACAGAGGGTGGATATACGTTCTGGTAAACGTTGGTGGTTACGACGTTATTCGAGGCTGAAGAAATGGAGGCAGGAATAGAAAGAGGAAGAGAAAAAGGAAAATAAAGGTGAAGAATAAGAGTGAAAACAACATCGACATATTTACAAGTTCCACGCGCGATCCATGTAGGCAAATTTCATACATAAACCATGTTAGTCAATAAGTCGCTTAGCTGACCTGAGGATTAACGGGGATAAACTATGAACGAACGTCGTTAAACGACGAGCTCGTATTTCTAGTTTAAGATAACATCAACACAAACAATATCAACATCTTAAGATCAACAACAATAATTTATCATATAACATTCGGAATAAGTGTATACCTTGCCATACAGAAAGAAAAATACTGTCTTATTCATACAGAGTAAGTCGCGATTTTTTTTATTGCTTCACTCATTCCCTCGCTCAATCTCGCTCTTTCTTTCCATCTTCAATGCCGCAAGGAAAATTTTATGCTTCTATGTTTTTTTCTTTTATTTCCAACATTCAAGCTAGGACAATTGATATTATATTATGGTAATAACGTTATTATACGCCTTGGCACAAAGCAAGAGAACATCATTCATTTAATGTCTCATACAATAGTAGGTGGTAGTAACTTATTTTCAATGACAATTATATTTAATAATATTTCATTATCTCAAAAGTAATAATCTCTCCAAGTATAATTCAGAAACTAGGTATTATGATGTTGCAATGATGTCGAACCGATAAACGGTTCAATAAAAACCTTGAAAATTTGGTGCCTCAACTGCTTTTATTTTAACTATGTGTCTAACTGTTAGATATATATGTAATTATACTTCTATAGATCGTTACTGAATTAAACTACTGTAAAGAGAAAATTCCTTCCTTGTTTAAGGTGGGTCCCTACCCAATTCGACCTATCCTAAAAACATTGGTCTCTGAACGCGTGCTATCAAACTGGGCACCGAAAACGGGAAAACGGGCAATGTAGCGCGATTTTATTGTTGATTTCGAACACGTACGTCCCTGAAAAATGTTCGTTTCACGCTAAAATAGAGGAATGGCGTGTGAAGTAAACTTTTTTTTACTTCATTTCATACCCCATTTCTCTATTTTAGCGTGAAACGAACATTTGTTTTTTTGGAACGTTAGTGTTTGATATTGCCACTGGAATTGCGCTACGGCCGAATGTTTTTAGAACAGGTCGAATTGGGTAGGGAACCTGCCTAATGATACACGTCGATGAAAGGCGATTATTTTGCTACGTAGTTACAGAGATGAGAGTTGACAAGTGATTGAGTGAAGTTAAAATCGTCTACTTATATTAACTAGAATTTTACGAAAGAAAAAAAAAAAAAAAAAAGTTTCTAGTCCATTCGGCGTAGCGTATCGTATCGTATCGTCTGCAGGGATCCGCATCTATGTAAATAATTTGTATACAATGTATATCGACACGTATATTGCGGTACAAAGTATTATTATACACGTGTCCATACGCATATCGGGGTATACAAGGTTTATTAAATGCGTTTATATTAGTTTCTGATCCTTTTTCCGAAACTTGACGCAAGTTGTTTTGTTTTGTTTTGTTTTTTTAATTTTTTAATTTTTTTCTCCAGAGTTGCCCGCCGCCGCGCGTCTCCGAGGGTACTTGACTGTTTTAGTTGTTGTTTTTAATTTCCTTTAGTCAATGTAGTGGTGGTTTTTTATTTTCTCATGAAAATTAGAGACAGAGATATCATCCAGCAGCAGACCGAGAAACCGGAAGAATATATTAGGCATTTTTTTTTTTTTCTTTTGTTGTTTTCTTCTTTTTCAATTTATTATATAATATAAAATGTATAATATCTCCGTAGACGAACTATCAAATAATTAGTCTACTATTATTTATGTATACCCTAACTAAATGATTGTGCGACAGCGCGAAGAGTTTATTTTATTTCATGTTTTTTTTTTTCTTATTTTTTTTTTAATCATTATTATTATTTTTTTTTCTTTTTTCTTAATGCAGAAAAGTTTAGAAGAACAAGTTTCAGTAACGATGAATCGGGCAGCTCATTTATTAAGGAACAAAATGAAAGAAAAAAGAAGGGAAGAAAAATAAAAAATGAAAAATGAATTGAAAAAAAAAAAAAAAAAAAATGAAAAAACAGAAAAAAAAATTGAAAAAAAAAAGAGGAAAATACTAATGAAGATATATCAAGTAAACATCGTGACGTGTATGTATGTATTCATAATATGAAGCATCTTGAATGCATGGAAAGGGAAAAAATAAAAACTTTCAAAGTAACTTTACTATACACAGCTTGTTGTGGCATTAAATTATTTCAAAACGAATGGGAAAAAGATAAAATAAATAAAAAAATTCGCAAGCAAATTTGCTTCACGTCGCTTATTGGCGGAAATAGTAAAGAATTTCTCTTACAAATGGAAGTGTGTATGCATTTGTGTGTTAAATAACGAGAGAGAGAGAGAGAGAAAGTTAAAAAAAAAAAAACACTCATCATTAATTTGTAATGATTCATAAATTTATTAATAAGAGTTTTTTTGAAAACAAACACGGATAAGCGAATGTGGTTTTGTCTTTTATATATTTTCATCTTTTCGAACTATTCTAATCGCTGTGTTATATACCGAATTAATTATTATCGCTGAATAATGCAGTTGAAAATTGGTTTCATTATTTCCATGCATTTCAAGATTATCATAATAGATACACTACTTATACAAACTATTATAAATATAAAATTTATTGGGTTTATTTTTTTTTTTGATTAATTTTATTTTTTTTCTCCTCTTCACTTTCTTTACTCATGTAACATTTTCGCCAAGGTGTTTATAATATAGACACTGTTACACGCATAGGTGACTTTGTTTTTTTTTTTTTTTTTTTTTTCATCAAGCTGTTCTTCTATTACCATAACTCTCATTAGCTAGGGACTTGAGCTAATAATTTTCATTACATATTATATTATTATTTAAATGCGAACGAGTTGCTTTTTACAATTCAAATTTCAATTAATGATATGAATCATTTTTTTAATTTTTTTTTATTTATATCATCTGAAACAGAAGAGACGTCCTTACTTATGCAAAGTTTAGAAAACTAATAGAAAAGAAAAATAATAATAATTAATGAAAAAAAAAAAAGAAGTAGAAACGATGGAAAAACGAAAAGAAAAGATAAACATTTACGGTATAAATTTTCTGAGTCCAAGAGTCCAGAATAGGGGTAATTAAATATATCTTGAACTCGTCAGTTTCGAAGATACGATATAGTAGTACCTATGTTAAAGAAATGAAGGAGGATCTTAAATTTTGTTTGTTTCTTTTTTTTTTATTTTTTTTATTTTTTTTCCCATAAGATTAATAAGACTATTATTATTTCACTTGATTATTTTATGCCTTCTAGAAAAGAAAAGAAAAAAAAAATTGTCTCTTGATATTTCGAGTCCACTGTACGCCAATATAGTATAAACCCGTTCAGATAATTATACTATCTATTTCCTATTGATTCTGAATCGTTGGGGTCTAACGAATCTCATATTAAATGTTATAAATAGACACGGACGATATGATCAGTGTCTTCTCAAAAGTAATAAAAATTATCCAACGACGAATCTCCTTTTAGTTTGTTTGAATCGACGACGATGAAAACCTGATCGTTTAATAAGAACGAAAATAAGAAGAAGAAAAGAAAGAAAAAAAATAACACAGAAAAAGTAAAAAAAAAAAACAAAAAAACATAGTGAAAGAACGATGAAAGAAAAAACAAAAAAAAAAATTGCAAAATCTATATGAAAAAAAGAAAAACGAAAAAAAAAAAATAGCTATTGAAAATAATTACCTACGTAGAGGGAAAAGAAAAAATTTGTCACGTTCAAAGCAACTCCAGTATCTCTAATAATTATAATCATTGATCAGCCATATTAAAAATTGAAATCAATTATGATTGTACGACGATCGTATAGCACGTAAAGAGAAGTGTGTGTGTGTGTGTGAGAGAAAGAAGAGAGAGAGAGAGAGAGAGAGAGAGAGAGAGAGAGAGAGAGCTCGTGCTGAAATAAGATAGTAAAACAAAAATAAAAAAATAATTACAAAAATACAAGAAAAAAAAAGGAAAACGGAAAAAAAAAGTTATAGCAATATAATCTTGGTTGAAAACTAAGAAAAGAAATATTTTTTTTTTTTTTTTACAGTTATATTATTATATTACCTGTATATGCTTTTACACGGATTTGTTATAATTCTCTATTGTACTACATTTATGACCATAGTGCAATAGAAATCGAATAGGTAACGCTTTATATAAATATATGAAAAAAAAATAACAACGTTTTTCAAAATGGTACTCGTATTTTCTCCGTCAAATTTTCAATGAATTAAATCAATCAATCATTGATAATTAATTGAGTTGATTGATTAATTAATTAATTAATTAAAAATGACGAAAAAGTAAATACGGTGCTGTTGAAATTGCGAAAAATTTATCAAAAGTATGCGAACTGGAACGCGAAGTAAATAAAATATACTACATTGGTTTTATAAACGTTTTTATTTCGACATTCTCGTAAAATAATTTGACACTGTTGTTGGTTTATGTTTCTATTTATTTTATTTCATTTTTTTTTAAATTTATTTATTTGTTTTTCTATTTTTTTTGTTTTTGTTGTTCAAGGAACATGACAATTTAGATATTATAATGTTTTCGGATTATCGAAGAAGAGATAAAATATTAATAGAAAAATTCGAACTTATAATACCTACCTATGTATGCATGTATGCATGTATGTATGTATGTATGTACTACGTAATTTGTAAATGAAAAATGAAAAATGAAAAATGAAAAATGAAAGATGCGAACTTCGCGATAAACTCGTAAGAGATTTGGACAAATTTTTCTAGCAATAGTCCGTGTTTGAGAAGAAGGTAATATACATAGTATGCTGTAAATCTAATAGTGAGAAAAAGAAAAAAAAAAGAAAAGAAAAAAAAAAAAAAGATTTGATGAAAGATTGATAATATCCAGTTCTAGGTAGCTATAACAATTGCTGATAATAAAACCGATGGTGAAAAAAAATAAAAGTGGGTCCATGACGTAGGCATTTCTTTATTTTCTTTCGTTCTTTATACATTATACTATTTCATTATATATTTATTATAAAATATATTTGCATCGATCTATCATCAACGTTGTCAATACACATACCTACATCAGTGCATATAGTTGAAGATTGTAATATATCTGCGATTAATAAATTGTGAAAAATTTTTCATTATTCTCAATTCAAATAAAACAAAAACAAAAATTGTAAATCATATTTTTCGCCCCATGGCCGCATGCGAGCGCATTTTTATATTTATCATTTTTACACACGTATATAGATAATAATATAAAGTGTGTGATTCGAAATTCAAACTAGCGCGCATTTGCATAGGTGTATGCGAGTGCGAACTAGTTTTATGTTGTTCTTGTTTTATTTAGATACATATTTTAATATCAATTAACATTGTAACAATTATTTATCTTTTATTTCACGAATTATAATATTGTTTAAACTAATAGCCGGAATATTGCGACGAAAAAAAAAACAATTTTTTAATCCTACTAGCGAATTTTTAACATGTTATTATACAATATTATATCGACATTCAATTATTACCTACCTATGTTTTGTTCTTATTATTTATAATATACATATACATATATGATGAATGCTATTGTTAAACGCTCCGAGGCTATACTTAATGCGATTTGTTACAACATACTTATAACTCTATAATATCTAGACGCGGAGTTTGCGCGGGAAAAATTAGAAACTTTTAAATGATATAAATTTTTTTTTAATTTATAACTTCTCAAGAAGAATATTAAATGGTGGAAAATAAAAATAAAAAAAAAACAGAATTTGAAGTATGCATCAAAGCAAAAAAAATTTTGATTATTTCCAATTGAAGAAAAAAAAATCATTACTAAAGCCATGATTCAATTCTAGTCAAGACAAATGATTTATAGTTATCGCATAAAGTATCGAGTAGCGTTTAATATTAACAATAGATGAAAAAAAAAAAAAAAAAATTAAAAAAAACAATACCTAAATGGATATAATTTGGTATTATAGAAGAATGACAAGAGAGATAGATAGAAAGAGAGTGGTGAATACGAAAAAAACTTTGTTTTGATGAATAAGAAAAAGGATCGGTTGACTTTAGAATGTAAAACAAAATAGAATGAGACACAATCAATTTTTTCTAGTAAAACGATGAAACTACTGATGTGTTGAGCCAGCCGTGCGATATATTAATACCGAATAATTTCGGTCATTTGAAATATGATTATTTAAATATTTTTTACCGCGATTAAAATTGGCAGATGGTCGGTAAATTGGAAAAAAAAAAAGAAAACAAAAGAAAAAGGGAAAAAAAAAATGAAAATGAAAACCAAAAAAAAGAAAAAAAAAATATACAAAAATAAAAAAAAATAAAATAAAAAGATATGCGGAAACGTGTGCAATAAAACGCCAAGTATATTACATATAATGAGATATAAAAGTAATATAATATAATGAATAATAATAATAATAATTGATATGATGATTATTACAACGACAAATTCGTTATACTATATACTATACGATGTGTGTAAGACGATTTGAAATTGATTAAAGAAGCGAAATCTATGAAAAAAAAAGAAAAGAAAAGAAGAATAATATATTTGTGACTCACATAAACCTCGTTTATATAAATCATTAATTTATTATGAATATAATAGAGCTAATTACTAACGCAGTTTGAAAAAAATAAAATGAAAAGAAAACAAAAATTGTCTTGCCCATAAGGCTTATATTACTACGTTAATAACATTAGACGTAGTACGTCAGTCGATTGGTATTAAGTTGTTACACGCTACGACGAGAATAAAAATTATTGTTTGAATAAATCACGACTATACCTTTATACCTACATACCTACATACCTACGTACTACGTAATGATAATTAAAAATTCATACTTTGTAACGATCAAATTATTGCACGTGCGATAATGATCAGCTGAGCAAGATTTAGAGATAATAAAACGCATTTATTACTGTTTCTGTTTACCATTTACTCTATCTCTTTATTCATATATCTAGATTTGTAATTCAACCGAGCTTGTAGCTATGACGTCATAAGCGAGAAAGTTTCTTTTCCGCGATACGCGGTCATATTGTTGTTTCAAAATCGAAACTAGTTACGCTTTTCCACCCCGCATACCCTAGGAAATCAGCAAAAGCCTCAATCTTATAATAATTGAAGAGTATCCGATAACACGAGTAGGTTGAACTCGCGGGGTGATACCGTGGATTGAATAATGGCAGCCATTGGTCTCACCGCAAACCATGATCAATTATTTTCTTATCAGCGCGGTACTGGGATAAAAACTTTCTATACATATTGAAAATATCATTTCGGGATTGCAACATCATATCTTTATTTATCAAATCTTATTCTAGACATCTTGCTTCAGAATTAGCAATTAATTATTGCTCTGAACTTTTTGGATTGCGATTGTAAAATATTTGTCGGGCATGTGATTACTTGAATAAAAATAGGCGATATTATTTTCTTCTCAGTCGTATTCCGCGTCGTAGTTGGTGTTTATTTATTAATTTATTATATTGTATGTATGTACAAAGAAATATGAAAATAATAAACTAAATCATATCAACTGCAGTGATAAAATGTCGTTAATTCTAATCGATCTAAACTGACGAATGTATCTACGTGCTACCTACTGTTATCATTGTTCGAATTTCGAACCAGCTAGAATTTTTTTCATAGTTTTTTCTAGGGAAGGTAAAAGGTCGCAATATACGTCGACGCATTTAGTCGCGCATCTTTCGAAACTATCGCTAAATTTGTTCACCTCATCCTGCGTTGGGTTCGGCGACATTTGGTCTCGTATACTGTCGTTGCATTCCATAACGCACCTCTGTAGCCGGGTCTGTATGGAGTAAATATAAATAAATACTTCGAACGGATGGATGGACGTCCGTAATTCTGCATTAAAACTAAATTAGAATTTTTAAGTCAGGTTTTCATCAAAGCGACGAGATACGCGTCAATGCCATTGGCTCAGATTACCAACTTCCGGCAAATACGTGTATACGTATAACATCACGCAGCTTGTCGCTCTATCGAAAATCCGCCTTCAGTATTCACACCTGAACGCGCTCTAGTTCACCCTGTACGTAATGCTGTGCCTTGTTCAAAGGCGTGCTGCACGTTTCGACGCAATGATGAACCTTCTGCATGCTGTAGGTCTGGTTGTCGCAGCAGGTAGCCGCGCATCTGTGCATATCACCCTAACAAGAATGAGAGATAATCCGAAAAATGACGAAATCATTTCACTTCATATTTCACCGTGCGAAGAGAGGTTAGGATCGGGTTTTACCTGCATTTTTCGTAAATAGGTCTTGTCAATCTCTTCGATCATGTTGGTCATCTTGTCCTCGACACGTCTTTTCTGTTCCTCGACCATTTTACTTGGATTTTAATTGAAAATCGTGGTTTTCAAGCGCGAATTGACTACTAAATATTCGTCTGCAACGGGGAACGAGCGATGTAATAAATCAGAAGTCTGCCATTTGGAAATATGGTTTGAAATTCAGGCGTCAAGTGGCGCCACAGGCGCTAAATCGACGTGATATTTAATGGTCTGCGCAAGAGATGCCGCTCGTATTGTTAAAGAAAGAAAAAAAAAACGTTCAAAACGATTGAGATTCAAGATCCAGAGAAGAGCGACTGGAGGATCGAGATGGTGAAGTTTTTTGATTTACCGGTTTTTCGTCCCGACTGTTTTAACGGGGTACGCCGCCGCTCCGACCGCCGGTGTTGGATACCACAGGTTTTGTTTTTATTCTTTCTTCTTTTATTCTCTTTTCATTTCGTTCCTTTTCTCTTATCTTCTTCTTTCTTATTTATAATATGTATAATACTAAGTATACCTACATATGAATCCACGTGCTGCGATCAACTCTTGTAGATTGGATCAGACGTTGGTTGCTGTTGCGAGAAAGGGCGCGAAGGCAAAGGCAAATTTTCACTCAGTATAATCACACGAAATGTCGACTTCCTATTGAATTCATAGTACAATTGAACTCGCGTGAAGTTTAATCGCAATTAAAAATATGTGTAGAGGTTCTTCAATTACTCTTCGTTGACATTTAATCTATGAATCATTTCGAACAGTTACGAATTTTACTTCAGAAAGTTAAGATATAAGAATTTTCGTTTTAAATCTGGGACATCAGTTCATTTTCGAATGTATAGTGGTATAGTCATGTAACTTCGGAATTTAGTGCAAAATATTTCCTTACCCGCTATGTTAAAACAGTATTCATTGCTCCTGATGTATATATGTTTATTTTCTTAAATCCTTAAGGGGGTATATACACCTTTAAATGGGTTGAATTTCTGAAAAACAATTTTCCTTTTTTTTTCAACATAAAGACTCTGATAAAATTTCAAAAAATCATCATGTTTGGGGAGAGTTTGACCTTCGTTATCCATATCTTACATCATGTACTACTTCCGGTCTAATAGTGGCTGCGCTGAAGACAGGAAAATACAAAATCACTCGGTTGCCGCAAAGAATCAGACCCAACGTTGGACCAATCTTGGAATTTTTGGTTCTCAATTGTTCATAAGACATGCCTCTATCAGATGAACACAGAACTTTTTGATAAACCCATTTTTAGTTGAAATAATAGAAAAATGAGCAAAATTTTTTTTTAAATTCAGAAAAAAAATCGAAAAAATTCAATAACTCAAGTAATTCTTGCAATATCAACAAGTTCTATGTTCATCTGATAGAGGCATGTCTTATGAACAATTGAGAACCAAAAATTCCAAGATCGGTCCAACGCTGGGTCTGATTCTTTGCGGCAACCGAGTGATTTTGTATTTTCCTATCTTCAGCGCAGCCACTATTAGACCGGAAGTAGTACATGATGTAAGATATGGATAATAAAGGTCAAACCCTCCCCAAACATGATGATTTTTTGAAATTTTATCAGAGTCTTCAAGTTGAAAAAACAAGGAAAATTGTTTTTCAGAAATTCAACCCATTTAAAGGTGTATATACCCCCTTAAAACTGATTTTATTTCTTTTATGTGTAACAATAAGGCTGTTCAATTAAACACAATCGGTTCGTAGCTCGAATCTTAAAATCTTAAAATTCGATGAGAATCCAATGTTCTGATTTTTCCGTTGAGTCGAAAACATATTTCAAGATTGAAATACATAACACACAAATAAATATATATGGAAGGGTAGGTATGTGAAAGTAGGGAAGAGGTATATAATGATAATGATGACAAACAACGCAAAAAAAATAATAATAATAATAACAACAATAATATCGGTAATATATACATATACATAATTACATGTATATATAAATATATTAGTTAGAAACGTACGATTCATAATTATTTCTGAATATTCTTTCGACACGAGTAGGTGTATTTAAATAGTTCTTCTTCCTGCTGCAATTGTCAATTATTATCATCCGTATTGGCGAGCCTCAATAATTTCGCGGTATATTATGTAGTTATATGCGGCAGATCGGTTGGGCCGAATCCGCGACCTCGTCACTTTCGACTTTTTGTTAGATCCGAGGGTAGATCGGAGTGCGGTGATGATGACGATGTTGAATCCGGTAGTGATAATACTTTGGATGATATAGGTACTGAGAGGCCCGCTGCCGTCATAGCGACACTCAAAGGTATGGTGATAAACTGTTGGTTACCCTGGACGGATCCCGTCGACGAAACGCCTGCAAGAAAGATGTTTTTTTTTTTTTTTTACTGTCGTTTTTTTTTGAAAACTTTGCATAATTCCTTTCTTTCACGATATTTGTATAATGCGGTTTTATTACGAGGAATGAATGAGGTGTGGGTCGGTAAGGCTTTATTTTGGCCGTCGGTTACCTGCATCCTGGGGTATTTGTACCGGTTGCCCGTTTTGCCCGATGCTAAGAAGCACCCCGGGGCTCGGGGAGTAGACGACGTTCTGGGACATCGGGTAAATCATTCCGGAAGCGAAGGGCGACATACTGCCTAAAAAACGAAAATGTTATTTCCTGATACTGTGTGGGGTTTGGATCGATTGTAGCGTAGCTATACTCGATAATACACGGACGAAAATCGACAGTGATTAATTAAACGACAAATATTCATTGTTTTTGACATTCGATATCGGTGTCAGGCCTGAATACTAAATTTATGTACCCATCCCGCGAGAGCGTCTGAGTTTAATTTTCAATCAAACTTAGTACCTTATATATGTGAAAATCTATTCAAGATTGATGGAACGTCGCAAGACGAAACGTTTCTTCGACAAGCACACTCGTCAGTTTTTGTGTACGCACACCAGATTTGAAAAGACTTCGAAATGTTTTACACGATCTAGCGGTTTTCGAGTGAATTTGTACGATTTCAAGAATCCCCAATGATTTCACGGGGTTTCGAAAGATCAAACTCGGGATTTCGGAGGATTAGATGGGCTTTATTCGAATTCTATGATTCCAAGAGAATTCAAATGATTTGAAATGATTCCTATAGTATAATTTCAAAAGATTTCCAAGACTTTAGGCCTGCCATAGGTATCGAGGATTCCAACGGATCCCAAAAAGTTCAATTGATTACAAACAATGTTATGTGATTTCAAAAGATGTAATGAATAGTCAACCCAAAAATTTCACGTTTTCATCACCATTTCCACATACGGTTCTATAGCTGTCATTTTATTAAACACGAAGTATAGTTTGTTCCAGCCAAAAATGAGCTTTGATTTTGCTGTAAGTTTAACAGAATCTTCGGAAATTCATGGCAAATCGATAGAAATGATAAATTCCCAGAGTGCAGGGATTCCTTCTTCTTTCCAATTCCTTCACATATATTCCATAGTAGTAGAGAAGATGAAGTGTACATAGAATTGAATGAGACTGATAATTATCGATATTGCAGTAGAAGACAATTGTAAGAATCGCATAAAACCCGAAATTATTCATAGATCTTGAAAGGGCACTGGCAATCATCGATAGATTTATCAGTTTTTTTTGTAATTTAATATAGCACGCATACGCATGCTAGTATCGCTAAACTACAGAAATACCCGCGCTGATAATTTCTCGTAAGTGAGTTTTGCATTCATTTCCCAAGATTAGGCACATAAAATTTACAGCAAAATCGAGGATGCGTCAACAAGCGAAAGAAGTATCATTTTATCTGTCAATTCTGCTAAAAACTACCTGTATACATTGTGGATAAATCTATAGCTATAAAACTGCACTGAAGGATCACAAAAAAAAAAAGGAATTCTCATTGTTTCAATTGAATTGAGAACATGAGCAATTCGAAAACGGTTATGGGACTTAAAAAATCCCGAAAAAATCGGGATTAACAAGAAAGGTGATTCGATCGACAAAGGAGTATACTCACACACATGTACTTCTATTTCATACGGAAACCAAAAAAAAACCTTACCATCCCTTAAATCTGTTGTTCGAAGTTTGAAATTGAATTTCTCAAAATTTGTACACCAGTGAAAATATCCGTTTCAAATTAAGCCGACGAGATTAGGAGACGAAGAAAAAACACAAAAACAGCGCGTCGTTCCACGAGGAATTTAAATAAGAAATGAATACATCGATCGATCGAGGCACCTTGCAAAAATATTGCCCCTGAGAGCAGAGTTTTGACATGTTCAATCTTATATAGTGTAGTATAAAAAGAACGGAATGTTTGATATAACTACTGTGTCCATACTTAGAATCTAGTTGGAAGAAGAGCACATATAGTATATAACGAGGATGAAAAAGAGGAGGTATGGCATACATATATTTCGCTAATTTGATCGAAAGGCGCTTAACAATTCATCGGAGTATCTCGCGGCCGCGTGTCCCTCGCGGCCCTCCTCCTCCCCCTCCGCCCTCCTGCCACGCATTAGTATTTATATTTATGTGCAAGCGTTGTACACCTGCGCTACCGCTTTCGACCGGATACTTCCGAGTTAGGAAGCGCGCCGAGGCTCCGTTTGGTCATGCGAGCGTACCAGGCCTTAAACGGGAGTTAAAGGCATCCTCGCCCCATCATCGCGTACGCACCTCGCATAGTAAGTAGCGGCGCGTACTTTGCGCCCCCTACCAAACCCTCCTTATCCCTCCTGCACTGCACTGCAGCACCGCACCTCACCGCGCCGCGCCGCGACGACATTATCTCCTTCTTCATCTTATTATTTATTTATTTATTTATTTATTTGTTTGCTTTTCTCATATCTTTTGCTCTCTTTTCTGGTCTTTCTTGCGTTCTTTATATATACCTACGCATATTGAGTATACCTCATATCAGTTACCGTCAGCGTATGAACTGTACTTTGTTAATCGATCTGATACCTAATAATATAAGAACTTGATTATGATTTTATAGATTTGCATTCTCTGTTGTATTTTTTAAATTTTTTCGCCCGAGACTGACATATCTCAATTAAATTCGTCAAATTTGGATTTTAGGGGATGAGAAAATATTTCAGGCACTTATTCGCTTCTAGATAGCAGTTTCGTAGCGAGTAAATGTGCGGAGAAAAATCATCTTTCGGTATTTTAATTCCATTCGACACATTCTTGCCGTACCGTCTGTGGAATAGTTTCCAAACCGAGTGTAATGATGCGATAATTGCGAAATCAGGATTTTAAGAGCCTTCCTTACGAATCGCAAGGCATTTGATAAAGTGACTTTTGACTTATCGTGGGTGATCAAAGTTTCTGCAAACGTGAATTCAATTATGTTCATAGTGAAAAAATGTCGAAACAAACTGTAATTTTTCGCAATAGTCCTGGCCTGTGTGAATATGACGATTTTTTTGATTATTCAACAAAGATCCTTTCTGCCCCCACAATCTTAATCGTGGTACAAAGTCTAAATCTTACTGAGTTGAACCACTCGGGTGACCCCTTAAGGATAAATGCGATTTTTATACACCTATTATGAAGATGTTTTATTCTGTTTAATATCAATAACTGTTCGGAGAAACTGGTGGACAGAATTGTCGGACTTAGCGATACCTAATGAAGCAATGCGACGTATCGCAGCTATTTTGCATATTTATCAGACATCGTTCGACCGGGTCTTGGTGTGTGGGCTGTCGGAGAACGATTTAAATTTTAAGCTTTACTTGTTAGACGTGAATTAATCCGCCTCGCAGACCACGACGAATAGTTTACTGCACCGTGATTCGAACGGCGCTGGTATTGTATAATTATATGTTATAGTAATTGTTTATGTAAAACAGTCTTCATAGATGCATACTAGGTTGATGTGAAAAGTCAAAGAGGCAGTTTGACTCCGATGTTTCCTAATTGTTTATCGTTAGAATCGGTTCGGCGGTGTACAGCTGATAGCAAGCTTCGAGAAGATGAGGATTGACAGATCCGCGAGTCTGTACAAAGGATAAACAGAAAGGAAATACTACCGCAGATCTCGAGTATTATACCTATCAACGCATATTGCGGAGAGAGCCAGACAGACATACGCGAAATTTCATTAGAAATTGCGCTTATTGCAGAACTGTATAACAGAATCGATGGCAATTTGACGATTTTATAAGTTACACCGAATTTAGTGGAAGTTAGTATAATTTCATGAATTCCAATGTGATTAAACAGAATGGAACTGGTCCCAATGAAGCTCATAAAATTTTAGTGAAATTCAATGAATTGGGAAAAAGAATGACAAAACTGAACGAAATCCAATGCGATTCGATGAATTATAACTAAATTTATGCCAGACCAGCAGAAAATATCGAAATATAGTATGATCAACACAATTTAATTAAATCCGACGAAGTTCATAACGTAATAGCTATATCCAGTAAAATAAAGCGAAATCTGACAAAGCTCACTGAAAGTTGACAAGTTTTTGGGAAATTTGAAGGAATCCAATAAACCGTAGCGGAGTTTGAGAAAATCGATTGAATCGAGATGAAATTCAATGAAATTGAGTGAAATGTAACGAAATCTAACGAACGCCAATAAAATTTAACGAAATTGAATCAAATTTGAAGAAATAAAACAAAATATGGAAGAGGATTCACCCAAATTTAATGAAGTGAAACTGAATAATTGAACAAAGTAACACCAATTTTATTGAAATTAAATGAAATCTAATGAAACGCAATATATTATATTATATGTTTTAGCGAAATTTGAAATAAGGTGATTGCATGAAATTTGTAAAGTTTTAGCGGTCTCGTAACAAACAGTAAAATCAAAATGTACATATACCAGCGTGATTCTTGCCCGCCTCTTTGGGTACCCCGGGGGATTCCCCGTCGCTCGAATCCACATCGCTGTCGTTTCCGCAAACGTCCGATCTTGGTGAAGCCGCATCGTCCTGTAGAAACATAAAATCAAGTAGGAGACGGTTAGTCGATGACAACAGCAACGATATATTGCACAAAAATAACGAAATGATATAGATCATATTGGGGAGAAAAATTTTGCGAATTTTCGTACTCTTCGACGCGTTGAAGTTGGGCCTGCTCCTGCAGTCAGTCAAGTACTCATATCAGGTATTGTCAATGAAAATTTATCACTTATGAAATAAAGAAAAAACACCCTCTCCCTATTTCTAAAAGGGAAAAAACCAAACAAACAAACGACCACGAAGAGCTACCGGAAATAGTTTTTAGCGCGACGGCGCGGCTCTACTGGCTCTTGCAGCTCGTATAAGGCCTGATTCCGCCGGTGCGAACCGCGGGACCGGGGAAATCGCTGCCGTGGCTCGTAACCCGTTAAGAATATTTCCAGGTACCATTAAACACCCGCCATTTTGTATAGAAACTGGAGAAAACAATTATCCACGATCTAACACTTGCTTGACCGTTAGAGTTATCATCTGTACCTATTCATCTTTACGACATGGGATCTCCACAGCTACGAGTTCAATGGTATGTTTTTTACATCCCAACGAAGAGCATACCCGATTGACTTCAGTACGATATATATAATCATAGATTGTACAAAAATAAAGCATTAATCGATACAATTTTGACCCTTTTCATTTTCCCCTCTCCCTTGATCTGCGATCGCAATCGATGACAAAAGTACGTATCTATACGTCACGGCATTGTCCTATGTTAAATTAGCCATACATCTGAGTGCAGTGTGAGAATACACCCATGGTTGAACTATTGGCGCGTGCGAAGAGGCGACGGTCGAGGAGGGGGACTTAAGAGGAAAGCGCGCTTCGCGTTTAAAGTGCGATGGAGGGGATGGTATTATATTAGTGCCAAATCGAGACGTGAGATAATCGCGCGGGCGGAATACCCATAGGAATCTAACTATCTACAAACATGAACGTTACGCGGTGCTGCAGTCCTGCAGTCTGCACTGACTGATGGCTGATTCTGATGCAAAATAATTACATTTCGAAAGTTAATGAGTTAGCCGACTTCATAAGTTGCTATACAGCTATATACACAGTTTGCTATTAACGATTTAGTAACAACTATTGCAATGACGAAAGCTCACTGCTGCAGTCAAGGTGAGCTTCTATTTGCTTGAATGTACGTCGACCGCGTTTCCCGCCAAAACTGTTGATACCATATCAGTATAGGGTTTATATACATTCTGTAGTTTTTCATCGCCACGTTTATACAGAACTCACTTTTTCATATGAAAATCTTTCTGCTAACGATCTTATATACCAAGAACCAACTATCTATAGGGTAAGATTGCCAATATCGTATACCGTTTCAGTTTAATCATTTTTTCCGAGAGTTTATCTCCTCGATTCTGAAAATCGTAGAGATTGGAATGTTCGGAGAATTTCGAATGCTGATGGTAGGTACCCATTTCTACAATTCTCAAAATCAAGAGGAGATACTCTCACAAAGAAATTACCAATCTGAAACGGTACACCTGCGATTTAGGTGGCGATACAATATTGACGACCATATACCCTATAACTCCCCACCACGACAAAAGCAATACGTGTTCATACCTATAACAAATATATCTCTCAAGTTCACATACGTATCCCTAAGGAGAGACGGAAGGACTGGCCTCGTTGTCGTCAAACACTTAAATCTATGCCAACACCAGAGTATAACCAGCAAGTAAGTATACAATATAGTCAGTCTAACGGAAGTTCATTGCATTGATAGACTATAATAATTCCTATAAAAAGAAGGTGGTGACATCCCATTATCTGCATTTGCATGAGAAAAAAGACCATTTCTCGGCAAATAGTTTTACAAAGAAAATTTATATGGGACCATCAAGTGCTGTAGGAGTATCAGTGCAGGGGGGTGTCGGGTATAGCGGACTTATAGGTAATCGTCATGTTTCCAGGAGCATTCGTTAGCTCCGAATACCAGAGGACGTTGAGATGTTTTTTTTTTTTTCAAATTAAAGAAAAAAAAAAAAAACTAGATATAAAAATGTATCTACAGCTTACGTATGCGGTATACGTCTGTCTAGTTGAGGGTATACATTTTATACCTAGTGTATAAAGTATATAGTTACATGAGGAGCGCAGTGGTTCGGTAGGGGAAAGATGCGTGCCTCGTCGCTCCTTATATGGCCATCGCGGCTCAACTCGGCGCGCACCTACGGGAGCCCGTGCCCCGTGTAGACGTGATATCGCGCGTCAAATTTACAAAATCACCTGCGTGCCTCTTCTTCTTATTCTTCACGATCGGGGTTTCCTCTTCCTCCTTCGCCTCTACCATATAGGTATATCTGTCTTTCTCGCTTCCCCATGTCTTAAGACGTATTACCTACATATATACCATATACTATATTACATATATATATATAGATATAGATAGGTATATATACACGACGGTACAAATATCCCACAGGGCTGCCAAGCGCCGAAAACTGGACCACGCCTCCTCTTCCTCTTTCTCTATCTCCCCCTCCACCCCCCCTCTCGATCTCTCTCACTCTGTATTTCATCTCTGAAATATCTCCCTGCCCCTTTCTCGCGATGACGAGGTATGCCGTGCCTATAAACGAGGTGAGAAACGATTATATTGTCACGTAAGTACGCATGATTACGCGGGTAACCGGTCGAGGATATGGTCTCCCGTCTTCCTCTCCTTATGCCTCTCTTTCTTCGAAGATATATATCTCTTAGTACCTATCTCTGTGATATAGAGGAAGAGAAATATAGAGAGCGAAATAAATCGGTTGGGGTAGGCTGAACATGTATAATATATGTACAGATTAAAGTCTCTGCGACGATCGTCAACACGCTATATGTATATGTATATATATTGTATTAGGGAAACGCATTCATACCTATACATATATTATAGGAAATTACCTTATCAGAGTCTATCTCGAGCAGGAATGAGTTTCCAAGACCGGAAGAGGGATATATTATGCAAGGTAGTTCGACGAAGTGAAAACGTACGTAGGTACATACCTACATCAATAACTGCACAAAAGTGAGCATTCCCAGAATGAGGAAGACGGAGTTTACGGGTGACTGCAATAGAACGACGATGTAATAAATTGACCGAGGGGCGGCTCTATAAGTTAATTACAGCTTTAACAATCGCTACTGCAGTTTCCTGCGATGTTGGGGTCAGCTAATCCCATTTCATAGTTAGCTCGTTCGTTCGGAACTTTTAGCGGGAAAATTCTCTGCTCTTATGTATAAGAAGTACCATGTGTAATAAATTGTCGATAGTGAAATACGCTAATTATAAAATAATAGAAAAAATACATTAGAATGTATAATATATCGACATATTGGAGTGAAACGATATATTATTAAACGATTAACGATGAGAGGAATTTGCGCGACAGGTGGCCAGCTACAACTCGCGCAACACTCGCACGGCCTTTCGTATAGTGGCTAATTAGCGATAGCGGAATTGCATTTTCCAAGAAAAACTACCCGCGACTCACGCGTTCCAGTTTCATTCCTTCGCCCGATCCCCTCACCACCTCGTCGCTATACGCGTACTGAACGACTCTTCTTCCGTCTACGACGATCATATATATCAGCTGTATAATCGCTATCGGGAGAACGAGAGAAATTTCACATTTCTGCTAATCGAAGTGTTTGGAGTTTGCGTAAGAGACTGACACAGACGGAAGAAAGAAAGCTGCTTCGATTTTGGATCACGACGGATTTCAACGAGCTTGAAATAGGTACCTACTTCCATACCACTTGCAAAGGGTTACACGCATGTAATTGTTGGACATTATATACATCGAGAAGCAATACGTTCGTCGTCGAACAGATTTCTTTGCGGGAATAATAATGTTGGATGTAACGATGGAGAATCCTGAAATGACGAAAATTCTCGGCAAAAATGGTAACCCCATTGCAGTGTGAGCACAGTCTTGACTATAGCCTCCTTTTGCTGATTATATACTCAAGTGACTGTGATTACTTCTTTCATTTAGTTGGTCGATCCGATACTACTGCGCGTCTTTGAATCGTTGCATTGTTAACAAATCCGCGTGCGCTAGAGACACGAGAAATCCAAGAGTAGGTACGTTGCACAGTAGTCTAGTTGAACCTGGGTAAAAGGGTATTCATTCTCATTCCAAGCTAGTCAGCTACTGCCTTCCCGCCTCTTTACCTCTTTATACCTCTTTGGCTCTATATAAGGCGTGTCAAGTTGTCTTTGACAAAGGCCTCCTCGCCGTATATGGCGTTTGGTTCTCGATCGCACCTGGTCTATAGTATAGCCTGCGGTCCGAACGCGCAACCAGCGCAGAAGCCATCCGGAGCACCGTTCAGCATAGTGGCGCGATTCAATTATTTCATGCCTGATCCACTGCAGTGCATGGTCTCATTGTCAGTGCGATTTATAATGATTACCTATACCGATATACATGCCGTGTAGGCATAAGATCCCGCGTTGCTTGTTGCGATCAAAGCAGCAGAGAGAACCAAGAAACTCTTGAACTTTACGCTTCCGCAGTCGACGATTTTTGTTCGAAACGATTGGAGAGTACTATACGAATAACGTCGCGGAGCAATTATAATGAAAAACTAAACGACAAGATCCTATAACAATTATAAGCAAGAGACGAGACGAGACGAGACGAGACGGTGTTGGTATAAGTGTACGTATCAGCGAACGTTACCTACCAGGATGAGGTCCGTTCGTCGTGGTACTATGGTAATAAGTAACAACGAACAGTGTACCGTAGTCAGAAGCAGGAACCGCAGGAACAGCAGCAGCAACGCAGCGTCAATATGTTTATATAATATATAGGATCGCTGTAAATCTTACTTACTTTCATTTTGTAACCAGGGAATAATGTATTTCGTTTGATTCACTCAAGTTTTTGATTATACAAATATACAAAACACACATGCACAATTGCACATATCACAAGAGAGTGTCTCTACGTATAAATAAATATCGACGGGTATAAAGGACGAGATAGAATTAAAAAAAAAATAAAAGAATTAAAAAAGAGATTGAAAAAAAAAGAAAAAGGAAACAGAATAATAATAATAATAATAATATTATTAAAAATAATAATGATATTAATATTAATAATAATAATAATAATAATAAAGAATTAAATTAATCAAACATAAAAACTAAATACTAATAATACACATGCCACTCTACAACAACACGTTATAACAAACATCAACGATACTTAATACTCAATTCACAATTGAATCCTGACGAGGCTCGGGGCTCTTTTACCTAATCTAACATCCTAAGTTGGTATTTAGATTCTATGGTCGTCGAATAAATGTTGAATCAAAGATTGTGTTGCTATCAATTTCGCTGTCTGATCCGATCGACGCCCCGTTCGTTATAACGACATAGAGCGTCTACGCACGGGAAAAAATTAGAGCAGACAGTTTTGCCAACGGGTGGGTAGAATATCTTCCCTTGCGTTCGGGAAGTGTTACTTCCAACTCCCGTAATAGTTCAATCTCTCGGTAGAAGCGCTAATCATATTTCGGGAGATAGAGCCTCTACCGCCTCTGACAAGAGATTGAGGTATTACGGGACTTGGAAGTAGGAAGAGAGGCTCTCTCTCCCGAAATATGACTAGCGCCTCTACCGAGAGAATGAACTGTTACGGGAGTTGGAAGTAACACTTCCCGAACGCAAGGGCAGATATTCTACCCATCCGTTGGCAAACTGTCTGCTCTAATTTTTTCCCGTGGCGAGTGTGGCGTTTTTTTTCCTTTTTGTTTCTTGACGATTTTCAAAAGACATTTATGTATTTAACGGATATTGAAAAGCACCAGATCGATTGTTCGCTCATACGAACATCGATTGACTTTGAATTATGATTTTTTAATAGAATACTGTAGATATACCTAATCGTTGGAGTGATTAATATGTATATAGGTTTACTTATCGTAAATCGGGTAAAAAATATACCGGGACAATCAGGTGAAACCGAATGGTCCGATTCCCCACCCGGCGGATATTTCGTATTTTTATGGGGTTAGTCACTCGTTGCGCTGAAAAATTCCTAGGGTGATTTGGCCCCGAGGTCGATGCAACAAAACACCCTAAGGATTTTCAGTGTAACGAGTAGCTATCCCCATAAAAATACGACTCATCCGCCGGGTGGGGGATCAGTCCATTCGGTTTCACCTGATTATCACGGTATACAACATCGTTAAATAAATATACTATAAAAAAATTTTTTTTTCTTCTTATTCTTATTCTTCTTCTTCTTCTCTTTCTTTAAATGCAAAAGCGTTCGACTTTAAGTTTCGCGTTTTCGTTGTTTATCTACGAGACAACATTCGTTTGATTTTTTTATAAGTCAGCTAAAAAAAAAGGACTTAACGCTCGCGAGACGAGGGGTCTTTGGACAGATAATTGAATAGCTATAAAGATATAGGTACCCGTTCGAGCAACGCAACCAAATAGTCCCGAGTATTATTTCCCATGCTCGCAGTGGGCGTAGTAATTATTGAGTAGCGTAATACTAAATTGTTCCCTAACGTACTTAATACCTACGCGCGAACGCGTAAGCTACGTTTATTTATTTTTTTCAAAGATAAACAGATACGAGCTGTATGATCGTTCGTAAAGCGGGCTTTGGGATGAACCGTTTTCTTCCGTCGTCAGGACAAACGCCGACTGGATATTTCTGCTCTGTCGGTAAAGAAGACTAATCTTACCGCACCGTGACTAATTGAAAGACGATTCTAGCTCCACTAAATACGGTTAAAACATGATTAACCAGCACTATAGAGTGGAGACTCGAAGCTCTTGGCTGTATCAACAAGATAACAAGTTTCTAGGGAACTTTTTAGTACAACGACAAGCTCAACCGGGACAAAACTATCCCTAGAATGTGTAATACGATTTCAATAGCTCCTACATCTAGAACAGTTTTCTAAACTTCCAGAGCATGGGAGCTAACCCTGATCTGTTAAATAACCAGGAGGCGTTTGTCTGTTCTCTCAACTACCGCTGCGGATGAGAATGCGACATGTGCGGATGGTAGGTTGCGTGGGGCGGCAGGGGTGACGGACAGGACTGTTGGTACGGGCCAGCAGCAAGCATAGGTCCAGGACTAGAGCACGGTACAAGATGGGAGGGTGAATTCTGTGGGTGGTGGGTAGCTAAGAGGTGATGCTGATGGGGCGCGGGCGCATGCGGTGGTGCGGGGTAGCCAGCGTGCTGTTGGAGAGCCCCGCCATGCGGCGAGCCGTACACCAGTTGCCTTACTTTCTGCTCCTCGTCAGCAATGTTGTACGTCAGTTCCGTCTCCTCAAAACCCGTTGCCGACATCCGCTGGTCTCCTGTTGATCCAGAAGATGGAGGGTCAGGGCTATTCAGGCATGTCTGAATCAGGGCTTTACCAGCTTCGCTAGTTATCATCGGCTGTAGTTTTCTCGTTGCAAATGTGTAGACGTGTCCCGTCTCGCTGGCCACTAGTAACATCACCTGAGTCCCCGTCAGTGTCGACAGTTCATAGGCCTGTAAAATTATTGCTGAATCAGCCTGGCTCCGGATTCTCCATCAAACTCTATATCAACAATTTTCTGTCGTCGGTCTGTCCGGCTTTAGCTTTAGCGTTATATTAATTGATTATCAGTAGTTTGTTTTAGTTTTTTAATAGAATGTTATAAAGACTTGTTAAATTTTTGATGAACTTAATCCATCCATCAAATAGATATTATTAAGTAGTTAGTTTTACAAAGTGGTATCGTTAAAAGTTGAGAAATTCAATAGAATAGGATTAGGGATATGTTAGGGAGTTCTTTATTTATTCTACGAAATTGCACAACACATACACCTTGATACAAAGAACTTTGAATAAAGAGAGAGACCTGCAGTCTGATCCTGTGATCCGAAACGGAGTAGATAACATTGGCTATTTGAGCGGCGTGCCTGATCTGAGGTCTTACTTACCTAGGCCACGCTCGGTCCTGTCAGCCAGTGAGTTAGTATAGGCAAATGAAATCTCTCGCTCTCTGAATAGTCAATAGATAAGTGTGATCGAGGGACGATCTGAGGCGAGTTCCACAGTATTTTCTCTGTTCTTTGAGTTAAGGGCAAAGGTGGTCTTTGGTCGATCCCTTGCCGAGACATTATTAGTGTGACGTCTTTCTTTGGTCGGACGATAATTGTTAATTAGGTGTTGTTAGTAGTAGCATCCGAATTGATAGTCGAGGTCGGAGGGGAGGCGGAGAGGATGTCTTGTCGCGTAATGAATTGCAAGTCTGCAAGGTAATACGAACCTTTTTCATTATTCCAGTTTTCCGCTTAGAGAATGTGGTATAACGTCGTAACTTATTGTCGATGTATTCCATCTTTATTTTGACACGCCCCTTAGTTTTCTTCCCGTTAGACGGGGGGGATTTTTTCGGCTGGCTAAGCGACGCGAAAGTGTCGTCCAAATTGTCCGGCACACAGTCACCACCACTAACGTTGATCACGTTGATACCACCGCCCCCGCCTCCCCCAGGTCCGCCCTGGGACGTCGTCATCGAACGACCTGTCACGATCGCGTCCTGGTGCTCGTAGCACATGTCCGACGAGGTTCTCTTGTGCGCCGAGCGTGGCATGTTGCACGCTGACGCACCTCCTGACAGCATGCCGCCTCCCCCACCACCGCGGCCGCCTGCACCCCCTCCAGCCCCTCCAGCGCCACCACCACCGCCTCCTCCACCGCCGTGGGAGTTTAGAGATGCGAGAGAGGCCGATATGCTGCGACTGCTCTGCGGTGGCTGTGGCTGCGACGGATGCGCGGTGTGAGTTGCGTAAAGTTCGTTACCGGTGTCGCCGCTCATCATCCCCATGCTGTAACCGAGGTTGGCAAATCTCTGGGAATCCCGAGGACCTCCACCGCTTCCTGTAGGGTTATCCATAACGAACTACGCGCATTAATGATGACTAGCGGCGGTGCCTATAGTCTACTTCGTTTTCCTGCTTCTTGGAAATTTCTTTTAATATTTAATATTCTCGTTAGCGATTGTCACGGTTTGAATAAGCGCGTGCGCAACTACTGATGGCGCGTCGTTCAACGGTGTACATTGACAACAATCGCGGCACCACCACCACCACCACCGCCTCCACCTCCTCCTCCGCCTCCTCGTCGTTGTTGTTGTCGTCCTCTACTTCGTCTTCTATGTTTTTACTTGCGCCTTTTTCTTCCTCCTTATCTTCTTTTTCTTCTTTTTCTTTTTCTTCTTCTTCGTCGTCACCGTCACCGTCGTCGTCGCCGTCGCCGCTGTTGTTGTCGTCGTCGACGTAGCACGTGGAACGATTCATGTAGCAGGGGACCGCGTGACCGCGCGCGCGACGATCGCCCGCAACACTGACACAACGCGTGTACGCGTGCTCCGCGTGTGTGTCACGCGTTTAGTAAACAGCACCAACCTAACGTAACGTAACGTATCGTAACGTAACGTAACGTAACGTAACGTGACGTGACGTGACGTAACGTAACGTAACGTAACGAACCGAGCGAGGCGCCCGTCTCGCAGCGACTGCGAGCGCGCCGCGGACTCGTTCGTAACCTGACCTACGTGAGCGCGCGTGTCCCGACCGTGGCACGCACAATTCCCCCCCCACCTGGCGCTGGGCCGAACTCGCGCCGTCGCGAAGTAGTACCCGGTTATTGTACCGGGATAACCGAGTGGATTTTCGGTGTGAATTTAGTCTTGTAATATCACTGAGAGTCGCGAAATTGTGGGTAGAGGTGAATTTTCAACTTAACTGACCTTCGCCAGTAGCAAATTTAGACGGCGCGGAGACCGCCGCGGAGCGATACACTGCGCGATGGAGAGGGTGTCCCCTGCTGCCATATTTAGAAGTCGACGTTACCATATTAGGTAAAGTTCGCCTAATATGGTGAACGGAGGTGGTCCTTCCTTACTTTTCGAATAGACGTGGCGCGGCATTTATATACCTTGCATACTATCGGCCAGCTGATGGCTCGCGCCGTCGTTTAACCCCCGTTTAGGGTCGCGTGTACATATTATCTATAGTAAGTTTGCCCGATATCGTATACCTCCACGGTTATGATATCTATTGCATGTTAAGCAGGTGGACTTTCAAACTCGCGGGTTTATCCTTCATTTTTTTTCTATTTCTCTTCACCCTGCAGCAGAGTTGCGGACTGCACTAGTTTATCGAATTTGAGAGATGCAACGATCGCGACATCCTCGGCGATCGAGTTAACTAATACAGGTATACTACATAATATACGAAAAATAATTAAGCTGACTTTCAATGATGGTTAACATTTATTTTCTATCTGTACATACACAACTTATTTTATATACATATCCAAATCTATGTATATGTGTTATACATGTACTTGTGTGGTATGCGCGCGTTGCGATGTAACGTAAACCTCCTCCCGCCGCCGGCTTTCTTGGATGCAGCGTTCCCGTCAGCTACGGAAGGAAACGGGTTCGCGGGGCAGCGCGGCGGGGGATTCCCCCTCGAAAGCAGTTTTTATTTAGAAAGCTCGCCTGTTCGGTCTTTCTCGCAAACTAAAGCGTTAAGACGATTGATCGGGGGATGAAATTACGAAGCTCTATGACCGCAGCTGCAGCACTTGGCCATTGAAACATATTCATATTTTTGAATATTGCGCGTGATTCGCTCGTGTATCTCTACAGAGTTGCCTACGACACCAGATAGACACTTCTTTATCGATATTATTTGTTTTGACACTTCAACTGCGCAAAGGCGCAGAATCAAAATAATTAACGAAAGCGCAGCGTGGTGACACTAGAGTCAGTTGCTAATTGCATGTCCCTCTAAGAGTTCCTAGGTCCGCCGCTCGCGGCAGCACCTATTGGGAAAACGCCTGTGACCAGCTGACAGTCAGTACGCGACCTAGATGTTCGGGCTTTGCCACGTAACATCCTCTCGGAGTTATGACGCAAATTTTACCCGCATTCGATAAACATTAAAAAGTAACTAAACTTGGAGTATAAATAGTCCATTTAATGAACTGAATCAAATGAATAAAATCGATGGCGGTCGGATGGAGATGGATTGTGCCAAGGACCGTTTGATTAATGAATCGATCGGAGAAGCTTACATCCACACGACGGTAAAGTAGACCAACTCCAACGATGGAAATTCTTGACCGATTCTTACCAAGTGTTACTGCCCGTTGATTTATTGCGACAGACATTGTTGAATCTCGTACCTGTAGTAGTCAAACAACGTATTAAGCCTCCGACTAGTTCTGTTTTACCGTCATTTCTATCGGTACACAAGAAGTAGTTATGCAACGTGCCTGACAGGAGCTTTCTTTCTCTTTTTACCATTTCATTAATACGAGCCTCCGCCAATCCCGGACAGAGTGCGACACTCTGTGGAATCTTGTGGCTCAATCCCTCGATCGATACGAGTTTGAAGAGATTGTTTGAATCACGTGAAGGACGAATCGGTACGAATTATTACAATCGGACTGCAATCATGTTACGAGACTTGTTAAATATTTTTATTATCTTTAACTCGTTTAATTACAGTAGAGTAAAAAACGTTTGTATTCATTTACAATATCCTATTATTATAAAACACGTATATAAACATAGACTGAGTACATTATATGATAATATGTCTATTCTAGATGTTAAAAAATGTCTCGTTACATATATAATATAACGTGTGTGCGCTCGCTTACGACTCCCTTAACTTTTGAACCTCTAATTTAAAGCTTTATTTGGCACGTTTATTAGAATGTCATTCGGTACGGAAGCATTCGATTTTATTTATTCATTCATTTATTTATTTAGTCATTTATTTATCCTTTTACTTATTATTTATTTCTTCATTTATTTATTTATTTATTCATTGGTTTATTTATTTTCTCATCATTCCTCACCACGACGACGATGACGAATGTGTGCGGGTGTGTGTACGTGTGTATTGTGTGTGTGAATTTTTTTTTTCTCTTTTTGCTTGTTTTTTTTTTTTTTTTTTTAATTTTTTTGTTTCTTTTTTCTCGTTTTTCTCTTCTCTCACAATTATATTTCGTTAAAACATTCGTTATTCATTATTATAATAAATATATATATATAGGTACTCGTTCGATTCTAGCTCGAATAGCTGCGCCCGCGCCCGCGCCCGCGCTCGCGCCGGTCTTCCGTACTACACTCGACGAGATCTTCCCCATCGCTCCAGAGCGCCGTGCATCGTCGGTATAGATATATACATAATATAATACATACATTATAGATACATAATACTATACATTATATGTATAGGTATGTAATTATACACGTCGATACTCCGCAAGTGCAGCCTTCCAACGATGGGTAATATATAAATATGAACTGCACAACGACTACTATACTCATTACTGATTAACTCGTTACTCGGTATAATCATGATTCAATTATAATAACCCCGGTTCACCGCCGTTCTGTCTCTACTATGCCATTTACACGTGAGTATTCTTACGTAGGTTCTACGAAACGAGGCGTTGCACAACGCGTAACACACAGGATTAATCGTACTATTAATGTAACAAAGATAATAGAAAAAGTCCCAGAGTTCTTGCGGTATGCAGCCATAGCATGCGGTCAATGGTTTCAACAACACGAGTATATTGTACGGCGTCCAGGTTAATATAAACGCCAAAAGTATAGCCGACAGAGTTTTTGCCGCCTTTGTATCCGCCTTCTTCTCTTGCGGCTTCTTCTTCTTCTTATTTGGCGTCTTGTTGAGCAAACCCCTACCACCACCACCACCACCACCACCACCACCACTCCCACCACCACCAACACCACCACCACTTCCCGTGACCTGCTTCGGTATTATCTTATCGTTCAACGGCGGGGTCCTCATCTCCGATATGTGCGAAGGCCGCCTCAACGCCGGCGGGGGTCCCGTGAATGCGTGACAATCACCGTGACCCCTTAGCGAGTACTTGTAATTATCCTCAAAGTTCTCTACAGCGTGATTTATCCGCATCCCCACCATGTCGTCTGCAGTGTACATTTTAATACTAGGAACATCGCTACCAAAGGCTTCACCGTTTCCGTCTGCAGTAGGTAGTCTTATTAATATCGTGTACACCTGAAATGTAGAAAATTTATCCCATTAAAACAGATATTCTTCAGCCTTCCGAATAGCTACCCAGAAGATCGGGATATCTCATCGAATATGTGCAGGGTAAGTGCAAATGAAATAAGATATCATTTCCAAGAAATTGAAAAGCAATCAACCCCGGGCGTGAACTGCGTAATCTATCACCGTGAAAAAATCGTGAGATAATCTCTTACAAAGGGAAGGGGATTTTGAATGAGCGTTAAATATTTTGTATATTTAAGGGCGCAGTACCGAATCGTTGGAAGTGCTCTTTGTGGTGAGTCGTCCTTTTTCCGTGACTCCTCCGTAGCTCGGGTATATGGCACATGTTGGAGAATTATTGCGACCTATTGGGAGTCCGGTGGATTGAATAACGCTGAGAGAAGCGCAACGGGATATGTTGCTAGGGAGAGGTGTCTCCGTCGAGAGAGGCGTCAGCGTTTCGTCCCAACCGTGTCCCGTTCTGCTGCTCTCAGCACCCCCAATCTCATCGTCCTCTTCATCGTCTTCCCGTCCGCTGTGCCACCACGCGACGCACCATGATTTGAGCCAGATCCACGAGAACGGCCGGTGTTTCTAAGCGGTTTATCAATGCAAATCCTTACTTAACCCGGATCGTCAATTGAGCCATTTTCCAAAACGTTGCGAGTACAGATAGGCATCGGGCAGTTGCAGGAAAGCGCAGAAATTATGTACTTACGATTTTATATTCGGAATAACGACCGTCGATACAAGACGACGTTATGTACGCTGTATTGATTTCGTCCGCTCCGGTGCTAGACTCGCTTCGTTGCCTTTTCCATTCGTCCAAATCTAAAGCCTCGTCGCTGCACGTGTGAGACGAACAAAGGAAACATGTTTTATTAAGTCTTTTGGTCATACATCAACGGAGGCATTTCATCTATAACGATCAGTTATGAACTGATACAGTTAACGACTGTTCATGTCAACGTTATGCATTCTTTGCTTCCAACGATACAGCGTTAATTATCGAGTGAGTCTGCCTGCAAGGTTCTGCGACATGCATTATGTTCAAGCCAGCAATGTGTTTGAAGCTGATAATATACACTATTATTTATCATCATGCGCCACGTCGGAATGACTCTATAAAAGCAAGCAGAAAGACATTATAATGTGTTTTGTGAACTGGAATTATCGTACTTGCAATGTCGACATTCAGCTGTTTCAGTAAATGTGGACGAAATGTACAGAAACCGGGAACAATGCAGAGTGCTCGGACCCAGATATCTATGCGTGTAAAGAACTACAACGTTTTACCACAGAGCCTGAAATACCAACGTCAATGCACGATTGCGTGATGGAGTGTTGACAGGCATGATGTCGAAATATAAAGTGATTCCAATCCGAAAGGATCACGGGTGGGTGGCCTGGCCCTTTTGGAATGAAACTACCCAGTGTTATTCCTAACTACATTATGCACTGTGCAAACTTGCAAATTTTTTTTATATCTGATAGTGCATTAACCTATTATGCATAATGTAATGATATTATGTGGTCACGGTATACCTATGCATGTACCTCGAGTTGCTGCGTTTACTCGCGTCTTTTTTACCGGCCTGCAAGTTGGGCAGATCCTTCTTGCGCTTTTCGGTTTCCCTCCATATTCTCCAATAAAGGAAAATCATGACGCTAACAGGTACGTAAAACGCTGCAATCGCTGTGCCGAAAGTAATGTAGTGATTAGTCTCGATGAATTGTATGTAGCAGGCATTGTCGGGCACCGTACGTTCGCCCTCGATGTAGGGCCACGCGTAGATCCACGGTGGCCAAAGCAGTATTGATATGCCCCAAGCACAAGCTGAAATTCAGCTCGCAAAATTATCATGCAATTGTTGTAGTTTCAGTGGTGGAAATTACAATGGATCTCACCGATCATTATACCAGCTCTGAAGGTCGTCCGTTTCGCTCTGTACGTTAGCGGTCTTGTGACCGAGAAGTATCTGTCGAAGCTGATGATGAGGAGGTTGAGAACCGAGGCGTTGCTTGCGAGGTAGTCCAAGGCGAGCCATGTGTCGCAAATGTGGGGCCCAAGAGGCCAGTACCCGAGTAGGGTTGAGACTGTGAAAAGCGGCATGGATATGAGACCGATGGCGAAGTCGGCTACGGCAAGGCTGAAGAGGAAGTAGTTGGATATTGTCTGCAGCCGTTTGTCTATCTTGAAAGATATCATGACCATGCTATTGCCGATTACAGTGGCTAGACTCAGGCAACCGGTGACTATGGTGATCAGAACTATCTGAAAGACAGTATAAGTCCGCGTCGGCGAGTCAAGCCCTACGTCCACCCCTGCACCCTCCAATGCAGTTTCGTAAGTTGTGTTCAATGTCTCGTTGCCGTGATGCTGGAGGCTCGCCGTTGTCGTTACGTTCATGTCGTCGAAACGTACGTTCCTATCTCTCCGCGACCTCTCGCTTCCCTGCACTCGAAATATCGTCAACTACATCCCATGCCAAGTCTAGATACGAGCGCTAACGAGACGAGTGAATCTGAAACCAACATGTGAGCAAGAAGTTACGCCCCACATATGAACAGACTCATCTCGAATGCGTCTTCCTTCTATAAATCCATATATTTCACGTTGGCCAGCATCAAATCAATCTCACGATCGTCGGATGTTGGTTCGGATAGTAAATTCAAAAATTACAGCACGGAACTCTTCAATTATGATTGGGGTGTGCACACTCCGATAGCAAAGTGTGAACGCTATTATCTTGGAGGAATCATGAGGCAATCTAAACTACCCACAGCGATGATAATAATTAGCGGAGGGTATTAGCTTACTCAGCGACGGTGGATCCCCGTTCCTGAGGGACATGGTGAGCTCTCACAATCAGTGGCTGTCAAACGACACGCGTTCCTCCCTCCCTTCGAACCCATGGCAACGCGAGACATCGCGCTGTAGCTGCTGCTGCGTGGTGGAGATGGTGATTCCTCCGTTAACATGGCTTCACAGGCCACCGTATCGGAACCTGAAAGACGATACGGTTTGACGCTTTCAGGAAGCGTTTATGCGGAAAAGAGCAACGGCAACTTGTATTACATAAGAGTTATTGTCTGAGAATCGTCTCCCATTTGTTACGCATGATCGTTCCTATAACGGAGTAGGGCCAGCCCGGGCAAGACGGACCGAAAAATTTCCAACAATTTCAGACATCACCTGGAATCCACACATTCAAAAAATAACCTACATTTGCGAGGAAGATAATTAAAAATTGTTGGAATTTTCGGGGGGTAGTCCGTTTTGCTCCGGTCTCCCCCACTTATTATACCTACGTTTAATCCAGTGAAAACTTCGGCCTGAACGAAATTTTGCTAAATTAAGGCATAACTGGATGGAAAGTCAGGCGAAAAAGTTACTCCAAAATGGGAAAATCTTGTATTTGCAGGTCCCGATCGTATAGTGGATGTTTGGCCTCACAAATAGCTAAATTAGTTATAAATTAACACTTGTTAGTGTTAATCTGCAATTTTTTAGTATCAATTGAAGAGAAATCTTACGAAATCAGGGTCAAATTCATAGATTTAAAAAATCCATAACTACTAAATTATGTTGTGTAAAATTCTGAAATAATTCATGTATCATTATTCTATCAAGAACTATATCATTCATCAAATTTTAAAGAATTTTGGCGATTTTTGATTATCCATCGGGTTATTAGGGGCAAATTCGTAGATTTCAAAAATCCATAACTACTAAATTATGTAGTGTAAAATTCTGAAATAATTCATGTATCATTATTCTATCAAGAACTATATCATTCATCAAATTTTAAAGAATTTTGCCGATTTCTGATTATCCATCCAGTTACACCTTAACTTTGGAAACGGATTTTTCCAAGAACGAAAAACATTTTTTTTGGTTTTCAATTTTTCACAAAAAGTATTTAAACATGTATGTCAGCGCTGTTGTGATTTGCAAAATTGCTGCTCTATGTATCATCGAGGTAAAAATGAAGAATCAAATCAATACGATTTTTATTTTGAAGAATCGGATTCAAAAAAGACATGTTAGAACAGCCGAAGAATGTCTTTTGTACAAAATGAATAGAATAACCGGTGATATGAGGATTGAAGCCCTATTTCTTTGTTAAAAAGTCGGGATCTGTATGCGCGCTGTGAAATTTCAGTTAAAAAAACAAATCAATACCGAATACACACAAATGCGACGCTTGATACCCGTCTTTCAAAATAATAACGTTAACTACACAGTCGGTATAATGGGCGCGCAAGTCCCGTCTTCGTCGCGCTTCCGGTCTGTCCGGAACGCACCCTTGCCGCCCGCTGAAGCCAGCAGTCACTCGCAACCGGGCGGGTCGCACGTTTGCAGCGAGCTATGTGGGTGTAGGTACAACAGGGGTCGAGGCACGCGCGCGCAACAGCAGCGACACTCTCGATTAAAACGTTTCGTGGCCCGAAGCTCGCCTCGCCCGAATAATAATTACCAGTTAGGAAACGGATGCAGAGGGGTAGGTATACCCGGTTTTTATAATTTCAATTACAGTTTTCTCTATGACACTGATCTAGAGGGTTTAATCAAGGGGGATCATTCATGCCCAATTAATATTCCTAATTATTTTTGTAAATTTTAGCAAACGCTATTCTACTACAACTTATTGGGTCGAATCGATGTAATTGTATTATTTTATACATCAAAATCAATTACCGCCCCATGTTGTTCACGCTTCATTGTGAACTTTATCAGTCAATTATGGAGCGTTAAGAATCGAGATTAAAGCGTATGAAATTTTCTCTCATAAATTAATGCAACTGTCAGACATAGAGTTCTGACGAGTTCGTGTATAAAAGCAATATCAGAATACATATCTATAGGAATTAGCCGCGAATATTTATGAGCGTAATATCACAACTCCATACTTTGTCACATCAACAAATAAGCAAGAGATTATGGGCGATTATAGTCCGTCGTTATTATGTCGATAGAAAAAAATAAAAATGTCGAATTGTTTGTTGCATGCAGCGAGGGTGTAGCCGAGTTTGTTTACGCGGCTATTACCTCCAGCATTCAGAGAAAAGACGAGCGGAATAAGGATCGCGGTAACGCAGTGTATAGTAAGAGGATTTTGGGTGTAGCGCAAACGCTCTGCACAGTGGACTTTCCCGGTCTCTCTATGGTACCTACCATTCTCGAAATATAATCTAATCCAAGTTCGCAGAACTAATTAAAAATACTTTGACTACCCTCTCTCGAAGATATTTTCTCTCCTGATCCCTGATTTCGCTCTGTAATACACCAACTACAGCTATTGCTAATTCGCGTTGAAGTGTACCCCAAACTTTGTACCAAGCAATTATAATTACGGAGTAACGCCAGCGCAAAGTGAATAAAAATCTGACGTCAACACGCCGCCAAAACCCCTTTGTTCTCCGGAGGAATTCCACCCTCTTAATGAAGGATCAGTGATTGAAATTTCGATGGAATGGTATATACTGAACAGGATGAGAAGATTGTTTCGTATCACGACGAGATCATCGAACAGGATGTTTCAATCTCATTCTAAGTTGGAACGGAAAGATTTTGAACCTCAAGAGTTGAGGGTTGAACGCAAAATAACGAGCGATGATCGCCACACAAAGGTCCAAATGGTTTATAAGGTGAAAACTCACGCGTTGCTATCCGTCTGCTATCCTCGGGGATCATCACCGTCGAACAAGTCGATGAAGGCTAATGTTGACGCTGTGCATTTCCCAGATTCTGCAAACTTCAGGATCCACAGTGCAGGGTAGTTCGGATTTTTTTTTATACGCGAGACGCACACCGCACGCGAGACTTTCGCCTTACGCCTCTCGCCTCTCGCACTCGGTTTCGGGTGGCCGGTATAACTGAGCCCCGCCGACTCGCACGGAACACGGGTATGGACCCACGGCACAGGGCGTGGGCAAGTGTACATTGATTTTCAAGGCGCGCGCATCCCGCCCGCGCGATCTGCTCCTGTCCATTCACAGATAAGTGAACGCATTCATCTTTCGAATTAGCCGCTACCTCTTCCCGGAGGCAGAGGCCCCCTTCTCGCCCCTCCGGTCCCCCGTCGTGATCCCACCCGGCACTATATGTGTGCCCTACGTCGGCCCTACGAGACCCATGACGTCCCCTTTCGCTCCACAGTCATTCTCTCTACATCTTGATTCATGATGCTCGATCACCCTATACTCCGATCTTCAGATAAAGGTTTTTAACTTTACGCGATGATTAGGATGATCGCCAGCTATTTATATGGGCCATTTCACGCCAGCTAGGAAACAAAAAATAAGGGTAGACTCTACAGGTCGGATTGGCACAGAATGCCCCGTACGGACTTTTCATTTATTAGAAGTGTTCCGTGCTGAGTGAACAGAAGGCTATTTGTTACCCAAGGGTACCAAAGGTATCCTCGTTGCATTATTTCACGAGAAAGAAAAAAAAAAAAACAAGCAAGGTTCTCTAAAAATCGCTCATTGCCCATCGACTCAACGACTATTTTACGACAACTCTGAGGTGTGTTTCTTCTGAAACGCTGATGATATAGTCTACCTTATTTTTCACCCTTGAATGAGTGATTTCGCAATTGCAAATGATGAGGGAAACGGAAATGTGATTATTCATTGCCGCGGCAATATAATTATCAAATAAATTCAACTATGTGAGGATTTAAATCGAGAATTCGGCCCGCCGTCCAGCGGCAAAATTAATTCGTTATATTTTCGTTGAGCGGTTGTGGGATGGCGCCACGGATTGGAGCGATTGGTAACTCTGCTCCGCAGTATATTTCGGAGCTATACTATCGGTCAATAATGTAGAATGCAGCTGAAATGATGTTAAATTGTACCACATTATGATACGATAGAACAGGTTGCGGATTCTAAGGTGCATTAGAATGATTCTCGCGCCAAAATCGTTCAATTCTGCGTGTTGTTATTTTTTACTTCAATCCTTTTCGATATGAGCCTGAATTACACGTCTAGTCGTATTCGTGATGTCAGATCAGACAGAAAGTGCAAGCAACCACAATTCAATACGACAGATTACGAGTTTGGCATTGAGCATTGAGATTCGTGGTTGCAGCACATCCAGGGCTATAGTTTTGGTATAATGCAGGTTGAACTGCCCGCCGAGGAGTGCAACAAATTAAATGTCAAGGTAGCAGCGTAAGCGTTCTGCTAACTTTCGAACAAACATCATCATTATCATCACAGTGCCAACATTAATCCATGTTGGCTTTTACAATAATAACTGCAGGCTTATTTACCAACTATTATAGATATATTTATATATGTTTGTTTACGTGTAGCTATACTATATACCTACAGCCAGACGTTTCGATGAAATGAAACCCAACGGAAGATGAATATAAAATATTATTCTCACCTGTAATATATGCAATAATTGCAGCGTGTTTAATAGAGAGTCGAGAAATTTGATTCGGCAATAATTTAATCGACTTTACAGCGTAACCTTTACGAGTTAGTCCGCGATCGTTTCCGAAAGAGCAATTCAGTCGACCTCACAGAGTGCTTAAAGTCGAAAGAGCTGATCATTCAATCACCAGTTGGATCAGTTGGTCTGCGGAGAGCCGGTTCGTTATGGGATAAAACTAAAAAGGAACACCGATGAAACACGTATAAAGGCGGTATGATTTCGCTGCGCTCGTAGGCTCTCAGACCGAATATCTGGAGATCGGTGACTAACCAGGTAGGTATCTCGCCAAACCGGCGCCAAAGTGCGAAAACAGTCGTAGCAGGCCTGTGCAACTCGAATCTTCGCAACAAATTAGTAGAGGGGAAAACTAGCAGAGATTTTGTTGCAAATGGTTCATTCTATACCTAACAGCAAAGGAGGTGAAGAGATCTGTATGAATTAAGAAGAGAGCACAGTACCACCTCCGCATCCGGTGCGTTTGGATTCTTGAGGACAGTCGTTGTACCGTTGGGAATTGCGGAGCGTCTGCAACGCCGTAATCCCCACCAGTCTAACCGCCTCGCGACGAGATGTTCGATTTGCCTCAGAGGACCGGGTCTCTCGCAATCAGCCCTCCTTCGGTCAGTGGAAGTCTGGTAGGCGCCAAAAGTTGGCGGAAAGTTGCGGCCGCAGTTAATTCTCCGTTCCCCGAAGTTACCTGGACCTCTGCAGCCACTGCAATCTCCATTCGTAAGCTGGCCAAGGTTTGCGGAAAAAAGATCGTTTCGTGAACCATATACCATCGCCTTAGAGTGGAAGCGAGACCTAGACATTACAGTGGGGCATACACACACATGGGCTGATCTGGTGCTGCTGCTGCTGCTGCAGTGCGTGAAGAAGTCCGCCGCTGTGAAGGCAATTACTTGATTACCGAGATCATCGCAGGACTTAGTGTGATAAGTTATTTTATCTCCTGTCGTTAAGTTCGCAAAAAACTTGTTCATGCCCAGCATGCAGGTTAGCAGATTGGAGATCAGCACAGCTCCCACTCCAACCGTAATAAAGGTGAGTATACGTTATACTTATACGTACAGGTACTTGGGAAGTGAGTTGATTTTTATTTGGCGGAGCTCTCGGCCTAACTCAAACTCGGATTGAATGATTATCGGAATCAGTAAGATGCAGAAGGTTGCAGATTTCGAACCATCGCCAACAATTAGTGATTGCTGGAAGAGGATTTCGGGTACACAGATACGAAACTGCACACATGCAGGGCAAAGATAGTGAAAGAGAGGGTGGGAGAGAGACAGAGGCAGCGATGTGAAGAGAGGCGTCTAGAAGTTGCGAAGAGGTAGCGAGAAGAGGTGTGGGTGTGATGATGTGAATGTGTGGAATCTTGGCGTGCATATAAAGGCTATAAAACTACAAACCCACACACGGCGCCAGGCGACACGCGCATCCTGCAGCCATCAGTAATATAAAAACCGGCTTACCTTTCGAAAACAAGTTGTATTATCCCGAATTATTTTTAGCCGCTTTGTCCGCCGCATATAAGAATGTTAATGTTCAATTCGGAACCCGATCGCGCGTCGGCAGTCGTGACGAAAGTCAATTCCTCGATATACCTGGCCCCCGGCCTGAGCTTGACCCATAACGTTCGCAGCCTCGTTGCAACAAACTAATTTGAAAAAAAAAAAAATGTATTGGCGCAGCTAAAATGTTCCATGTATTACACATTATGCAGTGCATCCAGCAACATCTGTCGATAACCGATGATGTCGAATCGCGTAACGGTATCTATAATATGATCTTGCAATAATTAGTTAGTCGCACATATGGGCATATGTTTCCTTGCCCTCGTTGCAAGTCATGAGAAAAAAAAGTGCATCGCACACTGTGAAGTATGAAAGCGTACGTGACAAAAGTGCGGGGCCATTCGCATCGGAAATTTGCACCCGAAACCGCGATGTAAATGACTAGAAAATTTCTTGAACTCGCCGCCGATGCGATCAGACTCGTGGAAAGTGAGGAGCAGCTACCTCGTAATCAGAGGTTGTTCAAAGTACTCGGAAGTCGTTAGAAGTCGCTGAATTACGAATTCGCCGGGAGACACTGAAACCATTAAAAGTTCACGGAAGTTATCCGGAATCATTGCACGGACGGCGATGGCGCAAAGTCGATGATAATCTATCAGAAATTTTACCCACCACCATGGGAAATTTTTAATTAATTTTCATGCCGCCGCTTAGATCATTCGTTGCACCCTAAACTCAGGTGAATTCAGGCGAAATGATACCACGTTCGTGACCAGAACTAAGTAAGTGGCCGAACGTATTGTTTTCATAACATGTTATTACCGTTTCTTAACGAGTGATTCGAATTTGTATGGGACACGGCGGCGTCTGTTGGTAGACGAATTTAGAACGGAATTGTGTAGTATTGAATTATTCAAACAATTGAACGGTATCTCTGGGCATATTATACCTACTGTCTACACGGAGTATTTTCATGATGTATCCATCCTATTCGTCCATGTGTTTATCACATCCGTAATTAGTATGGGTACATATGAGGATATGCGCTCTAAAGTTATGTATTGTTATAGATTATAGGCTATATATGCGGATGGTATCGAGTCGAGTGGAATTGTTCATTTCCTTGAGGAACAAATTGGTAGTTGGGACGCCGAGCGTATTCGAATTTTCGGGCCAATTAGCAAGGAAGATGAGAGGCTGACCGATAGTCGAATAAAATCGCATATATACGGTGGATTTTGCTCAACGATGCGCACATAAGCTTTGCAAGGACGTGTACCAGTGGACAGTGGATATTCAGGTTGATGGGAATAATTCCGGTTCTCGAAGCGGCGCACCGTTACGAGCATGTCGCCGTCGTAGTTCTCCTCCTTCTTTTCCTTCTCCTCCTCCTCCTCCTCCTCCCCCTCTTCCTCCTACTCTGCACTCTGCGGCAGACTCTTCTGCGGTCGCGATAATTGGCGTCGTTTGCCGTGACGTCAGATTCGCGGCCCCCTCGCGGAATCGTCCTTGGAATTTTTCAGCTGCTTTCGTATTGAAAACATGACGCGATAGTGTGTTCCTCGGCTGGAATATCCTCGGTACATATGTATACGTAGGTACCAACGGACGCTTCAATGTGTCGATTGGTGCGCCTATAAATAGCTGTGAATCGCGGGACGAGAGGAAATGGAGGGAAACAGTCTTCTGTCTTCCCGTCATTCAACTCTCCGCGTGTCTATCAATGACGCGCGCCCAAATCTCCAGACAAAGATACACCTGAATTCCTATAGAACGCCGAATAACACATTTCGCCTCTCCTGCGCACGAGAGACGAAATGTACAACGGCTATAACGATTTATTGCTTATTTTTTAACAGGTATAATGAGGTTCGACCTCATCTCAGAGTGCGAAGAAAGAAAAAGAGCCGGAGGCGCCATATGGAGTTTGCGGGAAAAGAGAGCAGCCTGATTTAGCCTCTCCTAGGCTTTGTCTGTACCAAGAGGACGGAGACATAGCCTAGAATAGGTTAGGTCAGGGCTCGAGGTCGCCGCGCCTGGGATCATTTATTCGCAAGGACTCAGCCGAGCGAATGCACCGGCGCAAGCCTCAAGGCCGAGAAGTTAAAAGTCACGCACATATACCCCCACCCGATACTTTGATCCCACCATCATCAGACTCCCTCGGTAACGGAAGTGCCGAATATTTCTCTGCAGGTAAGAAGAAGGAGGACAAGGGGGAGAAGGACAAAAAGAGCCTCATGCGCAGAGAAACGCCGGTGAATCCCGCGGACCTGCAGGACGAATCACGAATGGTATATAAAAAGGCGGGATTCTCATCGGCATAGAGTTCATCGAACGAGTTTCCCTGATTTTTTTTTCAATCCAATTTCTTTTATACACACCCATTGCAGATAGAGTATTCTCATTTACTCTTCATAGGCACAATGCCTCGCCACAGCTGTTGTCGCATGTTCGAAAAATTCGAAAGCCATGGAACGATATACTCTGCGGGTGTATTTTATCCGACGTCGTTACTTTCGAAAGAAAAAGCTGTGAGCGAAAGAAACGAAAGTTGAGCGATGTAAAAATGGCAATTTGCAAGTTGGGCTCTTTCATTATTATCGCGTTCAACCTTCAACCTTTCATCTTTTTAAACATTTCCTTCTCATCTTTGATGGTTCTCCAACTGCAGGTCCCTGCAGGGAGGACGGGTGGAATACTGATCACCGTTTAGGCAAAATGACTCGGAAAGTCAATCCTCGTTGGGCGATAGTAATCCAGGTTACTTCGTAGTCATATAGATATAATTACTTTTTAGAGGGACGTTGAAAATATGCACACGTGTATCGGTGTACTCGAGGAGAGTACCTGCACTATCATTGCACAAGATATATGCGGTTCCATCCGTCCATCTGCCCATGATGTACACCGTAGCAGGACTAGGCCTCATTTTTGTTCTCTCTCTCTGTCATTACTCCGTGGTAATTGATAGTACAGGTTCTTTGTTGACAAACAATCGCTGATGTTCTTTATAATCGAGAATGTGATGAACTTCCCAACGATTACGATTCGAAACAAAAGTCGGAACTCGTTTTCACTAATTCCTTTCTCTGTCAACGACAAGTGAATGTCTTTCTGTCCATCCTTTGCAGGTAAGCGTAAAAGTAACGAATCTTTCCCTGCACCCACTCTCACGTTTGCATTTGAATGTACCCCACCGTCTGTAAGGTGCAGGGCAAAAGTAAGCGCTCCTCGACTCTCGTTTACAGAAGATAACATGCAACGGAGTTTTACCCTCGTCACACATTGTTAAGCAGGCCTCGAGGCGTGGAGAGAGTCAGTTTTTGTTGTGAGAAGCCGAAAAAACGATCGCTAGAAATTGTGAGCTTGTGGTAACTGGCGAATGCCATTATTTTGATGAACGTAAAGATTCGCTTGTAGCTATATGACATATTAACATTAACATTGAACGGAAACAAAGCAACTGGAGTTCATTTTCTTTACGTGAAAAAAAGTATGTAGGTATATAGTATAGTATATGGTTTTATTAAGTCAATATATATAACAAGGCACATGCGGTGCTGTGTAACAAATAAATATATAAACAGCTAACTATATATTAACGGTTTCGACGTATACGAGTTATGATTCGCCTGCATTGAGCATACATGTGAATTAGCTATACACATATCTGTTGATGGCAGCCAAACTGCCGGTGCACATTATATTTGAATGTGGGATAGAAAAACAGTTTTTAAATATCTAGGTATGTATGTAGCGTAGGTGTTCTGCGTGAATTACGCTTGCGACACTCGAGCTAAAGAAGGAAAAACAAGGTACAAATGACATTTGAATATCTATAGTAGTATGACAATGAAATTATCGCTCATTTTTTATGGCGTATATGGGCGTTTCCAGCGAAAATGTCATTTTTGTTCTAAAAAAAGTGCTGTTAAAGATTTTGAGGCACATCATCCAAATTTTTTTGGTAGTCTACTTGAATGTTGATCAGTGCATTCCATAGGTTGGCCCATTTTATTTAGCTTGCGCACGCGGTACGGACTAAAAAAAATATATATATATCATTCAGAACGGATAAAAAAAAAAAAAAAAAAAAAAAAAAAGCACAACACGTAGGTCACGAAAAATATGAAGCGGAATACCCGGTGGGATATTTGTCCGTGAAATCATCACTTTCAGAGAGACATTAAAAAAAAAATCGAATTTTCGATGGTAAAAACGCGTGTGAATATCTCAAATTTCGAGGCACACTGTTGAAATTTTTTTTGTACGACATTTTTATGGTAACGCTTTCAAATAAAAATTGCAGTATTTTCCTTGCCCTTGCGCACGACGAGTAGGAATACGAGCATGTCGGTCGTGACATTATCGGTCGTGACATTTTTGCCCTAAAACAGCAATAAAAAGTGTGCGCAGTTCAAAAATGACTCATAATGATTTCGTACTTCTTGTGAACACGGTTTCAATTGAGTCACTCATAAATTTTCCGATGTGCCTGTTGGAGGAATAGAAATAAATGCTCTTTTGGTCGTGACATTTTCCGAGAAATATTTAGTTTCACGAACTTTATGTCTGTATTAGTCGTCAAATATTGTTAGCACATCGATGCCCTTCATGCACAGTATTTCTAACGCCAAACTGAACTAATGTAGACTATGATAAAGAACGAATTGCATTGCGCACAACTGTGGCATACGATTATGTCGGTCGTGACAAGTATATCCCAAAAGCTCGGGACACACGTTCCATCCTTTATTTTGAGGGTGCAAGACTTGGCACATCATTAGATCGAATAATTCCACATTCTGTATGGTTAGCTGAGGCCACCCGAATTTTATGCGGTTTTTTTGAAGCTGCGCACAAGTTCCGCAAACAGCAGAAGCAATAAATCTGTGCGTCGGGACATACGTTGCTCAGGAACACTTCGCGTCTTTCCGAGAGACGCTGTAATGTGAGGTAGCTAGAAATCATTATGAAAAGTTGTTTTCCGGGTACATTACACTCATATGTAACAGCTCGTGCTATAGGAATTCAAATTCATACGTTGGCACGGGTTAAAAAACTCGAGGGACCGAAAAATGACATTTTCGCTAGAAACGCCCATATAAATTATCCTATAGTGTTCACAATTGGGCGAAAAAAGGTTTTCAATGTAAACGAACAAAGGGAATTAATACAAGCCGCGGGTTCAAACGTTCGGAAAGCGATCGAAATTTTTTTTCGAACCATTACGACGATTTATTTCCCAATGATCGTTAGATACATCAATTTTGACCCGACGAACTTGATTTGGAAAATAATTTGAACATCGGGATTGCAACAGTTGAGTCTACGATGTTTTAGCTCTTCTTTAAACCTTTTTTGTCAACTTAGCCTACTCGCAACATTTATCCTATATCTTTCCTTGACTCATCTTTGTTAAATCAGCTATAGGAGAAGAACTGCATTTTGATTATATTGTAACGCCGAGGTAGCAGTTGTAGTCAAATACATCGAACTACACACTCGACGTAATGACTCTACATTTCGTCTGCAGCATCTGAGAATGCTCGACACTTGCGACCGTTTTCTCAAAAAGGAACAAAGCATAGAAATACAGATAGAATATGGAATCATAATTCATATGATCAAATTGAAATAGACAACGTTGAAGCTGAGTATATGAATATATAAATAGTTAAATAAATAGATAAATGAATGAATGAATGAATGAATGAACGAATGAATGACCAATCGTGAGATGCCAAATGAAAATTGCACTTGAGATATCTCTGAAAAATTCGATAACTTCAATATCCGAATCGACGTAGTCTCGCTATTTCAGGTACTACTATACAACGATCTTGCTGGCCACTGACGATGACTAGGGATTTGAAGTGTCCATGGAAGGTGAAGCTTGGGCGAATTCAAAACTATGAACATCCTGCATGATAAAGAAATGAAAAATTCCGAGATATTAATATCCGACAGACAGTGAACCAGCATTCTCATTCACAAGTCAGATATACGGACGCGTCTGTTTCTTTTCCGGAGAGGCGATAACGATCGAGCATTCTCAATAAAACTAGCAAAACTTAATAAACATAGTTAACACACGTACAACATACATATGTACAACTTCTAGGATTCCGAAGGCTCTTCACCGTGAGCTCCGTATGCGAGATCTTGTGCGTCGTCGGATGACCGTCCCCAGTAACCGCCGGAATGCTCGTCTTCATGATCGTAGTGGTGCTGGTGCTGAGCGTGTTCGTAGTAAATAACCTTCGAGGGATGCGCACCCTTTTTGAAATCGAGCCAGAAACGTGCAGCGTTCAATATGAGGCTGAGCAATGCAATCCCGAAGAATTTCACCTGCAGATGAGTGGAGATCAACTGCAGAAGGAGGCTGAGCTTCGCCTTGAGGACCATAGCGACCATCAATATCTTCTGTAGGGCCTTCTTCTTCTTTTTACCCAACTTCTTCTTCCTCGCCTCACCTGAAGCATTTTTTAATTGAAAATAAATTAGCTAACGCTCTGATGTATCGATAACTAGAGTCTACCCAATCGTGGATGTCGGTTATCCAAACAATACTCGAATATTATCCCGCCACTGTCCATGTCCCGAAATTTGTCTTACCATCCGTGAATGAGCAGTTGGCGATTCTTACCGGCTGAAGGTAAAGCAGACTTCAGGTAAGAGATCCCAAACGGAGAAAAACGGCAACGCGATATACTCATTGGCACCTGCTGTCTGTACAAAACGTGCGTGGGTAGAATTTCCGGTTCACATATGCACAGCCCAATCCAGCGTTTCATTATTAATTCCGTATCAGAATCAGGGTCGTGTGGATATGCCGGAATGAATAATGATCATTCACTATACCGATGTCCCAGATACGCGTATCTCGGAACTATAACCGTTGACATCGATGTATAATATGCCATTATAGCTAGGCCTGTGATTGTTGGCTTAAAAAGACGCGGGAGACGGCCCAACGCCCACGTGGAGTCTCGGGGACCAGTTTTGATACGACATTCATGATTAGAAGCCGGAAGTAGACGTGAGGATAAAAGGATCGAGGGGAGAGAGGCGGATATCTCTGAGACATCATGTTACCGTTAATTGCGACGCATTATATACTATAAGGAGCGCAAGAGGAGGGAGGCGAATACTGAATACGGACGTGCGCGCGCATACTTATGTTTGCAGGACTTCTTCACCGGTGAATTTTTACGATCGGTTTGACACATAAACCGAATTCCATTCGCTTGACCATTCCGACAAATTTCCAGTCTGTCTCGCGACGTGATTAATCATCTTCGCGTTACTTGATTCACGATCTCATCCGCTACCTGCACAGCTAATTCTAAGACAAATATCGACTGGACTTGGGAGTGCATCATGTATGGGCAATCGGAAAGCGTATATTTCCATGTTACGTATACATCAAACGTGTTTCGTTCTGGCCGGTATGGAGTTATGGGCCCACATGTATCTGTCTCCCTCTTCCCTTCATGCGGTTATACATGGTACATGGTATCGCTGATATAGAGAAGGAAAAAATAAAACAGAATACTGTGAGGGCAACGTCGCGTACCGGTCCGGAATCAAACAAGTTTGGTGTACAATGCCAAACATTCCGGCGGGACTTTCGCATACCAAACATATTTTGACATTTTTTTTTCTCTCCCAGAATGCGAGATGGATTGAAAATACGCAATCGCAGCATTCCTTCGAAGTATAATCATCGTTAGGGTTAACTAATACACATATGTGTGCCAAGTCCGTGGTGCCAAGCTTACCGGTAGCACATTGGATTCCTTATACTTTGCTGTACATCAACTGTCACGAACAGTTGAGCCGCAAACGATCCGAGGACGATATCAAATTTCAAACCTTATCTTTCTAGGTCTCGTACCGTACGTCCTAATACGTGTGTGTCCCCCCATTCGGGATGAAGTACAACTAACAGTAAAACCCATTATACAATGCTAGGCAATAAAGAATGTAAACAAGTAATAGGAAATAGGTAAGGTAATGGGTGTCGCTTTGATACAATATTAGACGCGGTATTATGAAATAACGATTGACTCATCGCATCTGGGTTCTCACCGCAGGCCGCAGAGTCGGCATGAACTCTGATATGCATATACCCAAACAACACAAAGTCTTAAAGACGCCATATGGACGTCAAAATGCGTCTTAAAGACGTCTCAAGTCTTAAAGACGTCTTAATTGTTGAAGACGTCTTGAAGACGTCAGAAATCGACGCATCTGACGTCCATACGATGTCTTTAAGACCGTTTTGAATTTTGTGTTGTCTGGGTACCTAAGTGTCGAAAAATCTATCAGAACATGTTCCTTTCAGACGCAGACCACGATGCACACCGCACATGACTTTCGCTGACCACCACAGTCTCGTTAACACGATATGTATGCATACACCTGCAGATACCTTCGATAGTGGAAATTTTCGATGCGGAGATTAATTATGATCAGATTAAGAATAACTGTATATGAGTCGATCTAGAAACGTCGTCTTATGGTGATCCTAGATCGGAAACAACAGATTTAAAGGGTAGCAGATGAAGAAAGTCACCGATTTTTTTTTCCCCCTTTTTCTTTTCTCAAACACTTTCTGACTGCATATCAGTTTCCCGAGCTCTTGCGGTTGCGGCAAGATCACGGACGAAAGGTCGTCGATCTTTATAGTAAACGCGATTTGCTGCAGACGTGAGAGTGATGACGCGTCGAATAAAAAAAGTCAGACATCTACGGCACGGTAATTTTCTCACGAACCTCTCTCGGACGCCATGTAGGTATACTATATAATAATGTTTTACGGATGAGTGCGCGTGTGTGCTGTTTGTGTATTTTGAACTTTGGTTAGTACAGAACGCGGTGCATGAGCGATACATATACCTACTCTTGAATTACAGTTAGTCGAAAGCGACCTCATCAGAAATATATCCTCATATTCGCATAATGCTATATAGTGGTACAGAGAACTGCCAAAGATTCATGCGCGAATACGGTCATTCGGAGTCATGTTCATTCTCGAAACTTTTCGAACTTTTCTCATCGCAATGATTGCCTGCACTATACGCGGATATGGAAAGGAATAGGAGTTAGGCAATTCCAAGTACCGAAAACCGAGAACCATATAGAGCGCCCCGATTCCAAGGGATCAGATCATTCGTGCGAGATAAAATGAGGACCGCGCTAAGCTTCCACCGCAGAACCGGCGACCTGGTAACCCACTTGCTTGTTTTCTGCTCCTTCGTTTCTCACTTGGTAGCCGCTTGTTTTACTCCTCCTTCTCCTTCCGCGCTCTGCCCTCCGCATGCCCTTCGTTCCGTTTCTCGCGAAAGTTCAAAGATCTTTGATCGTTTCAAGTCCAACTCTCACACCCGTACTATACCTTTTTTATACATGGTTCGCTCAGAGTCTAATGAAGAGTGAAACGATTCCACCTCTTTCATTCGGAGCAATTTTTATTTCTCTGCGATTTTATGTCCTGATGCTGAAGGATATGAATACATATATATATGCCGTTAATTTATTAATATATGACCCTGATATACACACCATTACCTATCACGAAAAACCTGGCTGTAAGTAATCGCATGAGATTGTTGAGCGAAATGATTTGAATGAATTGAAGTAAAGCACAACGCTGCAAGCTCTGATTGCTCTGAATTCAATCATGATTGCATAAGATTGATCTGCACTTGAAACGATCAGTAAAAATTATTCCTTCCGTTTTGGCGAACGATTCGAGCTTCGAAGATTCAAGTTACATTCGAATCTATAAGTTCGGGGTTGGAAGTAAGGGCAACGAATACCAAATTCTGAGCAGATCGGACAACAAACGAAATGATGAATACTAGCACACCATTATTCAGAGTTTATTTAAGATGATTAACTAATATAGTCTCGATCCAGCTATAACATTCAAGGTTGTCTCTCCAAACTAGAATTAATATTCTGATAAATAGGTGTGGTCAGAGAATCGACATTGACTGGAACTTGCGGTTTCCTTAAAGGAACCTCTACCCCGGATAGTGTAAAAGAAGAGCCTAACCAGAACACACATGAACATATGTGTAAATATGTATCCTGAAATGAAGAGAGAAGCTGACCTACATTCTGCAAAAACCCGACTCGAAATCGGTACGAAAATGCGTCTGCTGTAAACTTTTTTATCTCTAAAAGGACTATTTTGAGCATCGGAGGACCCATCAGGCTGAAATTTTGCATATGCAGGTTGAACATGTAATTGCTGCAAAAACCTTGAGTTTTTAGTGCGATCGTAAAGATCCAATAACGCATTTCATTTCATTTTTTATCAGAGAACTTAAAAAAAATTGGGAGCTATATTCTCGCCATCGATTGTACCGATCGTAACTCTGCACTTGGTAGACGCAACCCTTATAACAACCCGCGCTTTTGTTCGTCGGACATCGAGCTTTCATAGGGAATCGTAACACGTGAATAAGGATTTACCGATTCTGGACTTATTTTTTTTTTTAAAGACTTGCGCTAGTTTCACCTTCGATCACACATGCATGACTTGTACCCAGATTGTCTAGAGGTCGGGGATTCCCTACTTAATTATAATCATTGACTTGCGTTTTCATGCTACATACTGACTAGTTGTCTTTATTGCAATAGATGTTAAATTTATTAACGGTTACGACTAGCATTAAGTCAATCGGTCAACGTTTCTTTGCGTCAATTGAGTAACAGACACTTAACACGACTGCTGGCAAACTATTTCCTGTCACGCGACGAACGTATGCGTGAACTGTGGCGATATTATACAGAGCCAAGGAGACGTGTCACGCACAAATCTCACGCTTCGGGTTTTCAAAAATCCCTCGAAATCAATCAGCAGGAATTATACAACGTGGAGAATAACCGACGCGGGAGACTATGTGAACTTGTTCTACAGTCGTACTTCAAGCGCAATAAACATTGACGAATGGAGGCCATTAATAATTATATTAAAAGTACAAAGTTCGTTACCGATATCTCTCGAGTCCTCTACCTCTTCTTCAACCTCGTCATCCGGCTGACCGCTGAAGCCAATTGCTGCATCCAAAGCCTCAACCCCTTCGTGGAGCACGTCCCTCGTCGCAGCGATGACCTGGCTGATCTGTGGTTCTGTGGGTTCATTCTGCATTTCGTCTAGTTGACTGTCTATCCTCTGAGCTGCACACTCGACAACGTTTTCTTCGAAGAAACAGGATAAGGTAGAGTTTTTTTGGTCAGATTGCGCTGACGCCGAGGTCCATGTACCGGCAAGGGCCGCTACGCTGAGAAGGACCAAGATCAAAGTCCTTAGTGACCCCATTTTCACGTAGTTTATTGTTACTGCGAGTTAGATTAAATTCTCGACAACGCGCACCAAGCTTTTTTCTTCACTCAAGAGAGCCGAGGATGTAGTGCAGCCGACGTGTCGTCAGTTTGTCCATATATCGAGGTGGTGGTGGTCCCCCTCCATGAAGAGTACAGGTACGCTATACTACCTGACGCTTTCTATTAAGCGGTGGTGCTCGCTCACGGATTGGGGATCAGGGCCTCACAATTGGATCCGATGATCGTTAGTTATGTGGTGTGAGATTCAATCAGAAGTCATACAGAGCGTCTAGCACAATTAGTTAGTTAATTTATAATTATATAGGCATCAAGCTGAGAACGTTTCAGATTCTCACAAAGGATCAACCAACAGAAAAGCCCATTATTATTCTGTGATAAAATTGTAGCTTAAATATAACCGTATTGTAGTTATTTTTAATATTGTTTAATTATGGAAAACCCACATGTTCGCATGCCTACAAATATTCGATTGTATCAAGAGCACTCCGAAATCTTATTTCAATCTAGAACCCTGTTCTGCACTTACCAAATGATCACATAGTAAATGTCCTGTGAATTTAGAATCCCATGCGATCATAGTAACAAGAATACAGATATGCGGGACTGCAGGTACAAGGCAAGAGCGAACAATCACCTGTATTGATCATGTGTATACATGTACATACATGCACTCTTGAGTACACCTCATGAGTGAGGAGAACGGAAGAAGGAAGGAAGGAAGGAAGAAAGGAAAAAGAATAGTGGCTGGTGCGGAGCTAAGAAAGGCTTGCGCAATGCTGGGCTAACTGTACCATGGACGATTCTGTTACAATTTGTTATAGTCAGAGATGATGGAGGCGCAGAAAGTGGTCAAAGACATCTTGATCATGCAAGCAGTATAACTGAGCATGGAGGTAGGTATCGCGCAAACATGTTTCGATAATCATGTCGGTGGGTCGCGGGCATTCGAAAATTGCTTGAAATCTTGTTGTACATACTACGTAACATACAAGAGATCCTGATCGTCGTCGAGTCTCTATTAACAACAAGTCCTCAACGAATCTCTCCTGTAGATACTCACGACCAGGTGCGTGGGCATTGTCCATGTGCGTGATATTATACACACGTGAACGCACACGAGTAAGCCGGTAAAACGGACTTTAACCCAGTGCCAGCATGAGCCAAGAACAGTGACAGCAGGCGTGCTAGAATTTGGCCCGATTTCCGTTCATCGCCTACATTTAATTGGCAACTAACGAACGGAATTTAATGATCATTGCATGAAACATAAAACAACAGTCTAATACGTGCATGCATACACTGCATAGGTATTCGAAGAGAAGACGTTCGAAAATACAGAAAAAATAAAGTCACGTTCATTCAGCGAGAAAATCGCCTTGTTTATAAGCATAAGCTCTGTGTATGGAGTTATAACGTACGAGGATTCGAGGGATAATGATGATTAAAAACCGCAGTGGTGGGGTGCAACATGCATCAGCTTATAGGCGCGAGGGAAAGGAGAGAACCTGCTGAATTTTACGATTCGATTTTTGAAAACCAGCAAAGCAGGAGCAGACACAGCACAGCCGGTAAAGACGTGCCAGAATTCGTGCCGATTTCACTCTACCTACATTCGATGAACGAAGCTGCTAACCGGCTGCTACTGAGCTTGGGTCATATACTATGCGAGCACCCCACATTTCAGACCTCACGCAATACATCCTGCAAGGTGTACACGCCGCGAGCCCTAAAAGCCCGCGCCCTGCACTACGCGGAAACGAACCGAAGAAGACTCTGGCTATCGTCAATTTTTTGTTCGGGAAACGCGATTACAACAATACTTTGTTGATGCTTTGGGTGATAGAGACTGTTTTCTTCGGTTCGCCGAGCCGTTATTTGCGTAAGAAGTCTTGTCAGTAGTGACGTCACAGCGATGAGTCTGTGTATTTTAGGCGGAATCGACACCTCCGCTGTCTTAAAACTGAACAATTTTTAGTTCCAGCTATAGCCAAGTTACGATCCGAAGTTTACCCACCGCGCCCACGATACCCCCATTTCTTTCGCTGACTGGTTGAAAAGTACATTACCGTTCCTTCTCACGATTTCTAAAACCAAATATTATATACTTGCCGGTTTTCGTATTTAAGAGGAAATTTTAAATGGATACGGAAATTCTTACTAACGGCCGCGTGTATAGTACTTACCGGCATAGATTCTTTTACACGATGTACATAGGATATTATTGTTGGATATACGTGTAGCGCGTGCAGGAATGAATCCACTTATTTCTATAAATTTGCATATGTAGGGTTTGTGAATAAAAACCGCAGTAATTACGGGATAGAAAACTCCGATGATATAGCTATACATGTGTGAATAGTTTAGTAGAATAGGTGCAGGGACATTATTTCCAAGTTTTATTAACAATTCACGAGATCGATCGAGCTCGAAGTCTATACGTGTATGGAATATTAAAATATTAATATGAAAGAAAAGAGAGTCTGCGTTTTGAGGTAAAGCATCCCAATGCACTCCTCTACGATGCCCCGTTCGCACCACGATGTCGGAAGATATACGAAGAAGGTCGCGGGAAGCTCGAATAACGATGAAACGATTGTTGACATAACATCGTACGTTTTATTAAATCGTGAAATTTTAAAATTCGTTGGACTTTACCCAAAAAATGGGACCCGAGCTTTGACGATCGGTTTATGCATGCTGCTACTCGTCGTTCCCCAAGTTCTACAAATTTATCAGACTCGTGATCTCAATGTCATTTTGGAAACAAGGTTTGTCTAGATTCAGCACTAATGTGAATCCAGATAGCTCACGATATTCGGATGCTGAATAATATGGAATACCCATACGTACTCGCAAGTATCAGGAAGGCGAGCTGCAGCGACCGCAAATATAAAAATAACGGAGATATTATATCTCGAGTTTCTTTTTCAGTTTCTAGCAAACAAACCCAGATCGTATACCTATATCTCTACCTACATCTGTCTATAGATATGCCTACCTAGAAAGCATATAATTCTCGATTGATAACCAGTTTGCTTTCAGCTCCGTCCTTCTAACGATGATACTCGCGCTTTTAAAGATGATTGTTTGGACAGCGAGGCGACATGAGATTGACAATATGATAACGTACATGTTTGGCGATTATTGGAATATGATAAACTTCGTAGACGAGGCAGCCCCATATTTTCTACGATATGCCGCGTAAATATAATCAATTCATATTATAATCAATAATATTCACGATTTTCTATTTATATACAAAAACCAAAGTCGTATATATCTATAGTAGACCGGTTCAAAAAAATCGACATTTGTTTTTTTTTTCAATTTTCGCATTGAAATACTTTCGGGGGGTTGAAAAAAGATGCCTGTTAAAAGGGGAGCTCTTGATATTAATATTTAGAGGTCGCTCATCGCGGATTTCTATTTCCCATTTGAAGAGCATTGGAAATTTTTTTTTTTTTTTTTTTTTGAATTTTGCAGCGCACAAACAAATGAACAAATCGGAATGACCTATACATATTCTATAGGAAATTGAACGCTCTACAAAAAGTGTCTCTTATCATTTTTTGATAAATTGACTCCTTCCAAAGTTATTCAAGTTCAAAGTTCAATTTATAGTTACGTCAACCATCTTTTTTTTCTAATTTTTTTTTCTTTTAATTTTTTCTTTACACACTTTTCGTAGAGTATTGAATTCCCTATGAAAATATGTATGAGGCATTCGGATTTGATTATTGGTTTGGTAGCTACAAACTTCTAAATAAAAAAAAAAAAATTTCCTATGCTATTCAAATGTAAAATAGAAATCCGCGATGAGCGACCTCCAAATATTAATATTAGGAGCTCCCCTTTTAACAGGCATCTTTTTTCAACCCCCCTGAAGTATTTTAATGCGAAAATTGAAAAAAAAACAAATGTCGATTTTTTTGAACCGGTCTAACCCACATAGCACAGGACGTCCATCGAATGTCCTTTTTATGTCTTATACAGCCTATATATATCCAGCATCATTCGGATATCCTATGGATATTCTGTATATGTCCAGGATCATCGGAACATCCATAGGATATTCCATCACATTACCAAGATATATCTGACGTCCTGGGGATATCCCCATTCGATCATACACAGAAAAAAAGGTTCACTTGGGCCAAGAAAATTATATTGAAGACCGGAAAATCTCCCGAGCCAAGTCAAAATTTTTTCAAACCAAGAGAATTGTCTTGGCTGAAGCAATTTTTTTTATTGACTGCAGAAAATTTCGGTTTACAATGCGAATTGCAGAAAATTTTATTGGAACAAAGTTGGGGATACAGATATCCTATATTATATATAATATAGGATATCGAGTAGGGGATACAGATATCCTATATTATATATAATATAGGATATCGAGTTGGGGACGCAGATATCCTATATTATATATAATATAGATATCGAGTTGGGGATACAGATATCCTATATTATATATAATATAGATATCGAGTAGGGGATACAGATATCCTATATTATATATAATATAGATATTGAGTAGAGGATACAGATATCCTATATTATATATAATATAGGATATCGAGTTGGGGACGCAGATATCCTATATTATATATAATATAGGACATCTGTATCCTCTACTCAATATCTATATTATATATAATATAGGATATCGAGTTGGGGATACAGATATCCTATATTATATATAATATAGATATTGAGTAGAGGATACAGATATCCTATATTATATATAATATAGATATTGAGTAGAGGATACAGATACCCTATATTATATATAATATAGATATTGAGTTGAGGATACAAATATGCAATATTATATATTATATAAATATAAATATATGTATATACTATATATATATATAACTTAACAAATATATTCATCGAACATACAAAGTTCATTTTCACTTTCTTTCACGAACCTATTCCATTTCTCTCCGAATATTCACGAAAGGTCCTGACATCCGATGGATGTATTATGGACTATGTAAGGATGCAAATACAGGGCCCTGGGATGTACCACTGCGGTACAACAGACGTCACGGATATCCACAGGATATTCCATAATACAGTCCCAAGGATATCTTGAAAGCGGACATTTGGATGTTCACGGGACATCCTGGGTACGTCCTATGTATATAATGGGATGTTCTAGGGATATCCGCGACGGACGTAAGAGATGTACAGTGGATGTCCTGTGGATGACATTGTGCTGTGTGGGAATGTATAGTTACATATCCATCATAAAGATAATATATCTATAGACATATACAGGTATGCAAATAAAATCAGTTTCTTCCAGATTTTCCAAGGCATTTACAAAATGCTATATTTTTCTGATTGTCAACGCGCTACTCCTTTTCTGCGTCTTACCTTTTGCCCAGATGTTAATATCGAAGATGAAGGGCTCGTCTAACGAGACTCGGGCTTATCCATTTCCCGGTTTGTATCCTGAAGGATGGACAGAATCTCCTTTCTACGAGGTGGGCGTAAGGGTGATATTAGTTTAGAATAGAAATCGGGTCTGGTTACAGGATTTTCCCGCGCGAAAAGAGCGCCCGTTTCAACGTTTCAACGTAGATTTTTAATTGTCTTATAAAATAATCTTTCTACAGATGGCGGTGATGTCGCAAATTCTTGCAACTTGTACCTGTGCGACGATAATTCTTGCAATAGACACCTTCGTAGCTACGGCCGTCTTCCACACGTGCGGTCATTTCAAAATTGTTCAAAAAAATCTACGCAGCCTTAGCGACGATGTGAACCACGTGAATAAACAGTCTTTGTAACGATATGACGTGTGAAACGAGGCCTATGAATCGCTCAACGAATTTTATTTTCTCTTCAAATTCATCAATTCACAGCTATAACGTCTTTCAAAATTTTTTCAATATTCTAAAGAAGTTCCAGATAATCACAAAATCTGAATGGAATCTTATATAATCCCATAAGAATTCCTGATATCTCGATAACATGATAGAAAAATCCAGAAATATTGATAAAGTTACAATTGAACATTCTAAAACCCCATAGAGATATAAGAATAGAGTGCGTGAGTCGGCCGATACAGCCAGCACGGAATAGAAAGAGAGAGAGCAAGTAGTACGTCGGTATTTTCTGTCTAATGACGCATGCGCAGTTAGTAAGTTTAGTCTGCGCTCCGCGCTTACTACATAGAGCCTGTGGCTGGCGCATGCGTGATTAGACAGAGAAACCGACGTACTACTTGCTCTCTCTCTCTCTATCCCGTGCTAGTTTCCACTTGTATACGCTCCTATGGCTCACGCACTCTATTCTTATATCTCTATGTAAAACCCCGGAAAAGTCTCTGTATAATCCTCAAAATCCTTGTAATCTTTGAAATCTTGAAACCCCTCGCGTCTGTTACAGATTGTAGATCCGATCGACAGTCGGGGGAACGATAAATCGGTAGAAATACTGGTGCGGCAAAAGCTTCGTAGCTATATCGAACACCATCAAATTACACTCAAGTAAATCACTTGGACAAATTATATATATTATAACGCACATTGAACTAAAGAGTTGAAAAATTTTATGGGATTTCACAGATTTGAATTACTGACTTTGAATGACTTCAAACTATTTCACGAGACTTCAAAATATTTCACGAGAACTTAACGCGTTATCATTATGACTTCAGATAGTACGTCTTGATCAGATTTTGAAGAATTTCATAAAACTTGATGTGACTCCATTCATCAATTGAATGAAAAAATGATAGATCTTGAAAAACGATTTGTTGGAATTTAGATTCTCCGAGACTCTGGAACGTTTATTCAGCCCTATAATGCTGTGCCAAGTATTGGCCAGTATGATGATCATTTGTTTGGTCGGAGTACAGGTGAGCTCGGTAAGTAGTAAAATACATATGAAAATTTGTAAACCAAAGAATGAATCAATCCGAGCATAACTTTGCATATACATAGGTACACAGAAGGTAAAGTGAGCCAAGGGAATTGATTTCTAACTCTCTCCGATTTTCAGACTCTCACAGATCGTGGCAAAGTCCTTAAGTACTTGTCCTATTTATTGATGGCGCTTTTTCAACTCATACTGTTTTGCTTACCTGGCGATGACTTGATCAATCAAGTAAATTACATATAAGAATCGGTTTAAGTTAATCAAATTACACAAGATATCTAATCTAATCACCAAAAATATTATACCAAATCGATTTTATACAACTTACCAGAGTCTGGCTGTGAGCGATGCTGCCTATGCCACAAACTGGTACAAAATTTCTAAACTCCTTGAAACTGATGTTAAATTCATCATCATCAGAGGTCAAAGACCGGCTAGAATTACAGCTGGAAAATTTACTGTTATGAGTTTGGAACACTTTGGGACGGTACGTATGTACCACGGATTGTTGCAGCTGCTAGAATGATCAGTACTTAAATATCAGACTACTCTTATTGCACGATTAGCACATTTTTTACTTCTCATTTACACACTTCTAGATCCTGAGTACGTCGATGTCGTATTTCACGGTTCTCCGTAGCTTGAGTTAAGGATAAATGGAAATAACTCGAGAGTTTTATAGACTAATGCAGAAATGTATTTATCGTAGTATTATAAAAATAAAAACAGTCAGCCTTTATGAGGCATAGAGTAAGCCAGGAATAACATCACAAGTACGGTCCCCAGCCTATGTACATCTGGCACAGATTGTCCACGTTTGTTGCTTCCAAAATCAAGTGATTAGTCTGTCCTTCAACGCTGAGATTCAGCGCTATATTCTCCAGCTTTTTTCCCTGCGATCTTAGCAGACCCTTAAGTCGCTGTTCGATATTCTTTATGTGTTCCACTGCCTGAAGAGGAAAAAACATAGGAAACTCATAGTCAGTTTGTTTATGATCTATCCAGCTAAAGCATGCGATGAATGATAAGACAAAGAATACATCAAAGCTTGATTAGCCATGAAAACCCACCTTCTCATTCGTCTTCTCCCCAGCTTCAGGCTGGTTTGGATTCCAGCTGACCAAAGGATCGTAGACAAAGGGAGTCAGTACACTGACCAATGTTGGAGCCTGTTCTCTGAGTACCCTCATAGTCGTTTGACAAGACCTTCTGAACGGGCCTTCATACTTAAGCGGCCCCATGGCCTCGACCATGTTGTTAGTTAAACGGAAAGGGACCCTTTCTGGCCAGTCGAACAATTCCCCCTATAAAAACCAGGCAATTCATAATTGTCCGGAGTCTATAATAACGGATAAAAGCGACTCCTTACCCTGTTGAACAAGCAATTGAAATCCACGTGTACACAATCTCCGCATTTTGAGTCAAACAGTATATTTTCACCATGACGATCCCCCAGGCCTAGGATGTAGCCCACCATAGACATCACTGCCGTAGTCCTAATGTACGCTGTCCGGGCTTCGTACCTTAAAAACAGATGAAACGAGGCATGAAACTTCTCAAACTGAGCCCTTCACCTCGTTTTTTTCTTCCAATTACCATCCATATGGGTCAGGGAATGTTAGACGAAACCATTCGCCAAGTACGGGAGGGTGACGGGGTAGAAGAATGTCCAAAAACACTTGGCGCTTCTTTTCCAGTGGATCCTTCAAGGCTAAAAGTCGAAAGAAACGAAGCTGATAAAATTGTAGATAACTTAAAGATGAGTAAAGGCTGTATGTACATACAGCATATCACACTCTTGAGTTCTCGGGCATGCATGGAGGTTCCTCTTTCCTTGTAGAAGTCCAAAAGTATTGGACGAAATCCTACGAGATTATGGATCCATTCTATAAGTCCGCATTCCTCGTTCAGCGGCACTACGCTCTAAAATTGAAAGAGGGGTAATGATTTTTGCCTCTTTGATATCTCAAGTTGCCCAAACTCACGTATGTGCGAATGTAAAGTCTTCTCTGACGAGATTCGGGATCTTTCTGCAAATATTCATTGACGATGTCGTTGAACTCCATGAGTCTGAAATCCCGTCGCAAATCGTCCTTCGGTTTACACATGAACAAATATTGTCGACCGTCCGATCCTCTTAAGGAAATTCTTCGAGGTCTTTGCAGCGATTGCATCACCACTACTTTGTCCTCGATGCCAACTATGTGCGTCCAATGACTGCGGTGGCAAGAGATAAAGGCGAATGAATTAGCTAGTGTGAATGAAAATCAAGAAAATGATATCAAGGAAAGAGTAGAACTCACGTTGGAAAAGGGTCGTGGTTTTCATTCGGTGTTACTTTTGAGGGTAAATGAAGCTGCCTGAATTTTGTAGTCGGTATCATTATATCACTGAATTCAGGGGATGACAACAACCTCGGTAAAGTCTTTGACAATGATATGACGCTGGTAGTTTGCGTCTTCTGAAAAAATCGCACACACATAAGGCATAAAAACTCGTGGGACTTAAGAGGACGTTAACAAGAGAAGAATTTTACTTATTTAGTATTGTAAAATGTGGGCGTATCACTTATTTTCAATATCATCAAAGCCTATGCATATCAATCAAACAGTTAACATAAGCAATAAACAATACTAGCTGATTCATATACATACGTCTGGTATCCTCTTGTTAGATAACTCTATAAGTCGTTCCCACAGCTTGTTAAAGTCTTGAATTAATTTTATATGCTGAGACACCCGGAGTTCTGAATGGTTGAAGATTTCCTGGCATCGTTTTTGCCTCACAGGATAAGACGACTGTGAAAATGTTAAAAATTTCCGTAATTTCATTGATTGAAGCTGTTATCGTGATTATTTATCATTTTCGTACCTTAAAGACAGACGCCATCATCCACAAGCAGTGCTGGGGATAGGCGGATATCAATTTAACAATAATACGACACAAAGTGTTCTGAACTTCCCGACAAGGATGGCATATCCTCGATACCAATTGACTGAATGCTGTTAGCCACATGAAGGTGGGAAGCTTGTCTAGATAAGCCTCTGAAAAACCATTAACATTCCCATCCATCAATGGAATGACCATATTTCGCCTCTTACTACTACATCAAATTTACACCTGCGATAATCTTACCAACGAGACAAGTCATCTTGGCAAGAGTTTCCTCTCGAATTTTCGTTAGACCTCGCGACGCCTGTAATCGAGATGCAAAATCTAGCCAAATGGTAAGCATCCTAGGCATCGACTGATGAACATATTTGCAGCCATATTGGAGCGATTTTCCATAATAGTTCATCATATGGACTTGGATATCCCTGAAGAAATTTTAAGCAATAATTTAAAGTCAGCGGTGATCTTTAGAATCTTATCTCGTCTCACCTCCCCTTCGTGTCTCTCTCCTCATCGGTCATTCTGTCGACGATAGTTTCATAGTATCTAGCGCAAGATAGAAGGCTCTTTTCCCACCCACGCCACACCTCTATGGCTGCTTTGTAATTGTTTATATTTCCGTCGGTGTCGACGTTCAAAGTTTCGTCGTTGTACTTGGCGTAGAGCAGCTTAGCCTGCGATATAAGTATTCAATAATACGTCAGGGATTCCTGAACAATTGTTTTTTGAATACCCGAACCGATATTAAAATGAGACAAACCCTAGCGCACTGTCTTCTCTCCTCGACACAAGTGTCCGAAGGCATTTGCTTGTAATGAGCAGAAGGTTGGAAGCAGTTAGCAAAACAGCGTTTAAGCGTTGTGAACGCTTCCTCTTGGCAACCTTTTTGCCAATACAACTGGGCCTGTTCAATGTACAATTCTTGAGGCGGGCAGCTGTCGCTCGCAGACAATATGTACATGTAGGCTTGCTGGTACAATCTCGACCTGTGCATGAAAGGCGATAGTTAGCACTGATTCCACGAGCCTCAAACTCAATTGACAATCATGACCAGCTTACTTCCTAGCAATCTTTGCGCTTTTCAGCCATATCTTTCCTATCTCTTCCTTCAATGTAGAATTTTCGCTACCAGAAGTTTGCCTTTGCAACTGAACCGCCAGGTCAAGAGTAGCTCTGCGCATACTAAGGACCGACTCCACCCCCCTCGAAGCCCTGACTAACTGCCCTCGCATTTCCCACTCTTTGAATATCGAAGGCACCTGTTCTGGACTGACGAGCATTTTGGCTGTTGCCTTTTCGAACTCGTTTAGAATGTGCAGTCTGTGGGAAAAGGGTTTAAGCAATAGATTCACAGCCCGTCATACTCCTCGATCAAAGGACTACTCACTTCATTATCTGGGGATAACTTTGCTGGTATGCTCCTTGCCGAGAAGCAGCTCCCAAAAGAGAAACCAGCCTTCTCTTGACCGGCTTAAGATCTGGTGGATGTCCAGCGATTAGCCCATCCAGAAGGGACTTCTTAGCAGTGTTCCTCGCCATGTCATCTAATTGCGAGAAGTCTGCCAAGCGCCAGAATATCTCATCGTCAACAATCAACGGCTCTAATTCGGGTCTGAAATATTGGCAAGATGCGAATGCTGAAAACCAGAGATGAGACGGAGCAATCTATGCTTTGAGAAAGTCTCACCGGTTGTTCAGAATTCCTTCGGTGATGTTTGTTGCGGTAAAAGGGTGGTCTAGACCGAGATAGCACTGTACCATACCTTGCAGATATTTGGGCTTGACTTTCTCACCTTGAGCAAGTCTTTCGTAACAAGTTGCAGCGTCCTGAAGATGGTTGGATTTTAAGTAGAGAAAATTATTATACTAATGCGAGTTGTCCACCGTTTTACCCTACCTGCAGTTGTCCGCTGACTTCATGAGCCAGAACCAACTGTTGTAGCGTCGGAACTTCGTCCTGAGTTGCCAAAATACCTGATACACCATCAGGTTCTTCAAGCTGCGCGTAGATTTTCTGAGAACGAAGATAGACAACTTAAAAATTTTACCCCCTTCACTGTTCATACTAATTGTAGCAAGCCTTTGCTAGCAAGTCTTACCGCTAGTAAACCAGTTTCTATTGATTCAGTAAGACCTTGATTACTGGAGGCCATGTGGTCCTCTAAGTACATCAAGGCTCGGTGGAATTCTTGGGTTCGGTAGCAACCCTTAGCCAACGCTAGGCTATCAAATGTCTCGCAAAAAGCTGCACAATTAAAAAAAATAGTAGTGAATTACCAGCTGGACGAAAACGAAAAGGTGGTAAAACGCGTTACGTTCATATCTGATCCTCACATTTTATTGATTCATACTTTCTGTCGCGTACCAATCTCCTCTCTCTTAGCCATCTTTGCAAGTAATCCAAAATCGAAAAGACGACCTATTCCGTAGAATAGAAATAACGGTTTAGTTTCAATCCAAGTATATTTATTGATTTATATTCAATCCTGAAACTATTTTACACACTTGTGAACAATGGATGCGTTTATCCTCGTCGGATATTCTTGCGCTATTAGTTGTAGACTCTGATTGATATCTTAGAGGACGTCGATCAAGGAGATCTTTGTCAACGTTGGTTTGTTCACTGACATTTATCACGGCCAACATCTCGTCGCCTATCTTGCCAAACTCGGCTGGATTCCCATTAGCCACTACGTGCACTTGGAGGGCAGGTAACGTTATTTTAAAACCGTGAATTCATTGTGAGATAAAAATATGCATCAGAATTCAAAGATCAGACTCACACACTACATAAGGGATGAATAATATCAGCGATCTTACATCCCGCCTGAAAGCAGGCCTGCAAGCTGCTATCACATTCTTCAATGTCGATTCATGCACGCTATCAGACATACTACACATCCAGTTGTATGACCATTTCTCGAATGTTGCAGCATCCTCGGATCTTAGAAAGAAGGTATTATCAGGAATCAATAATTGAGGAGATGTTTGCTCATCTCGCATATGGTGCAAATGAAATCTATGAAATCTTTGGACCCTTAAAGTCCAGTGTGAATGATTCTGAAAAACGGCATTCAATATCTGTAGTACATCTTACCCATAGATTGGATGTGGATATTCGTTGTCGTCTTTAATCGCAGTGATTTTATAATGAGAGTTAAGGAAAGGATGTATCATTTGCTGCACAGTAGTAGGAAACTGTTCCCAGCAGTGACTGTTTGTGCCTTTTGGAGATATGCTGTAGGTTTTGAGTATTTCCTAAAATAATGTACGATCAAATTTTTCCGAAATCTAAAATTCGTCAAATGTTAAACAGCTTTGCTATTTCCAATCTTTGATTCCAGCTCACCTGTATAGCGAGAGCAAAGCATCCCATACTTTGTGTGTTTTTTTGTGACTGAAAAGCCCGAACTAGACAAGTAAGAGCAAGGCAAGCAAATTCCTCGTTAGTTTCAAATATGAACTTGGACTCATCTGAAATAAATTGAACATGTATAACTGGACCAAATCGCGCGTATGGATCTTCCTATAATTCACCTTTCGACTGAATTCTGCGAGGCAAAAGACTCGGCTCAACAGCGCCCAGTTCACCGAGACACTCTGCCGAAGCTAGACGGACGTTTTCATCCTTATCTCTACACCCGATCAACAGGGTATCTAGTAGCTATGAAAAAAAAAAAAAAATGGGTTTCAGCGCCGTTTTGTAAAGCAGTATCCCATTATCTGAAACTGAACTCACTTCGACAATCAGAGGATGAACCACACTGTCGCTTAATATCATCTCGTTAAGATGACTGCGAGAGTCTGCGAGAAATTTTTTCAAGTAAACAAGGGCTTTCAAACGGATTTCGTGGGTCTCATGTGTTGTTCTTTTCAACCACATGCTTAGATTATCCTCGAAACTGTTCGGCCTGATGAATAAAATCAAGTGAGATTTGAGGGAATTGAAAAAGACAGAGAACTATAAATTTAGTTTTCTGGATGTTTTGGGCAATTACCGAGCTGCTTCTATGTGCCGTTTTACAACTGCGGCTATTCTATCCGGCACTTTTATATCGTCTATAAAAAACAACTCTGGGATGTATTCCCTCACTTCTTTGTTCAGCTTAATTAACAGGTATTCCATCATCGCGCTTGTTTCGTCTGGGCAACGTTCGAGAAGAGATGCCAAGGATATAAAGATTGTTGGTATCAAAGGGCCCAGGGCTTCCACTGATACGCTTTAATAAGACACCCAGCGTTTCGTTAATACATCAGGCTGTTACCTATTTGCACTCGAATAAACTTACTTATGCAGGAAGGAATCCCATGCGTCGCAAACCAAATGGTGAAATCCTGGTCTGTTGAAGTTAAGCGAAGTCTGCAAAGTGCCAAGGACTTTGTATCGCAATGGCGTGAGGTAAACTGATCCCATGAATTCCATGAGGACAGCCAAAGACCCTAACGCTAATTGCTGGACCGTTTCATCCGATCTTATACTCAGGTTGCTGTCCAGATTAACCAGCACTCCGTGGAGTCTGGGTTCCAAGTACTTTGCCTGAAGTGTGTAAACTGTACATTTTCAACGCGCTAGTCTCTCTATGTCTAAATATTCCGCCAAATCGCGTCAAAGATAACAAGAATGTGATGTGCGATGTTTGATGTTTGATGAAGAGAGTAAGTTGAAATTTCATTAAGCCTAAAATTAATGAAATACAAGGAAAAACAAACTCACGACGTTTTCTCGGGTATCGAATTTGCCCTCATGTTCCATATCGAACTGAGACAGAACTTCCAAATGTTTGATTACCTCGACTATCCGCGTATGAAGATGCAGCATCAATTCGCTAAAAATACCCTAGCAAGAAAAGAAGTTAAGAAGTTTTACTCGAGATTTTAATCTTTATCAGACGATTATTGTCGGATATGGATCCAAACCATAAGAAAATCGACATATTTGATCTTACCATGAAGAATCCGCGCATAAGATCGCAGACGCTAGTATTTGTGATACTTTCAACCAAAAGCAGACACTCTTTAGCCACAGATTCTTCTTCGTTTAATAAAACGTGGGGACAAATATACTGAAAATACTCTAAAAACATATCCTTCTCATCCATGGTAATTAGCTCTGCCATATCACTGCACAAGCGTCTGGCTTGCGGAAATTTAATTATCAAAGGAAGAAGGGCGCATATAGCGTAATTTCCATCTTTATGTAAAAGTTGACGAGAGCCTTGGTAGCCAACACACTTTGCAACTCTGTGCAAAGAAGTGGCCAAGTTGTAAGAGTGATTTACGCAATTACGGACTGCCATGTCAATCATTAGCTGTAAAACACACGAAGAGAATTATATGCTCAGAGTTCAAACCGATTAAGCTAACCAGGAGAACCTCGCACCTCTGGTTCATCGATCTTTACCGAACTTATAGGGGTAAGGGCCCATTCCGGAGAGTTATTCAGCAGGTACTTCATATTTTGGCTCAAGGAAACACCCCTATAAGTTTGGTCAACATCGATGAACCGGAGGTGTGATGTTCTCCTGGTAAGTCGTGTTCTTCTTACGTCCAGAAATCCCCTTTTGTATCTATGATACAATAACTTTGGTGTGGTTTCATTTCGCGCAGCTATTTCCTGGAACATAGCAACAGCCGTCGATACAGCTATAGAGTTTGAATCAGTGTGGAGAATAGTAGTCAGAAATATGTTCAGCAGCGGTTGTTCCATTGGGTATAAATCGTCCCTGAAACTGATCGTAACTCTTCAATTAAGTCTGGAAATCCTTTAAAGGACAAGGTGAATAGGATACACACTCCTTGAACAGGAAGATTCTCAAAATATCCCTATTCAAGGCGTGTGTACCTCCTCAAGGTCTCGACAAATAGTACCTAGTCATTTCCAGCACGATTTTGAGAATCGTTATGTGAAGATCTAGAGCATGAGATTCCAGGGCGTTTTCTAGAGCTCCGACGATAGTTTCGAGTACCAATTTTTGATACTCTCTCAAGTCTTGAGATATCTTGCTAGATTCTCTCTGTGATCTTGTCTTATTTCTCATAACAGATACCACAGCTTTGCCAACGTTAGTTCGCACCTGGTTATTGGCGTCTTTGATATAAGCCAGCCAGACTTTGGCCGCGCCGTTATTGTTGAAGAATTTAGTGTGGTTTGAAAAGGCCAGAAAATTATTCGTCATTATAGACTGTTGACCGGCAGATACCGTCGTTAAACATTTAAACTGCAAATTCAAGAATCGCTCTACTTCAAAAGGCACATTTCTGGGAACTGAGTGCTCCCTATCATCGGCGGTATCGCAATCCGCGCATATTATCTTCCACTTAGTCTCGCCCTCCATATCCCTGGATGAAATAAATTTTATCAAACTAACGAAAGGCCGGAAAATTAGCTACAAAATAAGCACCTCGTCAATACGCCGCGACCTGATAGCAGGCAAACTATTCCTCCCATGTATTCAGCCGTAGCCATTTGCAACTCTTGTTTACCAGAACTAGCAGCTAGACTCAAAGTTTCCACGACAGAACTGATCGAGAAGGACTTCCCTTCCCCAATGGCAAACATGAGGTTCCTAAAAGAGATTAGAAGCCTTTAACTCCCTCGTTAAAAGCTAAAAATTAAACTAGGCAGAGTTCAAGAACTTGACGACAACACAGCAGACGGATGTTCAATTTCCCTGATAAAGAAAAGATAGTTTCGCACCGTACGCTGGCAGTCGCCAGTTGAACGTCATCCGAAACTACACAGGCCTTTAGTAAAGGCATCCGTTTCTCAACGCTGCCGAATAGCGATATGGTATCCAAGCATTTCACCCTCATATCTGTGTCCAATGTTTTAGCAGCGGCAATAATCGTGTGTCTAATATTATCAGAGGATAAGTTAAAGCGAGGTAAAGACTGTAATAAAACATCGTGTAATTCTGGACTCTTGATTTCCCTGTGCCTACAGAGTTGATTAATGTTGTCGAACACCGCCACAGCGTTTGCGTTTGAATTTGAATCCAGTTCGTTAACAAAAGCAGCAGCTATGCCCTCCAGCTCCGATCCATAGAATAAACCGTCTACGTTGGTATGACCAATTTGGAAATCGAGCCAGCTGGAACACTTGAGGATCTCTAAAGTCAGGTGGAATTCTTTGCGTCGTAATTTTTCTAGAAAAATGTTCAGCAGCACGCTCCACGCTCCGCTGGATAACGCCAAATTATTTTGACGTGGGAATGGTGAATTTTTCACATCGTTCAATACCACGTGTCTCATTATCTTGATAAAACCCTTGAGAAAATTAATGGAAAACGTTTAATTTTTTATAAAATTAGAAAGTCGGAGGATCAAATCTCTGAGATAACTACCGTCCAATTCTTCAGATAATTATTACATCTTGTTATTTCTTCAGGGGTTGATGAAGTCGGATTATCAATTAGGTAACTAGCGATTTTAGCGCACGCCGCGTTTCGTAGAAGTTCAGAACCTTCAAGGGATTATAAGTTCGGTTGGATATCATTATCTTGTGGTTTTCAGTAATGTATCATATAATTTGGAGAATTCGGTATACCTTCAAACTCATTGAATATTGTTAAATCAAGAACGTCAAAGCAGAGGCTTGTGGCCGGTGGCGAAGCGTCAATAACGTCAATAAAATTGGCCAATTTTTTTACCCACCCGTCGTCAAGATCTGACGATAATGCGCCGAGATTTTTCCACGTAGGAATAAGTTTGACGATCTCTGTCGCCCGGCTTACTATCTTGTATTTTTCCTTAAAGAATATTTTCACCGTTAATGACGACCGCTTTCGAGTCGGTATAAATTAATCCATTCATATCCACCTTTGGATCGATTATCGACCGCTCGATCATGTGCGTCGCTACTTCCAATGCCATGAATTTAACATCTGGTGCAGAATCGACAATCATTTTCAAAAATATGTTCCATAGTCTGGCCTGGTTCCACAGCGCAACGCCGACGCTCAAAATTACCTGAGAGTTTAATCAGGCTGTGAGAAAACTTTTATAATATGATACGCGGGACTGAGACTTAGATCTTCTCATAATACCTTTGTTATGGAAACCTGAATGGAATGTAATTTGTTTTCTTGTATCCTGAGGGGCAAGGATAGGAGATTCAAGTAGCTTATCGCTTCCGATTCCGCGTTGAATTTTTTTAATTCTATTTCCTCACCAGGCATACAATTTTCTTCGAACTTAACAATTTCTGGAATTATAATCAGCGTGACTATCCAACGTTTCGTGTTCTCATTCTTCTTCTACTTATATATAACTCCACGCGCTATTACCCTGGTGGAAATTTCTAATCTTACAAATTTTTAGGGAACTTGAAAACTTTCATAATTACATTTATAAATTTGTACAAAGGATTATTTTCACCAGGATACTTGCACCACGTGTAAACAATAAATTTGAAATTAGTAACTCGCCTTCTAATACATCCATTAATTCAGATGATATTTTATGAAAATTGACGAGGTAATGTCGCGCCAATATCCTAAGCATACAAGCCTGGACTTCCAAGCTATTGGACAAAACTTCTTTGCCAAAAGGTGCTCCGGATATGTAAAACATCGTGCCGTAAAGCCAAGTTGTAAAAGCTGTGCAAACAACGAATTTCATTCTCTAAAGGAAGTGAAAAAAATAGGAAAAAAAAAATGCTGCTTTCACTGTTCTATCGAATCCGGATGAAAGATTCAGATTCAGATTCGAGTTTGTTGAAGACCGTTGTCTATTACCTGTATACTGTCTTTGTAGATGTTCATACTTCTCGCCAATACCCTGAGGCGGGACTAAGACATTAGTCAGGTTTGCAGACCCCCGTAATATCGAGTCTAATATAACACTGATGGTTCTTTCAGCTGTTGTGTTTTGTAAATCTGATAGTATCGCTACCAATGGATTGTTTATCACTCTCCATACCGTCTCGGCGGCTGCTATGTTGCTGCTATGTTATAAAAATTGTGTGTAAGCACCAGGTCTGAATTAGAGGTGCGCGGTATTTCGGTATACCGAAAATTTTCGGTATCCGTTCTCTCCAAATGATTCGGTATGGAGATCGACTGTGAGTACCGATACCGAAATATTGAAAACTCGGTATGTACCGAATTATTGAAAATTCGGTATACACCGGAATACCGAAATTTGGGTAGACAAAATTCAATATTCGCTGGATACCGAAATACCCAATTATACCCTAAAGCCTGGTGAGTATCTTGATTTTTTCTATTTCTTCCCCCTTTTTTTTTTACCCGAGAATTCGATATTGCAGAATATCGGGGTCCATCAAAATTTCGGGTTTCAAGTATTTCGATATCTACCGGTATTTTGGTGTTTCAGTCAACACTGCAATTTCAATTTTTCGGTATTCACCGATATTTCGGTTTTTCGATACTCACCGAAATTTCGGTTTTTCGGTATTCACCGAAATTTTGGTTTTTCGGTATTCACCGAAGTTTCGATCTTTCGGTGAACCGAAACTACCGATCAAAAAACCTATACCGAAAATCGGTATCAAATTCTCAATACCGCGCACCTCTACTTTTCAGCCATAATGTATATGACCAAACTTGTAGAGAATCAAATTTGGGACAACTTTTGTATGAAACTTTTTTGCGTGGCATAGATATTTTTCGAATTGAACTCAAAAAACGTTCCAAATTCCAAAAACTCGCATTATCTCGTTTATTTTCAACTTTTCAGTAGAGGTGCGCGGTATTTCGGTATACAGAAAATTTTCGGTATCCGTTCTCTCCAAATGATTTGGTATGGAGATCGACTGTGAGTACCGATACCGAAATATTGAAAACTCGGTATATACCGAATTATTGAAAATTCGGTATATACCGGAATACCGAAATTTGGGTAGACAAAATTCAATATTCGCTGGATACCGAAATACCCAACTATACCCTAAAGCCTGGTGAGTATCTTGATTTTTTCTATTTCTTCCCCCTTTTTTTTTACCCGAGAATTCGATATTGCAGAATATCAGGGTCCACCAAAATTTCGGGTTTCAAGTATTTCGATATCTACCGGTATTTTGGTGTTTCAGTCAACACTGCAATTTCAATTTTTCGGTATTCACCGATATTTCGGTTTTTCGATACTCACCGAAATTTCGGTTTTTCGGTATTCACCGAAGTTTCGATATTTCGGTGAGCCGAAACTACCGATCAAAAAACCTATACCGAAAATCGGTATCAAATTCTCAATACCGCGCACCTCTAGTCTGAATAGTCTATGGGTAATATCCCAAAGATTTAGACACACAGACATTTAGACACACAGACATTGTGTGTTTCGACTACATGTCCGAAAGGACGATAAGTCATAAAAGGATGAATAGAGAATAGAATACAGACATTGTGTGTCATAATAACAGCATCTGAATGCACACTCGCTGAAACCCTTAAATAATAATAATAATAAAAATTGAATAATGCAGTAATCACCTATTACTTGAGTGTGGTAATTCGGAAGTGCTGCTCCCGCTCATTATGTATAGTTGAGGAAGAGCGTGTATTCATGTGAATTTGTTATGAGTAAAAATAAATTTTAGGTTAGAATGTCAAAGAGGTTAGAAAATAATTTCAGATTATTTACAGCCATGGATGACATTCCGCTTATCAATATTAAACAGATTCTATTTTTTTTTTCAAATTCGTATTTATTATTTCATTCAACGAGTGTCTCCAACAATTTATTATCACTTATAAACGAATAATAATTCACATCGGCTTCGCGCCGCACGTCTCAGATCACGCATCGTCTGATATTACGCTTTATATTATGGAACTTTTCGCGGTCTTTTCATTGACTATAGAATACATAAATTCAAAGAGTATAGTGTGAACGGAACTGCTGCCTGGTTTACGCAGCGTCGTAACTTGGCTTAATTTAAGGATCGACCAATCAGGCGACTGCTTTAGCCGAGCGCCAGGTGAATCGAGCCTTCTGATTGGTCAATCTTTAAATTAAGCCAAGTTACGGCGCTGCGTAGCCCAGGCATGATCGGGGATTCCCGCTGGAATAGCGTTCATTTGTCAAAAATATGCGTATGCATGTGAATTTAAATAGTATGTTGAACTTGGGCGAGAATTTAGATTCTTTGGTAAGAATTTCGCTCATATATCGAATGGAAAATATTAAAAAAAAAAGAACGTTCCTCGAGAACTAGAGCTACCTGGTGCCGAAATTGGATACTTTTTTAATAAAAAAAAATAATGCATCTTATCGCGACCTAGCGGCATTTTGGAGTATTTATTCAAATCGTATCAACGGAGTTCGCTATCTAAGATTGCGAATATTCGATGTTTGAAATTTCCAGAAGTACACAACTACATAGAAAAGTCGCAGAAACCGCGATATAAAATACTAACCACTAGAAATCCGTAAGATCGGTACGGCATTCGGAGCAGAATGCTCTAGCTCGTTCCAGAAGTCGCGGATTCGCTCTTCACTCGTTAATCGTAATCACATAACTAGTCTGGATTCACATCGTTTGGAAGAGTGTATACATACTTATACACAGAACGTTTGTGAATATCTGATATTAAAACAGGTGAAAGAAAAAAAAAGAAGAGATATTACCTACCAAAAAATAAAAAAAAAGCGAATAAGATTTAGTTGAAAAATCGCACCTGGTGTAGGTAGATCGAAAATTTCAAATTCCAACACTCATCATTAATCGAATGAAACGCATAATAAATATTTAAAAAAATATTAAAAATCAACACCCCAATTCCATCGCTTACTAACTTTATTAAATCATATAAAATTATTTTCTTATTTCCCGGCTGAAAACGACCAGCCATAAATTTCGACAACTTGAAATCAACAAATACCAACAAGCATGGCCAAGTGGGGCGAAGGAGACCCTCGATGGATTGTCGAAGAGAGACCTGACGCGACAAACGTCAACAATTGGCACTGGTTTGTATGAATAATTGGATAATTGCTTCTTGAATGAACGAACATCACAAAGTGGTGAAAGTAAAAAACTTTCCTGCAAGTTGTTATACATTTCAGGACTGAAAAAAACGCTTGTCCATGGTCGCAGGAAAAATTGAAGGAGTTGTTTACCAATCTAAAAATCGAGGGAGATGATGGTGAGGAACCATACCCTCTGCTTTGTTTTTCATTTTTTTTTTATGAGTCGTAAACTCCCTCAATGATCTAAGAAATACATTTACATAATTTTACAGTTAAATGCAAGGTGACAGAGGTGGAAAAATGCGAGGGTGAAGCTGTCGCTAACAATAGAAAAGGAAAGTTAATTTTTTTCTACGAGTGGAATTTGGTTCTTAAATGGTCGCTAGAAGACAACGATGAGGAAATTATCGCGGGAAAGATAAACATACCAAATCTATCAGAAGAAAATGATATATCTGAGATTGATGTATGTCTGTTTTGTTTTTTTTTTTTGTTTTTTTTTCAAGTTTATGAGTGAAATACTATTTCCAAATAAAAAAAATAAAAAAACACTGAACCGGGCTTATTTTCAGATCGAAATCACCCTCAAGGACAGTACAGAGAAGGGTGAAATGGTGAAACACTTTTTACATACCAAAGGAAAGGATACAATTAGAAAAAAATTGGGCGAATATGTGGCGGCGCTTAGGGAGGGTAAGCATTCGGAATTTATATAAAAAGAATTGAACAGATCCATTGATACGATTAATTGACATGAATGTTTTCTCAGTTTAAAGACTTTAGTAATATTGATCGATTTTTACAGAATTTAGCAAAGGTATGATACTACCTAAGAAGGAATGTATCAAAGAAAAAATAGCGAATATGACGTCCGGTTTTGACGCTAAGGTAAAATCTATCCTACATGAACATGAGAGTTCTTTGATGTAAAAATCAGTAAAAATTCATGTTCACAATATGTACTGAGGCTTCAAGGTTTCAGAAATCCTAATATAAAGCGCCATATTATTTTCCCAGATGCAAATGAATAGCGTTGTAGAATCAAACAGCCAACCACTTGGTGTAAAGATAACAACAACTACTGTTAAACAACAGCAAAAGTTCCAGTGCCGAGCAGAAGAGTTTTACAACGTGTTCACGACTCTTGAGGTACTAAAATAAAGCAGACAGATACTTTCACGAAAGAGAGCATTGTCCCGAGATATTCAGAATTTTTTTTCACATTCCACGTTTATGAATGCACAGATGGTCCAGGCGTTTACCAAAGGCCCCGTGAAACTGGACGCGAAAAAGAGCGGCAAGTTCGAGCTATTCGGCGGTAATATACACGGAGATTTCGTCGAACTTTCACCGTCTCAGATAATCCAGAATTGGCGATGCAAGCAATGGCCTTCCGAGCATTATAGTAAAGTAACGCTTGATATAAGCGAGAAAAACGATCATACCGAAGTGAAACTTACTCAAACCGGCGTGCCTTCAAAGTAAGTACTGCATTATTATCTATACTCCGTTTTTCCCAATGTAAATGAAGCTCAGAAGATGAGAATTCGAAGTCTTGAATGCATCAATATTCGTTTTTTTTTTTTCAATAGCCCGAATAATTATCCATTCATAATTGCAATATGATGTTATTTGCCTTTGCAGTGAAGCAGACACTACGAAAGAGAACTGGGAAAGGTACTACTGGGACGCTATAAAACGGACTTTTGGTTTCGGTTACTTTATGTGAATTGTACCAACAGCTCTAATCCTACCGTCGATTAAACGCATATTTATTACATATTGATAAAACTTGAAGTAACTCATATTTGAAATAATTCAATCAGCTACAACGGCTTAAATTCGAAACGAATCTAATGTTTGTATGTCAACCCACAATACATACACAATACAATACTTATTTGAATACCAATAGCCTACTATGTTCAAACTACATATTTCCTTTCGTGTATTAATTTGTATGATTACGGACGACTGTTTGTATACATCAAACGGGGTCAAATAGAACAAAGAAAACATTAAATACTTAGACAATTTAAATAAATTTATTTACTGCAGATTTCAGCCTCTTTTTCTTCTTTCTACATTCACCCGAAAATTTCATGTAACTGTTTTTAATAAAAATCATAGTGCTACTACGTATGATGCAGTGCGCCTGATTGTATGCAATTCGCAAGCCGTTCGATCAAGACCATAGACGCTATGAGTTAAGAGATAGGCGAAAAAGGACTAATGGTCTCTCACAAGCTTACGTTTGCATACGTGAATCTTATCCGGGTTGATATATAATTAATCGTCAAGTAATTTGAATAATGATTGTAATTGTTGTTTCAATATCAGTTTTCGAAGCATTAATTAACCGGATATTGATCAACAGTTCACTCTGCTGATTGATATATAAAGTGGATAAAACGCATCAAGGTATGTAAGTGTGTGATCGTTTTCACGACGAAAACCTAACCTATGAAAAATTAAGCGTTGAAGGAGAGTATGTAATGCCGATTATATTTGATGGCATATTATTCTGTTATTTATACACAAGTGTCAGGTTTCGTTTCTTACCTCATCCAGGATATAAAGAAATGAATATAACTAGAAACAAAAAAGAAGAGAAATCCAAGAGAAACATTATCATTTCTCAGATTTCCAACATGCCATGCTGGTACTATGAAAAAAAAGAGCTAAGAAACACACCGTCGATTCAGGATGGAATCGACTACGAGACTGAGTGTCGTTACAGAAAAGAAGGAGCTAGGTTTATCATCGATACAGGAACTAAGATGGACCTTGGATACAACACTATGGCTACAGGCGTAGTGTATTTTCACAGATTCTACATGTTTCATTCGTTCAAAAACTTTCCCAGATATGTAAGTTTCACCCATCTAAACTCAGTTATCAAATGCATCGGCTCATTTCACTCTGTTATAATATTCAACCAGGTCACAGCCTGCTGTTGCCTCTTTCTTGCTGGTAAAGTAGAAGAAACTCCTAAGAAATGCAAAGACATTATCAAAACAGCAAAGACTCTACTCAGTGATCAGAAGTTTCTTACTTTTGGCGAAGATCCTAAGGCAAGTAATCATTATAAATGGATTCGGTCTTTGTTTATTTTTTTTATGTAATATACTAAAGAGAGGTCCACAGCTTAAGCATCAGCTGATGGAAGGGTCGTTTTTTTTCTAATAAAAATCGCACGCTCGGTATCTGACTGACTGTAATAATTATCGTTCGAATTTTTCCGAGCAGGAAGAAGTGATGACACTGGAGAGGATTCTTCTGCAAACTATAAAATTCGATCTGCAAGTGGAACACCCTTATAGTTACTTATTAAAGTACGCTAAATGTCTCAAAGGCTAGTATTCCGATCTCTTAATCAATCGCTAATAGTTCATTTTCTTCTTATTATAATCGGTCATTACTCTGCAGGGGATAAAAATAAACTACAAAAAATGGTTCAGATGGCATGGACGTTTGTAAACGACAGGTAAATATACGTCGCTTATGAATTTTTCCCCTTCGATTCACGCAATCCATAAAACGTCTTCATATTTCCAGCCTGTGCACCACTCTGTCATTGCAATGGGAGCCGGAGATCATTGCCGTCGCCCTGATGTATCTCGCTGGTAAATTGAGCAAATTTGAAGTCGTCGACTGGAACGGTAGACTCCCCAAGCATCTGAGATGGTGGGACATGTTCGTTGAAGACGTTACCATGGATCTGTTGGAAGGTTTGCATACAACGTCAAATTCACCCAGGACGAAGACCCCTTCACTAATACAAACATTTTCAACTTAAAGACATTTGCCATCAAGTTCTGGACCTATACTCGCAAGCCAATAACGCCAAGGCACCGGACTCTCCGCCACTCGTATCTACGCATGAACCCAACAGAGAATGGGTCGCGATACCAACCGCAGATGCCACCTCTAGTGCTCCAGGTATACTGGAATGTTCTTTATGGGTCGAAACGTCTCCGTTCTGTTCCATGAGTCAATCGGTGCTGTTGTTGCATTATTATTTCGATTTCAGCAACCCCTAATAAGATGTCTAAGACCGAGGCGGCTCCTGGTGCCGTGAACGGTTCCTCAAACGTGGATACAACCGACGGTTCAAAGCCGCTGGAAATACCCGCGCATTTTCCCCCCTACCCATCTACATTCGCAACAGCATCTACGGCATACCCGCCGGTATTTCCACCGACAAATATATCTGTTCCACCGCCATCTGTTACAACGATGAATCACATCGTGTCAACTATGCATCACCTCAATTCATCAGGCGCTATACGACCTCCAGCACCCGCCCTAGCTCCTCCGCCTACGTTTCAACCGTTTCCATATCCGGCAGCGACGACCTACTTTCAACCCGGAAATCCCGCGCCACCGGCTACGACGCAGAGGGCTTATTACCCTCCCTAAGTCAGCGGCGATCATTATTAGGAATTGATTTATGGGCGGACTCGTCCGCGACAAATTACTTAATGTTAAGGTTTATAACGTTAAGGGAAATCCCTATCGTTGCAATATCTTTTTATCCGAACTCTTTTCTTCACCAGGTTGTTTCCTTTTTCTATTTTTTTTTTTTCGTCTTATTCGGACAGAATTTTTCTGCTGGTGTGCGAGTTCCGATCGAATGGTGATGATCTAATTCTTTCAAAACTTGGGGTATTCTACATATAAAACGAAAAAAAAAAAAAAAAACTTGGGATCACACGTCCTTCGCTCAGAGAAAAGAATATTTTATTATTTTGAATTTTTTTTCTTTTCAAGATATGATTGAAAAATGTATTATTTCACAGGTACTGCAATATTTATAATTAGTATCTAGGTAGTACATACATGGGTTGTACACAAATGAATAGAAACGTTTGTTCAACTCATTTGGTACAAAAAATGACGAGAAATTCATGATTATAATTATTATTTCTGCTTTTCAAAACGCGAATGAGATAGACATGTAATTTACTAGTTCATTACCTGCTACCAGCACATTTTTTAAACGTGATGAGTACCGGGATGAAAGTGTTTGAAATTTTCTTTTTTTATACACAAAACATGAATAAACACATAAATAAGTAAATAAATTATAAACGGAGGTAGTAATTACTATTCAAGATATCTGCGATGCGTACGGATCGGGGATACGCAAGCGTGCGTAGGTTTAAATAATTTTGGGAAAGGAGAAGGAAATAAAAAGATTTTTATCAACGATCCTTATGGTTATTATTCTTCCATTTTCTTAATAAAATAATTTTACAAGTTTTTATTCACATGTACAAATTACCACGACTGCTAAAACTATTCTGTTTGAAAACAGGCTCGTGTAACAGGCTGCCAGTGATGTTGGTGTAAAGTTTAACCAAAGGTAGGGCTGTTTCGGAATCTAGTAAAAACTCCTCAACATACAGGACGTACGTTACCGCGGGTAGACCCATTACTTCGGCGTAGGACATTACTGAGAATGAAATGCGACAATTCATAAGAGAAAAGGATAAAATGATCACTTGTACTTATTTACCTTCGCGAAAAAAAATATTGAAAAATATATTTACGAACCTGCTGCAACGATCCCAGACACTATATTCGGTTGTTTAATGCATTCTACATCGTCTAATAAGAATTTACCGCTTTTGGTACGAAGCGATCGTAAAAAAGACGGTGAAATAGGTGGGGTATCAGATTTGTGAGACGAAAAGTGCTGGCACGTAATTGCTATTATATTTTCAGCGATTTGCAGAAAATCCGTTATCTTGAAAGAGAATAAATTAAGGCAATAGATTTAAGAGATTGCTTCTAGATGTATTGTTATTTTAATTTTTTTTTTTCATAATTTCAGAATTATTCGAATTTCCCGTCTTCTTGCATTTCGCTAGTGGCGCTATTCGCTGTTGATCACGTGGTTTCAAGCGACCACGTGGTCAACAACGAATAGCGTTACAGCAAAATCTTACAGCCAAGATTTATCATACCATTGAATGAAGACAACAAATTTCTTTGTTATTAATGTTCATAATTCAGGTAATAGAAATCAATTTGTTCATTTATTTAATGTACATAGGTTTCAGTTCACCTACCGTCTGCGTAAACTCGGTCGCATTTTTCGCGTTCAAATCCTGACTTACGAGACACGCGTATAAACCGTCGTTGATTTTATAAATCAACGAAGGTTTGAATCTCCCGTGTTCTATCACGCATATTTCTTTGATATTTTTCACGCTGCAAGATCTCGTGAAATCTGTAACACAGAGATTATAAACGATAACGTCCATTTATTTTCACATTTCTTTTCCATATTACTAGAAATATTTGAACATTCGTTCATTACCCGACGTTACGCTTCCTTCGACAATTAACAGAGTTTTGATTGTTGAGGGAATCGCGTTATCCCCGACCCATCGCAAGGTATAATGACTAGAAAAACACGGAAAATACAATTTTTTGAAAAAAATTATTTTTTGTAACATGCACGACTTTTGCGTTTTGTTGATCTAAAAATGGGGCGTAAAATCAACGTTTGTGTACCGGCAGGCAAAAAAAGTCGGTAGCGGCAATTAAAAGTTCTTTTTTGCTCGCTTCCTTGAATTCGCTCAAAAACGCGAAAATCGCGCGTGTGACCAAAATATGGTGTGCACCGAGGGCTGAGTGAGCTTTTTGACCTTGTGTGGTTGCAATACTCGTAGTCGGCTCGCAAATGCACTCGCCTTCGACTCGTACTGCAAACTTCACACTCGGTCTAAAAAAGCGCACTTTACGCCCTTGATACACGATATACTATTATTTCCAATTTTGACAGGTAACAACTTTGTCAGATATTTACAATTGAGAAGCTTCGAGCTCCTCGTCGTCCCAGAATGCTCTCGACTCCGGTTCGTTTATTTCACCGAAAATATGTGCCATAGTTTATTTATCCGTTGAAATATCTATAATCAAGCTAAAGACAGCGACCGGCGGAGAGCCTAACCTCACTTCCAACGTTTCAACGCTACAGACCCCACGAACATTGACTCAAGTCATGCAATGACGAAGCTGAAGCCAAGAACCTAATCAACGCGCGCAGAAGGGATTCGATCCACTAAAATTTGAATTTGAAAGATGAGGGAGAAAAATTTATGTCAAATGCTCATAATCATATGGAAATTTGTAATTTCTAATTCGATTACATGGATGTATCATTTACTTCATGCGAATATCATTTATCATGAACAAAATTATGTAGTATATTAAGATGTATGTCTATAATATTTTATAACGTTGGCAGCGCGTGTGCGGCCATCGTTTGTTCAACCGCCGTTATCTGTCAAATTTTTAGGTTATATTATCCCGTGCAAGTGTCATAGTGTAATTTTCTTGTATTAGTCATTCCCTAAAGCCGGTTAGGACTGCTTGTAGTATCTCGATATCGGTAGTCAGTGTCTCAGCGCTCCTAAACCAATTCCTTAATCCAATTAGACCGAGGGTATTATTTTCTGGTTAAAAATGACCACCTATACTGTGGTCACCTCAGATTTCATTAATTTAACAATCACAAATTCTGGTCAGCAGACATGCTGTGTTGAGAGAAGATTCCAGAAGGGAATCACCCTCGATGACTTCAAGGTATGTCGAACCTTCCCATTTTCATTTCTTGAAAAAAAGAAAAGAAAAAATATACGTCTGGCATTTGAACCCAAAGATATTCATGTTTAACCGATTTTAGGGCAAACTCGAACTTCTCACGGGCGGAAATTCTGCCACTATGCAATTGGAAGTCTATGACAAAAACAACAAACTTGTCTGCAAACCGGATCAAGGCGATCGATTGTTGGGATCATATCCAATCGATGATGGAATGAGAGTTCATGTGAGATAAGACAAAGATGATTTGTTTAAGGTTGTTAGCTGGTAAAAGCGGTTGTCGGCAGTTTTGCGTGAAATTTTACTGGTGGATAGCTTGAAACAAGTTCTACAAAATGAGACGAATTTCATTGAATTTGACTGCATATTAGTGATGAAAAAAATGATTGAAGTTTACATTATTTGCATGTGTGCATAGAGAAAATGCCAACTTTTAGACAAAATTGATTCACTGATTCATACGCAAATATCGAAGAGATACTTGAGTTTAATTGGTCTATCGTTTTTATTACATGGCGAATACTTTCGTTTCTAGTCTCAAAATGTTCGTTAAATTTCAATTTTTAACATACTAGTTTTTCATTGAAATCTCCCGACTAGTTGAATCATAAAAAGCGTGAGAGTGATAAAAGTTAGCATTTTCCCTATGTACGTTAGAGGTGCGCGGTATTGAGAATTTGATACCGATTTTCGGTATAGGTTTTTTGATCGGTAGTTTCGGTTCACCGAAATATCGAAACTTCGGTGAATACCGAAAAACCGAAATTTCGGTGAATACCGAAAAACCGAAATTTCGGTGAGTATCGAAAAATTGAAATTGCAGTGTTGACTGAAACACCAAAATACCGGTAGATATCGAAATACTTGAAACCCGAAATTTTGATGGACCCTGATATTCTGCAATATCGAATTCTCGGGTAAAAAAAAAAACGGGAAATAGAAAAAATCAAGATACTCACCAGGCTTTAGGGTATAGTTGGGTATTTCGGTATCCAGCGAATATTGAATTTTGTCTACCCAAATTCCGGTATTCCGGTATACACCGAATTTTCAATAATTCGGTACATACCGAGTTTTCAATATTTCGGTATCGGTACTCACAGTCGATCTCCATACCGAATCATTTAGAGAGAACGGGTACCGAAAATTTTCGGTATACCGAAATACCGCGCACCTCTAATGTACGTATGCAAATAATGTGAACTTCAATAATTTTTTTTATCACTAATATGCGGTCAAATTCAATAAATTTCGTATCATGTTGTAGAACTTGTTTCAAGCTATCCACCAGTAAAATTTCACAGAAATCCACCGACAACCGCTTTTACAAGCTAACAACCTTAAGATGAGAGTCTATTTTGGTATTTTTATGTCTCTAGCTACAATACTTTGTCACATTTCTATCGCAGGTAATAGACAAATGCATTCGTCCGGACGACGAGACTGCACAGGTTGATAAATTCGAACTATCTGAATCTGAATATGCAAAACGATCTGGTAATTCATGTTTCTTTATGTGTGTGTTTGTGTATACAAAGAAAACCTTGGTTCCAACAATCTTGGTTTTTTAATGGATAAAACAATTGTGATTATGGAATTGTGGAGCTAAATACTAGGTATATTACATAATGTTTAAATAGACACGGTAAAGGCATTCCTGGAGCGTAATAAGTTGGGAAAATATAACGAGGAAGAGACAAAACGTAGAGAGGAAGAAAAACGGCAAGAAGAAGAAGCGGACGAGGCTGCTGCGCGAGCTTGTAAAATCGGAGATCGTTGCGAAACTCAAGTACCGAATCAACCAAAACGTAGAGGAACAGTTATGTATGTTGGTAAGTTATAACGGCGCTGTTGAAAGGCCTGCTTATCGTTGTAAAGAAAGATTCGGGGTTGGAAAAACATGTGGTATGTACTTTTTTTCAGGCACAACTGAATTCAAAACAGGCTGGTGGATCGGCGTTAAGTATGACGAACCGTTGGGAAAGAATGACGGATCGTAAGCTGAACTCGAACTTCGTATACCTTTATTTTCGCTTTAGTTTTCATAGTCAAATTTCTTATAATTATTTTCAGAGTCAAAGGAAAACGCTATTTCGAATGTCTCCCAAATTACGGAGGATTCTTGAAGCCGGCGCACGTGAAGGTCGGAGACTTTCCAGAGGAAGATTTCAACCTCGACGAGGAACTTTAAGGACGTATTTTGTCATCGTTTGTGGAAGAAGAAAGAAAATTGAAGCTTTATTTACAATTAATACACGTTAATCAACTTGAGGATACGTGCGCTTCAAATTATTGTAATAAACACACAATTGCTGATCGTATTTCGTTAATATTTTCTTCTTTTAATTATGTCAGGCCGCCAGTTAATCGGATGACTCTCTTCCGTCTGAAATAATCAATTAATAAGTTAATTTTACACAACTAATTAAAAATAAAATCGATGCACAACTCGTCAGCGATTATTATTCAACGACCTAGAATAACCCTTGCAGTAATAAGCTCCGAACAATTTAAATCTAATCAACAAACGTACCGCCGAATCATCTTCTTTGTAAACTTTAATAGTCTTATCAGCTTCGGTGGTTATCATTCGCGTGCCGGACATATCGAAGGTAATGCTGAATACACCAGCTTCGCTGTCCATTGAACCGGGTTGAACCGGGGCTTGAAGTCTCTGGAAGTTATAGCTGCGAAAAAATGTACAGATGATATACAATTATCTGGGATTTTGCGTAAGTTAAAGTTTTCCAAGAAAAGTACGGCTTTGGAGTCTCACCCGGTTCTCCAATCCCACAATTGCATGGTACCGTTATCAGCGCCGGAGACCAATACGCCGTCGGCATTAACGGCCAAGCAGTTAACGATCGCGTTGTGGCCGGATAAATTTTGGATGAATTTACCCTCCGGGCATTTCCACTGTTTTATATTGTCGGGAGATGCTGAGGCGAACATGTATCTGTGCAGAGCGAAGAGAATAACGCATTAAATGATGGAAGAATGCAAGCAGTTGATAATATTGACCGAATTAAAACCACACGCACAACGTCGGATGGAAGACAACCGATCTAACGCTCTTCTTATGGTTCGTTAGAGTCGCTCTCGACTTTCCAGCGGCCAAGTCCCACAGTCTGATTGTACAGTCGTGACTACCGGTGATTACCTTAAAGGAGAGAAGAGGGATGTAGGATTCTCGTTCGCGATTTGATTATTTACGATTTTGATTTGTTTGCTTGGACAGAAATTAGTCAATAATTCACCTGGGGCTCTGCCGCCTGACATATCACGCTGGCTACTGTATTAGTGTGACCAGCCAGCGTGTGGACATTGGCTTTAGTTCGCATGTCCCAAACGCGAGCAGTTGAATCTCTACCCGCGGTAACTAGGACGTCAATATTCGGGTGTAAGGCCATTGAGTAAACGGCGGACAAATGACCATGGTAATGCCTTATGACCTGTGATCAAAGAAACGATTGGTGTAAGCTATGCGGAAACTGAATGGCGCCAGGTTTTAGTCGTTTTCCGATAACGTCAGGCTTTCACCTTGTTATATTCGAGATCCCAGCATTTCACTTGACGATCTTCTCCGCAAGAGAACAAATACGGGTGTCTATGGGACACGGCAAGACCACGAACACTGCTTATGTGGCCTGTCAGCGATACCTTCAATTTTCCACTGGCAAGGTCCCAAATCTGAAAGAAGGAAACGGGTTTCCGAATAGTTCCGAGAAGCAAAAAGCGGGAAAGTACATTTCTCCGTGTCTCTCACCTTGATGACTCTGTCCGCTGATCCTGTGGCAAACCAATCATTGCCAGGTTCTATAGCGCAGCATCGTACCCATCCTAGATGCCCGCTTATTACTCTGTACAATTTCCAAGGAGCGTGCCATCGCGGCTTAGCTATAGCCGGCGCCTTTTTAGGTGGGAGATTCAACACCCCTGATGAAGCGCTATTCGGGTTTGTCGGCATTGTTAAACTAGAATTTGAAATACCGCCTATCCCAGCTGCGTATGGCACAATAGCTGAGGAGTTATTACTGCCGTTGAAAGTATCGTCTGAAATAAGAAAAATTTTGTTTTTTTTCAATAATACTGAATCTATGAGGTGAATCAGCACTTTCTACAACTTACCGCCTGGTGGTGGAGGATCTGAGTTGTGGTCATGATTGAGTTTCAGATGATTGTTTTTTCTAACACGTTCTAATACAGGGGAATAACAATCTTTCGATTTTATTCCCTTTTTCATCGATTCCCTGCGAGTGGATAGAACTTGCAATTAGATTTAGGGCTTTAACGTTCTTAGCTTGTAAAAGCGGTTGTCGGTAAATTTGTGTGAAATTTTACTGGTGGATAGCTTGAAACAAGTTCTACAACATGATACGAAGTTCATTGAATTCTGCCACATATTAGTGATAAAAAAAATTATTGAAGTTTACATTATTTGCATACGTACATAGGGAAAATGCCAACTTTTATCACTCTCACGCTTTTTATGATTCAACTAGTCGGGAGATTTCAATGAAAAACTAGTATGTTATGAATTGAAATTTAACCAACATTTTGAGACTAGAAACAAAAGTATTCGCCATGTAATAAAAAAGATAGACCAATTAAACTCAAGTATCTCTTCGATATTTGCGTATGAATCATAGTCCAGGCAATTTAGCTTAAAAATCGACCGAACCCTGACAAAATTTCATGGCGCGATTTTTTTGTTCCATGCCCTCGGGGGGGTCACTCCCATGGGAGTGTAAATTTCAAACGGCGACCAAATTGAGCTTTTGCTTGTTTTCGAAAAGTGATTTTTTTTCGAAAAACCTGTTTTTCTCAAATAACTCGGCCATTTTTAAGTTAATCGAAAAACGTCTGGGACAAAAGTTGTAGGAAATTTTGTCCGCTACAACTTTTGTATGAAAATTTTTTGCGTGGCATCGATATTTTTCGAAGTGAACTCAAAAAACGTTCCAAATTCCAAAAACTCGCATTATCTCGTTTATTTTCAACTTTTCAGCCATAATGTATATGACCAAACTTGTAGAGAATCAAATTTGGGACAACTTAAAAGTACTACTTTAGGTCCTATACAAAAGCATCAAAAAGCGAGGAAAACATGCTTGCGTTATACAAATATAATTTTATACAAGTTTGGTCATATACATTATGGCTGAAAAGTTGAAAATGAACGAGATAATGCGAGTTTTTGGAATTTGGAACGTTTTTTGAGTTCAATTCGAAAAATATCGATGCCACGCAAAAAAGTTTCATACAAAAGTTGTAGCGGACAAAATTTCCTACAACTTTTGTCCCAGACGTTTTTCGGTTAACTCAAAAATGCCCGAGTTATTTGAGAAAAACAGTTTTTTTTCGAAAAAAAACACTTTTCGAAAACAAGCAAAAGCTCAATTTGGTCGCCATTTGAAATTTAGACTCCCAGTGACCCCCCCGAGGGCATGGAACAAAAAAATCGTGCCATGAAATTTTGTCAGGGTCAAAGTCTAAATAGCCTGGACTATCAGTGAATCAATTTTGTCTAAAAGTTGGCATTTTCCCTATGCACACATGCAAATAATGTAAACTTCAATCATTTTTTTCATCGCTAATATGCGGTCAAATTCAATGAACTTCGTCTCATTTTGTAGAACTTGTTTCAAGCTATCCACCAGTAAAATTTCACACCCAACTGCCGACAACCGCTTTTACAAGCTAACAACCTTAACACGATAACTTCAATTTTAACGTCATTTTTATTTCAATCTGTTACATTTCATTAATAGTGTTTATCATAAATATTTACGTCGCAGGATCGACGGGAGGTAGAGTCCCTTGATTTGATAAAAACATATCATGGGTCCGTTTCAGTGAACGAAATACCAGGGTGTGTACGGAATGTCTTTGGACGTCCTGTGTGTGAACGAAAAAAATAAAAGTGAAGTAATTTAGTAATTTTATATTTTTTTAAAATTATTACGCCTTCGTTGCCTTTTTTTTTTTAGCAATTGAATAAATTGAGTTGAGTTAGGTTATGTTACGTATGTACGATTATGTGTAGTTGTAATTACCATCGCTTTTTGAACGGCGAGAGCCGAAAAGCCGGTCGAATCTAATTCCGGCCAATTGGAACCGCCGGTTTTTATTTCTAAACGTAAACGGGTAAACTCTTGTCGTTTTCGTACCAGCAATTGAATATAATATCTGTTTATTTGAGGTATATATATGAAATATAGACAATTTACGATTGACAATATAACCACAAACAGATTCGCGGCCCACAGTCATAGACTACGAAAACCGAAATAAACGTTATACTGATCATGTCGCGCTGTCGGCTAACTACATGCGTCTATCTAGTCGGAATACGATTATGGATGAAATTGAAAATGATCGATTTGGCGGTAAACTGCTTTCGATCAACCGATCCTTGAATCAAAAATTTATTCAAGATAAAAAAAGAGACCATTTTTCTTTTGATGATTGCATTCTTCTTTTGCGTTATTTGCCTTTCGAAATAATTCCATATTTTTCCGCAGTCAGTAATATAAAAAACGCGCGAAATGGTATCATCAATTGTGATATTTAGAATTATGAATTTTCAAATCAAAAAATTCAATCGCGTGATCTTGATTTGATTTGATTTGATTTCATCCAACGGGTTGTCTGAAAACAAAAATTATGACAAAAAGCTAACGTAAGCTATAAGTGCGATCTCGTATGGAAGATGAATTGCAAGAAGCATTTTACAATGTTGTTGCATTTCTCTAACCGTTCGCACCATTCAAAATATTGGCCAGATGAAAGTTCTTGAATGTAGAATTGCAAGATTTTTATAACATATGAATTCTTGCATTTCTCGCACAATTCAACGAAATTTTAAGTATAGCGAGAAACCTGGGGGCAACAAGTATTGCGTAATGAAAACACGCGAATTTTCGTTCGTTGTTTATATTTATTTATTCATTTATACATATGTCTACATCATATTTTTTTAGTATCCTTGGTGACAAAGACCGATAGAGATGATAGAAATGCCGTGTTCCAATTGGTAAGGGATTTAAGTTTGCTCTCTAGTGAAGGGCAAGTGTATATAAGTGAAAGAGGATGCTCACTCACCAATTGGAACACGGCTAAACATATAATATAAAACTGGATTCAGACGGATTCGAAAGACTGATTCAAAAGTCCGTCTCTATCGGTTTTTTTTATGAATCCGGATCTGTGGGGTCATATCCGCAAGTTATCAATTTCTTTCGGCCTTTTTCAGCCAGGGACAAGAGTAGTCAGAGGGTGCAGAGCAAAACAATTAAAATAGATCGTATGAACCATTCACAATCTAAGAGAGATAAATGTCCTGAATGAACTCGCTCCTATATTTTTTTTACTCAGTTTTGTCACAACGTAAATTGATGAGGCTATAGGTTTGAATCATGGATATTAATGAACATGTAATAAGCCCACGAAGTATTTCTGCATGATATCGAGTTCGAGTCTGCTTCATATCATGTGATCAAGGCACCCATTACTTTTCAATTCCAGCAACATATCGGTAAGTCTTTTAGAGAGCTCATCGCCACCACTGACCAATAGCCTTTCAATATAAGCAGTGGGGTTTTTCATAACGTCGTTGTAGTTAGCCCGTTGACCCTGCAGACATAATATTGGTATGGAAACGATGGCGATTTCACAATCAAAAACCGTATGCCTCTTATAATCCTTCAAGAAAGCGTCGAAATTATATTTCTCAAGGTCTTGGACACCCGGCTCTACGGGATACCCTAAGACCGCTTCGTGGTATACCCTGAAGATGAGGGGGGAATTCTTCGGATCTTCTCCTCGCAGCTCATGCTAGAATACGATTTCATTGTAGAAGAGAATGTCGCTTCTTACATAGGCGCGTAAGCCCGCATCAGCTGGCGGTACTTTAACAACTACCCTGATCTTCTCACCTTCCGTTTCACCTGCACTTTCACCCTTGCAGTAGAAACTCAATTCCATCTCGTAGACCGACGATACAAAAAAGCAGTTGGTCGGAACCTTGATCTCGCATTTTAAATTCCTAGCATCTTTTCCCAGAGTTTTAGCGATCTTTGGAACGATCTCCCTTTTTATCCAAAATAATTGCCCGGATTCTTCACGATCCCCTGACTGATCTTGAGCCATATTTCAATTTACTTTCTTCTTATTTTATCACTTGCTCGAAAAAAAAATTACCATCAGTGTTAAGTATAGCGCTGTTCACATGAAAAATCAACAGAAAACTGATGGGAAACAGAATCTGATAATTATACGGTGATTATCTCTCCTGGTATAGCGAAGTCTTTATTCTGGCAATCCTGCAAGTACGACGTCTGCAGGAAAGTCGTAATGGAAGGCCTATAGAACATTTTCCAGCACTATGGTATCAATTTATAAAGCCGTGGTGAAAACTTTATACCCATACCTATACTCAACTGGTTTGAAAATGACCTTGTGCAATAACCAACATACGACTTTATAGCTGATAAAACAAAACGCAATGCAATAATTTATCGTAGAACTAACGATAAGCCACAGATAGTAGGCATCGTGCAAAAAGGTGAAAATTCCAGTTTTCCTGGCTAAAATATGTATTCATAATTCAGTTTATTTGTTTTTGTTTTCCCCCTCTTCAAGGCCATGTTCTCGTCAGTTCGCAATATAATTGCCTATATAACGTGATCGCCCATCGCATATGAAGTACTGTAATAACATGTTCACTAATATAACAGTAGGGCCCTGAAATAGTGGAAAGTGAAAACAAGATAATTATAATCTCTCTATGTCTGCGGTCTTCGGCCAGTCAATGAAAGATTGAAAATCTGAGAAACTGATTGAGATTCTTTAAACTTCGCGGGCGGAATCTAGATTCAAATTTAGCGCAGTTCGTGAAATACAAACTTGGGATAAGACTCTGAAGTACGAGAATGAAAGAAAGACAAGTGTACAAATTCAAACTTGTGGCAATAGATGGCGAGTGAAATAAATTTCGAATCGAATTGGACGAAAAATAAGAGAAGGAATAAAAAATCGACTAGAATCGCCACAAGCTTGATTCTAAAAAGTTAGACGACAATAGTTAGACATGTCGCAGTATCCTGGAAAAAAACAATAAAATGGCCGACGCGATGGCGTCCCGGGTGACGTAATCGATTCAAGAACGAAACTCTTGTGCTCTCTCAGTTCTGATTGGGATAGAGACTCGGTGGCCACGCGGTGGCAGTGACGAGGACCACAAGCCTGTTGCCAGTTATTGATCTGACAGCAACACCGCATTGCCGTTGAGTCGAAGTATTGTCACGCAGTTATCAGAGCGGAGTGAATAAACATTGAAATGTCAGATCTACGCGATTCTAAATGCAGGAAGCAACCGATCGCGGGTCGTTGATTATTGTCTCTAGCTAATAACTATAATGCGCGATTATCTGTAACGGTGTCGTTACAGCCGAAGGCCATTCCCAGGGTAATACGGAATCGCGATATCAAAACACGTCCTACTGGGGGCTCACCGTTCTGCACCTCGTTATATTTACACCACCGGATTTCTTAATCCTTTACAATTTCGCTATACGGTTGTCAATCACGGTGTGTCTCTATTAAGAAGGTGTCGTGTCGCATTCGAATCCCATTCGAATCGGCAACAACTCTCGCGGTCCCATATTATATATCGGTATTAAATTTGTAAAATATAAAAGAGAGAGAGAGAGAAAGAGAGAGGAAAAGAGGAAGAAAGAGAGACGCGACGAAGCCTTTCTATCAAACACATCTATAAATGTCATCGCGTCTTTTACCCAGCTCTACCTTACCTTAGGAACAATATCTTCCTTATAAAACTATCATCGAAACACGATGAAAAAGTTCACTTTCAAAGGTGTTCTTGACGGGTTTCGTTCATCGGTTAGTCAACAGGTGAAACCGGAGCAAGAAATCGTCGAGACCCTTCGGCCCGATCACTTCAACGTCAAAAAAGTAAGCTCATTTATATCATCGCGATTCCTTACCCCTTCGTCCCTCCTCTCATAGCTACACTGTCACATTTTATGTGATCAACACCATCTACACAGGATCATCTCTATAATGTATCTACCATAAATATACTATCTGTGCATCTCCAATTATATATTTTATTGACATTTATCTGGCATCTTACTCATCTAGATAATAGATCGTCAGTTCGTAAGTCTCTACGCTCGTCCGATATCCCGTTCCTGTTTTGTTTTATCTATGCAACGCTTTTTTGCTTTTCCTATTGGGCAAAATTCTTATACATTTATTTAATATTATTCTTATCATTATTGTTATTATTATTATTATTATTGATATTATTATTGTATAACATAATCGCACTACGTCTTATATGTATACCTACCTACAAGTTATTACCTACATTTATTAAATATTAAAGCTGTTTTTTTTTCGTTCCTCGTTTTTTGTACTTTACGCACCCTTTATATCCTCATCCTATACTTACGATTTACATACCTATGCGTATTTATAAGCTTCATCTTGACACAAAGGATTTGAAAATTAATCCGTTACGGAATAATAAACACAAGAACCAAAGAACGGCACTGCAGGCCTTTTATTTCGGCGGCTCTTGGCAAAAATTTGCTTTTACTTTGCACATCTTTTATTCATTATAATATTAATTTGTGTAGAAAGCATTACATGGTTTTGAGCATTGTTCATTCAATTTATCGCTTTTCATCGCCTCTTTGAAGTCTAATTTTTTTTTTCTTTCTTTTTTTCCTTTAACGATCGTTCGAGTGTTTGGTTTCCTTGGGAAACAAAGAGCAGCCTTTAAAATCAGCGGCTTTGTAAAGCCGTGGTGTGTAGTTTTTGGAGCGGTTTTAATGCATGGAAAAATTTCGTTGTATTGATCGCTCATCCTGATGCTTTGTGTAATCACGCCTGGGCTCAGTCTCCAGCTATGTATCGAAATTTTCTAAACGGATTACTTAGTCCGTTAAATATTTCCGAAAAATTCCGCCATCTTTAGCGCGGCAGTTCATCTGCTACTGCATCAGTTGCGGTCAAATATCGTTTTACGATGTTGTAATATATAACGTATGTAGGCACGTAACACACATGCATACATACATACACATACGTACAGTTGCGTAAATGACGTTCAAACTAAAGAATTTTCTGTGGGAGTTTGAATGAATATAGATATACGTGTAAATATAAATATAATACTGTACTGGCGGACGATAGATAGAAAAAGCGACACAAAGCAGGTCTCTGAATTTACCCGCGCAGAGAGACGAGACATTTTTTTTTTCAAATAGCTGCTGTCAGTTGCTTCTCTTTGTCTGACTGTCCGTCCTTCTCTCGTTATCGCTTCATATATCTATTCGCACAAAAGCCCCTCGCCCGCGCACTTTATGCTCGAGTTATAACTTCGCGTTTGACCGAGAATATCTATGTATACCTATATATGATCGTGCCTAGCAGCGTTAGAAACCACGATATTACACTATACATAGGTATATCTATATAATGTAAACAGGTATTGTTTGATAAATCATTATGTTCTACACACACACACACACACACACACAGCTATACCCCTAACATTATCTTACGGTAGATTGGAACGCGTTCGCTACAATTCCTTTCATTCAATGCACATATACCTACCGTTACGAAATTCGAACGGATTATATCATAAAATCGACGAAACCCTCAGATGGTAGAAACACGCTTCGTCTTCAATCCGCGTAAACAATGTCAGCGGTACCTGACTTCCCCAGGGGATTTATAGCGCGGTCTGAGAGATTAATATTCTTTTTTTTTTTTCATTCTCTGATACATATTGTTCTTTGTTTTGTTATTTCCATTCAGACTATTCCGCATACTACCTACGTTACACGCTCTTAGGCTTGAGGTCACGTATATACATTATATATATATATATGTATCACGCGCCCTATTTACACCCCTCTCGCAGTTATCCTCTCTCTGTCGAGAAAATTCATTCGCTAGTACTTGTGTATGTATGTATGTATGTATGCGCACTTCATATCTATTGTAAGGTGATTCCTTCTTCATCTGCATTACAGACCTTCAGGCACGGGTTTCCCTTCCAACCAACAGCCATCGCTTTCGATCCGATTCAACGGCTATTGGCGATTGGTTCGAAGACTGGTTCTCTCCGGATGTATCCTTTGATGAACTATTTTAAGAAATAAATACTAGGTAAACGCATTTTTGCGTTTTATTCACCACCGTTTGGAAAATAAATGGTCGGAAGTAACATCTGCAGATTAGTTTTATTTTCGAAGTATATGATACGGATGCCTCGCGTTCGTTCTTTCCCATAGACATATAAGAATAGACCACGCATCCAGGCCGAGAAGCCGGGAGAGCGATAGAAAGAGAAAGTTGCATGTGGGACTCTGTGTCTATGCGCGTTAGACAAGGATAGAAGGGGCCCATACACTCCGACCTCTCTTTCTATTCCGCTCTCGCATCCACCAACGGGCCACCTCCGTACATGCGCGGTCTATTCTTATATGGCTATGTGCTTTCCGCTTTTGGAAAGTGGGGGACGAAGTGCGTATCGTGCGTTTTATTCGCCACTTTCAAAAAGCGAAAACGCTGAAAGAATTATGTACAAACAAATGAATTGCACGCACTATTACAGGTCCCTATATATGAATCGATGTATTTTGTCTTGACAAAAAAAAAAAAAAAAACGTCAAATATAGTTTGGGAAGACCTGGCGTCGACGTCCACGTTAGGCACGATGGAGATTCCGCCGTTCTTCAAATGCAATTTCTCGTTAACGAAGGTGCTCTCGTATCGGCAACCGCCGACGACACCTTGCACTTGTGGAATTTTCGACAAAAAATACCACAGGTTGTGCAAAGTCTTAAATTCCAACGTGAAAGGTACATACTTATGTCTTCATGAAGCTCTAACTCTTTCTCTACTTTCAAATAAGTATAGAGGATTACGAAAATGAATTTCTAATTTATTCATACTTTTATTTTGCGCCACTCTGTATGTGATATATTAATTTATTGTATTCTAATGTACCTATAGAGAAATGAACACAACGAATAGTCATTATATTGTAATCATATAAATCTTCATTATGATTATTATAAATGCCTATATATTTATTGTTATCATCATTATAATCCTTATCACAATTATTATCATAATCTTTTTTTGTAATTATTGATTTTTATGTATCTTTTTATTTCTACCATCAGTTTTCTAGATTGCTAACAATAAGCGATTTTCTAGAAAAAAAAAAGAGAAAAAGAAAATGTCATATTTACAAATAAACATTGTTTACGATTTAACAGAACGTTTTTGTCGTCAATTATCGTTTGCAGAATAACGTTTATGCATCTACCTCTACAAAGTAAATGGCTATACGTTGGTACGGAAAGAGGAAACATCCATGTCCTTCACATTGAGACTTTCGTTTTGTCCGGTTACGTTATTAACTGGAATAAAGCAATCGAAGTGTAAGTACATACATATGCGTATATGAATCGGAAAATGAAACATTCATCCTGAAAGTATATAATAACTTCAGCAATGTTCACTCTCTCTTGTCTTCTGGGGAATGCATATTGTGTAACTATGGTGCGGATACATCGATCAGGACATGTTGGCAATGTGCAATGCCTTGATAAAAGAAAAAGGGAAAAAGAAAAACCAGAATCAATGAAATCCCAAAATTCCAATCCTTTGATGAACATTATATCATTATCATTATTTCTCTCGCTTGCTCTTCACCACCGTTTATTATGAACGTTGGAAACTGGCCCAAACCATGCTACGAGTGTATACAAACCACTAAGAAATTGTGACTCGAAACAAGCCATTATTCTTCTTCTTCTTCCACTTCTTCTTCTTCTTCTTCTTCACCTGGAATACACTGACCTTATTATAACCATGAGTATGTTTACACTTTAACCCTTAGTAGCCAGAAACATGCTAATTCCTGTTGCCCTTTTCTCCCTGCTAGAAGCTTCCTGATAGTATAACAAATGCAACGTGAATAGGTACATAATTTGTAGCGATGCAGTAATCTCATTTCATTTAACAGCACATAATACATTTAGACGTGTCTTACGTACCCCTAGTATGTATGATCGTATTATCTATAAGAATGTAGATGTTGATAATAAAAACTGCTTTTAAAGAAAGAAAGAAAGAAAGAAAGAAAGAAGATAAAACCAACGAAATATTTGGGAGATAATAAATAACTGCATTTATATGAAGTCTTGCACTTATTTTAGATCGAGGAAAACCCATCCAGGCGCGGTCATTCACTTGAGTGACAATCCTCTGGATCTTAGCAAGGTAATGGAGCTAATTTTTCAGGAAATGATCCAGTGACTGTTTTCTTTATTGTATGTCTAACAAGGTTGGACCTTTTTAGATGCTCATAGGGTATGAATCTGGGCAAATAGTGCTGTGGGATCTGCGACTAAAGAGTCCAGACTATCGATGCCAAACTATAGAGCCTCTGAAATCAATATCGTGGCACCACGATGGGAAACAATTTATGTGCAGTCACACTGACGGGTCGCTTTCAACTTGGGCATTGCGCCAGATAAAACCGATAAACGTGACGCATCCCCATGGTAAGTGATCAATCAATCAAATTGATTGCTATCAATTGTGAAATGTGACTGTTCATCCATACTTTGCTATAGTATATTCACCTTACCATAGTTTTCCATCATTTTTATACTCTGCACAGCTAAAACTACCAAGGATGGGATTCCCGAGGCTTGCAAGCCCATTCAAAAAGTCGAATGGAAGATATCAAGATCTGGGTAAGACAAATTAAACCTACTCTACTAAAACAAAAGCGATTTTAGTTGCAATCAGGTTTACCATTGCCAGATTATAGTAAAGAATTTCAGCAAATCGCTATTAAATGAAGCAGACTTTTCAAGTGGAACGAATTGATGCAATTCGTTTTGCTATCCAGATGCTTATTCGTAGATAATATGTAGCAAACCTGATGATCAGTGAGTTTGTTGTGGGAGAATAATTGGACAAAACGTACTCAAACAAAATGAAAGAGGAAAGAAAGAGAATTTGAATTGGTTTCATTTTCACATTTACCTAATTTTTATGTAGTATACAGTGTGTTTGTGCTAATACCATATCTTTAGACAAATGATTTTCATGTCTATTGATCATAACGCACAAGATAATTGTTCAGACAAAAGTTGTGAGGTATTGTACACAAGGTGATACACCAGCTGATACAAATAGACATCATTCTCACATTGTGAAGAACGCGTGAATGATACGGTGTTTTCTTCCATCTCACAATTTATTAGGATCACACGATATGTATGTACAGTAAGCTGTACAGTTTAAAATTGAATCAAGAAGACCTTGTATAAAAAAACTGAACACGTAGAAGTATTTGCTGCATGGTATAATCTAGCTCCGTTGATACGATTTTCAATTGTCTGATCAATTTCCTTGTATAAAACTGTATGAGAGATTAGACATGAAATTCGCTGGAGTATAGTTGGTAATGAAGAAACTGCAGCAGACTGCAGGTCACTTTGCAATAATTGCACCGCAAAATATACACGCACTGGAAGCAGCACCCGCTTAAAGTGATCGCACATCGCACAGAAAGCACTTGAATAGAACATGTTTATCAGGATCTTGAAAATGGATAATAGAAATTGGAAATTGAATCGTGCAATCACGTACCAGTTTGCGGTCTTCATCCAGTTATTGAAAGATTGGAAAGCCGATCGAGATGCATAGTTTAGCACATAACTTTATATATTGGAGTGCGAGAAATTCTGCAGGGAAAATTAAGTATCAGATTTTCAGCACAGTTATTGAAATAGAAAACGCTGAAGCTATGAAATTGAAGAAAAATAATAGCGTTATTTTAATGTGTGCCCTTGTATAAAGAATATTTGAAAGCAATATCAAACCTTTTTAAAGAAAGAATAAAGCTGGAATAACATATATTTTTATCTTGACCTATTTTATAGGGAAGCTTACGTTATATTCTCCGGAGGACTAGCGTACGACACAACAGGTCGAACGCCGAGTATTACTGTCATTCAGGGCAAGACCACGACGGTATTAGAAATGGAACATAATGTCGTGGATTTCGTAACATTGTGCGAAAGTCCTTGGACCAGCGGTATGACATACAACCATCAGTATAGCCACTTAATAAAAATAAGTAAAGAAATTCTCGCATCATTAATTAAAGACACCTTGAAAAGCAACAGCATTTCGTTGTTAAACATACATATACCATTGTTACTAAATATTCACTTTCTTTTCATGTTTTCTCATCACGCCTCACGCTTCGGGCCGTTTTCAATCATCTTATTTTATATTATTCGAGAAACAATACTTAGCGTTCAGTTCTTTGCCCAGGCCTAGCTATCACGCAGATATACTTTTTCGCAAATTAAAAACAAGCCTAATTTACTCGTAAATCGAATAATCGAGTTTATTGAGTTGAAACCTTGGACGATTGTTCTATCGTTTCTTTGAATCTCATTGAAAAACCGTTTTAATGCAGCGCCGCGACTCTTACTCGTTAGGAATTAATTGGCGATTAATTATTGCATGCATAATGGAGCACCGTGCTTAACACAATTCCACCTGCAACAATTCCTCTGCATTGTTAGCTTTGGATGAATTGACAATATTCTCACGTTTGTTCAATTTTACAATAAGAAATTGACCCTGTGAACTCCGCTTATTTTATTATCATGCTTCATCAGCCATCCGCATGAATTCCGTTTTATGCCGTATCCCCAAGACAAGATTAATTAGCTACACAGCTAGTGTGCTTTTTCACTGAAATCTATAGGCCAAGGATTCTTCGTTTGTTCAATCGCACAATTACAAATGAAAATTCACAAGCCTTTGAGACCACGATATTAGCTGCATGGTAGCCCACTTCTATTACCAGCAAGCCTAAATAACATACGGCGATATATTCCGAACAGATTTTCAGGACCCGTACGCAGTTGTGGTTCTCCTTCACAACGACCTCGTCGTAATAGACCTACACTCGGCGGGATTCCCCTGCTTTGAGAATCCTTATCCCATGGACATTCACGAATCCCCAGTAACTTGTTGCGCCTACTTCGCCGACTGCCCCTCGGATCTCATTCCGGCTTTTTATTCCGTCGGTTCAAAAACCCAAAAGCGCACGGGCTTCAGTGAGAGCGATTGGCCGATATCAGGGGGCGAATGGAGCCCGACTTCAAGCAGTTATAACGAAATCGTTCTCACCGGGTAAATATTAATGATTTTTGTGCGTTCGAACAAAATCTGTAATTTATTTTTGCTCTATCATTCGTTTTTCCTATCTGCTGTTTTATTAAGCCACGCTGACGGCAGTATAAAATTTTGGGATGCCTCTGCTGGCACACTCCAAGTCCTCTATAGGTTGAAGACAGGAAAGGTGTTTGAAAAAGCTAAAGCACGAAGCTCAGAGTCTGACGAAGACCCTCTGGCAGTACAGCTGATCTTTCTTTGCCCAGAGAGCAGGAAGTTGGCCATTGTCGGATCAAGTAGATACGTTATTTTATTTCAATACAAGAAGACCGAAGATCAGTCGGAAATTGTGGTAAGATGTGGTTTGTTTTCTCGTTGTTAGTATAAAGTAGCAACTTTTGAGGGACAAAAATTCAAATGAACTTTTTCACAGACTTTGGAGATTCCAAGCGCACACGAGGCCCCTGCAGAAACTGAATGCTCTCCAGACTATGAATATCCTCCGAAAAGTAGCCTGGCCACAGATGGTGGCGAAGAATCTCAAAACCCTTCCATTGAGTACAGTTTTCCACTCAAAGTCAGAACCGGCCCGCAAAGAAGAGCTCCAGGATTTCAACCAACGATGGTTTGCCTTTCGCCGTGGATCAACGGAGAACAACCGGGAAATATCAACGCTCTGAGTCTCAATTCTTCGTATGGTTTGTAAGTAGAGTATACATTACTCATGTGATTCTGGCCTGATTTTAAACGAAAAGAAAATTTTCAATTTTCAAACGCCATTTCCCGAGAAACGACATTTTTATACACTGCAGTGACCAGTTTTCCTCCTGAACGATTCGAGATAATTGATTGAAATTAATTTGGAAAGACTTCGATTTTATATATTTTCCGTTCTTTTTTTGTTGTTGTACACGTAGAATGGCCTACGGCACCGAGTCTGGACTAGTCATTGTGGATATAATACAGAAAGCTCTACTTCTGATAATGACTACCCAAGACTTGTACGGAAACATGGATCCCTCTCAGCGTTCACTCCGGAGTCCGAAGCGGTACGACGAGCGGCGTGACAACGAGGATAAAGCACGGAGTCCCAGCGTCGACCAGGTAAAATAACTCTCTCTCGTATTAAACAGGCTTATTGGATTTGAAATGACCGAAATTTCTCTAGGATATACAACAAATAACTCCGGCAGCTTTAGGTGTATACACAAATAATATTATGTGCATACTTATGTACGCGGGGGAAAATGAGTCAGCTAATTCATGTATTGAGATTAATAGACGAGCCGTCGAATAACGTCACATGTCTAAAGGGAATAGTAGAGATTTCAAAAAAAAAATTAGGATCGTGACGTCAGAAGCCGAGGATGAAACTTCTTTGGCAACTCACGGGGTTATAAAAATTAGAAAATCGAAATTATGGACATTTTCCAATCATGCAAGCACTGGGGAACCGGATAAAGCTTTGATTTTCGATATTCCATGATCAGGTTAATGAAACTAAAAGGCTAAAGTTGCGAAGTGGACGATACACCGAGTTTTGGCGGCCATTTTGGTCCGATTCCCCGCCGTTACGCGCCGTATGTAATTCGATTTGCCGATTGTAATTCGAATTTCTAGCGCATGTATATGTCACAAAAATCTTTTAATCTTCGATTTTCGAATATTCTCATGACTGATGAGTTGTGAATGAAATTTCCGAGACCGCAACGTCATGACTTCGCATTTGTCCGGTATAATATGGACTCTACTTTCCCGTTAACATGACTATGACGCGTCGTTATAAGTTTTGTATAGGAGGAAGGAAATTGTCGTCAATTATCGGCCAAACTTGTCATTCTCCGTATTTAGAGCGGTTTAATATAATGTAGGATCACCACGTCTTGATCTCGATCTCGATCTCGATCATGATCATATAATTTATAGGTACTCGCAGGAATCCATTCCGGTTTTAATCATATGAATCGTCGGATTATTTACATGTTTTTACGCACCATAACATCTGCCATCGTTATTATTTTTATTGCATATTATACATATAAATATTGAGCTAATAATTGCATAATTGGTTCAATAAAATGCAGTGCTCGCCGTATCGACTTATCACACCTATGTAGGTATATGTATACGGTAGAGAGCATCATTATTATTGCATTGCAGTAAGTAGCTATATTTGCCGTCGTTTTTGCCATTGCCATCGTCATCTTCGCCATCACCGCCACTCATCTTGTTATATTATTTTAATCATTATTATCGCAATTTTAATTACCGAGTCGTAGATGACTGCGAGTTTATAAGGTTTCTGCATTTATGTTTCTTTTTATTATACTAATAGATCGTTATAAGAGATTGTCTTATCAATCGTTATACACATTGTTTCGCTTGCGATTTTATATATCTATATTTAATTCTTTTTTCTTTAACATTCTTCATTAAATACTCAGGCGAAGTTTTATAACATTTTCGTGTAGCTTGGATTCGAAAACTTGATAAGTTTCTCAAAGACATCTTTGGAAGTGCTTGCGTCTATGACGAATTCTGAAAACATCATTTTCCGTTTTTTTCTTCTTGCTTTTCACTCCTTCTTATGAAGTATTCGAAAACCAAGCTCGCAGTGTGCTGTTAATTATTGGTTTTTGTTTCTCTTCACCGAGGGGTTAACCACTCCTGACATTCTCTTTTAAGTCCGAAAAAAATATATATTTTCGCCAATGAGGAATCCCATTGGAATCAAGTATAGCAATCCGTCAAATCCTGTGATTGTAAGATCCAAGAAAAATGCCCATTGAAAACGTAAAGAAATTCGTGAAATATCTTATAATCGTCAGAAGAATTTCTTGCATAAAATGCATACAATGAATAAAAGGCCAGTGATCAATAGGGTAAAAACTTCATGAATCTCTATGTAATCAACGGAGCTTTTGAAATCCTATGCAAAATTGCTGAAATGAGGAGGATCTGGTTAACCCCCCGGTTGTCTGCGTTATTTCGTTCTTATTTTTCGTTAAATGTTTATTGTTAGTCCTCTTTTGTGTCTAACACGGATACCTATTAATTATTAATAAATCGATAAATTCCTCACCAGCTGAGAGGAATGAGAATATACCAAAGCGTGCAGAGTTTAATACGTATATACAGAGCGATTCTGTGGAAAATCACGCGCCTAAGAGGTAGGCTAATGGGAAACGCCTGAATTGAGCAGATCAAACATCGACAATTGGGTTTTACTTATTTTGTGGGAAATAAAACCCAATCGTCGATGTTTGATCTGCTCAATTCAGGCATTTTCCATGAGCCTACCTTTTGGGCGCGTGATTTTCCACAGAATCGCTCTATATATGGCTCTATGTATACGTATGTATAATTATTAAGATATAATGACGAGAAGAAAGAAAAATAATGAAAATGCGTCTGATATCTACGTAGAAAAAAAAATCTCCTTATCGATCGCAGTTTACAAAGCAAATTAATTAATTAACTACTAGCAACAATTTATTATGCTGATGCTTATCTGTATCACTAACGATATGAATACCATGTAAATGTCTCGGAGCACAAACGTACTACTTTTTCCAAACTTGTGAGTGAAAGAGAACAAAAAAAAAAAAAAAAAAAAAAAACCTCTAAACATCAAACAATAAATTGCAGCAGGGTAAATAGGATGTCGTATAACGTTCACTGGAGTGTGCACCTGGTTTGTTTACTCATTCTCAGTCATTTTCGTGTTTTGCTTCGGTAAATCTACTTACGCATATCTATCTCTGTTGAATTACTCTGCACGAGGGATGACTGAACCAATTTCGATTCTACTCCGTCACGCGATTATTTAAGCCCAGAAGAACCCAAGAAGAGAGGAAAAATGATGAAAGAAGTTGAGCGCAACGAGAGAAACGAAGTGAGAAATCGAGTGCTCTGCTGACCCGGATGGAAATTTGAAAATACATTCGATTGTATGTTGAAGAAGCGGATGATGTCAGTCATTTGACTTGATCTACTTCAACGAAAGAGGAGGAATTAAAGAAGACAAAGAACTACGCTGATTAATTAAAACCATCCTGGATACTAACACATCGCTTTTTTTGTCACTAATTATATCTATCTGTCATTGCAGAGTTTTTTTTGTCACTGTCAATTGTGAAAACCAATGGAAGTCTGTCTATTGTAGTAATTTGTTTCTTTCGTTTGTCATAGAATTTTCTTTGCACGTCAACTTCCTTCTTTTCTTCTTTTAGAAAACACCATTTTCTAGATTCCTTTATTCGAATACCATAAAGAAAAAAAAGAGAACATTTTTTTTTCTTCATCAAAATTCCGGACGAACTATTGCCAAACTTCGACCACTTTCGGTTTCGAAATGGCGAAGATCTAAATTCTCGAAAAATCGATAACTCTGATGATTTTGTATTAATCTTGGCGAAATCTTCTGTCCCATGTTCTGTTATCAGTCTACAAGTTTATGAATTTTTCCAGAGTTTCAGGTCTCGAACATAAATGTGTAGAAAACGAAATGTTCATCTTTCTCAGTTTTGTATTCTTAGTCAAACGAGTTTACAATTTATTACGACAATTGATTCAGCTAACATTTCACACCATTTATCAATATGTAATAGGAATGAAATTTCACGTGGCTTATGGCATAATATGATATTAATCTTAAGGGAACCCCCAACCATGGATAGTGTACAAAGGTACTTGAGGAGCTTGTGAGAGAGTGTTGATTTCGAATGAAAACATACGAAATTATGATGTTGGTTTACATTCAACTGCAAGAGAAGTTGAGCCTCAACTCAACTCTTGTGAATCAGAGTCGAAATCACAAGATCATTAAAAATAATTGCGTCTTTTTATTCCGAATCAACAAGTTGGGGCTCCCTTCAATCCTCCATTTGAATTCCTCTTTCAATTTTTCCCTCCCCAGTTCACGCACGCTTTTATGTATTTGATTGCTTCATCTATTTTCCTGTTACTTTTATTTTCTTGCTTTTTTTTCTGTATTTCTGCCTGAAAGGCTCGTACGCAGATCAACTCGCGATACCTTCAATACTTAACTCACTCTTCCTAATTGCATTGGAAATGACAAGTGCCCATATGTATATATAATTGCGACATTTTCCGATTCTTTAAGAAAAAAAAAAATATGAAAAAAAAAATAAATAACAACGTAGAATGTAACTATCTCTCTCTTTTTCTCTCCCACGGTAGTACCCACCCTGCAACTGAAGCGCTTTTATGAACGTCGCAATTCTCCTCATAATCGTCGTAATTTATTATTCAGTGTAAAAACAACTCGAGCGAATGTCATGCATAGCCAATTCATCCGCAAGCAACCATTTTAGTAAGAATTTATAATTTGTTTTCAACTGATTTATTGTTATCCACGGTCCATGGTAGATTCACTACGTTCATAACGACGCGGTTGTCGGTTCGGATCCCATGGTAGTCTCCGCCGACGACAGCTCGAAGACCTCATCGTCTTCGTCGACGACGAATCGAAGTGTGGGGGTCGTTCCGGTACAGGATTGTGGGAGCGACTGCAATGACGCTGAAGAGTCGTCAGCATCTGCGGCCGAGCTGCAGGCGACCGGAAACGAGAGTCAGAGCTCTGCGGGGCGGAAGAAAAACGCGTGGAAAGGTTTCAACCTTAAACGTCAACTGAGCAGAGTTGATCTGAAAATAAAAACCACCTTTACTGGTGCCTCACAGCAGCAGCAATGCTCAGGCCCAGGTGTTCCCCCCCAACCCCATCAGAAACGACCCCAAAACGAAGGGGGGGCCGCGTCTTCCTCCCCAACGGAGAACGAGCCTGTTCCTCTGTTCGCGTCTTGCCCCCAACAGCGCCATGAAGTGTTCGAGGAAATCCCCGAAAACGGAGAGCCACTTGATGACGGGGTAAACAGCGCGGAAAATGATTGTGCCAATCATGGGGTCGGGGGTTCGGGTGGTTCAAATGAAGTCATACCGTCTGTATCGGCGGCTGAAGAAGCGCTCGAAAGACCCGACGAACTTCCGTTGTTCGATAACGAGGGTAAACCCATACGGCCTAAGCGAGATGTCTCGAAGAAGTGGCCTCAGAAAAGAGAAAGCCGACTTTTGTCGGTGCCGTACATAAAGTACCAGAAGAATGATGGGGCGTTTTCAGATCTGAGATCTAAAGACGACGTGGGCCCCTCGTTTGCTGGGAATTTGATGAGAAGATTCAGTAAGTGTTTATATGCAGCTTCTGTGTATGTACATACTGCAGTTATTATATACTGTCGCACGTATATACCTATTGTCGACTAGCGAAAACGCTCTTGATTACGTTATTAATCCGTACGTAAGTTTAAACTATGATCGATCATACATATATACATATATATAGATACATATGCATAGATGGTTTTTTTCATTGCACTCTTTCATTGTTAGCGGATTATTATTATTTTTTTTTAATACCTTTACCGAGGGGTTAACTACCGATCGTTTCTTCTCTACTCTACCTACTCTACTCTGATCCGAAATTTCGAATGATTTTTCAACATTTCCAACGTAGTTTTAGATTTGAATTGCCAGGATTCCGAAAACATACACATGCTCTCAGAGAATTTAGGAATTCAAAAAAATATTTCACTTAAGAGCAGGTAACAGTGGTAAAATTCAAAGTGACCTCATATCGTACGGAGAATACATCAGCACACTTGTTCGGGGTACATTTGAAAAAACAGCCAATGCGTTCGAAGAGATTTGTCAAGATTCTGAAATGGTGTGAAAAAAATCGGAAAGATAGAGACTGGATTTAAAGAGTGGTTAACCCCTTGGATTTTCCAAACAGATTATACATCGTAGTTAATACTCGTAGCGTTTATATATCTATACTTGCCAGTTATCATTTATCCCACCGAAGCGCGGTACAAGGTAAAATTAACGGCAATTAACATATCAGGAACATACATACCTATACCTATACTGATACATACATATATACTATGCACTGCAGCACGATGATATAAACTAGAATACCGCCTTTTTTTTTTTCTAAATCAACGAGTGAAATCGGTGACTACGCATGCGGCAGGGGAAAATCCTGTAATAGTATCAAGGTTTTACGGATTCATCTGCTCTCGTCGATTTCAAATTTTGTGTATGCATTATATCATTAGTTTTATTTTTCCTCACCTATATTATACTCGATCGTAAGATTTTGCAGCCTCGACGCGTCCCAATTTTGCATCGAATTTTCTTCTGAACGGGCTGCACGTCTCTAGCAATCCTATTTACGCTGCTGCATAATCACTATAGTAGTCGCGACGCGATATTATCCGCCACTGTTTAGTCAGCTACATGCTTGCTAGTCGATATACATATGAATGTAGAACGGATTTGTGAGAAGAGCAGGCGCCCCCCCTAGCATCGATTCTCGATGTGATTATTTCGAGGTGGGAATTAGCGCAGGTTCCGCAACATGTGTTTATCGCAAGAGCGGGAATCCCGCCCATCTGCAACCGTAAAGACGAACGTCGGCCAAAAACTCTTCGTCATTATTCAATAAAGCTTAACTATTATGTTCAGATTTTCTGCCCTCAAAGCTGCCTCAAAAAATCACTGTCGAGTCTGTTGTCTGGTTTGACGATCCCCCTACTCTTCTTACGCCGTAGTCTAGCTAGTACCCCTAGGGCCCGATGTGAGTCGTTACAATCGGGGATTCCCGGATTATGCAGCCTTTGATCTCGGGAATCCCCTGCCCTGTTAGCGACACATACCGAGCGTGAACCTGAGTGAGAATCTCTGCCGCAATAATAGACGAAGTATGTACATACATACGGGGCATTCCATACAAAGAGGAATATAAATATAAATGAGGGTTAAATCGGCATGGAATGCCTCATATAAGCTTATTATTTTAATGGGGCATTTCATGCCAATTGTAAAAGAAATTTTGATGAAATGAGAACAGACCGTGGTCGAATTGGGATGGAATGCACCATACATAGTTGGCTTCAAGGCTTCTCGATTGTGACCTGCATTGCGCGATAAATATCGATCCAAACGAAATGTGGAAGAATCGAATGGTAGCAGAATAATTAGCGGAAGTGACTGCACATTGGATGTGTAGAGGTGAACGGTTGGAAACATGGAATAGCAATCGCTGCACGAGCTTTTCAACGTATCTCGGCCTTCCTCGTGCTTTTCAAATACCGAGACATTATTCGAAATAACGAAAGGAACATCCCCGCTACGGCGTCGGGGAAAAGCTAGACCTAGAGTTACAGCTCTGTGTAGATAATAAGACGACGGAAATCTGACATACCTATAGGCGAGATCACTGCAATCAGCCTAATGACAAAAACAAAAACAAAAAAAAAAAAAAAAACAAAAAAAAAAAAAAACAACAACCAATTTCCATGTTCTTTGATTCCCAACCTACGTGCAGTTGTGTCTATGGTTTGTAGATAAACGGGGTGGGCGTTTCATCATCTGCAACTGGGAAAGCCATGCAGGGAACGGGGGGTGGCGCAGCCGGTGGCAGCGGGCTGCCGTCTCGCAGACCTCCGGCACCGGATCCGGTATGCCGGTCTCGCTCCCAAGGTACACGCAAGCTACAGAAGTGTCTGAGTACCGCATCGATCCATTCTGACCTGGATGGCCACGGCCATGACCAAGGCCCCGGGGCCTCGATCGTTGGCGGTACCCTTGTATCAAACTTCCCTCTGTACGTACAACGCAGCGTCGAGATACGCGGCTACCAACCGACCAACTCCTCCTCGGCTTCTTCGACCTCACAGCAAAATCTCATCACCGCCCGACATTATTGCAGTTTTGGTAGTACAATCACCCATCAATTTTTGTAGAACGAAACACCTTGCCTCGATTGTACGAATCTTTTTCACTCCTTTACTCTCTCTCTCTCTTTCTCTCTCTCTCTTTCTCACAACGTCTCTCATACCGAGGGGTTAACTGTTCTTGAAATATGACGAACGGCGGTAGGTATCTATGAATCCTTCACCAAAATTCCATTATCCTGAAATTCACCAAAAACTGATATGGAATTTTTAACAAGAATCCCACACACCACAGAATGCTCAAGACCGGCTTATAAAACTTTACAATGTCATCAACGTTACAGTCACTGTTGTGTTCATCAAGTTAAGGGGGGGGGGGTTAGTGTATACCCGAATTTTACCGATCAGTCTATTTCTCGTTCCCAAAACATCTTTGTTTCCGACAACGATGAAGGGGCCCAGTTGTATTCTACGTTTTTGTGGTAATTTTCGCGATTTCCACGTTTGGGAGCGGCATTTCATCCGATCGAACGTACAAGTTCGAACTCATTACTCGCATTGGCGTAACTAGGACTTTTCTCTAGGGGGGGCCTGGCCCCATCATTCAACTCGCTTTACCCGAATATATGTTATATGTATATCCGAAACTTGCAATTTATTTTTTTCTTCATCTTTCTGGGGTGGGCACTCAACATTCTGGGGTGGGCCGTGCCCCCCCGGGCCCCCCCCCCCCGTAGTTACGCCAATGATTACTCGTCAAACATCGGCTGCCAAAAGAACAAGTCGATTGATAGCGCCGTTTCGGAGAAAATCGAGAAATAGACTGGTCGGTAAAATTCGAGTATACCCCCCCCCAGCTAAATGTCAGATAACGTAACATTTGCAATTCGTCTGAAATGCGTCTGTGCGCGAAATGTACCTGAAACGTAGTTTCATACATTTCAGTGACACTTTCCTTTCTTATACAATGACTTGAAGACATGCGTTAAATGCTCTTCTCACCGATACTCTAACTTGAGTCAACTTAGCACTCACGGCATATGACTATAGAATAGCGAAATCGTATACAAAAGGACGAATTTTTAATCCTGTGTGATGTTTACTTGAAGGCAGAGTGGTGAAGCTCTGGCTCACGATCTACAGCTTCTACACCACTCCTAATGGTTTGACAAAGCCTGGTTGTAAACTGTAGCACTAGCTTGAAAGATAGATCGCACCAGTAATAAACTTATTGTAAGAAGAAGAGTCAAGTGCATCTTGTACTCAGACTGTGTATTTCTTCTCCAGCGAGAGCCTCACGCCAAACTTGCAGCTAGCCGTGAGCGCGGGAATATTTCGTAGCGATTCGAAGTTTTGAAAAAATGTCTGTCACGTTTCATTGAATAAATATCATACTTAGGGTTCCTGTCATGTTACAGGGAGCAAAACTTCGTACCGTTTTGCGTTATTAACAATCGCGATATTACTGGAACGTTAATTGTGGAACGTTGAGAATTGTTGTGAAAATAAAAGCTGTGGTAACGTTCTTGATGTTCAGCTAAAGTGGTCTGGGTTGTGTGGATCTGCAAAATTCCGGTGAAATCCCTGGCATTCAGAATCTATCGATATGAAATGGCGATGAAATCTCAAAGCAATCTATGAAACTCCAGTGAAATCCTCAATATTCCAAAAAAGTTCGTGAAGTTTTGATGACATCCTAGAAAAATTCTTAAGACCCCAGCAGTGCAATCCTAGGGAATTCTGCGAAATCGCAGTCGAATCCCGATTAAAATCTAGCAAAATTCCAGTAAAATTTTACACTAGTATGTGAAATTCGTGATATCGTGAAATCTCAATGAGATTCCACATAAATCTCAAAGACTTCCTTATAATTTCAGCCTTACCGAATTCGAATACGTTCCTATAGAAAAATTAGATAGCTTGTTGAACATTGTAATAAGATTCTGGATGAATTCATGTTATTTCATGAAATCCCTAAGAAATTCGTAGCATCTTATAAAACCCCAGCGAAACTGCGGAGTGATCCGTAAATTCCCGAAAAGATTCAAGATACAGTCGCGAAACTTCATTAGAATTCAGTAGCAATTGATGAAATCTTGTACCAATCAGTAAAATCCTGAAGTAATAAGTCAAATTTTATAATTACAGAGCCGTCTGTGAAATCCCAGCGTCCCACCTAATAATCTTTGAAACTTTATAAAATCTTAAGGCCCATTCCTACTCGCCAAAAAAGGGTTTGGGGGGGGGGGGGGGGGGGGGGGCACATTCCGATTATTATCCGAACCCAGGCGCCGAAAACGCGAGAAAAAAGTACATATAAAATAAATACATCGTGACGACTCTCATAATCATGGCCGCCGAGGAAATTGACATTTGAACTACGTAAAAACCATCTGTAGACTCTATTTTCGCATGAAACGAACATTCACTTGGACGTCTGTATTCGGAATTGAATTTGAATTCGCGCAAATCTGTTTTTTGCGTCTTCGACGCCTAGCTCCTGGGCTCGGACAATAATCGAGATGTGTCGCCTCCCCACCCATTTTTTGACGAAAAGGGGGTGGGCGACTAGGGATGGGCCTTAATGCAGTAAAGTCCGTGAAATCTATGAAAAATCTATGAAAAATCCCTGAAATCCATGAGATGTCGAAACCTGGTGTGAACAATTTTAGGAAGTGGTTAACCCCCGGATTGACGCTATCTGATATACTTTGTATCAAAACACTCGTAGCTGTTTACCGCTGCACAAACTGCCTCGTTAATATGATAATGATGATGATGATGATGATGATGTTGTTGTGTATTCGTACTCTCCTCTAACCGACGACTGTTGTACGTAACGTACATTTATGTTTCATAATTTAAAAGGAAAATTATTTTCATTAATTTTTCTCCTTATGTTATCAAGTTTCCTTCTCTTATATCCGCCGATTCCCTTCCTTTCATCCGATTTTAGGGTATAGCCAACATGGTTTGTTGTTTAGTTGTTACATACTATAGAGCTCCAAGCTCAAACTGAAAGGCAGGATTGATTTTGGTGTGTACCCATTTTTCTTTAAATGTGTTTCCACCAGCGTTGCTGATGCATGATTCCTACCATCACTCTTTACTGCGAGATTCTATATGGCTTTTTTTACAATTACATCCTAAGCTTTGTCTCATCGCATTCAAGTTTATTTTGCCGTATCATACCGCGTTATGCTTAATGCCTGGTTTATGCAGCGCCGTAACTCAACTTAATTTAAGGATTGGCCAATCAGGAGGCTGCTTCAGCCACGCGCCAGGTGAATCGAGCCTCCCGATTGGTACATCCTTAAATTAAGTTGAGTTACGGCGCTGCGTAAACCAGGCATAAGTAAGTGCATGTGCAGGCGCTCATCAGCGCGGCATTCATCATAAAGAACACAACACCATTCAAGAAATTATTTCGTGACGGTCTGCGGGTGCCAGATTTTCGGATATTCATCTTGCTTTCGGGGAGCGAATACCGCAGAAAGTTAGGCTGCTTATTGTCCTGGTTCACCGATGTCGGTATAAAGTTCCGCAAATTCAAAATATACCTATGTATCAATATCAGTTTGTGACAATTAAAATTTGCTGCAATGGTACCAAGGGATATCCAGACGTAGAAAATTGAATATTCAATTTCCGGTCGACGAGATAATATTTCTCATCGCATGCCACATCGGAAGATAGGACGATAGGCAACCTTATTTACTGCGACCTCTCCGTGGAAAACACTGCGTGTAGATTTGCCCCGAATTTATGTAATTATTTATATTTTAAAAACCGTATTTCATTGAGATTCGAAACGCCACACTCACATTGAAAAGCTCAACTGTAGGGGATGAAAAAACCGTTAGATTGTTATCAGCCGAAAGTGAAACGAACAGCAAGCACCCGTAGACCCGGCGAATCGTTTTCATTCGTAATTATATCTTCTGTATCTCTATCTCTTCTCTAAGGAGCACGTTTTTATGTAATTTGGCCAAGAATGGTACAGGATCTTTTGCACAGGAATTTAGAATGAAGAAATTGCAATTCTAGACTCAAGAAAAAAAAGTACAAAAACAATGAAAAAACGAATAGTGCTTGTGGAAGCATTGCTGTTCGGATATTTGCATATGTATACAATTTCGCAGCTTGAATTATAGGCAAGATATTGTATGATTTTCTTGCACAATTGCTATATCATCCGCGAATCATATTTTCAGTAGTTACTGGCTGCTGTATTGTCGCTTTTGTGATGAGCATACAACGATCTCGTTTGTTCGGCTACTATTATTGAAAGTACCTTTATACCTATATCTGCATCATTGCGTCATCCGCTTATCTTCTGTAAGCAAATCATCTTCACTGTCATCCTCATATTCATTGGTGATCAAAATTAGTTTCTATTGATGCACACTATACCCAAAACCCAATTGATGTCATAGTACTAACATACTGTCTTGAAAAGATGAAGAAATCTGAAAAAGGCTATTGCGTATGAAAACTGTAAAAACGTCGCGTCTGCAAACCAATTTCCACGACTAATGGCCTTAAAGATTTGGCCGCGCTATTTCCTTCGATGTTTTATGTACGTACTACCTATACATATAGGTGTATTATTGGTAGCAACAAACTATGCTTAATTCTCCTCCACGCTGTACCTGTGCACGAACACTGTAATAGACGTTATCCGCAATTTGACGTTCAACGTTAATTTTCTAAAAAAGAAAACATTTTTTTTTTCTCTTTTTTTCTCTCCATGCCATACCTTCGATTTCCCACACATATAAAAAATGTCGTATGTGCATCAAAGTTCTCTGGTCCCTCGACGTTCGTCGAATGCAAACCCTAGTCGAATAAGAAATCCATATAGATTGTTGTGAAAAAAAAAAAAAAAAAAGAAAAGATAAGATAAGAAAAGAGGACCATGAAAATAGAAAAGGGATATCGTATACCTACGTGTCGTTTGAATAGAAACTTGTCCTACGTCTGTATATGTACCTTGTACCGTGTCTGAGTATACAGAGTGTATACGAATTTGTCTGTGCAAATACCAGGGCACGTTTTTGCCTGAATTAAAATTCGAAAAGAATTGATCCTGATCGAACGAAATTGACTTTCCATTGACCATTATGGTGAAATTCTTACGATTATCAAAAATTGAAAAACTCGATTTTACAACAGTGGTAAAGTAAAAGTAAGGAGTCAATTTTCCGCTTCGGGCAGGTTCATTCTTTTTTATTTAATTTTTATCAAGGAAATACGTAATCCGGTGGCTATATACACCCGGTATAATATATAATATATAATATATATATATATATATATATGGGGTATTCCACGTCAGACCAGCAAGCCCAAAACCCCCACGATTTTAGATTGACTTAATTATCATATATGATACTTGTGACAGTTCAACATGATCAAATTAATTTATTCCATTTTTTATTATTCATCATTCCTTCACAATGAGGAAAAAAAAATTTGCCAATGGGACTTGATTTGAAATTACCAAAAAAATCAAATGCACTCTGTGATTACCTAGAAACATTCTCCATCAAAGATCAAAGTGGAACTACGATGAACGATTGGGAAAAAAAATTAATTGTTAAAAATTAGAAAAATCACAAAATCATCCGAATTATTCATTTTAGTAATTAATTTTTTGTCCCGGTCGTTCATCGTAGTTCCACTTTGATCTTTGATGGATAACGTTTCTAAGTAATCACAGAGTGCGTATGTTTTTTTTTTTTGTAATTTTAAATCGGGGCCCATTGGCAAATTTTTGTTTTCCTCATTGTGAAGGAATGATGAATAATAAAAAATTGAAAAAATTAATTTGATCATTTTGACCCCTAACAAGTATCATATATGATAATTAAGTCGATCTAAAATAGTGAGGGTCTTGGGCCTGCTGGTCTGACGTGGAACACCCCATATTTATATATACGTATATGTATAATAAATATATATATAGGTATATGTATATTTAGTGCCTGCAGTCTGTATAACTGTAAATCTTTGGATGTATACGTATAGGTGACTTAAGTATCCTATCGTAGGCACTGACACTGCAGAACTTATCCGCAAATCGCTGCTGCACTAGTATGTAATTTGCTTGAAATTGAAAACGTCTCCTACATACATACATACAAGGCACATAGTGGCAGCGCATTCGCATTCACATTCACGTATAATAATTGCTCGGTCGATGTTTGCGCGAGCTCGATAACATATTGGTAGTGTTCTTATACCTGTACACAGTTTTGCCTTATTCTATCTCTATCTCTGTATCTCTCTCTCTCTATCTATCTCTCTCACTGTACCTATATTTCACAGTAGAGAGTGTATACCTAGGTATCTGCGTGGCACAAAGTATGTACGAGATGATATATGTACCTATATTATCTACTAAACACATATATTATAATATTTATATATTCATATAAAAAAAAAGAGAGAATGGAAAAAGAAAAAAATAACAATACAGCTAACGGTTTCGAACTTAATAATCAAATGGTGAGTAAATTATTATTATCTTTAATCAATTGACGCACGTCGAACGTTAAATCCTATATCTTATTAAAGCTAGTTACACGTCAGGCTCGCTCTATGGCGGAGTCGATTCCAACGCATGAAAAACCATGGAATTTCATTTTCAATTCACGGCCGTGTGGCTATCTCAAATCTACTGTATAGACTTTTTTTTAATCATGCAGGCATTAGGAAAGCGGTGCAACTTTTTATTTCCCCAAATTTCGCGGGAGTTAATGAAACTCCGAGGCCAAAGTGGCGAGGTGGACTCGCGGATCAATTTATGGCGGCCATTAGGCTCCCAATAGCGACCCCATTCACCAATTTTGGAACTATAATTGTAACCATATTAAACAAACGGTTTTTGGGACTTTTTAGTATCTGCGGAATTGAGAAATTTATTAACAATTTCACAAAGTAGATTTTCTCGCATTGTGCGTGTGTTGGAATGGACTTCGATACTCCTCGGTTAACGTAACGTTGCGGAAAATATTTCATGCGGGATGTAAACGAGGAGTAAATGATTCAAGGGGTAAAAGGAATTACGGTGTTCGAAAAATGTCGTAAAATTTTTAGGATTGCTACAATATATTTTATTGAAACTTCGTGAGATTTCTTAAAATTGGACAGTACACCTATAATTTGAGTATTTGATCCGTCGATCGCAACGGTATTTGGGTACGCGACTCAAAATGGCGTTCCATTCGAATTCGAATGATATCCAATTCCCGACCTTATTATAAAGGGGTGATTATGGTAAATGGCGGGAGACCATGGCAGTGGCGAAACGTCGTCGTGTCAGATACGACAGTTTAACTTGATTACCCTGCAACTACACCCGCAACGGACTCCAGTTAATGCAAGACACAATGTTATTGTTAGGTTTATAAAAAAGCAGTCAATCCATGTCTTGTCAAGAATTGAAAGAGAACTTTATTGCGTCTCAATTGTATACGTAATAGGTTTAAACAAAAATATGGAAGAATTATCGAATCTCATTAAGCTTAGAAAGTATGTTAAGCAATTTAAAGCAGTCTCTGGAGATTCCTTTTTGCTTGAAAAAATCTAACTACAGCCGTCGAGTGGTGGCGGTAAAAAATTGAATAACGATAATATGTATCGCTGATATGATTGTATAATATATATTGGTAAAAAGAGATATTAAAATAAGTGTAATAAATATTAGCATTGCATGCGGTTATCGCGTAATTATCGGCGATTACATTGAAATAAAATTATATTCTGTTCTCGGAAATGCTGGCCGGTCAGATAAATTGGACAGTTCCTTCACACGCTCTCGAAGTTCGAGTATGTCGTCGTTGGAAAACATAACGGAAACTATAAACTGCCTCGTATTTGCAGATTCCTATACAAAGAAGAACGGTAATGTTTATATACTACGTTCGTTACTCAAATTGTGTCTATCTCTACCATATTAATTAACAACGATCCCCCCATCTTCCTCATTTCAATATAGAGGCCAACGCTTTTCCTACTTTGTGGATCGGGACTTCCCTCGGCTCCGTACTTACCGTTGTGTTCAGCGCTCCGATTTGCGGTGAACAACGACATGCACAGCCTATACACGTCGCTACTTACAGTAAGTTCGACAATTTTAAACGGCCGTTTTACCTACAAACGTAAATAGATTTTGAAATTACTTTAGTGATGTTAATTTTTTTTTGTTTCTCATTACGGTTTTATTATTCTCAACTTTCTGGTATGTATTCAAAAATATACAATGTATTTGAATTTTCGATGACTTAAGGTGGGGTTTCCCACCCAATTCGACCTGTTCCAAAAAACATTGGGCTGAACGCGTGCCGAACAGCCCCATGTTTTTGGAACAGATCGAATTAGGTAGGGAGCCGCCTTAAAATTTCACGGAGGATGCGAATTCTTTGAAATTCATTCCTCTTTGTCAAATTTTTAAAGAAATCTCTTTATTTTCGGATCACCTGGATTCGAAAAATTGATGAATTCGCATATTACTCACGCAGGTGGATCTATGTTCAAATTGAAAGGCTCCATGCTTACCATATCATTTCTTGATTGCAACGGCGCGCTAATTCCTTACTCCTACGAATCGTGGAGGGAAGAACACGCCGATAGTAAAGATCGCAATAGTAAGTAATCTGAGCCTGGTTACCAAGTTGCGGTTTATAGATTTTCTAAACTTATAGCCAAAGTCGTTTATGTTCGACTAATTGGTTCTTAACACCACCTAGAAACTCCGACTAAATCTGCTAATGCCGGTATATCTCCAACACTGAACGTCCAAGTATCAGGCGAAGGATTTGGGGACAGACAATTTGTAGTACTAACGTCAGAGAAGCAAGCCAGAGTCGTAGCTCTTCCGTCACAGACCTGCATGTATAAACAGCAGCTCGCCGACACAGATTTTGTAATAAAGGCTGAAATAACTTCCTTAAAAGGTGAACTAGGTCCCAGTTAATCTTCAGTCTTGAAATTTCCTCTCCTCTATTCACCTCCGACAAAATTCTCTCTCTCTCTCTTTTACAGATAGCGTTTGTTTAGTGTGCTACGTATCGAGTGGACACATTGCAACGTATAGCCTGCCAAGCCTCAGGTTACTAATAGACGTTGACTTCCTACCCTTAGTAGATCTCAGGTAAGACATATGAGAATGGAGATGTAAGACTAACAAAAAAAAAAAGAAAAATATAAATACAAAGCTGTTAAATATTTATAAAAAAAAAAGTGATGTTTGGTTGTTTGAAATATGTTTTATATCAAGTTGTCTTTGTCTAGTTGAAACGAAATTCGTTTCGTTTATTATTGTGTCGATCGTTGAATAGCTATAATTCCAGTATCGGTAGAACCTTGTCCTGTTTATACGTTGTCATTTTGTATTGTTAGCTGTTGTATCACACATCGTTAGTTATTGTTTGTAGGTATATACCATATACAGTATTATTTACTTCATTTTTTATTTATGGTCGTTAACAATTTTTAATATACGGCTAGTCTCACAGTTCATATAACAGTTTTCAGACTACAAAACGTGGCATAGAAGATCCCATGTTGTCGATATGGGGACAACAGCTATTTGTCAATGAGGATACCGATCTGTAAGTTTTACCCCATTACACAACTTGGTCCCCCCCTCCCCCCCACCTTGTTTAAAAATCTTATATCCTATCACACAAGCAGTATAGTTATCACATCCCTGGTCAGAACTGTACTCGAACATTATACCTACACCCATACCGGTACTTTATTTTTTTCACATGATTATCATGATAGTCTATTTCAATTCGAATTTCAAATACTGTTTTTCTGTTTTAAATTACAACACCGAATCAATCCATAGGTACTACCTATATCGCAATACAAAATTTATTGTATAAAGAGGAAGGTTGCCGCGTGAAAATTATTTCTCATTGATAATATCATTAATTAATTATTTATTTAATTAATTATATTTAATGATCTTTCTTTAATGTTAATTATATTCAATGATCTTTCTTTAATGTTAATTAAATTATATCCAACTACGTATAGGAAGAACGAAGTATGTAATTTCGTTCAGAAGCATTTTCATCGAATGTATATGTAATATATACATATGTATATAAAACTTGATTTATAATTAATATTTGTTAATGAAAACGGATAACTATAGGTAATCGTTCCATTTGTAATATTCCAAATTCATATACGACCTACGTCGAGTTACCAACCATAGTTGATCCTCTGTTTTTTTTTATAGAATCGCAAGAACGTTTTGCTTCAGTAATAAAGGGCATGGATTATATCTTACCTCGCCGACGGAAATTCAGAAATTTACAGTGTGTAATGAGTTCTGGTAAGTTTTCTCAATTCGGGGGATATCTTACCACCAGAATTTTATTCACATCGACACCATTAATGGTGGTTCGTCGTAGAAAAGCCTGACGTATCAAAATAATCGATCGTACTCATTCGTAGGGCTGACCTGACGGAAATGATGGGTGAGATATTCATTTGTCACGAGATGCCCGAACCACCGAAAGAAAGCTTCCTCCGAGGTCTATTCGGCGGCGGTTCGAGAAGCCTAGACAGAGAAGAACTTTGTAAGAATGATAGCTTGAAATTGTCCTTAAAGGGGGGTGTGCACAGACGTACGAGTGAATCTGACCCCTTACATTTTTAATAATTAAGAAATATTAAGAAGATGTTAAAATTTTCAGTCGGCGAATCGAGTGGCCGAGCATCTCGCACAGTTGCTAAGCACATTCCGGGACCAACTGCGAACAACAATGGATTACGAGAGAAGGCGAACAGTGCGATGGGTGACGTAAGTCACGCGCATCAGATGGTACTGGAGCGTGGTGACAAGCTTTCACAACTTGAAGATCGGACTGCCCGCATGATGTCAGAGGCAGAAACATTTTCCCAATCTGCGCACGGTATAATGCTTAAATATAAAGACAAAAAGTGGTATCAGCTATGAGAGAGCTATTTAAACGTTGAACGGACACTCTAAATATCATAAATTACTATTACCAACTAAAGTACGTGACTATTAGCATTCATATTTTACCCCCCCCCCCCCCCCCCCGAAATTCTGTTATTATTTTAGTGTAAAATGAAGTTAATATATTTACAATGTATAAAGCAATTTCATGAATTAGTATATAGTTGTGATATAAATAAATAATGAATAATGTTAAATAACAATAATACTGATAACAACAAAAACAATAATAATAATAATAATAATAATAATAATAATAATAATAACATTAATATTAATATTCATAAATTATAAATACATACACGTATGATATGTACGTACGTGTGTAAGTTCTAAACGATATGTAATAGTCAATATATATATATGAATTTGTTTGGTAATTTAATGCCTCTATTATTTGGTAGAGTGTTTTGTATTAAAAACGGCTGTATATACAGGATATTCAGGAATGATACTTTCAGAAACGGAACGTTATTACATGTGTATGTCCACCTGCAGGGGTCTCAATGTTACCATCCAGATAACGCTATCTCAAGTGGTGCATCATCATCGCATTAAAATTATAAATATAATCTAATTACTTGACGGAGTGGTTAGCGAAAATGATAATACCTATATTGCTTATTTGTGGTAGAAGAGCATTTCATAAGCAACGCACCGACATAATAGATATAAAAAAAAATTTATCTATTTTCTGCGGATATTTGAGACTGGCTTTTATTCCTGGATGTATATCATTGACACCCCCGCCTGCAGGCTGACGAATATCAGGGTTTCTATTCTTATTACCTCGAATTTGGTGACGGTGTATAGAAACTCGATTCTGATGAAAGAATATAAAGAAAAGTTTGGCCGATTATAATCTTATCGGATTATTTCTTATAGTTAGATGTTATCGAGATATAGATATATATCAAAGCGTTTCGTAGTATATTTCATCGAAAGCCTATAAAGAAAAACTGGATTCAGTTTTACGGATATTATCTATTGCTCGGATAAGATCTGACTGATAAAAACCGATGTAATATCACCCCTTTGTGCAATATGTAGTGACTACTTTAACTCAGTATCATTAGACTCGAAAATCCTGTATGTATATATAAATATATATAAATATATATATACATAATAATATAATATAGTAATGTATACATAAGTTATTGAGCAAGACACGTTACAGAATTATTGTAGGGTATGAATCTTTTACTCCTGCTATGAATTCTTGAATAAATTGTAATAAATAAAGAAAATAATATATACATATATACACATACATACATACATATACATACATATACATACATATACATACATATACATATATACATATATACATATATATATAAGCATGCGGGAGCATGGGACAACTGCAGAGACGACGTTTACTATGATATAAGTGTAGAATAAAACTTTGTTGGAACTATTAAAAAAAAAAGAATATTCACTTGTAGGATTAGTTTCCACCTTCGCCACATACAGTATATACATGCATACTGCAGTTGTTATATCATTTCAACAAATTTTTTCATTCCAGATACAAAAATCATCACCAAAATTCAGAAGGTATTTATACTCAACTCGCTGTGCCTATGATAATCCTTACGGAAGTTGCATGGTCATTTTTTAATATTAATGTTCTGGTATAATATTGAAAAGCTGCTGCAGCTGTGTACAATGATATAAACTGATTTGAGGAGATCAATAAATTAATTATTGAAATACAAAATCACGGACAATTAAATTCAAGATATGATGATACAAATCCATTGTTCATCACGTGTAAATAATTATCCTTAGACTATATCTACTTTGCGATATTCTAAGTTCGGACGAGTTCAAATACTATCGAATAATTCGCGCGCTAGTAATCGAAATCACATTGGCGCCTCAGTCGCGTGCAAATTCAAATTAGTCCTGTGCCAATACACATACAGGGAATCTAGCCACCATTAATGGATTTTCACTTTAGACGGCGATACTAGGAGATCACGGATTTGTCAGTTCCTAAAATCTATATCTCCGACCTGATCGTGAGATCAGAGCCAAATATAGCAAGACTATATGAAAATTGGCACTGGCGAATCCCCTGGCTTGTTTTTTTTTATGTAGCCATCAGCGTTGTGTTTCCATTCATTGTTACTAATTATTCTTGCACTTGAGAATTGTCATTCCCAAATCCATGGCGGTTGTTGGTTTTTTTTTTTTTGTTTTTTTTCTTGCCATCTCACGAAATATTTTTCAAAATCCAAACACGCGGTAGTGCGCAGGCAAAGCCAAAGTCAGGAAACTATAATTTCATTTATTTATTCAATCAGGACAACAGTGTAGGTACATTATGAACAATTTTACAGCAAGTTTAACCAGAAGTATAAATAAAAATCATACAAAGAATAGTAAAATAAGACACAGAATTGAATTCATTTCATTTTTGTATAAATTTTGGCTGGAAAAATAATTGCACAATCGTTTGGCAATGGGAAAAACGTCGTGTTCAGTTTATTACATTATACAATATCACGTCCTATATATCTTATTGGACGCTGTAACAATATAGTAGAACCGAGATAGCATAGACCCTGAATGATGATCGTAATATTTCACAACCTTCTGTTCGCGGGGGGGAATACGAGATAAACTGCCAATGTATGTATTGGGTATTAGGGTGCAGCTTTCATTTCACACCAATTTTTTAGACACAAATTAGTACACGAGTCTAATGATGAAAATTGGTGCAAGTGTTTCAGCTATGTTATTTCGTCATTGAAAATGACACAGCTACATACGTATATGTACTTGTACCTTATAGAAGAGAACTCTAGCATTGAAAACCATTTTCGTAAATTATCTCCATCAATTGATATTACTTTCTGATTTTCTCGATTATTGCGCCTAACTGCATATGTTTTGTTAGTAAATAATTACATGTATGTATAGGCGTGATTAATAATCGGGTGAAAGAATAAACCCCTTGAAAGGACGGATTCATATTATAAAGATTTGAATTTGAAACAATTATACTACTATTAAGAAATGATGTACAAAAGAATTGAGAAGGTATACTAACTAAGTTTTTGTTGTTGTTTCTTTTCTTTTCTTTTCTCTTCTTTTCGTTTTTCAAAAAATTTTGCTATAATCATTCGCAGAAAACTTGTTCTATGCAGTGGCCTGCACGTAAGCAATATTACATCAATCGAATTATACTTTTCCTATAACATAACTTTTGTATCGACACAATATTTAATAATCAGTGTGCTTTATTGATAAATAAAAAATATTTTACCTATAATATACAGCACATCATAATTATACGTATACGTGAGCTTCGATTTAAATCGTATATAAAACTTTAACCGCACGAGTCGATAGACAAACTGGCGTGAAATATATCAGGTAAGTCCACCCCAACTCGGTGGCATTTTACTTTGACCCTCTACGATCGGTGTCATTATTTTTTATCTTATTCAACTCACAGAAAAGCATACTCTCAATTTATTTTCAAATTTATCGGACCAGCCGTTCTCTCTCAAAAAAAAAATAATTAATGAATTTTTTTTTGAGAGAGAACGGCTGGTCCGAAAAATTTGAAAAAAAAATTGAGAGTACGTTTTTCTGTGAGTTGAATAGGATGAAAAATAATGAAACAGATCGTAGAGGGTCAGGGCGTAACGGTGCCGCCGAGTTCGGATGGACTACCTCATATGTATAAGTAATATAACGAAAATAGTCAGTCGAAAACTTGGTCAACTCCATTTTAAGTGAAAAAAATAATACCGCCCGGCTTGTATATGCAGATGCGGAACCTTGAACATATATGTTGTAGATTTTCTAAACACCGCTTTATCGCTATAACAATTTCAAAATGGAATATCTCGAGTTTTTATTTTTTAATTTTTTTTGTTATTATTTTTCTAACGACTCGTCCAGGCGCGGTTCTCCCCCCATTGCTTTCATCAAAGAGTTTGATATCTGACGTACTCATACGACCCTTCGTGAACGCGCCACGACATAGCCGCGACAATCAAATGAAGTATGACTGTAATCGTGAAGTATGATAAAGGATCAAAGTCTGCAGATAAAAATGCGGCCGCACTGTGCTGCATGGCCGCTGGATTATCGCCATTGAATATCTGTATGAGTACACGCGTTGGCTTAGCATTACTAGCTTCGCACGTGTAATTTCCTGAATGTCGTGTCGTAGCTCTGGAAACCTCGAGCCAACTTTCTTTACCGGATAAATCCGTGGTGACGTTGTATCCTCGGTCAGTATCATAGTTTACCATACGAGAATTGTGATACCAAAATAAATACGACGGTGGTTCCGTTGATTTTTTAACTACACAATGCAGCAACAACGTGCTATCAGGTCTGACGAATTTTTCTATCGGTCCGTCTATTTCCGTGTGCGCATCTGAAACATGTTTGAAAAAAAAAGGAATTCGCGTCGTATAAGAATGGGAATTTATTTTCGAATCGATATAAGAACGAGAAACACTCACCAACCACCTGTAGCATAAGAAATATGCTCGACGGAGGGTGCGTCGAAACTTGACATTCATAAATCCCCGCGTCTCGTTGCTGGACGTATTTCACCTGTAATGTCCAATCTTCACTGTGCTGGAAATGAATGGCTTGAAAACGTTCGTCACTTGCGTACGTCGTTAATCCGACCGTCAGCAATTGATGGCCTTTTCTTCTTATCCACGACACCTGGTTAACGTGAAAATTTCAATCAGCAATCAATCACTTTAGCGGTCGTCTGATACGTTAGCCAATTACATTGTCAGACAATGACTTTCACAATGATCATTTAGTAATTATCTGAGTTCATGATGGTCAATGCCCTTCCATGATTTTATCAGCCACTATAAATTACATGGTTCGGCAATTTGAGCCAGTTATATCTATCTAGGGAACAATTGCAGCGAGTGACTCGGCGATTTCTTCGCCAATGAGATTCAAAATTTTGAAACTATTTTGGGCGGGCTCTTCCGGCTTGAACTCACCATGCTGTCGCCTATATTCTGTACGATGCACGGTATGAGTGCAGTGGATCCAGTTTGGGCGATAATAACGGTGGAATTATTAGTCCCGAAATTCATAGACATTGGTAAATCATTTTCAACAAGTTCCGGGGATCCCCCGGCAGCTTTTTGTCCACTTGTCGCAGCGCTATCTGCCCGATATCCGGCTAAACTCTCTAAGAAGCGGCAAAGACAAGCGAATGCAAATTACTGTTCATAATTTAGAAGAAAAAAAGTGATCATTTTACGACGATTTTACTCACCGATCTGCAGCATGACGTTGAGTAAAAGAACAAATACAAGCACGATCGTTGCAGCACCATCGTTATGTCTAGCCGTCATGAGCTATAATATTACGACCGTTTTATTAGCCGCAGCCTTGTATGCATCAGCTTTCTTTCAATTAATTAAAAAAATCTTCTCCTCCCGCCTGATGATCAGATACTACAATATTTACTTTCTCCAAATATCTTAGTGCATCGTTCATTCCTCACATCGCACCTTCGACTTCTTATTAAGTACCCTGTGCTGTACGCTGAGGAAAATAATAATTGATGCGTGCAGGTTTGAAGAATGATTGAGCATTCTTATTACGATATTAATCTAAATAAATCACGATAACCGATACGAACTGAACTTCATTAGAAGTTGATAGATTCTACTCATCGTACTAATTACATCCTCCGATAATTAATTCTTGTTTGTATAATAGTGTATATACCAATGTATGCATTTTATACCTTTAGATTGGATATGTTCTTGAGGCATTTACTTCTCCACGTACAATTCACACATATTGTTTTTGAGACAGTCTTCCACAGATTTTTCAACGAATCTCTCATTATACGTGTGATTAATGATGTGTATATGTATATTGTGATTATGATATATTGTTTCGTAATTCTCAGTTACCGCGTCTTGGGTATATGGAAATAAAATAAATCTAACAGACATCAACAAACTATTGAACGACAATTATTTCAGGGCTCGGCTTCTCCTGAATATTCGCGAAAAAACTACTAGCATACGAGTAGCTTTTCACGCGAACTATTGAAGTGGTGTAGTAGAATCCTTAATTCCGGTTTTACAACATAACAAGTTTTTCGATAATTGTCACCAAATTGTTTTTCATTATTATTATTGTTCAATAATTGTCGTTCGTCGGACGGCGGTGAAAAAATAAATAAAATAAAAATAAAAATACTATGAAAGTTATCGCCGCATGCATCAAAGTATATACGACTAATGAATGGTTTTAAAACGACGTTTCAATCGGCGATGCTATGGTTAATTTGATTTTTAAAACTTTCGTCGTTTAATAATCGTGCCATTAATAACTCAGCTCTCAATATCACGATGTGTACCGTGGGCAACGCAGTAATTTATGCATGAACAATTATTCGCACACCAACGAGATCCGAGATACTCCACTGACACCCCAAATCGCGGCTACTCCTCATCTCCGAGGAGAAGCACACTGTGTATGAGAGAGACGAAACGTGGGTGTGGATCACATCTACTCACCCCCAGCAACCCTCGGGGTCCAGGGCCGGAAAATCGAAGCCCAAAATTTCGTAGCTATAGGGACTATACACAGTATTGACTGTACGTATGCACATACATTGCGGTTCGAGTTACTGTGTGTCACCCAGTACCAAATTATACCATTAACACTACATCAAGTTAACCACTGCTGAGATATGCAAATATTCGTTCAACGATGTATTTAGACCAGTTAATATTTATTTCTCTCCATGAATTGTCTTCGCGGGATTCAACAGTTGGTTTGATATTAAGATTTTCGCGAATTTATGCTCTCGCAAGTACATACATACAACTGTTTCCATTTTATACTGATTTATACATCAAAGCGGTTATTATTTATTACATTATTATTCTTCTGCCTGGCAAGAGATTGAGACAACTTTGTAGTCTTGTATACCCTGGGTGGAAATTCTGTTAAAACTTTGTTCGAAAATCACGGCAGAAGAATTTCAAAATTCTTTAAAATACATAAGAAATAATTTTGGAAGAAACCAAAGGCTGATAAATATCCGTCAATGTTTATAAATAACTCGGAAATTGTAATATAGTGAAAGAGATCTGCGCCATATACTTTCAAATAGAATCTGAACTTCTTTGATAAACTCCGTAGTTGATCTTTTCTTGAGTTGTTCTTCAAACGAGAATTCCTCGCGAAAATTCTTGAAGGCAGTCTCAAAACCCATCAAACTAAATGATAAAAATTAGCTCAGAGAGTATTTTCGGGAAAATTTTGATCAGGAAAAATCCACCAGAATATAGAAAGTTTGTAATTTCGTATCTTTGTAATTCCCGCCCTCTCGGCGCTGCTAATTTAAACAGCTGTGGTGTAGCTCGCGCGTTGTAATTAGCCTGATGTAAATTGTTTGGATTTTAGTATAAGCCACTAGGAACCCGTTATCTAGATACGGTACTGAGCGATTCACGCGCAATCGCCAATTCCGCCCCGCCCAACCATCCCTAGGCGGTAGGCCTAGGGGTAGGTTCTGTGAAGCGAAAGATAAATGGGAAATTGCTTAAGGAAACTGAAGCATATTCCGTCTAGCCGCACACAGAAAGTTTAATCTTGTTTTCAACAGTTTGAATCCGCAGTTATAAAGGTCGTCCATTGCTCAATAGTAAAGCCAGAAATTTCAAACAGCTGTCAAAAATCGAAATTGAAACATTGTCACCCGGTTACAGCATCCAATTTTTCTCTTTTTTTTTTTTTGTTCGCAAATAGTATCACAGGGGTTTGAATGGATTATTCTGATTAAAGACTTGCCGACATACCGTTAAAAAAATTTATGAAAAAACGCGGTAAATTGCAGACACTGCTCCGATATTTCATAATCGTCAATCTCGTTCGGTGCTAATCGCAAATTCAACATCGTTTCGACGGCTGCGTGGAATAACCGGCTATCTCAGAGTCCGGTTGAAAAAGCGGCTATCTCAGAATCCGGTTGAAAAAGCGGCTATCTCAGAATCAATTCGAAAAAGCGGCCTGTGCCTATATGAATAATATAGGCAACAGTCGCTTTTTCGAATGGATTCTGAGATAGCCGCTTTTTCAACCGGATTCTGAGATAGCCGCTTTTTCAACCGGACTCTGAGATAGCCGGTTATTCCACGCAGCCGTCGGTTTGATATTATTTTGAATGGACTAACGCCAGGAAAGGTATTATGCTTAGTCGATTGGGGTGTTTAGGTTTCACGGGATGACAGATGTTATTCTTTGACAAGTGACACCAAACGATGTTAGAGATAGCAAATTAAACGTGAATTCGAAAACTGTGGGCAGAATTTGTTTTTTCTTTTCCTTCGGGTATATACATATTTAATCTGCTTTGTTGGGGAAAAATCTGGTGTTTGATCTCTGTTGCAAATGGTAGCGCATCTCATATATGGCAGTAGGTAGTACTATGATCACAAATGCGTTATTCGCTGATTGATCGTCATGATTTTTCCTACATAGGTTGAAAATCGAACGTCACAGCACCACCATCAATCATCACCGTCCGGTATAGTGATGCATTGAATAACGGATGAAGGTCTTGATGGAGTTTACGAATTGATGCGAGTTTTGCCAACCGCGGACCTTAAATCTTCCTTTCCGGCAAACGTCACGTGGGGATGAATTAGTGGTGCCATTCCCGCGGGATGGGAGGTAAAATAGCCGCTATTCGCTAAATCTATACGAAGACGCGCTCCTCATCTCTGGCATCGATCTTTCAATCCCGATTACAGTTTCATCGTTGACTGTATTCATCGATCTTCCACTCTTTTGCAGATTGGAAGTATGAAGTCTCTGATAATTAAATCGGTTCACAGGTCCTATAGAAATCATGAGTTAATCCCGAGCAATGAGGCTGCATTGAAATATCCATCAGAATTGTATCGAACACAAAATTGTCTCAAGCTAATGCTGGACATTTTTTCTCGCGAGAAAGCTATGCGCCAAATTTGCGCCTAGCGGCAAGCCCGGGAACTCTTTGCGGGCAGACCAGAATACGAATGGTAATCTGTTCGATCCTATAAGATTCAAATCCAAGATCCAGACCGACAGATAGCATTTGACCCCTGATAAAATTTTTACCGATCTCGAACGCTGGATGATCTATTCCAAGGTCAGAAGTTCAGAACTCATTAGAATTTGTACCATACCACGCATATATTATCGGTAGAGAAATCGTTCCGTATTCAATTCTGGATTCCGGATTGTAGCGGATAGATATCGGTAGGTAACATTAGTTGAAATAGAAAGTGATTGATAGTAAATTCTCTAAATGAAATTCGGAAGAACCAGCAAAAGGAGAAATCGGTAACGGCTAGTCAGAGATTTTGAGAAAATAATGCGGGTGGGAAGATCGCGAGGTGAATCCTTTTCTCATCGAAACGAATACCTACGTGATTGCATCTGAACGACCCGCATTAGAATTTATTAGCATCCAATCCATATTTTCCCATTCAGTCTCAACGTCATTAATAGATAATTAGGGCCGATTAGAACCCATTCACAAAAAAACTGTATTTCTTCGATTGAATCTCACCTTCGGACGTTATATACCTACAATCGGTCAACATTAGACCTGATTGAATATCAATACGAAAAAATACAAAATATCGATAATTCAATAACTACCTAATGAATAGAAAAAATTCAAAAAGCAAACTATGGAAATAATATTGCATAAAATAAGCTTCATCCAGAATAAATTGTAGCGATAAGGAGAATAATAAAAATTATAACGTCGTACTTAAAATATCATCATTTTATTTACAAATATGTACGAAATATTGTACAGTAGGTATGCATGTAATACTCCAGGGGGAAAAATGACTTAGTTAAGTTCATGCTTCCCGCCCAGAGACACAATCATTAACAAAACAGATCGTAATTTCGCGAAACTTTGAAAAATCTGATTCGTCGTTAATTATTCCAACCGAAAAGTCGCGTTGTCATTGAATAGTGCGAAGTAGAATAAGACGTGAAGAATAAAATCATAAGGTGTACATATCAGAGTTCGATATGTTTTTTGCAAACAAACTCGATATATATATATATAACAAATATTATTTAACATAAAAGTTGCCTCAAATTAGCTACATATTATGTGTACCAGACACGGTTTTCTATAATAAATTTTCTAATATCATTATCATAATCAACAATATACAATATATATTTATATGCATTTTCATTGTTCTCAATTACTCGACAATCATACATCTTAGAATCTATTGTGAAAAAAATTCGTCTATAAATGGTGATATCGCTTGATGCCTAAGCACCTGCACCACCTGCAGGTAAATACCTAATTATGGTCATTCCTGAAAGGTGATTGTTACGCCCTTGCGTCATTTACGGTAGTTGGCACACGCACCTCGAGGCCATCTAGTTTCTTGCTCATTATGATTTGACATCCGAGTCTAGAGCTGTGAAGAAAGTGAATGAATCATTTTGGTAATTAAATATTCCGAATACTCAGCTCCCGGTGATTTTCAAATCGACATTGAAAATCGACTTACGTATCTGTTAGGTCAAACGCCAGATCGAGCATGTCAAGTTCTTCGTCGGTTGGTTTTTCCGGCAAAGAGTCATACACCTCTTTGGAAAATATTAAATGACAAGTGCTACAGGTCAGCGTTCCTTCGCACGCGCCTTTGTTGTATGAAATGAAAATAAGCAGAGTATTATATCGACGTACATATCGACTGGAACTAACAACGTTGTATAATACTCACCAAATCCGTCCAGGTCGATATCATTGTTAACAATAATGTCCAAAAGACTGTCGCCCACTTTTCCTTTAGTTTCTATTCTCTCGCCGCTTGCTCTTATGAAGGTCACCTTTACCCTGAAATAAATCACATTAATTGTGAACGGTTGAACGGATGGATGATACTCGCAGCGTGATAGATCGTCAGCAAAAATTGATCAACCAAAATAGACTCACTCTTGCTTTTCGGACAGAGTTTCAGTCGAGTAATTAGATCCGCTATTAGATGGTAGTAAGATTCTTGTAGCGTTGACGAATTTCGACGACGTTATCATCGGCGATCTACGTGCATTTATTGTGCGCGCTGATATGTAGCGTAGATTTTTAAAGAACAAAGCCATTACGGGGGTTGATATTGTATTCGGAATTAATTTTATGTCAAAGTCTTTAGGATTTGTGAAAAATAGTTAAACCGTGTTTACACATGTATAGAAATTCCAACGATACACTTATTGCTTATACAACTAGATATTTTACGCTACCTAGGTCGCCTATTTTGTTCAGTTTATCGTTCAGCCGCGTGTTGACAATCAAACTTCATTTATTATTACTTTTAACTTGCCTATATACTACGACGAAATTTATTTCACGATCAAATATACAAGATGTAACCATTATTATACGTACTAAGCCACTTTACTTCACTATCTTCGAACTCGTCATGCGACCCACTGGCCAGTGGCAACTGGTTGTAATAGCTTGGATTTATAACTTCTGATTTCACCGCGGAGGGCGCCACTCTACAGTATCAATGGTCTAAATCGCGTCAATGCGTGATAAAAGAAGACAGCAAAATCATGTCATTGCTGAATCATGTCCATTGAGAGCATAGCATACCTACATACACATCAATTATTTTCCGCAATACTCATTATACCATAGATGACAATATCGTAAGAATATGTTAACGTGTAAGGACGAGGTTGTGAAAATTAGTCTTTTTTATTTACGAATTTTATTTGTTATTTAATAATATATAAGATTGATTGCGATATTGGAATAATGTATTACTTTAGTAGGGACCACTTGAGCTGCTCCTTTGCCGACTGTAAGACCTGAAATTGAACAAAAAAGGATGGTGGTAAAATTTTACGGTCCTAAAAAAACTCGAGAGAATAAACTGAATGTCTTAAGAAAATTTCTGATCAATTAATGAAAACTTACAATCATAGACTGTTCAAACAGCGGATTTTCCAATGGGGAAGATAAAAAAATAAACGAAATACGTAACAGACATTCTCAAGTGTTAATTAAGAAATTAAATTAGCATATAAAAATTCATTAACTCATTAAATCAAATCGGTTCTAGTCTCTTTACCTGTGCTACAGTCTGTTCGCCTAGAGGAATGTCGTCTGTTCTGAGGGCTACCCGCGTCACGACGCTACTCGCGTCTGCGTCGAGAATAATACTGAAACAATGATTGAAAGATATGATAAACACTTTAAAAAATGAAAAAAATTAACAAACAATTCGAATACAAACAGCTTACCCACTGTCGCAGATCTCGTCCATAGCAAGCATCACAATATCTAGACTGTCTAGAACTGCTCTTTTCTCAACGTTCTTTCTCAATATTTGACTTATGGAATCGTACAAGCAGTTTAATACGCTCATTAGAATCAGCTGTAATATGAAAAGCTCTATCATTCAATTTCTGTGCTGATATTAAGGGCGTAAATTCTTTCAAACTTGAAAGTTTAGCGAACCTCGTTTTCCCTAGAACTGCCCATTACGTAAAAGAAGAGATCGACATTACTCCTATAGACACAAGTCAGCCCATCCAGCATGATGATTTCAGTATTAGCTCTGTGGGTTTTGTTGAATAGGTTTTTCTCAAAGGCTTTTTGCTCCTTTGATGTAGGGAATATATTCTTGTCGTAATACTTGGCTAATATTCTGTTACCGTCATTGTCAAGTATCGCCATACCCTTGACGGTGTAGAGCGATGGTTCCTGGATAGGAAATAAACGTGGACTACATCATTCACATTGAAATTATCGAGGAAAAAATAACCGAATCCAAAATTTTGTTCTTAGTGCGTTTTTTATTTTTTTTATTTTTCATTTCTTTTAGGTTATGTCGAGGCGACGACGTTCGCGAGAGCTGTCAGCGTTAGCAGACGAACGTAAATCAGTTTTCATCATTTTTTTATTTTCTTCTTTGTGCAATTGTTGAGTTTTATAAACAAACAAGAGATTTATTCGAACGTTAAACCCACCAACAACTGATCGTCCATATTTTCGGCAAAATGTATAGTTTGATCAACAACGGAGTCAGACAACGTTTACGTGTCAATTCTGGTATGATGACGAGAGTCGAAACCTAGATACGTAACGAATGACGCTTTTGAGTTTTCAGATCTGGCATGTGACTCTGGTGGCGAAAACTGGAATAAAAAAAATTGCGGGTTTTACGAAAATTAAGTATTCATACCCAAAATGCGCGAAAAGTTGATTACTTAATTGAATGCTCGATTTTTTTATTTCAATTTATCGCGATCAGTCTCATACAAGGCATTTTATAATCATGAAACCTCGTTTCTGCTTAATATTTATAATACAGATTTCATCTGTAGAAGTGATATACAGGGTGCAGGATTCTCCCGCTGGTATCGCATGAGGGAGGGGCTTATCATCGCAAACGCCCCGCCCCTTTCTATTCACCCTGTATAAACATAAGATATCGAATATTACTAAGAAATGGGTAAGAGATAACAAATACTTATAGACAAGGTGATATTATAGATTAACGAAAATTTTTTTTTATTAACAGATACCCTGAGTACAAAATCTGATTCAGGATGCTACATAACGCGATCAAAATATATAACTATTTATTATAGTGATAACATAGTATACATAATACGTAACATGTTGTGGGTATAATAATTGGAAACTTCAACTTCAAATATACTATATTATATTATATAGATATAGGTTTATGATTCATCTAAAAAATTTAAAGAAAAATGTATATAAAAAAAAACAAAAAAAAACGAAAAAAAATGTATATATATATGTAACAGGTAATATGTATACATCGACGTTATTAACGGCTGTAATACGTATATGATATTATATAATGTGAAAGTAAACGTTGTGTATTTCATTATTATATTTGTATGTTCATTTCTATGTATGCGAATTACTATATCACTACTTATAGAAGTATACTGCTACTACTCGTACATATTATACTAAAACTATTATTATTATTTATTATTATTTATTATTATTATTATTATTATAACTTAGCTACACTATCTGCTTTGAGAAATAATAATCTACATAACATGTAAATTGTAAACTGTAAATACAGTAATAATACTCTATATATTTGGACTGTTACTGTTATTTTCATTACAATATAATTCATTATTCTGACCGTTTATTCTTGCTCTATTGTACTGTGTATAGTTGTGTATGTTGATAATCGATAAGATAAATAGGTAAGTAGCTATTTTTCCTTCAACAGTTTTCAATTCTACCCCCTTTTTTTTTCATTTTATCCTGACCAAATAATATTGGTCCGCTAGTTTCGTAAATGCACAATTTTATTTCCAATAAATTAATTATCAAAGCGTTTAGGTAGTTCCTCTCACTTTTTTCTTTTTCTTCTCTGTTATTAGTTTTATTTTTTTTTATTTTTAATTTAATCCATTCAGGCACGCTTTTTTTTTTTTTTTTTTTTTTAAAATTAATTAGGTATTTACCTCTCAGAAACTCGTAAGAAATATTTATGTATACTACCTAGATTTATAAGTTATATAAGTTATAACATATATATTTTATATATATAGTATACTGTGTATACCGGATAGAGGAAAAATTATTGATCGATCATTAATAAAATTGAAAACCAATACTTGAATAAAATAGGTATTACCTAATGGGTTTATATATATATATAGTAATAGTAATAATAAGATTGATCATTTTAAATGCGTAAAAATTCATTGTGTACGTTCGCATTTCATTTCATTTCAAAAGAATAAAAAATAGAAAAAAAATAATAAAATTGTTAACTTTCTCGTGACTCGCTATATCAAATATTATAAATTATACTAATGCGACTATTGTTTTATGTATATGTACCTATTACTATTTACATTTCGTTATTACGTTGATCTGTTCTAGAATCTGAAGAAGAAGAAGAAGAAGACTTTGAAGAAGACAATGTTTTCAATACTGATATCACGTTGTCTGTTACAGTTGGATGAATACTCATTTGTAACTCCGTCAGTGACTCTTCGGTCTAAAAAATTCAGCCATTATTATTATTATTGTTACTATTATTATTATTATTATTATTATTATTATTGTTTGGAGAAATTTTAATCAAAGGTATACGCAACCTGTCTCAACAATTGAGCTGCTGTGTGCAATACTCTTTGCCACTTTCTCATTTCTACATTATGAAGGCTCTCCTGTTGTTGCAATAAATTTATCCAATCTTCCTCGGTCTTAGGCGTATTTCTAGGGAACGGAGAAAAAAGTAGAATAGACTCAAGACTTTACATAATATAAAGAATATTGAACGAAAATGTGGAAATGATAAATTACTTCAAAACGTGTAGATCCATGATAGTGTAAGCAGCAGCCTCCTCTAGACCCCATAATTTATAATAAAGTAAACCGTTTATTAACATTAGGCATAAGACTGCTAGGAGAAGTATCCAACTGACTATGTTGCTGGTGTCGCTGCGAACACCTGGAACTGAGTAAAACGAAGCTGGAAAATGTTTTTTTTGCAGTTTAGTTAGAATTTTAGGTAGTTCTTATTTAAATTTAGTGAAACCCTAGAATGAGAATCGGTGATGAAATTTTATAAATTTTTTTTATCTCACCATTGCTGCTGTATACTCGCGGTAAGTCGGCGGTAACTGTTTGGTGACAAGACTGGAAATGATCAGCAGGATGCGCCTGCAGTGCTGCGGCAGCTCCGGTAAGCCGTCTCCGCCTTCTCGCTTTGCGTTTTATACCAACGCCAGCGTTACCCTCCTCGCATTCAACACTCAGAGCTTTGACCAAGCTGCTGAAGTACTCTTCCAATCCAGCCCAACTATTTTTCTCGATGAAACCTAGAGCCGAAATATACATATTCAAGAAACGTTTAGAGAGTTTAAAAAGCTAGATAAAATTTTTTCTCACTTTTAACAAGACCCCAAACGCTCTTCCTGTATTTTATCTGTGAAAATGCTGCAAAGTTTGTCTCACCCTCCGTCGAACTTGTCAGACAATAATGCGTCACGATGTAGAATGAATCTGCATACGGTATACCTGCGTTGGTGTTTTCAACATCTATGCAATAAAGATGTCCGGGTCTACTGCAGGGCAGCATTACCTGTGTTATCAATAAAATCAGATTTCAGATACAGAAACAGGAAAGTGGATAAGATTTCAAACAATCCTAGTCCTTCATACCTGCGTCTCGGTAACGTGTGTTGATTTTGGTCCAACCGACTGAGAGAGCGATACAGTTAGCGAAATAGTTCGCGATTTTTGACCAGTCTGACTGTTTTGAGTCCAGGCAGATTGGGTCAGATCTATTGAGAAATGAAATAGTTTATATCAATGGGAAAGATTAGAGGCGATATTCCCTTATCTTAAACTCGCGTCTATCATACCGGTCGCTTTTCTTGCCGTATGAAAATCCAAAAGAAATTTCGAGTTGGTGAAAAGCAGGGTAAACAATTGATCTATGTGGATGGGTAGAGTGGCATTGCAGAGTTGTCGTCCTTCGTGTACGGCGGTACAAACGGCGTTACTTCTCAAGCTAATCCTTACTAGAATAAAAATAAAAGAATAAGATTGATTCTGATCAACTGCAGTGTTGAAAAAATTGTCCTCACTCTCACTCTCTCCCATATTCGCTCTCCTAAACCTACGTGGATGTTTTTCAGCCTCGCTTTCAGTCGTGTCGCTTAGATCTGTAGGATCTAAAGCAGTTTCGGTTGGTCTTGGAGGTGCGGATCTCTGCTTATCAACATTAATCAAAATGCTCGGTGGTGGTACGAATATTTCCGAAGTAATGAGTTCGGCCTCAGACAGAGATTCGACGGAAAGTTGAATGGGCAGTTTCTTCTCGTCCTGAACCGACAACAGTGGCGGAACGTAGTCCTCGTCGTCCGAGGTAAGTCCAAGTTCGTCGCCGTAACAGGTGTGAACAAGTTGCCACATTTCAGCCATGCTCATCGGTTGTCCTATCAGCGCGTTTTGCCAAACACGAAATAGCATCAGGTAGGCTTTATCTCTGGCTCCGAACGAGGTCAGAAAAAATTTGTCGCTTTCCGTACAGACCAGTATCGCGTTCGGTATAACTAAAGCGGTTTTTTCTTTAGTTATTGAAGCCACGTCTTTCCAACGAAGCGACACCGACGTTTCCCACGAAAATATATTCGCGTAAAAACATATGTAGTTCTGAGACACGTAGAGACGACCGTGTACCAATATATCGCGCTGTAGGGCGCATGAGTAATCTGTAAATATCCGTAGTCTTACTATTCTGAAATTATTCAATCTCCTCCTCTTCCTCTGTCTTCTTCTTATATCGAATAATGATAATAATAATGTGATGATATCTCACCAACGACTAGTCGTTCGTCGTCCGGCACGTCTTTAAAAATTCTCTTAAAATCTTCGGACCTGGATTTGTAAGTTGGATAAAGAACGTTGTACCAAGATGATTTTTTCTTGGTACGATCGCCGCCTCGCGATTCCTTGCGCGTTTCGTAGGCAGAGTTACGTCCAGGTTCTGTAGAGTCGGACGACCATTTGACTACCTCCTATGATACGTAGAATAATAAATAATGATAAAAAGGAGTGAGAAATGAGGAAAATATCATCAAAAATCTATATAATCACTTGATTCTGTTGATCTTCTAATTTACTGGGCGATATTTCTTTGGCTATTGAACTCCCGCTGTCCGAATGAACCTGTTTGACGTGTTCCCTTTTTGTACAAGGCCTGGGACTTGGCCAAGGCGACGGTGTAGGACTGGGTGTTGGACTATTGCAATCGGAAACACCGCCAAGATTTGTATCCACGGAATTAGACGTAGTTATTTCGTTCGCAGCTAGTCCAACGCTGTTTATATTTGTCTGAGGGGAGGTTTGACAACCGGCTATCGAGTCGTGGCTAGAAGTCGATATATTCTCCGCTGATTTGTTCCTGAAAAGTGAGAAAAAAATAAATTCTTCATTTCATTGAAGTATGACATGAATAGTTGAATCACACTAGTAGAGGGTCTGGACAGACGATGAACCGCTTACATAATTGAGGTTGATGATTCGTCATCTAGCAGTCGCGAAATTATATCGTAATCTTGTAACAGAATTAATTGTTCTATAGAAGACTGTGCAGGGCCAAAGTCGGTTCTGTGAACTTCCATCTGCCACATATTATCGATGGATGAAAATCTTTACGTGTATTTAAACGTAAAGTTTTATCAACCATTCCGTGTCAACAATTGGTGGGGACATTTTTATCAATTTTAATAACGATCCCGACGACGATAACAATACTTCAACACCGATCGCTATGATAAGCATGTTATGTTTTTTTCTTTCTTTCTTTCTTCAAGATTATATTATAGTTTTGCATATACTATAGATTTTTTTATTTTCAAATTATATATATATTACATTACATACACACAGCGATTACGACGATTACACGACTAGACACACTCAGATATTAATAATAATTATCATATTCACTCGAACGTCTTGGTTTATTTTATTTAGAAATCATCGGTTGATAATTATTTATTTCTAGACTGGCATATTATAATAGAACCCGATGCGCGGCTTGTATTGACGATATTATATGGTACATATATGGTATAGTTCTATTATCGTTCTCTTAGGCTGCGCACTGTGCCGCGATTATATTCTACCTATGTATGTATGTATACATAAGCTCATTTTTTCTTTTTTTTTTAGTTTATCACTGTTCTATATCAGCGTTCTATATTCGCGAATTCATTGCACTATACCTTGCCACGACTCTATGTGTAGGTGTCTACCTATACGCGGCATTGTGTATGCATGCTTTCGCCCCGATACGCGAATAGTCGATTGATAGATAAAAATATGTATATATGCAATGCAAAACTCCTTATACATACACAGATAACCTCGTATGTGTACAGTACATACGTTTATATACAAAAACCGCATCGCAAACTACATAACATACACATAGATGGCAGACTCTCTTTTTATAATCTGCGCATTCAATTGTTTGTAACCAATACGCTAGGCACGTACAATTCCAGTACGCTACTAGTGTGTGTAGAATTTGTGCATGTATACGACCGCCAGCGCTGCCTAACTTCTGTGCCAGGCAACTCTGGGGTGAAAATCGCATGCATGTATACGAAAACACAAGCTTGTTCATACGAGTGTAGTAGTACGAGCCTAGCGTATAGTCAAATGGTACCAGCGAATTCTGTGATACCGATTCTTGGTAACGAAGAGATTCAACGGTATTTTATGATAGTTTCGAAATGTAAATTATAATACGTTGCATACACACACACGTATTATGTGAAATATCGACTAATCTAACATTTTTTTTTTCTTTTTTTAATAAGATAATCTACAGTAGTAAATTGCTTTGTTCATTCAAACTTTACGATATTCCCAAAATTAATGATATATTCAGCTTTAGATCTATTCTAAGATACATTAGCGCGTAGTATTATCGAATTTACATCGTGTCAGCTGGAATAGAACATTAAACTTAGAGAGAGAGAGAGAGAGAGAGTGAGAGAAACTTGATACAAAGGAGTGTTATTCTTTGTTTTTTTTTTCAAATTTTTATTTTCACGTTATGCATACACGATAGACATAAGATATTTATTTATCTTCTGGCTTGTTGAAGACGAGAGTGTAGCCACACTTTCCGCAGTAATGTCTGTCCTCCATTGCTGCCATGAAAACTCCGGCTCCGCATTGTTCAGAAGGGCATTCTCGCCTGAGACGATGAATCTTGCCGTTTTCATCGACCTAAGAACGAGAAAAAATGAGACGATTCCGGTTTTTAATTTTGTTAAATAACAACAGAGGTCATAGAAAAAACGAAACTTGATAGAGGAAATTTATACCTTGTAAAATTTGAGTACAGCAAGCTTGACCTTCTTCTTCTTGTGCTTGATTTTCTTGGGAGTGGAGTAATTCTTCTTCTTGCGTTTCTTGGCTCCACCACGAAGGCGAAGTACCAAATGAAGGGTAGATTCCTTCTGGATATTGTAATCGGAAAGAGTTCTTCCATCCTCAAGTTGCTTGCCGGCAAAAATCAAACGCTGTTGATCAGGGGGGATCCCTTGAATCAACAGAAAACATTTTCATTTAACATTTTAACATTTTTGATTTTTGACTAGAACTTTCAAGATTCACTCTTTTCGAGTACATTTTCTTCCTTTTTTCTTTCTTTCAACCTCGTCTTTGTTAAAAAAAAAAGGAAAAAAAAAAAGTATTACCTTCTTTATCCTGGATCTTAGCCTTCACATTTTCAATCGTGTCAGAGGCTTCAACCTCTAACGTGATTGTCTTCCCAGTCAAAGTTTTCACAAAGATCTGCATGATGGTTCCGCTTTAGACTAGCTGTAACATAGATAAAGGAAAACCGATAGTATCAGATCATTTCACAGCGATCAATTCCACTTCCATAGATCATAGATTTATGATTCACCAGATTCCAACAATATTTAAAATTAGGTATTTCAGAAAAAAAATCCTAAAGTCTATCAGCGTGAAATTTTCTTGTTTTTTTCAAAGTGTATCAACTTATTCAAGTGTTTCAATCAGTGGTAAGCATTGATGGTGTATTATACACCTATACTCAATAAAACAATTATTTTGACAACTAGATATAGAATGTTTTACGCAGGATTGAATAATATCATGTTTTCATTTGATATAGCTTTCATCTTTTCGAATCTCTTTATACGACCAACATTTCAATTTTTTTATTTTTTATCGTGAATACGATCATAAGACAAGTGAAAAAAAATATCACTCGAATTGAATAGTGATCTTAGATCGAAACAAAGGTGCGAAAATTGATAATTTCTGAAAAATAATATAGGAAGGTAGTAAATTGAATTATGAAACACAGGTAATATGTGAAAAACGTGTTTATTCAATTTCATATCGTTTACTCTTACTTAAACTCGTAGAGGGATACATTTTTAAATACAAGTACATAACATGGTCCAAGGGTATAATGCTAAATCGAGTAAATCATTGGTAATTTATTGTTTGGAAGAAAAATAAATCAGCTTAATTAAACCAACAAAACGGCATTGATGCAGCCATCGTTCTCAGGGTTGTTGGTGACCTGAGCGTATTTACCCCATACAACTTTACCAGACTGTGTAACAAGCCCTAGTTCAGATATATTTATTTCTATAATAGTTCCCTTTGTGATTACACCCAACGTTGTGTACATAGCTGAGCTTGGATTCTTCTTAACGCCGATAATAGGCAGGCAAAATGTGGCTTTTAGTTCCGGATGTGTGACATGGGCTTTTTTGAATCTGAGACCCATGGGTCTGATGAATCTTTCGAACTTGGGAGGCTTTCTGGTGAAACCTTCTCCCACAAACGTTACTTTGGTCACCATACGTTTCCACGCCTTACGCTTAGACTTTCCCGTTCTCATCACCTTGAACACTTCAGAGTCTGACTGTGCCCTCACTTTTGGTATCGGCACGTCCCATTTGCCAGCCTTTTCTTTCCGCTTTTGCTTTATCAAATTTGAGAGAATTTTCGCCCTCGAACTAACGTCGCGATCTAATAGGTAGACCGGAAGAGCTCCCTCTGCTACCGGTTCAGATTTCTTTTGCACCTTTTTCTCCTCGTGAGCTTTTATCTTTTTCTTCATCTGTATCTTCTCGCTTCTACGTTCTTTGTTGAATATCTTAGCCTTAAGACCGCGAAGACTCCTCGCCTTCTCAGCACGCTTATGAGGCTCTCTAGCCTCCCTCTTACGCTTACGTTCCTCATGATCAAGCCGTCTACCGTAAAGCTTCACCGAACGTTCGATGTATTCGTTTTGCGGCATGGTTTAGTATTTCTTGTTTTTCGTCAAACTAAAACAGAAAATTACCTCATCTTTTAGATAGATTATTATATTTTACAGATTTGGACAGCTGGACGTCGTCTCTAATCACATTTTTATACCTATTCAGATTCATATATTATACATGCTTGCAAAAGAACTTACCTTCTATTCACTAACGCATCTTCCTACTCCTTAGTTACTTTTCGTTATATTTTTTTTTTTGCTATTCGTAAACGCGTTATCAAAATCAACGTAACGATTGTTTGACAATCATCAGATTCGCTAATTTTATTGCCTCGATCACCGTACAAAGAAAAAAAGGCTGTGAATCATATTTACTTTGAAAAACCGCAGGGCAATAGAAACGACCCCAAGATTAGTTGACGTTAAAAAGTCAGGAAAACAAAAACCGAATTTACCCAGTTGCTCGGGTTGTTTGTACCCGTTCGAATTCTAGCAGTTATGTTATAGTGTAACCAGACTGCCCAAATCTTGGAGTAACATAAAAGCGATTCTTAAATAAAGGTATAATCACATAAATATGAAACACTATGAAACTACTAATAGATTCAATATAGAGTCTTTTCATCCGAATGAAAGAAATCATTCTATGTATGCATGTATGTATGTATGTATGCATATGAAAAGAAAAAAATATTCTAATTATTTTCTTTTCATCTATTTTTTTTTTTCTTTATTTCTGTTACTTAAATTTTACAAACATGTTGGAATCTGTTCGATTTATCTCAGCCGTGATGTGATAATGTATTTTACCGAAATAGGGTAAGCGTGCGTGATGCGGATAGAAAAACGTGGCGCATGTCAGGAAATCTTTGAGATGCGGTGTTAGATCGAATATACCATTTCATCAATGGGTTTAGATCGAAATCCGCACGGTATTTATGAATGTGAAAATTCAGTGGGGCGTTTAATGATAAGAATATATTATTATTTTGGTCAAAATTATAGAAACATATCGTCGTACTCACCTACAGCCGACCATGCCCGAACAGAAAAGAACTCCCGGGTTTATACCAGTTGCTGAGAAAGTCGACTCGGTGTAGTCTTACGGCTCTTCCGCCTATCGGCTCGATACCATGAGGAAGAGAGAGAGAGAAGAGGGCAGAGTCTGCACTTGGTTTTATTTTACAGAACGGTACAGTAATGTTCATTAATGGGTTCCCATTTTCGGACTTTTTCGGAAATGAGACTCCATTCTAGTCCTATTTGATGTGCCGATCGTCGAAATTATAATAATATAATATTATTTTATTGATTGTATCCGAAAAAGTCCGACAAAAAACCAGTTCAACATATCGTCGATTGACATATCGTCAATGAAAAGGCGCCTTTAGCGATAAATGTTTTTGGACAAAATTCTGGGCGATTGTTGGCGAACCATTGTCCAACTATATATCGAGACTATGGATATTAGTGTAAAAATTCTACGTATAGTGGCGTTACGGTATAAGATTTCCGGCATTTTTGGCACGTGTACCGTGGTTTCTGCCCACACAGCTAGATGCATAGCTAGCTACTCTACCGTTTGTAGTCTCGATTAAAACACTGGCTCCCAGCGTTTTCAACCTAGTTTATTATAAAAGTAAATTATAATTAATATAATCTAATCGAAAATGGGAGGTGACGAAGGAATTGGGGTTACAACCGGCCAGCCAAATTTATACAAGCAAGATTTATCGAAGCTCGTAAGTTACGATGATAATTTACTCGATTATTTTACAATCATTTTAGTAACCAACATATTTCAGCTAGCGGCGGGATTGCACGTCGCTTTTTTTTTCCCCTCTCTCTCTCTTTCTTTCCCACATATTTTACTCCAAATCCGCGTCATTTCGGCAATCGATTAGCTACTTTTCATTCAAATTTTTAATCACAACGATATTCATTATTCAATGTGAACATACATTGTCTTTTACCGATATAACTAGTTGATTAATAAATTATTAGCGTCTTGACGTAACCTCAATTCAATGAAATATAAATTATAATCCAATGTATGCATGCAATGCGATTCATATGCGATCACAGCATTGATGCAATAAAAGAAATAAAAAAATTAAAAAAAATCGAATGATATCATATGTATCAATTTTATAACATCATTTCATCAAATCAAGGTGTAATTTTGATGTTGCCACAGGTTCCACACCTTTCGAATGTGGTCTTTATTACCATCACATGATACAGGTCTATGCGTGTGTTTGAAAATTTTATGAAATATAACAAACGATACTACATATCCCAAATTTCTCTATATGGAATGAAAATCTTCTATGAGCATGCATGGCTCTGAAATAAAGTATCTAAAGTCTTTGAAATAGGATTGAGCCAAGAGTTTCTCAATTACCTATTATCTTTACGTTAATTGATGAATTTCATCATTTTTCACAAATTTCTTTAACTCGATCGAAGGGCTTTCAATCGTTTGAACTTTAGAGCTAGAAAATAGAAATTTTTTTAGATTTATTAACAGGTAAAAATTCTATTTCAGGATGTTAGTAAACTGACGGCTCTGTCGCGGGAAGTTATCAGCAGACAAGCTACGATCAATATCGGTAAGAATGATCAATGGCCAATTGAAATTATCATTATAATAAATTAGTAATTTTCACATAGACGCGACTTGGATCGCTAATTCAAAGAATACAATCTACACTGTTTTATAAAATTTTGACAATTCTTAACACATCTTATCGAAATCTTATGTAAATATGAATGATAAAGTAAAATTTCTCCAAATTAAATTAATCATGTATGAAATAGTATGTTTCTATTTTTTCTAGTCTATTACCTAATTCTATGAAATTTTTCGTAAAATCATTTCATTTCTATGTAATGTATAATATCCTATAAAATATCTATAGATATAAATTGCAGACATTGTTTCCTAGTAAAAATAAATATGTACGAATTTCATTCCAAGCAATTCGAAATTAGATTGAACATTTGAAGATTTTGAATTTTTTCACAGGCACAATCGGACACGTGGCTCACGGCAAGTCGACGATTGTTAAAGCCATCTCAGGAGTTCAGACGGTACGATTTAAAAACGAGTTAGAGAGAAACATCACGATTAAACTAGGTATGTTGAATCGCTGATTCTTACTTTTTAAATAAACAGGCTATTCAAAGTCTGAATTACACTATGTGATTGTGTTATTGTGTTCTCGTCGGGTCGTACAGAAACGAAATAAAAAAAAAAAAAAAAAAATCATTTGTATTTCGTACAAAGAAAGCAAAAAAAAGAAAAAAAAAATCTCTAAATGCAAGTTTCTATTCTTTTTTTGTTCCATTATTTGTTCGTTTATGTTATGATATAATCTCTTAATGGTGTTAGGGCGAGAGAACTTGGATAATGAATAAAATTGCTTAAAGAAAAAAAGAAAAAAAAAAAGTGATGCAAGAAAGACTGATAAAAATAAAGTTTTAAAGGAAAAAGAAAAGAAAAAAAAAAAATACACACATATATATATTAATAAATTATTCAATCAAATGAAAGCACAGGATAATATGGTGAAAAAAAAATAAAAAAAAAAAATATATATATATATATATATATATATATATCGAAGAGGAATCGAGAAATAGTATTATTAAACGGTACCTGAGAGTGAGAAACAAGATATATGGTGGGTGTGTTAAGAGAGAGAGAGGGAGAGAAAATAAAAAAAAAAAATCGAACCGACAAAAAATAAATGAGGATAAGTAAAGAAACCAGAAAATGATCATTCGCGTTGGAAGAATGATGGCAAAAATGTTAATATTATAAAACTAATCTCTATCTCTTCTGTGAAATAGAACGGATGAATCACGCCATTTAAATCTTTGGCATTACAGAGCCATGGCGCGCAGAGGAGAGCAGCAAAGAAAATGGAAAAATCTCTGTCCAAGATGGTGCAGATAATACACCGATTGAAAACGGCTTGACTACGCCAACACAGATAACGAAAAAACGCGATCTTTATCGAACACCGGACTGCGAGCCTCCTACCAAGATGCCAAGGCTCGACGATAGCGGATTACGAGCAAACGGTACCACATCTTCGATTATACCTGAGGAAGGAGGGTCAGGAAATGAGTCTGAAATGAGATCGGAAATATTGGACAAGGTTTTGCCACTAGAGAGAAAAACCAACTACAAACTTAAGGAAGCTGTTATAAAGTTGGAAGACATTGGTCATAAAATCGGCGAGCTTAAGTCGAGCATAAAATCGTCTGCGACATCCGAGGATCTGCACGAGGTCGAGAGAATATTAGACAAAAGATGTCAGAAGGGAATAACAATGTATTCCGTTAAATGGAAAGGGTGGGATTACAGCTATAACACGTGGGAGCCTATGTCCAATCTTACAAATTGCACCGAGATGTTGGTGGCGTTTGAAAACGGTAAGACCGGACTGATAGAGTCGTTCAAAAATGAGATAAACTACCACCCTTCAATAGCAGACGTCGAAGAGCTGATGAAGAAACTGACAAAGAATGGAAAAATGTTGAACTACAATGTGCCGAACAGAGACGAGCTCCACAATAACATAAACCAACTTTTAAATCGGCCTTCGAAAATGAGCGCCAAACTTCTGCACAAAGTCAAGTCCGATATACTCTTCTATCAGTTTCACACTCACAGATCGGCCCAGGTTAAACTCCTTAAGGAATGGGAAAAGGAGATAAGAACCATAACTAAAAACAAGCCGGTTATAAAAGTCGAGAATAACGTCGACCTCGAGGGACCACCTCAGGACTTTTTATACGTTGACGATTACCTGCCTGGCAAGGGCGTTACCATACCCGAAGATCCGCCTATAGGATGCGAGTGTGTTATCTGTGAGATAAAGTCAAACTGTTGCGGCAAACAGTCGGGCGGCTCTTTCGCCTACACTTCTGCAAAGCGGATCCGGGTGCCGCTCGGTACTCCGATTTACGAATGCAACAAGAGATGCGGTTGCGATGCAAGCTGCCAGAACCGAGTTGTGCAGCACGGAACATCCGTGAAACTTTGCATATTTAGAACAGATACTGGGTGTGGATGGGGCGTCAAGGCTCTACAGTATATCAGGAAGGGAACTTTCGTCACAGAATATGTCGGCGAAGTTCTTACAAATGACGAGGCTGAAAAAAGGGGTAAAGAGTACGACGCGGCCGGTAGAACTTACCTCTTCGATTTGGACTACAACGAAATGGAGCAATGCCCTTACACGGTTGACGCGGCGACCTACGGGAACATTTCTCACTTTATAAACCACTCTTGCGATCCTAATCTGGCCGTTTATGGAGTTTGGATAAATTGCCTAGACCCAAACCTTCCCAAGCTCGGTTTATTCGCAACCAGGAATATCCACAGGAGCGAAGAGATCACTTTTGACTACATGTGTCAGTCGCTGAGGAATTCGGCCGTCGTCACACCCAAGAAGGAGAATCTGCAGGATAAAGTACCGCCCATATCGTCTCCACGACAACGCCTCGAACTACCATCTCAAGACGTACTCACGCTCGATAATGAATCCGTCGAATCCAGGGCGCGGTGTAAATGCAGAGCTCCCAAATGCAGACAATATTTATTCTGATTTATTATCTCTCCCTTCATTTTCTCATTCGTATCAATTTGCTTCGATGAAGTTGCAAGGAGAGACGACAAAAAAATTTAAAAATTAAAAAATATACAAATATACAAATGCAAAACAAGTTTCACCGCGTCTTTCAATATCGAACAATTATTATTTGTCCAATTTGACAATTAAATAATCGAAATTTTATTTCATTTTTAATAAAATAGTTATTTCAGGCGTAATTGAGGTACTCATACTTTCATTGAATGAATACAATCCTGCAAGCCTCGTTAGCTTTTACGAGTATTAATTCTCAGATTTCGAAACTTTTTTTTCTTCTCCTTATAGTATATATACCATTGAACGAATCATTCGCATACTCCAAAACTACTTTAAAAGAAAAGAAAAAAATTTAGAAAAAAAACAAAAAAAACTGATAGATCTCGCTGAAAAGCAATTGAATAGTTTTTTGTTATTATTATTATTATTATTATTATTATTATTATTATTATTATTATTATCATCATTTTTTTTCAAAAACATTTAGCCATTATCAATGTACAGGGTAAATTCCTATCATCTGCACCGCTTAGAGTTGAGGTCGCTATACGTATCCAAATTAATTGTCGTCAATAGTTTGCTTAGAATTATGGGAATCGCTTGCTAGCTATTTGAAAATAATTCATCGATTTTGGGATCTTGTTGTTGTTGGTCGGATCAATTCTACCTCAAGAGTCTGTAGACGTTGGGAATTCAACCTGTATTATTATAGATATATATATATATATAATATAGGTATATTATAGTTTACGTTTAAATATCTAATTATTTTTAATAAAATGAAAAAAAATGAAACAAAAATGAAAAAAAAAAAAAAAGTAATAACATGTAGTAATTAGTATAGTGAATAATATAATCGTCAGTTACCAGTTTATTATTTCTGGATATAGTAGTAGTGGTAGTAGTCGTTTTTAAGAAACTACTGTGTGTTAGAAAATGTTAAATGAATTATTATAAACTATTACTTAGTAGTCATCGATCTGTATTATAAAATAGTTTTCTCTCTTTTTTTTTTATTATTTTTTTTTTCTTATTTTTATTTTTGCTATTTTTTTTTTCTTTTTTTTTTCTTCTTTCAATTTCAAAAATACACCTTGAAAATAATCTTTTCTTTCAAATCGCGCATTATACATATGTACGCATTGAATATAATATTTTATTCACACGGTATTTTTCAAAGCTGTAAAAAAATTAGTTTCATTTTCAGACACGATTCAGACAATATATTACATCAATGTAGAATATTTTTTTTTCAAATTTTAATAAGATTTGATGTATATCTATGTACAATACCACCTGTACCCCACACTACACTCACCTTGTGATCAATTTATGGAAGGCAAAACTCTATGAAATGTAAAATATTTATGAATTGTGTCTAAAAATCGTTATAGTAATCTTAGCTGTGAAGAAACCGTGTGGATGTAATATTTTTTTTTTTTTACTGTGTAACCCAGTGATTAAAAAAAAAAAAAAAAAAAAAATACGTATCTACGAGGTGTATACACAGACCCTTTATAAGTATATAAATATAAAATGATGCTCTTCGAGGTGTATCACAATTTTGTTTTCAAATGTATTCATGAAGAACCCTTAAGCTATTATTAATTGACGGGTTTCAATTGTACATAAATGTTAATTATTAGTCGAATTTTACATGCGAGTATTAATCGATCAACAAAACAGGTAAGCGGGATGAATAAATAATTTAAAGAAAAATGAAAATAGAAAAAAGAAAACAAAACAAAGTAAAAATGAACAAAGTGTATCTCTATTGAAAGTTTACAATTAAACTGAGGCAAAGTTATTCTGATTTATGCTGCAAGGAATCCAAACGTTTCCCATTGTTTTTGTTGATATATTGAAACCATGTATCGATTCAGCGCAGTATATTATCGCAATTTATACTTGAACCGAAAATTCGAGGATAGAATACATTATACTATAATATTGAAGAATTATTTCAATTTTTAGAGGCTTTGCCTCGCGCTAAATCTATCTTAGAAACATCGTGGTCGAAACTTGGAATATTTTAAGGATTAGAATTTGTTAATTGTTTACAAAAAAAAAACGAAAAAAAAAAATTGAAAAAACCTAGGAATAAAAAAAATTTATTTAAAAATATTGATCTCGGCTATTTTCTATTCCCCTCATACGAATTTTAGCGGTGTGCGAATAACTCGAATTGAAAAAATAATTCGAATTTGCGAATATTCTAATAGTTGGAATCGAACTAGTAAGAATATTTGAATGACTGGTTGCTTCAAATTTGGGACCGTCAGTCGAAAATAATTAACGCCGTCATTACTTTATACTAGTATGATAATTAACAGCATAACTTATTTCGTTTTTCCATTCATTTTCGTTGTAAAAAAAATACTTGGATTTTTATTTTCTAAAACATTTTCCAGGGTACGCCAATGCCAAGATTTACAAATGCGACAATGAGAAATGCCCTCGTCCAGCATGCTACATCTCAGGAGGATCTAGCAAGGACGATTCTTTCCCGTGTTTTAGACCGGCGTGTAACGGGCGCTTTCAGTTAGTCCGTCATGTCTCATTTGTAGATTGTCCCGGTCACGACATTCTCATGGCTACTATGCTGAACGGTGCAGCCGTGATGGATGCCGCTTTATTGCTAATTGGTAAAACAACAGAACTCAAAATATACTTGGCAATAAATCGTCAGACCTTACCCAAAAGAAAAAATAAAAAAAGAAAAAAAAAATAATTAACTGTTACTCTATAGCCGGAAACGAGTCCTGTCCGCAGCCGCAAACCTCGGAGCATTTGGCTGCGATAGAGATAATGAAATTAAAACACATCGTTATACTGCAGAATAAAATTGACCTTGTTAAAGAGGGTCAGGCCAAGGAGCAGTATGATCAAATTCTAAAATTTGTTCAAGGCAAGTTTTTTTAACGGTCTAAAAAAGTTCTTAGATCTCATCATCGCGCCGTTTCCCTATCCCTCGTAACTTATCAACTTCTACTTTGTTTTTTTTTTTTTCAGGAACTGTGGCCGAAGGTGCTCCGGTTGTGCCGATATCTGCACAGTTGAAATACAACATTGAAGTATTGTGCGAGTATATCATGAAGAAAATACCCGTACCGTTGCGCGACTTTACTTCAGATCCTCGTCTGATTGTTATTCGTTCTTTTGACGTCAACAAGCCAGGTTGCGAGGTTGACGATTTAAAGGGAGGTGTAGCGGGAGGAAGTATCCTTAAAGGTGTTCTAAAGGTACTATTATCCCCCCCCCCCCCCCCCCCCGCTCCCGGGCGCTTATGCTTCAAAGATAATCATTCACGAAAAGATTCATAACAGCAAATTGAAAATGATCAATTCTTTCCATTCAGGTCGGTATGGAGATTGAAGTACGGCCTGGACTGGTGTCTAAGGACGGTGCAGGCAAGTTAACTTGTAGACCAATATTTTCTCGCATTGTCTCTTTGTTCGCTGAACAAAATGAACTCCAATTCGCCGTTCCCGGCGGACTTATAGGTAAGTGATGATCAACATTAGTGCTTACATACAAAGCTCTGAGTCTTGTTTTCATTTTTTCAACAAATTACGTTAATCATAAACTTATATATCAATTGTATATTTTAGGCGTAGGTACTAAGATCGAACCCACGCTTTGTCGTGCTGATAGATTAGTTGGTCAGATATTGGGAGCGGTCGGAGCGTTGCCGAAAATCTTTATCGAGCTTGAAATATCATACTATTTGCTGAAACGTCTATTGGGTGTTAGAACAGAGGGCGATAAGAAGGGAGCGAAGGTAAGGACGAAAATAGGTTTTTATATTGAATCGCATTCGTCAATTTAAGCTTATGGTCTTCTCTGAATTTCGTTCCTCTCGTCTTTTCAGGTACAGAAATTGTCAAAGAACGAGGTACTGCTCGTTAACATCGGCTCCCTTTCGACCGGAGGACGAGTACTGGCTACTCGTGCCGATCTCGCTAAGATCAGCTTGACTAATCCCGTGTGTACAGAAGTGGATGAAAAAATAGCTCTCTCGCGACGTGTAGAGAAACATTGGCGTCTCATCGGATGGGGTCAAATACGCGGAGGGGACACCATCGAGCCGATTATTGATCATAAATAAATAAATAAATAAACAAATAAATAAATACACACATATATATATATAAATAAATATATAATCAAACATTCGGAATCGGGATCACTATGTACGTCATATTTCTCAATAAACGCTCCCACGACAGAAAAATCATATCGACAATCGTCGATCGTTTCACCATTTTATAATGCATCAGAATATTTGTTGTATGTGACATGATTTCTAACAGATTACCTACAAGGTGCATTGCGTTGTCCCATAATGATTGAGGAACTGATAAGATGAGATGGACTCAAGGATCTTCAAGTATTTCCGCTTTGAACATCCTAAGAACGTTCTTTTCGGATCTAATTCATGCGTTTATAAAATAGTACAGGCCGAATACGAGTTAGGGGACATTTTCCTCAATTAGTTGATGAAGATTATTGATCCCTGAACGAATTGAAAAGACTTCATTTCGCGGTCAGAATCAATGGCAATCAAATTTCGACTGCATCTTCGAATTATCGGTTTTGGGCTTTTCTCATTCTTATATCGATCAATATTTTATTGAACTTCAACTATTATGGAAATTTACATTCGCCAAGTTGATTTGGTGCGATTTCTATCGTTACGATTTTTAATCTTATTCGAATTCGCGGTATTTTTTTTCTTCAAGTTGGTATAAATTCAGAAGTACGTTTACTACGTTTACTAGTTCACTACCTTTCGAAAACAAAACAGTTGATTAAAGCTTATCAAGCTTTTATTTCTCGGAATTCCATATATCCCGAATTAATGAACAAGATCGAATCGAATACGAAATGCTTCTTTGCCTTTTTACAGCTTTTTACTATTCGAGGAGCGATGAATGGGGGAAGAAAAAAAAAATTACTGAAAATCACCTAAAAATCACTAGAAATCGCATCTGACATGTAAGGTACGATTTTCATGCGCAGCAAGTTGCTGCAGCAGCAGATTGATGCTGCAACGCTATTTGTTGTTGAGTGTTTTTGATCACGTGGTTGCAGGTCAAAAACACTCAACAACGAATAGCGTTGTAGCATCAATCTGCTGCTGCAGCAACTTGCTGCGCATGAAAATCCTACCTAAACCTGGTTTACTAAACCGCGTTTGCAGCCAACTTCGTGTCAAATTGATTATTGCAGTGACGATGTTTGAAAGCGGAAATGTGACTATAATGAGATAATCGAAAAATTAAAAAAAAAAAATAGACAGTCACATTCCCAACAGTAAACAATATAAATTCAGCCTCCGTATTATGGTAATTCGTAATTCCAGCTATAATTCCCCTACGTAAGTATACCTACCTACCTATATGTATACTCATACGCGTTCGTACGTAAATTATCAATTTCAGTTCTTATTTGTCTTATTCACCGAACGCGCAACAAGTAGCTCGTAAATCGACCATAATCTCACTGGTATAGTTGAGTATACGTACTGATTTGAAGTCTGACATATGGACAATAACGAACATCAATACGTTCGAAATTCGAAAATTATTATTCGCAGCCATATCCCGCGGTGTGGATCTTGATCGATTATCATATCGTCATAGTATTGTTGTTATTGTTATTATTTTACCGAATATCCATATAGGTAGTAGAATCGCGCCGGCCGCTATTGTCACTTAATTATAGTCTTTTCACAAGCGCAGTATACACAATGCATATATACTGTACTTAAATTATATTGACATTAATTATAATCAATTGCGACTAGTATGCGTGATAATTTTTTTCTTTTTCGCAATATTTTTACGGCTCCGCGTTACCAACGGCTGAATAAAACGTATCAGTTTGTTCGATTGCAGTAGCTGCAGCTCATCAATATGTATAAAATTGCAAGATATTTTTGTGCCTCACAATCTTCGAGACAATTTAATATCCAGAACCTGGTAATTGGCAGGGATGCGCATCACAGGTGAACATTACCCTTCAATTAACATTTAGATTCTACAATCTTAGATTTTAGATTTTAGATTTTACACATCAACTTATTTCAGCTGCAAAGTTTTGGTCATTGGTGGAGGGACCGGGGGCTGTACAATGGCTGCAAAATTTGTCAATAAATTCAAAGGCTCTAAGGATCGAGTAATTGTAGTCGAACCCAACGAGGTTCTGATCCTTTACTTTGTATTACCAATGAGAACCTTTACGATGGCTTGGTGTCAATATGCCTGAAATTATCCGTGTAATATCGTTTTTTAGAAACACTATTATCAACCACTGTTCACTTTGATCGGAGGTGGAATCAAGCCGTTAGAATCATCCTATAAACTAATGGAAAAAGTTTTGCCAAAAGATTCAAAGTGGGTGAAGGATAGGGTGACTAAATTCGAGCCTGAATCAAATACCGTTACTGTTGGTAGCGGGGATTCCATTCAGTACGAATATCTGATAGTAGCTATGGGCCTCCAGCTCTATTGGAACAAGGTTTTACTCTTTATAGATCGCCTCATTGGGTAGAGTTGAAAAATGAGAGACCAACAACAAGTTGGGAACTAAAGACTAGTATATCTGCTAAAAGGGCAATTGATTTTGGAAAATCAAGATCTTTGGTCTCTCCTTTACCCCGCATAATTCTTTGATTATTTTATGCCAGATTCCAGGTCTTCTAGAGGCTTTAGAAAACCCGAAAGTCCCCGTGTGTTCGATATATAGTCCAGATACAGTTGAAAAAGTATTCAAGACTATAAAGGCCACTAAAACTGGCACAGCATATTTTACCTTTCCAAACACTCCGGTGAAATGCCCCGGAGCTCCTCAAAAAATAGCTTACATCGCAGAAGATTATTGGCGAAATGTAAGGAAGCAATATTCTAACACAATTTGATTGTGTTTTATTATTTTGTTATAAACTTTTGTAGAAAAAGAAGCTCAAGGATATCAATGTAACTTATAACACAGCATTGCCGGTTATTTTTGGTGTTAAAAAGTACGCCGATGCCCTGTGGAAGGTTTGTCAGTCTAGAAACATCCTCGTTAATCTTCAAACAAATCTTATTGAGATAAAACCGTCGACTAATGAGGCAGTGTTTCAAAATCTAAAAAATCCTGCAGAATTGAATACGGTGAAGGTAACACAGTATTTTTAAATCGACACCGTGCACCGGTTGCTGACGATCTTCCTTCTTCCATTCACTGTAGCTTCAATTCCCCTTTTCCAGTATTCTATGCTTCACGTATCTCCGCCAATGGGTCCTCCCGATGTTTTGAAAAATCATCCCAAACTGACTAACGAAGTAGGGTTTTTAAACGTCGACCCTCAAACTCTGAGGCATAGTAGATACGGCAATATATTTGGTATCGGCGATTGTACCAACACACCGAATTCAAAGACGATGGCGGCGATTGGTCAGAACTTTGATAATATCTATTGTTGAACAGCAACATGCGGTATTAAAATAACAAGGAGTATAACGTTTGTAAATTTTACAGCTGCCCAATCTAAGGTGGTATACGAAAATATATCATCAGATATGAGCGAAAGGTCGTCTATAGAAGTGTACGACGGATATGCTTCGTGTCCGCTAGTCACTGGCTATGGAAAATGTATTCTGGCTGAATTTGACTACAAGCTTCAGCCAGTTGAAACTTTTCCAATAAATCAAGCCAAGGAATATTTCTTCATGTATTTATTGAAGAAAGATTTCTTCCCTTACTTGTATTGGAATTTGATGCTGAAGTGAGTAAGAGCGTTTAAAAATTGGGCCAAAAAACTGCACAACATGGCTTAAACCTTTTATTATATAATTTTCAGGGGGCATTGGAACGGCCCTGCTATTTTTCGGAAGTATTTACACTTCTTTTCGAAAAAAGGTATCGCCCATACGACCAAAACACAGTGAAACTGCATTTGGCTGATGATAAGAGTTCTGCGAGGGGAGGGGTCCTATTGATAGTCGTGATCAATGCTCTTAGTTGTACAAATTGTACAAATTATTTTTTCTAATCCTATCATGTTAAGCATGTAATATTGTAAATATACTAGAGATCTAACAGACTCTTTCAGTATCAAATGTGTATATTATCTGCAATTTTGTACATGCATATTCAATTGTTATCTTGTATGCATAAAGTCTTTTTTTATTCTGATGAGGATACCTAGAAGTTTTTTTTTTCATTATATCAACTCCTCACCCTTGTCCCTATCCAATGCGGCGATTGCGTAGCAACGAGCCCGTTATTTGCTTGGATGCAGTTGGCTATTGATTCAACAATTCGTAGATTACAGAAAGGCGATTAGCGAATTCTGTTTGATGCGTTGCTGATCTTGTTTTTCTCCCGAAATTGCCTGCATTGTCGAGTGACGAATAAGATATGTGGATAAATTTGATTCGGGGAATCCCTGAGTCGCAGTGATTTTTTCTGATATGGAGCCGAAAGGAAAATCGAAGAAGAAAAAGGGCGGTGGAGACCGGAAAAATAAAGAAAAGTCCGGGGGCCCGGCGGGAAAAAATGGCAAAGGACAGAAGAAGAGCTCCCGAGGGTCGAAGAAGAGTGCTGGTAAATCCCGATTTGGAATGGATATTTTCAACGAGGAAATGATGGACAATGCCTATTACACTTGTCACAACATCATGGACGTTCTGAAGTACCGTGGATTCCCGTGGCCCGAGATCCAAAAGAAGAAGAATAAGAAGAAACGTTGAGTTTAGAAACTAGTATTATTTCTCAAGAGAGAGTGAGAGAGCGGATTCATGGGGGATGTTCTTCGTTTTGTTCCTTTTTCAAGAGTATATTTATTTATTATACAAAATTTCCAGCGCTATCATACATACAGAAGGGTTGAAAATATCTCTAAGCAAATTGTACTTACATATTTGCTGGTAAAAATATTTCATGAAAATTCTAGTAGCGTGCGAACACGCGTAGGCAATTGTTTGTACGATGTTTTTTATTTTGTCTTTGTTTATTCAGGCATGTAAAACAAAATACTGTTAATAAATTTCGACTCTATTGATAACGATGTGTACACGTCTTTTATTATTAAATTAATATAGAATCAAGGGACAGGAATATGCGCGAATTAACAAAACGAATGGTCCTAATGGAAAGATAACATATAATACAAACGTCGTAACTGAAATTTGAAACTGTTAGTTTCGACGTTTGTCAACGTGATTCTTATTCCTACAACCAAGGGTCTGCAGTTTTGTCATTTCGTATTTATTTGTTGACTCTACGCTGTTTCCTGTCTCCATTCTTTCAGAGGTAATTAAAAATACGTTGAAACTACTGCTTCAAATCAGGGACATTTTCTTTCCACTTGGCTCTTTCCGCTTTCCTCGTACTCCTGACTCGATATCCACATCTGTTGGAAGGTTCCAATTGACGCTAAGATCGATCCTCCGATCCACGCGCCGAACCTTCTCTCTGCACATCCGTTTGCGCTTATCACCTTCAATCTCATACTGGAAGGGATCCTCATAGACAGGTCCCTGTTCAATCTTTCCGGGAATCCCTTTGCAAAGTAAAGCAGAAACGAACATTACTACCCAAATTTGAACTTCAAATATTACCGTAATTGTATTGGGATCGATAGGAAAACTCAATGCCGCGAACGCGGGATTCCCCTTATCTCATTTTACTCTAATTGAGCTTCTGCAGACATATTACAGCTCTGCTCCACCCGAATTCTATACTGCTAGGGGGAATCCCCTGTTCACAGATCAGGAGATAAATCGTGTATCACTTTCTCCCTGATCTCTAACTGAAAAGCGAAGGCTTGCGGAGTTTTTCGAACAGTGTAAGCGACCGTTAGGGCTTAATATTCACCTGAATGAACGAATTTCCACCGGTTACGACGACACTGCCGTATAAAGCAGGCCTTACATCGACGTCGCACATTCCGACGCTAGTCGTTACGATGTGCCCAACTCCAAGCATGGTATTCCCCACCATACCACCACGCATCTGAACCATACTGGGATCAAACAATGCTTCTGGCATGCGGAATCGTTCGGTGCTGAAGTCCTGGATAAATGATGAAAGCGAGATATGTGATAGAGGATAAAAAACGCGTCGTGGTTTGTATTGTGTTTTACAAAGCATAAGAGCTTTCCCTCTGCTGGGGATTAGCACCCACCTGATGATACCCCGTCGGGAACTCGTACTGTACTGCAGGTACAGACGAGACGATCTTTTCATCATATGGTGTCTCTGAGACTTGGAGAACAGTGGCTTGAAAGTCCTGTACTAATTTCTTCACCATGTAGTTATGCCATGACTTTGTTACCTCTGGAAGTCCCTTCTTCTTTACCCATTTAGGCTTCTCGTGATCTTTGACAATTTCTTTACTCCCTACTAGGTAAGACGGTGAAAGGTCGACTTCCTGTTCCTAAATAAAAAAATACGTTGAATTTTGTTTTCCCTCATTGTATTTCATCGTATTTTTTCATTCCTGCAGTTTTCTAATTCAATCGTTTCTCACTAACTTGTAGAAACTGCCGACATTGCATGCTTATGTAATCTCCTCCCAGAGGTGATTTGACGATGGCTTGAGTCAAGACAAAACCGTCTTGAACAGGTACAGCTGAAGTATGAGTGGCGCCGCTGTCTACAACGATACCTGTTGCTCGCCCATTTGCAAATGCTGCTAGCACAGCGTTCTTGACTAAAAAGTACGCAGGCACATTGTACTTTTCGAACATAAGTTCGGTCAGCTTTTCCCGCTTGCTACGGACATTCCATGGAGATTCGGAAAATAATACCGGATGATATTCCGCGTCTGATTGTATCACCTTAGCATAAGTGTAATCTAAAACCTGTTTGGAATGAACGAATGATCAACTGTTATGAACCTGAATTAAATCAGCATTTGATTGTTCGTCCATTTTTCAATGCTTGGAAGAAACTTTTAACATTACTGCTAAACTTGGCCAATACAATGTCAATATTGACAATAATAATGATACGTCTTTAGTATTATGTACACAAATAAAAGCATAGTTCCACTCGGCAGTATGAACTTGAATAAATTTTCTTGAATACATAATTCAAACGAATAGATGAATAAGAATGAAATACGAATTCATAGAAATTACGATTTCAAATTTACGAAAACAACATGGCGGCTACCGCCATTAATCGAATTGAAATTCGTCATAGCACAGCCAGGGGACAGGGACTAATCAGAGGACCTTTGGAATTCGGATAAGTACATTCGAGTGAAGTATCGACTATCGACTGTTTTAACGCACAGGCCGGGAAAACGACCTCTATAGCTGATGGAATTGTTCGTATTGTTGGCAATGGCAAAAGTTGTCATACAGCAATGATCTTCTCAGTCGTTGTTAATACCAATAATAATCGATTATTACTAACTACATTCGTTGAAAAGATTACTTTCTCCGCGAATATGAATATGAACGCGAACACAACGAGAGGCTCTGTTGTTTAAGGGAATAAACAATTCGAGAACAAACACGTGAGTCCATTCAAAACTATATGGAAAATTCGAATATTACGAATTAGTTTTCGAGAAAGAAGAATGAATCTATACCCGATCGACGATATCTGATCAGATTATCGTCGGATTATGATACCTACGATCGTTTCGAATGTGTTAAAAGAAAAATCGTCGGGTATTCGAAAAGCAATTGCATGATGTAGAGACAAAATGAAATGAAATAAAATGAAAAAGCAACTCATTTCAAAAAATAAAATAAAAATAAAAAAAACGGCGGATTATAGTGAGAAATCCGAAAAAATATTGTGGAAAAAAACACAATGTTCGTTATACCTTTTCAAAGTGATCCCAGTCTTCGATCATACCGTCTTTCATGTAACTCGCGACTTCCATACCTTTCCTTGGTACGTGAAGTATGTTGGTATCAACATAATACTTGTTACCAGATTGAGTGACATTGTTGTCAGGTTTTTTCTCGTCTATATCCATAGCGTCATTTTTCGACATTGGTGTAGCGCCCGGGTCTTCACCGACACCGACAACAGCCGGAATTTCGGCCTTAGGCGTATCTTCCTGAGCATAACCAACTCTTAGCGAATGATGACCGAGGTCGAAAACCAGAGCACCGATCTCATCGCCACCGTATAGCATACCGCCAGACATGTTGTACAGTCTTTAACAAACGGTCTGAGTTTTCTTAATTTTAAAAACAAATAATGTATATCAATTGTTTTATTGAAATGGGTTAGGAAGGATAGGATAGGATAGGATTGACAATATTCACGCCATGTTATCTATGTTTACTGGTTTTTCACTATTTATTATTTCTCTTTCTTGCTTAGCCCTTACTCCTACTCTTTTCATGGAATATGGGGTTCTCAGAGTAATAATGAAACCAGGATAGCGTACCGATTACCAAACACTCATAACACCCTGACGTTGTCAATTCTATCCTATATCCTCTACTTTGACATAACCTACAAAAAGCGACGCTTCTCTGTTGGGAATTTCGTCCATGAAATAAGAAAATCTTAGATGCGCCACCCTAGTGTAAAACGCAAGCATCATGGGACTGTGAGACAGTCGCATCCGGTTATTTGGACAAATTGTTCTCACGGATAGTTAGGCAAAGTTTGAAATTCCTATTTCGTTGTGTTGAGCGTTGATGATGTTTTGCATGCAGATCATTTCATTTGTTACGTCTTATCGCTCATTAAGGGGGTGATCAAGTCGTGCTGGTCACATCGAAAACGCGGGGAGCAAAAATTCCTACACTAGTTGACCGATTGGAATGAAACTTCGAGAATCAATTGCATAATTTTGGCAGAAGGTGGTGCGAGTTTTTATTTTTAAGAAATTCTAAAAAAAAATTCACAGATCGGTTATCGGCTCCAGAAATTGTGGAATTATTCACAGTTGAACTTCACGGATCATACTGTGCAGTATGATGCCACTCGGCGATAGAAAAACACACATTTCAAGCCCGGTCCCATTAGGATTGATGCAAAATTGACCAGACACATTTTATACCGATATTATAGTACCAAGTTCAAAGAGCTCGCGTCAAATATTTTAAGCGACTTTAACACCCCTCAATTCCAATTTGTTCGAATAACACTTTGAACAACTTTCAAAGTTTTGGCGTCTATACCAATCAGAAAAGACGCTGCGAAGCACTTGAAACGACGAATTCAAATCGCGACTAAAGATAATCGATGAAGTCTTGATCTCGTTGTTGATTAACAATAAAGCTTTAAGGCAGATGAATTTTCTTATGACAGAAATTTTTATTTTTGAATTTGATCCATTGGAATAGCTATTTATGGATAAATGTATAGTATATATACTATATATATAATATATATATATATTTATATGTATACATATATATATGTATATATAATATTTCCTAGATAAATCAATCCATAGTTTTTATAATTATATATATTTAAATATAAATATAATCGTCAATTGATTGATTGATTAATTAATTAATTAATTAATTAACAATCGTAGTTTTAGTTTACAGGAACAGTACGTAGGGCGTTTGCGTTTCGTTATCTTTTTGAACAATATTCTTATAATTATTATCATATTATATTATATTATATATATATATATATATATATATATATATATATATTATATTGTTATAATTAGTATTAAAGATTAAATGAATCTATAATATATTAAGTATATCTTACAGATTATAAACCGTTATTAATAATTGTTGATACATTTAAATTGAAATGAAAAAATAATATTTAAAAAAATCTATCTATAATCTATATTTAATGTTTACCAAACAAATTAATCAGTATAAGTATCATACATATTATATATACTATAAAAAACAGTACATATATATATTGTAATATATAGTACTATTTTTTCATCATGATAGGCAAAAATCCTTTCTATTTCATTCCTTTCAAAGAAGGTATGTATATGAGCAAGTCTACCAATTCTAGACCACGGATCCGGTCTTTATACCCTCTCGGATCTCTTTGTAACTTTATCAGCTGAAAATACACATCGTAAAACAGCTCCCAATTTTTTTCGGATTTTTTCCACCCTTATTTCCGCTGTGTGTGTACGGGGGATTTTTGGATTTTCTAAATTGTTTTTGATTTTCATTAAGTTTTCCCGCTATTTTACCCGCATAAAGAAGTAATGTACAATACATACGTTTTTGGTGTGAAAAAAGCTCAGCTTTCCAAAAAAAATTATTGATTCTTCATTTATCATTTTGCAAAGCCTTTGAAATCAAGTTTAAAAACTGAAAAGCCGTTTTTCTGCCTTTGCTAAAATTTTGGAAACAAATTCAATATTGTTTTCGAAAAGCTGAGAAAATGTCACATGCAATGTGTGATTTTCGAGACGGGATCCTTGCAAATACTCCAGAAATTGATAATAAAACAAAAATTAAATCTTCGCGCTTCTCAAAAAAAAAAAAAAATTGAAAAATCACAATCAAATACCCTATATAATAACAACGTGAATAAAGAAGCAAAAAATCTGAAAAAAAATTTGGGACTTGTTTTGCAATGTGTACTTCAGTTGGTAAAGTCGCAAAAAGATCCGAGAGGGTGGGACTGGCTCCGACGTCTAGAATTGGTATAAGACTGTCTCATATATTATATTACATACAGAGCCACTCTCTGGGAAGTAACGCGCCTAAAGGGTAGGCAAACGCGAGATGTTTGCCTCATGTAATAAATAAAACCCAATCGCGTCGACGTTTGAGCTGCTCAATGCAGGCGTGTTGCGCTTGCCTACCTTTTAGGCGCGTTACTTTACAGAGACTCGCTCTGTATATAGTACGTATAGTACAATATAGTGGTATATATATTATATTATATAATACAGGCGGTTCTTCAAAAATTTTCGCCCAATAAAACAGGCAGCGTTCAGTTTCGTGCAAAATATATAATAACGTATATATATAGGTATGTATATTGTATGTAAGTCAAATAGCTAGTGGACGTGTGAGGGACTCACCGATGATATACACTCAATAATAATATAGTGATAACAATAATAATAATAGTAATAAAAATAATACTAATAATAGTAATAATAATAATAATAATAATAATAATAAATAATAACAATTTTGTAAGTAATTATATATTGTTATATATTCACTTGTATTAATTACATGTTTTAGTTTTCGTACAGCAATATTGCGGCGGCTCCTTAATAAGGCCCAGTAAGGCAACGCGGGTAGCTAATAATTATTTATGTATGTTATAATATAATATAATATACATATATACATATATATGTATATATATATATATATATATATGCATACATGTTGTATTTAAGTTGCTTGAAACCCACGGAAACTTCAATTAATATAATATATAGTTTCGTTCAAGAGTTTAAGAATAAGAGAGAAAGAGAGTAGAGGAGTAGAGAGAGTAGAGAGAAAGAGCGAGAGAGAGCGAGAGAGAGAGAGAGAGAGAGGAGAGTCAAAAGAGTATAATATAATATATATATATGTATAGTAGAGAAGTATTATCTCATCGTACGATATAGGTATATATGTATATATAGTATAATTGATTGTAGGCTAGAGAAGCTGCAGTCGCGAGGCAGAAGATCAGCCTTTTGTTTCATCGAATACCTATTTAATAAATGTATAGTTATGTATAACTATTTACCTATTATTAGCGAGAGAAAAAAAAAATTGAAAATTAACCAATTCGAAATTAAGAAAAGAAAAAGAAAAAAAAAAAAAAGAAGAAAAACAGAATAACATATAATATTATAAGAGATTTATCATAATATCTAAGTGCGAATTTACTTATTATTTTATAGATATATTATATCTTATTATCATCGTCTTTGTCGGTTTTTTTCTTTTTTCATTTCTTTTTTTTTTCAATTATTTCTTAATTCAAATTCCTATCTAATAAATACTAACGCCCTCGATTTATACATATTCCATAATCATACATACAGTTATACAATATTATAGGTTTTGTAGTTAGAGTTAGGTTGGTATACAGATATATATCTATACATATATATCTATATAGATTGAATTAAGTCTGTAGGCTTATTATTGTCTTGTATTATCTATAATATATAAATATATACATTACGGTGGTTCATGTTTTTTTTTCTTTTTTTTTATTTTCATGGGCATTTGAAGAAAGTTATGAGGAATCCTAAAAAGAAAAAATCTATGTGAAAACTTGACAACATTGGAAAATACTCAGAGGTCGATACCGGCAATTGAAATAATTTAATCGGAGAAAAAAAAGAATACAAGTCGTATGAAATCTTCGAAACAGTTTGACTATTTGACAAATATATTACCTGGAATGGCTAGAATTATTTCATTCCTCATTACTTCATTCGAGTGCCCATGAGAAACAAGAAAAAAAAAAAAAAAAATTAACCACCCTAATATACATATATATGGATATCTATAGAGTAATAATAATAATAATAATAATAATAATAATAATAATAATAATAATAATAATAATAATGATAACAGTAATCAGTAAAATTAATATCCTTTGAAATTAAGTAGATATATAATGATAATTTTTCTGTGAAGAAGAAACACGTAAAATTTCGTAGACATACGTATAATATACACGAGGCATACATATTATACAGGGTGAGTTTTCTCTGATATCGCATGAGGGAGGGGCTTGTCATCACAAACGCTCCGCCTCTTTCTATTGATACTTGTTTTCATCATATCGAGAAACCCCACTTATATGCCCTCCTTGTCCGGAGTCTAGATCAGGTATGTTCTTATTTGGGATATAGTAATAACGGAGTGGGGTTTCTGATGGTTTTGACGGTATGTGAAAATAAAAGTGTGGTTTCTCGAAACCGACGATGACAAGTATGAATAGAAAGGGGCGGAGCGTTTGCGCTGATAAGCCCCTCCCTCATGCGTTACCAGAGAAAACTCACTCTGTATATATATAATGTAAATTTGTATACGGGACGGTCGTGACCGATGAGAAAAGGTAATTTTCCATAAATATGCGGGTACGCGTAAAAAGTTAAAAAATGGACTGCAGTTTACCGTAAATTTGACGGTAGTTTTTTTTCTTTTTTTTTTTTCTCTTTTTTCCAGTTCATATTTGTACATTCATATATAGGTATTGTAGATACAGGAAACCGCATAGTATAATTCACCTTCATACTGAATAATATGGTAATATGATGTACGTAATAATTTTGCTAAATGAGAGAAAAAAAAACAAAAAACTTCTGTCTGAACAATTTTTTTGTTAATTGATGTAACCGTCAATGAACGTACATAAATCAGCTTCTCGCGTATTTCATTAACTCAACCGCACAACACGTACCTATATATACATATACATACATATACGTCCACTATATAATGGATTAACTCCGTTTGCTCGAACGCATTCACATGTATGTATTAATATACGAGTCACGTGTCAAATCATCGTTAATTTAACTGTTGATTTATATTATACGCGCGTTGTTATAATAACAGCGTTCGAAATTTTGAATTTACCTCAAGGGTGAAAAAAAGAAGAAGCAAAAAATCATTTGAAAAAAAAAAACAGATTTTGTATGCGAAATTTTTTTTTCTTCAACCTGTTGCATATTATATACAATATGTAGTTATATATTAATTGAAATTAAATTTCTTGATTTTTCTTTTTTTCCCTCTTCCTTAGTACTTTCGTTTTTTTTTTTTAAATGTTTTTTCGAGTCTTTTTTTCATGTTAACATATCGCCATAAGTGTATTTGTGTGAGTGTGTGTGTATGTGTGTATGTGTGTGTGTGTGTGTGCGTGTAACATAATTCGTATTGTATTACGCGTTAAACGCTTTAAATTGGACTATAAATAATGTATACAATTATACCTTTGGTTATATTATTAAATATTATAATAATATATACCTTACGAAATGCCCTATCATTATTAATAATACAGACTCTTCGTTGGCGATGAGGTGATTTTCAATTATTTATATATATATATATATAATATATAATATGTATACTATCATAATATAATTCATTATACTATACCAATAATATTATATAATATATCGTGTAAAGCTCTCAAAATTACTTAATTTTCTTTATATATAATATCATTGAAGTTTTTAATGTAATAACAACAATAACCAAGTACGGAACAGCTATAGTATCGCAATAATAATAATCATCATAATCATATTATAGTGGCATAATAGTAATAATAATAATAATAATAATATTTCCAATAGCTGTAACGACAATTTATATATAATAAGAATAATGTTTTTTAGGTATAAATTCGGCACAGCTATATCATCAGTATTGATAATAATATCGCGTATACATATGAGTGTAAATCAGGGTGGTTTAATATTGTTATGATATTTCATAGCTAATTCCCCTACGCTTGTTACTATTTTCACTAAAAACAAGAAAATCACCGAGCGATATTAAATACGTCGAAAATTTGTATATACAGGATGAATCTTCCCTGGTATCGCACGAGGGAGGGGCTTATCATCGCGAACGCTCCGCCCCTATCTATTCATACTTACATATTATCGCGGTATCGGGAAACCCCACTTAGATTTTCGCGCGCCGTCAAATAATTCGATTTGCCGATGATAATTTTAACGAGTATGAATAGAAAGGAGCGAAACGTCTGGAATGATGAGCCCCTGCCTCATTCGATAATGGGGGAGATTCACCCTGTATATTCTTAAACCACCTTGATGTACCTATGGTATACTGGATACACGTAATAACAGTAATAATACTAATAATAATCATAATCATATAAATAACACTCCCACCTGCCTTGTGTTATTATTATTTTTAAACTTCTCGCTATGTAGGTAGGTATTCATATTTCATACCCCATTGACTAAATATTATATGTATAATTATATTTCAATTACTTAGTTACCATATGGTATATAATAATAATTATCAAGCATTTTATAATATTAAAGTTATTAATTATTAATCATTATTACGCATTTGTTACATTCTGTATAACTAACAAATATATGCATACTGCACGCGTAGTGTAAATATATATAATATATATAATATATTAGACATACATATATCTATACATGCGCACGTAGTAGGTACATACATACATCGTAATGTATAATACTTTCATAAGTTTCCCATTTTATTTGTTGATTTTCATTTTTATTTAAATTATCAATGTATGGGGCATTCCACACCGAATCGATCTGGATCTGACCCTCGACCTTGCGGATTCGGTTCACGATTTTTTATGTTCTAGTCCGAACTCTAAAAATGACTGAGATTTTTTTTTCTTCAACTTTTCCAACAATTGTCTGATTTACTTATAAATTTTGAAACTGAACACATCGTTAGCCATAATTTTTAAATCTTGAAAAATTCTGAAAAATCTTGTAAAATATGAAGATTTTATGGTATCCTCGTAAGGCCTAAAAAACATGTTTGAAACACTTGTCAATGGAACGATAGAAAACGAATTATGGTGGATACGTGTATTCTGAAAGATTTTTTCCGTACTTTCACGTAAAAATATCTGTTTCATTCCAAACGGAGCGCAGAGTCGTGAAAGTGGGGTTTCAAATTTTTTTTTTTTTTTTTAAATTTCTAAAAATCATCTAATACCTCCAAGTTTATCCGCCCAAAAGGAAATGATGGGCTGACAATGGATTCTAAGTTAAAATCTCGTTTTCATTGTACTACGTCATGAAAAGTCCCGGATCCCTGTTCGATTATTGGGAATACCATAAAATTTTCATCAAATTCAAAAAACGCAACTGAAAAAGTGGCCCACTTGACGCGGAATGCCCCATATATATATAGTTACATAGTTTGGTTGAATTTTTTTTTCTTTGTTATTTTAATCTTTTTTTTCTCCCCATATGCTGTCAGTTATCGTTTTACTGTAGAAGGCAATTTTTTTTTCGTAATAAATTAATATCTGGCTATCATTCAAGTTGATTTTTTATTTTATTTTTTTTTCCCTCCGTTTTTGAGTTCTTTTTCTTTCTTCTTCTTCATCCTCTATGTATATGTAGGTATATTACAATTATTGTAGTATACTTACTATATCGCTTTTCACTTTTATAATAATCATTACGCTCTTATGCACTTGAAGAGTGAATTATATTGTATATATATATATATATAAACCCCTTTAGCTATATTATTATTCATTTATTCATTTAATTATTTATTTATTTATTTATTTATTCATTTATGATTTATCTACTGGCAAAAATTTATTATCATATATAAGTTTCGTTCATATATTATATATATGTATATTTATTTAATATTATATATTAATATGACATTGGGGCGCGTATATATACGCGCAGACAATTATACAAATAATATTATTTTACATAGTGTATAATCATCCGCCAAGTCGTTACCAATTATTATTATATATATATATATATATCTGCTATTAGATCAATGCAGTTCAAATTAATTATGTATAATATTTTCTAATTTCATGGTAATTCAATATTCTAGCTAAGTGTCGTCGCCGTCGTCTTTCGCCTTCTCCTTCTCCTCTTCCTCCCCATCCTCCTCCTCCTCCTCCTCCTCCTTCTTATACATGTTAGATAATAATTAATCATTATTTGTTACTAATCACCTCCAATCAACGTCCATTATTACACCTTCGATCTACAGCTAAAGTTATTGCAAAGGTAACTAACTGCCAACCACTAGGTTGATCGGCTTCCTCGATGGGCAAAAGGCTTTGTGGTGAGACGAACTCGGAAATGTTGAGAAATGCCACAGAAAAAAAATAAAATAAAATAAAAAAACCACATCACTACTCAGGACTTTGGTTGAAGAAAGAAGATATATAAGGAAAAGGAACAAGTTCCGTATAATTACTTAAGAAATCGTTTGAATGCGTCGAAATTTTTCAGTGATCGTTATAATATATTAATATATGGGACTTTATTTTTTTCGAAATGCATGAAATTTTTGTGAGTTATTAGCGTCATTATGCCCTTAGCATGATTCATTGTATTTTTTTTCGGAAATATTATTGAAACAGTATATTATCACTCGTTGCTCCATATTTTAAATAATGACATTCGCGTTTACCTACTTACACAGAGACCGTGCGTGAAACCGATGTCAGCGCCAAATCGGACACTATCGACGAAATTTGTCCCAAGCGTTACGAAAATCATGAAAAATCAGCCTATCAAATGCTTGGCGCGAAAAAAAGGACCAATCATTTTGAAGCACTCCTCCCGATAGGGACAATTTGGCGGCGCCACTTGTACACGCGCACGGTCTCTATAGGTATACACGCATATATTGTACTCGCACGTATGTGTATTGTGTGTATATATATACATATGTGTATATTATTGTATTTAATAGATTGCTAATTGCAGGAGATCGAACGATACCTACTGTATACAGAGCGATTCTCTGGAAAGTAATTAAAACACGCCTAAAAGGTAGGCAAGCGCGAAGGCGCCTGAAATTGAAATTGAAAAAAGTTGAAATCAAGAAAAAAAATGAAAAAAAATCATAGTTCAAAATAGAAGAAGAGTAGTACACAGGCGTTACAAATTTTTGTGAAAACAAAATCCGGTTATGACGGATTTACAAATTCTAGGTAAAGTATCCCATCCCTTTTTTACCATCTCTTTTCAGCTCTATCTAGTATAACAAAACATGTGCAAAAAAAACAAAAAAAAAAAAAAACAAAAAGACACACACAGAGAACAAACAAATTTTCAATATATTAAAAAAATATCAGATTCTTATAAAATCTTTTTGTAATACTGTATTATAAATATAAACCGCGACTTCGTATATTTTTGGCGAACTAATTTATAGCTGCGTATAATGGTTGAAGAAATTTAGTTAATTAGTTAGTCAGTTAATTAGTTAGTTTTTTTTTTTTACTTTTTTTCTTTTTTTTTTTTCTCTCTTCTTTATCGTTACAATAGAAATATACTTTCACGTCAGAACGATATTAAGTACTATTATTGATCTGGTTTTTAAGTTGATGAGACACCCTGTAGGTATTGGTGCTTTATATATGTATGTATATACGTACTTACATAATCCAGCTGCTGCAGAATTATAAAAATGACGGAGAGAAATATCTACGTAAGGCTTCCGTGATTCAATCATTTTTCTACTCGATACAAATTCATATTTTCTCCTTAAATTCGATAAATTATTGTTATTATATTATTATTGTTGTTGTTAGTATGATTATTATTATTATTATTATTATTATTGTTGTAGTTTTTATTATCATTACTATTACTATTATTAATATTATTATTATTATTATTATTATTATTATTATTATCAGTATTATTGTTATTATCATTATTATTATTATTGTAGATTCATTATTATTATTATTATTATTATTATTCATTTATTTAATCAATTATTTATTAGTTGAAAATTAGTCAAAATATTCCGACATGATCACTAAGGGCAGCCGCACTCGTCGACTACCATCTTTGGTAAATCCCTTTTGATTATATTTGAATCGGGGCCATAATAAATTAGAGATATGGATGAGAACTTCAAGGGTGCACAACAAGGCTGCATCCCCGCAAGTCTGTCCATTTTTCTATATTCCTCTATCACGTGTGTATAATAATTTAAAAAAGTATCCGGTGTTCTGTGACCCGCCCCGCAATCACCTCGGCAATAATTCGCGTAGTACCTACGAAAGAAATCGACGGTAATTAAACCGTTGCAAATTTTTTTTTTTTTTTTTTTTTCCTTCTCAAATTGTCTATAATTTATTTATTCATTCATTGATTTTTATTTACTCCTCTTACCCCTGTGGTGCGATTATCCAATCGTCCCAACCCAACTGCGAAAAGTTTACGTAGAAACGTTGCTTGCAGCATTGGCCCATCAACGGTCCGCTGCATTCTACAGCGCGTCTTCGAATCCGTTTTACACCCGTTGGATCCGTATGGACTACCAAAAACGGTCTGTCTGGGTCCTCTGTACCTGCCCAGGTTAAAAGAAAAACAAAAAAACAAAAAAAACTTTAACCAAAAGTATTTTCACGGCAAACATACACGAGCACGAGCACGAGCATTGAACAACGACGCCATTTAATTGCGATAAATATTTTCTTGCGATATTCATGGCCATTCAATTGCTTTTCCATGATATATATGAGTTGCCTTTTTCTAACTCGGTGTTGAAGAAATGGTAAAAGCTTGTCTTTTAGAAATCCGAAATGTGGCTAGGCGGTGAGAAGGCCCGAAAGTGACGAGGTGGAACGAATTTTCGCGTTTACCTTACGGTAATGGCGTACTTATTTTCGGACTATATTATATTTTCGGTATGGAACGCATTAATTCGAATTCTATTGCACTGTTCAGCCTTTTATGAATCTGATTATTATATAGCCGATATAGAAACAAAGAATTCCCCCCCCCCCCCCCTATCCGCCTTTCAACGCTTGGACTTAATTTCGCTCGTTTAGTACAATCTAATTGATAAATTTACCTTGTGTATTTAAAGATGGCTCTATTTCGTGAGGTGCGTGCCCGAACGTTGACACGTGAACGTGTAAGCCACATCCGGTACAATCGACTAAGAGAGTCAATTTGTCTTTCTGTATCTTGGCGCCACCCGAGTACCAGTCCATAACGACACTCGTCACGTCAAATTTCTGCCATCCTAATTGACCTATATTCACTCCAAGTGACGTGACCATTTCGAGGTGTTGTCCTAGCTCCTATAAATCACAGAATCGTATTTTAGAAGGCTCGTGGGAGTCATCACTGCTTGAATCTTCAAGTCTTTGTTATCATTTGGAGAAAAAAAAAACAAAAAATTACGTACCTTACCACGAAGATGTGTAGCGTTACCACAACGAACCCTGAAGACCCAAAGGGTGATATTTCTCTGATGATTTTGTCCCGGACGATGATGTTGATAGTGATGAGCGTGTCTGACCTCGACCCGTGCCCATAATGTGGCTTTTTTTATCCGTAAAGGTCCGAGGACTGGTTCACCCGTAGACATAGGGAACTCTAGTAATGGTTGACCGTTCAGAGTGTGCCCTAGAAGATATGGGAAGAAAATTAACGAGAATGAAATAAAATATTATAGCTAACATATCTGCAGCTCCTTATAATAAACTCTCGGTATAATTAAGGAGCAACGAAGTTTTTCGTCTGTAAAACTTGGCTCGAAACTATCCGCGGCAAAAAGTGAAAAGCTAAAGTTTTTCCGAATATGTTCTTGGCCCGAATAGAAAATTGTTTAGTTCATTAGCTACTCCCTCTTGCGACGAGCCTCTACAGATTTATGTAATCCTATAGTCTGCACCCGAATTAACTATCTGGGTACCCCCTACCTACTCCACAGACTCGTTGATGTGACGGGGCTTTCGTATATCACCGAGCAAAGACACACCCACGATAAACCTATTGGATTTATTTTCTCAACTTGCTCCGATTTGATGGACCACCCTTTAGCTTGGGTAAAGCTGCAGAAGGCTCGTATAGGTGGGGATAATCTCAGGGTGAGTCAACCCCTAGTCTCACACGTAGACTGCCACACACATCCACACCTATAATTTCATTCCACGCAATGCCAACTCTCCTCTACGAGCCACTGACATTACGGGCAAGTTACGTATATGTAGTACGTATAGGGGCGGTGGGGGGGTGGGGTGGATATATTACTTTGTTCGAAAAGTAGGTACGTATGTACGTGCATGATAGGCGATTGCGGTGTATATGTGCGGACGCCTATCCCTATAATCCTATCCCCCGGTATATCCGCAATAAAAGTATCATTTTCGCAACGACAATATATAATATCGTTGTAAATTCAAGCCATCGTAACCCATGTACCATATTTTCTGATTTTTTTTAACGCCTAATCATCGTCTCACGTGTCTCTTGTAGGTGGGAGTTGGACATTGCGAGTGAATATTGATCTTATGAAAGAGATAAGATATCGTCTTGGTGTATGCTTCACACATGGTGTGTATGTGCAGGAATTGACTAAATACTGCGCGTCTACGCGGTATAATATATAAAAGGCTCGACAAATTTCTTAGCGTTTTCTGTGCCAAGTCTGTAGAGCTGGACACGGCTAAGGGATGTCGTTAGGTAACCGCCCCAGTCAAGTCAAATTTCGTACCGGGATATTTCACTCTGAGAATAAGATATGCAGTAGGAGTTGAGCCATAATTCTATGGATTGAATTGTACAATCTGCACGCATGTGTACACACCTATATGTATAGGTACTACAGCTCACCGGCAACTCCGGGTGTAATATGGTTCTGTTGATCAATGATAAAATCCGCGGACTTAGCGTCTAGACAGGGCTTGCTTGGTGCACGCCGGAACAAATCACGTGCGCAAATTGATTGATCGCTGGAAAATTCAGCGACACCGTTAAGCCGTCTAGTTGTTGCAACCGCAACGTTACCAATATATAAGCGGTAAGAAGAGGAGAAGAATAAGAAGAAGACGAAGAAGAAGAAGAAGAAAGAGAAAGAAAACCTAAAAAAAAATAATAATACAATAGACAAGACAAGACAAGAGGTCAGAGTTGAAGAGAGTGACAGAGGGGCAGAGAAGGGTCCCCTATATGTAATGGTAGACAAGTCAGTCAGTCGTGCATCGAGTCCTGAAGCCACGTGGCATTCAGCGTGTGGCTATTGCACGATGCGATACTCGCTCTGCACTTACCCGCTATCACCCTCTACGCAATTGCGACGACATTAACGGTGCGCAAAATTCAAACGAACATATTTTTTTTATACTGCACTAGTATAAAGATGCCCGAGGGAACATTACAGGAACGAGGTAACGTCGTGGAATTCGAGTCGAGCCGTATATTATTATGGCTGCGGAGCGTGCAGAGATAAAATTTTCCATTGATAACAAGGGAAGAACCGGGGACTGTAGCGATTCATCTTCCGCGCACGGTAGTTCCGCGGGGATACCGCACTCTAACAAAAGGTTCACCGTGAATAAGTAAGCCGGGATGCACCAGGCAGCAACCGGACGTAGACAATTATGCACACTACGGCGCCGGCGCCTATAGCTAGATATAACATACCCGTACCAATTAATTCCGACCACCTACCCGGTTCAGCAAAAGTAATGATCTCCGAAGTTCTTGCATAAAAGTCGTCCAACTCTTCCTGCGGCTGTTCATCCCTTGATCTATCGTTGAGAGGATCACCTTCGGGCACGTTTACCTGACCGTTATCGTCCGTGTCCCCGTTTGAGGGACCGCGATATACCGGTGTAGTCGTGGTTGTCGACGGGGATGACGCCTCGGTAACGAGGGTTGTCCTCTCCGTTGATTGTTCCATGTTCTTGTACGAGAACTCTTCGCTACCGTAAGGAAATTCGCCGTAGGTATGACCCGCGACGTTCAGACTTTCCTCGCTGTATATGCCGCGGTGACGATAAACCGTATTCGATTGCTGGTGATTATGTTGCCTCGAGGAAGTGGCTGCAGTCGCCGACTGTGATACTGACGGTGCAAGCGGCTGGGGCTGGGCTTCGGCTCTGTACAAAGTCTGCAAAGCTAGGTTTCTCGGTACACTTGCGAGGGTCTTGTTCACGTCGGGACGTCCTCGTAGACCAAGTTTAGTTAGTATTTGATGCTTTATCGCCTCTAGCCTCAGGTCGTCAGGACTTGGATCGTTTTTGACATCCCTCTCGCTGGTACCTCCGCTCTTTCGCCCCTCGGCGGTCTTCGACTGTTGGCGATTATGGTGTTTGCTGTTATGATGATTGTGGCTGTGATGGTGATGCAAAGTGTGGTGATCTCGCTCCCTCGGACAACCAGGACAAGCTTGGTGTTCCTGATGATGGTGGGCGAATATAGTCGGCAGTATAAGGATCCATAGAAATACAATGATTAGCCGAAGACACGAGATGTGACTCGTTCCTCTTGAGGTGTTCAACGGGGCCCCACCACACTTTGTACGTTTCCAGTAAATAATCGTCCTTAAGATATACAACAGACCCGCGATAGCTAATGGATGGATAAGTCGCGTTGCGGTGGAGAACAGCGACCATCGAGACCGCGAGCTCTTGGTCAACGATGATTTATCGTATATCAATGATCTCTGGCAATTCGAGAGCACTTCTTCAAGGCTTATCTCGTTATCGATGACGTTTAAAGGGATCCGCTGAGCCGGAGTACTACTCGTCGCGTCGTAATCCGCAATTGATCGTGAATGCGCCGATTGTGTTTTTGGTAATTTTGAAAAGTCTACGTTCGTAATATCGTGCTGCATCGCGACAATAAGTCACCTTCCTTCCTCGGTGATTTTTCCTTGTCTCCGAAACTCCCTCGCGAAAAGGCACTGCAGTAATTTCTTCCAAAAACTTTCAACTCTCCGTTCCAATTTGACAAATACAATGATTTCCTCTTCCCTACCTTCTCCCTCTCTTTCTCTTTCTCCTTCTCCTTCTCCTTCTCCTTCTCCTGATGCTGGTGATGCTGTACAATTACAATTATCTGCGGGTCTACTCGGTTCAGAATGACTATTATTTCGTTCGCGTAAACGTGCAGCCAGAGTGTTGGCTGACGGGCGATTGACGTTTGCACCGTTGATAGCAATGGTAAACGATGACTGTGACAGGTATGCATCCTTAATAAGATCACCCATCACCAATAACCCGCGCCTTTCCACCTTATAGAACCACTTTTTATTTCCGTCAAGTAAAACTCTCTCCTCACTCCTTCCATTCGCTTAGGCTGGCTCGACACTTCTTATATTCCGATTACCAATAAACCAGTGCAGAAAATTTTGCACACCCTTTCCTTTCCTTTTTCTTTTTCTTTTTCTTTTTCTTTTTCTTTTTCTTTTTCTTTTTCTACTTTCTTTTTTTATTCTCCCAGATCCAAGACGAGTATATCCTATCTCTCCGCTGGCTCGCAGTACAGACTCATGTTAGCGACTCAATTTCTTAGGGGTGCGGTGCGGTGGCTCGCTGCGGATCTTCCCGTTACGCGCTTCTCTCGCGACTATAAGAATAAATATGAGGCATGAAGGACCAGAGATAGAAGGCGAGATATCAAGATATATATAAAGAGATGGACGAAGAGAGAGAGAAAGAGAAATAAAGAGATCAAGAGAGAGAGAGAGAGAGCGGGGGGGGGGGGGGAATGAGAGAACGTCGGGGCGGGGAAAGGAAGAGGGGGAAGGAGGATGGCCAAAGTTTGATAAATTTGGCTTAATGATTTTTCGATTCTCTTTTTTCGTCTCAGTTTCTTTTATTTCTAATTATCCCCATCCTCATCCTCTCTCCGTCTATATATTTCTTTCTTCGAACTTTATACAAGCCGAGAAAGGTTAACAGACTATATTTTATCTCCTTACGCGACCGCGGTGATCCTTGCAATGCCTCAAGTTGAAGTTTCAACCGTGAATATGCAGTATACCGGCCTTATTACTTTTTTTCGCTGTCATAGATGTTATAAACTATAACTATAATACGCGATGATTTTTCAATTACTTCATCTAGTATATAGTATAGTATAGCATATATAGTATACGTGTATATATTTGATTTTTTATTTTCTTTTTAAATTTTCTTCTTCTTCTTTTTTTTTTTTTTTTCTAATTTTTATACTTTTGCCTCGTTATTCCCCGTATATTGAAATGAAAATATCACTAATATCACTTTAACGACGATTCCGCGGACATGAATTACTGCGACGAGGCATGCTTGCCGGAGACGCACCGGGCACTGAATTAATGTACATGTATCACCCAACCATAGAACCAACGAACCAACGAACCAACCAGCCAACCAACCGACCAACCAACCAACCGACCAACCAACCATCCAACCAACCAACCAACCAACCATCCACTCTACTACTAAAACTACTTGCACAACTACAGCTCGGACATACACACACTCAATCACACTAACACAGACGTAAATATTCCGTCCGCCTGTCTGCCGCTGACTACTGCTGCTACTGCTACTACCTTGGATGGTATAGTTATGTTATATATGTATATATATATATATATATATATATATGAATGTATGGGTGGTCGGCGGGGGGCAAGGGGGGGGGGGGGGGGGGGGGGGGGCTCTTCGTGTTCACGGTAGTGATGTGATGTTTCCACGCGTATATATATATGTATTAATAGTGGTGGGGTATACATATATACGAAGATAGATCTAAGGATGTGGTGAACAGTGAGACTCGGACGATATCGCCTATAGGGGGATGTAGGATAGTCTGACAATAGTTTGCGCAAGCGCTTCTTATCACCCACCCACCCCCCCCCCCCCTGCCCCTTCCACCCCCCCGCCCCCCCCCCCTGCGCCTGCAAATAACGAAAGAATCCTAGAGGAAATTCTACGAAGGGGATTGCTAGGAACCAATCCTTACAATACAGCCTCTCAACTCTTGGTTATATCCACGTGCCGCAAATCTTTCACTTCGATTCTTTAAACACTTTTCCCAACCACTCCTTAAACTTCGGTATATATATATACATATACATATACATATATATATATATATATATTAGGTACAAATCCTCTTTCGTTTGAAATTTCATTTAATCCGCACTGCGAATAATCTGCTCTCGCCCCCCCCCCCCCCCCCCCCCCCCGCCCCACCCTCCGAGGTATTATTATCGTTACAAATTCTCACACATCAGTCTATATAATAGGTGGACCAAAATTTATCTACATAGTTACATGAGAGGGATATGAAATAAAAGATTTCCTCATTAATTTTCTCTTCTTATTCATTAATTCGGATGCAGCTTTTGCGCAACAACCGCGGAACAATTCCGGTGATATTTTTGTTATGCACTACAGTCTCATGAGACTGAGATGCAATTAAATGATATGTGCTGTATACCTTATACCTACTAGGGAGGCGAAAATTTTTTTACTTAATATTAAATGCGAATAACAGAAACGGACAGTCAGAGTTGGTATGTAAGGTAGGTATATGCGGGGGTTAGAAAAGCGTTGAGAAAAGAGACTCTAGGAGCTCTCTGGCTGGCGAAGCATATTGATCAGCGAATGGTTGTTGGCTACATGCCACGTGGGGATTCTGTACGAGAGATTCTGTTCCGAGTTTCTTTCCTTATTATGATCCGACGTCTCCTTCTTCTATCCAGCCGCTGCCACCGCCACCGCCGCCGCCGCCGCCGTCGCCGCCGCCGCTGCCACCTCGATGTCAAGACTATTATACGAACAACACCCATACATAGACCAAGCAAGGGAGGCGGTATAAACGCCAATAAATTTTTCAAGGAAAAACTGTTCCATCGTCGTTACTGAAAATATTCTTAAATCGTTCCCGAAATTCGAGTTCTGCTTTAGTTTATCAGAAATATCTCCGAAATGTTTCCTTTTTTTTTTCTGTTTTTTTTTTCTATTTCCATTTGGCCCCTCTTGGTTTATTCATTGAAATCTCAACTCTGTTCAAGAAAATTGATTTATCGATCCTTTAGTACGACTAAGGGATGAAATAACATTCGGTCGCATTTTTATCGACGGAGTTTGACAGGTGGATAAGGAAGGTGCGCGCGATATCGACGCTTTGTAAAGAAAAAAAACCACGACGTTTTTACTGATCTACGGTAATATAATTCACTCGATAATATCTCAAGGTAATACAGAGATATTTTCCTTTACTCTGATGGTAAACGAAGATCATTTTTGTTATCAATTTGAATTGCAGTGTATGTTTAAAACGCGAGATATCGCATAATATGTGAATGAATTATTGATATTTGAAAAATTTTCAAATTCGTCGACTAATTTTCAAAACATTCTTTAAAATCGATCAATTTCAGGCGAACTCGTGTTTTATTTTTACTAAGAATTGTCAGTTTTCTATCACCCCAACGGTATAACATTTATTCGAGACGAATGCGGCTGACTACTTATATATCGTATAATGCTATAATATCATTATATTTAATATTGTTATTTGAATGATAATCGAAAAAAATATATCCGAGAAAATCGAAGGCTGTTCAGATTGCTGAAAGTCACTCGAAAGGCGGGCATTGATCTTCGTAGTCTTAATTATGCGATAGAATTATTATTATCACGCAAGCATTTGCACTATAGTAGGTATACTTTGTATACCTATACATGCGGTTTGCCTACGTGTGCGCGAGCGTCTAGTCTTGATGGTATTTCTAAGCTCGGGTATGATTGCGTTTGATTATGCGAATTAGATCGATCATTGCCTTGTCTAGCCATCGTCTCGCCCGGCGATTGACAAAAAGTAAATATTGTCCATCTTCAAGAAGAATCCGGCCGCAACTTGTCGTCATCTTAGTCTGGTGTGCTGAAATAGTGATTCACACTTAATCGAGGTCTCCGATGCTCCAGATTTCCGATTTATTCAAATAGAACTTGTACAATCATCATACCCGTCGTATTTTTCACCTGAATTAAACCGCTCCTTTTTTTTTTCTCTTTCTTTCTTCTACATAATTTACAATTATTTGGGTCATCTGAAAATTGTCGAGGATTTATAAAGTCGTATATACACATATGTATATGATTGTCGTGACATAGTATACGTATATAGGTACGGATAATTGAAAATTCTAACAACACCGCGGTGCAGTGTCATAGGCTGTAGAGTGTAGGTAGTCGTAATTTCGCGTAACCCTCGTGGTGTTCTTTGAGAAACACCGTAAGTTAGGGTATTAGAGCAGCTATTAACGTATTGTACGGCCTCACCCACCCTTTCGTTCTCTCACCCCTTTATCGTGCGTAGGCCTATGCAGTTCGTTTTACTGTTTTCTTTTTTTTTTTTTCTTTCTTTCTTTTTTTTGTTCCTTGTTCTTTTTTCCTGCCTCTGTTTTTTTTTCTATCCATTTCCTTATTTTCCCCTGGTGCGTGTCGGGTGCAACCCTACGCGCTGCAGGTGTAGTATGACGGCAAGTTGAACGGCGTCAAATAACCCGGAGTCCCGTGTCTCGAGTCTCCGTTTACGCTAGACTTGCAACTTTATTTTTTTCTTCCTCCTTCTTGTCGTTTCAACCCTTTTCCCTTTTCCCTTTTCCCTATTCCTTTTCCCTTCATTCCTCGCTCTCGTTTTACTTCGTCATGCTTCCCCTCTCTCTCTCTCTCTCTCTCTCTCTCTCTCTCTCTTTATTCCTGTTCGACTGTATCTGCCGCACCCTCCGCGGTAGTGCTGGGCGATGGGGCTTCCACGAGGGAATTTTTTGATGATGCCCGTTTGTTGGGTCGGGGATATATGATCGTCTTTTGTATACCTAAGTATAAACGTCGTGTGGCCCCGAGAGATCCTCAATTGGAGCAAATAACCGTTGAACGTGACCTGATACCCGTTTGCTTACGCCAAGTAAATCGTTTATTCGGTATATGATATACCTACCTACGTCTACGCTATACACTGTTGTCTGATCAAATTTTTCTTTCATCAGATTTTCTACACTACCAGATATAATTCCCTTTCCGTCAATTTCTTTCCTCATTTTCGACCTCATCACATTTCCGAATCATTATTAAACTATGGGGACACAGATAAAAAGAAAAACAAAACAGATAAAAAGAAAAAAAAACACCATGATTTGTTTAATACAGATGCTGGGCTTGTTCCTAGTTTCTGAAATGCCGCTGCTCCCGATTAGTACGGTCGATGCGCGAACTGGATGCGCGCAGCGTCAGTCGTTCTTCGACCATTGAGGTGAACGCATCTCTGGTGTTTCCTACTGGCTGACTTTTTGACGCAACGGTCGATGATATGCTGTTTATAATCTACTGTATATACGTATATGCTGATGGCCTAATTAATTCAATAAATAATTTCTGTTTTCGTCACCTAATTAAATTAAAAACACCAAAATAAGATTACCTACTTATTGATTTAATTGAGAACTGAAAAATACTTTGGAATAATTATACATACCTACGTATACAGATACATTTCTTCAGATTTAATTTGAGGAAAAGATTGCACCGGTGTATGATATGAAGCGTATTTTTAAAACAGCAAAGATTGTCTGTCGGCACCCACCGGGGCCCGGGGGGGGGGGGGGGGGGGCAAAATGGGCACCCCCAAAAAAGTAAAAAAGTAAATGGTATTCTAAAGTAAATACGAAAGTGAATTTAAAACGTTTTGCAATTTTGCAAAGTTTTCTATTTTCATCGTGCCCCCCCGCTCCCCCCGCCATATGTATATGAAGAGCAGTTGCAACGTAAAAAAAAAGACTGAAATTGATTAATTGGAGCTTCGCCTCGCCTTGGGGTGCTTATCTATCACGTGCATATAGGAGCTTCAGCTTCAGCCAAGATTATATTTCAATGACTATAAGTAGAATAAATGCTTACCAGTAATTATGGTACAGACAAGAATGATGTATGTGTATTTTGAGGGGAAGAGATGCAGGGCATTCAAGTCGTTCGTTGTTCGCATTATCGGTAGATACCGGGATGACATTCGCGTGAGGAATGCCCGACCCTTTGATGATCTTTTCATAAATTGATCCATAAATATGTATTTATAAAAGCGATATTTACACGTAACGTTTCTCATCTAAATGAGTTTCAATCTCACAATTATTATTATTAACAAAGTCCAAATTGATTAAATAAATCGTTTATGTATATATAATATATATATTATATTATATATACATATATACTGCAGTCAAGAAAACTTTCTATACCGATAAAGTTTTTGTTCATAATTTTTCGATCGAATTAGTTGGAGAATTTGATTTTTTGAATTTATAACGGCTCCTGCTGCACAGCTGACATCGACGATCGATATACCTATACATATATAGAATGCACGGATAAGGCGATTCCCCCTAGGATTTATTTTTCGCCGACTCTGCGGAGAATGATTCTAATCGAAATTATTGTCAATTTCTGAGAATCCGCAGTGTACCTACGTCTTGATTTTGAATGCAAATTACGCGCAGACACGCACATCAATTCTAATATTAATTATTAACAACGTGCATACATGCGGGAATTCGTGACCTATACGCGTATATAATACCTACATGATGTATAAGGGATTACGGAGTGAATCAGCTATATTACGCTGCAGTAACAAGGAAAAAAGGGTATAGTTGAGTTGGTATATCACACATGAAAAATGTTAGGTGTACTTCTTTTTCTAATTCGATTATCGACATTTGTTCAAACTTCCTTTTTTCTTTTCTTATTCTTTCCTTCTTTTCATATATGAAGCAAAAGTTATGGAATAAGTATGAGGTTCTTGGCGTGTAATTTGCATGAAATTGAGAGCAGTGGTGTGCTGCGATTAAATGAGCTCATTGATCAATATGTTTCATACTGCACTTGCGTACATTGTATAGATACGTAAATCGATAAATCGATAAATCGGTAGATCCCGTGGCCTGCAGCTGCAGCAGAGTGCAACTGCAGACGGGGCAAATAGTTCTCGGTCAACTGTGAAAAACAGTTATTTATAAAGACACAAACTATGCGTGTGCTGGTGTTACTATTGAACAACTTCTCCAGGCTCGATCGATAAATTAATTAATTTGAAAATCTCAATAAAATCGCGACAGTATTATATTCTGTACTATACAGGGTGACCCAGAACTCCCGCACCGCCCGGAACAGGCAGGTTCCTTATCGAATTATGAGACGAAAGTATTCTTTACGAAAACTCTGTAAGACCAACGGTTATCAAGTTATTAAGAATCGCGATTTACCGATCAGAGCATCTTTCCATAGTCAACCGCTCCATAGTTCCAGCGGTACAGGTCGTCCGCTCCATAGTCTTTGGCCGTTCACGTCATCCGCTCCATAGTTTTAGCGCTCCAGGCCATCCGCTCCATATAGTTACGGTCATAAGCTCTGATTGGTCGATTGCGATTTCTGTAATTACTCGAGAACCGTTGGCCTTAGAGAGTTTTCGTAGAGGAAATTTCGTCTCAGAATTCGAAAAGGAAGCTGCCTGTTACGGGTGGTGCGAGAGTTCTGGGTCACCCTGTATATTGTGAATACACACATACATATACCGTAGATTTTGTTAAAAAATAAATAAAGAAATGAAAAAACAATTCTAAATTTGTATTATTCATTTATTTTTGAGAACTTATATATAATTGGAGGGTGTTAAAAGCTACGAATGAAATGGTGTTGGACACCCGTTGCACAATGGTACATATAATGAAGATATATATGTTTTATTTCGAGGGTTTAATTAATAAACACACATATTGCATAATTCCTGATTGTTTCATTTTTATTCATAATTGTAATAAAGTTGCGTGTATATAAATTAATTTCTATTTATATACATATATATATGTATATAATAGAGATGGGTAGCCTAGTGATTCCGTATCTAATGCGTTTATAGAATTTGACGTCTTTAAACAATACATACATACACATACACACACACACACACACATATATATATATATATATATATATAATATATGTATGTATGTATGTATGTATGTATGCAATTACGATTATCTACTTGGTGAATGATGAAAATTAATTATATAACTATATGTGATTATCTCTCTAACTTACTCGTGGAGTTATGTGTGACTTTGATTTCAAGACTTAATTTCTCACATAATATATATGTATACATATATATATATATATATATGTTTGTAGTTCCTTTTTTTTCTATCTTTTTTTTTTGTTAATTTTAAATTTTTCTTTTCTTTCAAGTATTACGCGCGAATCTTATAAACGTCACATAATCATTATTATTGTTCATCTCTGCATTTACTGCATATTATTACATGTATATATATGTATATATATATATATATGTATAAGGGAGGATGGGGCAAAATGGACTAGCGGGACAAAATGAAACCCTTGGGGAAGAAAAGTTCATATTCATGTTCCAGTTCTTTTATCGTCAATCGGTTTTTTTTCTTTTTTCAGTGGCCCATTTTGCCCCGCGGGGCAATTCTTCCCCACCCCCCCGACCCTTACCTTCCCCCCTAACATATACACATATATACTCATAATACAATATATATTATTCGTGAAATCAAAATCTTTTATCTAATTTATGTATTCTATATGGTATAATATATCTATCTATTATATAAGTCTTGCCTAATCAATTTCTAACACGCTACATATATATATATATATATATATATATTTTATATATATATATATATATATATACCTGTACATACATCATTTTATATATTATCGCACACAGCCCCATATCAAATTGCATTTACCACACAAACATATTATAGTATATTTAAGCGAACTGCACAAACCCATAAAATAAGACGCATGTATACCGCATATTATGTATATATATAAATATATATATATATAGTATGCATAATTGATTCAAAAACAAACAATCGTTGTATATTTATATCGATTATACAATTATTATACCATATATATATATATGTATTATATATATATATAATATATGGAATTATTTATTCATATAATATAATATATATGCCCTATATTGTTCACATAATATAATATTACCTAGTTTTTATTTCCTTCTTTATTTTCTTTTGTTCAGGCATTATACATATACATACATATTATACATGATATATGTGCCAATTGCGGAAAGGAATATGAGGCTATAGCATGCTATAGTCATTGTCGAATTATTGGCGTGTCATATACATATACCTATATACCTATTACCCCATCGTGTATCTTATATGATTTGTCCAAGTAGTAGAATGGCTAATCGTGAAATGCATTAATGACAATAATTAATTTAAATTTAATAATCATGGTATGTATGTAATTATTATACAGTATAGTGTAGGTATGTATAATATGTGGGGTTTTTCAGTTTTCTGTGCACTTATATATAGGTATACCTTATCGCGTCTTGATACGTTTTAAATAATATGTACCGGGACGCTATAGGAACTTAATTATTCTTCGTCATTATTAGTTGCCCGATCATATATATATATATATATGTGTATATATATATATATATATATACTGCGATAATTTATCTTCCAATATGGATCTATGTAGATACATACATATACTAATATTATAACGATGAACATTATTAAAATTTGATAAAATTATACTTGTCTTACACACTGCACAATTATTATTACATATAGTACCTATACACAGCTTCGATATGCAGTCTTAGCTCACACTTCTTAATATTATTATGTTGTCATAAATTATTATTTTCTTCCCCTCTCCGTTGACAATTTTTTTTAATTTTTTTTGTTTAATGCAGCGCCATTGTTTTCGCGAATAAAATGATCATTATAAAGAAAAGAGAAGAGAGAGAGAGAGAGAGAGAAGAAACAAAAACCTAACTAACTCTAATGTCGTTCACGCAGTATACTCTTCTTGCATGTGTTTTTCAATCTCTATTCAATTATAATATATATACATGTGTATATATATGTTTATACTTATTCAGCAATAGATTGCAAAGTTGTTTATCATGTCCAGGCGATGATGGTCTGATATTATATCAACCTTCGAATTATAACCATCGCGCGTTTTCTTACACCTTTTTTTTTCTTCTTCTTCTTCTTCTTCTTCTTCTTCTTCTTCTTCTTCTTCTTCTTTATAAAAGCGGTAATGAATCGCGATTAATTTAAAAAAAAACAAAAAAAAAGAACTGCTGCACCTTCATAAGTCAACAGTCCAGACTTTTATAGACAAACCAAAGTTTAGGGTATTAAAGATTATGGTTGAACCCCAGTGAAATAATAATAATTGACGACTAAACGTCGACCATCTTTTTACACCTTTGGAAAATCTTCTTTTTAATTCATCTTATTATTTTTTTTAATTTTTTTTTAATTTCCTTTATTATTCTTATTTGAACCTATCCCATTCTGCACATTGATTAGACGGATATAGACTAGGAACATCCGCAACGTTCGACAACCATTCCGGGAATTTTTGTAAACACTATTTGGTACTCGCTGTCAAAGTAGAGCATCGAGATTTGGGATAGCTTACGCGCGGCACAACAGGGACCAGAGTTATTTGGAGCCTCCGCCAAACTCACTAGGTGTGTGTTTGGGTATTCCGGCAAGAACGCCATCGGACAGTCGCCAGAACAGTAGTTGGCATCGTATCTGCAACACAACAAGATAAATCGAAATTTTAATTTTTCACATCATCGCAGACCTTTCTCCACTCCTGGATATCCGAATTCAAAAAAATCCACCTCATCGCACCACCGGGAGAAGCAGGCTAGTTGGCTCCGCACCAATTCTCATGATCAAATGAATGAAGTACTACAAGAGTATCAAATCTTTTGCTCGAATCTTTCGAACAGAATTTACCATTTCGATTCCAACATACATATTTTGGAATAAGAAGTTTATCACAGAGCGAGAGCAAAATAGTTGAATTTCCTTTTTTCACTTTTCATTTTTTGAGCCTGTGATAACTCCCTAGTAACCAAATCTTGCAAGAAACTTGGACAATCCTCTTTCGCAAGCATCTTTCGGTAGATTTGCAGCAGACTTTTGTATGATCATTTCAAAGTAACACTTGAAATAATCAACATCTTGCGCAAGTTCATAGCATGCATGCGTAAACAGACTACTAGTGGGTCATATGTAAGCATGTTGCAAAAATCTTCCGAAAACCTTGCGGCAGATGGTTAATTGCAGTGAATACTGCATTGTGCAGTATTCACTGCGCCGGTCGTATGCGACTGATGATTAGGCTGTGTAATTTTTCTCGCGAGAAAGTCTCGCGCCAAACTCGCACCTAGCGGCGAGCATGAAACTATTCGGTTGATTGTGAATAGGAATCACAAGTTCCAGCTTTTTGGAAGACAGTGGTGTGATATCGTTGGGTCAGACGTGTCGCGGATAAAATATTCGAATCGTGACGGGATTTTTACCTTTTTGGTGCGATGATCCAGTCCCATCCAAACTTTTCAAAGTCAACGGTGAGCTTGTACCGGCAACAACGAGACTCCTGTGTAGCTTCGTCGCAGTTTAGTCCAACGGTTCTTTTGACGCGTCCTCCTCTCCTCGAGTCGACGTCTTCAATTTTCACGTCTAGATACGGCGTGTGTTCAGCGTCCGGGTCAAGTTCAATAAGTTTGAAGTTGTTTCTTCTGTGGCTGCTAGTTGATCCTCCGAGTTTAATGACGACGCCAAAGTTCTCGCGAGGGTGTTTGAACCACTGAGTTACCATTCGTTTGACGTCTATCACAATCCAATCTCCGTTTCTCTCGGGTCTTGGGTGTTTAGTCGTTAGCGGTGGTCCAAGAAGAGGACCTCCGTTCTCCGTTGTACCTTTCAAAATTCTTTGTAGCGTAACCGTTATCGGACCCTTGGCGTTTTCCTGCTGAAAACTACTCCTCAAAACGTCCCCAGGTGTGTCGTGATCACTACCCCACACCCACAGCGATAATTTAGCTTCCGTCACACGGTGCTGTACGATTTTGTCCGAGAACTTGAAGTACAGAACTTCCAGGTTCCCTTTCGAATGTCTCAGTCGTTGATCTGGAAATAACGAAGACGAAATGTTAGGAAAGAGCATCATCATGACATATAAGTTCATTCCAATGAAATTTACGGGAAAAGGGAGCCTGATCATTGGCACGTTGATCATTATCACCCATTACACACGATCACGTATATGTGTAGTTAAACCTAGCGAAAGGTCAACGAGGCCAATCTCTCAGTTTTTCATTTGTATTTCGACAAATGATCATATTGCAACGAGCGGTGGAGTCTGGAGGAGGCCAGAATTAGCATCGAACCCGATAGTTTTTGTTCAAGTTTCAACCGATCGCTTCAAGATTGAGAACTTTAAACTTTCACGGCGGTACGTGACACGGAGCAAACCGCGAGGCACGTTCGCAACCAGTGTGTTCATGTTCGTGCTCATTTTGTATCAACGTTTTTCCTCACTTGCGGTACGTTAATCTCATTGCTAAAAGATGAAACTTGATGGTCGATCACGTGAGCGTTACAACAGTTATAGAAATCCGCGGAATATAGTGTGCGAGTTAAAAAGGCACGAAAGAAAAGAGCAGAACAGAAAAATAAAAAAACAAAATGAATAATATCTATATTACCATACAGACATGACGGTATGATGATTTCGCTTACGTTAGAAATGCGGAGTGATTCGCGCAATAATTTGAGGATAGAAAAAAAAAGAATGATAAATAATCGCGATTACGCGGCGCACTATCGCGCCTATCTTTATACACGCATATAATTGCACGTTGCGTCAGACTTAGAGGCATTTCAATTTCGCCTAATCTCTTATCTCTGTTTAAACTAATTACTGTTCTCAATCTGTTACCAGACATATTTTATGGACCTCGGCCCACGTGCCTGCGATTTCTTTTTTCCAACTATACCAGCTAGAGATAGAACGCCATGTGTATATCGTACTATAACACAAACGTAGACATAGTAGACGGATTGAGGAACTGTCGTCATCCAGAGGCAGGGACAATCAGAGAAGTGAGACTCGAGGTGGTGGCATGCGGGACATTTAACATGGAATATTCTCCCGAGTTTAAATATAGTACCTATATAACCATTACCGAAGCGAGTACACGGGTCACCCGCTCAAATACGCCTCGGAGTTAGAGCAACCAGGAAATGATTACATAGCTTTACGATTTTGCGCGGTATAGTAACCCCGAATTATTTTCACAGGCATTTGATCGTATGGTCATCTTCTTCTGGTTAATGGATGAAATTTTTTCAAATTGGTTATTCCAAGCGGACACACATACTCAAACTTTGCGACAGGTCAAGTGATCGCAAGTGAATAGACATAGTACAGTCGGACCTCCCGTAATGTGGTACCTCGGTTTGAGAGAGTCTCGCGATCAATGTGAATTTTCAAGAATTCCCCCGTCGCCCCGACCATTCCTCTTGCGCCTATACTTCATCTATGTTCGTTACAGCTAAACCGGTTTCGGTGACGTTCACCTCTCTTCGCACCCCTCTACAGCCTATGAGCTCACGACCTCCCAGAATGTGGAAATCGCCCAAGTTGAGCGAAATTCTGAGAATTATTTCCACATTACGGGAGGTTCGACTGTATATGCTTCTAATCAAGCAGATTACTTTACCCCTGTGATTACAGATTCAGCGCATAAGTGCTGGTAAAGTTCGTCCATTCGCTTGAAACTAGCTTTGACGATAATCTCGCGGAGTCTTCCTCTTTCATTTCCATAAACAAGTTCAAATACCCGAAGAGCTGTTCATACCGCACTCTTCTTTCTCCATTTGGTTATACATTGTAGAAACTGGTATTCTATATCTGTCGAATTATCGAGAGAGTGCAGCGGCGACGAGTAAACGGATTGTGATTATGTATTGTGTTCTTCGGATACGTAGGGGGGGTAGAGCGTTTGATTAAGCATTGCCTTGGAAAACAATAGCGATACGGGGTCGTATCTTTATACTTGTGTCTAGAAACGAGTGTAGAATAATTAATACGACTTGACCTCGCCGCGGTGCATCGGTGCGATTTTCCCTCCGACTTGCAGCGGTACGGCGATCGTACGTCTCCCGCTCCAGCTATGTGTAAATGCATGTATGTACGTGCATATGCATACGTATTCAACCCCCCATGTCGTTAATCCGCACTATCAGTTCAAAAGCTCCAGTCGACTGAAGACCGCGAGGAAAAGTTCGCCACGTGATACCCTTGATCATCAAGCTCCGTGGTCCAATTCAAAGAAATGACGTGCAACAAGTTATCGATTAAGAGACCGTGGGGGTGGGCAGAGTCGGTGCGACCGAATCGCAAACGTTTCGTGTCGTCATTTCAGTAACTTTTTGCACTAAGATTAAAATCGTATAACGATGCAGATAGCTAGTCGACGAGGTCGACGAGGTTCCTCAAAGACGTTTCTATAAGCGGCCAATTCTCGGGGGTAAGAAACCTCAGGTAGATATAGGTATCAAACGACATTCTTCGGGGGTTCGAGGTCGATAAAAGTAACGATCCTATTTTCAAACAGTCGTGAATCTACTCGTACGAATGTATAATCGAAATTGTTTTTAGAGGTCGCGACGTGGGATGAGGGAGAAGAAAACTAAAAACGGTTGGGCTTTGCACGCATATTGCTGTCTTCTATATATATATATACTACATGTATTAATGCATGTACATACATGCCCACGTGTATATGTATAGTATATGTATAGTATATGTCTTAGTGCGAGGCGCACGATTTCGTGGAAGTTTGGATCGGTTAGGGAATTGCGAGGGGCGAGCGAATTCGTGGAGGTTGAGGTAGTGGTTTGAGGTTTAGGTTTAGGTGGATGTGGAGGTGGAGGTGGAGGTGCAGAACAGACTAGCCGGGGAGCCAGACAGGCGGATAGAGAGATAGAGAGAGAAGAGCTCGTTGCGTGAGACTAGCGAAACTACCCGACCTCAAACAGCCCGCCTATAGTGCGTTGAACCCCGAAATTAACGTAGTCAACCTGCGTCGCGAACGAAATTCTCAATTCTTAGGACAAAACAAAATGCAGCTGGATTTATTCCCTGCAACCGAAAATTCTTATCGATTTTCAATAATATTTCTATCTTTACATCCAATAGGTCTTGTAGATTATCGATTATAGAATATCATCTTCATTTTTACATTTCCGTTGATATCTTTTTTTTCTTTTTTTCTTTCTTTCGTGTTTCATTCTTCCGCTTGTACCTTGAAATAATTTCAATATCGAATATCTCCCCCAGTTCCGAATCATTATTATTATATATATATATATATATATATATATATATGTATATGCGACATAATTCGAACGAGAAATGATGGGAATTTTTAATGAGTGGGGGAAAAAAAAAAGAAAAAAAAAACACATAAAATGGGAAAAAATTAGAAAAATTGGGATAAAAAAATTTCGCTATAATTTACAAGGCGTTATACCCAATTCGTAAATGCGAACCACTGACGATTCGCGGCGCGGCGCCTGTCTGCGCGAATACGCGCTTGACCACAGCTGTATACCCCACCCCCTATACAGCACGTCATTGTTCCCTACTCGGCTAATATACATACATATATGTATATAGATACATATATGTATATAGATATATATATATATATATATATATATATAGTATGTACATATATGTATATCGATTTCTTGGTATTCGTTAACGCTCGATTGAAATATTGATTCAAACGCAGTTCATGTCTATAATCTATATAAAAAAAAAAAAAAAAAATGAAAAAAAAAAAAAAGGTATACATATATATATATATATATATATATATATATATGTATATATATATATATATATATATATGTATATATATACATATATTATAATAGTTAACGCAACAAAGTTTCAACAAATCTTATCCATTGTTAGCGCATGCGCGAAATTTTTCGTTACAGTAACAACTCTCTGCATATACTATAAACGGCATATAGTATATAGGTATACCGATAGTGGTACACGTGAGTTTTGAATGTTAAATAATTGCACTTGTCGATCTCTCCCCCCCCTCCCCTCCCCCCCCTGCCCCTCCCCCCGCCCCACCCCACCCTAACCTAATCTAACTGAAAATTTTCGGTCCACAATTAGCCCATGACGTGTCATCGTTCACCAAATGCGAGAAGACTGAAGAACGAGAGCGAGAGAGACTGCACGTTATGACCTGGATCCGAAGCCTTGACCTTTCTTGTTTCTGCAGCAGTGGTCTTAAGATCGCGTTAAATCAAATTCGTTGATATGTAGGTATCGCGTCCGCGCCCCGCGGCTCGGTGTGACGTTCCGTATAGTAAGACGATGAAAAATTTGAAATTACGACGTTCTTTCTCATCGAAAATTCACTCGACATTTATTACGATAAGGAACTGAAAATAAATAGACGAAAAGAGAAAAAAAAACGATGGACGGTTTTCATTCTTCTTTTTCTTCCGTTCCGTTCGGGCTGCGATTGAAATTTTCATCAAGTCTTCGATATATTATATACCTAGTACTTGAGAAACACCGTGAATTTTCATTTGGTTGTTTATCATCGATTTTTTTTCCACTTCTTCTAAATGGCGATAACGAATATTTGTCAGATTCTATAAGTTGAAACGGATTTTCGGGTCAAGATTGCAGCGCGGGTACAACAACGTCTTTATACATACTATATATATATATGTGTATGTAAATGTAAGAGTAACGTAAAATTATGGAAAGACACTCGATCGCGTGAAAGAATACCAATTGATATGTAAGTTAAATAACAAATTGGAAAACCCAATAAAAATTGATGTTTTAATTTAACATAACCAGACTTTTGGGCTACCATAGTATAGTGCACCAGTGGCTAGAGACTAGAGCGAAACCTCTGGCCCACCCGCTGCTTGCTCCTCACCATCCCTCCCCCCAGCAGCCTTGTGATGTTGGCTTAATACGATAATGAAGTGATGAGCCTGACCTAGGCTGTACACCGACCGTGACCTTGACCAAATAGTCACCACACATGCGTCTAGTCGTACAGTATCTTCGTTATTTTATTCTCTCTCGCTTCTAAAATAATTCATTAAACCTATGGTTGTATGGTCGAGAGTAGGTATAAGCGCGGGACAACGATGATTTTTTCGAATTTTTCTTTTCCTTTCCTTTCCTTTTCTTTTCTTTTCTTTTCTTTTCTTTTCTTTTCTTTTCTTTTCTTTTCTTTTCTTTTCTTTTCTTTTCTTTTCTTTTCTCTTTCCCTCGACTGTGTATAAGATTTAATGCACGAGTCGTAGCTCATCTCATTGCATGCATGTGTGTGCATATAACATATCAGTTTAATATACTTGCTGCAACTGATTATTATGATGATGATGATCGGTATTGTATATCGTATATTGGAAGTATTCGGATTTAACCGGTGGATAAATATCGAGATGATATTCATATTATATATATATATCGTATATACGAGCATATATAATCATGACGATAAGCTGAGAAGAAAAAGAAGCAAGAAAAAAAGAAGTAAATAAATAAAAATTACCTGGTGATAAAAAGAAATAGAAAAATTCGTGAGATAGTAGCAAAATGTAGCCGAAGATTAGAGATTGTAGCATAAATGCCACGTGTAGAGGATCGCGATAACCCCACGACAGATCTATATTACATATTTATAATCTTTGATATACACCGCTGTATACGTATAATATATACATAACTCTTATATATGAGCCGTGTGGAGATAGAATTTCATTTCTCTCTAGTCGTAATGACGTATAAGTCTCTCTATCTCTTCGTTCTTTTTTCTTTCTTTCCCTTTTTCTTTGCATCCTTTCTTCCCCTACCGCAGGTTCCACGGTTGTCGAAAAAATTGTCGCGAACTTTTTCAACGCCTGCTATTGTCGACCTGGTGCGTATCGTCGTTGAACGCATAGTTATAACCGCGAGAGAACGGGCCGGGCCGCAGTGCAGCAGAGATGTTGAGAAAGAGGTGAAAAACGAAGAGAAAGAACAGAGCGACATGCAGCTCTTGGTCAGAGGGGGATTTCAGGTCGTGAAACTCGTCCTGCGGAGCTACCGAGCTCGGGGAACGAGGTGCAACTCCGGGCTGGCCTATAGTGTTTCTCCAAGAAATGAAGAAGAGAAAACTAATGAAACGCACGAGCCTGATAAACGGGTCGGGCCTAAACCTGCAACACATATCTCTTAACTGCATGCATTAGCTCCATGAAATAGCAATACAGCATTGGAGAAATACTTACGGGGTTGAGCCAGTGCAATGACGTTCTCCGTCCTGGCCGCGTACTCGTCGATCTCTACGTGTCTCGTTGAACCAGGCTCGACCTGATCCACCGGCTGATCTGACTGTATACCGTACATGTCAAGGAGCCTTGATATAGGTGGTATCTTTGGTAACGGCCGTCCGGTCATGTTCGGTGCTTGTTTTAAACCAAGTTTAGATAGTATCTGTTCTTTTATAGCCTGAAGACTGAGGATACGAATGTCTTCGTGCATGCGACACGCGTTGCAACTACCTGCCGCGTGCGCTACAAGAGTTGTCTTTCTGGGTGCGTTTCGGGTCAAACTTATCCCGTCTAATGCTCCCAGCAAGACCAAACCGAGGACTAGTAACCTCGTCATTTTATAACACTACGATCTATGATCGCTTCCTACTTATGTAGTTAGATTTCACGCTCCAACTTATCCCCACTTTATTTATTTTCAAATTTATACTGTCCGTGCAGTGTTTTTTCTTTTATTTCTTTTACATCACCTTGTCGATACAATTATTATTTAAACTTTTCAGATTGTCTATATTTCTACGTCTTATTATATGTACTGTATTATTCGCTTTTTCCCTGCGCAGACTAGTTGTACAGTAGGTATCACGTTCAGCGTTATTCAAGTCCGAATTTCAATTAGGGTTCGCTAAACTTGACGAATAAGAAAACTCGTTTCGTTCGATTATTATCGATACTGCTGCACATTTTTGATCTTACAAAAAGGTGAACGGTTCTCCGTAATAACTTTTATATACCCGCTTCAGGGTTCGATTATTTTTATATTTTTATATCCGTAAAAACTTATTTTACTTTCTTTCAAACAACTTTTATTGCAAGATGATAGGAGCGCGCGTTTACAAGAGGTGAGCACGTTGATCTAGAATCATCCGCGTTTTAGTTTCTGCTATTCAAACAGCTTCTTCAGGATGAACTTCGCGTATATATAAACGACGACTACGGCGACTACGACGAAGACGATAACCTTACAACGGAAGATTGAAGGAGTCACTTTTTATACACACTGGTGCAACTTCTTCTTCTTATTCCTCGCGTTCTTGTTCTTGTTGTTTTTATTTTTATTCTTCTTCTCCGTTTACCCCACATATATGTATATATATATATAAATTTATATATTTGTATATATATATGTATATGTAGCCTCGGTGGTATAATATTCTACATTAATATATACTATATAAGTATTGAACACCGTTGTATATCTTTAATCCATAACTACCATATATCAGATGAAAAACTTCAAAATTAAAACTGAAACTTTCCAACAGCAAAAACTTCAACTCGAACTCGAACTCCAACTCCAACTTCAACTTCAACTTCAACTTTCAACTTCAACTTCAACTTATACCCAAACTGCTTCTTACGTCTTAATTCGCGATATCATAACGACGACTCGGCGAACGAACGACAAAACGAACAGACAGAGAGACAGAGAGAGAGAGAGAGAGAGGAGAGAGAGAGAAAGAGAGAGATAGAAAGAGTTAAAAAACAGAGACAGCGAGAGGGTGTGTGTGAGAGAGAGAGAGAGAAAAGGAGCGGGCGGGGGTGGGGGAGGGGGGTGGGGAGTAAAGACAGTCAGAGAGAGTCACAGGCAGAAAGAAGGAGAGAGAGTGAGTAAGGGGGAGGAGAGAGGGATAGAGAAAGCAAGAGAGAAAGAGAGAGAGAGAGAGAGAAGGGCTGATCTGTCAAGTGACGAATGCGATCGTTTTAGGTGTTCAGAAGTTTACAGCGGCAAGTGGGCAACTGGGCAAGTGGGATGCTAGAAGCTTGCTGGCCTGTCAAGCACTGAGTCAGGAGACGCCGGTCCTCTCTGCATATATGCCGTGTGTCGACTGCCAACTACTCTGCACGGACTGCCGGAGTAACCCGGCTATCCGAAGGAGTTACTCTTTACTCCTATTTACTCTGATGCGGCTATCGTGCAGACGGTTTACGATATTTGTCAATTGTCAGGGAGACGATCACGACGATCAAGACGACGATCACGACGGCGATCGCGGAAACGATAATGATGATTTTGCACCATGCGCATCATTCCCCAATCATCTATTTATCAACGCTATAATATGCGTCTATATACGGGGATATTCATTATAACCGAGATCGCGCACAATTATCAGCGATTCGGAATTATAGAGAGAAATTAGGAATGCTGTATACGTATTACGGTGATGTTCGATATTTTGATTTGTACAATAGAAGAATTAAATATTAACGATTAATAGCAACGCTGTAATCAGTTCAAATTTTACTTCAAACTGCATCTTTTTTTATATCCACCATTTCACGGATAGGCTCCAAATTGTAATGCTTAAATCCTTCGGAGATATCAATAGCGAATCGCTTTTCTCGAATCGGAAACAATTTTTTTTCAGTGATTCGATTCGGCGGAAAATCACGCGCCTAACGATAGGCTACCGGGAAACGCCTGAATTGAGCAGATTGAGCGTCGACGACGATTGGTTTTTATTTCCAACGAAATGAATGGAAACCCAATCGTCGATGCATTATCCGCTCAATTCAGGCGTTTCCCGTAAGCCTATATTATGTATACCTACTTTTTTTAGGCCCGTGATTTTCCACAGAATCGCACTCTATACTAACGAAACTCACCTGCGCTTGTAGGAGTTCTGAAAATATTTTAACGGATGTTCGGTTGACGAAGATGAAAAATTGATTTCAAATATAATAATATGTTATATGGATATAGATATATTCTGACGGATAACGTTCGTATCGAATTTTATTTGCATTATTGAAAACGATGTTGACATTACACCTACCTGTATCAGAGAGTAGGCGCTGATTTCTGCCCACTTTTAACCCATCCGGAATCAGGACTGCAAGTGATCGAAGTTTGGACGTCGATTTATGAAATGAAGGCATTTACTTACCCTGCGGACAAAGTTATAGATATACCTATTTGAAGTTGGAGCTAGAATACGCGCGGGAAAACGGCGTGGACCGCGACGTGCTCAGCTACCAACCGCGTGACTTTAGGGTCCTCTCGACTCTCTTCACCAAGGCTTTTATTTTCGTCGAAATAATTGTCTGCTGTTTTTCCGAAGCCGGCATATGGCTGAAATACGTTCACACGATCCATATGTAACACATTACACGTACAATTTGAGTGGTAAAAATTGATGAAACCCCGCCTAAATCTAACTTAAATAATTTCACAAAAATGGTACTAGAAAAAATAGTTGATATCCTATATTCCGAAATCATACATACGATGTATAAATATTTATAAGCAATACTTCATGGTGCCGCACACTCGTGCTCTGCCCGCTGCAGTCTATATCATATATACATTTATATATATGCGCGGCGATAAGATAAGATGTATATAATTGGTCATTTATGTTTTTGTAGTAGCTGTAAAACGTTAATAATTTAGATATATCATTCAATTAAAAGTTATAACAGTAACTTTAATTATCAATATACCAAAATTTTGAGAACTTTAAACTCAGTTCTTGCGATATTAAATCTATATACGAGCTTATCATATACCGTATACAGTACACTCGGAGCGGGACATAGATTTATTCCAATTACTCCGACTGTTAAGAAAATGCACGTCATTGTTTTCGTTCGCAAAACAATAATTTGATATTAGGGGAGACCCGGGACAAAAGTAACAGCGTGTCGGAAGTAACAAGGCCTCCTACAACGCACACAATCGAATCTAGAAGTTTTGTTTTACTCAACAGTAAGCGTGTTCGATACTGATTCAGTTTGAGCTATCGATTGGGCCCGCGCGTGAAACTTACACGTTTTGGTGGAGATTTTGTGTTTTTCCTATTATCATGCATATGGTGAGATTTGGTATAAAGTACATATAGTAATGATAGTCACATCGGAAGGTGTATCCCACCATCACTATATTAGTATGAGAAAATTTACTATACTGCACTTTTGAAATTCAGAGAATGATCGCGACGTGTGTGGCGCGCAATATAAGACTTGGAGGTGACTTCTAGATTTCATTTATTGGTTCCTCGTCAAAACATACATTACACTGAATACTGATATATTATATCAAATCGGCACGCTCTATTTACTTGTTTAAATATATGTATAAATGAATGGATGATTCTTTTCTGTTTTTTTGTTTTTTCATATTAAAATTACCTACATTCAGCCTGAACGACTGACTAAGCCGAGCTCCGCGTGCTTTTTCTAAACAAGGGCAATAATTTTTAACTAAGAACCATTCCGCAGGGCGGTTAATGGATATAACGAGCCAGTGAAAGAATTTTTTTTCGGTTCGACTAGCTCATGCTGGCACCCCCCACATCGTGCAGAGCAAACTTGTCAGTCGTCTGGAAGCAGGTGGTCGTGGTCCCGGGTCATCTGGGTGAATCCAAATGAGAACTAAGATATATACGTGGGCACAGCCTCCAGGACTCGAGAGACGTCAGTGTATTCATTTTTAGGTATAATTTAACCCGCGAATCGTAATTCGTAATCATTTTGAGTGAAAATATTGAAACTCCTCCATTTTGGTAAAATTGACATCATTGTGGTAAAAAATTAAACCGTATTCGATAATTTGTTTCTTTTCTTTCGAATTGCATAAACAAATTACTATTTTTTATTGTCAAATATTTGCATTAGGAAACGGAATGGTCTAGGCGCCAATGGCCGATAATGGCTGACTCCACGGTCCACCTCGCAACTTGAGGCTGAACGTTCTGTTAGTTGCGTCTTAAATTGAGTAAAACTTGAGCTTTGGAAGCCTTTTTCATCGGCTGCACGTTTGAAAATCGTATATATGTTTTTTATTCAGCAACGGTTATACGAGCGTAATAAGTTGCAAAAGAAATGTCCTCGCTTCTGACGTCACGAAGCCATATTTGTTTGTGTGTTAAAAATCGACTCCTGCACTTGGGCCTGAAAGCATAATATATTATGCAGCCCCAAAGGGATGCATGCGTTGATGATGTATGTATACGTATACGTTATACATCCATAGCCACAGATGAAATACTGGAATATTAAAACTACATTCAAGAATTTAGGGCCGGTCACACGCATCCGAACAATTCAAAGGCGAACAGCTGTCGGGAAAAAGTTGAACTCCTAACTCTGGCATCGTATATACATACGTCATTTTTAGGCACCAAATTTTTTTGTCCATCCCCGCACGTACAACGCATCAAGAACTCTGAATAATCAACTGCAGATACAGATTGAATGGTTTACCGCATTATTTAGAAATATCAAAAAAATGACAACAATAATAATTAGACGCGTCATATAAATTTTTAATATAATATTTTTGATCGCATAAGTATATGGATCGCGATGGTGTTTCAAATCGATCCGAATTTTTTTTTTGTTTTTTTTTTGGATCCTTGACATATCCTCTTTGATTATCTGGTGCGATAATAATTCCTTGCGGATGTACTTCGCGCGCATTGCTCGCAGTTTGTCCTACAGACTCTATAAACGAAAGGTCAGTCCATAACTAGCCGTCAAAATACTTCTATCCGTGATACTACATACGTAAATGCTGCGTGCATTGCACGGGTGCACGTATATGTATGTATAGGTATACCTATAATGCGTCATATTACGATGGAATAACAAGTGTGTCGCGCACCTTTGCAGCGCGCTTTACGCCGCAGAGCAACGACACGAATTATTGTTGCTTAGTTATACCGTTTGATTCTTATTTTTTTTTGTTTTCTTTTGTTATTAATTTATTATTATTATTAGTACAATAGAGAGATGAGTCACAACATTTTTCAAAACACCCTTCAAATAAGAAACGATAACATATTATGCATGTGCTACTACGTAGGTTACATATAATTATTAATTACGCATACGCACGGACGGGGATATTATTGAGATGAAAGAAACGGAGAAAAACAGAAATATAAAAAAACAAAAACAAAAATATTTCATTGTCGCGGTGACTGCAGCTGACGTATAACGAATTCACTTCAAGGACGAGACCGGGTCACGCTTATCGAATGTCCACATCTCTTTTAAGGATGCGGGCTTAACGCGTCTTTATCTCGTGTGATTGCTAATTATAATTGCTTAAGAATCGAGTAATTTCTAGAAAAATAGCGCTTTGTTCCAGACCCATTATCTCCCTGCAGTTAACGTACTCTTCGTGCAGCTCTAACCTCTCCCCTCTTTTCCCATACCGAAGATTCATGATTCATACGGCACGTCTCCCGTTTAGTATAAGAAATAGTCTCGCAGATCATTTCTGCACAAATTAATACTAAACATTTTCGGTCCATCTGGACGTTCTAGTATCTCGTCTGGCTGAGAATTACCTTATTAATTCTTAATCAAAATCAATATGGCGTATGTTCTAAGTTCCTAAGTTCCCACCTCCCGACTTTAGAACCTTGTATCCGTCTATTTATGCTTGCATTTTCGGCAGAACAAATTTTCAGCTCTTCTTTGGTCCCTGCATGGCAGTAATGAGTCGAAATATTTTGTCTAGAGATTGAAAGGAGGTAATTTGCACGAGTATATCGAAGCTACGTATATACCTAATGGCTGACGTAACACGTGTAAGAATTTTGAAAATCGTTTTTTTCAATCTCTTGTAATCCAGTAATGCGCATAATTGTGTAGTTATCCCAGCTAGTTTTATCGACGCCAGTTATATACGTACGTAGGTATACATATGTAGTACGTGTATTTCGATTATGGCTAGGTGTATCTTTACTGCTTATCGTTATAGCTTCGCTCTTGACGAAACCGCACACTGCACAGTTCAGGGTACTATGTGCATATATTATACCGCCTCGCATTAGTAGCACTGTGATGTTTTTAAACAGGTATAAACTAACCCCGAGACTAGGATTCGCAAAAGCGTACTAAACTCCTAGTTTAACCCTTTTCCTGGTCATTAAAACTAATGGAGATTGGACCTGGATAGACTCGCTCACACTGCACTTTGATTAAAGAGATTCCTGCACGTCACATAATTACTTTGAGCGTAACTAGTTGTACATTTATATACTCATGATCGGATCTTACCACTGTTATTCATCGTTTACTATAATCATTTTCAAAATTCGTTTTACTACGTGTTCACTGTATATATGTCTTTCGAACTTTCGAACGAAATGCTTGTTGGCAAAAATGGATAATAAATCATTTTATTTCTTACGAGTTCGTCTGCATTTTCTATACTATATTGCGTGATCTTCTGATATCTTATATGCGATTGCAACAGTTTATTTCGTTCGTGAAATCAAACATGTAAAATCTTGTAGCATACATATAATATGAACTGAATTATCCACAATTTGAAAATAACATTCTGATCAATGGTCCTATGTACGAACCAATTTTCTCACGCAATCCTATGGGAATTTTTCATTTCTTTATTGGTAGTGAAAAAAATAATGTTGTTTTTCAATATACGGTATTGAGTTTAAGCAAAATCTGTTATATATTGATAAAATTAATCAATTCGGTAAAAACAAATAGCAACTGACGTATGCATATGTACCGATATTGACACGTGATGATTGGGCATATGCGGTCTTGGCGGTAAATAAATTTAAGAAAATCCTTAAAGATACATATATATATGTACTATATCAGCGGAGGAAAATAGTAACGCAATTAGAATTGATCAAGTTGACTATTAACAGTGACCATCTCGTTGGATGGTTGGATTGAGCTTTGACACTTGATTTCCTGCTAACGCAGCGGATATTTTCATGTCTGACGAGACAAAAAAAACGTCGTGATCGCTCGTGGATGGCAATATACAGGGTGAGTCTTTTCAAAGGTCTAAAATGGGTGGGACTTACGTGAGATGGATGTATTGTGATACCTGTTTGATTGAATAGGCGTCCCTTTGCCGCAAGCAGGTCCCACTCATTTTAATCCTTTGAAAAGACTCACTCTGTGTATATATATATATATATATATTATATATAATCATGAGCCGTTTTTCCAGGGAAAGTAATAAAATTATTTCAGTCAAGAATCTGAGAAATGAAAAGAGACAACATTTTCATTTACTTCGAATTTTCCTACCCTGTGTTTTTTTGTTTTTGTTTTCTGGTCGAAGACGATTGACTATACAACATATTATACGGGTGGTAATCGGTACATGAAAATAACGAAAAAATGAATAACATAAAAATTGATAAAATTGTTTTTTTACAAACGCAATCGAATTTCACGAAATTATTTCTCTCATTTAATTTAATCGAAACTTCATGGGCATATGGATAATGATTTGTAATATTTTACAATTTGATAATACCAATTTTATATATTTATATACACGTACTATTACTCTGTATTGTAATTATAATAATATACCTATTTATTTTTCAATATTCAGTATAGTTAAATCTCAAGTCTAATATCTAAATATATAAATACATACAGAGAGAGAGTGAAGCAATCGTTTCCACTCAGTCAGAGCCAACTCGGCACACTCCAGGTTTTTCGTCTGTCTATTGCAGGCCGGCCTTCCACTTGTCTTTTTTTTTCTCGAATTGAAGTCAATTCAACCAGAGAAAAAATGCAGATGTGCCGAGTTGGCTTTGACTGAGTGGAAACGATTGCTTCGATCTCTCTATACCTTTGTATTAATATAGTATATTCATTTATTTAGTAAAAGAAAATCATTTGAAATTGCACAGAAAAACGATGCAATAACTGTGTAACAATTCAACTTTTACGAAGTATTCATATACATAGCTACACATATATGTATATATATCTGTATTTATATATATATATATGTGTGTGGTAAATTGTGATTATTATTTATTATTTGTACGAGTAATATAGCATCAGTTCTGCCTAAAATAACTCACAGAGATATACATTACAATATTGACAATATACTAGCTATAACATTTTTTTTTTACTTTTTAAACTCTAGGCGAGGTTGGCTTATGTACAACAGACTTCGAAAAGGATAAACTACTCTTTTACCTCATGATCAATAAGCCAACTTTTTATCTATACCAAAGTATAAAACTAAAGTTCTTTTTGACCACTTTTGCCGGGCGGATTAGTTCGAAGAGAGATAGAGATAGAGATAGAGATAGAAAAAAAATAAATAAAGTTAATAATACAAGTTTTGAAAATCTGAGTATAAGAAAAAGAACTTACTAAAACAAAGATTCATTAACATTAGGTACACATATATATTTCATTGGAAATTCTCCTTAAGGCCGAATTTTAATCATCTTTTTTTTTCAACGAATTTATCGCGAGCAACGACGAACTACAATAATTGAATATCGTTAATTGTAGTATTTGACGATCAGGCATTGATTCAACAAATTAAAGAATTTATTGTCCTTTTTTTTTTTTTTTTTTTTTTTTTACACACACGTATATAACACGCGTTATTTAGTTGTGGAATTGACAATTCAGAATACTAATCGGCGGAGAATACTAACTACGATTACCCAGCTAGCACATAACACATTATATGAAATTACACAAGTAAATAGGCTTAGGATGTCCTATATCGCCTGTTAAGACCTCTTGAACGTTTCCAAAAGACGTTTTTGAACATTTAGACCAACAGACTGGCAGTCATTCATAAAAACTCACATGAGGCCTTGCGAACGTGATCTTTTAGGAATTCCAAGATCTCAAAACGACGGAGTACCACATCGTGGCTATTAATACTCGCTAAGCGTCTTCTCGAAGCATTGAGGCCTACGGTATTACAGGCTTCAGAACATTTGAAGTAAGATTCGGAATTGTAATGTCAAATCCAATGCGACATGTTAGTATGTCTAAAAAGGCACCAAAAGTCTTTTGAGATTTATGTGCTAGCCGGGAATCCATTGGTAATGAAAAAAAAAAATTCGTAATGTTTAAGCGGAAACGGTTTATCCGAATAACGATTATATAGGTAATTGCTTCCTTTTATTCCTTAGGCAGCGCTTCGAAACTATATAAAAATTCCTTGTATACTGATTTAGATAGAATAAAGTAGCAGAAGGTACAGACTCTTTGTATTTTAAAAAATATAGGTATATATTACTCCGCGAATTTCTCGCGGAGTATAACTGAAATGCAGTTCAATTTTAGATATCACGTACTGACTTCTGCTACTTAATTGAAAAATGATATTTAAATGAAAAGAAACACAAATGTACGCTGAATAAATGCAACAGCTTTGAATGCCCATTGTTCGTCTTATACATCGAAGCAAGCGATGTATAAGTATGGATCATTTATTAAAAGGAAAAAAAAAAATCAAAAGACATAAAAATTAAATACTTTCTAAACCAAATGACGAGAAAATGACAAACATACATGGGGCATTCCATGCCAAATCATCCAGCCTGAAACTCTGACCATTTTACATTGGCTTCATATCTCGTCGTTTGTTTTCACCCCAAAAATTACTATGATATTGGGAGAGAAAACTAGAAAAAAAACGACGTTTTTTCTACTCGGAAAAATTCAAACAAAAATTGCAGCTAAACAAAAATTTATGATCGATGTTGAAATAATTGAGATGAAAATATCGAGATCCCTTTGCGAAGAAAAAGAAAAAGAAAAAAAAAACGGAATCCTATCATCATTTTGGTTTTCAAATCATCGGTTCATGATCGTAAAATTTGTGTGAAATTTTTTAGAGAAAAAAAAGTACGTCGTTATTGGGTATAGGAGTGATTTTTTTGAGGTGAGAACTATCTTAGGATAAAATATGCAGGCATGGAATTCTGGCCCCATATATTATTTCTTGCAAGTAACTAGCGGCGGTTGTGCTGCAAACTGTGCCCAATCACTGCATACCTATCATGTATATATGTAATATATTGAAAACATATTATGGTAATGGTAAAGACCACATATGTATACTTTCGTCTAATCTCTCAAAGTAAGTAAGTACCATATAGTATTATTATATGTATAAAATAGCACATAGTAGTAAATAAATAACAGTAAATACATAAAACAACAGACACGCACGCCCCATACATTAGATTAACGTTGCAGATCTTCTCCACCAACCAATCCTCGCCAAAGGACCGGCCGAGTCATTTGGATTAGATATACAAGACACATATCCAGTTTAATGATGCGTGGTTATGACATTTTTAACGCTCTGTCCGCGTGAGCCAAAGCCAGAGATCCAACCAGAGATACTAGTGTGCGATCCAGCCACGTTATCGGATTTGGATAGAGCAAGCCTCCTTCGTAGAATCCTAGGTGACCACCGTGTGCCAGTTCTATGTACAACGTGTTGGAATGTTTTGCTGTAAAATAGAATATTCATGAGTTATTCAAGTCGTGATCAATCGATTGATTCGGAGAGTGCTTTCCTCTCTACTTACATGCAAAATCCTTTATGGGGATCAGTAGCTGCTCAGGAACGATAGGGTCGTCTAAAGCATTGATGAAGACCATCGGAGTATAAATATTAGTCAGATAATTGATGCAGCTACTCCACTTGTACATTTCTTTCACAGTTCTAAAGTTGTGTATCTGTTATAAGAGGAAAAAAAAGTTCTTTAGCAAGTGGGAAATAAACTGAACGATTGTCCTCATCAAGAGGTATCTGCTAAGTTAATTTATCAAACTACACCAGATTTTATAAGAATTTTACCACACTATGGGCTTTCGTCGCCAAACTGGAGTAGTTAATGCAAAATATTTGCATAACGTATTCTCAAAATATTTCTTCATTTTACTCACCTTTCTCGTATAAGCTTCGTCCAGTTCAGGAAGCGTCGCAGCAGAGATGATATCTCGTTCGTTAAGACCATGTCTTTGTTTAACGTTATCCGCCAGTAGAACGCTTTTGTGTCTAAGAATAATGTTCTTTACTGACTCAGTCATGACGTATAGATAAAAACGTCTGAAGTTTTGCCAGTTTAGCAAGAACTTAGTGCCTCTGAAAAGGAATTTAGCAATAAGAAGATAGAAAACGAGTTTAGCTCTCCTCTTTTACTCCATAAAACTCTAAAACTTACTCGATGGCGTTGTAGCCCTGGCAAATCGATATAGCACCAATTATGCTGGACAATTTATTGCTGCCTTTTTCTCCCATGTATTTTGTCACCAAATTACCACCCAGGCTAAAACCTACGCATACTATTTGCGTGCTAGCATGTTTCTCCATCAGGCTTTCCAGCATCACGTGGTAATCCTCTGTGTGGCCTGTTATTATAACAGAATACGTTTTCATGAACATAAGTACTTCCGGATTTGTCCCATCTGTCCTTAGAGCATCTCAAACCCTCCATAAACATACCATAAGTAAATATTCTTGGCGCAGTTACTTTGACGCTTGACAAGGCACCGACGTGGTTCAATACTGCGCAACGATATCCATGACATTGGCTAAAGTGTACAAAAGTACGAATGTAGACACTCTCTGAGCTATTTCCAATACCGGGACAGATCGCTATCGTAATGTCATCTGAATGATTGAGAATAAATACATAGTGATGAATTGGAGATGGTAAAGTTGAGCCGATTCAATTTGGTGTTTGGTCGTTGATCAGATCATTAAACCACTATGGTACAACATTGCTAATGAAGGCACTAGACTGAGGTACCTCTTCTCTATTGCTGATAAATATACATTTTAGATTAGAAGCTGCGAGCATTATAGACCAGAAGTTTGTTACTTTACGGGATTTCTAGGAACAGGACTAAGCGAGAAGAAAGAGAATAGGAAGATCCATGCGAGACTGTGTGTAATTTAGTTAGTGAGAACTTACGGAATAACATGCGAGTGAGTTGCATCTAAGTGGATCGAGAAGCAAACAACATCCAAGAAAAACGACCATAAAAAAATCAATCGAGGTTGAAACATGCTGATGAGAGGGATGGCAGAGACCGTGTTACAGCTAGGACCGATAAATATGGACAAAAGAAAGTGCTGCGGCCAAGTGGAAAGCCTTTTACCAACCCAAATAGTATCAGGGATTGAACGACGACAAATATGAAGCTCTAATCGAACCTCAGAATGGGAATGATATGAACGGGTAGTAGTATAGATTTGTCCATGAAATGAAAACGATCATTCCGATGCACAGACCTGTTACATTTATTTTCTATTCAGGACTCGGGACGTTTTGATGTACCAGGTGATCGCGTGATCAAATTATTCAATCCCAAGTCTTGCTGGTTGGTCTTTGAACTTTAAGAAACTCCGTGAAGCTAACTTTCGATTGGCTCGATCACTGGATTCAGCCTCTCTGTATATTTGGGGAACTCCGACCATGTTTTTAGGGGGATTTCAAGGCAGACAGTAACTCTCTCCAACCATGTTACTAGCGAAGCGCGTATTTGGCCTTCGGTAATTCAATTAAAACGGGAGATTTTAGAAGCGAGGATCATCACGCCGGAAGCGTGTAAAGTACCTAGACTTTCGTCAATTCATTAATGTGTCATTTTGTGATCGTATTGACGTACCCCCAGATAAAGGAGTCCTTAGAGATAGATCTGGTCTCGATATCCATGATACAGCGAATGATGATAATTGTCACCGAGCTTCCCAAAACACGAGGAGAGGTACCATTGTGCTGGAAACAACATTCTTTGTTATGTTTTAGTTATTAGGGCGGTTCAACTCAATGCGGGGATAAAATTTCCAAGCTCTCAAATACTCCCAGACTTCCAGATAAGTCTAACAGTGATAACCAAGCGGGAAGTACCGTTCGACGACTCTGCCTGCCCAAGGTAACTCATGACAACCCGTACTTTACATGCTCTAGCAACGCTCAAAGCTGCCTTTATGTGTCTCCGCAATCAAGAACGTGGATCATGGCATAGCACAGAGTGTACTTTACAACACTCACATCAAACAATATCGAACATTGAATTCAAGACAGTGACACACTGCGATAATGACATTGAGTGGTTCAGAGAATATCTAACGTTGCCGTTTTTTTTTTTTTTTTTGTTTTTTGTTTGTTTACACTCTAATTTTTAAATGAAGCAGACGAAAAGGACTAGAAGAAGAATGCAGGACCTAGGAATCCGAGGAGAATAATTTTCAACGTTGGATAGTCTCATAATCCTGGATAATCTTGAAACTTGTCAATGTGAAACATAAATGAAATAATGTAACAAATTGCCAAATGATCAGCGAACATCACTCGATTCTGAAACTTGTGTACACATATAAAATGACCTTTGGATAAATAGAGTTGAAAATATCCCATTTGATTCTTGAACATGTAAATATGGATAAAAGACTCGGACGAATGCTAAAAAAGTATATATAAAAAAATAAAATAAAACAAAATGCGGAAAAGCGTATTTACAACTGTTATAAAAATGTTCAAAGCATTAACAAAAGAACCCTAAGGAACTTTCAGCTAAAACGTTCCTCTCTCTCTCTCTCTCTCTCTCTCTACTGGCAACAACTAAAAGCCTGTTAAAAGCCACTCCCCATCATCATCATCATCATCATCGTCATACCTTGATGATCCTTGTTCAAAGGCTGGTAAAGATCATAGGTCAATGTGGTGTTATCAGACAATGTGATGTAAACTCTTTCTCCAATTGGCCACGGGCATCGGACCCTTCCAATAATGCTGTGGATTATTGTTTGTACGTGTCCACTGAATCCCCATAATCGTGTAGGTTTGTATCTGCAAGGATACTGGCCTTCAGTACTACGCTTTTTTTTTTGTTTCTTTTTTTTGGAATTCGAAAATGGCTTTTTTTTGTCAAATGATTTCCAAACTCACCTTATGAAATATAAATTGGAACGGGATAGGATCAGAGGGTGAAATTAGGGATGGAATTTTTTGTGAAGAAAAAAAATTAAGGAGAAAGTATGTTTTTCTTAAAAATTCATCCGTAATAATGCAAACTTTTTTATATCTTGTGTTCAAATGACGAAGTAGTACTAGAAAAAAGTTTGAAATTATTTTTTTCCCGCCAAAACGGTTGGCCGTAAATGACGTCAGAAAGTTACAACCAATCAGGTTTAGGGGGTATACGCTAGGCACGTACAATTCCAGTACGCTACTAGTGTGTGTAGAATTTGTGCATGTATACGACCGCCAGCGCCGCCTAATTTCTGTGCCAGGCAACTCTGGGGTGAAAATCGCATGCATGTATACGAAAACACAAGCTTGTTCATACGAGTGTAGTAGTACGAGCCTAGCGTATACAGAAGAGCGGTCGGTTTTCCAAGAATACAAACCGACCAGTGTGAAGAAAAAACGTGGTTTAATGTCAATCAAAACGACAAATGTTGTTAATTTTGTTTTTATTCTTATGGCAACTCTGTCAATTCAAAACGCTATGACATACTATAAAAATACAATTCATTGGCTCAAAGCGAATGAAGATAGGGAAGAGCGGCACTAGCCACGATATTCGCGATGATGTCATAAAAATGCGGCCAACTAACGACCATAAATTGATGATAATTTCAGAACGGCAATACCGCGTATACATATCGATGCCTCCTAATAAGAAATACTCACGTATACATGGGTATGAGTTTTATAATCTGCATACCACGATATACATATGTATACGTACACGTATGCGTATACGTCGATGTGAAAAGATTGCCACTTCTGAGAAGGAGTTTGAAGATAAAAAAGTTGACCACTTATTGCGTAAATAAATTGATAATATCTGGTTATGAAAATTGTGTAAAATTTTTTAATAACTTAGGAAGATTATTTCATGCGTTAGATAATGCCGAATAAATGCGATAAGAAGGATTTGGAAACATAAATAAATAAATAAATAAATAAATATGATAACATATATTATTTGTTGGTAAGTTACCGACGTCATTACTAAACATGAATCATCAATCATCATAGAGAACGGTACATAGGTAGGTAGGTATACTGTATACATGATATGGTTGTGGGGCGGAGGTTGTAATGGGATACAGATATGATGTATACGATTACTACATGTCAACTTACGGGTCTCTCAGGACTGGTGTGATTTTAAGAATATTAGCGAGGAAGGACTCGTCGTTGCAAACAATAACAGGCTTCTGCGGCGCACTGTTGACGTTCAAAATACGAAATAGGATGCATAATATCACCGCAAATACGGCTAGCAACGCCGTGGACATTTTTTTTTTTCTTTACGTGCGTTTGACACTCGCGGGTTGGGTATTTGTTTTTCGTTCAGGTTAATTTCCGCACCGGAAAACGGTGGGATGGCACCTCGCCGAACTCCACGGCTTAAGATGGTATGTCAAACTCTGTTATAATTCCACAGATGTATCGAATACCGTGCGTTTATAAACTTGTTGGTTTTAGTCAAGGTTCGAGTAGATAACTCCGGTCCTCTCAGCTGTTCCTTTTTTATTTTTTATTTATTTATTTATTTTTATTTTTTCTCAAGACTCAAGATTGTTATAGGTATAGACGTTCCGCATCAATCGAAAGTAAATCGTATCAAGAACTGCATATGGCATGCTACGATCTCGACTGACTCAACAAACCGTGATACATGGAATTTTTGTTTAGACACGAGAGTCGGGGCTACGTTTATTCCAACGAGCGCCACACGGCGGCCATTACGGGCAATGAACGTAGTTAGACAATGAGTAGATTTAGGATTCACGTATCGATTACGCTCATTGCTTTTCATTATTTTCCTACTATTTAATGTTCTAATAAGATTCTGGACTTTGTTCTTAACTCGGTCTGAATTTCGAACAAGGAAAATTAGGGAACGAGTCATTCGAATTCGTAGCACACGCGTGCGTAGCATTTACGAAAGCCGCAATCTGGTGGTCAGATGTGGAACTAAAGAGCTGATTTGAATTCAGCAATAGATTTGATTGCGATTAACAGATATCGTAATTATTGCGTAAATATACTCAGATTAATTAATGTTCGGAATGGAGTCAGTCATTAATCGTATACACAGTGTCTGAGCTGAACTTATACATACGTATCCAAATCCACATGATTACGTACATAAGAACTATAGGACTTGTATAAGAGGCAGTTAACTCTTGTGGGGTCAATTATTTATAACGGACCAAGCAGATGTTGAGACTAGGACTGATAATATTGAGTAACTAACTCATTTTACAGCATTATAATTACTCAAAACTAATGACTTTCGGAATCGTATGAAATGGAAACAATTGATTTTTACATATTTTAAATATCGAGTTGTACTGATGGGCGGGTAAAAGTGAACAACAAAATGTTTTTAGTTTCAGCATAATAGATTAGATTCATAATTTACATATATTTCTTACTTAAACCTATTTTAAATAACAAACAAACAAATGAACAAATTAATAAATAATAACAACATTCAATAATTTACGCAAGCATACATATATAACATATATTGTCACTATTGTTTTGGTTCAGTAGCATCTTCATTATCGGCTTGTTGTATCGAAGGTATATTTCCGAAATAACTAACTTTTAAAAATGTCTAGGGCACCATGACGATGACGAAGCGATGCCTTCTCATAAAATACTAGTCTGTACGCGAACGTTGGAGTCTGGTGCAGGTTAACGCATTTGGCACTATCAGGAAAAGTTATTAACTTAAAAATAGGATATATAAAAACATTGCATTTAGTTTCAGGGATCCAAATGAGTGAGTGAGACATGGAACCTCGGATGGAACTATTTCCGGTATGCCAAATGTAGATTGCTGCCGACATGTGTTGAATCCTAAATCTTTTTTGATATACAGTTAGGAGCCCCTCTTTTTCACATGTCTAGATTCCTCCGTGAAGAAAATTTATACTAATTCATATAGGATAATATATTACGATTTAATAAAATTTAGTGAGTGTTCATTAGTCATTCATTTAGATCGTCGTAAAATAACGTCGTATTTATACCATAGCTGTTTCTTTAGACTCTCGTAGATTGTATACTTATTTCTATTTTTGTTTTTCTAGTTTTAGTAGATTATAACTGACCGTGCTTCTTCTCCGACATTTTAAGTTTTCTATCGAAGACTGAAATAATTGAGTTGGTGTATTACGTGAAATTTTGTCATTACCCATGAAAGTTCATTAGTTATTTTATGAAAAACTATAAATAAACACAGTAACAGTTTCATAACATTCCCATGCGTGCATTTTTAGGGATTTTTTGTCATTGGGGCATCTCATTTCTCAGTGTGTAAATTGTTGTTATTTTTCAGAGAAATCGGTACTTTATACTACGAAATACGTCGACGAAAAAATTATCCTTTTCTTCTTCCGGCTGTAGATTTTCGTAAAAATTCAACAATCCCGACGAATAACCACTAGTAATAATAACTAGATGTAGATTTTTGTAGTTATTCGCCGAGATTTTATTCCTCCAAAAATCCACAAAGAACTGCTCCGTTATATATATGTAATTCTTCATAGAAATCAATAAAACTAGATATCAGGCACGACCCAACTTCGAAAAACCACGATTCTCTATGCAATTTGACTCTTTGTACAATTTCATATAGTTGAGAACGTGGTAGTTTATTTTTTTGTTCACCGAGTACGGTAAGAGGTAGAAAAGAAGACTTATGTTGTCTTTCACTCCGACAAAATACCCTCGAAATCTTCAACTTTCCGCGACTGATCACGTTAGTTCTTTGACTATATAACCCTGGACTGCTAATGCCCCCCACTATTCCCATAAGCCGTATGCGAAGCCGATGTTCCCAACATCTACCCCACTCCTTGGACTTCTCGGCAGTCAATTCCGCGGGAAATTTAAATAAGTACTTAGTACCGCTACAACACATGCTTACAACGATAAACAAACACATGAACATTCTTTCGATGTATTGTATCGACTGAGTAGTTCTGAACTCGACCGTTGACTGCCTGTAGCGCCACATCCTGACAACACGCCTGAAGTTAGCGTTAGCAGTCCAGGGTTATATAGTCAAAGACGTTAGTTATTATCATGATGTATTCGAATTACTGATTCCACAGGCTATATTGACCTAGCCCCAGCCGGTTCATCGGTATTGCACTTTTGTACGGATTCAAGGGTGCAGGTATATAATCCAACTTCGAATAAGCGTGGTGGTCGATATGATCGAGATCAGCATGATGATGAGTATCATCATTGTATACGTGTACGTGAATGGGTGGCAGAGGCTGTAATTGTGGTTGTGGCCACGAATAGGACGGTGGGTACCAGGGCATTTCGTGGTGCGAGTGATGGAGTTTTGCCAGGAAGCCGCTCACCTTGATCAACAGCAGAATGAATCCTGTAAGATCACAAGAATGTTAACCACAAAGTGCTACCTATAAGGGCTGCGAATATATACACAGGGGCTTTTGCATAATGGCGCCATTTCTCTTGGCGATATTTTTTTTTTCATAGATTTCAGTGATAATTGTTGTTCATGACCTTTTTTTCTACTGCAGTCATCCAAGTACCTAAACTCATTGGTTGAGCCAAATTGAATCTTGGTTTCATTCATCATTCAACGAAATTTCATTAGTTTTACTTTCAACTTACCGATCACAAAACTTTTGAAAGAAAAGATCGCGACGATTACAAGCAAGGTCCCCATCACTCCCGCCTTGAACATAATTGGTAGTAGCATGAGTCCCAGTCTCTTAGCGAAGAAAGTTCTTCCCTCAGACAATTCTCCGTCTGCGAAACAATTTTTTTGTCTGTCATGATGTTGTTATTTTACTCGCCTTGTTTCTTAACTATTGTGTGATAAAATATCGAAACTTGTTATGGAATATGATTCGGGTTCAAGTTCGTTTATAACATAGTATAATTTATTTTCAAGTGCGGTGCGGAATTACACATTATCGATTGAAGAACCTGTATATCTACAATTTGCAGTCTCGTTAGAACCAAAAGTGATTTCTCTATTAGAGCCTCAAGCTCACAGTTCAAAAGAAAGGGAAAACTGGTTGAACTCACTTCTCTACGCGTCAAGTATCTCGAGGAATCCTAAATTGCGCTAAAATTCTATTCAAACAGGCTTTCATTTTTTAACGTTTAAATACTAAAGCCTGCATACTCGTAACGTTCGAAAGAATAAAATGAAAAAATCATCATCTCAATATTTCGGAGGGTCTTCTTTCCTCCGATACTTGGTTAATATATCGAAAATGATCATTTCCGCAAAAAAAAAAAAAAAAAAAAAAAAAAAAACCAGATGGTTTATATACCATTATCACCGAGAGTCTGTACGCGATAAGAAGGGTCAATTCATTTCTCGCACTTGTCCATGGCCATATTACTCACCTTGACCGAGTGGGTCGGTCATTGTTCTACTCGTTTCCATCTCCGTATGAACCGTTAGGTGATCTGAGGTAGAATTCTGTGTGGTTTTGGCGTCGATTTTGTCATATTTCGTTTCATTTTGAGGAAGATTGTAGGACATAGCGCATGATATGCCTACGATTAAAATGATGAAATTGAAGTACCGTTTCATTTCGAATTTTTATTTTTTTTTAATTTTCTTGCACTGGTAATCCACCGCACTGTCGCGGTACTGTTGAACAAAATGTGAAGCAATTTTATCGACCAGAGTGAAGAGCCACTGTCAGCAGTCCCCAAGTGTTAAAACAGCAGTGGACTGAAGATTTCAAAATAATCCATATAAATCGTCGCATCGCGGTGCGACATGACGTAGAGTATGGAACAACCGACGTAACTGCAGAGTATTCGAATTTTGAAAGTTGCTTCAAGCGTAGTGGCGGGATGTGGCTCATCGCGCAGTTTCGACGCGCAGGTCATCGTTTGTGTGCCGTAGATCCAGGCGGATCGTTTTGTGCGCCCTGAATAATCAAGTCATATAGGTACTACATATTGCAGCGAAATTACAAACCCATTTTGTGTAAAGTGTAAATTCGAATTAGTGTACATCATTAGAGAATTTCGTCGCGATAAATCTGACGAGCAGTCAGTCTTTCATTAATTTCTTTCAAATATTATTTCAATTTTCTACATCAAAGCCAACTTTATTTGTGGTGCAAAAATTCATTCATATCCTTGATGACTGCAACTACAAACCTAATCTGATCACCGCTGTACTATACTTTCATTGATACATTTGTATTTGGAAAGAAATATTATATCAAAAGACTATAACATGTGATTTGGTAGGAATTATCTGCTATATTATTAAACTCGGAATATTTCGACGGAATCAAGAGATTTTTCATCGATTACAATAAAAGCCAATGGTTTATAATCGATTTGGACTTCCCGATATACTGACCTTGATTATCTGCCCAAAGAATAATTACACCTTGCACGATTGTACCGCGACCCAGTCAGCATACAAATGTCATTAGGATTGCAGACTGTGCGTCAAACGCGAGCAATATATGGGATAAACGAACAATGTGCCACGTACGATCTATATTTATATGACCCAGTTATGAAAGATCTGGAGACGAAAACTGTATTGTCGTTTATACGTAGATGGTATTCACGGAAGAGCTAGCAATGAAGGATAGTAAACATAAGTATATTTGTAATAAAAAAATAACGATTTATTGTACCGAATGACTTTTGTTATAGAAGTCCAAAACTATTTCTTCCGGAAGTGAGAACTGAGCTATACACATCTGACGGAATTGGAGGGCTTTTGTCGTTTTTGAATGGAAACTATTTGAGTAACAGATTGACACTGACATAAAGCATCGTAGAAATAAATTTATACCAAAGCAGAACCTCATCTGATCCGAATAAATTCGACATCGAGCTTAATTGAGAATTGTCTTTATTTGAATACCCAAACTAGGTACGGTGAATTTCAAAATGAGTGAGCTCAAATCTCACTGCACTGGTCCGGATTCAATTTATTACACGAGAGAAATTTATGGCAAGCGCTTTCATACTGATATACGAATTTCGATATACCGAGAATATTCGGTGAGACGAAATAGATCAATCTTGATTCGAAATAGATCAAGCAGCCTCGATTGAAATAATGATAACCTCACGCTTTATCGCTCCTGCGTATGTAGGCTGCTATGGGAGACCGTTAAATAGTCTATGGGAAAACGTGATGCGCGTGGTGGCCATCTACCCGCGGCAGCGGGGACTGCATTGCGCCACTGGCTAATATACTCGTTATAGTTTTGACCCCAAGTTTTTAGTTCAGTAATGAATCTGCATACCTACATATGGGGCTTTCCACGCCAACTCGACCAACGTCCGACCCTGCAGTCCATCTCTGATATCATCTGATCTTTTTTAAATAGTTGTCTGCGACGAATTATAAGCATTGGATTATAAGCATCTGCTTATCGGGTAGGTATACGTTTTGCATTTTCATATCGTGTACCCTGATCAATTTTTGCTAGTTCATAGGACTCCTTGTGTTTCGAAGTCGAAAATCACAATTTTTTACGTTTTGGAACTTCGAAACTTCTATCGCTGCGAATCGCCCAATTTTTTTATGAAATACCCATGACTATAGGGTAGTCGTATGCCAAATTTCAGATTTTTCGAAGCACTATTAAGGCAGAGAAAAAAAAAATAACGCCTTGAGCCCGAACCCCCATGTAAATTAAGTGGGAAAATTCAGTGTCTTCAAGATTTGCATACTTTTTTTTCAATTTATTTGCAAATTTCTTCCACCTTGTCCGCAGAAAATGTCAAAAACACCCTAAATAAGGACCACCCCATTGTATATTCAGAGGAGAGAGTGTTACTTTCTTGACATAAAAATTCGGACTAACCGCTTCAGCAAGTTATGCTGTTCCGGAAAAACTAGATTTAATATCTATATACGCGTGGTTTGACAGCACTGCTATCAAACGACTATACCTGGATGTGGGTATAGTATTGCAGGTATGTATCCATGTATACGAGAGAGATTATATATTCACGCATCACGTATCACCCAAGGATTTTTCGCGTCAACTTCCGTTTCCGGTTACCGCTGGTGCAATTATACCAGTGGTTATTGTGTCCGCGAGATAGGTATATTATTGTCCATTGTTAGCGTCCCCGACGCGGGCGCGATCATGTAGGTACCTGTCTCTTCACAATATGTCAGTACCGAGGAAGGCTAGAGCCGTCCGACACAAAGCAGTGCACCTGAACAGTCAACAATTGACCAGGATCTACCGGCGAGTAGCGATCAGTGGTCGCCCGGTTCAGAAAATACCTCAGCTCCGAATAAAGATCACCGCAATTACATTTGTCGTTGCTGCAGGAAGACAGCTTCTCTAGTTCACAGGTGAGTGATCCATAACCAGAACCTATACGTTTCCCTGTATGTTCCGTCGATCAGCATTTCACCCGCAAACCATTCCTCAGCTGCGTTATAACGCGATTTTGAGATGCTAGACCTCACAGTTCCCGCAAACGAACTCGTATCATGGATCATTGCACTTCGTCTTTTACATAGTACTCGAGCTTAACGACAGAGTGAATAATATAATCCCATTAAATTCCACTATTTTTCTCGTATTTTAATGCCGTCTGTTTGACAACGGTTTTGTGGGCAATCCAGCCCTATAAGGACCGGCGACGAGGCGAGGTTTAATCTTTCTGAACATAGGTATTCGTATAAGTGTAATTCGAAGTGAGATCTACAGGGAGCTATCGTCTGTACATGATATTATTAACTCCGCCGATGCAGGCCGCAGGTGAATTTATACTCCCGAGCTAAGGCAGGTAGGTATAACAGGTGTTGTAGAGGCATGAGCAGGTATATACCTACGATGAGTTGCACGGCCTGCGGTTGACGTAACAGCTGTTTGTTTGGATGAAAAGAAAAATAAGTATAGAAGGACCGTTAGGTCAGTTCAGTCGAGAGCTGGGGGAATTCGAGAAAGGCGAAGAATAAAACAGAAAAATACTGAGAAGATGAGATCAGAGCGGCAGGCTTGACGTATATTTAACGCTCTCCATCGTATTCAGTTTAATGTCATTCATGTAGTACTGTATACATAATACATACACACACATACTACCATTGCACAGAATTCAAATTAGTAATATTTTACCAACATTTCTCTCAAACTTTCATCGTTGTTAATCTCTTTAGCAAGCAGACTATTCGAGGTATCATGAATAGTGTAAATACAAATGACACATATAAATGTATGAAAACTTCGTCGTAACATCGCGGGCATATGCGGTTTTAACGATTCAATAAACCCTGTCTTTGTTCGCGTATGTATGACTGTTTCGTATACGATCCGGTAATCTGTCGCTCGTTATCGCACACTTAACCAATTCCAGATAACCGATATCTGATTACTAATTGTCGTATCAGTTGATACGACACGCTCAGTTGAATTCCCATCGCGTTGATCGCAGTGTGCTTCTTAGAAACAGTACGTCCAGTCTGAATTTCTCATAGCATATGACAGTCAAATAACATCAGTATCATCGACAAACTATCTTCGATCCAACCGTCACCATACATACAACCATTGCGACAGCATCATCCGACGTGTTAAGATAAAATAACTGTGGATTTGCGAATTACACGGTCGTCATTGTAGCAACTGTTTTTTATCAATCGCAGGTGCGAAAATCGGCCCCCCTTATGGAGGAGGAGGATTTTGGGTACACGCAGAGGGATCTCAAGGTCCTGCGCAACGCGCTAGTATCGCAAGCTGTGGAAAAGGGTACGGATGTGAGTAATGGAAGTTCGGGTAACACGGGGCAGAGCCGAGGCACAGGTGCAGAAGACCGTGACGGTATGGCGAAGGTAAATGATGACGATAACGCGTTGGGGTCTACGGAAGGCGGTGGTGCATCGCCGGAAACAGGAAGTGACTCGGGGGCCAAAGGTAAAATAATAAAAGGAGAATCGTTAGTCGCCCGCGAACCACCGAGTATCCCTAACGTGGTCGAGTACCATCTGAAAGTTAAAAGTTCGAGTAGTTCGGATAGAGGTGGAAAAAAGAAGAGGAACAGCGGTTCTAGCGAAGGGTCAGAATCTAACAGGAAGAATTCGGCCTCGTCTAATAACAAGGACGAAAAATTATCGCCCGAAGAATTCCAGACGAAGATGGCGCTGGAGAACAAAGGACTTGAAGAAGCCGCAGTCGAACTACCGCAGACATTTCAAGTCAAGTACCTCGGTTCACACGACGCCAGGGGTCTCTGGGGGATAAAGCACACCCGACGACCTGTCGACAACATGGTTACAGCCGCTCGATCGTTACCGGCCGGTACGATATTGCCGTTTATCAAATTGGTCGTGAGTAAAGACGGAGTGGGACTTTTGCCGTTGGGCAAAAAGCGCCACGACGCGGGAATTTCGAAAAATTTCTCCATCGATACCATATCGTACGGTGTCCAAGACCTCGTTTATACCAGAGTATTTTCAATGATAGTTGTCAGAGAGGTCGGACGAAACCACGGAATTTCACCGTTCGAATGCCACGGTTTTGTATGCGAGTCGCGACAGCACGCGAGACTGCTAACGTACGCGCTGGCCAACGCCTTTCAAATCTACAGTGTGAACGTTAAGGCGCAGGGAAAAGCCGAGGAAACTGCCGGCAACATAAAGAAGAGATTCGCCATCGACCTGAGAAGCCCGGAAGAAATTGAAGCAGAACTTACGATAGACTCCGAAGCGTGATAATCGTCTATGCGCACCGATTTCTGATGATCGTTCAAGAACTGTCCATATTTTTCTCAATCTTCATATCATAGTTTTCTCTAAAAAAAGAAAAGAAAAGAAAAGAAAAGAAACATTTAACAAATCGTTTACACACACTGTACCGACAGAGATCCACTGGGCGCCAAAACTGCCTTATCTACACAGAAATAATTTCACCATGTATATTTTGTGTGAATCGCGGCTTTGGACTGTTCTTACGATTGGTACCTAGAATCCGCGATGTGATTGATTGAGTGCAGTTCTCTCAAAAGGTCGAAGTTGGAAAGACTATCGGTTTCAAACGTGTCGATTGACGATTAGACACGGAGTGATTAATTGATATTCAATAATACCGAGTCAAAATTTGTCAATTATGATTCTAATTTTGATCGTAAATTATTCGTTATCGTATCTGATTTACATGGTATGAATTTATTTGATATAACCATTTAATAGTACCTCGTACGATTTTATTATATATTTTCAATATCCCATATCACTCACCTGTTGACAGTATTCTAGATTATTTGTTATACTATCTTGTACTTTATTTAATCACGATGATTAGTACTAAGTTACACCTATCAATGTGTAAATGAATAAATTTATTTATACCCAATTACAAAAAAAAAAAGAAGCATTTCACTAGGTGATGATCATATCCGATTTACTTACCGCCGCAACTTCATTTTACCAGCTACGCAGCACAATTTAGTTCGAAGTTTCGTAGAAGGAGGCGCTACCTCCACGGAGGATTGCCTCTTTACGAATGCATTCAAATTCAAATACATGGAACACTTATTCCATTACGTTAAATTTCACTCTGCCGCATAAGGAGATACATAGTGTTAGAGTTTTTTTTATTACATATATCGCGTGATTTGCTCCTGTATTTCAAACAGTTCCACGTCTATTCCAATGAAATTTTTGATTCATGTTTAGTTTTTAATTATATCTGGCTGGCCTTCGAGATTCTCACGGACGAATTAGACATTTGTTTTATAGTCAATCAGACCTGGTTTTACAACTCCAAAAATATCGAGATTTTAATTATTCTGAGATTTCTTCTCATATGTCAACATTTCGTTTCGCAAACTCTTTTACCACCGAAAACTCGACGCAGGTTTAACAATCATGATATGTATTCCGTCCCGAATTCAACGTCGGCAAACATATCTCAAGGTTGCGTTAAAAGGTAGTCTTTTTCAAACAAAGTAAATTCACACTCCGAGGCCGGCGACATATTGGTTTTTTCAACTGGTATAACCCCGAAGGTAGGTATATATCCAGGAAAATGAATGTTTTTCCCAAAACTGTGAACGCATAAGGTGGAGGCAAAAGGACGAAAAAGTCACTCGTGCAGTTTCCTTTCACTTTGAAGATGAATCGCCTACGTGTATCTATATCTGTACTGGGAGCTAGGGGGATCGCAACTTTTTTCGGGGGACAAAATGAGAAAAAAAAAAATGTCAATTAACCCCGGAGTGTTAATCGTGTAATCGTATACTTTGGTAAGTAATTTTCGACGCCTTTGTTCGCGGTTTTGAAACGCGTTATAAAATTGAATTATCTGAGAAGTAACTTTCTGCGCCCATGCCCATGCCGTACGTTCCCCACTCGAGTCGTCAGCTAAACGAGAAAGCTTTCTGTAGTCTGTACGATGTAGTAGACTCCAGGAATTTCCACTTCAGGCTGGTAGTCTTCGGTTGGTACCGAGTCCCCGACGTTCTCCTGTACAAAAGTCTGAAAATAGAAAAAAATTAAAAAAATTAGCTGCCTCTAATTCGCGTGACTCGCGTGAATTCGAAACTTTTGGAATCAGTTAGCTTCTTTCTTTCTATCTTTCTTTCTTTCTTTCTTTCTTTCTTTCTTTCTTTCCTTCTCCGGACAACAGGCAGATCCCGTTATTAAAATCAATATTTACCCAAGTATATATCATCGAGCTTATACCGATTCTGGTTACGATACATTAAACATTACCACCAGCCTTTCTCATTCGTGAATTAGACAGCTAGGCTATCGAGTGCATATATATATACATCGTACGTCGGATGTGAAGCAAGACAACTTAATGGCGGAATAGTGGAGTTTAACACTGCACGAGGACAAGGTTTGCCGAAATTTATATAAAAATTTAGTTTTACAACCGCAGGTCCTAATCAATAACATAAATGTAGATGAATAAGGTCTTCGTTATAAATGTCCCAAGTACAGAGTGTACATACGCTATGAACAACCAGCATGCAGATACACCAGCTCATACTTTCGATTGCGAGAGCTGTACTACTACCTGTGGTGAAACGCTCGTGAATTGCGAACAAAAATAGTTTAAGTTAAATGAATAGAACGAAAATTTCACCGTCTAAGCGCCTGCAAACGTTTGAAAAATCTGATTAGGAAAGGTGAAACGCTTTCATCTTTCCAGTGTGATACAAAAATCCCGTGCGAAAAGTGAACGTTTGCTAATATTAGCTAATATTAACAATTAACATTACTACTGTGATTTTTTTTTGTTTTTTTTTTTTCTCTCGGACCTGTCGTAGGCGTCTGGGCATTTTATTTAGTGGCAATAAGTGAAGAGAGAAGGTGTTAAGACGTTGGAGAAAATCGTGCGCACGGGATTTCAATTCATGTATATATTATACGTATATACCTACATATGTATATATTGTACCTATATGTGTGTATGTGTGTGAGTGTGCATATAGCGGTGATGATAGATCCGAGATAGTGAAATTCGTCTATTTATATAAAAGTATATAATCCCGATTCGAAACGCTAAAGCTGTTGGGCATTTTTACATTTTTCTCTTATTTGCTTTAGGCGCCATTTTGCAACGAGCAGCTGTAAATCGATCGTGACGAAAAAAAGTACTCTCGATTTATTTGTAAAGGCCTGCTGCAGAGGCGGGGGGCCAAGACTTCTGTCTCCGATCAGGGACAACGCTGCGGCTTACGCAATCTCTAAAACCGATTTTACTTTCACAAACACATAACCCGTTCGTGTCGGTGATCGGATTTTTATGGTGCCTCCGAAACGTCACCATGAATAGTAAATTACCGATACCATATCACAATACCACATTACCACATTACAAATTACACCCCGCGACATGTAGGTACATGCTTTAGTTTTTCAATTCTCAATTCGCATTCTCAATTTTTCTTTTTTCTTTCTTCTGATACATATGCCAATTAGTTACACCATCGCGTTATGGTATTGTTCTATACATTTTTTTCACGCTCAAAGATTCGCTTTATCAGGGTGAGGACCGTAACTTGAGTCTGCCTATTAATTATCACCTCTTTGTTCATCGTACTAGAAAATCGAGTTTCTCACACGCGTATATATACACATATAGGTACCTACTACAATGCCAACGACGTTGTGTCCTACAATATATTCTCGAAGAAATTATACGATTCTTTCGGGAATAAAAAATTCGTTTCACGTAGGCATATAGCATATAGCATATACCTATATACACTGGTTCAGTCTGATCGTCCGCCATTTTGAATTCATTTGAGGACATATCTGGCCCCGGGTTACTTTTTTATCAGGGTGCATCGTGCCGCATATAATATTTTTCTTTATGCGATATATTTTCGATCGGTGGTCTCTATATCCATTCGTATACACATATAGGTATATACACATGTACAATTGGCCATGAAATTCTTTCTGGAACATTCACGCGTTCGTATACATGTTTCCGCCTCGGGTATGTTTTTCGTGACATTTTCTATCCGAAGAAGTAATTTATAATTATCCAGCTATGCATTCCAGAATTAGCATACTGTACAGCCGCATAGGTACCTACATGCATAAAACATTCGCATACGTACCGGTTCCCGGGAAGAACAATTAAGTAACTCGTCGGTGGAGGACATGAAAGATTCAAAAACAACAACCGCATCTTGGTTCGAAACTGTTTTTACACGAATTGATTAACGGCGGGAGGGAATGTATTATTACAGGCAGGTATACCTGCTCGCATATTACTGCAACTACAGCTGTATGCGTGCCTGAATATACCTACGTGACATTTGCAGCTCTATAACGCACCGCCTTTCTTTCGACTTTTATCTTCGACCTTGATGAATGTATAGAAACTCGTGAATCGTTTGTCTCGGGTATGATCTGTAGCAGTATATCGAAAGTCTTGATCACAACTATCGCAGGCAAATAAACCACGAAATATATCGTCCGGTATGATCACAATTGAATATGCGTATGCATGCATACGCATAGAATAATCATCTGTAACAAACCGTCGCAATATCGCACAATACACTGATCCAGTTTTAATGCACTCATAGTTATGCACAAACCTGGTGAAGTGCAGCAACAGGGGCCGAATACCGTGACAACTATAAAAGCTGTACAGCTTACGCGTTAGCGCGGAAACACTTTCACTATGCTGATACTAAATATACTTTGGTGCTATATACCTATGTATATCGTTATGTATACTACTAAATGTTGCAGAAGGTCGATATGGCTCGCAAACTCTGTACCGCACAAACATTCAATTAGTTGCCTTGCTATGTGCCAATTTTTATTCTCCAACTTCCGCCTGCGCGCAAAATGTTAACGCCTATTTCACACCTTGAGAGGTTTTTCCGATTGTCGATCAGGGATTCCAGCTGGTAAAATTACGAACTAAATCCAATTGACGTCAGCTTCTAGACGTATGACGACCGGTTTTTCATTTCGTGGGCCGGGTTCCCGGATTCCGAAGAATCACATTATTATAATATTGATATACTAATGGTCAGACGATGATGATGGCGATCTGTGGCAACGAAATACCGCGTACCAACCGCGCACAGCCCTTGACATCGAAAGGAACGGATGAAGACCACAACGATCGTAAAATTTATAATATGAATAAGTTATATCACCAATGATGGGAACGCGAAACGGTGACGAAACTATTTTCAGAAGAGCGCCGCTGGGTTGGAACATATTCTCGGAAAAGGTCAAGCGTCAGTGCAATATGCCAATGATATGAGGAATATATCAATACGCCTAAAGGCAGCTTGGAGTATGTATATCTGATGTTGATTCAGGATTTCTACTAATGAATCGGGTATGGTATGCAATGAATATAATTGTCGGCGATCCTCACGGTTCCGCAACCGATTCCCAATCGAGCAGAGAACATGAAAAAATATCCGCCATGATCGTTGGGCGCAGAACGGAACGATTTGTAGGAAAAAAAAATTGGCATTTGGACGAATCGGAGTCTCAAGGACATATGCTTGCTCAATTATTTAAGAAATTGGGTAGAATCGTGTTCGCTGAATGAGCAGCTCATTTCGTGGGAGTTTGTAATAGGCTGTATCAAGATTAGGCATTATACCAGCGAGCGTAAAGTATTCATTATGGTTATTACATAAATGGCGATCGGCGCCTAGGGGATTTCCATTTGTTGCTAAGCGACGACACTTCACGACTCCTGGATAATCTTTTCATTATATTCTGCACCGCTCACGACTGTAGGTATACAATACCTACCTATTCGTTGCAGCAGCTGGCCGCTAACGGTTCAGGTGGAGTTCAACTTTGGGCATTCGATCGGTGTCAATGATCCCTGGTATAGTAGTTGCCTGATGGCAGGAATGTTGAACGAACTTTACAGCTAGAGGAAGATGGAACGAAGCTAGTCTCTCTTCGTCGAATTATATCCACTGTTTTTTTATTTTTCTTTTCAGTTGAAGCAACATGAGAGAAAGGATACGGATCCTGCTTGTGATTTACGGTAAGACGCCTTCATGCTCATCTTTGTTCTCGGCACACAGCCTGCAATCGCATTGTTATCATCCATTCGATTTTGTTCGTATAGGGCTTTTGCTCACAGCAGCGGGTTCGACCGCCTTGAAACCCACTCGTCCCAAGTTCAAAATAGCCACTACTTCCACAACAACGACAACAACAACAACGGAAGAGCCGCAGCCGGAAGAACATGAAGTTAGTCAGACCGTCAGCAAAAGTGTCAATTTTTTGTTCTGTCAAGATGTCGAAGACGATCTTTAAGTCTTATATACGTAAAGACTTAAACAAAAATAAAAACCAGATTTACGATCATTTCATTCATACATTTATTTCTAGGTGACTACTGTACAGACCGATGTTAATGCCACGACACGTCACACTTTGACGGGTATTCCTCAAATCGATTACGTTTGGGATCCGAATCTCCCGAGGGAATTGAACGGCTTTAATCTTAGCTCGTATCCATTCTACAGCACAGTTCCAGATCTAGAGGATATTGACTTCAAATGCGACGGACTCCATGATGGCTTTTACGCCAGTATTCAGCACCAGTGTCAGGTTCGTTGTGTACTACATTATGGGCCCAGATTTGCAGAGAAAAACTTGGCTGACTTGTTTTTTTTTTTTTTCTACAGCATATGATCATTGCTATAGACTTTGGCCTTGTCAACCTTTTGTCGCCGTTTCTTATCGTCCGATTTTTGTGCTTTTACCCTTTAGCTATACCATCACTGCCTCTACGGAACGCGGTACGATTTCTTATGCGCAAACTTCACGGCGTTCGATCAAAGGACTTTTATATGCCACTTCGCCTCCGAAGTAGACTGCGCAAATTCTAAAAAGTATTGGCACCGAAATGACGCTCTTTACCAAGCAACGACGACTACCACGTCATCCACGACAACTACGACAACTGTAGCACCACCTGCCACTGCCGCGGCACCGATCGGAGGCAGACCTCCTTCCAGAGAAAGAGACCCGACTCGACGGAGGAGACCCTTCAGGAGGAGGCCAGCGTATGAATACTATGATGAAGAATACTACGACGACGAGTACGACAGGACCAGACCACGAGGATACGACAGAAGAGACAGTTACGATTATGACGATCGTAACTACAGAACCGATCGGGATCGTGATCGGGACCGGGACCGGGATCGGGACTACAGAGACCCGGTGAGAGACCATGTCCCTCGAAACAGGGAACGAGATAGTTCGTTTGGACACACACCACCGCGTGATGCAGACAATCGTAGACCAGCCTACGATGATCGGGACCAACAAGATCGGGAAAAAGTCCCCGCAGTTAGACCAGGCCGGAGAGACCGAAGACCTGTTGATCAGTTCGACGAAGATTCTAGACCTCTGGTTAGGGATAGACCACGCGTTTCAAATGCGGCGAGTTATCCCGATGTAGATAAAGCCGCTGCTGGCGAAGAACGCCGGCAAGAATCGTCGGATGCTAGGGCTAGGGATTCTCCAAGAGACATGGATGATCGACGATATTCTGATAAGAGGTGAGTGCAGTCTATGTGACAATCACAGCTACGAACGAATACTTAAGTCATATTCGATTTTGAATTGTGATTATGGTTACATGAAATGTATTTCTAGATCCAGAAACGACTACGATGACAAAGATCCAGCCCCTGTTGCGACTGGGGGTAGCGACGGTTTGGTCAAACCTTCCGCACCCAGTACCTCGGTTTATGCGAGACCGAGAGCTCCTCCCAAGATACGAAGGCCTGTGCCAGTCTCTGAAAAAAATAAATATGCGTACAACGCCTCAGCAGGAGCTGCCAGCGTGGCGGCTAGTGGTGATTATCTATTATATAGACTATTAGTACATTTTCTGCAAAGAATCCGAATTTTTTTCCGAATATCGTCTCGGCGCGTATCACTTCTGTAATGGGCATGGCGTTTACTCAATTTTTTCTTCAGATGAATCCCGGAGAAGACCCGATCCAGTCGATGATGATTACGTAGAGGATGATCTCGAGGATGTTAGACCACGAAGACCGATTCGAAGGAGGCCGGCTTACAGAGATAAAGAGCCCAGCTATGACGCTAGAGAAACTAGAGATAGAGACAGGGATAGGGATCGAGATCGCAACTTCAGGTAAGGTAACGTACACGACACAATTTTTGCTCGGAGTCATTTTTCTCATTATCGTGCAGAAATTCAAGTAGAATGAACTTACCTTCCTACTAGAAGTTCGTTTCTTCTGAATCGTTGTATCAGAGCCAAGATCAGGCATTGTGCCACCTTTTCAGTCTCTCTCATCATTCACTATAACGGATTACTATAGAAGACTTGTAACATGATTTTTCGGAACACTGTAAACCAACGAGCAATCGCAAATCAAAGCCACAAGACTCACAACTCTGACTGTCTATAAGTGCCTTACTTTCGATTTTGTACGAAAATATCTGGAATAAAAACGAAATAAACAAAATGTGGAAATGTACGTGGAAGGGGTACCAGGTTTAAATCTTATTGCAACAGCATAATAACTGTTGGACCGATTTCAGCGAAATTCACTGCAGAATTGCGGTTTACCATAAGCAGTATATTTCATTACACAATTTTTGCCGGGTAATAAACTATACCCACTTTCTTGGATCACGATTCTCATTTATTTGACAAACATTAAGTTAGAATGAACATTTTATACACACATTCACAATTACGATCACACCAAACTTTCCGACATTTCATCTATCATATGATCGCTGTCTTTTCTGTATCAGAACTAGATACCAGGATGAGAACGAGGAGGAAGTACAACCTAGAAAGCGTCCAGATCGGCAGAGAGACAGACAATACGAACGAGGTGACAGACTGCACTCATATGACAGAGACACACCCACACTTGATCGCGGGGCAGTAAGCCCTGCAGTCACAGAAAGACCAGCCGCTCAACCTCCCAGTAGATTTGCAGACAGACCTAGTGGGTCATTGAATACCCGACCATCGAATCGCGACAAAGATTTCAGCAGGCCGAAATTCCCCGTCCGTGAACGAGAGTCACCTGTCCTCCAGAGCGAGGTTCCAAAAAGGCCGAACTTTTATCGTCAAAGAACGGAAAGACCAGCTACTACCGATAATTCGGCACAGACTTTCAGAAATCATGATGATGAGGGTGCTGAAGAAGAACCGAGTGATGCTATCAGAAGCAAAGAAACCCGAGAGAAGACTAGTGGACTGAGATTTTCCGAGCCGGAGGTGATTCCTGAACTATTTTCGAAACGGCCTTCATCCTTGTCACGTGGCAGTCAGAAGTACGAAGATCCCAATTCTGAGAGTCCGTCTGGCATTGATTACCCATCGGAAAGTTCATCCGAATATTACGACGAACCTGAGGAACTACCCGCATCATCGCCAAGGAGCACTTTACGCATAGTTAAAAGACCTTTCCTTCCATCCAGAGGTGGTAATCCCAACCCTAGAGGTCTGAAACAGGTCGGATTGAGGGTAGAGCCAAGATCTGAGGACGGATCGGTCGGGAGACCAGCTAGAATAAATCCTGTCGACGAGGGTACGTCAGAGCCATTGGAGGACAGAAGTTATAACAACAGAAGACAACCCTATGATGCTTATAGAACAATTCAACCAGATGATAGGCAACAGGAACGAGATGCTCTAGCCGATGACGACGTGGTAGCTAGGCCACAGTCACGAAGACTCCAGAAAGAGGATTCTCCTAATGGTCAAGAAGATTCTGCGCGGTCTTCAATTCGGGGGGAACCCTCGGCTGATGATTTGCACAATCGTGATCGTTACAACAATAGGCAATCGAGTCAATTACGGAGCGGTCAAGCTCATTCAGAGTCTTCGCAGCAGGAGGGCTCGAGTGGGATAAGGAATCAGGAAAATTCTGAGGTACTAAAACCCAACGAGGTCGCAAGTCGCCTTCAGGAGATTCCCGAGAGCGAATATGATGTGACGTTGAACGATGCATTGACGCCGACTTTGACCCAGGAATCCAGCTTGCCGAGTGGCTTCATTCTGCCACTGCATAGACAACTTGAGAGAGATACGAACCTGCAATCTTCCCAGAGAAATTACCTGTTTACTAGACCAACTGAACCTGTTTCTCAATTAACATCTTTGCCTTCATTAGGCTCAAGCTCCTACCCTGTCCCACCAATCGTCGAAAGATCTCGTAGCACTTTCCCCCGACAGTCACAAGGCTCAATACTAGCACCTGGACATCAACAAGCACCTTGGCAGGGCTACGTCGAGTACTGATTATTGTAAAAATTGTGAACCTTAGTCTTACCCACGCAGTATTTATTCGCGAAATGGTTTTGGCTGAGTGCTACTTGAGAAGGTGGTTTTCAGAATTACTGGTATGATAGGAAACCGATCATACCGTGAAACTCGATGTTTTCTCACTTGATTTATACCGGTATTATGCATTCATATGGCATATTATGTTATGTATTGTATAATTGGGCAGCGCCTTAAACTTAGATTATCTGTACCAGACTGTCGTTATTATTGGTCTATCTATATAATTATGAGATTTTTAGCTGTGTAGAGCGAGCAAAATTAATTATCTTTAAACATGAAACGGGACAAATAGTTTGCAAGGGGTTCTAACTTATAATCCCTCCGTTCTTTTAGCATTTCGCATTTCTGATTCGACTATTTCAATGCGAACTTAATCGGAGATTCTGATCGACTACTTATACCCTCCGTTAATGTACGCAATATAAGCAATGAAAACTTGATGAGTGATAGAAAGTTCATTGATAGTGTGATAATATGATACTTTTTGATAGCGTCGTTGTATCCGAGTTTGGTGCAAACTTTGTAAATATATTATATACTAGACACATTATATTATCGCACAGTTCGCGCGAAATTTGATTGGACGTTTAGAGTCAGCAGACTGCAGCGCGGGTATGTCAAAGAAAAATAAATCTAACGATATAACATTATCTGATTATACGTGGTATATATATGTAATACTCTGAAGTGCAATAGAATTATAAGTTAATCAATTCAAAATATATCGTCATAATACGGAACTTTCTAGTTATACTTGATGGAACAGCATGTAAATTATGGTATCTACTTAAAATAAACGAAATTACCTTGAAAATAAATGAATCATTGCTTAATTCTTACTAATATACCCGCGTGGAGTGTTTTTCCCAACAGTTAAAGGATTCAGTCACGCCGCAATGAGTTGGGTTGCATATCATCCTGTTTCATCATTGGAGCAATCCAACATACTGCGATGCATAAAGGGGTGACTTGCTCCAAAAATTTCATATTTTCTTTCTCCATCTTTCCAGAAAATAAAACACACTCCGTGTAATCCATTACTATGATATCTTATTGTAGGTGTAAAAAAAAAAAAATCGAATTTAAAAACCCACTAATCTATACATATAATTATCAATATGACGTTACACATGAATAGAGATAAGAACTGTGATACGGGATATCGTGTACAGATAATCGATTTGTCATCTGTACAAGATGGTTGCAAATGCTTATCACAAGTACGAGTTATTCACTATTTTATTTGTCAGTTAGAGCGAATGAATTCAGCAGTGAAAATAAGCGAGAAAATTTGTGTAAACTAATTTCCATACGTGCAGTCATTATTAATCCAAAACAATAGTATTTTTCTCCCGGATAAGTATCAACAGTAATGTCACGTTTTTTGAATTATTCCTCGTTGTACGTGATCGTAGCTTTGATATTCTTCGTATACCACGGAACATTTGTATGCGGACAAAACGGTGCGTCTATTGAAAGATATTGAAGAAGAAATCGTAACATCACACCCACGGAATGTACACCTAGTAAATACCCCTTATTATTTATTTTCTTCACCAAGGAACATGCAGCGAATACACAGCCGGCGATGATTTGTGGGCACCAGATTGCACCGATGACAACTACTGGGAAGCAGTTCAATGCAAGGGAGAAAGGCTCAACGGCAGGTGAATTTTCGAAAGCCCAAAGGGCAAAGACATAACAGCTAGCTGGATGGCCGATGTATCTGTTGAATTTGTTGAGTCAATTTTCCAGTAGATGATAAACTAATATTTCTATATTCCCTTCTAATAGATGCTTCTGTTACAACGCTGAGGGTACCAGATTGTTCGGTTGGGAATGGTGGGAATCAGCCGAAAACATGACTTGTGGTGCGCACGTATAAAGAGATTCATAATCTTGATCCTGCTTAAACAAAAACAAAAAAAAAGAAGAAAATACCAATAACAATATGATTGCGGATTTATTTTATCAGCTTGTAGCCGACGCAGGGAGGCCCTTGAGAACGCCGGGAGAACAGACGTCTCTTTGCATTGTTCGAGCGAAGGTAACTACGAGGAACTTCAATGTGACAACGGGTTGTGTTGGTGCGTCGAAAGTATGACTGGTGAACCAACCCAAAGAGCTTATCCCGAATCGATGATGACCTATCTTCCATGCTGTGAGTTGCATAAATATTTGGCTTATTTTTATCGCCATATAAACAGTATGCTTTACGGTTATTCACTGGTTCCAACATTTGCATTGATTTCGAGAAATTTTTCAAACACGTCGCAGTAAGTTGGGTTGCCTACCGTCCTGTTTGACCGGCGTCGTATACATTACCATTTTCGCACGGCACATTTTCGACGGTGGTGAAACAGCCCGGCAACCCATTCCGGAGGTAATGTAACAAGCATGTAACGGCCATGCCAAAATGTCCATACATTCAGACATCAGCTACATGGTACTTTGACATCGCACGGACGTCACTGAGACGTCAAAGTACCAAATATGTATCCTTGTTACATTACCTCCGAAATGGTTTGCTGGGAGGCCGATAGACAACCCAACTTACTGCGACGTATACAAAAAACCCAACAACTCGAACACTTCTTGATGGTGCTCAGATGTACTATGTACGATAATTTTGTGCACTTTCAGATAACGCGACCCTAGTTGGATCTCAATATCTACGTCAATGCGAAAGTAGTTCGGTGGCTCGTGCCAGAGTTCTTTCTAAACTGGTGACACACGGTCGTCTCTACACGCACATTGATGCGGTGTATTGCGACGGTGACGGAAGCTACAGCCACTACAAAATTTCCGGAACGCAGTGAGTAGTTTTCGACAATTAATATTATTTGTCATGTCTAGATTGTTATTTTTCAACCCCTATTCAATATTTTTTATACATCATTACAGGATTTATTGTGTTTGGAAAAACAACACCCAGATATCAAGTTATCAAACGGAACTGACGAACATCCTCACCATCAACTGCAGTAAGTTGCAGGATTCGATTTGCTAATTAATATAAATGGTCATAGTAAGTCTTCTGTCGATAAATCGTGCGCTTTGTTTTTACACATTTATCATCCTATTCCCACAGATTGCGCGCGAGATTACGTTATATACGACGAGTTGGACTTGACTTTCAGTCTGGCCTGCAACACCGACGGGAGTTATTCTGCTACGCAATATAGCAACGGATATCCATACTGCGTCGACAGTGACGGATTTGCAACTACGTATCTCGGAGATCTTGGAGAAGAGATTAGCTGTAGTTGATTTTTGGAAAATTAATACATTATAAGCGAGGAGACGTGGGAACTATACATTTGCCGACATGAACATGATTGCTGAATATGAACATATGTAACATACCATGAATAAATGATTGTGTCTTACAAGATTTGTATTTTTGATTGCCATTTGACTCTACGCTGCCAAAATGCATCAACTACTCCCATAAGACATTGTAAACGCTGGGAATTCCAGATGTGGCAAATGCTTGAATCTGGCGTTACAAATTGATTATTAGATGGGCATAAAACGATTCAAAGTTATCTTAAATTTTTATTCTCAAAAATATAGTAGATCGTATGTAGGAACAAAGTTATACAAGTATTAATATAAGAATAAAGGTCCTGAATTTGTAAAGTATCAGGCTTTTAAGCGGGGAAACAAACTCAGGATGACCCCGCGAAAGCGTTTAAAATTATACGTAGCATTCGAATAATGATCGATTGGTGCCGAAATACTATTTCTTGACTCTTCAAAGTTTCCGACGCAGGATGAGAAGACGAATCCATTATTCGGCATGTGGTGACAATAACTCTTCTGATTGTGAAATCTAATAAACACTAAAATCCAGTTGACATTAGCTGCGCATGTTTACTTCCTACTTGCGTAAAAATCGGGGGTTGAATAAGTCTAGACTGTGCAGTTGCGGGTATGCTAGAAACTTTTCACGATCTAAAGACGTAGTGCTTAGAAATATTTTTCCAGGTGGGTCACCAGCTTGCTCGGCTCTTCTTTAGGGCCGTGTCGTTCAACGACTTTGCCCTCTTTGTTGACGATGAATTTGGTGAAATTCCACTTGATAAAACTGCCCAAAAGACCGCCTTGCTCTTGTTTCAAGTATTTCCACAACGGGTGAGTATTGTCGCCGTTGACATCGATCTTTTCGAACAAATCGAATTTCACCTATGAAAGTAAAACGAATTTCAAAACCTTTTTTTTTTTTACTCATAAATGTGAGAATAAATCGTTCAAGTTTATAGACAGCATATTATCGTGTTATCATTATTATCGTTCGTATTGTTGCAGTACTTTGTGGCGATCGGCAAAACTGCAAATTTCATCACTACTGCCAGGTTCTTGTCCTCCAAATTGGTTGCAGGGAAATGCCAAAATTCGTAGGCCTGTGAATAATGAGAAAATTATTTTTCAACTTCTCCCTCATCACTGCTCTGCTTAAAATTTCCGATAGAACGATAGAATCCGGGTACAAAAACCGTAAACGGTATACGGTTTTTGTATCCGGATCCTATAAAAACCGTATACCGTATACGGTTTTTGTACCCGGATTCTATCGTTTCTATCGGAAATTTTATGCAGGGTGTGCAACAGACATTGACAAAGTGATTTGCAAAGATATTGAAAAAGTGAGCAACAAAAGCTGAATTGAAAAACATGTGAAACGACTTTTGTCAAATAACAAAGGTCAAGGCACTGTGTGATAGTTTAGATTTTTCCTTTCAGAAAAATACATCAGCTAAACATTCTGGCAACCTAATGCACAGTGTTTGGGGATGAAACATTCCCACAGTTTGTTATTTGTTATTACAACAGATAATCGTTTCATCCATATTCTCAAATCCGCTGTTACTTCAGACCTCTGCAATCAAATCCAAAACACTTGACAATAAAATGATAGCAACCTTTAGTCTCTGCATACTGATCATACAGCTCGTTTAATTCTTTGTAATTTGTTGCAGTAAGGCCACATTTTGATGCGACGTTAACAATGAGAAGAACGTGACCCTTGTACCTAGAAAAGAGAATTACATATCGCTACTATTCTATGAGTTGATTGATTCCATTCTGAAATACGATTATTGACGTACTTAGACAACGGGACATCTTCTCCCTTAATAGACTTAGCGGTAAAGTCATATACCGATGAGGCAGTTTTAAAATCTTGGTTTCCGCTCATACCTAAGAAAAACAAGGTGAGGTAGAAGAATAAAGGAGTTTATCAACAATCATCTGGAAAACATTGATGTTAGTTTGTTATAGAACAGATGAAAAAAAAAACAGACGAGGTAGTTGGTTGTTAGGAGTTAAAAGTATGGAGTATCTCTCCAATGACAAAGAGAATGAATTAGAAAAAATAAAAAGTTAAAAAATCAATGAATAAATTTTTTGCAAAAATTAGTACGGTACTGCGTTGTTAATGGTAATAACAGAATCTAACATTTAACGTGTAAAATACGTAGAGCCACGATGCGGCCGACGCAAGCGAACATGTTTGATTTTATTCTTTGAATAAAACGAAATTATCGTTTTCACAGGTCGGTATATTCGTGAAAGTAACGCAACGGCAATTGTTCATTAGAAACTTCAGCCGGTAGTGTTAGATAAGAACTAATATTATATGTATGGAATTTTGTAAATAGAATGATCGGATATTGCCGACACCTAGCGGTGACAGGGAAACTAAAGTCTAAACGTTCTTTATTATGCCGGTTTCCAAAATCATTGATTTGATTTTAGAGGGATTATTCATGGGCTTAATAACTACGCTACATATTATTTACCTCTGATATTTTCCACACCCTTCGTAACGAGACGAAACGATCCACTGAGTTACTTCGTTAGAATCGATAGCGATCCTATGATAATTACTAATAATTGATTTAATATTTGTATGAACTCATCAAAACAAACAACTGCCACGAGTTCCACGGGTGTGATGTATGTATGAATGAATGCTAGCGCTGATTTTATTTTACACGCGTGTGCATGCGTGTGTGTAGTTGCGGCGCTGCTTAAACGCGGAGTATGCACATCGTTCGTGATATCCAACTTCTTGCTACGTTTCGTTCGGTCGTCAAAACAGAACGCCACACCCTCCGACTCAATTTATATACTGTAAACAGCTGTGCTAATGTCTGTGACTCTAAAATTATAGTAAAACCGTGTTAATCACTAGATTGTATGAAGCAAGAGAGTAAATGAGGAGGAAATTCGTTCACCACGTTCCCGATTCCGTTGGTAAAACAGAGTGAGAATTCCCCGAGCAAAGTTTTCGTTTATGGATAATTTCGTATAGGTCGATAACATGCAATATAACATGGGAGAATTCGATATTATTTTTACCGCTAAAGTGTCGGTTGTTATTGCGATACTGGTTATTGTTGTAGAAATGTTGTCAAAAATGATGAAAGATCAGTCGAAATGTTCCAAATTTGTCATAACGAAAAAAGAAGAGAGTCAAGTAGCGGATACTAATATGAAAAAATCGTCAACTACTAACGAACAGCTGCCTGTGAACGAACAAAAACGTATGAAAACTAACCTGAAACCTAGTAGCGCAGCACATGGCAACTCAATAACAAACTGGGAAAAGTTTAAAGACACCATCAAGGACTCTGACAGTGACGATAAAACGAATAAAATAAATCAAACAAAGAACCCGTTCGCTCGACCTTTCTCGCGACAGAAAAGAAACTATAACAACGTAGGGACTCCCGCGTTCGTAACTTCTGCGGTAATTTATCGCAATATTCATTTTGTCATCAACTTCTAACTTTCGTCATGTTGTTATCCTCAAATTTTTTTTCTACAATATCATTGAAATCTTTCGTTTCAGGCCCGAAGCTCGGCTGAGGAAACAAAAGAGAATAAAACAATGGAGAAGAAACGGAACCTATTAACAAAACAGGTGGCTATGGACTGTGAGATGGTCGGTATAGGAGATGGGACAGACAGCATGTTGGCCCGTGTGTCGATAGTCAATAGATACGGCGACTGTGTTTATGACAAGTATGTCAAGCCTAGGGAGAAGATTCTTGACTACAGAACAGCCGTGAGCGGGATCAGACCTCACCACCTGCACAACGGCGAAGATTTTGAAACGGTACAACGAGAGGTGTCGGATATATTAAACGGAAGGATACTAGTCGGCCATGCCCTGAAGCACGATACAGATGTCCTGTTTTTGTCACATCCGAGAAGATCGATAAGAGACACATCCAGATACAAGCAATTCAGAAAAGTGTCTAAAGGCAATACACCGAGTCTCAAAAAATTGGCTGCTGAATTGCTTGGTATAGACATACAAACAGGGGAACATAATTCCGTTGAAGACGCTAGGACTGCGATGCAGTTGTATATGTTGTACAAAAATCAATGGGAAATGGACTTGAGGAATAAACGATGAATATTTTTAGCCAATCATGCCTGGATTTTTGGTTCAATTTATGGTGGGGATGTTTGAGCGTTGTTTATGAACAAAGATTCGAAAATGTTATAAAGATAAACCATTGAAATATATTTTTGTAATAGATATAATAAGGCCATGTATTTGGAAATATTGTTCAGATTTTGTGAAGCGAAAATATTTACCGTTAATCGCATTATGGACTAGTTGATTAATCAATACTGTGTTCATTTGTCGCATTAAATACTTGATAGAGATCAGTTATTCAATGAATGCGATATGTTGTACATTTTTGTTTTTTTTTTGCTTTTCAAAGATACCAAATCGATTAATGTAAATAAGAATTTAGATTATTGATTTAGTTTTATGTTAGCTCATCTGATCTGTATTGTTTTGGTTACTTATGTTAGGGTTTGAAACTTAGCGAAAAAAAAAAAATTAAATGATGTTTGATTTGTTATGTATATTGAATACGCTTATGAATAAATGGAGATGTTTTATAATATTTTTTGCAGAAATTAACGGTTCTAAAACAAGCTTTCTTCGGTTGTTTCGTAAATATAGTATAATGGAACGTTTCCATGACTAGCGGAATATCTATAGTTAAGAAAAATGAGTCAATAGCTAAAATAGAATTTGTCAAGGGAACAGGAAAGGCAAAAATCGAAGGCCTCAAACCGTCTATAAATGCATATAAAAGTATGCGAAAATCTTTGTATTTAATACGAATTCATGAGTGATGCATTCCCCTTGGTAATTATTGCTATGAGTGCACGACCTTGTTATCATGTACAGCCTTGCCTGAAATGCATTTCTTATTACTTCTCATTGAGCATGCAGCTGATTTCAGTCACTCCTCAACCAGCACCAGTGAATATTCTATCTGTTCATCTATCTCAATTGAAACAACAAGAAGATCAGTTTTTTCCTCTCTTCATAAGTACCTTCCAATAACATTTATACATGAGAGTATAAAATACTTTCATCCAGTTATCTAAGGTGATAATAACATAGTAATAACAATGATAATAATTGTCTAGGGTGATTGGACGCAGTTATAAATATGAAGTGTAAATTGCGGGGAATCTTTTCTTCCTTTGTTACACAGTTTACTATATTTAATCTACCAATTCTGGTATCATGGTTCTTTATCTATCCAGAGTTCAGATATATTAGAGTTCAAGTTTTTTATTAACTATAACAAGTAATGGTTGTTTTCATGCGTTACCTTTCCCTACTGCAGCCTGATAGAAAGTTAATGATACTAGTGCAGCAGTAGATATTGATTTCAACTTTCATCAATCAGCCAATTATCTTGCAGGTAATATCATACTGCAGAGTAAGTCTTTTTCTTTTTTGATTTTGTTTTTAGATTTGAATTATAACAAGTTTATGAAAATTGAAAACTCCTATAACCATTGTATAGCTGCACATGTTAATCAGAAACTCTATAAGTTTGTTATTGATATAAGTCATTGGCAGAGAGCAAGATAACGTAGAAGAACAAAGCGTGATTAATTCGAACATATTTTTTGATTTTGTGAAAGAAAAAACAACAAAGGAACATTCAATATAGAAGGAATACCGTGATATATGATATGAATATAAAGAACGCGTGTAATCATTGAATATATATATCAAACAGGGCGAATCTGGAGCGAAAACTTTAACGAATCTGAAAAATAAATTGATAACAACGGATTGTTCAGTATGCCGCTTTGTAAACAAACTAAACAAATATCTTTATCTGTAATATTCAGTCCGAATTACTTGTATCAGGAGAATATCATTATTTCAGTATTTGAAATGGATTGCTCATAATGGCCCTGCTAAAAATTTCGTATAGAAACGGATATAATTGCAGAAAACGCTATAGAAACGGATAGCTCGCGAATACGTTTCCATCCATTTCTATCTGTTTCTTTAGCGTTTTCTGCACATTCTATCCGTCTTTATACGAAATTTTTAACAGGGTGGGTATAAGTAAAGTTTCGAAATCATAGAACCCTTTTTACTAAATAAATTGAATAAACTTAGCATGTCATGATATCAGTAATCACATCAAAAAATGGTTTGAAATTAATCTTGAATATTATTATATTCTTGATCGTAGGTCTCTTTATAGTGTTTTCCCTCAAGTCACGGATTTAAACTGCAATAAAAAGTTCCGAATTTTGATCAAAATGAGAATAGCAGTGATAGGGGCAGGGGCAGCGGGTCTTGCTGCACTCAGGCAATGTTCCAGCCAAGTTAATGACAAAAATATCGATGTAATTTGCTACGAACAAACTGGGGAGATAGGCGGGACCTGGGTCTACGTTCCAGAAGTTGGAAAAGACTCTTACGGCCTACCCATACACTCCAGTATGTACAAAAGCCTAAGGTAAGTGGGTGATCATGCAATGAATCCTCCAAGTATAACAGGATCTTTAAATCCTCAAGCTAGTTCAAGAGTTACCGGCTTCCATGGATTACATTATGTGGTCTTATCCTTGTTTGACCAATAATGAGTTCTGTTCGATTTCCTCAATAGGACAAATCTTCCCAAAGAAGTAATGGGTTTCCCAGATTTTCCTATCCCGGATAATCCTAAAAGTTATTTAACGCGCAAAGAGCTACTGGACTTTCTCAATTCTTACTGCAAACATTTTGAGTTGAGGCAATACATTAAGGTAACATTATCTTTTGATGAGAAATGTTGTCTTGAAAAAAAAGAATGATTCAACAATGTTACGTGGTTCTGACCCAATCAATACGCTATTACAGTTTTATCATCACGTACAATTGGTCAAACCCTTACCAGACAGTAAATCAGGCAAATGGTCAGTGCAAATTGAAGATCTTAAAAGGAAAGAAGTTTCAATTGAAATATTCGACGCGGTGATGGTTTGCAACGGACATTACTTTCACCCTAACATACCGAAAATTAAAGGAGATGTTTCTTTCAAAGGAAGCATACTGCACAGCCATGATTACAGGGTCCCAGAATTTTTCTCTGACAAGAAAGTCGTCGTAATTGGTGCTGGCCCATCCGGTATTTATTAGCTTTCGAGGAATACCATACATTTATGAATACTATGATACTTATATTTCATTTGATTTGTATCAGGAATGGACTTGGCTCTGGAAATATCAAAAAATGCGGAAGTAGTGATTCTGAGTCATCATCTCGAGACGCCGATACTCACTAAGTTCCCTAATAACGTTACACAAGTAATTAGCTTACGTTTACAATGCATACATGGACCTTAATTTCAGGATTTGATACCTGATCACTCATATTATTATTATCATTACTAGAAACCAGACATTGCAGAGTTAAGAGAACACGAGGCAGTATTCAAAGATGGTTCAGTGGAAAGAGTGGATACAATCTTTTACTGTACAGGTAAAGTTTGAGACCGAGTAAAACTAGTTTTGGTCACTTCAGGACCCAATTGATTTTCCAGAATCTGAACTGTATTCGTTTATATTTGAATGAACAGGCTACAAGTACAGCTTTCCATTTCTGGATGAAAGTTGCGGTGTTCGAGTGGATTTTAACATGGTAACGCCATTGTGGAAGCACTTGGTTGCCATAGAGAATCCAACGCTAGCGTTGATTGGTCTGCCATTCTACGTTTGTGCTTTCAGCATGTTTGACTTACAGGTCTGTTTCACCTCGCTAAAACTCTTGTACAGTTACTCTGCAGCTTATTTTTCTGTGCTCAGGTCAGATTTGTACTGCGCTTTTGGCAAGGCCAGAAGCAATTTCCGACTAGAGAAGAAATGCTTGAGGAAGAATCGCTAGAGATTGTTGAACGCCTGGGGAAAGGCTTGTCCAAGCAACAATTTCACATGATGGGACCGATGCAAGGCCAGTACTACGATGAGCTTTCTAAAACGGCCGACTTGAATCCTCTACGCCCAGTTATTACTTCATTGCATAACGAAAGTAGCCAGAGATTTTTGGATGATCTTTCAAATTATCGAGAAGATCGTTACAAGATCATAGACGATTTTAATTTTACACAACTCTAGTCTAAGTACAAGATTCTTGCTGCTTATTTTATTAGCTCGATATATTTTATGTCATAATTTTCAAACATTGATCAGAAGCCTATATTTCCTAGTTATATTATGATTAGTATCTACCGAACAATCATATCACAGTTAACTAATCATAAAACATGAATTTAGTTACGAGGCCAGACTGAAAGCAGAGAAATTTGGAATATATAATTGTTTTCCAGTCTTAAGATTATTGTATAAAGGTACTAAAAGCATTGTAAATAATATATAAAAAATAAAATTCTATGAAAAAAGACTCTCAAATTGAATATAGCTAATGTGTGATATAAAAATCCGTGTAAATTGGACAAAAAAAAAGAATAAAAATAATAAAAATACCCTTCAAATACATGCGGGGAACCTTGGATGAGATAAATTACCAAAGAAAGCAGTATACTATTGACAGAATATTGAAATTTCGCTCTCTTTCATTAACGATACGACAAGGACACAATCTTTCCACTAGAATCGCCTGCAGCTGCAGCCTCATAACAAATTGGATCACCGGCTCGAAAATTTTAATCCGTTAATTCTCTAGGAACGGAAAAAGGATAGCGACAAAAAGAAATGAGAGAATCAATTTTCTCGGCATATTCATCACAAATAGTCGCATTTTTTGTTGACAGGATACCCGTTGTGTTTTTCTCCTGTGAAGGCCAGTCCAGCAGTCTTGCTTCATTCCGTAAGATTTGATCATCTCTAACATTTGATGAAGATACAGAAGGGTTGGTACGAGTTGCCGGCCCCCGAGGCAAATGTGCGCTGCTGAGACCCATCGTGTTTACTTTAACATCCCGACCAGTCCTTGGTTTAGGCTTGGGTTTCTGTTCCACCGAGCAGTACTTTTTGTCTCTGGAAGGATAGGCCAGATCCACTGGCCATTGGGACAAAGATTGGGTGTGCGATAAGCAGCGAGATGTTGATATCGCGGATTTCAATGAGTGCGGGTCATTTCTCCTTAGATTAAACCCTGTTGAGCAGTTCTGAAGAGTTTCTAGGCAAGGAGAAGTAGTTTTTTTCTCTAAGAATATGTCCTGAGGTAAGGGTGGTTTCGTTCCCATTTGTCTTGCCCTTCCAACCTGCATGTTGTACTGGAATACCTTATGGGCTGGTAGTTGTGACATAGATGTAATCTGCGAAAGGTTTTGGGCTTCTGATTTCTGCGGCTGATCTTTTGATGCGGCGTAATCCTCGCCGTAAAATTTCTTCTTCATTTCTATCCATTTGGACTTGGCGTCTACTGGCTTGATGAACTCTGCTGCTCTAGACTTTTCATTTTTGATCGCTTTTAGCCGGTCTCCTGATCCATTTGTTTTCTTTTCTTCTTCAATGTTCTGAGGAATTTTCTTAGACTGTGACAAATCCCACCCTGGACTTCTCAGGCTTGGGGCTTCACTCGTTCCCATCTGTTTTTGGCTCCCAGTTCTTTGTGCTGCTTCTTTCAACTCAGAAACGGTTTTTGAACTCCCCGAAACTGTTGCTTCATTCGTCACTGCCCCCAGGTTTAATCTGCACTGTAAACTTGAGGAATCAACATCAGACTTCGGTACTAGTCTCTGAGCATTATATTGATTCAAGTTGATTGGGACTAAAGCAGTATTATTCAGTTGTCTCATCTGGGATAAATTCTCGTCAATATCAATGTACGGTTCTAATTTCTTTGTAGATTGATAATTGGGCTCTATCATGGGCTGTGAATCACCATTTTGGGAATCAAGTGCTGCTAAATCGCTTTTGAGGTTTACAGATAAAGCGCAATCGCATTTTTTGGACATTTCTTCACACGTTTTTTTGTTTTCAGTAGGAGATTTTTTTTGTAAAGTCGGTCTGAGAGGTAGAGGAGTAAAAGCATAAGGCCTGAACTTCTCGGACGTCTTTTTTGTCAAGTTACTCGATAATGGAGCCGAGCTCTTCTTATGTCCGTTGAGTTTATTGTCTGTCTTTAAATCGGTGTGCTTATCAATTGCAGATAGTTGATTCGTCGGAAAAATCCTCTGTAGTTGTTCTTCGGAAAATTCACTAGCTCCAGATGAGTGGGGGTTACGATTTTTCATCAACAATCTAAGCTGGCTTTTAGGAGAAGAATTCTTTGAGCCCATGGGTAATCGTTTGGAGTTGAACACCGTCCTACTGCCTTTTAAAGCCGAATTTCCGAGTTTGGAGAAAACCATTTTCTCTCCTGCGACAGAAATCGAGTCTTGATATTGTCTCGCAACCCTTTTCCTACAGTCTCCATGATCCAAAAAGCTTCTTAAATATTTATTTGATTGGCAATCGCTGCTCATTACTCCTGAAGAGACAAAACCACTTCCAGGATTGTGATCACTGATCCGTTTAGTGAGCAGCTTGTTAAAATCTGGTGCTTGTTTTCCTTGAAGACTATCGGTAGCAAGCCTGCTCCAGATTTCCTGTATCTCTTCTACTGGTTGTGGACCATTCGGTTCCTGACTTGAGTTTTTGCCTCGTGGTAGAGACAACTTGAAAATATTGTATAGCGCTGAAGCTGATGAACTTGTGAGGGTCAGGAAGATTCTTACAACAAAGACAACGGGACTGCACATTATGTGTAAAACACAATACAGGATGTTTAGAAGCTTGGCTTTGAGGTCTGAAAACATAAATAATAAAAGAATTCTTATGTCTTTAAACTAATTTAACAATTTTCATCCCATCCTTGGACTCGTAATCATCATTTAAAAAATATTAGAGATGATATTCGTCAAATAATAACATTTGTCTGCATGTACTTACCTAGAGATGATGTGCGATAGAGTTTCTCTTTGTTTTTATGCTTGTATTTTCTTTGTTTTCTTGGTGTTACTGAATAGAAGAAGAAAAGGGCTCTCAATTAGCGCTTTGGAATCAAAAATTATTCTCATAATAGTTCTAATTTATTGCTATTCTCGGTCGATAATCAAATTAAAAATAATAAAAGGATTACCGATATTTTCTAAAAATATCTAGTTACAGTTAGCAACTGCATTAGTATTACCAGCATTCGGTGCTTGAGATAAAGCTGACTGATCAAAAAGAGCTGCGGGCATCTCCAAATTCTGGAATTCTGTTTTCAACGGATTTTTTATCACCTGGGTTTCCTAGGAAGAAGCTCGAAAAGATATAAGATAGTCTAACATAGGCAGGAGGGCTGAATAATTCTAGAAAAAAGCTATAATTAGGTAATTTGAGAATAATAAAAAACCTATTTTTATTATTAATGAATTTAAAATAGAAATCTGGAGTTTTCGCAGCTTTTTTCTTACCGTGCACTTAGCCAGCACCAAGTTTCCAAAATCATTTTGTAACTGATAGGTGTGAGAGTCAATGTCATGCTCATCGTGTTGATCCGCATGATGATAATTGAATGAATTAGATGCAGTAGTAAGTGCTTTAAGTTCGTTAATTCGGTTAACAAGAGGCTGAAGTTTTGCATACCTATTACGTGTTCTGCCTAATAAGAAAAAGATAGAAGTTGATGGAATTCCTAATTTACTTAGAGCTCATATATATACCGAAGATTAATTTTTTTCCTTCTTTCACGCTTCGTTTTTTGATGAATTCTATTAGTACATTACCCTTTTCATTTGACTTTTCCATTTCGAAGATAAAATAGACCAATTTTATTAGTAACTAAACATATTTACAACATTAGCATTACAGATCATGATGTGACAATAAATAAATAATATAATTTAAAATAGTGTAATAATCTTCTGACGGATGATGTATAACGACAATTTACAAATCCCGTATGTATCGAAGAGGGAAGGAGAAGAAAAAAATTGAGCACGTAGCTGCAGAAAATAATAAAAAAAGATACAAAACAAAGGTAAACTAGGTGTTCGAAATTCGAATTACCCGCCAAATTATATTCCCGTTTCGCAACGACTCGTGGGAACAATTTCCATGGAAGGAAATTCACATCGAATGATGTTGCATTAGGGCATTAGGAATGTTTAATATTATGGAATTTATCATGCAATGATATATTTATTTGACATTTATTACTGCATGCCATTCGATCAATGAATTTATGAGGCGAAATACGTCATAATTTTCGAATTGTATAACAATGGCGCTTCGAACGTCTTGTTCAATTCGGAATAGATTTACCCAAATTTATCGAACTTATACAAGTAATTTAAGCGACGTAAGTAAAGTAAAAGATTCCGAGGTGCCTGAGAAAGTGAAAGAGCGACTTTTAGATCGGTTGGGTAAATATGAGTCATGATTATATTCGATATAGGATTTACAGGTTATGTTCATACGAAACAAAACAAGTAACAATTTTTTTTTTGTGATTGTGATGCGTTTCCATAATATTCAAGGATTCTGAACGGTTTATTCATTATAACCAGACCAAGACTGAATCGAATCTTTTTTATTTCAGCCAAGTATTGGAAGAATCTCTACATCGATTACAAAGATGTGGCTAAAGACGTTGTGGTAGGATGCAAGGAACGACCCATTCGCGCGTCCATTTACTTCACCAGTGAGAAACAAAAATACTTATTCCAACCCTTAACAAGAAATTTGTTTTTTCGAAACGGTATCACAGCCGGAAACGGTTTTTTTCGATTATCTTGGTAACTGTTGACTCGTCAGAAAAGTATCTCATATAAAGGTTGTAGTCCTCGGAAAGACACGTGTTTTGTTCCGAAACAGTTTTTCGATACAAGCAACGGATTCCGAGAAATACGAGAATGAATCTGATACCGCGCACCTGCACTGCTATGAAAACGGGTTTTCGTCATTTTCTCAGTAACCATTGATATATCGAAAAAGTACTTGATTCAAAAATTGTAGCCCTTGACAAAGCACATCTTTTATTGTTATAAAGTTCTTTCATACAACCAACAGATTCAAAGCAATACGAGAATGTATATGATAGACCAAAGTAATTGTGCTTCAGAAACGAGTCTTCTCATTTTTCCCAGTGACCTTAATCATTTTGGAAAAGTACTTTATACAAAGATTGCAGCTCTGAAAAAGATACGTTTTTATTCCATTACGACTTTTCTATATACAGTTAACGGATTCCGATAAATACGGGAATGCATCAGATACGGAGAAGAATGAGAAGATGAAAAGCTGATAACTTTGTTTCATATTATCACAAAGTTTCTAAATATTTGGCCCTCTTCATTCTCATTGGATGTTTCAGTTCTCGGAAGTTGTTACTACTTTTCGAGGCACAACCCTGACGCAATTTCGTACAGAGAAATGCTACTAAGAGCTTCAAATGACCTGATGTTGGTTGGAGAGCCAATTCGAAATCCCACAAGTGTGAAGCATTTAAGATTGATAGAACAATGTTACAACGAAGGTACTATTCGCAGGCTGAGCTTGGGGCTGGTATCTTTCATATGGTTGGATAACTACGAGAAAGAATGCGCTCATTACAAAGCTACATGTTCGTACCTGAAGCCACAGTACTTAGGATTTCATCATAGAATTGTCGATGTAGGTTTTATGGACAAATGGTGGATACTAGAAGATAAAATGAAAGATTTCGACGTGAACGAAACGGAATTTAGCAACTTCAACGCCGCACCTATTAGAATAGTTACTTGAGGCTGTAATAAATGTAAATAATCGTTATAATATTTATGTATTGTAAGATGTGATGAATTAAATAAAGGCGCGACTTGTCTGACCTGTGAAGAACCTGACACAGTGTGGTTCGTGAAAAGTTACTAGGAAAAAAAGGAGTCTAGTGATTTTTCTCTGTAGCCTGTCCTAATTCCTTCCTACGTATTACATCGCCCGTGGTTAAAGCTGCCAAACGCACGTGTATATGCACGTAAGCTTATACGCATATGACATCGCAACGGTTGATAATATAAAGATTTTGTGAATAAAAATAAAGTGGTGAAGTACGGAAATGCACTATGACAGCAAATGGGCGTGACTTGATATTCAAAAATCGTGTTAAGTAAGTGTCAGTCAATAAATACGTCAGAATTATCTAATCAAATACATTTTTGAGGTTAACTTTCCGATGCCTTATTACAATATTCCGGTATTCAAGACGCTGTTCTATTTTTTTTTCTGTCATTATAGAAAAATGCTGGCCGAAAAGGTGGTCGGGAAACCAAAAGGTATTTCCAATAACCGTACGACTTCGACCTATAAATATAATTCTGGGAAAACGTCCGTCGGCGTTTTGAAACCTGAAGAAATCGTTATTACAGACGACGAAGCCTCGAATGTCGTCAAGAATAATGGTGATAGAAAACCTCGGAAAAAACTGAAATCAGAAAAGAAAAAGAATGAAATGAATTTAGTAAGCGATGTGAAACAATTCAATGACGATAGTCATGAAACGAAGTCGAAACAAAACGTACGAGAAAAGAGGCGAAGAATTGAAAAGGCGAAAATTCGGAGACAAGAATCTTGTTTGAAAAAACAAAAGAAAATTTCCAAAGAAAAACGACCCAAGCGTAAAAAATCAGCTCCCGAAAATCCGTGGAGTTTAATTGACGAATTAAATCCTGACGATAATGACGTATCGTTCGAGCATAATAATGGCGGAAATGAACCGACGAAATTCTTAGAAAAAAGAATGAAATTTGGAGAACCAACGATGATAGAAGGAACTCCAAAGAGCCCGCCAAAATTGCCGTTATTCAGCTCGGCAGTGTCGAATTTAAACCCAACTTCGACAGCATCGAATTCGCGTGGGAACATTCTTAGCAATTTTTTATCTGACAACGAAGATTCGAATCTTGCGATTTTTCGAAACGTGGCTATGACTGCTCGGACATTTGACGATTGCGGGAACGAGACGACTGACGATGTAGAGGAAAACGATGCGGATTCATTTTACGAAAATGTAGAAAGCTCTGACTGCGATACAGACATTTCTTTCGTTTCGAGCGAGGAGGACTCTGGTCCAAATTTATCCTCGAATCAAATGAACAACGGATTCGCGCCGGAGGCGGAACCCGGGGATCCGATAGTATCAGAAACCGATTCGAAAGAAAAGCCGGAATTTTACAGCCTCCATAATAAAGTAGTAGCGATAATGGGTCCGTCCTGTAAATTTTATTTCAATGGAAAATTTCGGGTCAAAGTGTTGATCGGCAAGGTAGAAATATACGGTTTTGTTTTTAGCAAATCCGAAACTGTTGTACCGGCTGAGATTTACTCGCCCAGAGGATCGAGCTTGGTCAGCATCGAAACTATCCCTCACGAATCTGACGATAACTCTAACAGCGGAAATCTTTATAGTCTGTTAATTAACGAGGGAATAAATAAGGGCATAGCTACAGACATGCGAGATAAAATAAAAGAGTTTCCCGACGGTCAGGCGGTCCTTATTCTAGAAAGTTTGGAAAACACGTTGACAAAGTACTTGGACTTTTACTACCCGTTCAAGCTATTCCCAAAGACTGAAGACTCGACGAATTACCACAACCGACATCCCAAAAAGGCGGAGAAATTGTTGCAAGCAACATTTCAATACGACGATTTAGGGAAGCAGTTGAAAAAAGACCGTCACCGCGAATCTAAAATTTTGTATAAATTCTTGAATCCTTCTGACCCGGACGAGTCTCAACGGATTTTAATATCCGGCGGTAAAGGCGTCGGAAAATCTACAACTCTGCGATATTTAGTAAACGGCTTATTGCCAACTCGCGATGAAATAGTCGTAGTGGACTTTGACCCTGGTCAACCAGAATTCACGCCACCCGGTTGTATTTCGTTGAATATAATTGACCGGCCTTTGACCGGGCCAAATTTTACCCATTTGAAAACACCGTTTTATCAGATCTTCATCGGCGATATTAACGTTGCTCGATGCGTTCCACGATACGTTAAGGCGGTCAGACAATTGGTTGAATATCTAAATAATTCACCGAGATTACAGGGCCTGACAGTCCTCATCAACACGATGGGATTTTGCGACGGTATTGGATGGGACCTTATGGCTTATATCATAAAACTAATTCATCCCTCATCCGTCGTTCAAATTACTAGCGAAAGATTAAAGAATAACTTTCGATATTTACTTAATAACGAAGTTATCAATGATCAGGTATGACATGTATTCCTTTTACTATCATTAGGTACATTATAACGAGGTTCACCGTTGAGGAACTATAGAGACCGTGCGCGTGTACAAGTGGCGCCGCCAAATTGTCCCTATCTGCAGGAGTGCTTCAAAATGATTGGTCCTTTTTTTCGCGCCAAGCATTTGATAGGCTGATTTTTCATGATTTTCCTGCCACTTGGGACAAATTTCGTCGATAGTGTCTGATTTGGCGCTGACATCGGTTTCACGCACGGTCTCTATATGCTCTGTATCAGTACGAACAATATAGTTACGAAATGGTTTTACGAACAAAAGAGTAGAAAAACGGAACCCGAAATGAAAGATGAAGGGAATGAGTAAATCAAATTTACAGATTCCAACTCGTTTTACTGGCGGAGAGAGCGAGAGTTCGGTATGGGAAGTGCCGTGCAATCACGAATTGCATGTGGTGCCCTCGCTCGCTGAGGGTAAAGGTAAATTCGGCGATTCTTGGGAAATGGAACCGCGCCAACTACGCGATATCAGTTTACTAGCTTATCTAAGTAAAATCCCGAAAGAGAACGAAGAAGATGGACAATTTTTGTGAGTTTTTATAGCAACAAGTATGGGCTATCAGGTAGTCAGTTCTAATAGCTGATTAATCAGACAAAATCAAACTAATAAGTCACGTAAATAGGTGACTTATTGTGCATTATTGAGACTTTATAGACTCATTTTGTGCTTTCAGGATCTCACAGCTGCCGCGAATCAATGATACGATTCCCTATTCGTGAGTATGACTACCATAGACATATTGAAGGAAAAGTTGGGATTTGCGAGCCCTCACCTCTCAGAGTTAGATCTACTCAAAGACCATACATCAATGCGCGATTTTTAACTAAAATACACTCGAACCTCCGCTATTTGACCACCCGCTATTTGACCACACTTGCCCTCTGCTATTTGACGGGCTTAACCCCACTATTCGGCAGCGTTCCCCTTAACATCGGGGCCGTCAGTGACGCGGAGTGGCGCGAACTGGCTGCGCAGAAAACCGTCCACAAGGAGTAGGAGGCCCCTACTTTCGTCAAATACCAGAAACGCTCGGTCCCGACTCGGTCAAATAGCGGAGGTTCGAGTGTAAGTTGATCATTAAAAATGTGGTGGTTAAAAATCAATCCGCAATTTCGCCAACCAAACTTGACCGTCGATATTGGAATGAATTTTGTTGAACCATTTTGAGTTTTCATTTTTTTCCTTACAGAGTACCGATGTCCAAACTGACGATATCGCTGATACGAACAATGGTACCGGCTTCTCACATCCTGGCAACAATGAACGGTAACATTGTCGCGTTATGCGGAATCGACGCGGCTCATGAAAGTTCAGATTCGCATACCGCTGTGGATTTTTACCCTAAGACGTTATTGAGGGCGCCCATATCAACGTGTTATGGTTTTGGTACGATTCCAAGGTTTTTTGATCTCGGTTTGGATTTTTTTTTTTTTTTTCATTCCACGCCGATCAGTACGTGTATTCCATTTTATTCATTCTAGGAATCGTGAGAGGCGTCGATATGAAAAACGGAAACGTATTCATCAACACGCCGCTGTCCATCGACCAATTGAAATATGTGAATTCTTTAATCGGTTCAATCCCATTACCCACGATTTTGATATCGTCGGATCGTCGGAACGCGCCGTACATTAGCGGAGGCGAAGATTTACCAACAAGTCGCGAACCACGACGTGGATATTTCCGGATGAGACGACGCAATAACAGCTGAATGACGCGGAAAAAAAAAAAAAGAAAAAAGAATTCCTTCGCTTTCGTTTTCATCGATGTATAAATGAATAAATATATTTGTTGAATAATTAATAAAATCTTTATTAATAAAATAATGACAACACTTTTTCAGTCTTTTTTTAAAATTACATTGTATTATTTGTTTTTGTAATATTTATTGCACTTTGAATAACTAGATATGTTATCGTTTACTTACCTTTACGTTGGATTCGTACCCATTTATAAGAATTAAAAACCATCGTTTGATGACTTAAAAACGTAAAAAAAAAAGAAAAAAAATAAGACAAGTACTTTCTGTTCTTATTCATATAGGTATAGTAAAGTGTAAAACAAAGAATAATGCGTATTGATAGCAATTATTCTGCTGCATACTAAAACATGCAATAGGTATTGAAAACGGTATCTTAATATCATTACTGATTGCATGCCGCCGGAGAATTATCCCTGGTGTTAAAAAAATAACGAAGTGGTAATAAGAGAGCAGTGATTGTTTGTACGCTCCATGCTTGACCGATCAATTTCTGCCTCTTAGTTGCCGATAGGTTTTTCACGTCTGTGTAATGTTTTGGAAAACCGAATATCTCCTCCAGCTCAGTTATCCACAAAGAATCAGCTTCTCCGTTCATTAAAACTGGCTTCAGAAGTGATATGCCTAAAGAAGTTGAGAAATTCAAATACTCAAACATCAACCATCGAGCATTAGCAACTCACCTTGTTTCAGCGAATTCACTTTTGTAGTAACAGTGCGTATCTTTTTAACTAGAGCATGTCGGTTGCAATTCGGCGTAAGAACGCTTTGCAAATCTTGGGAGGGATCTGCGGGTGGAAAATTAACGCCACTCGGAAGGTTTCCCCAAAATAATCTTGGCCTATGTTGAGGCGAGAAATCTGCCGCGTCTATTAGGCTCGGCTCGCACTGGAGAGATCTGTGGGATAATTACACATACATTACAAGCAAATGGTCTTAGCTTGATTGAGCTTCTATAACTTACTCATTTATTGCTAGTCTGTATCTACTCGGCATGGAAGCGACGTTTTCAAAAAGCCAAAACAAGTGGCGTCCTTCGTTTGCTTCTATGAGCAGCTCTTTTATTCGACAATAATCGAAGAAGAGAACGCCGGTTCCTTTCGGGTCTGAATAATAAACAAAGATCAGTTCTCAAGGGCTAGATACTTGGAATCATTTTGTTGCTAGACTTGGTGCAAATGTTGTCCTGAACCTTTGCCCAAATTACTTACCATGTAGTCCAAGTCGGTTTGGGTTTACCAGGCTCAAATCGTTGCATGGAGAGCCACCGATCAAAAGATCAATTGGTGCAATTGCGTCGATAATGTCCTTGGTGACATTCCTCACATCGCCAAGACGGTAAACTCGATCACCAAAATATGCCGCGCTGACTAGTTGCGCATCTACATCTATTTCGGAGGCGTAATAATCCTCTACTACTATACCTAACTTCTCTAGAACTAGCAATCCTAGGCAATGATAATTCAACGAATAAAATGACCGGTTGTTTATAGAAAAAAAAAAACGTTATTTCTATTGCAAAGTAATCACACGAGTTGAAACAGTTGATTACCTGTACTGATGCCATCAAAGAGCGATAGTACACGCATGTTTCTTGTCTTTCCATCGTTATTCCATGCGTCGTTCCAACTTATTTCCTGATTTGTGTGAAACAGTTGGCCTATTCTTGTCTTCCAGTCAGATCTTGGTTTGAAGAGTCGATTTTTCTTTGCGCCCTGATCATTGTCGCAGAGGAAGCACAGCCAAGGATCTTTTATCAGAATTTCATTGTACTCCGTTGGACATATTAGGTACTTCAGACACGCGGTGCAATAAACTCTGTGATAAGACATGAACGTAATGTGTTGTATAATGCAGAGGACAATTAGTTCGTGGATTCTGTCCAGAAAATATGAATTCCTGGTTCTTTCAGACATTAAATTCAACTATTATTATACATAGCGACTTACTTACCGAGAACAATCGAAACTGTCGCACATGACGACGGTGTCTGAACCGGCACACAAGGTACAGTAGAACTGTAAAAGTGAACGAAAAATGTCGAGTCTTTTGTGAGACAGAGAAAATAGGATAAAAATTCAATAAGTAGAAACCAACATCTGTTTATACTCACACATTTTCCATCATCTCCGTAAGCAAATACAGTAGCTTTAAGGTCTTCCTGTAAAGAATATTGCTCTTTAGTCCATACAGACTTTACGTGAGAGTTAATAGATACTCTTTATATCCCAGTTTCGGTTTAGTATAGAAATTGAAACCATACAATACATTTGATATCTCCATGGACTGAAGGTTCATAACTCACCACACAACTGTTGCAAATAGCACACTCGAAGAAGGGATGATCTTGTAATGCTTCGTAACAAATCTTCAGACAAATTATGCATAGAACTTCCAAAGTGTTTGGTAGGCCAGCAAAGACGGCTTTTAATGCATCTGAAATGAGATCGATACCGATATCCTTTCTTCTCGATTGTTAAAATTATGAGAAAAATGATCTTCGATCAATGTTCTTTATCTCACCACAATTTTCAATCCTGTTTTCACGTTCGACCCCAACTTCTTGATTGGATTTGATTTCTCTCAACTTCTCTGCTATGTGAGAGGAGTATCTAGATTCCAAACGACCATCGTTTGGCCTTGGTATTGGACACATTTTCAAAGCACTATCCAGACTTGAGACCCACGATAGAACGTCATCCATCGTCCAATTGCCGGTGTCGTAGTTTAGCCGTGTACAATGATCCTAAGTAAAGAGTTTACATTTTTCTACTAGATGTCTGAACTTGTTACGTTCTAATTCACATCTGTGATGACAGAAAATTGTATAATACCTTGCATGCACTGAGAACTGCTTTCATGTACTTTTCTCTTCTACACTGCATAATGTAGCTATGCATCTTCTTCATCCCTTCGTCGAATTTCATCACGTTTTGGTAATGAACCTGGAGATGAACGGATGAGGCATTTAGGCTAGCCAAGTATTTTCTGACGTATCGTCAGTGGGAACGAACTCATACCTGGGATAATTGATAGTCGCCGTACCACAGGATCCATTGGCACCCAAAATTAGGCTCTTTCTTTCCACAGTCGTGATTATAGATGATCATTGCTAGTGGAATATACATTTCATTCATACATACGAGTATATAGGTAGGTAGCTGAGAACCAGGAAGTTGCCTGATGCCAAATGGATTATGGCTAGTTTCCGAATAAATGAACTTTTAAAATAATGCGATTGAATCGTTTCGCCATAACTTTCGGTCAAGTGTTCAACAACACATACGAGTGACCTCAAACCAATGGCGTTTTTTGTCAGACGAATTTTTTAAATGTTCATCACGGTCCCAGGGCCATATTCTTTCAATCTTCATTGTTTTCATGAATCTATATTGATTAGAAGTGTCAATTGTTCAAGGAAACATGAGTTTGAAAAATTAGGCAACTTCCCTATTAGAGAAATGAGATTGATAGTTTTGAGATTAGAGATGATAGACATGTTAACCATTCATCATTTATACCTGGCCACCAGCTATGCCCAGTGATCTTTCCCCATACAATAACGCCAGGTTTTTGATCCATCAGTGGCAGAATGTGCTGCTCCTCTAAAGAATGCAATAACATTTCATTCATTGACTTGCGGACAAAATCTTTCGGGAATTTGCGTTGTGGTCCTGCATTAGAGAACTAAATATGACATTCGGATGTAAGGATGTTAGGAAAAGGTAATTGAGGGGTTGAACATTTTAGAATAAGTACAGAAGTAGTAGAGTATTGGAAATGAGAAACCCTTTTTAGGTAGACCCTCGACCTCAGATAGTATTATAGTATTGTTTGCATCGTAGCTTACATGTAAGATGATAACAGAATAGTAGAGAGAAGAGATAGCGAGGTAGAAGCCGCAGTCTTCATGCTAGACTGACACGACAGAAATGAAATATTTGTCGGTGGCTCCAGAATCTGTAGCAAAGAGAGATAAGCGATAGGTTTATAAAAAGGAGAACCATTAATGTCTGGAAGTTTTTCGTCCAAATTATTGCAGACCTCCTCATTGTCCATGGAACATGATTGTTTTGACAATCTCTTTGCACCTGAAAACGAGTCGAGAGTTGGGTATTGCTCTGAGCAGTATTACATATCTTGTAATTATCCTTTATTTCAAATGCTCACGTGCTTCATCTCGGGCGATTTTCTCACGGGCTTTAATATTTTGTTGCTTCAACTGATCCAGCCGTTGCTGCATGTTTTTGGGAAAGGGATGGAATTTCAGCTGGTTTACTAATAGAAACGCGAATCAGAAATCAGTTTTCATACCAAGGCAGCAAGTTTATATGCGAACGGTTACTTACAATGGCTTTTTGCCACTAGATGTTTTTCAGCCCAAGTAATGTAAGGCTTCAGCAAAGGAATATTTAAATACTTAGAGAAAAGCTGTAAGAATACACAGAGGATTAGAAATATTCAATTCAAATCCTTGAACATTCTCAGAACTTGCTAAATCATTGTTTTTTTTTTTCCAAATTCACCTTCAATGTTACAAAGGAAGCTTTTCTTCTTCCTTTGGTCCCTGCGTCATCTTTGAGATATCTTAACAGCCTCACGTCTAAATTAGTTGAAAACGGTTCTACTTGAGTCTTCTCATTGAGCTATAAAGCAAATCGACAGAATTAATCTTTGTAAGACTATTGTCAGTCACTAATTAAAGCCAACACTGTCTTCAAACTTTACCAACGAAATTAGATCCTCGCCTATCCAGTATACGCAAACTTTTTCCGGTTTGGATTCGAGACCACCATCTTCTGCGTTAACTATAATTGCTATAATTCAAAAAAAAAAAAGTAAAAATAGCAAAGGATGCAAAAGTATGTTGCAAAACTAATCCAAGTAACGAAAATTGTGTGTGTGCTTGAGCAGGAAAATGGAACAGGTTCTATAATCACACTAACTTGGGCTAGGAGCAAGTTGAATGAAAGGTAACTTATTTTGTGGGGTAGTACCAATGATCTTACCAGGCCACCAACCCATGCAGTATCCCCAAACAAATTTTCCAATAGGATTTCGTGCGTTGTTAATTGGGGAGGTATTTTCAATACTCTTAATCAAGCTTCGAGTTATCCTGCGATCATTGTGATGAGGATCTTTGTTTTCAACCTTGAGTCGCTCTCTGGTACTACGGCTTCTTCTGTGCCCAGAATTATTGGTACTCTTGGTGAGTACTCGACTCTTCAATCGGTTCCTGTGGGTAGTTTCCTTCCATTTCTTAACTCCCGTAGGTCTTCCTTCTGGTGAATCTGTTGAGCACTTGACTCGGCTTTTGCAATAAACACGGGGATCCTTGTCAACATGTATTCGCAGTGTATCTTGCAAAGAATGAATTCCGGGTTCGTTTGTAGTCTGTGAGCTATAAGTTTGCTGGATAGAGAACTGATTGCTAATATCGCTATTTTGAGGATCCGAATCATCATCTTCTGACAAATTTTTGTCCAGCTGGCTATGTTTCGGAAGATTAGCACAGTACAGGGAATATTCATCGGCAGGCAATTGCAGCCAGTGTTGTAAAGTCATGATGTTGGGCTTACTATCGGTTTTAGTCTCTGAGCTGGAAGAATTTTCAATACTTAGCTCAGGTGGCTCTAACTTTTCAATTGTCACGTCAGAATCTTCTTCATGTTCAAATTCGGTATAAAGTTCTGACGAATATTTAACCAGCTCATTTTTCAGCAGAATTTTATTATCACTGTCTTCAAATTTGATTGATGAACCATAGGAGGAGGACGTATTAGTTTCAGTCTGAATAAACGGCCTCTTATTCATGCAATAATAATCGAGGGTCCTAGAATCGTTTGGTAAACGTTTATTCGATGGTATATATTGGTTTGGTCTCCAGTCTGTGCAAGTGGCCACATCTTCTTCCGTGAAACATTTTCTAAACGAATATTCATCATCTGTTGACACATCTTCTGTCTTACTCTGTAAAGAATAATTGTTTCAAATCAATTGTTCAGTCATGTGATCAATCATTCGGGGACATACGGATTAACAGGTGAAAGCAGAAGTTGACGTGCACCCTTATTGAATAAGTCGGTTTCAAGGCACTTCGAGATTTCGTAATGTACATCAATCTTTTTGGTGCGACCACTAGATGGCAGATCTTCTCATAATTCAAGTGAGATGATTGCAATGATACCAGACACGCAGCTTGGCGTGATAATATAGCTTACAGTAATAGACAAAAGCTTGATTGAAGTGACTGCAAGTGACTTAAAGTATATATATATATATAGTATAAAGTATAAGGGTAGAAGATGTTCCAAATATGAATGTTAAAAGTCTTTCGTGAGTCGCGAAAGTCTCTTTTCGGACGATTGTATGGACTGTGATGAAAATCGTCACGCCTTACGGATGACCCCCAAAGACATTTGGTGTGTGTCAGTATAAGACATTTACGTTATAAATACGACTACTATTTGTAAAGTCCGTGAAATACTTTTAGACTCTGTCAAGACGTCATGAAGAATTCCACGAGACATTCAACATTCTTTCAAATTTCTTTGATACATAAAAGATTTCGTATTCTATGTTCATCATAGAAAAGCTGTGCAGCGTAATTTCAGAGTTCAAGTGAGGCAGGTCCGCTCGGACCTGCTTCGAATGGGTGTAGCCGCAAACGGTTATTACAACATGTTATCAATATTGGGAAAGCGTGGTTTTCCGAAGCGTATAATCGATCTCCATTTACCGCTTGAATGAAATCTCGACGTAGGAACAAATCTACAGAAGGGTTTTTGAGCATCCAACAGATGGCGACAGTTAAGAGTAATTTAATATGATGAAGCAATTCAATATTTCCCGAAAGCTCCAAATTTTGCCGCGAAAATGTCGATGGTTCAACGACACCACTTATTTCGCAAATTCAATGATGATAGAATAGACATTTTTTGCTGCAGGTGTAGCGAAAGAAAATCTGAAGATGTGTCGATCAAGCATCGATCAGTCGTTTTGAATTAAACAAATCGTTCGATGACTTTTGATTCGACAAATAATATGAAATCTTGTCAACGATATTTGAACGGATCGAGAATTCATTCGAACCATTGGCTCAGGACGATGATTAAAAATGCATGAAATTCAACGATCCATAAGTTAATTGCAAGTTCAAAAAATTTGTAGAGGAATAATCAAAAGTGTAGAGAAAAAAAAAATAAACAATAAAAAAAATAAATCAAATTATCAATGAAAAAAATATCAGAATGAAACCAATGGGAAAGCCTTGAACTATAAGTAATAGGTTTGATGACCCGTAGGTCAGGTGGTTCACGAAGTTTCCTCGTAACAACTTTCGGCATAAATTGAAAGTTGTTGACAGAGTTTTGTCGAGAAGGGAACGAGGCGGGCAACCCTCAAGAGTAATTCTTGTACCTCTGGTTAGTTCGAGCGCTGCTCTACCCCGATGCGGATTGTCTCAAGCAAGCAGCTCCTGCTCACTTCATTGACGTTTTTATAATTAGCTAAATTTTCATAACTTTTTTTTCTCTATTTATTAACTCATTGTACATGTACAATGAATAAAAACTCGATGTTTGATTTCAACATTTCATTATTAATAATTGTACAAGAAAAAAGAATGAAAAACAAAAAAAAAAATGGAAGGCCTGTTTCCATCATCAACTGCATCCGACAAATAAATTTTCTACATGGGTACATTATTCAACTGATTCCCGGCATATTGTTGATATGCAGTCATCGTGTTAAATGAATAATACAATAACGCTATACACGAAGGAAGTATCCTTGTCAGAAGATTTCCAGGACTTGATTCTAAGATCCGGGAAGATCGGTGAA